>CM060905.1:928430042-929767959 GCA_030737815.1 Allium fistulosum
GCCTTACTATATATTCTGATCAACCAAGGGGGCATCTTCATATGTTGCTCTTGGCATATGTGTAATATTTGTATTTTGCCGAACGTGTTAACATTTTTGGGATTATGTAATGGACATCAAATGTTTTGAATGGACTGTGGAAATGTGTTTTTTTAAATTGTTAATTTTTTTCCATATTCTTGTGATCTGTGTACCGATGAATCTAGCAACGCCGTATTTGGTCGCCGGACATTAATAACTACGATTGACTGCAGCATCCATAGCTGTTAGTTTTAGGCCTCCAAGTAGGGGGATGTTACATTTACCATCAATGCTGCTTTTCTTAGGCACACGGCGTCCTCAAAATGTTGATGAGATTTGCTGTATAAAAGATGAAGTGCAACATTGATCATTAGCGAAGAGTGGCATCGCCTTGCATAACTTTCGGTGTTAATGATCATTGGCATCATCATAGGGCAATATCTTTGAAGTGCTACAAAGTGCGGCATTGCTTTAGTACAGTGCTAATTCCCTTCGTGGTTGTCGATGTGCTTACTTTGGTTTTCAAAAGGTGAATATCGATGCTAATAGAATCCATCATCAATAAAGTGCGCTATGGGTCACTTTGACACTCATTGATGGCTTAGGATATTAGATTGTGATCGTTACTATTGCATACTTTTATTACGAACAGTGGCATCCTATCTCTTCGATGTCAATCCATCTTCATATTCTTAATGCTAATAACTAGTGCAATGAATGTATTTGTTGGCCACATGTCCTCGAGCGTATTGATGACAGGCGACATGATCTAGGAACAATTCTTCATCATGAAAAACGACATCATGTTCACGTTTCATTTTGTATATATTCGAAGTCAACATTGGTGATAACATTTGCCAACCTTGTATAGAGGAATCATTAACTTTTCAAGTCAATGTTGTCGAAGTCACCTTTCCCACCTATTAGTCTTCTTGCATCAATCTAAGCATTCATTTAAAACCAATCCAATGTCTTTGATGTGCCTACCTTTTCCTCTTCTCTTTTCCTCCTTTACCTATAATCAAAAGCTCAAGCAAGGAATTAGCAAATTAAAACTTCTTTAATTTTCAAGCATCTAATTCTCGCTCAGGTAAACTCTTACTTCAGATTGATTTAATTAAGGAGCCGAATCACATAATTAAGCTTTAGACTCGATATTAGGTTTTAATTATTGGGTTCCATCGATTTCAATTTGATTATCAATGTATTAAGGATCGAGGTTGCGAAATTATTATTGTTGGATGTTTCATATCTATATTATCTTTTAAATTAATTTGTTATTCATTGATGTCGACCTAAATGTTTTGAGGTTTTTAATTTAATGATGAAGCGGGTTTCTTCTTAAACCCAAACCCATTGCCAGTTTGACCGGAATTGGTATCTTCACTCTCGACACTACTAAAAGATTTAGCACTAACTAGTCGGTAGTGTAAGGACTTCGTATTGCATAATTGGAATTGATGTAAAAATTGATATGTCCTAAGTTCATTATCGATAAGGATGACTTTGACTTCTTCTTTCCTCTTATCAACACTGATCGCCACCAACGTTGCAATGATTCTCGAAGTTAATAAGACCTCATATTATTCTTTTCTTAGGAATTTTTTTCATATTGTCAATAATAAGATTGAGTTGAATGTGACACTAATAAGCTTGGTGCTAATAAAATTCTTACTTCCTCGACAGCATTAAACTTTAATTTTGATGAGACGCGACAATCCCTTTCTGCCGTGACAGTCGACACTAGGGTTCCTTATTGTTTAACTAACATCAATAGCATCACAGTCATTTCTCATCTTATCAGTTAAGTTTAAGCATGGCAACTCTTAATCGAGAATGTAGAGGTTATCGACAATATGTGCTCCGATAAGACGCGATGTTGATAAACTCAGTATTAATCAAGGACAAAGTAACTCATTTTCGACACTTGCTTATAAACATGGTTTGATGGTGTTAGGAACTGAGATGTTGGTTTTGATGACAACAACCTTTTTAACTTATCTTATTATAAATTATATACTAACACTATTGTCTAGATAGATATGTATATGCAGGATATATATATATATGCAGGTATTGATTACTGAAGACTGATCAGTATAAAGACTCAAGACTCAAGACTCAAGATTGAAGACTCTAGAGTATCAAGATCAAGATTTCAATATATGTGTCTAGTTTATTGTTAAAACTTCATAATATCATGGAAATATTCATTCCATATTTCATTTGGGATGGAACCCATTTCTATCTTCTTAGTGGCTTACAAACCCATGACAAGTAGCTTACAAACCTACGACAAGTGGCTTACAAACCCACAAACATCTTGGTTTTGTACAAGTTCTCGAGTCCTGATGTGATGAGATATTCTGCAGGAAGAAGCTTGCAAAACTACTTCAAAATGGTTTTTCAAAATGATTATCAAAATTGCTTTTCAAAATGTTTTAGCCTTAAAATTTATCTTTTCAAATGATTTTCAAAAAGATGTTTTAGCCTTAAAATATTCTTTGTTTTTGTTTTTAAATAAACTTTTGTTTTAAACTTCGTTTGTTTTTAAAACTATCTTCTGATTTTTTAAATATTCTTTTATAATATATACTTGAGATTTAAAATCAAATTTATATATACATTCTAAAAATATATTTTTATACTCTTCTTTACTCTTCTTTAGTTCAAAACATAGGAAAATTAGTTTATTTTATTCCAGAATCATTTCATCTTGTTTTCCGTTCAATATCATTTTCAAAACAAATCTTACATTATTTTTAACTTAGGGATGTCGACATCATGGGATACCCCATGTCGACATGGTGGCCGTTAAATTCAAAAGTTTCAATTTTCAAAAGAAGTGTCTATTCGTTTAAATCTCTTCACGAATGGTTATGAACGTTACTGGTCTATAAATAGCCTTCACAAACGAATATTTTAACTAACTACTTTCTTATTTTCTTCACTCCTTCTTCTCCACAAATCCATATTCTAAAATATTCATATTTTTAAGATCGTGCCGAGATTTTGCCAAATTCTCAAGTGAATCAAATTAGAATCTCATTCTTGTTTGATTCTCTGCCCTCCCTCGAAGATCAAAGTGCTATTCAGAGTTATAGGATCAATTTGTAATCAAAAGTTTATCGAGTCTCTCTATAAGGTGTGGTTGAAATCAATTGGTTAATCTTGTGGCCCGTAAATTAAGAGAGTTTGCTCCGGACTCGTGAGACAGGAGGGTACCTCAAGGCCTTTAGAAACTGAGGATTGTAATCTCGACATTAGTACAATAAAAATCTGTATGAGGTTTTTTGCCTTGGTACAAGACTGGATGTAGGGTAACTCCGAACCAGTATAAAATCCGGTGTGTTCTTTCCTTTTACTGCTTTTTATTTACTTTCTTCATCTGTGTTTGATTCTGTGATTGTTCTGTGATTAATTTCTGCATTTGTTTCTGTCATAATTTTAATTTAGTTCATATAAGTCTTAGAATCCATTAAACACTATTCACCCCCCTCTAGTGTTAAATTAGACTTAAGATCCTTAATCCGCACTCCCTTTTAGATGGGAATTTCCTTATCGTTCTTCTTTAATTTTCTACACTTATTGCAAACGGAGCTCTGTATGACATCGACATTCTTGAAACCATTGCTTTTAACATATTAAATTGTTTAACCAATTATTGTGTTTCCATTTCACGTCCTCGCTACTCAATAATGCCGATGACCTTACTGCTTCAACGTTAGTTACAGTTACATAGTTCATTAATGTTTTATAATATAAGTTACTCATCGTATTTGATGTGGATTTGTTGGTGTTGCATATCTATTCTCATCTATCTTCTATATGGTTTTCTCTTAAGGACTTGTTAGTGCTGCATAACTAATCTCATTTATCTTCTATATGGTTTTATCTTATGAAGATTGAAATTTAAGTTTATAATGAATTTGGCATTTGTCATTTAAGATTTATTACTCTACAACTAACATATTCCTCATCACTTTAGCAACAGATTATTTAAGCAACAATTTTAGACTTACATATACTAATTTTTTTATATAATATGAATCATGGTAATTTCTTAAGATTGGAATAATATCACCTGGCAAGAAAATGGAAAGTCAACAGTGCAGTAAGAAGTCCATTAAGAAGCCTAGTAAAGGGCCCAAACCTTCAACTCCAGCTAATAAGAAGGAAAATATTATTTTAAATCCATCATATATAACAACTCAGGCTGAAGTGGACTCTATTCTTGAGCAATTCGTAATCATTGGAGTTGAAGCCAACCCTACTAGCTCCATAGGTAACATTTACAGCTCACCAGAAGGGTACTTTGCTTTTACTCCCATACATATATGGCACGCGGGCTACCTCCCTTTCCCCGGTTTTCTCTTAAGAAATTTGGAGCATCCGAATGTCGCGCCGATCCAGTTCTTTCCAAATGCTTATACATATTTGACTTGCTTGGAAGTCTTAGCCTAGGAGGTAGGACTCCCATCTCTTAGTGCTGGAATTCTCCCTTATATAGCTGGTCTTGCTAAGGTTGGTGAACAACTAGGCTATCAATTGTATTGAATCCATCCCCATCCAAAAAGCTTGATTTCTGAGAGCGTTAACAAAACGAGAGGATGGGAAACTCAATTCTTCTTTGTCAAATGCTTCTATAATATTAGAGGAACATTTTTTGCTGCTGGTAAGTTTCTCGTTTTTTTGCTTCCCTTATTTATTTATTTATTATCCTTTACTAGTAGGTGCTTTCTTTCAGATCCTACTCCTAAGAGGTTAAATCCTATTGATAAAGAAATTGTGTTGTCCCTTACTCAAATAGCAGAGAAAATGGGGAATAGACTCAAACTTTTATCTCCGGCAAAACTTCTTCAATATTTTGTCATTTTAAGTCATTATAGGATTTCGGGAGAGCCCACTATGGTTAAGTTCAACGCTCGGGGTAAAACTCACTGGTAGTGGACAAGTTAGACTCTTTCTTCTAATTCACCTATTCAGCCAGGGATGATTGGTAAGAGATCATTGCTTTTTATATGGAACCTCTCGTATGATTATCTCATAAGCTTATTTTCTTGATACAGGCTCATTTTCCCTAGCAATTATTTCTGTGGAGAAGGAAGCTGCAACTATTGCTTCTAAAGAAAAGAAAAGAGAAGATGGTACTTCTTCCTTAGCACTAGCTCCTGAATCCCGATCTCTTAAGGATATCATTGTCGGCTCATTCATGTCTGTGAAAAGAAAACTTCATGATAGTTCTGTTGCTGCTACAGTCCTTAGTAAGAAGTTTAAAGTTGGGGACATGCACATCCCTGTTATTATAGAGGAAGCTCTATTTATGGACATTGACCAAAGCCCTGAGGCTTCAAACCATAACATTTCTAGAGGAACAACCTAGTAACTGCCTAAAATAAACCAGTTTTGAGATCCACTCATTAGTATAACTTTTCCCGGTTCTCCCGAATCTTTAAATTGTATGTGCGAGGAACATGGATTATATGTTTCTTTAGAAGATCCGCTTCCTTTCAAATCACAATCTTCGACTCCTGTTAGTAAATTCGATGACCTTCTCCAGCTGGTCATTCGATCTACCTCTTTGCTGCTCTCAAGCCTTCACAGCCTTTATCTTATACTCAGGATTATCGATTTGTAATCCTTAATTTCTATCGGTATGCACTTTATTAGTTTTTAAGTTCTCAGATGTTTTCTTATAATTTGCTAATTTATGCTTATTACTTATTCCAGGCAGCAAAACATATGTTTAAGTTTCAAGAGGATGCCTTGGGATATTCTAGTGAATTATCCCAAGTTAAGGTGCAGGTCTATTCGCTAAATAATGATATAGTTAACATCTCCACAGTGAGAGACGAGGCTATGAAAGAGAAAGAAAAGCTATCTACCTCTCTTAAGGAAATATAAGCTTTACTCCTTAAAGAAAGAAATGACAAACAAATTTCATATGATAAGGTTAAGGCCTTAGAATTAGCGCTTGAGGAGGCTAAAATGAAGGAACCAAGTTTTTAGCAAAAACTGCATCTCTCAAGAAAAGGCTAAAAAAGAAAAAAGTTCTTTTAGATAAGTCAACCGATGTGATTAAAGATGCGAAACAGACGGTGTTCCATTTTTTTGGCAAAACTCTCAATACCATTATTGAGAGTACTCATGAGAAAGCGCTCTTCATCGCTTATGTTGACAATACTGATAAGTGCTTGGATTTTGGCTTCCCTTCTCTCCTTTCAATATGGAACAAAAATTTTATGAGCAAAACTGAAAATCTGTCGAATAAATCTCAAGCTCCCGGAGAAGGACCCTTTGAGAAAGAGGAAGAAATTGATGCTGCAAAGCTGTTTGACTTTCGATGATCGCTTGGTTGAGGAGGAGACAGATGAGGAGGATAATGATGGAAATAAAGGTGACAGTGGCCAAGCTAGTGATTACCACGATGACGATGGTCACAATGATGATGATAGCGATGGTGACAGTGAAGGTAGTGGAATGGGTCCACTTGGACAGTCAGATGATAAGGATTGATTTGGTGATGCTAACCCAGGCTCAACTGCCCATGACGTAGAAACTACTGACATAACTAACCCTTCTAAGGAAGATTCTTCCAAGAAAGGCATTGCTCCTCAAGGCCAGAAATCCACAGGAAAAAGGAAAATCTTTTCGCCTTCAATTCCACCTTCTCAGGTATAGATCTTTCTATTTGAATATCTTAAATTATAAAGTAACTCTTAATTAATACATTGATTACATTAGTTAAGGAGAAAATCGAAATACCACTATGATGTTATGCTCAAGAAGAAAAAGATAGACATAGATCAGTTAAATTGGGAATTGGATAAGCAATTGAAGGAGTATAACAAATTGTCCGAGGAGTATAAGAAGCTTGCCGAGAGTGCATCGAAATTAAGATTTTTCAAAGAAAGGGAAGTTGCTCCCCGGATGAAGAGAGCACGCCTTAATCACGACAAACTCTTGGCGGAGAATGCAGAGTTAATGACTCTTTTCTGGATGTTAATTGATGATAGTAGAAGAATTTCTTTACCAAGTCTACTCGAGGGGTAAATTTTTCAACTTCTCCTACTTAGGTGATAACTATGCGGGTTTGCTTAGACGTTTTCATCGTAGATATCTGAATGAACATGGATCCGATCCTTATAACGGCCCATGTTGGAATCGTTCCAAAGTCATTCTTATTCCTCTTTCTTCTCATGCTCTTCCCACTGCTTAAGTATAATAGGAAGAGGTTTATTTCTGAGATGTATAAGAAATCAATCTTGTATGACCCCGAATGATTATACAATTGTAATACGTTACTTGGTTTGCTTTGGATTCTGTCATTTTAGTCTTCTTATCTTAGTCTAATTCCAACATGTTGCACAGAATAAAGCCCTCTCAAGCAGTCCGGTCCCTAGGGATCTCTTTAGTAAATTTGTCAAGCTAAAGAAAGATTTTACGAAAAAATATTTAATTCTCAAAATATCACAACTGGCGCAACATTCTGTCTATACCCCAGATAGAATTAAAACTTTTTTTGATTCTACGCTTATCTTATCGGCTAGGTCATTCGATAAAGCCAAAACTGCTGTTTCAAAGCTTTAAGAACAAATAAGATGTTTGAAAATAAAAATAAAAATAAAATAGTGATGTAATTCAAACTTTCTTATTATTTGTAAACTTTTGTTGTTGTTGAATAAAAGGACTTATTGTTCATGGATTAATCTTAGTTTACTTATTCTTAATAGGAAACATAGTTAATATGCACATCCGACACTTCAAATGTCCTTTCACTTTTGCCGGTGGTTAAGAATAAGGATATGTTGCTTGCTGATATAAAAAAGAGGCGGTCATCTCAAGATTCCTCTACTTTACGATTTCTAGATAATTCCGAGGCACAAGAGTGGCAAAGAAATTATTATATGTCAATTAGCATTTAGGAGTTACAGAGAAATGACCTCCCACACTGAGAAGCAACTCAAAGAAAAGAAATAAGAGCTTAATGTATTGAAAAAGAAAACTGACATGGTTCAAGGGTTTGGTCTTTCAATTGAAGCCGATGTTGAGATAACAAAACTACACCAAAGAGTAAATGAACTTAAAGTAGACTTAATAAAGAGTCAAGTGTATTGCCAATAATTAGATCATTACAAGTGAAGGCGAAGTTTGCCTTCCTACCCTTACTCCCGGGAGAATGACCAGATCTAGGTCTTTGGCAATCCGAGAATTCCCTACTTTATTGAACCCACCTTCGGGCTTATGTGTTGAAATGATCTTAAAAAAGTAGAAAGGTTAAATTAAAAATTTTGCAACATTTTAGCAAGAAATGGAATGAAAAAGTATCTTAGCGTATTAGTGAATATAAAGGCAAAGTTCAAGAGCTCGAGCATGAGAAATACACTCTTAAACAATAGATTGAAGAGTGAAAGAGTATGACTCAAACTTTACGAGAAGCCAACAAGACTCTCCAGTGCGCTCTGAAAACTCAGATTGACCCAGTTGATGATGCAAATACTATCCAGAAAAAAGAAAAGAAATTCAAAGAACTTCTGGATGAAGCTATTCGCCATGTTACTGATCCTTTAATTGCTCAGGACTTGGAGAAGCAACACGAAGCCTCGAGCTTTAGCAAAGGCTTGCTTTAAACAAATTTTCTTTTATCTAATTTCTATATCTGTAACTTTGTATACAATGTATAGATTGTAAATAAACTTGTACTTGAATAAATGTTACCTCAAATGTAAGGTATGTAGCCGTGATTTAAATACCAATTACGATTTGAAAACGCTTGATGATTAGTATCCTGCTTTTTTGAATCTTGGGCTTTTTGATATATTAGTCAACTTTTTGTTTGTTTCGAGAATTAAAAATCTTACTGATTGAGCCTTCTAGAACTCAATATAGATGTCAAGTAGCCTACTTAGTAATGGAGGTTTACGTCCAATGCATTTAAATATGAATTGAGAGCTGAATTGATGAGGTCCCGCCATCCAAAAATCCTTGGCAAGAGTAATAGAAGATCAAAAATCCAAATATGGCAGTAGAGGACCAGAAATCTGAATTTGGCAATAATAATAGAAGAACATAAATATTTATCTGGTAGAAATAATAGAATTCCAAAAACCCATTATTTGGCAATAGGAATAGAAGATAGTGTTGGGTGTGTTTCGACCGGGCCAACACCGCCGAACCATCTCCTTCCCAAATCCCTGTCGAACCATCACCTTCCCAAAGCCCTGCCGAACCATCTCCTTCCCAAATCCCTGCCGAACCATCTCCTTCCCAAATCCCTGCCGAACCATCACCTTCCCAAAGCCCTGCCGAACCATCTCCTTCCCAAATCCCTGCCGAACCATCTCCTTTCCAAATCCCTGTCGAACCAACTCCAAAATATCACTACCGAACCAAAACCAAGTTCCACCGGACCAAGGCGTGGACCAAGTACCACCGGACCAAGTTCCACCAGACCAAGTTCCACTGGACCAAGTACCACCGGACCAAGTTCCACCGGACCAAGGCGTGGACCAAGTACCACCGGACCAAGGCGTTCTGGACTAACTTTGCCAGGCCAGATTACATCAGCCCAGGCCCACCAGCAGCTATATACATCCAAGACCTCTGCCCCCAGCCCCAATCTATAAATAGAGGGGCAGGGGTACAACAATGGGGGACAAGTTTGAGAGCTCAAGCACGGAGAGAACTTTCAAACAACTTTCATATACTTGTATCAAAGTTTTGTACTTGTAATCTGAACAGTAAAGGATAATAACATATAAAGTGGACGTAGGCACATTCTGGCCGAACCACTATAAATCTGTGTGTCTTTTATAGTTTAGTCCCTGCTTTTTATATATTTGCATGAACCACCCAATTCACTAAGAATAACAGAAAATCGACTAAATCATACGACTTGGAGGTGTTTGCCCTTTTTTGTGCAAACATTTTTGGTGCTTTCACTGAGAACTGAACTCAGGACTTCAGCTTCTCCCAATTAACCTTCTTCCTAACAGCGTCGTTCATTGCTTGGAAAACATGCCTCCCAGGCAGAGAAAAGACGTTAACAAAGGAAAGAACATCGCAACTAGCAGTGTTCCAGATCCAGTGGTCACAGATCAAGTAAATCATCCCATTCCAACAGCAGTACCAAATGAAGGTCGGGCAAATCCGACAACCCCTGCCACAAAACAGCCGGCAGCAATTACTAGGGCAGATCTAGACAGGGTTGTGGCTGAAGTGACTAACCGCTTCATATCCCAGCAGGAAGCCTTGGTGGACCAACTCATGTCACGCTTAAGGGATGCTGAAGAGTCCAACCGCAACACTGAATCATGGGGTGAGTCCCAGTCTGGAGTATCTCAGAGACAACAAAGATCTTCCTTCTTCGAAGGAGCTAACGATAGAAACTGCCATGGTAGGAGCCAAGACCGAGCTCAGCCCAAAGTTGGACCTGAGGAAACGCTTAGAACGGAACCCAACGGGGGAGGTACCGGGCGGAGGTCAACTGTAGCCGAGCCTGTCATACTGCCTAACCACGGAAACACCAATGAACGGGGCCGAGCTAGAGTCCAGCCCAAAGTTGGACCCGAGGAAGTGCTTAGATCAGAACCCAGCAGGGGAAGATCAAGTCAAGGGCCAACTGTAGCTGACCCTAGCATGCTCCCAAAAGACCAAAGACAGCCACTGGAAAATATTAGGAATAATAGACAATACCATCCCTACAGGTCATCTGGGCGGAATCAATCCCATAGAGAAGAACCGAACTCATTTTTATCTGCTCCAAATTCTGATGAAAGGATGGCACACTTGTTCAGAGAGTGCGTCCAATGGGATCAAAGAGACCGAGAAATAGGCGCTAGGGTAACCAGCCCTTTCGCCCGCAATATCGAAATTGCCATCACCCCCCGAGAATGGAAAATGCCAACAATGGAACCTTACAAAGGAACCTCTGACCCCGTTGTACACTTACAGAGATACACACAACATATGCTCATGAGTGGAGCAACAGAAGGAGTGTTGTGCAAATGCTTTCCGCTATTCTTAGCAGATCTAGCTACCTCCTGGTTCTACCATCTACCCCAAGGATCCATCAGCTCATGGGAGATGTTGAAAGAAAAATTCATCAGCCAATTCCGCATTCAAGTGGAGCAACCCAAGGACGCTTATTCCTTATCCATTATCAAACAGAAACCTGGAGAGAAAGTGCAGCAATATCTAACCCGATTCAATGCCACAGCAGCCGCAGTCCAAGATGCCGATGAGAAGCTTATCTTAATGGCTCTCTGTAGTGGTGTGCATCCGGATACTAAATTTGCTAGAAGACTGACCAAAGAAAAACCGGCTACTTTACCCGATTTCTTTCATGAAGCTGGGAAATATATGAGACTTGAAGACGCTGACATAGAGAGGCAGACATGGCAACAAAATAAGGCAGCTCACGGCAACACACCCGCTGTAGCAAAAGACGTTCGAAGAAATGATTCTAGAGACAACGCTGGGGGCAAGAAGGGAGAAAAGCGTCTATATCGGCCAGGACCGAGATTTGACGCTTACACCTCGTTGAATGAAACGATCGAAAACATCTTCCTGGCCACTCAAGACGAAGTTAAATAAAAACGCCCCCCGCACAAGAAGGAATCAGATAATGCAAATAAGTCTGGAAAATTCTGCCGCTTCCACGAATCCCATGGGCATGATACCAACGAATGCCATCATCTCCGGGACTTGATTGAAGAACACATCAGAAGAAGAAGACTAGAACGCTATGTAAAAGGCCAGAACAGGACTCCAGTTCCTGCTAATGAGAACCCAAGGCTACCCTCCCCAGAAATAGGCAGAGGAAATCGCAACACCAGCGGCTCCAGTCAAGAGAAGATAGTGGTCCATACCATCTTGGGAGGGCCACACATCGCCGACGGAAGCTAAGCAGAGATGGAAAGGTACGGAAAGTCACTTAGAAACAATGAAGAATGCGCCAATTCTATTGTGGAAGAATGCCACCCGAAGTGGATAGAGAATGGTGACATCACATTCAGTAGGCGTGACCTGGAGGGAAGGCAGTACCCTTACACGGATCCCATAGTTATCTCTGCCTGGCTCGGTCCAACCGAGGTTTTCCGAATTCTAGTAGACACTGGAAGCTCAGTGAATATCCTGTTCAAGCATGCCTTTGACAAAATGAATCTGTCATTAAAGGATGTTCTTCCCTGCGATAAACCACTACACGGTTTCACAAGAAATGCGAAGATGCCCCTTGGGCGATTGGACCTCTTTGTTGAAATTGGAAGTCATCCCCGCTCCGTTGTGCGGAAACAGACATTTGTACTAATAGAAAACCACTCGGCCTACAACGCCTTTTTAGGAAGGCCAGCCTTGTCTAACTTCCAAATTGTCCTGGCCCCCTGGTGCCTGAAGATGAAATTTCCAACGGACAATGGAGTAGGTAAAGTAGAGGGAGACCAGGACATCGCTCGAGATTGCTATGTAACTTAACTTCGCAATAACCACAGGAAAGATAAAGGGAAGAGTGTAGAGGTTGCCCTCTGCACAAAATTTTTGGAAGCATAGCTGCTAAAGAAAGCCCCTCCTCTTCGATATACCAGCGACCCTTTCAATAAATTAGACCCCATGGACAAAGAGGAGGAGGCCACCGCCGAGCCTGTAGAGGCTATGGAATTTGTATCTGTAGACAGACATGACTTGAGTAGACTATTGAAAGTCGGGTCCCAAATAAAAGCGGAGTGGAAGGAACAACTCATTGATTTTCTACGCCACAACTTGGATGTATTCGCATGGTCACACGCTGACATGACCGGAATCTCCCCTCATGTAGCATGCCATATACTAAACATTGATCCTACCAAGGCGCCAGTAAAACAGAAAAAGAGAAGTATGGGGGCAGAACAATCAGCAGCCCTCGATGAAGAAGTAAAGAACCTACTTGCCAATGACTTCATACGAGAAGCCATCTACCCAGAGTGGATCGCCAACCCGGTGCTGGTAAAGAAGGCTAGTGGGAAGTGGCGAACATGCATTGACTTCTCCAACTTAAATGACGCCTGCCCGAAGGATTTCTTCCCACTTCCTTGAATCGATCAGCTTGTAGACAGCACAGCCAGGCACAAACTCTTATCTTTTATGGACGCATACTCAGGATATAACCAAATTCCTATGCATGCTCTCGATCAAGACCGCACTAGTTTCATCACTGACCGGGGATTGTACTGCTACAAGGTAATGCCTTTCAGACTTAAAAACGAAGGGGCCACCTATCAGCGCCTCGTCAACAAGATGTTTGCAGGGCTAATAGGACAAACTATGGATGTCTATGTGGATGACATGCTGGTAAAGTCAAGGGGAGCCGACGATCACGTAAGCCACATGGATGAAATGTTTCAAGTACTTCGCCAATATGGAATGAAGCTGAATCCTCTAAAGTGCTCCTTCGGAGTATCATCAGGAAAGTTTCTAGGATTCATCGTCCATGCCAGAGGAATTGAAGCAAACCCTGAACAAGTCCGAGCTCTGAAAGATATCAGGATACCTTCTACCCGAAAGGAAATGCAAAGCCTAAATGGGAAGGTGGCCGCCCTGAGCAGATTCATCTCTAAAGCAATTGACAAATGCATCCCCTTCTTCGAAGCTCTAAAGAAAGAGAAAGGAAAATTCGAATGGGCTGACGAATGCTTAACAGCTTTCCTTAACTTAATCAAACACCTCCAGAGACCACCAGTACTCTCAACTCCGAACAAAGGCGAAGAGCTATACCTATACCTTGCTGTGTCATCTCATGCTCTAAGCGCCGCATTGGTGAGAGAAGACAAACGCATGCAGCGGCCAGTATACTTTGTAAGCAAGAGGTTTACAGGGGTGGAAGCTAGATATCCTAAACTTGAGAAACTAGCGTACTGTTTACTAATCACATCACGGAAACTGCATCACTATTTCCAGTCCCATTCCATCAGAGTTCTGACCGATCAACCACTAAGGCAGGTACTCCATCGTCCCGACACCTCTGGGCGACTACTTAAATGGTGCATTGAACTAAGTCAATATGATATCACCTACCATCCTCGCACCGCCATCAAGGGACAAGCCATGGCCGATTTTATTGTCGAATTCACTACCAACGAAGGTAAGGAGCAATCGGAAATAGCAGAAGACATCAAGTGGAATCTCTTTGTGGATGGTGCGTCAAACGAACAAGGCTCGGGGGCAGGTGTGGTAATAATCACTCCTAGGGGAAATAAGCTACACTATGCTATAAGGTTGGAATTCGCTGCCACCAACAACGATGCAGAGTATGAAGCAGTGATAGCTGGATTAGAACTGGCCTTAGAAATCGGAGCCAATTCTTTATGTCTTCATAGCGATTCTCAACTTATTGTAAATCAAATACTAGGAGAATTCCAGGCTCGAGAAGAACGACTCATAGCATATTTAAAGAGGACCAAGTTGCTTATCAATCGATTAGATCACTATTTAATCAAACACATCCCTCGGGAAGAGAACCAAGAGGCCGACGAATTGGCAAAGCAAGCTAGCATGAGAGACGACACTATTTCCGGAGCAGTAGCCATCTCAAAGCAACTGACCCCAAGTTTTGAGCAAGTGAATCTGATAGCTGCAACCGAAGAAGCAACCTGGATGACTCCCATCCGAGACTACTTACAAAGTGGCACACTGCCCAACGGGTGTAATGAAGTCAAGAAAATCTTGAGGAAAGCTTCCCGCTACACAATACAAGAGGGCACCCTCTATCGGCGTGGCTTCTCTACCCCCTTATTAAGGTGTGTCGCTGGAAGGGAAGCCAAGGAAATCTTATCCAACATCTATCAAGGAAGCTGGGGAGATCACACTGGAGGGCAGACTTTGGCAAAAAAGATACTCCGATATAGATATTTCTGGCCCACCTTAAGCAAGGACGCCTTAGATTTCGTCAGAAAATGTGACAGATGTCAGAAGTTTGCTAAGATTCCGCGGCTACCAACAACTGAGATTACTCAAATGACAATCCCTTGGCCCTTTGCAGTATGGGGAATTGACTTGATTGGCGAACTGCCAATGGGCCGAGGCGGGGCCAAATATGCAATAGTGGCAGTCGACTATTTCACCAAATGGGTGGAAGCAGAACCCCTAAATAAAGTATATTCAGTAAAGGTTATTAACTTCTTGATCAAAAATGTTCTATGCAGGTACGGAGTCCCATTCAAAATCATATCGGACAATGGACTTCAGTTTGACAGCGAGGAGTTCGCCAACTGGTGCCAAGGGCACGGAATTCACAAAAGCTTCTCATCCGTAGCTTATCCCCAAGCAAACGGACAAGTCGAAGCCGTCAACAAAATTCTCAAAACTCTAATAAAAAAGAAACTCGAAAAGTCAAAAGGCGCTTGGGTGCATGTACTTCCTACGGCACTGTGGGCCTATCGCACGTCTTTCAGAACATCAACGGGGCATACTCCTTTCTCTTTGGCATACGGATCGGAGGCTATGCTCCCAGTTCAAACTATAGTGCCTTCCCACCATAGGATCCACTATAACCCAGAAGAAAATGAAGAACTCCTCCACATGTCTTTGGATCTAATTGAAGAGAGAAGAAACGATGCAGCACTCAAAACATCAGCTCACAAGCAAAAAGTGGTAGCGCAATACAACTCCAAAGTCAAGCATCGTAGCTTACAAGAGGGAGATCTTGTCCTCAAGCGAATCTTCCTGCGCCCCGGAGCACTAGATCCAATCTGGGACGGACCATATGTAATTCATAAAGATCTCCACAATGGAGCTTATATTTTGTCAACAGTGGACGGGGAGGTGTTCCAGAGGGCATGGAACATCCAACACCTTCGTCGATACTTTTCTTAACTTGTACTGCCCATATGAAGTGAATTAATAAAGAGAATCAGTGGATGTAGGCATTTTCGTGCCGAACCACTTTAAAAACCTTGCCTCTTTTTTAACTTGTTCCTTTATATATTGGCTGCTTGTTAACTTTATCATTTTCTGTTGAACAAACTCCTGTGCAAATAGCATTTTCATTCAAGGCGCTCCACAGCGCGACTTCTCCTGGACAAGACCTAACAGGTACTATACGAATCTATGCCCTCGCCAATGAGACACTTTTGCTCCGACATCCCTCTGCTGCGGGTTAACTCGTTGCTCGCGACGGCCCTCAAAGCCAACTGTAATGAGCCGATTATAAGCCACCAAGAAGGCCGACTATAGCCAAGGCAGCTTATTACGGCGTTCGGCTCGCCGGCAACTGTGAACCTACTTTAAGCCCCAACATAAGGTGTGGCCAGCCAGGGGTAGTTCACGGTTGACGATCGGCACCCACGCTAGCCGACCACAGTAAATCGAATAATACCCAAGATTACGGGCCATAATGGCTCGGGTAGTTACTGTGCGCGATCTCGGCTCCGATGTGTCTTAAGTACGGCTGTGGTAAAAAAGATTAACTCCCCACGGAGGCGTAAGATGGGTGACAAATGTCTCCAAGACCCACAGCTAGGGAAAGTGACTACAAAGCCCGTTTGCCACGAACTTAAGCACATCGAAGGCCTTCCGTGATTGGAAGTTTTACTATTTCTCATATTTCAATTTTATTTAAAAAACTTTCCTCCTGTCCTCTATAACGATCCCTAAAGTACAGGACACAGAATAGGAGACATTCGCTAATGGGAGTGGGAACTCACAACAAGACACTAGGCCGCATTCCATACTCAGTCACACAAGACATTCAAAGCTGCCATCTACAAGTAAAATATGAAGGGCGGTATTTTCTTCTTTCGTGTATAAATACGTGGCTATAATTTATTCACACATCACACTAACATTGCAAGACATGAAATTATGTTTTAAGCAAGGACTTGACATCAAACACAACTGAATTGCAAGCATATGCATAGCTATATTTCTCATACAACATGTCAAAATAATAAAAGCATTCAGATACGACAGAATCAGCTTAAGTTAAAAAATTACACGCCAAAAATAATGTTGTTTATTACAAGTGACATAATTACAACCTAAAAGTTACGTTACTATTTTGAGACTAACATATACTACAATGAGCAGTAAGCAAAAAGATATCCAGGTCAAGTCAAGGAGCCGGCTGCATCGGAGCTTTACCCTTATCCTGTTGACCGCCTGTCCGATCAAGGAGAGAATTCATTAGTGATAAGCAACCAAGTTAACGGAAAGACTAAAGGGGAGGACTTACCAGCATCTGCTACTTGATCATCTTGATCATCATCCTCTACTTGCACACCTACCTCCTCAGCAGCAAGCAGCCGCATGCCCTCCTTCACCGCCACCTTCTCCTCCTTGGTGAATTGGGCCGTAACCACATCCATTCCGAAGACCTCGCCACCCTCCTTATCCACATCAGCCTTGGCCTCCTCCAAAGCCCTGAGATAAATCCTGGCCATAACCTGGGGATAATCATCCATCCAGGATAAGTTACCCTGTTTCCAAGTACGGAAGTACATATCCTGGAGCATCTCATCCATCATCCTCTCGTTCTCCTCGAACTCCCTCATTCGGACCTCAGAAGCCAATAGCTTTGCAATGGCAGCATCCCTCTCCAATCGGTATCGCGAGCGGTCAGCCTGAAGGAATTTCCTCATCGCCTCCATCTCATCCTTTAGCTTGGTTTAAGCCAGCTCTGCAGCTTCAAGCCTCCCGGATAACTCCTCTACCCACTCGAGATCCGCTTTCCGAACCTCATCCACCATTGCTATAGCCATGTCAGTCCGTTCCTTACAGGCGGCTTCCATTTTTCACAACTCTGCCCTGCTGACCTCTTCCATAGTCTTCTTTAATTGCCTAGATGCAGCCTCATGCTGAGAAATCTAGATGGCTTGATAAGCAAGTTGTTTAGCCTGGTCAGAAATAATTAACCGCAGTCGAATATTGGCGCTCCCGATTTCCTCCCCAGCCTTGACCAATCGGGCATGATGTCCTTCTTGGTTTCCTCGGCGACCCGGTCGATGTTCGCCTTAGCTTCGTCCCCCAAAGTTACAACCCGAGTGGTAAGCAAATCAAGGTCCAGGTACTTAGCCTCGTCAAGCACTCGTACCATAGGATTGCAAGGGAGAAGGTGTTCACCAGTAACCTCGTCGAAGGAGATATCATGAGAGGCCGGGTCCAGATCTGGATGACCCGCAAACGAATTACGAGCCAAGCCAGGACGATCTATCGGGGTAACGGTAGGATTTTCAGACGGATGTGGAGAAGGTACGAACTCAGTATCCCCCTCCGTGATATCGTGAAGAGGCTGGAGTGAGGGCTGAGGACCAGGTAAAGGTTCGAACAAGGAGCGGCTCCTCTTCTTCTTCTGAATGCCCTCTTCAATGACCCTAAGAAGAGGAAGATAGCTGACTACATCCCCAGAGCGGTTGGTCGGAGGCTTCGATTTAGTATAAGCTTTGAGGGACTTATATTGATCAAGGCGGTGCCGAACATCTGAGGTCTTGACTGCTTTGCCCACTCCTGGAATGAAAACCAAGTGTCACAAGCATGCATTGAACCAGAATTCAAGAAATATGTCAAGTTAAGAAGAGTAAAAAAGTCTGCAGGAGTCAAAAATTCACCTTGGATCACAGAAGTTGCCTCAGCGGAAGCACTCCTGGAAGATAAATCGGCGTCAGTCCCGGCCTTACCAGCTTTCTTTGGCTTCTCCGCCAAAGCCGGTCCTTCCTCCAACCCTTCGAAGGCTTAGCGGAGAGCGTCATCTGTCCACTCTTGAATCACGCCTGCTTGCCCAGGAGGTAAAGCCCCGGTGCCATCACCGCTCTGTCCATCGCCACCATCATCGCCGTAACGATCACCGTCACCTTCTCTACCACTTCCGCTCTCCGCCTCACCTCCTTCATCCTCGTCTCTTTCCTCCTCCAAATTTTCCTCCTCCGGAACATCTGGACATGTGATGGGGGAGGGTCCATCGGACTTCTTGAGTTTCTTCCCCCCGGTGACTGGATGTATCGAGAAGGGTCTCCTTTTGCTGCTCTTCGCCGTAGCCCCTCCTTTAGCGTTGGCAGCCCTCTCCTCCACCGTGTCTCTCTGCTTGACCACAGACTGATGTGGTAGAATCAGGTTGTGCTCCAGAAGTGTAGCGTTCTTGATCAAGTAAGAAGCCGGCCTATCCCTTCGCAAAATAGCTTCTATTTCCACAGCCATCTGAACCAGGCGATCGTTCTCCACGACCGCAAAGCCACCCGTCGCTAGCAAGAAATAAAAGCACATAAGAAGAAGCATTGCAGTCAGAACAGAAATCATAAATAAGCTTCAACTTACAGCCAGAGGTGAAGCGACGGATGGAAACAGAGCCATCCTTGGTGAAAAACCATTACTTTTTTAACATGCTGAACTTCGAATATAAATCCAGGACTGGCTTGAAGGACACGGCCGACTCCAAGCTAATATACGGAGACACCTTCTTGTAGCCTCTCATGTTGTACAGATACCGGATTTCCCGGTTGGAAGGAGGACGCCCGTATCTCCTCTGGAAGATAACAAACAGGCTCACCAAGATGGCGTAGGAGTTAGGCTGAAGCTGGAATGGAGCCACCTTCAAGTAGGTGATGAAACTGACTATCCAAGCATTAATCGGGGGAATGGCCCCACACATACAATGGTACCTACTGTAAGCAAAATATCCTTCGGGGGGATTAATGGCATCACTCCTTCCCCCGACAACAGCATAAGCGCCCTGTCAATCCCGAAAGAGCGAGAAATAGCATCGAGCTGCTCATCTTTGAGGGAGCTAGGAAAGTAGTCAGGCGGTGCGTTCAAAAGCTCTTGAGGACCGTACCCATCCACTAGCGATCTCGGGGTGGGTCCACGTCGTTCTGGATTCGGCTGAACTGGAGGCACGATGGGGGATTCTCTTCTGTCCATAGATTTCTTCTTGTCGGAACGGGTTTCGACTTTATGAGACATTATCTGCAACACAAAAGAGTACATTGTTAGAATAAGGATGTAGAAATATAAACGAGCGAGTGTATGTTATCTAGAGTTTCGCTTATAATTCAACACACAAATTCATTCGGTAGTACAAAGGCTCGAAGGTTCATTCGGCGCCCATACTCCACAAATTCATTCGGTAGTACCAAGGATCGAAGGTTCATTCGGCGCCCATACTCCGCAAATTCATTCGGCAGTTCAAGGCACGAAGGTTCATTCGGCACTCATACCCCACGGGTTCATTCGGTGGTTCAAAACATAAGAGACATTCGGCAATCACCTGATTCGGTAGTCAAGCGTGGTTCGGCTATTTCAGTTGGTAGTAAATAACGAAAGCATAAGGTCCATACTTATAGGCGAATATCAACGATCGGACCAATTGGTTCGGCATTCGTGACCGGATGAGAGTGTCCAGGATGAATAACCTAAAACAAAGCACGCCATATGCATACACATGCCCTACTTTGGGGGGCAAGTGTTGGGTGTGTTTCGACCGGGCCAACACCGCCGAACCATCTCCTTCCCAAATCCCTGCCGAACCATCTCCTTCCCAAATCCCTGCCGAACCATCTCCTTCCCAAATCCCTGCCGAACCATCACCTTCCCAAAGCCTTGCCGAACCATCTCCTTCTCAAATCCATGCCGAACCATCTCCTTTCCAAATCCCTGCCGAACCAAC
Source organism: Allium fistulosum (assembly GCA_030737815.1). NCBI lineage: Eukaryota > Viridiplantae > Streptophyta > Magnoliopsida > Asparagales > Amaryllidaceae > Allium > Allium fistulosum. The sequence continues at coordinate 928,450,690 of CM060905.1, forward strand.
TCCAAAATATCACTACCGAACCAAAACCAAGTTCCACCGGACCAAGGCGTGGACCAAGTACCACCGGACCAAGTTCCACCAGACCAAGTTCCACCGGACCAAGTACCACCGGACCAAGGCGTGGACCAAGTTCCACCGGACCAAGTTCCACCGGACCAAGGCGTGGACCAAGTACCACCGGACCAAGTTCCATCGAACCAAGGCATTCCGGACCAACTTTGCCAAGCCAGATTGCATCGGCCCAGGCCCACCAGCAGCTATATACATCCAAGACCTCTGCCCCCAGCTCCACTCTATAAATAGAGGGGCAGGGGTACAACAATGGGGGGCAAATTTGAGAGCTCAAGCACGGAGAGAACTTTCAAACAACTTTCATATACTTGTATCAAAGTTTTGTACTTGTAATCTGAACAGTAAAGGATAATAACATATAAAGTGGACGTAGGCACATTCTGGACGAACCACTATAAATCTATGTGTCTTTTACAGTTTAGTCCCTGCTTTTTATATATTTGCATGAACCACCCAAATCACTAAGAATAATAGAAAATCGACTAAATCATACGACTTGGAGGTGTTTGCCCATTTTTTGTGCAAACAGATAGAAATCTTTATCTAGCAATAATAATATAAGAATAGAAACTTTTATCTAATAGAAATAATAGAAGACTACAATCCTTTTATCTGGCAATAGTAATAGAAGACCAGAAATCCTTATCCGGCAATAATAATAGAAGATCATAAATCTTTATCTGGCATAAATAATAAAAGACCAGAATCCATTTATCTGGCAATAGTAATAGAAGAGCAGAAATCCTTATCCGCCAATAATAATAGAAGACCAGAAACCTTTATTTGGCAGAAATAATAAAAGATCAAAATCCCTTTATCTGGCAATAATAGATTATTGATTAGTGGTGAACTTGTCACTCCCTCTAGGAGAAGCTTCAGACAGGTCGAAGGCTTATTTAACCTCCCCCTAGGAGGCGCTTTGGATAGGCCGAAGGCTTATTCATCCTCCCTCTAGGAGGCACTCCGGACTGGCTGAAGGCTTATTCATCCTCCCTCTAGGAGGTGCTCTAGACTAGCTGAAGGCTTATTTGGCCTCCCTCTATGAGGTGCTCTGGACCAACTGAAGGCTTAATCACCCTTCCTTTAGGAGGCGCACTAGACTAGCCAAAGGGTTATTCGTCCTTCCTCTAAAAGGCGCTAAGGACTGGTCGAAGGCTTATTCGTCCTCCCTTTAGGTGGCGCTCTGGACTGACCGAAGGCTTATTCATCCTCCTTCTAGGGGGTGCTCTGGACTGGCCGAAGGCTTATTCATCCTCCTTCTAGGAGGTACTCTGGGCTGGCCGAAGGCATACGGTGTCTAATCCAGTCATTTAGGACGAATACTTCTCTTTTCGTAGGTATTGTTATTCCAATTTTCTCATCGTAAAAAAGAACAAAGTTTTAGATGGTTAGATCATTTCCTTCTGATCGGGAAGTCTTCTAGCTTTCTTTAACGAATTCTTTCAAAAAACCTAACTTGATCATTTTCTGAATTATTTCTGCCAAAATGCGGCATTTGTCAGTTTTATGTCCATTTACCTCAGTTGGGCACAGTAATCTCCCCTATCAGGCTCGAGACGGCTCTTTGATTTATAGGAAGTAAGGAAGTTTCCACTATTTTTTGGTATTGTGAAAATGTAGGAGAGAGGTTTATTTAAATCTACATAATTAGATTCGGAGATCTCCCTGTGACTTTCTTTCTTCATTTCAGTCTTTTTTGGACTTTTGTTAGGATGGTCAAAGTCAAACTTTCCTTTCATTTTGTTTCATTGAGACTTCTTTTAAGCCTGGTACATTTCATCCATATGGATGAATTTATCAACCCCGAAATAGAAATATTGTATATCTTTACATCCATGAATATGCATAGCTTTCCAGAAGGGAGTTTGCTCGATTAACCCCGAACGTATCGCCATTATCTTTTCTCCATCGGTCACGTTTTCTGCTCTCAGTGCTTTAGTATTAAATCTCTTTAGGTATTCGCTGAGTGATTCCTTTGTCTTCCGTTTGATGTTGGCTAACGCACTAGAATCTATAGTAGGGTCTTTGTATATGCTAAACTATGTTAAGAATTTATGAGAAAATTGGTCCCAAGAGTGGATGGTCTTTTCTCGGTACCGCCTATATCGTTTGACGACCACTCCACGGAAAGTCACGGGGAAGAGTCCACAACAAGTAGCTCCAGAAGCGTTATACACACTCATTTGAACTTTGAAATCAAATAGGTGATTATTTGGATTGGTGGTTCCATCATACTTTAGGGAAGGAACTTTTATATGGAACAGAATCCTTACAGCCATTATTTCCTCCGTAAAAGGAATTTCTTGAAAACTATCATTATTTTCTAGGCCAACGGTCTCTTCTTCCCTCAAAGTAGGTTTACCTATTGTTATCTTTGGTTGGGCATGTCCTTTCAATAGGTTTTGCTATTACAGTAATTCCTGTTATAGGGTGTTATCCCCCTTTTTGATCAAAGCTAGGATATCAACAAATTGATGGTTATCAGGATAGGAGATCGACCAAAAACCAAGCTATGATCAATATTGCCAAAGTTGGACTGAGCTCCAATCGAGGCAAGATCGATAAGGAATGATACACAAGGCCAGGTGAGGATACACTTCGAATTTTAGGTCAAACGGAGTTCATACGCTCAAGTTATGGAAGGATCAATATTCATGGGAAATCACTTCGTATCAATAATTTCGCATAGATCGAGATGGACACGACTGTTTACTTCGGATCGATACATTCGTATAAATACAGGCGTATCGATTGGATGGATACGGAAGACAAATAGGGAACCTGGTGATGTGCAGCTCAACATTATACTCAAGATGGATACGAAGCAACGGTTACGTAGGCTTGGAAGTGTATTTCGTATCGGTCACTTATCGATCGATACGAAAGACGCATACGGAAGTGTATTTCGTATCGGTCACTTATCTGAAATATGTAATTGAAGACCAAGTCAGGAATGGTTAGCTATCACAGTACGTAAGAGCCCGGAGAGTAGAGGCAGAACAGGCACAACCCCTACCTACACCATCAAAAAACATGAATAACCCTGGATCGGGGTCACGCCTCGTCATAAGTTGAACGTGATGATAAGGGGCAGGTTCAGGACTTGAACCTTGACCACATAACAGGTTATTTCATAATGCTTATCCAATAAAAAAGTTAAGTCACTTACACATGTATGGGATTACGAATAGTTCCTAGGCATGCTCTGAGATGACAACAAACCATCACGCCCCGAAAGGCGCACACACTGCACTGTTTGGACATTTGTTTTCTTCATTTTCTGTGGACGTTCTAAACTCTATTTATTTATTTATTTATTTGATTGAATTATTTGATTGTGAACCCACTCGAACATGGAATCTGATAATGATAATCCTAAAATCTCACCTTGAGAGGAGAGATAGAATAATGTAAGCAAGACCCCTCGTCAGAAACAACGAGTGGATTGGGCCTATCAAAAGCCATGAACGACACTTGGTCTCGAACGATCACATTCCGCTTTGAACAAGCATTCGATCACAAACAATCACCATCCGCTATGAATGGTACTCGATCACGAACGATCATCATCCGCTTTGAAAAATCCTCGATCTCGAACGATCATTTTACATCTTGAACGACATCTGATCTCGAACGATATATTGTGCTTCGAACAACATTTGACCTTGAACGATTATGTCACACCTTGAATGGCCCATGATCTTTTATGATCTCACCTCGTCTTGAACGACACTCGACCATGCACGGACCTCGTCCGTCGTGGACGGCTATCGGTCGTGAACGACCACTACTCATCTTGTAATAAAACCTCTACCTTAAACGGCCTCATTTTTAACTAATGGTCTTGAACGACCCTGAACGATGATCTTGAGAATTAATGAATTGAATTGCAGGTCATAGGTTTACAACTATTCAAAACATGCCTTCCTACCACAAGGCATGTTTTGGGGGGCATATGTTATCCCGCTTTTTGATCGAAGCCAGGATATCAACAAATTGAAGGTTATCAAGATCGAAGAATGATCAAAAACCCAGCTATGATCGATACCGCCAAAGTTGGACCGAGCTCCAATCGAGGCAAGATCGATAAGGAATGATACACAAGGCCCAGTGAGGCTACACTTCGAATTTTAGGTCAAACGGAGTTCATACGCTCAAGTTATAGATGAACCAATATTCATGGGAAACTAGTTCGTATCGATACTTTTGTATCGATCGAGATGGACACGGCTATTTACTTCGGATCGATACATTCGTATCGATACAACATATCGATTGGATGGATACGGAATACAAATATGGAATTCGGTGATGTGCAGCTCAACATTATACTCAGGATGGATACGAAGCAGCGGTTATAGAGGCTTGGAAGTGTATTTCGTATCGATTACTTATCAATCGATACGGAAGACGCATACGGAAGAAGCTATGCTGGATGGATGTGAAAGTATCGAGCAGCACATCTTAAACCCAAAAGGGAGCAATTGCACTGAGAACCGTCTTTCGTATCGATCATGTTCATATTCATCGATACGAAAGAAGCAGTCAAGATGGAGCGTAAAGTATAGATCACAGTGCAAGACTCGAATGAATGGTAATCTGATGGATACGAGATGATGGATACGAAATCATCAGCCTACACTTGCAAACTCGAACTTGTATCGATCATATCTCACAATCTACACGTTGGACTTCATGAAATTTGGAGAGCAAGGATTTTGTACTATCATCTTTCACCATGATCGATCTCAGCTGATTCTAACGTATGGATTATCGATACGAAGGACTTATTGATCGATCCCAAAGCATGAAGGTGGGCCCCAACGATCTGCATATGGGCCCACATGGACCAAGAGACTTCTCTGCCTAATTTTCAGCAAGATTTTTGCGGATCTCCACCTATAAATTGAGAGAGCATGGCTCTAGAAAAGGGATCTTCTTCTCTCTGCTCTCCTTGTTCTTCAAGCTTGGCTAAACTCTGTCATTTTAGCTATTGAATAGCACTCCATTGTAATTGCAATCACACTATAAAAGGAATAAAATGATAAATTCAAAGTGGGCGTAGGCCGGAGATAGCCGAACCACTATAAATCTGGTGCTTTCATTACATTCGGGGTTTGTGACCATTTTTGGCGCAAACATAAGGTTCATATTCTTTGTATGGAATCGAGCTATTTGATTGTTTGGGAATTTCCTTGTCAATTTCCCTTGATTCCCATTTTAATGTTTTACTCTAAGCCTTGGGGAATGTACTTTTGGTTCTTAATCTTGGGTTTTCCTCTTTCCCAATGAATTCATAACACTCTCACCATGTCTTTTGTATAATGAAGTTTTGAGGTTTCTTTTTGGAGATTCCGTTTCAACTCCTTTTTCCGTAAACTTTGTTGCTACACAAGATTCTTGAGATAAATCATTTTTAATGAGTCCTTACCACATTCTTAGTTGTTGTGTCAAGTCCTGGACTTTGGCTTCACTACTTGCAAGCTTTGTTAAGGTGGAAGGTCCAAACTCCATGTTTCCTAAATTAAGGCTTAGATTGATATTTTACTCCACAGTAGTTTGTAGTATAGTTTCCTCATTTGGGATATCATCTTTCTTAGCTCCTTCCATTTTTCTTTTTGAGTAAAAGAAATGGGAAGATTGGAGGTTCGAGCCCTCCTTCTAGCGTCAAAAATGTTAGCGAATAAATTCACTGACCCCAAAAGTGTGTAGAAAACGAAGTTGATTCAGAGAGGGGCTCGAGAGGCTCTGTTTAAGCTAATTGAAGAATGCTTCCATAATAATCTTTATTTTAGCCATCAAAGTAAAAGTCATGTGAAATATCATATATGATTGAAGTCAATGTGCAAGTCTCAATTCAAGAATTGAGTATTCAAATATGCTATGTTGGTTCAAGGACGAAGGCAAATTATGCCTTGCAAGTCCAAAGTGAAGTAAAATTACAGCCAAAGTTGAATAAGTTAGTCTCAAATCATAGTACATATGCTATGCAATTGTTTGATTTTCTATTCCTTATGTGTAAAAAGTTCAAGTGTTACAATTCAGTAAAACCTCCAAATCTATTAAGGGTTTACAAAGTTGAAAACATGTAAGAAATGGGAAGAGAAAAATTATTCTCCAAATAGCACCCTTAGGTCCATATTTATAGAGGAAGAAATGTGGCCTGGCAGCTGTCCTCGAAGCTCTTGGCTTCGGCATCATAAGCTTCAATATTAGTCTCGGCGACAGTGTTGGCATTGGCCTTGGCGACATCGATGTTGTTAAGCGTTAGGCTTCCTCTTTATTCCTTTTATGGAGATATGTGGCAACAACGAACTACGGCACCAGTAGCTTCTGACATGATGGTCGACGTCCTTTATGAGTGGTGATGACTGCGGAACAAGCATGAAGCAATGGTAACCATAAGGCAGTGTTAATGGCTTTCTGGATATCGATGGTGTTTACCATCAAAACCACTTTTCTTAGACACACAACATCCTTCAAATGTTAATGAGATTTGTTGTATAAAAAACGAAGGGCAACATTGATCATCAGCAAAGAGCGATTTCGCTTTACATTCCTTTCGGTGTTCATGATCATTTGTGTCATCATAGAGTAATATCTTTGAAGTGCTACAAAGTGCGGCGCTGCTTTAGTACAATGCTAATTCCCTTCGTGGTTGACGATGAGCTTGCTTTGGTTTCAATAGGTGAATATCGACGCTGGCATAATCCAATGTTAATGAAGTGCGCTATGGGCCACTTCGACACTCATTGATGGCTTAGGATGTTTGATTATAATCGATACTATTGCATACTTTCATTACGAAGAGTGGCATCCTATCCCTTCGATGTCAATCCATCTTCATATTCTTAACACTGATTACTAGTGCTATGAATGTATTTGCTGGCCATATGTCCTCGAGTGTATTGATGACAGGCGATGTGATCAAGGAACAATTATTCATCATGAAAAGCGGCGTTATGGTCGCGTTCCATTTTGTGTATCTTCGAAGTCAACATTGGCGATAACACTAGTTTATGCTAATTGCTTTCCATTATATGTTATGTCTACTTTTAAACTTAGTCATCTTGACTTCATATATGTGTACGATATGCCCTACCTACTCGAGATATACAATAACTACATACATACATACATACATACATACATACATATATATATAAGTATTACAGTGCCCCTTTGGACCAAGGTACTTTCCCCGCTAGTATCTATACTCTGCACCTGGGTCAGGTATCCACCATCCATGTCTAGACTAAATTGTCTGCATACATTGAGGATCTCCACATTAGTGCCTAATGACGACAATACAACTATATAGCTGTATTCTACCATGTCTTGAAGACTTATCTAGCCATTGTGTATTGAGGACTTTGTTTCTCAGACTAATCATGGACTCAGCTCCATGGACTATTGAGGACTCGGCTTCTCAGAATAACTTATTTGCTTGAAGGACCTTAAGTAAGGTTATTTAGCCTTTCCTCCTAACAATAACAAAACTAACAAACAACTGTGAGGTGTGCTTGTCTCAAACGTAATCTACACTAGTAGGATGTGTAGCCCGTTTAAGCATAGTCCTCGACTTTCTACTTACCGTCCTAGGACCGAGACGCTCTCGACCAATGTGTACAACCCTACTCCTTACATATATGGTACCAACCTTACACATAGCGCCGAGCCTGCGCTCACCGTCCCATTTAGATTGCCTAGTGCAATCAATGAAATTCCCACTTGGTTACCTAACACATACTTCCTAAGTACTGAAACAGACCCAACTTGGCCAACACTTCAACCAAGGCGAACCCCTACTTTGATATAATCCCTTCACGTATACATGAACATATAATCCCATGGGTTCTATGGTTGGATGGTTCTCACATTAGTATAATGTACACACAAATGCTGGTAGCACCTTTCGATGGGCAGACTTCTATTGTGTAATACTACTGACTTCGCATTTCAGCCCATACCAATGACTATGTCATTTGTAGTTAATCTAAATGTTGACTAGATTCAATAGTCTGCACCCACCATAAACACAAACTTGATGTTGTATTAATTTATTTAATTACTATGACTCTTATGTTCAACTATTAATATTCAATTATATTTTACATAACTCACCACTTGTTTCTTTAATACTGTTTAATGTCATTTACTACTTACTTCTTATTTAATAGAATAAATATCTTTTATTACTTAACTTCTATTTAACGCTATTAGATATATTTTACTATCCCTTTTCAACTATTAACCACCTTTCTTTGATTATTGTAATGTTTTAATTCCCACTTATATTTATATTTCACCGCTTATTTTTTATTTTCTAACTTATCTTAAACTACATATGTTAGATTCACCAATTATTGTTATTGTCACGACTTACAATACTTGGTTTACATATTGATTTCTGTATTTTAATGCGTTGGAATTACATCTTTCCAAAAGGAAATGTTAACACTGTAATTTTTCATAAATTATCTAAAAGGGGACTGGCGTTATGTTAGGAATTACAAAAAATATATCTTTTATGTTCTTATTGAAATAGACGTTACAAACAATGGTGAACACTCCTATTTTGTACAACTTTTCCTTTTAGGCATGTTCCTTATTATTTCAAACGATACACTTTTATTCATATTTATAAAACTGGATAATTTATAGAAATTTACATTGCAACATAACTTCGTTGCAACGAATTAAATTACTACTTAAACTCCAATCCAAATTATAATAAGTTCCAATTCATGTTTACTAACATATATCATTCAACCAACAAATCTGAAATTATTATACAATATTATAAATTTATGGATTACTTTCACCCTTACTTTCCAGATTAAAGTATATGCAATTTTAATCAAGGTTTGAAGTTCCTAGAATATGTAGGCATGGTTCTCAAATTCATTATATATATATTTTTAAGCGTACAACTCCAAAATTACTTTCAGGCATACAAGGAATAGATTTACAATGATATAAATCCAATATTTTATAAAAGTATATAATTTCCCACTCACCTCTAGGCTTTCAAATCTCAAGATCTACATCATATTATTCTTGTTTGATTCCCTTTTTTCTTACCAAAATATACATCGAAAGCATATACATATTTATAAGAATTTTAGAGCTGAAAAGTAATTTGAATTTAATTTAGATTTGGATTTAGATTTATAATTTACCATGGCTTTGTCGATTCGATTCGACCATATTCTTCTTCTCTATATTCTCCACTATTATCCATTTATATATATTATAGTTTATATAGATTTTAGAATTTGTGGAGAAAATAAAATGTTACAGCTTCGTCGTTGCTTCAGAAAATATGAGAATAAAAGCGAGGGGTTAGGTCTGTATTTATAAGGGTTCGAACCAATGCCAACTATTGGATTAGATTATATTAAATCTGAAAAGTTTAGCCTAGGTTCAATATACAACCTCTGCCTACCACCAATCGACCGCTATGATGCTACCGGTTGATCGTTAACGGTCGACAGGTCCTAATAAAGGGGTCGAGCAGTTGCTTTGTTTAGTTTAATTAATCTATAGCATTTCGTTTAATTCATTTTACAACTTATTTTCCCAATTCGACTCTGTAAATCTATAGAGCAATTTCTCAATAAATACCAATCCTATATCAACCAAACATGGATCTTCTTTGAGCTTCAGACTCTAGATCTTCTTAATCTTCTATCTCTCTACATAATAGTCACTTAGGTAGATACTTTTGGAAGCTCCAGGCTTAATAACCGTCAATCCCTTGTACCAGTGACTCTAAATCTCTATCAAATCCAAAATCAATAAAACTACAAAGTGGACATAGGCCAGAGATTGCCAAAACACTATAAAACTCTTGTGTTTCTCTACTTTTCTATGCTTTTTGCAGTTTTATATTATTTTTGCTAGATCTAATCCTACGTCAGGTTATATTTGGGTGTTGTGCCACTTTTGGTGTAACGATACGATTTTTCGACGCTCGAAAGTCGACATTAATACGTCCACTGTATCAAATGACGCGCAATCGAATGCCGGAAAACCGAACCATTAGGGTTAAAAGAAGAGGTAGAAGAAGACAGAAGAAAAGGAGAACAGAAAAATACATAAACAGAAACAATATCAAAATCTCACATTTCGCAGTGGAACAAAATATAATAGATAATCACTAGTCTTTTAAACAAAGAACTATATCAATTATACAATACATCATCAAAGTCAATATACAACTTGATACAATAATAGACAGTTATATAAACCTGTCCTCATACAGAATACACAGCGGAAATAAATAACAAGTACGGAAGTACGTCTCGTCATCCAGCTTATCCCCAAAGCTCCAGAATATCCAGAATATCCTGATAAAAATAACTCTAGGCTGCCCATGTGGAAAATTATGGGCACCCAGAGTTTAGAAGGGAACAATAAACTCTGAGTCAGTCATGGTGACTGGTGTGAGATCGTAAAACAATTATTTTCACAAAGAAAATGAAATTAATTCGCAATGCTTTTGGAAAATGAAACTACCATAAGACCTCCCACCACACACACAATGCAAACGCAGAATTGGAGGAGATTTCTTCTTATGATAGTCAAAGATGCTTACTACCCCAATCATTGGATTATTATTATTAATGTCTAGTGTAGAAAACATTTCGAAAGTACAATATTAATCTTAGCCAGCATAGACATTCTGAACTATGCCTACTATAGCTACCATCTAAACAGTGGTGACCACCATAAGTAAATGGCAGGTTCTACAACTAAAATCGTACAATTTCGTATTGGGAAATGGATTTCCAACAAATGGTCAGGCTAAGGAACTTCCTTACCTACTGCCGAATGGGATCGCCTTTGGCTGGACGTCCCGAGAGACAAACTGCTCTCTGCCAAACAAGGCCGGGTTACCCCTGTAACTAGGTAACTCACGAATATGTCATCACCCGGTCCTTTGGGACCTTTATCCGAGCACTTGGTAACCAACATCACACATAATAAATAAAGTGTGTCCACATGAGTAAGTATCTGGGCTCCATACCATGATACCACCCCTTTCCAGAAGGAAATGACATACCCTAAAGGGCGCGACCCTCATAACCTTGCCGCAACATTCCTGTTTCGACCATTTCCGGGTTGTTGAGGCCTTGACGAAGTCTCGTCCACAAAGCTACGCTTTTTTCACAAAGCCACGCTTTGATCACAAATGATCAATAAATGATCACCGTCACAGCAACACTCAGCATGCCACATTACCAAATTGGGAATATATTGCTGATAAATTTTGATTACATAACCTCTTAGCTCGTACGTCTCAGAGAAGGGTGTTAAGCTAAGAGAATAAATTCTCCGCCACCAACAGAAATGTATTTGAAAGAAATCAGATTTATATCTCAAAATGTAATGTCAGACACGTAACCATACAAGTCTGTTCCGAGTTCGAACAGAACCGAAGGCACTTCCAAAGAAGCCCTTGCAATCCGGATATTCACAATCCCGATAAAACTTCTCATCACAAAGGAAATCTCAATACCATAGCTAACGGTGCAGAGAAAATCGATAGGTTATCCTATCGTTTTCACAAATACCCGGTCTTCATCACCGGTCTTCAATACGATCCATATCGTCGTATCATTATTCGGAATGGGTTATCTGACACAAAGGTCCTTTCCCGGCTAAACCGAATAATAAGCGTTTGTTTTTAAAAACAAATTCAAGTGCCATTTCAAAGGCAATATTGATAGTCGGTGATTTAACTATCAACAATATTCACAACAATCATCAGATTTAAATAAATTTCCTAAATTATTTAATTTCAAATATCTTCCCGATATATGGTTTATACTTCAACCATTTGAAAACAATTTCCAAATCACATTCATTTAAACCACTTAAATAAATCCTTATCGATTTATTTCAAATTTACATTCCAAAACTGTAAATTTATTTCCACACTTCATCACTTTGAAAACCAATTTCAAATTACTTTTCACCTTTCAACCTTTGAAAATAAATTTCAAATTAATTCCCTTATACGGAATATATTTCCAAATATGTCTTTTAAAATCCACTTAGAACTTTTAATTTATATTTTAAAAGCCACTTTGGAAAACAAACTCGGCTTTATAGTGAAAATACACTTTTACTTCAAAACGGTCCATTTAAACCAATTAAATAAATCTTTATCTATTTATTTCAAATTTACGTTCAAAATCCGTAAATTTATTTTCACACTTCATCACTTTGAAAACCGATTCCAAATCATATTTCTCACACTTTAAAAAATAAATCAACGTTTATTTTTAAAACAAATTTCCCTTCCTTTATAAATTCTATTCGGAATTTACATTCTCAAATATTCACTTTCAACACCGAATCGACTTTCAAATTGATTTCTCAATTTTATATTCAAACTCCAAATAGATTTTTTTATCGATTTCCCAAAGATTTATTTCTTCAATACAAAATCAATTATCAATTGGATTTCAACAAATTTATCGCCTTTAAAATAAATTCCTTTATATCTTCCAAACCATTTAAAATTCCATTTCAAATAAATTTTCCAACTTTCGAAAAATACTATTAAAAATCCATTTATAACAATCTTCCCATATTTTTGAAATAATTTGATAACATTTCAAAAAATCAACTTTACGCTTTTAAAAATTACTTCTTTTAATTTATTCAATTCTTTCAAAAGGAATTTACTTAAAATTTCCAATTTAAATTTCAAAAATCCAATTTCATTTATTTATGGTATCCAACGATACCAAAAATACATTCGGCTAAATTTTAGCCTTCAACAAATTCAATTATCAATAAATCATTCACAGATTATCAATAAATCACATCATTCACATATGAAATAATATTCAAACAATTTGAGGAATCCAGTTAGATCCCTCCAACCTATTTCCCTGCATCCACAGATGTTAGCACAATACCAATTCCACTTCGAGGTGGAATATCGCGGTATGTGGGATTTATAAAATATCATCCGCTTACTAACGGCGCAATAGGGTCTCATCCGCTATACAATGTGGGAAATCAACAACTGCAATATATACATATGCCAATATATATATATATTGCTATATATAGATATATCCTACTATATCTAATATCACATCCAAACATCAATCAATCAATCAATAACTGTAAAATCAACTTTACATTCGAGTGAGAAGATCTCACCTACGCTTTTATTTTGCCATCCCATTTCAATTTTGATCATTTCTTCATTGTATTAACCTTGTATAAACAATTATACACTTTATTAATAGTCGAATTAATCGAAAAATTAATTCCCATAGATTTAATTAACTAATTATTAAATTTAAACTAGACTCCTTTAAATAAATTAAGTAGTTAACCATTCAATTTTAACTAAATAATTATTATTGTTTTAAACTAGACTGTTTCGAAATCCACCAAAATTTAAAACCTACTGTTTTACAGACAACGTCTTAAATCTGATGTTAATATACATACTACAAATAATTTTTCCATAAATAAATTTAGTTAAGTAAAATCAAAATAAATGCATTTGAATAGATACATAAAAAAAATCTAAATTGAATATAATTAATTTATACCTTATTACCATACCGAGTTATCGCCAGACTCCTCATATCGTTCAAGCGAATCTCCCTAGCCACGCCTACCAGCCAACCACCATCAGTTGGAGTGCGCGATTCAAAGCTCCAAATCCCTAATCGCGATAGGAAAGCCATCGTGAATCTACCCCTTCGGTCGACCAAGCCAACCACCATTGCTTTGCTCTAGCTATCAAACCCACCGCCTCCTCCAGATTCCGCCATCAAAGTGTGACATTCGAGGCTCGCGGCTGCAGTGTGATTCGCGATTCAGTTTGGAACGAAGAGGGTTCTTTTCTATCGGCTGTTCGATTCGTTAAGAAAGGAAGAACGATTGTTATTTTTAAGCTCGGCCATTTCTCCTTTGTATTGTTTTTGAGTTTGAAAAGAAGAAAGAAGCGTGATAATAAAAGAAAAAGGAAGAGTTGCAGAGAAGATATGAATTTGATTTAAGGAAAAGAATGGATCTGCGCTTGTTATTGAATGAGAAAGGGTTTTCGTTTTGGCTTGAGAACGAAGAAAATGTTTCATTCGATTTTTTTTTGAAATGAATACGCGTGTAAGAAAAAAATATAAAAAGTGACGCGTGTTTAAAATGAAGGACAAGTGTTGAAATAGAAGATGGCGTGTAGAAGAAGGCTACAGAAATTTTGTAAAAGTTTTGATGTTAAGTTTATTTAACAGTCAGTATAAGTACTGTTTTCGATATAAATTTCAGCGTGTTTGTATATCGTACACTCACACAACAACTCCGAATACTACGAAAATTGAGATCCGGTAATAATACAATATTACGGATCCAATGGAACTGGTTTCGTCGAATTCCTAGACTGTGTCCCGGACCGCTATTTTTTAAATTCCATTTAAACGATATAATTCAAAACTGAACAAAACAGCTTTAAATCCAATTCTGAAAGTTCTAGTACCTTCATAATTATCAATATAGATTTTCTAAGCCTTCAGATTATTTTTAATCAGCTTTAAACTAAAGATTCAAATTTTTACCCAGTTTCAATAATTAAATTCAGAAATTTAATCGCCAAATTCCATTCTGATATTTGAATTTCAATTTAAATTATCATTCGAATATTTAAACTCAATTAAATATTCACATTTCAAATGTCAAAAATTCAGGGTCGTTACAATCTTCCCCCCTTAAAAGAATTTCGTCCCGAAATTACAAGTTAGGAAAAATGGTCCTTAACTCGTCTTCTATTTTTCACAATCCAATAGTTTTATCAAATTTTCAAAACAAATCTTTCTACTAAAGATTCGTTATTAATTCAACTAGCTTTCCAACTTCGATTATAGGTTTCGAACAACATTGTTTTCTTAACAATTCAAATTTAAATTTAAATTCAAATCTTAACCTTTCAAAATTTTCTCAAAAATTTTCTAACACTCGGAATTTTCGAAATTTTTTGCCAGCGTCTCCTTTGCGCGGCTAACACGGTACAACTACAAAACATCCCTACGGACTCTCAGATCCCAAAAGAAAACAAAATGCCAAGTGGCAAAATCAGAATCGCATCAAATCTCATACTGGAATTTTAAATACATACCTTTGCCGAACAATTTCAAATTTCCTTCAAAATCAAAATCCAATCTCAAATATCCTGTATATTTTACTTAACAACAATATCCAAATTTACTTATTGGATTTCCATTATCAATTTACTTAAGAATTTCATTCACTCATTTCTTAAGTTCAATATAATTATCTATTTTCACTTTACAAACAAAGTTATACATTCATTTCTATTCAACTTTGCATTTTCAATTTCATTTGAATTCAACTTATCTTCAATTCAATTTGAATTCATTTCATCTTCAAAATCTAAAAATTCACTTTTCTAGTTCAATTCATACACTTCCCTTACAATTTGAAGATCAAATTTTCGTTAACAAAAATTTTCCAATTTTCAAAAATTTTCTAACTCTCAAAATTTCAAAAAAAATTTGGCGGAGTCTCCTTTGTACGGAGGAGCTTTTGCAATTTGACAAAAGAGATAAATATATATACATCGACCCACTCGGTCGGAAAAGCAGAAAAACAGTTCATATTTCTTATTTTGTATTGCGTAGGCGTACCTTATTAGCATTTTAAGCAAAGCAGTTATTTTTAAGCATTTCACGAAATCAAAATGCAGCTAAACGGCTTCCAAAACCCTGCACTTACTCAATTTAAACAGGTAAGTGACAAATATAGGAAATCTATTTAACATTTTACTTATTTCAATAGCAAATACATAATTTCATTAGCAATGTATTCAAAATAAATTCCATTAGCAATTTATAAAATTCCAATACAACTTTAGTTGCTTACGACCAATTCACATATCATTTTTATTCAATTCAATGGTTTACAATTCATTTTCTTCCATTCTATTCATTTTTAAATTTTTAAATGAATCTAACTCATATCTATTTCAATTGATACAAAAATCAATTTCTATTTGCTTTTATTAATTCATAGAATTTATATAGTCTCGTTTTTGTCAAACGATAATCATTTCTATTCAATTCAACGATATTCACTTAATTGAATATCCATTCTAGTTTATTACTGATTCCAATTGATACCAATTCAATTTAACTTACATTCCATATTCTCATTCATTTCATTTGAAACCATTTCACAAAAATTTTCTTAAGTCGAGCATTTATTCAATATCTGCTTAAGTTATTTCACTTCAAAACTCAAATTCATTTCCTTGTAAACAATTTCCAATTTCAATTCTTGATTTGATTTTCATTTATCAAACTTATTCCACTCACTAATTTAATTCAATTTGTTCATTCACTTATTCATTTTGAATTTCAATTTCCATATTCAATTCATCGTGAATTTATTTTATCTTTATCAAGGAAATTCAATTTATTTCTACTACTTGAATTTATATACAAATTCAAAATTTATCTTCAAATTTAGCTTACAACAAAGCTTTAATTTAACCAATTCAACTTCCAATTCATTATTACGTGAATTAATAAATTATCAAGTTTATTTACTTGAATTCAATTCATTTCATTATTCACTTTCGATTCATTCATTTACAAATGTAGCTTCATTGGTTCACTCACAAATTCATTCCTTTTCAATTTGAATCTTATTCCAAATCAACTTTCACTTTATTTAATTGATCCATTTATACTTTCTTTAATTTAACTTCATACTTTAAGTTAAATTTACTCTATCAAAATTCAAATTGTATAAGTTATCAACTCATTTATTATTCCATTAATGAATTTATTTTCAAATATTCTTTTGGAATTCTATTTCAATTATAATTCTCATTTACAATTACATTTACAAATTCATTCGTATATGAATTCATTTCCTTATCTTTCAATTCATATTTATAAATTTCATTTGTTAAACGAATTTATCTACAATCTTTGGTTATATCATTTTATTTCTTATTTGTTTTTCATATAACAGTGATAATAATTCAATATTATCTTTTCCTAACAACCAAGCATCCATATACTATGATAATTCATAGAAAATCATTTCTTTTCTATACAAAAATAGTTTTGGGCAAAATTATTTCATTTACCCTATTTTAAAACAATACTGTGTCAGTTTACCTTGTTTAAGAGTTTAGAAACCCCTATCGATTACAGTTAGCTAGACTGCACCGACCAGAATCTATAAACAATCAACCGATAAGTCAACACAATACAAAACAAATTTTGTATTCACTAACAAATACGCGCTTATATCTATTATTACACTCACACTCATTCTAGAGTACTACTGATTCTATCTCTAATGAGTAACACCCAACAGAGCCATGGTTATTGCTTATCCGGATGCTCTGATACCACAAGTAACGATACGATTTTTCGACACTCGAAAGTCGACATTAATACGTCCACTGTATCAAATGACGCGCAATCGAATGCCGGAAAACCGAACCATTAGGGTTAAAAGAAGAGGTAGAAGAAGACAGAAGAAAAGGAGAACAGAAAAATACAGAAACAGAAACAATATCAGAATCTCACATTTCGTAGTGGAACAAAATATAATAGATAATCACTAGTCTTTTAAACAAAGAACTATATCAGTTATACAATACATCATCAGAGTCAATATACAACTCGATACAATAATAGACAGTTATATAAACCTGTCCTCATACAGAATACACTGCGGAAATAAATAACAAGTACGGAAGTAATTCTCGTCATCCAGCTTATCCCGAAAGCTCCAGAATACCCAGAATATCCTGATAAAAATAACTCTAGGCTGCCCGTGTGGAAAATTATGGGCACCCAGAGTTTAGAAGGGAACAATAAACTCTGAGTCAGTCATGGTGATTGGTGTGAGATCGTAAAACAGTTATTTTCACAAAGAAAATGAAATTAATTTGCAATGCTTTTGGAAAATGAAACTACCATAAGACCTCCCGCCACACACACAATGCAAACGCAGAATTGGAGGAGATTTCTTCTTATGATAGTCAAAGATGCTTACTACGCCAATCATTGGATTATTATTATTAATGTCTAGTGTAGAAAACATTTCGAAAGTACAATATTAATCTTAGCCAGCATAAACATTCCGAACTACGCCTACTATGGCTACCATCTAAACAGTGGTGACCACCATAAGTAAATGGCAGGTTCTACAACTAAAACCGTACAATTTCGTATTGGGAAATGGATTTCCAACAAATGGTCAGGCTAAGGAACTTCCTTTCCTACTGCCGAATGGGATCGCCTCTGGCTGGACGTCCCGAGAGACAAACTGCTCTCTGCCAAACAAGGCCGGGTTACCCCTGTAACTAGGTAACTCACGAATATGTCATCACCCTGTAATGACCCAAGATTTTAGGAATCTATTCTGAAAAATATAAATGAATTCAAAATAATTTTTGAATTAATTTTGAAAGGGGAGTGATATAGCTTGATAGTGTATCAGTATGTGTGTACATGTGTGCACAGGAAATGCACATGAACAAAAGCTAAAATCCCTGAACTCTAAGAATAAATACATATTGATATGTATGGAAATATATATATATATATATAAATTAAATCCTTAAAAGCTGAATGCATAAGTAAATATGCATATATGGATGCTACTGAATATTTTGAGTGTACATGTGCATGTGTGTGTCAATACAGTATGATGTATAAATATATATATATATATATATGTGTGTGTACTAATTATTTCAGTAAGACTTATATAAATATATATATGTGTTAATAAAATACTAGAGTTCAAATTAGTAAGATAAAATATACAGACATATTTTAGTATATAGGAAGAAAGAAAGAAAAACTGAATATATAAAAAGGAGTAGTCCTCTTGTAAATAAATAAAGAAGGTACATACCATTTACATGAAAGCTAAAAATAGGAAAAATAAGACAAACAAGGAAATGTTTGCTATAGGCAAAATTAGGAAGAGTATTTGATAAATAATAAAATCAAGTCACATTTTTGGCATGATTGTAGACAAAGGAAAAAGTATTTTCTGAAAAGCAAAATTCTGAAAAGAATGTAACCACTTTTCTCTTCACCTAAATTAAGCCGGGAAGGGTAGAACTTTGGGTTTAAATAAAATGCAGATAACATGATTTTTCTGGTGGGCAAAAATGGCTTTAGCCAATACCCAAAACCCTAAGGAAGACCCTGTATATATACATGTATATGCAGCAGCCTCCTCTCCTTCTCAGAAAAGAACTTTGAGAAAAAAAAGAAAAAAAAGAAACAACACCATAGAAATCATAAGGTAAGGAAAGGAAGAGAGCTTGAGGCTAAAGGCAGAAGTTCATCAATTAATTAAGGAAGCAAAGAAGAGAGCTAGGTGAGAAAACTCACTCAAAAATCTAAGGCAATAAGTCCTAATGTAGGCAGCCAGCTATAAGTAATTTTCTTAAAAATATACTTTCATATGAGAATGCTTATCTGTGATTTTAAAACTGAAAATGTTTTGATTCTCATTGGTTGATCACTTGTTTTATTATAAGAAAGCTTTATGTGTTGTTAGTATACATATATGTTTTATAAATCCAGATCTATGATATGTTAATGTTTAGGAACATAAACAAATACCCAGAAAATAAAATGTTGAAAATAGGCAAGTAGTATTGGTTTTGGCTCAACCCAGAAAGATGTAAATAATGTTGAGCTGCAATATACTTATGTATAAGTGCTGAGGCTTGAGACAAAAAGGAATTAGGGATGCAATAGGGTTGCCTATGTGCTGATGCTCCTGATTCAATGAAAATATATATATATATATGTTCATATGCATAGCAAACAAAATTTTGTGATTCAGTGAAACCAGGTCATTCTAAGTTTAACTCAAGCACAAATGGTTGCAAAAAGGAAAAACTCTCTCAAAAGCCATAAGCCAATGTTAGTTGCCTACACCCTTTTTAAAATACCAGAATGTATACATATGCATACAGAACCTTATTTATTTAGTCACCAATGGTTGTTTGCTTGCTTGTCTCTGTATGGTTTTGCATAATATGAGATGCCATGATATGGATGTTTTAGTTAGTGAAATGGATCACTGAATGGTTTAGTCATGAAAAATCAAAAGAGTTATTATTAACTTAAACCTGATTAGGAAATTTGGGGTCAAGAACACTGCAGGAATGACTTGTGTTCTTGAGTAGCACAAGTTGACACATGGCTTGTTTAAGTCCTGAGATCTTTGTGTAATGGAGTGAATTAGTTCATTACAGTGTGTCCATTGATTCATAAATATTGCAGGTGAGACCAGGATAGATAATTATACCAAGGGAATAATATTTGAGATGATGAGAAAACTAGAGTTTTTCCCAGAATTGAAATATGAGGATTGAATAAATGATTTAACTCATATTGGTTATTTTCCTGTTTGGTATGAATGATTGTTTGATTATGTCTGAATTGTATGCTTGAATGTATATGTCATATTGATATATGTAGTCTCTGGAAAGGAAAATTAAAGTGTGCACATGCATAATGACACAGAGCATGCACACAAGTATGATCTGATTCCAAAGGGCAGAACTTTATGTATATGTATTTAATTTGATTTTAACCTAATTAACTAGTTGCTTTTGTGAATTTTCTCATACCAGACATGTGTCTGACCCTAGTGTGCTAATGGCATCTGGGGTGTCTCATTTAAAAATGAGGCAGTTTCAAATGCTTTTTCAGGGATTGCAGCAACTAAGTAGGAGTAGGAGCAAGGCTTTGAGAAGAGGATTATAGCATGCTAAACTTAGTTAGATAAGAGCCAAAATGATAAAATCCGCATGTATTAATGATTTAAATTGTTACTTGTATTAAGTGTTGAATATGGGATGGATATTCTGTTAAGTATTTTATTAAGAGATTGACTTGTATCTGGAATTTATGAATCTGGTTAATATCTGATATTAAAGAAGTTAATCAAAATATTGTAAGTGGATTTAGTAAGAACACCATGTTGAAGACTGAATGATTACATTTTATAAATGTATTAGTCAATTTTGAGTCTTTATAAAGGATTTAAGTTTTGGGAAATCTGGATAGTTGATTCTCAGAAAAATTAAATGGTTTTGTCTTTCAAACATGGTAAGTGTATACAAAAGATAATAGGCATAGGTTGAATGTTTTTATGACTGCAAGGTTCCCATAATCTAACTTGTTTCATACAAATGTTTCATGTCTTATTTTTAAATAAAGGAAGGATCTGTAATAAGGGAATTGAAAGCCAGATCCAAATAGTTGCAGTTATATATGCACATAAACATGTTTTGTGCAAATATTAATACACCCTTTTCCTTTGTATCTGTAATAGGAATCTGAATTTTTATTCAGATTTTAACCAAATGCATTTTAAATTCCAGACAGATTTTATAAGAAGAAAATCAAACATGAATGAAATTTTTATTGCATATAACACTGTACTATGTGTGGATTGATTTAAATTCAATCAATCCAATCTCCTCTTGTTTTCCAGAACTCTGATTTAAACAAGAGAGGCATATACATCCTCACATGTATGTGCTTATCTTTGTGAAAGTACTGATATATTTATATTGGTTAATTGTTTTGATCCTGGATGTATTTTGGTTTATTGGAAAAAGAAAATGACCCTGGAAAATATAATTGTAATAAATGATCAATCTATATATCATCTCTGATAGTTCTAAGGAAGTTTAAATCGAACTTAAAAGTGTAAATGAATGTAGGTGGACATCCAGACACATATAAATTGAATGTGCATATGCATGTACATAGAAATCGAATTTAGACGACAGTCTAAATAATTTAGACGTCTGAGATTAAACTTAGACGACAGTCTAAATAATTTAGACGTCTAAGGTTAAATATAGACGTCTATCACAAAATAATTAGATGTCTGAATTCAGTTCAAAATGTCTTTTTCTCTCTGTTTCAATTTTTGATCTATGAGCCGTCTGTCATAATTAGATAGACGTCTGTAATTAAGTTTAGACGCCTGTCATAAGAATTTAGACGTCTGAACTGCTGATTTTGCCTAATTTGCCTATTTAGAAAAGAAATAAGTGGCCATGTCAATAGCTTGTATGGCATTTTGATTTCTACGTGATTTAAATTCCCTTTGATGGAAAAAAAAATCCTTATGAAATTAGGGTAGAAATAGGAGGGTCATTTCAGTTGGTATCAGAGCTATGTTATTCAACATAGTAGAAGTAAAGATCAAGTTCTTAGATAGAAATAAAAATTTAAAGGAACTATATATATCAATGTTTTCAGTGTGGAAAAAAAACCACTGAAATAATAAAATTACCAATCAAACTAACCAGCTATGTAAATTATTATTAGCAAACTATGGTAGGGAGACCACCAAATCAGGGAGCAGGATCTTCCCATGCACCCCCAATGGTCAATCTGCAAGACTTGGTGAGAGCATTTAGGGATGGGACAGGACAAAGGCAAGAAAATCCCTATGAAGAACTCTCAAAATTACTTAAGACATATACTCATTTAGGAGGCAAAAGCTTTGAAGGGACAGAGAGTATCATGGAAATTCAAACATGGTTGAGAACATTGGAAAGAATTTTCAATGACATGCAACTTGATGATCAAAGAAAGAGGCAAGTGGCTTCAAGACAGCTAAAAGGAGTAGCTTTAGGCTGGTGGGAAGTTATTATTGCAGGAAGAAATGAGAATGAAATCACTTGGAATCAATTCAAAGAGATGTTGGAAGCAAGGTTTGTACCAGCATCAGCAAAGACTACCTTGCTAGAAGAATTTATTAGACTTAGACAAGGAACCATGACTGTCACAGAATACACTCAAAAGTTTGAGGGGCTTTCCACATATGGAGCAATGCTTGTGGCAGATGAGGCATCCAAAAATGATAGGTACATAAAAGGGTTGAACCCAGGACTTAGCAGAGCCATGTTACCCTATGCAGACAGGACTTTTGACCATGTGATAGACTTAGCTTTGAGGTTGGAACAGCATGATAAGGAAAGGGAGAAGTTCAGAAATTTTAAGAGCAATAATACCAAGAAGAGTAAGGGGAGGTATCACCCTTATGATAAGAAGAAGGAAGAGGCCAGTAACAAAGGCACTGGAGATGTCAAAGCTAAGGAAACCAAGAAGAAAATTGTGTGCCATCTGTGTGGAAAAGAAGGACATATCAAACCAAGATGTCCAGAATTGAAAGGAGGAGCTTTCAAGTGCTATCTATGTGGGAAAGAGGGGCATATGAAGAGGAATTGTCCTGAGTACAAACAGCAAGGAAAATTGGCAAATTTGGAAGGAAAAGGCAAAGCCACAGTGGAGAGTAACACTGAAAACCATAGCCAAGTGGAAGGTACATTACTTATTTGTACCATGCCCATAGCAGTAGTATATGATACTGGGGCAACTCACTCTTTAATTTCTTATGAACTAGTTAAAATGCTAAAACTGAATTGCATATTGGTTGAAACCCCATTGCATATACAAAGTCCACTTGGGAGTTCTAGTGTTTTAAATATGATTTGTGTGGATGTGGAATTAAACATAGGAGGAAATGTTTTTATTTCCAACTTATATGTTTTGAATTACCCAAATATAGGTGTTATTTTGGGGGTAGACTGGTTAAGGCAATTTAAAGCCATAATTAATTTAGACTCATCCACCATATCATTGCAAAATTCTAGAGGTCAGAGAATCACAGTTTTATGTGAAGTAGCTAAGGAAGGAAAACTATATCACTTAGTTGACTCAGAAAAAAATTCTATTGAACTAACCATTGAAGAAATTCCCATAGTCAATGAATATTTGGATGTGTTTGGTGAGGTCAAGGGTGTTCCACACCATAGACCAGTAGAGTTCCAGATCAATCTAGTTCCAGGAGCAAGCCCAGTGATTAAAAAGCCAACTAGAATGGGGCCAAATGAACTAAAGGAATTAAAGAAACAGTTAGAAGAACTGGAAGAAAAGGGTTTTATAAGACCAAGTAATTCTTGCTGGGGAGCACCAGTGGTATTTGTTAAGAAACAAGATGGCTCCTTAAGACTCTGTATAGATTATAGAGAATTAAACAAGGTAACTATTAAAAATAAATACCCATTGCCAAGAATAGATGATCTTTTTGATCAATTAGCAGGGGCAAAAGTATTTTCTAGACTAGACTTAGCATCTGGTTTTCATCAAATGAAGGTGGAAGAATCAAGCATCAAGTACACTGCCTTTAACACTAGGTATGGGTTGTATGAATTTTTGGTTATGCCATTTGGTTTGACCAATGCACCATCATACTTTGTAGATTTAATGAACAGAACCTTTAGAGATTATTTAGACAAGTTTGTGCTTATTTTTATTGATGACATTTTGATTTATTCCAAAACAGTGGAAGAACATAAGCATCATTTGCACCTGGTTTTGTCTAGGTTAAGGGAAAAAGATTTAAAGGCAAAATTTTCAAAATGTGTATTTTGGAAAGAGGAAGTACATTTCCTTGGCCATGTTATATCTGCTCAAGGAATTTCTGTGAACCCCAATAAAGTAGTGGCTATTCAAGCATGGAAGAGGCCAAGCACTGTGAGTGAAGTAAGGTCATTTATGGGGATGGCAGGGTATTATAGGAGGTTTATAAAAGATTTTTCAAAAATCTCTACACCACTCACTAACCTAACCAAGAAGAACCAAGATTTTGTTTGGTCAGAAAAATGTGAGAAGTCTTTTGAACAGTTGAAGGAGGCATTGGTGAATGCTCCAATTTTAAAGGTACCATATGGAAATGAAGAATTAGTGGTATACACTGATGCTAGTGGATTTGGCTTGGGTGCAGTGTTGATGCAACGAGGCCAAGTCATTGCATATGCATCCAGACAACTTAAACCCCATGAAGTAAGGTATGCCACACATGATCTCGAATTAGCAGCTGTGATCTATGCTTTAAAACTTTGGAGGCATTATTTGTTAGGCACAAAGTTTGAACTGTACACTGACCACAAGTCTCTGAAATATTTATTTTCACAAAAAGATTTGAACATGAGGCAACATAGATGGGTGGAGTTCTTAGCTGCCTATGACTTTGACATACTCTATACACCAGGCAAAGCAAACAAAGTTGCAGATGCTCTAAGTAGACAGCATGCTAAATTGGCTATGATGATGATAGAAGAATTTAAAGATTTGTCTTTGCTAACTGAGTTAGAAATTGGGGAGAATGGTTGTGTGCACATGGATGAGCAGATGCATGGTGCACAAGAATATAAAGGGAAGTTAAGCTTAATGACACTCCAACCAGATTTAATTCTGAAGGTAGGAAAGATGCAAGAACAAGATGCCAACTTGTTAGAGAAGAAAGTGCTCCTCTCAAGAGGGGAGGAAGTGATGAATCACCATATTGATAAAAATGGTTATATGAGATACCAAAATAGGATGTGTGTACCAGAGGACACAGAATTGAAGAAAGAGATATTGAATGAATATCACAGAAGTAAATACTCCATACACCCAGGCAACACAAAAATGTACCAAAATTTGAAAAGAGACTTCTGGTGGAAGGGGATGAAATCTGATGTAGCTAAATACATTGCCAAATGTATGACTTGCCAACAAGTCAAGGCTGAAACCCAAAGGCCATCAGGGTTGATGCAGTCTCTTAGTGTACCACAGTGGAAGTGGGAAGACATATCTATGGACTTCATAGATGGACTGCCTAGATCTAAGAGAGGTAATACAAGTATATGGGTGATAGTTGATAGGCTAACCAAGGTAGCACACTTCATCCCAGTCAAGTCAGAAAGAACAACACCAAAATTAGCTCAAATTTTTATAAAGGAAGTGGTAAAGTTACATGGCATTCCCAAAACCATTGTGAGTGATAGGGATACCATCTTCACTTCAAAATTCTGGAGAAGCTTTCAAGAAGCAATGGGAAGTGAACTATGTTTAAGTACTGCCTACCATCCTCAATCAGATGGGCAGACTGAGGTAGTAAACAAAGTTTTGGAGGACATGTTGAGGGCATGTATACTGGATTTTGGGGGCAACTGGGAAGATTATCTTCATCTAGTTGAATTTACATACAACAACAGCTACCAAAGTACCATAGGAATGGCTCCATTTGAAGCCTTATCTGGTAAACCCTGTTTGTCACCTGTTTGTTGGGTAGAAGCAGGAGAAAGGTCTATTTTAGGACCTGAGTACATACAAGAAACTAAGGAGAAAATTGAGTTGATAAGAAGAAGAATGGCAGCAGCTCAAGATAGGCAAAAGAAATTTGCAGACATGAGAAGAAGGCAGGTAGAATATGAAGTGGGAAATTTTGTTTTCATCAAAATCTCACCTGTGAAAAATGTGATGAGGTTTGGAAAACAAGGCAAATTAACCCCAAGATATATTGGACCATACAAAATTCTGGAGAGAATTGGTCCCTTGGCATATAAGTTGGAATTACCAGAAAACATGCAAGGTATACATGATGTTTTTCATGTATCACAATTGAGAAGGTGGGTCCATGACAAGGCAGAAATTCTTGAGACCCCAACCCAAGTGCAGATAAATCCTAATTTGATTTATGAAAAGGATCCAGTGGGAATTTTGGCAAAAGATGTGAAGAAGTTGAGAAATAAATCTCTGAAACTTGTGAAGGTACAGTGGAGTCTTGATCCTAGTGATTGCACATGGGAATTAGAAGATAAAGTTAGGATAAATTATCCTAAGCTATTTTCAGATTAAAGGTAATTCTGATTTTTGATTGTTTTCTTTTGTTAGATGCATATGTTTTTAGTTATCATAGAACTAAAAATTTATTTGGTTGAGAATGTATTTGTTCTCTAAATTAAGTTTAAAATTTATTTTAAGCTTAGGAAAATTGTGGGACACAATTTCTAAAAGGAGGGATGTATGTAATGACCCAAGATTTTAGAAATCTATTCTGAAAAATATAAATGAATTCAAAATAATTTTTGAATTAATTTTGAAAGGGGTGTGATATAGCTTGATAGTGTATCAGTATGTGTGTACATGTGTGCACAGGAAATGCACATGAACAAAAGCTAAAATCCCTGAACTCTAAGAATAAATACATATTGATATGTATGGAAATATATATATATATATATATATAAATTAAATCCTTAAAAGCTGAATGCATAAGTAAATATGCATATATGGATGCTACTGAATATTTTGAGTGTACATGTGCATGTGTGTGTCAATACAGTATGATGTATAAATATATATATATATATATAGGTGTACTAATTATTTCAGTAAGACTTATATAAATATATATATGTGTTAATAAAATACTAGAGTTCAAATTAGTAAGATAAAATATACAGACATATTTTAGTATATAGGAAGAAAGAAAGAAAAACTGAATATATAAAAAGGAGTAGTCCTCTTGTAAATAAATAAAGAAGGTACATACCATTTACATGAAAGCTAAAAATAGGAAAAATAAGACAAACAAGGAAATGTTTGCTATAGGCAAAATTAGGAAGAGTATTTGATAAATAATAAAATCAAGTCACATTTTTGGCATGATTGTAGACAAAGGAAAAAGTATTTTCTGAAAAGCAAAATTCTGAAAAGAATGTAACCACTTTTCTCTTCACCTAAATTAAGCCGGGAAGGGTAGAACTTTGGGTTTAAATAAAATGCAGATAACATGATTTTTCTGGTGGGCAAAAATGGCTTTAGCCAATACCCAAAACCCTAAGGAAGACCCTGTATATATACATGTATATGCAGCAGCCTCCTCTCCTTCTCAGAAAAGAACTTTGAGAAAAAAAAGAAAAAAAAGAAACAACACCATAGAAATCATAAGGTAAGGAAAGGAAGAGAGCTTGAGGCTAAAGGCAGAAGTTCATCAATTAATTAAGGAAGCAAAGAAGAGAGCTAGGTGAGAAAACTCACTCAAAAATCTAAGGCAATAAGTCCTAATGTAGGCAGCCAGCTATAAGTAATTTTCTTAAAAATATACTTTCATATGAGAATGCTTATCTGTGATTTTAAAACTGAAAATGTTTTGATTCTCTTTGGTTGATCACTTGTTTTATTATAAGAAAGCTTTATGTGTTGTTAGTATACATATATGTTTTATAAATCCAGATCTATGATATGTTAATGTTTAGGAACATAAACAAATACCCAGAAAATAAAATGTTGAAAATAGGCAAGTAGTATTGGTTTTGGCTCAACCCAGAAAGATGTAAATAATGTTGAGCTGCAATATACTTATGTATAAGTGCTGAGGCTTGAGACAAAAAGGAATTAGGGATGCAATAGGGTTGCCTATGTGCTGATGCTCCTGATTCAATGAAAATATATATATATATATATGTTCATATGCATAGCAAACAAAATTTTGTGATTCAGTGAAACCAGGTCATTCTAAGTTTAACTCAAGCACAAATGGTTGCAAAAAGGAAAAACTCTCTCAAAAGCCATAAGCCAATGTTAGTTGCCTACACCCTTTTTAAAATACCAGAATGTATACATATGCATACAGAACCTTATTTATTTAGTCACCAATGGTTGTTTGCTTGCTTGTCTCTGTATGGTTTTGCATAATATGAGATGCCATGATATGGATGTTTTAGTTAGTGAAATGGATCACTGAATGGTTTAGTCATGAAAAATCAAAAGAGTTATTATTAACTTAAACCTGATTAGGAAATTTGGGGTCAAGAACACTGCAGGAATGACTTGTGTTCTTGAGTAGCACAAGTTGACACATGGCTTGTTTAAGTCCTGAGATCTTTGTGTAATGGAGTGAATTAGTTCATTACAGTGTGTCCATTGATTCATAAATATTGCAGGTGAGACCAGGATAGATAATTATACCAAGGGAATAATATTTGAGATGATGAGAAAACTAGAGTTTTTCCCAGAATTGAAATATGAGGATTGAATAAATGATTTAACTCATATTGGTTATTTTCCTGTTTGGTATGAATGATTGTTTGATTATGTCTGAATTGTATGCTTGAATGTATATGTCATATTGATATATGTAGTCTCTGGAAAGGAAAATTAAAGTGTGCACATGCATAATGACACAGAGCATGCACACAAGTATGATCTGATTCCAAAGGGCAGAACTTTATGTATATGTATTTAATTTGATTTTAACCTAATTAACTAGTTGCTTTTGTGAATTTTCTCATACCAGACATGTGTCTGACCCTAGTGTGCTAATGGCATCTGGGGTGTCTCATTTAAAAATGAGGCAGTTTCAAATGCTTTTTCAGGGATTGCAGCAACTAAGTAGGAGTAGGAGCAAGGCTTTGAGAAGAGGATTATAGCATGCTAAACTTAGTTAGATAAGAGCCAAAATGATAAAATCCGCATGTATTAATGATTTAAATTGTTACTTGTATTAAGTGTTGAATATGGGATGGATATTTTGTTAAGTATTTTATTAAGAGATTGACTTGTATCTGGAATTTATGAATCTGGTTAATATCTGATATTAAAGAAGTTAATCAAAATATTGTAAGTGGATTTAGTAAGAACACCATGTTGAAGACTGAATGATTACATTTTATAAATGTATTAGTCAATTTTGAGTCTTTATAAAGGATTTAAGTTTTGGGAAATCTGGATAGTTGATTCTCAGAAAAATTAAATGGTTTTGTCTTTCAAACATGGTAAGTGTATACAAAAGATAATAGGCATAGGTTGAATGTTTTTATGACTGCAAGGTTCCCATAATCTAACTTGTTTCATACAAATGTTTCATGTCTTATTTTTAAATAAAGGAAGGATCTGTAATAAGGGAATTGAAAGCCAGATCCAAATAGTTGCAGTTATATATGCACATAAACATGTTTTGTGCAAATATTAATACACCCTTTTCCTTTGTATCTGTAATAGGAATCTGAATTTTTATTCAGATTTTAACCAAATGCATTTTAAATTCCAGACAGATTTTATAAGAAGAAAATCAAACATGAATGAAATTTTTATTGCATATAAACACTGTACTATGTGTGGATTGATTTAAATTCAATCAATCCAATCTCCTCTTGTTTTCCAGAACTCTGATTTAAACAAGAGAGGCATATACATCCTCACATGTATGTGCTTATCTTTGTGAAAGTACTGATATATTTATATTGGTTAATTGTTTTGATCCTGGATGTATTTTGGTTTATTGGAAAAAGAAAATGACCCTGGAAAATATAATTGTAATAAATGATCAATCTATATATCATCTCTGATAGTTCTAAGGAAGTTTAAATCGAACTTAAAAGTGTAAATGAATGTAGGTGGACATCCAGACACATATAAATTGAATGTGCATATGCATGTACATAGAAATCGAATTTAGACGACAGTCTAAATAATTTAGACGTCTGAGATTAAACTTAGACGACAGTCTAAATAATTTAGACGTCTAAGGTTAAATATAGACGTCTATCACAAAATAATTAGATGTCTGAATTCAGTTCAAAATGTCTTTTTCTCTCTGTTTCAATTTTTGATCTATGAGCCGTCTGTCATAATTAGATAGACGTCTGTAATTAAGTTTAGACGCCTGTCATAAGAATTTAGACGTTTGAACTGCTGATTTTGCCTAATTTGCCTATTTAGAAAAGAAATAAGTGGCCATGTCAATAGCTTGTATGGCATTTTGATTTCTACGTGATTTAAATTCCCTTTGATGGAAAAAAAATCCTTATGAAATTAGGGTAGAAATAGGAGGGTCATTTCACACCCGGTCCTTTGGGACCTTTATCCGAGCGCTCGGTAACCAACATCACACATACCATGATACCACCCCTTTCCAGAAGGATATGACATACCCTAAAGGGCGCGACCCTCATAACCTTGCCGCAACATTCCTGTTTCGACCATTTCCAGGTTGTTGAGGCCTTGACGAAGTCTCGTCCACAAAGCTACGCTTTTTTCACAAAGCCACGCTTTGATCACAAATGATCAATAAATGATTACCGTCACAGCAACACTCAGCATGCCACATTACCAAATTGGGAATATATTGCTGATAAATTTCAATTACATAACCTCTGAGCTCGTACATCTCAGAGAAGGGTGTTAAGCTAAGAGAATAAATTCTCCGCCACCAACAGAAATGTATTTGAAATAAATCAGCTTTATATCTCAAAATGTAATGTCAGACATGTAACCATACAAGTCTGTTCTGAGTTCGAACAGAACCGAAGGCACTTCCAAAGAAGCCCTTACAATCCGGATATTCACAATCCCGATAAAACTTCCCATCACAAAGGAAATCTCAATACCGTAGCTAACGGTGCAGAGACAATCGATAGGTCATCCTATCGTTTTCACAAATACCCGGTCTTCATCACTGGTCTTCAATACGATCCATATCGTCGTATCATTATTCGGAATGGGTTATCTGACACAAAGGTCCTTTCCCGGCTAAACCGAATAATAAGCGTTTGTTTTTAAAAACAAATTCAAGTGCCATTTCAAAGGCAATATTGATAGTCGGTGATTTAACTATCAACAATATTCACAACAATCATCAGATTTAAATAAATTTCCTAAATCATTTAATTTCAAATATCTTCCCGATATATGGTTTATACTTCAACCATTTGAAAACAATTTCCAAATCACATTCATTTAAACCACTTAAATAAATCCTTATCGATTTATTTCAAATTTACATTCCAAAACTGTAAATTTATTTCCACACTTCATCACTTTGAAAACCAATTTCAAATTACTTTTCACCTTTCAACCTTTGAAAATAAATTTCAAATTAATTCCCTTATACGGAATATATTTCCAAATATATCTTTTAAAATCCACTTAAAACTTTTAATTTATATTTTAAAAGCCACTTTGGTAAACATACTCGGCTTTATAGTGAAAATACACTTTTACTTCAAAATGGTCCATTTAAACCAATTAAATAAATCTTTATCGATATATTTCAAATTTACGTTCAAAATCCGTAAATTTATTTTCACACTTCATCACTTTGAAAACCGATTCCAAATCATATTTCTCACACTTTAAAAAATAAATCAACGTTTATTTTTAAAACAAATTTCCCTTCCTTTATAAATTCTATTCGGAATTTACATTCTCAAATATTCACTTTCAACACCGAATCGACTTTCAAATTGATTTCTCAATTTTATATTCAAACTCCAAATAGATTTTTATATCGATTTCCCAAAAATTTATTTCTTCAATACAAAATCAATTATCAATTGGATTTCAACAAATTTATCGCCTTTAAAATAAATTCCTTTATATCTTCCAAACCATTTAAAATTCCATTTCAAATAAATTTTCCAACTTTCGAAAAATACTATTAAAAATCCATTTATAACAATCTTCCCATATTTTTGAAATAATTTGATAACATTTCAAAAATTCAACATTACGCTTTTAAAAATTACTTCTTTTAATTTATTCAATTCTTTCGAAAGGAATTTACTTAAAATTTCCAATTTAAATTTCAAAAATCCAATTTCATTTATTTCTGGTATCCAACGATACCAAAAATACATTCGGCTAAATTTTAGCCTTCAACAAATTCAATTATCAATAAATCATTCACAGATTATCAATAAATCACATCATTCACATATGAAATAATATTCAAACAATTTGAGGAATCCAGTTGGATCCCTCCAACCTGTTTCCCTGCATCCACAGATGTTAGCACAATACCAATTCCACTTCAAGGTGGAATATCGCGGTATGTGGGATTTATAAAATATCATCCGCTTACTAACGGCGCAATAGGGTCTCATCCGCTATACAATGCGGGAAATCAACAACTGCAATATATACATATGCCAATATATATATATTGCTATATATAGATATATCCTACTATATCTAATATCACATCCAAACATCAATCAATCAATCAATAACTGTAAAATCAACATTACATTCGAGTGAGAAGATCTCACCTTCGCTTTTATTTTGCAATCCCATTTTCGTTTTGATCATTTCTTCATTGTATTAACCATGTATAAACAATTATACACTTTATTAATATTCGAATTAATTGAAAAATTAAATCCCATAGATTTAATTAACTAATTATTAAATTTAAACTAGACTCCTTTAAATAAATTAAGTAGTTAACCATTCAATTTTAACTAAATAATTATTATTGTTTTAAACTAGACTGTTTCGAAATCCACCAAAATTTAAAACCTACTGTTTTACAGACAATGTCTTAAATCTGATGTTAATATACATACTGCAAATAATTTTTCCATAAATAAATTTAGTTAAGTAAAATCAAAATAAATGCATTTGAATACATACATAAAAAAAATCTAAATTGAATATAATTAATTTATACCTTATTACCATACCGAGTTATCGCCAGACTCCTCATATCGTTCAAGCGAATCTCCCTAGCCACGCCTACCAGCCAACCACCATCAGCTGGAGCGCGCGATTCAAAGCTCCAAATCCCTAATCGCGACAGGAAAGCCATCTTGAATCTACCCCTTCGGTCGGCCAAGCCAACCACCATTGCTTTGCTCGAGCTATCAAACCCAGCGCCTCCTCCAGATTCCGCCATCGAAGCTTGACATTCGAGGCTCGCGGCTGCAGTGTGATTCGCGATTCAGTTTGGAACGAAGAGGGTTCTTTTCTATCGGCTATTCGATTCGTTATGAAAGGAAGAACGATTGTTATTTTTAAGCTCGGCCATTTCTCCTTTGTATTGTTTCTGAGTTTGAAAAGAAGAAAGAAGCGTGATAATAAAAGAAAAAGGAAGAGTTGCAGAGAAGATATGAATTTGATTTAAGGAAAAGAATGGATCTGCGCTTGTTATTGAATGAGAAAGGGTTTTCGTTTTGGCTTGAGAATGAAGAAAATGTTTCATTCGATTTTTCTTTGAAATGAATACGAGTGTAAGAAAAAAATATAAAAAGTGACGCGTGTTTAAAATGAAGGACAAGTGTTGAAATAGAAGATGGCGTGTAGAAGAAGGCTACATAAATTTTGTAAAAGTTTTGATGTTAAGTTTATTTAACAGTCAGTATAAGTATTGTTTTGGATATAAATTTCAGCGTGTTTGTATATCGTACACTCACACAACAACTCCGAATACTACAAAATTGAAATCCGATAATAATACAATATTACGGATCCAATGGAACTGGTTTCGTCGAATTCCGAGACTGTATCCCGGACCGCTATTTTTTAAATTCCATTTAAACGATATAATTCAAAACTGAACAAAACAGCTTTAAATCCAATTCTGAAAGTTCCAATACCTTCAGAATTATC
Organism: Allium fistulosum; assembly: GCA_030737815.1. NCBI lineage: Eukaryota > Viridiplantae > Streptophyta > Magnoliopsida > Asparagales > Amaryllidaceae > Allium > Allium fistulosum. Next base: position 928,485,048 of record CM060905.1, read on the forward strand.
AATATAGATTTTCTAAGCCATCAGATTATTTTTAATCAGCTTAAAACTGAAGATTCAAATTTTTACCCAGTTTCAATAATTAAATTCAGAAATTTAATCGCCAAATTCCATTCTGATATTTGAATTCAAATTAAATTATCATTCGAATATTTAAACTCAATTAAATATTCACATTTCAAATATCAAAAATTCAGGGTCATTACAATCTTCCCCCTTAAAAGAATTTCGTCCCGAAATTACAAGTTAGGAAAAATGGTCCTTAACTCGTCTTCTATTTTTCACAATCCAATAGTTTTATCAAATTTTCAAAACAAATCTTTCTACTAAAGATTCATTATTAATTCAACTAGCTTTCCAACTTCGATTATAGGTTTCGAACAACATTGTTTTCTTAACAATTCAAATTTAAATTTAAATTCAAATCTTAACCTTTCAAAATTTTCTAACACTCGGAATTTTCGAAAATTTTTGCCAGCGTCTCCTTTGCGCGGCTAACACGGTACAACTACAAAACGTCCCTACAGACTCTCAGATCCTAAAAGAAAACAAAATGCCAAGTGGCAAAATCAGAATCGCATCAAATCTCATACAATTTCAAATTTCCTTCAAAATCAAAATCCAATCTCAAATATCCTGTATATTTTACTTAACAACAATATCCAAATTTACTTATTGGATTTCCATTATCAATTTACTTAAGAATTTTATTCACTCATTTCTTAAGTTCAATATAATTATCTATTTTCACTTTACAAACAAAGTTATACATTCATTTCTATTCAACTTTGCATTTTCAATTTCATTTGAATTCAACTTATCTTCAATTCAATTTGAATTCATTTCATCTTCAAAAGCTAAAAATTCACTTTTCTAGTTCAATTCTTACACTTCCCTTACAATTTGAAGATTAAATTTTCGTTAACAAAAATTTTCCAATTTTCAAAAATTTTCTAACTCTCAAAATTTTCAGAAAATTTTGGCGGAGTCTCCTTTGTACGGAGGAGCTTTTGCAATTTGACAAAAGAGATAAATATATATACATCGACCCACTCGGTCAGAAAAGCAGAAAAACAATTCATATTTCCTATTTTGTATTGCGTAGGCGTACCTTATTAGCATTTTAAGCAAAGCAGTTATTTTTAAGCATTTCACGAAATCAAAATGCAGCTAAACGGCTTCCAAAACCTTGCACTTACTCAATTTAAACAAGTAAGTGACAAATATAGGAAATCTATTTAACATTTTACTTATTTCAATAGCAAATACATAATTTCATTAGCAATGTATTCAAAATAAATTCCATTAGCAATTTATAAAATTCCAATACAACTTTAGTTGCTTACGACCAATTCACATACCATTTTTATTCAATTCAATGGTTTACAATTCATTTTCTTCCATTCTATTCATTTTTAAATTTTTAAATGAATCTAACTCATATCTATTTCAATTGATACAAAAATCAATTTCTATTTGCTTTTATTAATTCATAGAATTTATATAGTCTCGTTTTTGTCAAACGATAATCATTTCTATTCAATTCAACGATATTCACTTAATTGAATATCCATTCTAGTTTATTACTAATTCCAATTGATACCAATTCAATTTAACTTACATTCCATATTTTCATTCATTTCATTTGAAACCATTTCACAAAAATTTTCTTAAGTCGAGCGTTTATTCAATATTTACTTAAGTTATTTCACTTCAAAACTCAAATTCATTTCCTTGTAAACAATTTCCAATTTCAATTCTTGATTTGATTTTCATTTATCAAACTTATTCCACTCACTAATTTAATTCAATTAGTTCATTCACTTATTCATTTTGAATTTCAATTTCCATATTCAATTCATCGCGAATTTATTTTATCTTTATCAAGGAAATTCAATTTATTTCTACTACTTCAATTTATATACAAATTCAAAATTTATCTTCAAATTTAGCTTACAACAAAGCTTTAATTTAACCAATTCAACTTCCAATTCATTATTACGTGAATTAATAAATTATCAAGTTTATTTACTTGAATTCAATTCATTTCATTATTCACTTTCGATTCATTCATTTACAAATGTAGCTTCATTGGTTCACTTACAAATTCATTCCTTTTCAATTTGAATCTTATTCCAAATCAACTTTCACTTTATTTAATTGATCCATTTATACTTTCTTTAATTTAACTTCATACTTTAAGTTAAATTTACTCTATCAAAATTCAAATTGTATAAGTTATCAACTCATTTATTATTCCATTAATGAATTTAATTTCAAATATTCTTTTGGAATTCTATTTCAATTATAAATCTCATTTACAATTACATTTACAAATTCATTCGTATATGAATTCATTTCCTCATCTTTCAATTCATATTTATAAATTTCATTTGTTAAACGAATTTATCTTCAATCTTTGGTTATATCATTTTATTTCTTATTTGTTTTTCATATAACAGTGATAATAATTCAATATTATCTTTTCCTAACAACCAAGCATCCATATACTATGATAATTCATAGAAAATCATTTCTTTTCTATACAAAAATAGTTTTGGGCAAAATTATTTCATTTACCCTATTTTAAAACAATACTGTGTCAGTTTACCGTGTTTAAGAGTTTAGAAACCCCTATCGATTACAGTTAGCTAGACTGCACCGACCAGAATCTATAAACAATCAATCGATAGGTCAACACAATACAAAACAAATTTTGTATTCACTAACAAATACGCGCTCATATCTATTATTACACTCACACTCATTCTAGAGTACTACTGACTCTATATCTAATAAGTAACACCCAACAGAGCCATGGTTATCGCTTAACCGGATGCTCTGATACCACATGTAACGATACGATTTTTCGACTCTCGAAAGTCGACATTAATACGTCCACTGTATCAAATGACGCGCAATCGAATGCCGGAAAACCGAACCATTAGGGTTAAAAGAAGAGGTAGAAGAAGACAGAAGAAAAGGAGAACAGAAAAATACAGAAACAGAAACAATATCAGAATCTCACATTTCGTAGTGGACCAAAATATAATAGATAATCACTAATCTTTTAAACAAAGAACTATATCAGTTATACAATACATCATCAGAGTCAATATACAACTCGATACAATAATAGAGTTATATAAACCTGTCCTCATATAGAATACACAGCGGAAATAAATAACAAGTACGGAAGTACGTCTCGTCATCCAGCTTATCCCCAAAGCTCCAGAATATCCAGAATATCCTGATAAAAATAACTTTAGGTTGCTCGTGTGGAAAATTATGGGCACCCAGAGTTTAGAAGGGAACAATAAACTCCGAGTCAGTCATGGTGACTGGTGTGAGATCGTAAAACAGTTATTTTCACAAAGAAAATGAAATTAATTCGCAATGCTTTTGGAAAATGAAACTACCATAAGACCTCCTGCCACACACACAATGCAAACGCAGAATTGGAGGAGATTTCTTCTTATGATAGTCAAAGATGCTTACTACGCCAATCATTGGATTATTATTATTAATGTCTAGTGTAGAAAACATTTCGAAAGTACAATATTAATCTTAGCCAGCATAGATATTCCGAACTACGCCTACTATAGCTACCATCTAAACAGTGGTGACCACCATAAGTAAATGGCAGGTTCTACAACTAAAACCGTACAATTTTGTATTGGGAAATGGATTTCCAACAAATGGTCAGGCTAAGGAACTTCCATTCCTACTGCCGAATGGGATCGCCTCTGGCTGGACGTCCCGAGAGACAAACTGCTCTCTGCCAAACAAGGCCGGGTTACCCCTGTAACTAGGTAACTCACGAATATGTCATCACCCGGTCCTTTGGGACCTTTATCCGAGCGCTCGGTAACCAACATCACACATAATAAATAAAGTCTGTCCACATGAGTAAGTATCTGGGCTCCATACCATGATACCACCCATTTCCAGAAGGATATGACATACCCTAAAGGGCGCGACCCTCATAACCTTGCCGCAATATTCCTGTTTCGACCATTTCCGGGTTGTTGAGGCCTTGACGAAGTCTCGTCCATAAAGCTACGCTTTTTTCACAAAGCCACGCTTTGATCACAAATGATTAATAAATGATCACCGTCACAGCAACACTCAGCATGCCACATTACCAAATTGGGAATATATTGCTGATAAATTTCAATTACATAACCTCTGAGCTCGTACGTCTCAGAAATGTATTTGAAAGAAATCAGCTTTATATCTCAAAATGTAATGTTAGACATGTAACCATACAAGTCTGTTCTGAGTTCGAACAGAACCGAAGGCACTTCCAAAGAAGCCCTTGCAATCCGGATATTCACAATCCCGATAAAACTTCCCATCACAAAGGAAATCTCAATACCGTAGCTAACGGTGCAGAGACAATCGATAGGTCATCCTATCGTTTTCACAAATACCCGGTCTTCATAACCGGTCTTCAATACGATCCATATCGTCGTATCATTATTCGGAATGGGTTATCTGACACAAAGGTCCTTTCCCGGCTAAACCGAATAATAAGCGTTTATTTTTAAAAACAAATTCAAGTGCCATTTCAAAGGCAATATTGATAGTCGGTGATTTAACTATCAACAATATTCACAACAATCATCAGATTTAAATAAATTTCCTAAATCATTTAATTTCAAATATCTTCCCGATATATGGTTTATACTTCAACCATTTGAAAACAATTTCCAAATCACATTCATTTAAACCACTTAAATAAATCCTTATCGATTTATTTCAAATTTACATTCCAAAACTGTAAATTTATTTCCACACTTCATCACTTTGAAAACCAATTTCAAATTACTTTTCACCTTTCAACCTTTGAAAATAAATTTCAAATTAATTCCCTTATACGGAATATATTTCCAAATATATCTTTTAAAATCCACTTAAAACTTTTAATTTATATTTTAAAAGCCACTTTGGAAAACATACTCGGCTTTATAGTGAAAATACACTTTTACTTCAAAATGGTCCATTTAAACCAATTAAATAAATCTTTATCGATTTATTTCAAATTTACGTTCAAAATCCGTAAATTTATTTTCACACTTCATCACTTTGAAAACCGATTCCAAATCATATTTCTCACACTTTAAAACATAAATCAACATTTATTTTTAAAACAAATTTCCCTTCCTTTATAAATTCTATTCGGAATTTACATTCTCAAATATTCACTTTCAACACCGAATCGACTTTCAAATTGATTTCTCAATTTTATATTCAAACTCCAAATAGATTTTTATATCGATTTCCCAAAGATTTATTTCTTCAATACAAAATCAATTATCAATTGGATTTCAACAAATTTATCGCCTTTAAAATAAATTCCTTTATATCTTCCAAACCATTTAAAATTCCATTTCAAATAAATTTTCCAACTTTCGAAAAATACTATTAAAAATCCATTTATAACAATCTTCCCATATTTTTGAAATAATTTGATAACATTTCAAAAATTCAACATTACGCTTTTAAAAATTACTTCTTTTAATTTATTCAATTCTTTCAAAAGGAATTTACTTAAAATTTCCAATTTAAATTTCAAAAATCCAATTTCATTTATTTCTGGTATCCAACGATACCAAAAATACATTCGGCTAAATTTTAGCCTTCAACAAATTCAATTATCAATAAATCATTCACAGATTATCAATAAATCACATCATTCACATATGAAATAATATTCAAACAATTTGAGGAATCCAGTTGGATCCCTCCAACCTGTTTCCCTGCATCCACAGATGTTAGCACAATACCAATTCCACTTCGAGGTGGAATATCGCGGTATGTAGGATTTATAAAATATCACCCGCTTACTAACGGCGCAATAGGGTCTCATCCGCTATACAATGCGGGAAATCAACAACTGCAATATATACATAAGCCAATATATATATTGCTATATATAGATATATCCTACTATATCTAATATCACATCCAAACATCAATCAATCAATCAATAACTGTAAAATCAACTTTACATTCGAGTGAGAAGATCTCACCTTCGCTTTTATTTTGCAATCCTATTTCCGTTTTGATCATTTCTTCATTGTATTAACCTTGTATAAACAATTATACACTTTATTAATATTCGAATTAATCGAAAAATTAATTCCCATAGATTTAATTAACTAATTATTAAATTTAAACTAGACTCCTTTAAATAAATTAAGTAGTTAACCATTCAATTTTAACTAAATAATTATTATTGTTTTAAACTAGACTGTTTCGAAATCCACCAAAATTTAAAACCTACAGTTTTACAGACAATGTCTTAAATCTGATGTTAATATACATACTGCAAATAATTTTTCCATAAATAAATTTAGTTAAGTAAAATCAAAATAAATGCATTTGAATACATACATAAAAAAAATCTAAATTGAATATAATTAATTTATACCTTATTACCATACCGAGTTATCGCCAGACTCCTCATATCGTTCAAGCGAATCTCCCTAGCCACGCCTACCAGCCAACCACCATCAGCTGGAGCGCGCGATTCAAAGCTCCAAATCCCTAATCGCGACAGGAAAGCCATCTTGAATCTACCCCTTCGGTCGACCAAGCCAACCACCATTGCTTTGCTCGAGCTATCAAACCCAGCGCCTCCTCCAGATTCCGCCATCGAAGCTTGACATTCGAGGCTCGCGGCTGCAGTGTGATTCGCGATTCAGGTTGGAACGAAGAGGGTTCTTTTCTATCGGCAATTCGATTCGTTATGAAAGGAAGAACGATTGTTATTTTTAAGCTCGGCCATTTCTCCTTTGTATTGTTTCTGAGTTTGAAAAGAAGAAAGAAGCGTGATAATAAAAGAAAAAGGAAGAGTTGCAGAGAAGTTATGAATTTGATTTAAGGAAAAGAATGGATCTGCGCTTGTTATTGAATGAGAAAGGGTTTTCGTTTTGGCTTGAGAATAAAGAAAATGTTTCATTCGATTTTTCTTTGAAATGAATACGAGTGTAAGAAAAAAATATAAAAAGTGACGCGTGTTTAAAATGAAGGACAAGTGTTGAAATAGAAGATGGCGTGTAGAAGAAGGCTACATAAATTTTGTAAAAGTTTTGATGTTAAGTTTATTTAACAGTCAGTATAAGTATTGTTTTCAATATAAATTTCAGCGTGTTTGTATATCGTACACTCACACAACAACTCCGAATACTACGAAAATTGAAATCCGATAATAATACAATATTACGGATCCAATGGAACTGGTTTCGTCGAATTCCGAGACTGTGTCCCGGACCGCTATTTTTTAAATTCCATTTAAACGATATAATTAAAAACTGAACAAAAAAGCTTTAAATCCAATTCTGAAAGTTCCAGTACCTTCAGAATTATCAATATAGATTTTCTAAGCCTTCAGATTATTTTTAATCAGCTTAAAACTGAAGATTCAAATTTTTACCCAGTTTCAATAATTAAATTCAGAAATTTAATCGCCAAATTCCATTCTGATATTTGAATTTCAAATTAAATTATCATTCGAATATTTAAACTCAATTAAATATTCACATTTCAAATATCAAAAATTCAGGGTCATTACAATCTTCCCCCCTTAAAAGAATTTCGTCCCGAAATTACAAGTTAGGAAAAATGGTCCTTAACTCGTCTTCTATTTTTCACAATCCAATAGTTTTATCAAATTTTCAAAACAAATCTTTCTACTAAAGATTCGTTATTAATTCAACTAGCTTTCCAACTTCGATTATAGGTTTCGAACAACATTGTTTTCTTAACAATTCAAATTTAAATTTAAATTCAAATCTTAACCTTTCAAAATTTTCTAACACTCGGAATTTTCGAAAATTTTTGCCAGCGTCTCCTTTGCGCGGCTAACACGGTACAACTACAAAACGTCCCTACAGACTCTCAGATCCTAAAAGAAAACAAAATGCCAAGTGGCAAAATCAGAATCGAATCAAATCTCATACTGGAATTTTAAATACATACCTTTGTTGAACAATTTCAAATTTCCTTCAAAATCAAAATCCAGTCTCAAATATCCTGTATATTTTACTTAACAACAATATCCAAATTTACTTATTGGATTTCCATTATCAATTTACTTAAGAATTTCATTCACTCATTTCTTAAGTTCAATATAATTATCTATTTTCACTTTACAAACAAAGTTATACATTCATTTCTATTCAACTTTGCATTTTCAATTTCATTTGAATTCAACTTATCCTCAATTCAATTTGAATTCATTTCATCTTCAAAAGCTAAAAATTCACTTTTCTAGTTCAATTCTTACACTTCCCTTACAATTTGAAGATCAAATTTTCGTTAACAAAAATTTTCCAATTTTCAAAAATTTTCTAACTCTCAAAATTTTCAGAAAATTTTGGCGGAGTCTCCTTTGTACGGAGGAGCTTTTGCAATTTGACAAAAGAGATAAATATATATACATCGACCCACTCGGTCGGAAAAGCAGAAAAACAGTTCATATTTCCTATTTTGTATTGCGTAGGCATACCTTATTAGCATTTTAAGCAAAGCAGTTATTTTTAAGCATTTCACGAAATCAAAATGCAGCTAAACGGCTTCCAAAACCCTGCACTTACTCAATTTAAACAAGTAAGTGACAAATATAGGAAATCTATTTAACATTTTACTTATTTCAATAGAAAATACATAATTTCATTAGCAATGTATTCAAAATAAATTCCATTAGCAATTTATAAAATTCCAATACAACTTTAGTTGCTTACGACCAATTCACATACCATTTTTATTCAATTCAATGGTTTACAATTCATTTTCTTCCATTCTATTCATTTTTAAATTTTTAAATGAATCTAACTCATATCTATTTCAATTGATACAAAAATCAATTTCTATTTGCTTTTATTAATTCATAGAATTTATATAGTCTCGTTTTTGTCAAACGATAATCATTTCTATTCAATTCAACGATATTCACTTAATTGAATATCCATTCTAGTTTATTACTAATTCCAATTGATACCAATTCAATTTAACTTACATTCCATATTCTCATTCATTTCATTTGAAACCATTTCACAAAAATTTTCTTAAGTCGAGCATTTATTCAATATTTACTTAAGTTATTTCACTTCAAAACTCAAATTCATTTCCTTGTAAACAATTTCCAATTTCAATTCTTGATTTGATTTTCATTTATCAAACTTATTCCACTCGCTAATTTAAATCAATTAGTTCATTCACTTATTCATTTTGAATTTCAATTTCCATATTCAATTCATCGCGAATTTATTTTATCTTTATCAAGGAAATTCAATTTATTTCTACTACTTCAATTTATATACAAATTCAAAATTTATCTTCAAATTTAGCTTACAACAAAGCTTTAATTTAACCAATTCAACTTCCAATTCATTATTACGTGAATTAATAAATTATCAAGTTTATTTACTTGAATTCAATTCATTTCATTATTCACTTTCGATTCATTCATTTACAAATGTAGCTACATTGGTTCACTCACAAATTCATTCCTTTTCAATTTGAATCTTATTCCAAATCAACTTTCACTTTATTTAATTGATCCATTTATACTTTCTTTAATTTAACTTCATACTTTAAGTTAAATTTACTCTATCAAAATTCAAATTGTATAAGTTATCAACTCATTTATTATTCCATTAATGAATTTATTTTCAAATATTCTTTTGGAATTCTATTTCAATTATAAATCTCATTTACAATTACATTTACAAATTCATTCGTATATGAATTCATTTCCTCATCTTTCAATTCATATTTATAAATTTCATTTGTTAAACGAATTTATCTTCAATCTTTGGTTATATCATTTTATTTCTTATTTGTTTTTCATATAACAGTGATAATAATTCAATATTATCTTTTCCTAACAACCAAGCATCCATATACTATGATAATTCATAGAAAATTATTTCTTTTCTATACAAAAATAGTTTTGGGAAAAATTATTTCATTTACCCTATTTTAAAACAATACTGTGTCAGTTTACCTTGTTTAAGAGTTTAGAAACCCCTATCGATTACAGTTAGCTAGACTGCACCGACCAGAATCTATAAACAATCAACCGATAGGTCAACACAATACAAAACAAATTTTGTATTCACTAACAAATACGCGCTCATATCTATTATTACACTCACACTCATTCTATAGTACTACTGACTCTATATCTAATGAGTAACACCCAACAAAGCCATGGTTATCGCTTAACCGGATGCTTTGATACCACATGTAACGATACGATTTTTCGACGCTCGAAAGTCGACATTAATACGTCCACTGTATCAAATGACGCGCAATCGAATGCCGGAAAACCGAACCATTAGGGTTAAAAGAAGAGGTAGAAGAAGACAGAAGAAAAGGAGAATAGAAAAATACAGAAATAGAAACAATATCAGAATCTCACATTTCGCAGTGGAACAAAATATAATAGATAATCACTAGTCTTTTAAACAAAGAACTATATCAGTTAAATAATACATCATCAGAGTCAATATACAACCCGATACAATAATAGAGTTATATAAACCTGTCCTCATATAGAATACACAGCGGAAATAAGTAACAAGTACGGAAGTACGTCTTGTCATCCAGCTTATCCCCAAAGCTCCAGAATATCCAGAATATCCTGATAAAAATAACTCTAGGTTGCTCCTGTGGAAAATTATGGGCACCCAGAGTTTAGAAGGGAACAATAAACTCTGAGTCAGTCATGGTGACTGGTGTGAGATCGTAAAACAGTTATTTTCACAAAGAAAATGAAATTAATTCGCAATGCTTTTGGAAAATGAAACTACCATAAGACCTCCCGCCACACACACAATGCAAACGCAGAATTGGAGGAGATTTCTTCTTATGATAGTCAAAGATGCTTACTACACCAATCATTGGATTATTATTATTAATGTCTAGTGTAGAAAACATTTCAAAAGTACAATATTAATCTTAGCCAGCATAGACATTCCGAACTATGCCTACTATAGCTACCATCTAAACAGTGGTGACCACCATAAGTAAATGGCAGGTTCTACAACTAAAACCGTACAATTTCGTATTGGGAAATGGATTTCCAACAAATGGTCAGGCTAAGGAACTTCCTTTCCTACTGCCGAATGGGATCACCTCTGGCTGGACGTCCTGAGAGACAAACTGCTCTCTGCCAAACAAGGCCGGGTTACCCCTGTAACTAGGTAACTCACGAATATGTCATCACCCGGTCCTTTGGGACCTTTATCTGAGCGCTCGATTACCAACATCACACATAATAAATAAAGTGTGTCCACATGAGTAAGTATCTGGGCTCCATACCATGATACCACCCCTTTCCAGAAGGAAATGACATAACCTAAAGGGTGCGACCCTCATAACCTTGCCGCAACATTCCTGTTTCGACCATTTCCGGGTTGTTGAGGCCTTGACGAAGTCTCGTCCACAAAGCTACGCTTTTTTCACAAAGCCACGCTTTGATCACAAATGATCAATAAATGATCATCGTCACAACAACACTCAGCATGCCACATTACCAAATTGGGAATATATTGCTGATAAATTTCAATTACATAACCTCTGAGCTCGTACGTCTCAGAGAAGGGTGTTAAGCTAAGAGAATAAATTCTCCGCCACCAACAGAAATGTATTTGAAAGAAATCAGCTTTATATCTCAAAATGTAATGTCATACACGTAACCATACAAGTCTGTTCCGAGTTCGAACAGAACCGAAGGCACTTCCAAAGAAGCCCTTGCAATCCGGATATTCACAATCCCGATAAAACTTCCCATCACAAAGGAAATCTCAATACCGTAGCTAACGGTGCAGAGACAATCGATAGGTCATCCTATCGTTTTCACAAATACCCGGTCTTCATCACCGGTCTTCAATACGATCCATATCGTCGTATCATTATTCGAAATGGGTTATCTAACACAAAGGTCCTTTCCCGGCTAAACCAAATAATAAGCGTTTGTTTTTAAAAACAAATTCAAGTGCCATTTCAAAGGCAATATTGATAGTCGGTGATTTAACTATCAACAATATTCACAACAATCATCAGATTTAAATAAATTTCCTAAATTATTTAATTTCAAATATCTTCCCGATATATGGTTTATACTTCAACCATTTGAAAACAATTTCCAAATCACATTCATTTAAACCACTTAAATAAATCCTTATCGATTTATTACAAATTTACATTCCAAAACTGTAAATTTATTTCCACACTTCATCACTTTGAAACCAATTTCAAATTACTTTTCACCTTTCAACCTTTGAAAATAAATTTCAAATTAATTCTCTTATACGGAATATATTTCCAAATATGTCTTTTAAAATCCACTTAAAACTTTTAATTTATATTTTAAAAGCCACTTTGGAAAACATACTCGGCTTTATAGTGAAAATACACTTTTACTTCAAAACGGTCCATTTAAACCAATTAAATAAATCTTTATCGATTTATTCCAAATTTATGTTCAAAATCCATAAATTTATTTTCACACTACATCACTTTGAAAACAGATTCCAAATCATATTTCTCACACTTTAAAAAATAAATCAACGTTTATTTTTAAAACAAATTTCCCTTCCTTTATAAATTCTATTCGGAATTTACATTCTCAAATATTCACTTTCAACACCGAATCGACTTTCAAATTGATTTCTCAATTTTATATTCAAACTCCAAATAGATTTTTATATCGATTTCCCAAAGATTTATTTCTTCAATACAAAATCAATTATCAATTGGATTTCAACAAATTTATCGCCTTTAAAATAAATTCCTTTATATCTTCCAAACCATTTAAAATTCCATTTCAAATAAATTTTCCAACTTTCGAAAAATACTATTAAAAATCCATTTATAACAATCTTCCCATATTTTTGAAATAATTTGATAACATTTCAAAAAATCAACTTTACGCTTTTAAAAATTACTTCTTTTAATTTATTCAATTCTTCAAAAGGAATTTACTTAAAATTTCCAATTTAAATTTCAAAAATCCAATTTCATTTATTTCTGGTATCCAACGATACCAAAATCACATTCGGCTAAATTTTAGCCTTCAACAAATTCAATTATCAATAAATCATTCACAGATTATCAATAAATCACATCATTCACATATGAAATAATATTCAAACAATTTGAGGAATCTAATTGGATCCCTCCAGCCTGTTTCCCTGCATCCACAGATGTTAGCACAATACCAATTCCACTTCGAGGTGGAATATCGCGGTATATGGGATTTATAAAATATCATCCGCTTACTAACGGCGCAATAGGGTCTCATCCGCTATACAATGCGGGAAATCAACAACTGCAATATATACATATGCCAATATATATATATATATTGCTATATATAGATATATCCTAATATATCTAATATCACATCCAAACATCAAACAATCAATCAATAACTGTAAAATCAACTTTACATTCGAGTGAGAAGATCTCACCTTCGCTTTTATTTTGCAATCCTATTTCCGTTTTGATCATTTCTTCATTGTATTAACCTTGTATAAACAATTATACACTTTATTAATATTCGAATTAATCGAAAAATTAATTCCCATAGATTTAATTAACTAATTATTAAATTTAAACTAGACTCCTTTAAATAAATTAAGTAGTTAACCATTGAATTTTAACTAAATAATTATTATTGTTTTAAACTAGACTGTTTCGAAATCCACCAAAATTTAAAACCTACTGTTTTACAGACAATGTCTTAAATCTGATGTTAATATACATACTGCAAATAATTTTTCCATAAATAAATATAGTTAAGTAAAATCAAAATAAATGCATTTGAATACATACAAAAAAAAATCTAAATTGAATATAATTAATTTATACCTTATTACCATACCGAGTTATCGCCAGACTCCTCATATCGTTCAAGCGAATCTCCCTAGCCACGCCTACCAGCCAACCACCATCAGCTGGAGCGCGCGATTCAAAGCTCCAAATCCCTAATCGCGACAGGCAATCCATCGTGAATCTACCCCTTTGGTCGACCAAGCCAACCACCATTGCTTTGCTCGAGCTATCAAACCCAACGCCTCCTTCAGATTCCGCCATCGAAGCTTGACATTCGAGGCTCGCGGCTGCAGTGTGATTCGCGATTCAGTTTGGAACGAAGAGGGTTCTTTTCTATCGGTTGTTCGATTCGTTATGAAAAGAAGAACGATTGTTATTTTTAAGCTCGGCCATTTCTCCTTTGTATTATTTCTGAGTTTGAAAAGAAGATAGAAGCGTGATAATAAAAGAAAAAGGAAGAGTTGCAGAGAAGATATGAATTTGATTTAAGGAAAAGAATGGATCTGCGCTTGTTATTGAATGAGAAAGGGTTTTCGTTTTGTCTTGAGAACGAAGAAAATGTTTCATTCGATTTTTCTTTGAAATGAACACGCGTGTAAGAAAAAAATATAAAAAGTGACGCATGTTTAAAATGAAGGACAAGTGTTGAAATAGAAGATGGCGTGTAGAAGAAGGCTACAGAAATTTTGTAAAAGTTTTGATGTTAAGTTTATTTAACAGTCAGTATAAGTATTGTTTTCGATATAAATTTCAGCGTGTTTGTATATCGTACACTCACACAACAACTCCGAATACTACGAAAATTGAAATCCGGTAATAATACAATATTACGGATCCAATGGAACTGGTTTCGTCGAATTCCGAGATTGTGTCCCGGACCGCTATTTTTTAAATTCCATTTAAACGATATAATTCAAAACTGAACAAAACAGCTTTAAATCCAATTCTGAAAGTTCCAGTACCTTCAGAATTATCAATATAGATTTTCTAAGCCTTCAGATTATTTTTAATCAGCTTAAAACTGAAGATTCAAATTTTTACCCAGTTTCAATAATTAAATTCAGAAATTTAATCGTCAAATTCCATTCTGATATTTGAATTTCAAATTAAATTATCATTCGAATATTTAAACTCAATTAAATATTCACATTTCAAATATCAAAAATTCAGGGTCGTTACATTTGGCATCAACACTTTGGTGCTTTCATTGAGAACATCCTACTAAAGATTAGATCTAGCTTGCTATTTTGGATTTGAAGAAGAGCTTAGATCTAGAAATTTTGCTTAAGGAATTTGGAAACTTGCTATTTGAATTCAGTGGCACCTAAAAGAGGAAGATCATCTAGTACGGGGTTGGTGGAGATGAAGAGAACGCTCACCAAATTGAAGTTAGTAACCAACAGGCAGTACCATGATCATCTATTCAACGGGAAGTGGTTATTAGGGGCGTGGTTGATAAGATGCTGTAGGAATTAAACCATAAAATAATGGATGGCCAAAAATAATTGATGGACAAGATGGATGCTCTGCTACCCAGCAACTATAAAGGACTAGGAGGAACAGGAGTGAAGTTTCTCCCACTGGTTCTAAAGAAGTTAATTCATCTATTTTTGATCAAAACAGGCGAAAGGAAAAAGGAAACCAGTTGGATGTAGTTGCTGGTGTTGTAGATGGAGTTGCGAGAGGAAATAGAAGTTCTCCCACCATAAAAAGCAACTCGGTACCGAGAGGATTTCCTTGGATACCGAGAGGAATTTTAGAGAGGAGGGGGACAGAAAGTAGATGCTAAGGATTTATCTGATTTTGAAGCTGCAACGTGATGGCGATGATTGCGAGCTAGGCAATGAAGCTAATAGAGCTGGAGTTCAGACGACTGCAGCATAACCAACCGGACACCAATGGAATACCATAGAAGTGATTCTCCTAGAGACTAGAGAACCTAGACGTTAGCAGGCAAAATGAGATTGTTTGCATAGCCAAACACTCGGTGCAGCCCCTGGTAGTTTCTTACGGAATATCGTGTCAGTAGGAATACATAGCATGCATGGTTAAATGGTTGGTTGAAGAAAGCAAATGTAACGACCCACTTTTTTAACCTCAGATGTCGACACTAATACATATATGGTATTCACGTGCCGAGCATTCAAGTACCGGAAAGATACAGATTGTTAGAGAAAGAAAGAAAAAGGCAGTGCAAAATCTCACAACATGACAGGTAACATATAATATGAAAACGGATCTTTATAAAGGAAAGAAAACTGTAATATACATACAGACATCAATCAGAGTACACTAGATAAACATCAGCCTGGACAGTTATAACAACCTGTTGTCATAGTTGTTGAAAAATACACCAAAAAATGTAGCGGAAAATTAGAATATACATGAATACATCTTTGGCCTTCAGCCTCCTGAAAGCTCTAAAGCATCCGAACTAGATCAGTAAGTAAGCTCGGTCTGACCTGAGCATTATAAGAAAAAAAACATCTGGATCAGTCCGGTATACCAGCGTGGAAAACACACCTCAATTGGATTTTAAAGTTATAAAACCTTTTATACAAAGGGTATCTCGTAAGACCACACCGTACATAAACACGGATGAGTTTTTATCTTACGATAGCTAAACCATTTTTATAGAAAATCCTTTTATATTATAATAATGTCTAGGATATAAATGCATTTAAATCATAGCTAAAATTGTAATATTAATTAAACTCCAGCATAATAGGTTTACAACTAAAACCGTAAAGGCACGTATTAGAGAATGGATTCCACCAATGACAAGGCTACCGGGGTAATGCGTGTCACAATACACATTTAGAAAAATATACCGGGGTCAACAAGAATGTCTTGCACCCCTGCTCACAGGACCGGCGTATCCCTTCCTAGATAATATCGAATATATCATCACCCCAGTTGCTTTGCAACCTTTACCGAGAGCTCTAACAAAATCTATAAAATGAATGAATATCTAGAAAGGTGATGATGCACCCTAATGGGAGCGACCCACTTAGCCCTGCTGCATATACCCTATTTTTGTCATTACTAGTTGATGAGGCTAGAGGCTATATTTTACCTTTAGATAGCACACCCACTTGAAATGCTAACACTGCCCTCCATGCAGTAATGTAGCGCCAGCATTCTTCCATACAAGTTGTTCAGGATATGAACAAATCGAAGGCACTACTTCTACTACATCCTTTTTCGAATCACCCTCAGGAGTAACAGCAACTAGTCCTTGCACTTCAAAAAACTCCGTCTTCGATTACATCGTCTTCAAGATACTTTAATACATTGCTTAAGTTGAATCGAAGTGGTTTTTGGATTATTCCTATTTATCCGATCCCGGTCTCTTCAAACAAACATTTGACAGTTTTTCATTCAACTCAACCCCGGTTCTTTCGAAAATAAACAGACAATAGATAGGAATAGGGATCACCCCCTAACCGTTTAAGTGGATAAATATCCTCATCATTTGTCCTAGCTGAACGAGACCAGATTTATACGCATAGTACAACATCATCGAAGATGACTGTGCAATATAACTCACACATTTCTCATAGATATTTCCAGAGTTATATTTTTGGTCAAGATTTGACAATCAGTTATTTAACTATCAAATAAACACATAATTCAAGTGTATATTTATAGATCCCTAAGGGAAATAACACTGGTTAAGCACAAAGCAACTCTGGACCTCTAAATTAATCATTTATTAATTTAAAATTACTTTGTAAACACTTTTATTAAAATACTTGCACAAAGATATATATTTCCCGGTCCACTCTACTCTTTCGAATACTTGAAATTTATTGGTATACTTAACTCAATCGTATAAGTATATTTACAAATCTTAAGAAAGATTTTTATTTCAAAACCACATTTAAAATTAGGTTAAAACGGAGTCATTAAAACAGAGATAATGATAACCCAAACACTACTCCTTCGGTGTTAAGTGGGGAAAGGATGTTCAGGGCCACTATGATTAAGAAGGTCAATTTGGGAAATCAAATCTCTATCATAAACAACCCTATTATAAAATTCTTTTTGTAAATATAAGCTAAAAATTCCTTTATAGAATCCCTTTCATTAAATATTATTTATAAACACCTTTATAAATATTTAAAACATATTTTCAGCCTCCTTTTTTGAATTACCAAATTAATAAATACCTCCTCTAAACTCATCCTTTATATTATCTTTAAAATCCTTTACAAACTCCCTTTTTTATAAAATACCATTTGTAAACTTAACTTATAAATTTCTGACTTATTTGCAACTCTTTTATAAAACTTTAAAATTCATTTACAAATTCTTTTTATAAATTTTCTAAATATAATTACAAACTCCTTTTTAAAACAAAACCCCAAATATAACACCCAAACCCAAATATAAAACATTTCCAAAATATAATTATAAAACTTGTATAGTTTCCATAGCACGACCATGTCATATATTTCAATAAATTCCCAAATGGAATTTATTCCTCCAATTTATCAAAATGGTGACATTTCCATATTTATTGGATATTATTTGATAATTCATTCTTTTATTTATAAAAAATTATTTTTAAAACTACCATTTGCTTATTAAATAAAATTTATAAAACTATCACCCTATACAACTTTTATACAAAAGATTCACAAGTATTGTTTTCAAATATTTCTATCTCCTTTTTAAAACTCAAAATCACTTTTAAAATAAAAAACAATCCTTTTTAATTCCTCATTTAAAAATAAACATTTATTATTATAATAATTTCTATAAAAACTAATACTTCTAAAATAATTATTTTAAACATTTCTAAAATATATATATATTAGAAAGAATAAATAAAGAAATTTTAATATAGAATAGAATTTTTTTAAAACTCAATTAAATTAAAACATCATAAAAATTGCAAAACAATCAGAGTTGAAATCAATTTCCAAATCAAAAACCATTTCCAACCCAAATCAACAATTAATAGTCCAAAATACTAAATCGAGGCCTATTGTCACTATAGCACCTAACAATTGCTATAACTACCATTTTCTACTAAAAAGTTTCAATTAACATATATGTCGGTGTCACATCCAATGTGGCCAATAGTCAAATTTTTAGAATATATCACAGATATATAATTGAAATAAATAACAGGTAAATTACTCGAATTATAATTTACTACGGTAAGAAATCTGGATTTCTCAAAAATTTTCCCTCTCTTTCAATTTAAAATGTCTATCACTTTCCAAAAGAGGATATTTTAACTAAACAACCAATAATTTCAACCAAAGACAAACAATAAATTTATTTACTATATAATACACTGATTTATCCAAAGAGGTGAGTTATACTCACCGAAATCTCAATTGGCGCTGAAGCGTTCCAGTTTGAACTAAAATCGAACAACGTCCGATTTTAGCCTGAATTTCAACTTTCTCCAAATCCAACCAAACCAGTTCCATCACGAAGCTTGCGTTATTATGAGCGCAATGCAAAAATCCCCGTCTTTATTGGAACTCATAAGAGCAAGATATACAAATTATAATTTATAGATTTTAATTTATATTTAATTTGCTAATCATTTTATAATTAACTAAATACCCTCTTAAAAATTTAATCCTTCTTCCATGTTTACTAACTCCCGCTTCTTTTCCAGTTCATTATCACCATTGCCGCCCTCTTCTCGCCCCACTTTCTCACTCCACACTAAACGAAAAGGTGAACGGATTTCACCGTTGCCTCCCTCTCCACGAGATACATCGTTCTAATCCCATCACCTTCGACCTGTAGCCTTCCCCTAGATCGCGACCTGCCCCCTCAATTTCGTCCATACCGAGGATGTATACCAACCCCGTCCACCGCGAACCACCAAAATCTCGCCGGAGCTGCTTCTAGCCATGAGAAACTCATTTCCACACTCTGATTCCAAAATCGTTGCCTAAATTTTTAAAAATTGCAAACCCTAGTTTATGTTTGCTTCATTGTAAACCGTCGAACGAATGAATATGAGGCCGAACCCATCGATATGTATATACAAGTGTAGATCTCACTTAAATAAACTCAAAGATAACTCCTTTTTAATTTTTTTGATTTTTGATTGATTTGTTTTTAATTATTGAATGAAGTAGATCTAGCCTTCTTTATTTTTGCAATGAAATAGTAGAACTGATAAGGAGAATAGAGTGTGTTGGAATGGATAAGTGTTGCTATATATATAATTTACGTTTATCGGCATCTCGCTGTACAGATTTTCCATTCACGTATGGACTCCGAAACGACAAAATAAAAATATGGCCGCGCTCATAATAGCGATGCAACCTCAAAACAAAAATAATATACACTGCTTATTGGATTCTGTAAATCGCAAAGACACTACCTTTTGCCGATAAATCGTCAAATGAATAATTTAAATATTTTCAAATTAAAAATTATAAAAAATCCAGATAAATTAAATTAAGAATACGTCGATAAAAGTCGAGTCATAAAAATACAAATACATTTTCTGATAATTTATTTGAACCATTTATTACTGTAAATGAATTTACAGATGAATTCCCTATTATTATTTATTTACTTAAAATAGGTTAAATAAGCTATTTAATCCATTAAATTAATATCCAATTAAAAATCCAGTTATTTGTAACAATTTATTGATTTTAATTCTCTAATTCAAAGAATTTAAATAATCCATATATTTGAATTCAAGTAAAAAATTTATTAAGAAACCAATTATTGCCATATTTTATTTTAATTAAATATTTAAAATCCAACGACCAAACTTCTAGGTCGTTACATTCTTTTCCCCATAAAATAATTTCGTCCTCGAAATTTTCAAAGTAAGTAAAATATCTCTAAACCCATTAACTATTTCAAAACCAATTAGTTGCTTATGATTATTAATTTACTAAGTCTTTAAGTTTACTAAAAATTTCGGCAGCGTCTCTTTTGCGTGGCTCGATCGAAACAACTACAAATCGCCACTAATGGCCCAAATCAACAAAATAAAATGTAACATTCCCCCTTCTGACCGTCTCCAGTCGGAAATTAAACCAACTAGAAACGTTCAAAAAGACGAATTGTTATTTAGTTTATAACGTTTAAACAGAATCAGCCACAGAAACACAGAATAAAACAATGAATTAAAACAAATGAACCTTTATTTCATTACTATAAATCTTTTTGAATACATCAGAGTTTATACAAATTTAATACTGATACAGCGGAATATCTTAAAATACAATTTTTCTGAAACTAAAAATGATTCTTTACTCTCTCTCTAACTTCGCTGCTCGAAAATCTTCAAGCTGTAAAATACTCAGTCTGACCCGAGTATTATATTCAAAAGAAAATAATACACAGGTCAGTCTAATTCAAACCAGTTTATTAGTGCATAGAGGCAGTAATAATCAAATAGACGATAGTCACAATAATTCTCGTCTATCCGAACCTTTTAACAAAGAAATCGGATAACGAAAATTTTAACACTAAACAGTGTCAAACAATAAATCAGCAGATTTAAATCATCAACAGAGATAAATAAACAATTTATTAAATCGACTAAATCAATTTAAGACAATCGAAATTTGTCACTTTAAAACCATCAATTCACAATGTTGATTGGCTGTCGTACACGCACGCGTGTCCGGCCTCGCCAATACCGCATACAAGATCAATGCATCACGACGCAAAGAAAAAATATAAATTCAAAACTGTCAATTCTGGGTGGCTGCAGTGCACGCACGCGTGCACTGCCTCGCCAACTCATGTGCACCAACCAAAAGAACTAGATAACACCAAGTTCGAACCAGCAACAGGTCAAAACAATGGATCAAGCTATGGCAACAATAGACAGTGAGTCAAAGTAACATGCAAGTCGACTAGCAGGGCATGCAGACAAACATACCTCAAGACCACAGCAGTAACAACTCACGTAGACAGTGCATGCAACACAGTAGCATATGAAATGCAGACAAACCCCAATGTAACAGTGAAGTCGAAAAGCAGTTCATATGACCTAACAAAGACCAAGCACAGTATTATCAAGAACCAAAAAGACCAGAACTACAACAACTGAAATGAACAAGGTCACAGTGAAATGAAACTGCAAAGTGAAGACAACATCAATATGCAGACCAGAAAACAGGAAGCAAGGCTACAAGATATCAGAAGGCAGACAACAGACTCAGGTGAAGTTCATAGTACAACTCAGATGCAAGCAATTGCAAATAACTTCAACATGACCAAAGATTAAACAGAATGGCTACTGAAATGAATGCATATTGAATACACAAGTAAATGGTCCAGTTCCAATATGAAGTGCATCAGTATGCAAGAATAAACAACATCAGTGGGTAAAGAATGCAGTGACAAGGAAATCATGCAGACAGGTTAAAAACAACCCAGACCAAAGTCATATATGAAGACTGAAATGAAAGACTCAAGAGACCATCAATGCACATATGAATGCACGGCAACAGTGAATGCATGAACCAGAATGCAAGTAACACAGATGTGCAACTACACAAGATAAGGCAACTACCCGAAATCTACTCAAGTATACACATCACAGGCATATGACCATAGTAACACAAAGAATGAACCAACCATATACAAACAAGTTCAACAACTCAAGTACATCAGAGACCAGAGACCACAAGCAGTGTACATGAATACAACTACAGGTCAATTCGAGTATACCATAGAGATGAATACAAATGTCAAGAAGGAACTATGTGCACAGAGAAATACATACCAAACTAAGTTACAAACATCAGAGTGCAGCCAATGGTCATACAATTATATACATACATGAATGTATATATACAATACAAAAATCAACATGATAGCAAGTACACACAGGAAAATAGTGAAATGGGCAAAAGTATCAAGTCTGGAAAACAAAGAAGAGTGCAGTACAACTACTACAGTGATGCAAGTTCAAAGAAACAACATCAAGGGTGAACAAGCAAACATATACGAATTTGAAAATGGAAAACAAATTTGTTTTCAAATTTACTTTAAATTCCATTCAAACTTCATTTTTTTAACTTAAGATACAATTTTAACTTAAACAAGATTTTAAAACAATTCAAAACCTTTATCTAATATGTTAAAAGAAACATCTACTTTATAAAATAAGTTCTAAAGAATTTAATTTACAGTTCAATTTTAAATTCAAATCAATTAAGAAATTACTTCCAAATTTCAAAATGTAAATACAGCTTTTAGACTCATTCTAGATTTAACTTTACTCTTTAAAACTCTTCTTACCATCTACATCTTCAATTTAAATGCAAATCATTTAATCATTTTAAAGTAAATACATGCAGGCATTTTGAAACAATCATAATTCAAATTTCAACCACCACATCAAAGCATATAAATTAGATGTAAGTGTAACATAACAGAGGTGGGTATATGCATTTATATAACAGAACACCATTTATTATTACATGTAACATAGATTCATAGACATCGGATTCATAGACATTAGATTCATAGACATCACTTAACCCATTTGTTAAAACGATTCAAAGATATTTAACTTTAAACAATTTAAACTTCGAAACTTGTTAAATTTTACAACTTTGAAAACTGCAACGTTTTACCATATCTAATAAGGTGAAACAAATTATAACTTAAGAGTTGATTTGTAATAACTAAAATAGTTGAGCATTACAGGAATGAAAATCAGAGGAATGCAGGTTTACTTTAAGATGTTTCAGCACACACTCAGGCAAAATGGTATACTACAGATATGAACACATATGTACCGAGTCGAGCAAAAAGAATTCAACACAGGGAATGGCAACTAGCAACGAGACCCAAATTACACGAAAAAGAAACTGCAATTACCCAAGTATAGCAAGCACTTCCCAAAGTCAGAGACTAAAATTCCCAAAATCAAATGAAATCGACTTCGAAACAAAGTCGAATGCCGACAAATCAAAAGAAGAATTCAACAATCAAATACGAATGAAAATCAAGGGTTACTGAATTAGATGTGAGGGGCGAAAACCACTCACCTTCGTTCGATGAAAGCCACTATCGCTCGGCAAGGTTGGCGCCGCGATGGTGAGGAACGAGCGAAGAGGAAGACGAACGCCAGAGAATCGATCGCCGAAGCCCAAATTTGAAGACGATGCTGGAGAACGCGAACGAAGCTGAAGTCCTTAGCTTGAATCCCTCGCAAGTTGAAGCCGTAAAAATCGAAGTAGTTCTTGTAGAGGAGAACGAAAAATAACGAGCCGCCATTTTTATCTTCTCGCCTATTTTTTTTCCTTAGGGTTTCGAATGAGAATGAAAGGGGATCGGGTGTGGATTTATCACGGTATCAAAGAACCATGGGCCAGTATATATTTTTCAAAGCCCACTTAACCCTTAACCAATTTTTCTTTTCTTCTTTTTTTCCAAAAGAATTTAACCGATTCAAAAATTATTATTAAATTTTCAGTAGATTAAATTCTAAAATTTAATCGCAAAATTTATTCTGAAAAGTTGAAATTCGAATCAATTCATCATTCAAATATTTAAAATTAATTAAATATTTTCAATTTAAATTGTTCAAAATTCAGGGTCGTTACAAACTCCCCTCCTTAAAAACTTTTCGTCCACGAAAAGAAAAGGTTGTTAAAATTTCATTAATATTTATACCCTACACAATTTTTCTAAGCTTGAAACTTATTACAAATAAATGAATATATGTAGAATTCATTCCATTCGATTTAATCTCACTAGTTTTGTTTATCTTCTCTTTTGTTCATTGATTTCTACAATCAAAACGCAAAAGTCTTTTACTAACATTTTTAATTTACAACTCAGATTCAAACTTAAAATTCTTCACATTAGAGATTTATATAGTATATCTCTTCCAAAGCTGTGAACTTTCAAAACATTTCAAAAGATCCTCTTCCTTAGTTTATTAGGTAGGAATTTTTGAAATTTTAATTTCAAACTATTGATTTGCTATTTACAGTTTGAAAATACTTACTAACTCGAAATTTAACAAGTCCATCTTCGTTCTCACAGACATTAGACATACGCTGGCCAGGCGCAGGTCTAAAAATCTCCAAGTACTAAACATACTTGCTTCAATTCCCAGTGAAAATACTTTAAAAAGTTCTTTTAAAAATGGATATGGAAAGCACGTTCCCCCATGGATTACAGTTCCACCCGACGGTTACGCTACTATCCCAGTAGAGTCGCTTGTGGCTGTAGATTTCACATCTCTTAAATTTCGCCATGGTTGTCGCCATAGATTGCAGTACACACGGAGGTTACACTACTATCCCAGTAGAATCGCTCGTGTCTGTAGGCATCACGCCCCTCAAATTTCGCTTGGCATTAGATTGCAGTTTACCCGGCGGTTACGCCACTATCCCAGTGGAATCGCTTGTAACTGTAGGCATCTCGCCCCTCAAATTACGCTAACATACATCATAATCAACATGATCCCATCATGAGGGATTCTAGTCCAAATGGACATTCCAACTTATGGAAAATTCTACGTAGCTACGAATTTCAAATGGACACTCATCACGAGTTCCAATACCTTCTCCAATAATAAATGGAAGGTACTTTTCCATATCCTCGGTTTAGAAAACATAATACTATACATATATAGTACTTCATTTCACATCTCGTACATATCATATCCCTGTAAGCTTACATAAGATTTCCATAACAATGACTTTCTAAACTGACGGTTTTCAAATTTACCGCATTCATATATATAAGTTCTAAAAACTTACATATTCCATATTCATAACAAAATAGAGGATTTCAAAAATTTCCTCTAAGTCGATTTGGAAATTTTAAGGTTATCTCAAACCCAATTCATATTCATAATTCCATTTATTATCGACTTTCACATTCGATTTGGATTTCACGTTACATCGTCAATTCTCAACACAGAATTGATGTCTATCGATATATAACCTCTGATCTCGTACGTCACAGAGAAGGGTGTTAAGCTAAGAGAATAAATTCTCCGCCACCAACAGATATATATTTAATAGAGATCAATTGCTATGTCATCAATTCACAATGTTAGACATACAATCCAAATCATCATCTGAAATTCAAAGCTCAACTTAAATTGTCTTTGATGTCGAAGTTAAACTCAATTTAACTTAACGATTCAATCTTTTTGAAAAATTTCAAATTGAACTAATTGTTCAAATTTCTCATTTAACTTTTCAACTTCGACTTTGAAAATGAATTTCAAATCATTTATCCCTTACGGAATATATTCACAACATTTCATTTCATATTTGGAAAAACATTTCCATACTTATTTAAAAATAAGTAATTCACAAATCCATCTATTTTCAACATTTGAAAATATTCGATATACTTTAATCAAAATTAAGTATATATTTCATCTTTAAGGAAATCATTCTCTTTCACATTTATTTGAGTTAAAACGAATGTTACGTAAAACATCGTTACGACAACTCAAAATCGTATAGGGATTCGAAATTTAGATAGATGTATAAATCCCAATACTATACAAAACATTTCCTTTCGGAAATCATTTACTATAATAACAGTGTTATAGTCCATCATTTCCTTATATTCGAAAACGTCTATTTCAACATTTGTCTATTTCAACAATGAATGTTGAAATCTATGGTTTCGATATTCAATGCCTTTGAAAACATCTTTTTAAAACAATTAACTTCGTTTTAAAATATCACTTTCCCAAACATGTCCATTTTATTCAATGATATATTCACGGTCCAAAATTGTGAATATACATCTTTTAACAAGCTATAAGAATTTACTTATCAAAATAAGTCAGTTTCGAATTTATAAACAACGTTTATAAATCCCATTTCTATTTATAAGGACTTCAATTTATAACAAATCACTTTATTAACCATTCCTTTATAACTCAATTTTATATCAGAATTTTAATTTACAAGTAAATTACTTATAAATTCTTTTATTTCGCAACTTCGATTCATTTTATAACTTCACAAATTTTTTTTTAATTCTGTAATTTCCATTCACTTATGAAATCCATTAAATATTTCACTTTTAACGCTTATACAAATCATTTTATAATTCCAATATAATATCAATCTTTTCAAATCTTCTATTTAAACGTTTATAATAATTCAAAAATTCCAATTTAAACTATTATATAAATTTATCAGTTTTCCATTTCCCAAAATAATCTACTAGTTCTTTAATAAATCATTCATCGACTTGATTTCCAATTTAATCGCATTTGATTCATTCACATTGGATTTTTACTAACATTCATTCATATTCAATTAGTTCACATTCACTAATTCATATTCAAGTCGGTTTACTTTCAATTCAAATAAAATTTGATTCTAGTTAAATTTACTTATCTTTCAATTTGAATTCAATTTACATAGCTTTCAATTTCCATTAATTCAATTTCATTAATACTTAATGAATTCCCATACAATCAACTAGCAACCAATGCACATTCAACTTAACCAAATTTATTCACTTTGCTTACATTCAATTTGGTTTAACACACTTAATTTCAATTGGTTTATATTCCAATTCAGATTGAATTTTTATACTCACCATATTCACAACTTCTTAACTTAAGTTTTATTCAACTCTTAACATAACATTTCTAATTTATATTTTATTCACTAATTCACTTTTACAATTAAAGTTGAATTTCCTTTATAAAATTCAAATTCATATTCATTACTTCACTTTATTAATTCATTTAGATATCAAATTCAACCTCATTCAACATTACTTAAGCTATATTTCATTTCTAAAGTCATTTTATTTAACTTTTACTAAAGTCAAATTCATATCACTATCCAAAATTTAGATTTTGTTTTACTTAACAAAACTGTTCAAACATTTTACCAACTGGTTTTACTTAAATTTTCTCATTTTATAAGTTATACAACTTATAAATTTAAACTTCCCAGTTCATATTATATAATCACTTCTCTTCTAAGTTTAAATTTCCATCTCAATAATTTATCAAATCAAGTTCAATTTATTTAACTTCCTTTAGTTAAATTTCCAAATCATATATTTATTAATACTAATTCAATTCAATTTAACTTTTCTTAAGTTAAAAATATTTATTTTCAAAACAATTTTATACTTCTTTGGATTTGAAAAACGTTTCCTTTTTAAAGTGTTTCTAGTAACTATTCATATTAAACGTCATAAACTAAGCTTTGTGTAAACCAAAGCTCTGATACCACCTTGTAACATTCCCCCTTCTGACCGTCTCCAGTCGGAAATTAAACCAACTAGAAACGTTCAAAAAGACGAATTGTTATTTAGTTTATAACGTTTAAACAGAATCAGCCACAGAAACACAGAATAAAACAATGAATTAAAACAAATGAATCTTTATTTCATTACTATAAATCTTTTTGAATACATCAGAGTTTATACAAATTTAATACTGATACAGTGGAATATCTTAAAATATAATTTTTCTGAAACTAAAAATGATTCTTTACTCTCACTCTAACTTCGCTGCTCGAAAATCTTCAAGCTGTAAAATACTCGGTCTGACCCGAGTATTATATTCAAAAGAAAATAATACACAGGTCAGTCTAATTCAAACCAGTTTATTAGTGCATAGAGGCAGTAATAATCAAATAGACGACAGTCACAATAATTCTCGTCTATCCGAACCTTTTAACAAAGAAATCGGATAACGAAAATTTTAACACTAAACAATGTTAAACAATAAATCAGCAGATTTAAATCATCAACAGAGATAAATAAACAATTTATCAAATCGACTAAATCAATTTAAGACAATCGAAATTTGTCACTTTAAAACCATCAATTCACAATGTTGATTGGCTGCCGTACACGCACGCGTGTCCGGCCTCGCCAATACTGCATACAAGATCAATGCATCACGACGCAAAGAAAAAATATAAATTCAAAACTGTCAATTCTGGGTGGCTGCAGTGCACGCACGCGTGCACTGCCTCGCCAACTCATGTGCACCAACCAAAAGAACTAGATAACACCAAGTTCGAACCAGCAGCAGGTCAAAACAATGGATCAAGCTATGGCAACAATAGACAGTGAGTCAAAGTAACATGCAAGTCGACTAGCAGGGCATGCAGACAAACATACCTCAAGACCACAGCAGTAACAACTCACGTGGACAGTGCATGCAACACAGTAGCATATGAAATGCAGACAAACCCCAATGTAACAGTGAAGTCGAAAAGCAGTTCATATGACCTAACAAAGACCAAGCACAGTATTATCAAGAACCAAAAAGACCAGAACTACAACAACTGAAATGAACAAGGTCACAGTGAAATGAAACTGCAAAGTGAAGACAACATCAATATGCAGACCAGAAAACAGGAAGCAAGGCTACAAGATATCAGAAGGCAGACAACAGACTCAGGTGAAGTTCACAGTACAACTCAGATGCAAGCAATTGCAAATAACTTCAACATGACCAAAGATTAAACAGAATGGCCACTGAAATGAATGCATATTGAATACACAAGTAAATGGTCCAGTTCCAATATGAAGTGCATCAGTATGCAAGAATAAACAACATCAGTGGGTAAAGAATGCAGTGACAAGGAAATCATGCAGACAGGTTAAAAACAACCCAGACCAAAGTCATATATGAAGACTGAAATGAAAGACTCAAGAGACCATCAATGCACATATGAATGCACGGCAACAGTGAATGCATGAACCAGAATGCAAGTAACACAGATGTGCAACTACACAAGATAAGGCAACTACCCAAAATCTACTCAAGTATACACATCACAGGCATATGACCATAGTAACACAAAGAATGCACCAACCATCTACAAACAAGTTCAACAACTCAAGTACATCAGAGACCAGAGACCACAAGCAGTGTACATGAATACAACTACAGGTCAATTCGAGTATACCATAGAGATGAATACAAATGTCAAGAAGGAACTATGTGCACAGAGAAATACATACCAAACTAAGTTACAAACATCAGAGTGCAGCCAATGGTCATACAATTATATACATGCATGAATGTATATATACAATACAAAAATCAACATGATAGCAAGTACACACAGGAAAACAGTGAAATGGGCAAAAGTATCAAGTCTGGAAAACAAAGAAGAGTGCAGTACAACTACTACAGTGATGCAAGTTCAAAGAAACAACATCAAGGGTGAACAAGCAAACATATACGAATTTGAAAATGGAAAACAAATTTGTTTTCAAATTTACTTTAAATTCCATTCAAACTTCATTTTTTTAACTTAAGATACAATTTTAACTTAAACAAGATTTTAAAACAATTCAAAACCTTTATCTAATATGTTAAAAGAAACATCTACTTTATAAAATAAGTTCTAAAGAATTTAATTTACAGTTCAATTTTAAATTCAAATCAATTAAGAAATTACTTCCAAATTTCAAAATGTAAATACAGCTTTTAGACTCATTCTAGATTTAACTTTACTCTTTAAAACTCTTCTTACCATCTACATCTTCAATTTAAATGCAAATCATTTAATCATTTTAAAGTAAATACATGCAGGCATTTTGAAACAATCATAATTCAAATTTCAACCACCACATCAAAGCATATAAATTAGATGTAAGTGTAACATAACAGAGGTGGGTATATGCATTTATATAACAGAACACCATTTATTATTACATGTAACATAGATTCATAGACATCGGATTCATAGACATTAGATTCATAGACATCACTTAACCCATTTGTTAAAACGATTCAAAGATATTTAACTTTAAACAATTTAAACTTCGAAACTTGTTAAATTTTACAACTTTGAAAACTGCAACGTTTTACCATATCTAATAAGGTGAAACAAATTATAACTTAAGAGTTGATTTGTAATAACTAAAATAGTTGAGCATTACAGGAACGAAAATCAGAGGAATGCAGGTTTACTTTAAGATGTTTCAGCACACACTCAGGCAAAATGGTATACTACAGATATGAACACATATGTACCGAGTCGAGCAAAAAGAATTCAACACAGGGAATGGCAACTAGCAACGAGACCCAAATTACACGAAAAAGAAACTGCAATTACCCAAGTATAGCAAGCACTTCCCAAAGTCAGAGACTAAAATTCCCAAAATCAAATGAAATCGACTTCGAAACAAAGTCGAATGCCGACAAATCAAAAGAAGAATTCAACAATCAAATACGAATGAAAATCAAGGGTTACTGAATTAGATGTGAGGGGCGAAAACCACTCACCTTCGTTCGATGAAAGCCACTATCGCTCGGCAAGGTTGGCGCCGCGATGGTGAGGAACGAGCGAAGAGGAAGACGAACGCCAGAGAATCGATCGCCGAAGCCCAAATTTGAAGACGATGCTGGAGAACGCGAACGAAGCTGAAGTCCTTAGCTTGAATCCCTCGCGAGTTGAAGCCGTAAAAATCGAAGTAGTTCTTGTGGAGGAGAACGAAAAATAACGAGCCGCCATTTTTATCTTCTCGCCTATTTTTTTTCCTTAGGGTTTCGAATGAGAATGAAAGGGGATCGGGTTTGGATTTATCACGGTATCAAAGAACCATGGGCCAGTATATATTTTTCAAAGCCCACTTAACCCTTAACCAATTTTTCTTTTCTTCTTTTTTTCCAAAAGAATTTAACCGATTCAAAAATTATTATTAAATTTTCAGTAGATTAAATTCTAAAATTTAATCGCAAAATTTATTCTGAAAAGTTGAAATTCGAATCAATTCATCATTCAAATATTTAAAATTAATTAAATATTTTCAATTTAAATTGTTCAAAATTCAGGGTCGTTACATAAAATAAAAGCCAAGCAACTTCCCATATCTGGGTCGTAAAATCATCAATCTAAACAACCATATAAACACGTACCTATTTGTCGGGCAACAAACTCTACTCAGGAAACCAAATGCGTCAACTTACCTTTATTTTCATGAACCTACATCTTACTTATAATAATATCCAACTATATATTTATACCCATAAAATTTCTACAGTTTCCAAAAGCCAAGTATATAATTATAAACAAACCATATGATGTACATAAACCATCCATATGTAATATCAAATCCAATCGCACACTCGCTCACACAATTTTACTTACAAACTAGTATCGTACACTTAACCACTCTAGTGTGAACTCTGATCCTGTTCCTTTGTTAAAAACCTTCATTATCCCTACATAGACATACACTATGATAGAGAACTTCAGAATCAATCAAAAACTCATGTCAAGTGTTCGCAGTCGAGAATCAAGTAAAGTACCTAACTGGACCGGTGTAAATCACCTCCAAATTGTGTACTCGAATCTGGATCAAACAGTTACGCAAATAAAATGATCTACATACAACTTACGTACTTATTCAATTGGTTTTCTTAACTATACCAATTCTTTTTATTAACACTCATTATCACTTAGTATATTTCCTTTAATAATAAATCATCTACTTTATAATTATTCCATAAACCCTTACTTAAGTTTATAAACATTCTCTTATGCAAACCACATAGGTTTATTTATCACTTTAAAACTTAAGTTCAAATTCATATATTACTCTTCTACATCCTAAGAGTATATATAAAAAAATTAATTTTTTTTACTTAACATCAATATCCAACAAATTTAAATTTTTGTTTTTAACTTACCTTCTTCTCAAATTATAAGTTACCGAAACTTATCTTCTCATAATTTCACAAAAATGCTTAGCTATCTCAATTAATTTGGAAGTTTCGACCATCCAAAATCGTCGAAAATTACATTTTCATTTTAAAAAATGAAAATTATCACTCAACATATCAAAATGAGATACATGTGCCAAACTATCCTAATGGATATAATACATAAGTCTATATTGTCACTTAAATAAAAATTCAAGAACCAAAATACCTGGTTTTATTTCAAATCATTTTTGAAATAGTAATACACATATCTCCTTTGTATATATATCAAATCATATTTTTTAAGGAATCTAAACACTTTGTTTTACCAAAACAAAACTTTCATGGTAGCAATTCGTCACTTAGAAACTTGAAAATGAACACTGTTGATGCTAAAGTCATCACCAGAATTAATTTCCAACGATTGAAGTGAGTTCAATGCTTTTTACCTCAAAATCCATTTTAAATCATTTCTAGTCAAAAATACTTCCAAAATAATACTATTATTATTTTTCAAAAACTTTGAAAACAATTTCTGAAAACATCGGGTTTAAGCTCTCAAACTCTCAGTTTATACTTTTTATTATAAACAATACTTTACAGTTCACATTTTATAAATTCACTTCCTTATATAAACTCATTTCACAAATGTATATCATTGTCCATATTATAATAAACAACTTTAAAAAAAAATTTAATCCAATACTATCACGAATGCCTTATAGTCAAACTGTGAAACTGTATTCACAAGGTGCTAATATTTAATTCAACCAAATAATAAATGCTCATAAACTAACCGAGCACAAACAATAAACAATAAATGATAATAATTGAAAATTATCATTTTCTAACAACCGAACACGCCATATATAACTATAATAATAATTTCTGAAAAATTATCCTTTCATACATAAAATATAATTTTGGTAAAATTATTTCATTTACCCACTTTCAAAAATAATACCATATTGGTTTACCTTGTTTAAGTGTTTAGAAACCTCTATCTATATAGTTGTTCCTTCTGTACCGACCAGAATTCATAACCACTCAATTGATACATCAACGTAATATAAAACATTTTTATATCACTAACAAATATGCTCTCTTATATATAATTCACTCAAACTTGTCCTAGTGTCTCACTTACCCTATCTAAAATGAGTAAATCCCCACCAAAGCCTAAGTGTTTGCTTAACCTAAGCTCAGATACCACGTGTAATGACTTGCATTTTCGATCCTTAGATGTCGACGCTAATACATCTATGGTATTCACGTGATGAGCATCTAAGTACCTGAAAGACAAACTTTGGTGAAAGAAAGAAAACGACAGAACAGAATCTTACAATGTGACGAGTAACATATAATATGAAAATAGATCTTTACAAAGGAAAGAAAATTGTAATATACATACAGACTTCAATCAGAGTGCACTAAATAGAAATCAGTCTGGACAGTTTTAACAACCTGTCCTTACAATTGCTGATAAATAAACCAACAAATGTAATGAAAAATAGAATATACGTGAATATGTCTCGGCCTCCAGCTCATCTCCTAAAAGCTCCAAAGCGTCCCAATTAGATCTACAAATATGCTCGGTCTGACCCGAGCATTATAAGAAAACAATGTCTGGATAATTCTGGTAAACCACCGTGAGAAAATCACCTTAATTGGATTTTAAAGTTATAAAACCTTTTAAACAAAGGGTATCTCATAAGGCCATGCCACACATAAACACGAATGGGTTTTTACCTTACAATAACCAAACAATTTTTATGGAAAATCCTCTGATATTATAATAATGTATAGGATACAAATACATATTTGTTGGCGTCAAAATTGGCCACCAACACCCAGTTGTATGAAAGCACCAATACCCTGTCATAGATCTCAAATAGCAACTAATGTAGAGAATATAATATGAGAACAAACAAATTAAAAATGAAAGCAAGTAAAAAGAGACAAGATTTATAGTGGTTCAGTTAACTCCGGCCTACGTCCACTCCAGAATAATCCTTTTCATTATATTGTAGTTTGTTTATAGTTACAATTAGAAATCCAAGAATAAAATTGGCAGAGTGCAGTCCAGGTTGATGGTAAAGAGAAGTAAAAAGAAGATCCTTTTTTTGAAGCCATGCCTACTGCATTAATAGGGGAAGACGTGCATGGATCGGGCTGAAATTTTGGCAAAAGAACCTCCAGGCCATGACAAGGAAACCCAAGAATTTTCAGGCCCATTGGGGCCCACAATAGGGATCAGTATTGGTCCCTATTTTGGTGTCCAAATGGGATGAAATCTCTATGGCGGATTCCCCATGATGTTAGCTACTTGGCCTTCAAATTTCGTGCCATTCGGACGAACAGTTTGTGAGATATCGCGTTTTTCGTGAAGTGGTGTTGCATATATTCTAATTTCAGCTGATCCCTTTGGAGGGATAGGAGCCGATCCCTCCAAACTCCTCCAAATGACATGAGATCATAGGGGTGGTTCTCCTTGTTATATTATGTATAGCCTACAATTTTCATGCTAGTTGGATTAGTAGAACTTGAGTTATCGATCGATCTTTGTTGCAATATGGTACGAAGACTGATTGTAGCAGATGCCTTCGGAGGGATAGGGGCCAATCCCTCCAACTAGCTCCAAATGATGTGCGATCCCTATGGGGTATTCCACATATTGTAGTTAGCTTATGCTCCAAGTTTCATGTCAATTGGATGAGTAGAACTTGAGTTATTGCTTGATCTTTACTTCAACATGAGTTGCTTGCTGATTCCGACCGATCCCTACCAAGGAAAAATTGTCGATCCCTCTGACTTCATTTTCTTGAGGTGCGATCCCTGGTATAGACTGCCTAGGGTCCCCATATCTTGCTCACAAAATTTCATATGCAAAGGACTTATGGATCTTAAGATATTAGTTGTTTTCTACTAAAATGCACTTGCTCCCCGAAACATACCGATCCCTATAATGGAAGTTGATTCTTGCCGATCCCTCCTATGTGTTAGACCATATTCCATACCTCGAATATTCTGCCTTACACATCTATCAAATCCATTCAATCTCAACTTCATGTTTTTAGCTCTACTTGATTTTTGGGCCCTACAATCATCACTCTGGGCTACTAGTCTTGATAATCATGAAGTCTGTTGGGTTGAATCCGCCTGTCTACTGCCTTGGCAAAAGGTGGGTTAACACTTTGCCATCCAAAACATGCCTTGCAACATGAAGGTGTGTTTCGAATTGCCATAAATCCAAAATCTGAAATCCATAACCCATTGATAGATGTATTTTTTGATCCAGAATCCAATACAAATCCACGGTCTCTATAGATTGTTCTATCCGAATCCGCATCCATCCAAAGCCAAATCCATTGTTGTTCGAAACTAATATCCAAATCCATGAACTCTCCGGGTTGTTATCCTAATCCAAATTATCGATCTCACCGGATCCTTGTCGAGCATAATCCATACTCGATGACCTGAGTAGGCCGGTCTATTGCGTTCGAGCGAAGCGACCTACCCCTTGCCAGGCATAGTCCATACCTGACGACCTTGGTCTCTCTAGGTCCTTGCTGAGCACAATCCATACTCGATGACCTAAGTGGGTCGATCCATCGTGTTCAAGCAAAGCGACCTACCCCTTGCTAAGCATAGTCCATACCGGATGACCGATTTGGTTTTATTCTTCGGCCTCGATACCTAGTTGAGGACTTAATCCATGATGCACGAGTCTGTTTCTTAATGTTTGCCCGACGAAAAGACCCATACCTTGTGATTGTTATCCCGTATCTTCGGACAGGACCATGACCGTGACCTCTGTTATCTATTACATTGATCCAAATTTAAGTGTTCCTAAGTCCATTTTCCAAAATATAAGAGTCCGTACAACCAATAAACCAAAGTTCAACTAAAACTAGAAAAACAAGAGTTTGAAGCAAACAAGAAGAAAAAAAAAATTTCACAAACCCTAGCACTACAGTTTATCATCATCTCAGAGCATGCCTAGGGACATTCCTTGATCTCATATATGTGTATGTGACTTAGCCATCCTACTGCGGAGTTTGTTACTTATTCCAGGCCATCTCGTACAATTGATGACAAGTTGATGATGATGCCTTGATCCAGTGCCATTTTCATTCGAGGTGGACGGTGGCTGCTCCTTTTCCACCACCGCAGCCCTAGTCCTTACGTATTGTTGTAAATTACCATTCCTCATGTGTTCCTCAATGATATACTTCAAATGCCTGTAGTCATTTGTATTGTTCCCGTCTTGCTCATGGAATAGGCAGCGCTCTCCTAATGTCCATTCGCGTTTGGAGTGTTCTCTCCTTGTCGGCCTTCGATATGGAAGGCGTCCTCGAGTATCTACATATATCCGTTTTAGGGTTTCATTCAATTTCGAGTAAGAAGAGAATTTGGGTTCTCCCCTCTACCGCTTTGATCCATCGAAGCTATTGTCCATGTTCCGTTTACCCTTATCCTTTCCTGAGTATTCACCGGCGATTCTCCACCTCGTATCGTATTAAATTCTGTTGCCTCTCTATTAGCTTTTGCATCTTCTTGCCGTAGAAACCTTTTTGCTTCAAGGTAGAATTCCCCGAGATCCATTAGTGGATCTCATATCAGTAGTATCTTAAAATCTGAGTTATTTGCAACTGTTGACACTACCGCCATCAAAACCATCGATGCGTCAGGTCGATCCATCGAAACAGTTGCCACATTGAACTTGGTTAAGAAATTCTTGAGTGATTCTCCTGCCCACTACTTTACTGATGTCAATGTCATCGCATTCTTGGGTCTCGTAATGTGAACCCAAAACTTCTTCATAAATCTTTCGACCAATTCCGTCCATGTGCTAAGAGAATCGCTTTCCAACTGTCTGAACCATAACGTATCTACATTCGTTAAGTACAGAGGGAAGCATCGTGCCAAGACTTCTTTCGATGCCCTCAGTACTTCCATGTGCCGTATATACCTCATCATATGCATAGTTGGATCCGACTTTCCATCATAAACTTCCTGTGTTGGTAGTCTGAAATCTGGTGGATTCCTAGCATTCTTGATATTAGGAGCAAATGGACTTCTATTTACATCCTCCAGAGCGCTGTTCACCAATCCTCCACGCATAGCTTGCCTGATCATCTCTACAAACCTGTCATGGTCTTCCAGTGTTAGTTCCTATTATCATGTTTAAGTTACCCCCTCCCGAGTCCACGAGAGAATTCTGGAACGTATTCCTTCGAACGAGCATACAAATTCGGATTCACATCATGCTCTACGGGATCGACTGCAGGTCCTCTAGCATCGTGATCAACTAGACCCGGGGGCATGCCCCATAGCCTTTGGGGGTCAGTGTCGATCCTTCTAAGATGGCCGAGGACTGCCACCGGCTGTTCTGTTCCATTCCTTTGTCCATTGGCTCAATTTCCATGTTCTCGGTTTTGATTTCCAGTGATTCCTACCGCCTCAACTCCTTGAGCTATAGCTCTGGTAGTTCCTATCATTCCAACACCTTTGTTTTGCATTCCAGCAGCTACTACGGCACCAGCCTGTCAGATTTGTCCGAGTAGATTCTACATCATCTCCTCTTGTCTTTTCAGCATTCGCTACTGCATAGTGTTCACCATTGTTTCCATCTCCTCCCTAGTAAAGTGGGTGGAGGTTTGGTTAGCTCCAGCTCTTGAGGAAGCCTCCCAGCTCCCTTTATGATGGCTCCTACCTGTTACCTGTCTTCTTGTAGATTTCTTCACCATTGCTTTAAATCCAAGCTCTAGATCTTTTCCAAACTCTTAATCTGAATTCCAAATACGTGGGGGCCAGCTTTCTTAGTGAAAGCACCAAATGTTAGCATCAAAATTGGCCACCAACACTAGATGTACGAAAGCACCAATACCCAGTCACAGATCTCAGATAGCAGCTAATGTAGAGAATATAATATATAGAACAAACAAATAAAAAGGAAAGCAAGTAAAAAGAGACAAGATTTATAGTGATTCGGCTAACCTTGGCTTACGTCCACTCCAGAATAATCCTTTTTATTATACTATAGTTTTTTTACAGTTACAATTCGAAATCCAAGAATAAAATTGGTAGAGTGTAGTCTAGGTTGAATATAAAGAGAAGTAAAAAGAAGATCCTTTTCCTGATGCTATGACTACTGTATTTATAGGTGAAGATGTACACATATCAGGCTGAATTTTCGGCAGGAGAACCTCCAGGCAATGACGAGGCCACCCAAGAATTTTCAAGCCCTTGGGCCCATATTAGGGATCAGTAACGATCTCTATTTTGGTATCCAAATATGGTGCGATCCCTTTGGCATTTTCCTCATGATGTTAGATACTTAGCCTCCAAATTTCGTGCCATTCTAACTTACGATTTCTGAGATATCGCATTTTCTGTAAAGTGGTGTTGTATATATTCTAATTTCAGCTGATCCGTTTGGAGGGATAGGAGCTGATCCTCCCAAACTCCTCTATGACATGCGATCCCTAGGGGATCTTCTCTATGTTATATTATGTATAGCCTCCAAGGTTCATGCCAATTGTATTAGTCGAACTCGAGTTCGTTCGATCTTTGTTGCAATATGGTACAAAGGCTGATTATAGCAGATCCCTCTGGAGGGATAGGAGCCGATCTCTCCATCTTGCTCCAAATGATGTGCGATCCCTATGGGTGTTCCAAATTTTGTAGTTAGCTTATTCTCCAAGTTTCATGTCAATTGGCCGAGGAGAACTTGAGTTGTTTCTTGATCTTTGCTTCATCATGAGTTGTTTGCTGATTCTTGTCGATCCCTACCAAAGGAAGAGTGCCGATCTTTCTGACTTCATCATCTTGAGGTACGATCCCTAGGGTAGGCTCCCTAGGGTCCCCATATCTTGCTCATAAAATTTCATATGCATTGGACTTGTGGATCTTGAAATATTAGTTGTTTTCTATTGAAATGCAATTGCTCCCTAAAACATACCGATCCCTATGATGGAAGTTGATTTTTGACGATCCCTCCTAGGTGTTGAACCATATCCCATACTTCAAACATTCTACCTTGCACATCTATCAAATCCATTCAATCTCAACTTCATGTTATTATCTATACTTTATTTTTAGGCCAAACAATCAGCGCTTTGGGCTACTAGCCTTGATAATCGTGAAGTCTGTTGGGTTGAATCTGTCTGTCTACTGCCTTGGCAAACGGTGGGTTAACAATATTAATCATAGCCAAAATTGTTACATTAATTAAATTCCAGTATAATAGGTATACAACTAAAACCGTAAAGGCACGTCTTGGAGAATGGATTCCATTAATGATAAGAATACTGGGGTATCGCCTATCACAGTACACCTCTAGAAAAATGCACCAAGGTCAAGAAGAACGTCTTGCACCCCTGCTCGCAGGACCGACCTACCCCTTCCTGGATAGTACCGAATATACCATCACCCAGTTGCTTTGCAACCTTTATCGAGAGCTCTAACCAAATCCATAAAATGAATGAATATATAGAAAGATGATGATACACCCTAATGGGAGCGACCCACTTAGCCCTGCTACATATCCCCTGTTTTGGTCATTCCCGGTTATTGAGGCTAGAGGCTACGTTTTACCTTTAAATAGTACATCCACTTGGAATGCTAACACTACCCTCCATGCAGTAGCAGTGCCAGCATTCATCCATACAAGTTGTTCAAGATATGAACAAATCGAAGGCACTACTTCTGCTGCAAACTTTTCGGAATCACCCTCAGGATTAGTAATAGGTAGCCTTCGCACTTCAAAGGACTCCATCTTCGATTCCATCATCTTCAAGATATTTTAATACATCGCTTAAGTTGGATTGAAGTGGTTTTTGGTTTATTCATATTTATCCGATCTCGATCTCTTCGAACCAACATTCGACAGTTTTTCAATAAACTCAACTTTGGTTCTTTCGGAAATAAACAGACAATAAATAGGAGTAGGGATCACCCCATAATCGTTAAGTGGACGGATCTCCTTATCATTTGTCCTAGGTAAACAGAACAAGATTTATACACATAGTACAACATCATCGAAGATGACTATGCCATATAACTCACATATTTCTCCTAGATATTTCCAGAGTTACATTTTTGGCCAAGATTTGATAGTCGGTTATTTAACTATAAAATAAACACACAATTCAAATATAGAGTTATATACCCTTAAGAGAAATAACACTGGTTAAGCACAAAGCAACTCCGGGCCTCTAAATTCCTCATTTCATTAATTTAAAATTACTTTTTAAACACTTGTGTTAAAGTACTTGCACAAAGATATATATATTTCCCAGTCCCCTCTTCTCTTTCAAATACTTTAAAAATATTGATATACTTATCTCAACCGTATAAGTATATTTACAAATCTTAAGAAGGATTTTTATTCCAAAACCGCAGTTAAAATTAGGTTAAAACAGAGTCATTAAACAGAGATAATGATAACCCAAACATTATTCCTTCAATGTTAAGTAGGGAAAGGATGTTCACTACCACCATAATTAAGAAGGTCAATTTGTGAAATCAAATCTCTATCATAAACAACTCTATTACAAAATTCCATTTCATGAATATAAGCTAAAAATTCATTTATAGAATCCTATTCATAAAATATTATTTATAAATTCCTTTATAAATATTGAAAACATAATTTGTGCCTACTTTTACAAATTCCTGAATAATAAATACCTCTTTTAAACTCATCCTTTATATTATCTATGAAATCCTTTATAAACTCCCTTTTTTTTAAAATACCATTTGTAAACTTATCTCATAAATTTCCGACTTATTTGCAACTCTTTTATAAAACTCGAACATTCATTTATAAAATTCTTTTGTTAAATTTTCTAAATATGATTACAAACTCCTTTTTAAAACAAAACCCCAAATATAAAACAATTCCCAAAATATAATTATAAAACTCGTATAGTTTCCATAGCACGGCCGTCTCATATATTTCAACAAATTCCTAAATGGCATTTACTCCTCCAATTTATCAAAATGGTGACATTTCCCTATTTATAGGATATTATTTTATAAAATCATTTTTTATTTTTAAAACACTATTTTTAAAACTACCCTTCAATTATCCAATAATATTTATAAAACTATACCTTTATACAACTTTTATACAAAAGATTCACTTGTATTGTTTTCAAATATTTCTATCTCCATTTTAAAACTCAAAATCCCTTCTAAAATAAAAGATAAAGATAATCCTTTTTAAATCCTCTTTAAAAAAATAAAAATTTATTATTATAATAATTTCTATAGAAACCAATACTTCCAAAATAATTATTTTAAACATTTACTAATGTGTGTATATATATTAGAAAGAATAAATAAAGAAATTTTGAAATAGAATAGAAAATTTTAAAAACTCATTTAAATTAAAATATTGCAGAAACTCCAAAACAGTCAGATTTGGAAATTTTATTTCCCAAAACAAAAATCTTTTTTAAACCAAATCAACAATCAATAGTATTCCAAAATACTAAATCGAGGCCCATAGTCACTATAGCACTTAACAAATGCTATAACTACCCTTTGCTACTAAAAAGGTTCAATTTTCACATATGTCGGTCACATCCAATATGGCCAAACAGTGAAATTTTCAGTATTTAACAATCTATATCATAGATATATAACTGAAATAAATAACAGGTAAATAATTGGAAATTATAAATCACTACGGTGAGAAATCCAGCTTTCTCAACAATTTTACCTGTCTTTCAATTTTAAATGCATATCGCTTTTCAAAAGCGGATAGTTTAGTCAAACAACCAATTATTTCAACCAATCATAAACAGCAAATTTATTTACTAAATAATACAATGATTTATCCAAAGAGGTGAGTTATAGTCACCGAAATTTTAGTTGGTGCCGAAGTGTTCCGGTTTGAACTAAAATTGAACAACGTTCTATTTTAGCCCAAATTTCAACTTGCTCCAAATCCAACCAAACAAGTTTGATCGCGAAGCTTTCATCATTACGAGCACAATGCAAAAATTCATGTCTCGGTTGGACCTCGTACATGCAAGATATACAAATTATAAGTTGTCGATTTTAATTTATATTTATATTTACTAATTACTTTATAATTAACTAAATACCTTCTTTAAAATATAATCCTTATTGCATGTTTACTAGCTCCCGCTTCTTTTCTAGTTCATTATCATCATTGCTGCCCTCTTCTTCTTCCACTCTTTCACTCAACACTAAACGAAAAAGCAAATGAATTTCACCATTGCTTCCCTCTCCACGAGCTACATCTATCCAAATCCATCACTTTCGATCTGCATCCTTCCCATAGATCACAACCCGCCCCTTCAATTTTGTTTATACCGAGGATGCAAACCGCCGCCGTCCTTCGTGAACCACCAGAATATCGCTAGAGCTGCTTCTTGCCATGACAAACTTGTTTCCACACACCAATTCCAAAATCGTTGCATAAATTTTAAAAATTGCAAACCCTAGTTTATGTTTGCTTCACTGTAAACTATCGAGCCAATGA
Source organism: Allium fistulosum (assembly GCA_030737815.1). Classification (NCBI taxonomy): domain Eukaryota; kingdom Viridiplantae; phylum Streptophyta; class Magnoliopsida; order Asparagales; family Amaryllidaceae; genus Allium; species Allium fistulosum. Next base: position 928,528,055 of record CM060905.1, read on the forward strand.
ATATGAGGCTGAACACATCCATATGTATATACAAGTATAGATCTCACTTAAACAAACTCAAAGATAACTCCTTTTTAATTTTGTAATTTTTTATTGATTTTTTTTTAATTATTGAATGAAGTACATCTATCCACCTTTCTTTTAGCAATGAAATAGTAGAAGTGATAAAGAGAATAGAGTGCGTTGGAATGGATAAGTGTTGTTATATATATATAATTTACGTTTATCAGCATCTCACCGTACAGATTTTCCATTCACATATGGACTTCGAATGAAAAAACAAAATTATGGTCACGCTCATAATAGCGATGCGACCTCAGAACAAAAATAATATACACTGGTTATTGGATTCTGTGAAATCACAAAAACACTACCGTGTGCCGATAAATCGTTAAACGAATAGTTTAAATATTTTCCAAGTTAAAAATTATGAAAAAATCAAATAAATTAAATTAATAATACGTCAATAAAAATCGAGTCATAAAAATACAAATATTTTTTTCGATGATTTACTTAAATCATTTATTATTGTAAATGAATTTACAAATGAATTCTCTATTATTATTTATTTATTTAAAATAGGTTAAATAAGATATTTAATCTGTTAAATTAATATCCAATTAAATATATAGTTATTTGCAACACTATTCTGATATTAATTCTCCAATTGAAAGAGTTTAAATAATCCATATATTTGAATTCAAGTAATTTTTTTTATTAAAAACTAATTATTTCCATATTTTATTTTAATTAAATATTCAAAATCCAACGACAAAAAATCTGTGTCGTTGCAATAGAGGTAGAAAGAATGCAGACTGGTGTTTCGCACTAAGTAGAACTCCGTTCATGGAGAATATTCTGAGAGAAGAGTATCCGTGCAATGGAACTACCGATCCTAGACAACATTAATTAAAGTACGAATGACAGATGGATGGTTCTAGGGCGATGGATGTTGTTCGATATAGATGCTTTCCCATTTTCTTGAAAGGAGTCACATCAATGTCGTTCACTAGGCTCGCGCCGAGATCGATATCGACTTTCGATGAGTTGGCTAGGAAATTCATGGAGCTGTTTCAATTGTTTGCTGCATGACCTAAGGACGTGATGTCCTTGTCAAGCTTATCTTAAGGGCCCAAGGAGTAGCTGAAAGGTTTCTTGAACTAGGTTAATATTGCTATTATGGAGTTATGTAACCTAAAGGATGATTTGGCATTCATGGCATTGGTTGGGGCATTCACCCAGACAGGGATATCGGTAGATGGTTGAAGATGAAGCAACCTACAACTATAGAGGAATTCCATTAGAAGGCTAATCTATTTTTGCACCTGGAAGAAGAAAGTCTAGCTTCAAGTAATGTTGATAATGCACAGTTAAAGGAGTTTATCCAGAGTAATGTACCCGTAAAGAAATTTGGAGATAACGCTATTAATGTGGCAACTAATGTTGGAAATTTTGGAAACCAAAAGAAACAGAATCCAGGCCTTGGTGGCAGACGTAATGACAACACGAAACGTCCAATGAACTTGAAACCAAATGATTACACACCTCTGGAAGATACATTGGAAAACATATATCTAGCTACTCAAAGAATAGAACGGTATAAGAAGTCACATAAAAAGGAGGCAACCGAGTAGGAAAGGCGCTTTGGAAAGTTCCAAGACTCTCAGGGCCGCTTGCCCAAGGGAATCAATCTGGACCAAGCGAAGAAGGGCCTAGACAAAACGGTGGAAAATTGGTTATCAATACTATAACTTGAGGACCTCATCCAGCAAAGAAAAGCTGAAGGGAATGAAGCGATACGCGAGCTCATTGAGGCACGTACCATAGGAGGGTAGCTTTGCTATAAAAGACGAAGCTCTAGCCAAGCAGCAGAGGATGCTAACTTATTATATCGTATTAAGAAATAGAGATGCAGATGGAGTCGAGCCATCGACTTTTGAGCCCATGATGATAATAGTTGGAATTAGAAAATGGGAGTTTGATGAACATATTGTTCAAGGGAACATTTGATCAAATGACGATCAACATGAAGGAGGTTATAGCTTTTAAAACCAAGATTTAAGGATTTATAGGAGAAGAAAAATAGCTAATAGAATGATCGATTTTCCTATGGAATTAGGCGAAGGGGATCACATGATTGTTCAAATTCAAAAGTTCATTATCGTGGACGAATACTCGGCATACAATGCCATTTTAGAACAATCGGCACTTGTTGACTTTAAAATAGCACTAGTGCCTTGGTGTTTAGCGATGAAATTCCCCTTGAAAAACGGAGTAGGAGTAGTGAAAGGTGATCAGAGCGCTGGAAGAGAATGCTATGTTACGGAACTGTGAGAAGCGAAGTTGCATGAGAAAGGCAAGAATATGGAGAGAATTCTCACAATCAAGACTCGCAAGCATAGCAATCAAAGCCTGAACCCTGGCTCAAGAACCATAGCTATTTTAATAAGGCTATGGATCCCAGGAAGCATTCAGGTAAAGGGCAACCAATATCGGTAGAGCTGACGATGGATGTTCCAATCGACATGGATGATCCTACTTGGGTCCTGAAGATTGGATCTCAGCTCAATGCTTACTTAAGAAAGGAATTAGTGAGTTTCCTTCTCGGAAACTTGGATATATTCACCTGAACACATTCAGATATGTATGGGATATCCTGGAGAAAGCGTGTCACACATTGAATATTGACCGAAAGTTTACATCAGTAAAATAGAACAGGTGCAGTCTAGGTCCGAAGCAATTCGTTGCGTTGAAGGAAGAAGTGGATAAGCTGTTGGAGAACGGATTTATCCACGACGCTTTATACCTCGATGAGTACCAAATCCTGTGTTAGTCAAGATTTCAAATGGGAAATGGAAAACGTGTATTGATTACACATATTTGAATAAGGCATGTTCAAACAACAGCTTTCCTTTGCCCAGGATTGACCAACTGGTGGATGGAACCGTAGGACATGGGTTACTCTCTTTTATGGATGCTTATTCGGGCTATAACCGAATTTTGATGCCTATACTAGATTAGGAGAATACTAGACTTATAACAGATTTGGGATTATACTGCTACCAAGTAATGCCGTTCCGTTTGAAGAATGCTGGAGCGGCATACCAGAAATTGGTAAATTCTATATTCATGAATTAGATCGGGTGGACAATGGAACTATACATAGACGATATGCTTGTGAAATCAAGAGTGTCATGGAACCATTTGGATGACCTTTCAAAATTGTTAGAATTTTTATGGAAATATGAAATGAAACTATATCCATTAAAATGTTCTTTCAGAGTAGCATCTTGAAAGTTTTTGGGATTCATTGCCAATGCACGGGGCATTGAGGCTAATCCAGAGTGGATAAACACCCTGAGGAATGTAATTTCCCTAACCATGAAGAAACAACTTCAGAGCTTGAATGGAAAGATTGCTGCTTTGAATTAGTTTATCTTAAAGGCGATATAAAAGCATATACCCTTCTTCGATGCCCTCAATAAGGGGAAGAAAAACTTTGATGGAATCAAGGTTACCAAATTACCTTTGAAAAATTATTGAGGCACATGGAAATGCCAGCGGTTTTATCCAAACCGCTGGACAAGGAGGATTTATTTATTTACTTAACAGTGTTGGTACATGAGGAGGCCAGAGTTCAAAAAACTAGTTTACTACAACAGCAAGTAGTTTACTTGAGTTGAAAAGAATTACCCAAAGTTTGAGAAACTTGCATATTGCTTGCTGATCATGTCTACGTAGTTACGACCGTACTTTGAGGCTCATCTTATCAAGGTACTAACTGATCAGCCTTTAAAATAGGTATTATACCGACCTGAGACTTCAGGAAGGTTGCTAAAATGGAATATCGAGTTGAGCCAATATGACATTACTTACCAATCAAGGAGAGCTATAAAAGGGTAGGCATTGGCAGACTTCATCAACGAGTTTACCGCACATCATAGTGAAGTGGAAGAGGATACTGTAGTTCTAGCTCCTCATTGGAAGTTATTTGTCGACGGCGCTTCAAACAAATGCAGCTCATAAGAAGGAGTAGTATTTGAAAAACTGGAAGGATGGTCATTCTATTATGAATTAAATCTGGAATTTCCTAAAACTAATAATGAAGCCGAGTATGAGGCGTTAACAACAGGATTGAGGATAACAATGGAATCGGGTATAAAGACGCTACACACATTCAGCAATTCCCAACTGGTGGTTTGCCAAATCAAAAAGGAGTACCAGGCCAGGGGTGTGAGACTAGCCCCTTACTTGTCAAAAGCACTGGAAGTGCTAAAGGACATAGAGAATTATATGATAATACACATCCGTAGAGAGGAAAACATGAAGGATGGTTCATTAGCTAAGCTATCTAGCTCCAAGGAAGTGCAACTAACGGGATTGGTTCCAATGGAAGTTTTGACATCTTCGAATATCAATCGGATGGACATTAAATGGATTCTAGAGACCATAGAAGTGGACGAGTCATAGATGACCCCAATCAAGGACTATCTAATAATTGGAACTCCCCTGAGAGATTGGAACAGATGAAAGAAACTCCTTCTGAAAAAGCTGCGATTTGTGATGCAAGATGGAGTACTATACTATACAGGAGAGGATTCTCAACTCCCCTACTTCGGTGTGTAGCGAAGGATGAGGCTAGGAAGGTCCTCATGAATGTCCACGATTGTAGCTATAGTGATCACATCGAGGGGTAGACTTCGACAAAGAAGATACTTTGCTATGGATATTTCTGGCCGACGATAAACCGGGATGCTGCTGACTACACCAAACTGTGCGATCGATCCCAGAGGTTTACGAAGATTCCAAGGGACCCATCATTCGAGCATACGCAAATGGTCAACCTATGGTCATTTGCAATTTTGGGAATCGACATTATTGGTGTGCTACTGATAGTGAAGGGAGTAGCTAAATATGCTATCGTTGCAGGGATTACTTTACAAAATGGGCTGAAGCGGAACTGCTTGCTACGATCATGATAAAAAAAGGGTGACCAATTTTGTTACAAAGAATATTATTTGCAAGTTCGCAGTACCTCAAAGATCATCTCAGACAACGGAACCTAGTTCGATTGTGTTGAATTCAAGATCTTCTACAACCGATATAGGATCGAAAATAGCTTCTCCATGGTGGCACATCCGTAGATGAAATGAAAAATGGAAGTAGTGAACAAAATCATCATATCCACCTTAGAGAAGCAGTTGACCAGATTTAAAGGCAACTTGGTTGATGAGCTTACACTAGCACTGTGGGCTTATAGGACGACACATAAATCAGGAACTGGATACTCATCGTTCACTTTGGCTTACGGATTGGAAGCGATGATCCCGATAGAACTAGAAATCCCTTCTCAACGTAAGAGGAATTTCAACCCAAAAGTGAATGAGGAGTGCTTGCTTGAGTCACTCGATTTAGTTGATGAGAAAAGGAAAGAAACACAATTGAGGTAGTTGCCCACCAGAAAAGGGTAGTGCGGCATTTCAACGCCATGGTTCGCAATCAAACCTTTGAGGTAGGGAATCTCTTTCTGAAATGAGTTCTCCCAAGTATAGGGGTACTTGGCCCAAACTAGAAAGGACCCTATGCGATCGATCGAAATCTTGGAGATGGAACATTCAACTTGGCAAATATTGATGGAATTCCCATCCCACCTGCATGGAATTGCAATCTTCTACGGCACTACCTCATTTAGTTTTTCTCCATTTTTTTTGCAAATAAGCCACCATAGGACACTGGGGGCAATGTAATAAGGTAGGACCTGCCACTTCTATGGTTCGCAAATAAACTCAGCTTCTTGAACCAATGGAATCATGTCCTCGCATGAAAAATTCTTGACAAGGGACATGCTCTTTAGGCCTCGGATCATGGTCGGGGAGCATAGTGCCAGAAAACCAACTGAAGGGCCGATCACATAATTTGGCCTCGACCTTTAAGAATTAGTCATTGCCCAGAGATAGGGGACAATGAGAAGTTTTAATAACCCTATCCTTTAGGAATTTGGCATTGCTCGGAGATAGGCGATGCTAGGAAGATAAATCCCATCCTTCAGGTATTTGGTGTTGCCCAGAGATAGGCGATGCCAGGAAGGAAAACTCTAACCTTTAGGAATTCATCATTGTTTAAAGACAGGCAATGATGAGAAGGTTCCCCAATTCACAATAACCTTCAAGAATTCATCATTGCACGGAGATAGGCAACGATGACAAGGTCTCCTTATTCAATCAAATCTTCAAGAATTCCTCATTGCCCGAAGATAGGCGATGAAGAGAAGGTTTGACAACCCTATCCTTCATAAATCAGGCATTTCCCGAAGATAGACAACGCTGGGAAGGTAAATCCCATTCGTTAGGAATCCAGTGTTGCCCAGCGCTAGGCAACGCTAGGAAGGAAAACTCTAGCATTCAGGAATTCGTAGTTGCTTGGAGATAGGTGATGGTGAGAAGGTTCCCCAACTCACTTTAACCTTCAGGAATTCTTCGTTGCCTAGAAATTGAGGACGATGAGAAAGTTCCCCTATTCACTTTAACCTTCAAAAGTTCGTCATTGCCCCGAGATAGGTGACGACAAGAAGGTCTTCCCATTCAATCAAATCTACAGGAATTTTCCATTTCCTAGAGATAGGAAACGATGAGAAGGTTTAGAAACTCGCAATCTTCAGGAATCTGGCACTACCCAAAGATTGGCAGTGTCGGGAAAGTAAAATTCCCCAACCCTTGGGATTTTGAACTTCCTGGAGACAGGCAATGTCAAGTGGAAGTATTTTTAACCTTTAGGAATCTGACGTTGCCCGGAGATTGGTAACATCAAATAGAACAGCTGCTTCAGATCGATTGGATAAGTCAATCCCGACTTACAAGAATTTTTCGACAACATCCTAGTCACTCTGCAGACCATGTTCGCATGGGCATAAAGATGAAGTCTCACCACCTTCATCAATATTTACTCTGGGAGAAAAGTTGAAGTCGGGCAAGCCTTTGGCAATGAGATCGGTAATTGAAATATAAAAGTCACTTAAACCAATGAATACATCACCAAGAACACGACCTCGAGGAGTTATCTCCCACGGTGAATCATAGATTTTCCTCCATCCCTTTTGGAAGTTTCAATGACATTTTGCTCTGAATGGGGTGAAGAAGGGAGCTCGGGTGCTTAAGAGGATGTTTCACCAAATGACACATCTCCTTCCGCACTAGCATGGTAATTGCTATCGTCACCGTCAACACTCTCTTCTTCCTCTTCAACCATTGGGGCTTTCACCTCTCTCCTTCCAGTTCCATCACTTTCTTTGAGGATTGGCGACATTCTACCTCCCTAGTCCTCTTCTCTCGGGACATCACCAACAGTAGGTTCTTCACCTCGTCTTTCAGCAGTTCCTCTACATGCACTGCACCCGATGGACCTTCAACCTCACCCTATAGATTCTCGCTAGAGCTACGAGTATGAATGGTGGTTCAGGCAGGTGCTCTAGTGCTTCTCGGATGAGCTGGATTAGGGATAGCAATCCTCTTAGAGGGCAGTAGACCGCACTGTCGGAGATTCTCGTTACGGATGAGATAGGCAGTGGTGCGTTGCTGAAAGCTGACCTTAGTTAATCCATCCAAAGTGTTGGCATGCTTGTCATGAGTGCCTCTAGTAGGAATGCCTGTGAACAAATAAACATCATGTTAAGCGCTTGAATGGAGAGAACTCAAGCACATAATGAACAAAAGGAAAGGAACTCACTTCTAGACAGCCAACGCACATTGAAACCATATGAGCATCAAATGAAGAAGTACCCGCTTTTGAAGCACGAGCATTTATTTTGAAGATATTCAATGACTTTGCATCTACACCAAGCCTCGATGATCATATAGCAAGGAGATTCATCTCCTACCTTTGCCTGAAGTGTAGGAGGTAAGTAAGCCCTTGGAAAGTTGAAGCCCTATTGAAGCGGTTCATGAAGAGCACGTATAAAGAGTTCAAGAGAGCATAACTGTTCAGATAGACTTTGGTCGAAGCCAACCCAAGCTCCTATAAAACCATGCAAAGAAATGGATTGAATGCAGCACAGCACCGTCGAGACATATATATCCATTGCAAGCTGTGAATCCCTATGGAGGGAGATGCACTCGTTCGCCTTGAGTAGGAAGCTGAACGTAATCCTTAAGAATTTCCAATCCACGGCATATATTCTGAAGCACTTTCGTAGAAAGGACGGTCGACATTTGATAAGGTAGACCATTCATAACCCTAAAATTGATATATTCATTCAAAGAGGGAGGTTGATTTGGCAGCGGGTCCACAAGTATAATTGCGCCCCATAACTCGGTCGAAATAGAATGTCTGGACCAAATGATGATGGAAAGGAAGCTTGATCTGTGGAGGACCCAACATCAGGAGGAGAATATGTACCCTCATCGGACTTGAAGTGCAGCAATCAACGAGTCGTTCTAAACTATAAAAATTGACGATCAACATGGTCAAATATGTTTTATTTTAAGCATTGAACACATGTGACCAGCGACCGAAATCCATAGGTTATCGACCTGTGTTGACTAATCAGATTTCGATCATTGATTGGGGTAAGTGAAAGTGTTAATCTATGCAATATGAGTCCCGCGTCCTATACATGTCGAATGGACCATCCTGTGTAGATAGCTCGCTCATGTTAGAAAAACGAGCCATATCATACGACGGAACTGTACATCAAATCTTACCCATTATCGATGAATAATCGATAATGGAACCGTTGTCCAAAGCAACGTAGAAGCTTTTCTTTATAGGAACACTGGAAGTGGAGCAATAGGAAAAGTATGGTGATGGAATCATCTAATACGACAGTTCTTGAGTTGAACCACCCTATTGAAATTTGAATGACAATGCACGATTAGCCTTCCCTTGATAGGAATTAGTCAAAGTTGGAAAGCAGACTTGTTTCTGGAATGGCATATGTATGACCTAGGCTGAACTCAAATTCACCCTAGGTCGAGTCCAATCCCTAACCTCGACCATCTCCCAAAAGCAATCAGCCTCATCACTACTGTAACACAACATATTTTTAGTAACATTATTTAGGATATTTAATTAGCTAAATAAAATAAAATAATGTAATTTGATGATTCGGGTATTGAGATTTGTGATTAATAGGGGTAGCCGTGCCATGTTAATGAGTAAATCAAAATGAGATAACATGAAGTAAAATAGGTAAGGGCAAAATATGGACAAGGATGTTCTTATACCCTAAACCCTGAGGAATTTACTTCCACACGTTGATTTCATTTACTAAAATTTATCAAGTAGAGGCCGACCACCATTTTAAAGAACAAGAGGAAGAAAGCTAAAGGAAGAAGCTAAATCATAATCAAATTCACCCAAATCTTAAATCCTTAATCTCAAAAGCAAAGGTGAATAATGACTACATCTTTTAATTCTTAAATGTTTTCGGTTTTAAGGAAATTTGAATTTATCTTACATAGTTTAGCTATGATTTTGATAAACAAAATGTTTATATATGCTTATTGATGATTTATGCTCATTCGTATAGATTTTATGATATGTTTTGATGTGAAAAGCCTATTTAATGACATCGAAATACCTTGCGATTTTAGATATGGATCAGAAATGATATTTAAGAGATGGGTTTCAATTTTCTTACTTTATGTGGATTTTATATTAATTTTCTAGTGAGGAAAATAATTTACTGGGTTATAAATAATTCACGGTTATATTATAAATAATTTAGGTTTGAAATTTCCATATGTTAGAATAAATATTAGAAAGGATTTTCTGGAATTTTTGCAGAATTTTCCAAAGTGTTTTGATGAATATATAAAATTATTTAAGGTATGGGACTTAAATGTTTTTATATTTATAAAAGAAGAAGTGGTATTTTGTAAATAAATTAAAGTGTTTATTTCTGAAATTCTGGTAGTGCTTTTAGAAAAGAAAATTTGCAACCAATAAGATTTTGACAAACAAGGCAGGTTAGTTAAAAAGATTAAAAAGGTTAAAAGTCAGTTTTACATGCAAAATGTATGTTTCGCCACTTTCGGCACCCTGCTCCCGACTTAGAGGGCTTTCGACATAGTTCCTCCACCTCTATCACCATCGAAACCAATACGCATGGCATCAAAGACTTGGTGCGCAGCGAATTGGAAAGAAGGCGGAAGGTATGAGGTCGAAACCAGGGGTTCCGAAGGGGTCGAAGCGCTGCTTTATTTTAAATAAAATTGCGCCTGCTTTGCTTTCGACTTGGTTTACTTTCACTAGGTCAACGATTTTAAAAGGATTGTTTTAAAGAGGTTGCGCCTTTGTTTTTAAGTATATTCTTTCAACTAGGTCGAAGCCCTGTTGTTGCCGCTTTCCTACCTTTCGACACTAATGGTTCAGAATGTATACTTATTTTTAAAACTTAGCCGCTTCTCCAATGCTTTCAGAAGGATGGTTTCAACACCGTCACTTCCTTATTTAGGTTTTGGCTTTCGAAAGAGTTGCTTTCGACCCTGTTGTTTGTGACCCTCAAAGATTTTTAAAGATTAACCCAAAGGGTTCGAAAGAGATGGTTTGGAATGGTTTTGGAAGGTGTTTCCACATGTTTTAAAATTGAACCCAAATGCTTTCGAAATGTTTAAGGTTTCAATGCTTTCGAAAGGTTATAAGGAAGGTTTCTAAAGGGTGGTTCTCCAATGGTTTCAAAAGGCTTAACCAATGCTTTCGTAAGGTTTAATGAAAAGGTTTTGGCCTTTTGGCCTAGAGAAAAGAAAGGGTTTATTTAGTTATGAAAGGAATACTTTCAATGGGATCGAAAGGTGGTACTTTCAAAGGTTAAAATATTTTCATCAACAAAGATTTGGGTAAAGTATACATGACATGGCAAGGTGATTTTGAGTAAAGTATAGAGTATATGTTTGTTTAAGTTTGGTTTAAAGGTTTTAAATCAATTTGTGATGAAAAGGTTTTCAAGAAAAATTTAACTAAAATGACTCAGATATTAGAATACCAGATGGGACCGGTATAGGGTCGCGCCCTACACATTAGCTATTAGCCCCAACTAATTTAGTCCAGGATTCCAATGTGTAGGGCTTTGTTACATGTAAGACTAAAATTAGGATTACACACAGAAAGGAATATATATTTGTATACATATAGGTTATTGATACGCCTGCAAAACCATTAGGATCGGGTGACCCTGGTAGATGTTAAATTAGGGACAGACCATCCAAAAGAGGAGTATTTAATAGATAGCTAGGGACAGACCGTCTAGAAGAGGAGTGTATAACATGTGTTAGATTATTTTGATTATATTGTCTAGTAGGCCCGAGTCAGCCAAAGGTCAATAGTTAGCAAAAAAAAACTATAGTGTTGAGACAAATAGTTCAATTGTTACCTGATATGTATGTTTACATAATAACGCTTTACAGTTTTAACCAGTTTTGGTTGCAAGATAAAGGTTTGCAAAAAATATGTTTTAAAAAGGATATTAGTGAGGGGAAACCCGTTCCGCTAAGCGGCGTGGTCTCACTTAATATCAAACAATCAAGATGTATAGTATTATTCACACCAGGCTTTATGTATGACTCGAAATTTATATTTTTCCCCTTAAACTCTCGGGTGCTCAAAATTGATTTGAGTAGGCTGAGGGTTGAGGTTTTACATATTTTAGTAGGTTGGCGAATAAAGCTTCCGGAGACGAGCAAGTGGCTGACGGATAGCTATTTTCGAGTTGTTGTTTTGTTTTGTTTTATTCCGTTTTGTTGTATTTAAGACAGTTATGTCAATATAGTACTCTAGTCAACCAAAAGGGGATCATCATATGTCACTCTTGGCGTATTTATGTAATAATTATATTATATTTGAATCTAGGAAACGATTATGGGATTTTGTAATTTGAATGTGAAATATATGTTTTTAAATGTAAGAACTAAAATTGGTTTTGAAATCTGTGATTTTGTTTCATATTCAAATGCTTCTGATATTATGGATACCATTAACAGAGCCATATTTAGTCGTCGAAAGTTAATACTATGGATGACTGCAGCATCTGTAGCGGTTAACTTTGGGCCTCTAGATATGGGATGTTACAACTTGGTATCAAAGCATGGGTTTATGAAAAACTTCAACTAAAAATGAATTTTGAAATAAAAACATAAACCTTAGGAATTAGAGAAAAGATGGGGTATGGGATAACACTACAGTAACGTACTTGTATTTGGTATATATAAGTATATGCTATATCTCTAGTCTCCTATCTTTATTAGGCTATTCTTTTGTATCTCACGAGGCTCGAATGCGGATATGGATGCTAGAAGAGTTAACATTGGTGGAGGAAGCACTACGACAAACGAAAATGCCAGACCAAGTACTATGAGAAATCCAGGTCAGGCACAAGCAGAGAATGTTGGTGCCTGAGTCCTGCGGGTTGGACTGGAAGCTATGTATCAGTTTTTCATGAATATGATGCAAGTGGGTGTTGTTGCTGGAGTAATGGGAGGAGGAGTTCGGGAAGCTTTGGTAGTCAACAATTATGCTGTTTTGAGTAGATACTATGTCAGGCTTGGAGGGAAGCCATTTATTGGAACTGAAGATGCTATTAAGGTGGAGAACTGGTTGTTGCATTATTACCAGAAGAGGAGGCTTGCTTCGAGACAGCTTCAGGGAACAACTTTATTTTGGTGGAATATTGTAACGACTGGAGTAAATGAAGAGGAGATGACATGGGCTGAGTTTAGGAGAAGGTTTCAGGAGAGGTTCATGTATGTGATGATGCAGTCTGCCTTGCTAAGGAAATTTGCTAAGTTGGTACAAGGGGAGATGTCTATTTTAGAGTGTGCTAGAAGATTTGAGGAATTGGCTAGGTATGGGTATGCTACTGTGGATACCGTGTTAAAGAGGAGTTTGCAAGGGCTACATTACCTCATATCAGAAACTCTTGTGATGTAGTTGTAGAGATGGCTGTGAGACACGAGTAGATGCTTGATTTGTTGGAGAAGAGTAAGGCAAAAGGAAGTCCAGGTGGGGCAGAGTCAGAAAAGAAAATTATTTCATAAGAAGGGTGCTCAGAAAGGTGGAGCCGCAAAGAAAGGAAAGCCTAAAGTGGTTTATTATAAGTGCAACAAGAAGGGGCACTTTGCTAATGAATGCCGCACAGGAAAGGCAAAGGAAGTGATCGGGAAGAAGAACATCAAGTGCTTCAATTGCAATTAGATTGGCCACTATAAGAACCAATGCAAGGAACCAGCAAAGGAAGGGAGAGTAAAAGTATTTTCATTGTAACTAGCTACCTCGAGGCCAACGACACAGGGGAAAAGGAAATCAATATCGGGAGGTACGCTTCAGATCCATGATATGTCTGTTAGCATTTTGTTTGATACTGGTGCATCGCATTATTTTATATCTCGATGTTTGGTAGATAAGCTTAACCTAGAACCCACATATCTAGTTACTTCCTTAAGAGTTGCAAATCCAATAGGAGGGTATGCGACACTTGAGATGAAGTGTGACCACTTAGAGTTTGACTTGCTAGGTTACACCTTTGTTCGCAGTTTGCATGTGTTTGACTTTGTAGGGTTCAGAATTATATTTGGTATGGATTGGTTAAGTAAGTATGATGCTAGGATATTTTTCCACGATAGGAAAATATCACTTAGACACCCTGATTGTAGTCGTCAGATTGTATATACCGTAGAAAGCCCTAACTGTGATGTGAGTGCTTTGTTGGGGGTTATGGAGTCAGAATACGAGTTGAATCGATTTTTCATGGTTAGAGAATTCGAGGATGTCTTCGAGCCGATAGTAGGATTGCCACCGAAACGAGCCGTTGAGTTTCGAATAGATTTGGTGCCAGAGCAGAACTAGTTAGTAGGCTGCTAAGTAGGATGACACCTATAGATATGAGAGAGCTGAAGGTGCAGTTGGTGGATTTGGAAGGTAATAATTTTATCAGACCTAGTAGTTCACCTTGGGGAGCAGCCACGGTGTTTGCTAAGAAGCCGGACAGATCGTTAAGGTTATGTATCGATTATCGTAAGCTGAATGAGAAGATGATAAAGAATCGATATCCATTGCCAAGAATTGACGATTTGTTCAATCAGTTGAGTGGAGCCAAGATATTTTCTCAGTTGGATTTGGCTATAGGTTTCCATCCGCTTAGAGTAGCAGAAGATGGTATACGTTTGATGGCGTTTAGGACCAGATATGGATCGTACGAATGGTTAGTTTTGCCATTCGGACTAACTAATGCGCCGGCATTCTTTGCAGACTTGATGAACCAAATTTTAAGAGAGCACTTGGATAAATTCGTGTTGGTGTTCATAGAGGATATTTTGATATAATCTAAGGACGAGAAAGTACATAAAGTTCATCTTAGAGTGGTTCTTGAGATTTTGAGAGAACATCAGCTGAAGGCGAAGTTTTCGAAGTGTCATTTCTGGAAGAAGGAGGTGAAGTTTCTTGGTCTTGTAGTTTCAGAAAGAGGATTGGCAATAGATGCAACTAAGATTGAAGCAGTGAATAGTTGGAAGAGACTAGAAACAATGACCGAGATAAGAAGTTTTCTTGGATTCCCTGGATATTACCAGAGGTTTATAAAGGATTTTCATGGCTAGCAGCACCGATGACTAAGCTAACGCGAAAAGATGTGAAGATTGTTTGGACCGATAAGTGTGAGGAAGCATTCCAAAGCTTGAAACAATTATTGACCCATGCACCTGTGTAGTTGTTCCGGAGGGGAATCAAGATTTGGTAGTTTATACAAATGCGTGTGGAACTGGATTAGGAGCAGTTTTAATGCAGAGAGGTAAAGTGATTGCCTATGCTTCTAGACAGCTTAGACCGCATGAGATTTGATACCTGACTCATGACTTGAAGTTAGCTGCTGTTATTTTTGCATTGAAGGTGTGGAGACATTACCTTTTGGGAGAGATGTTTGAGCTTTATACGGATCATAAGTCGTTGAAGTAGTTGTTTTCTCAAAGGGAGCTGAACATGAGACATCAAAGATGGTTAGAATTTATTGCTGCTTATGATTTTGGAATTGAGTACACATCAGGGAAAGGCAACAAGGTTGCAGATGCGCTTAGTAGGAAGTATTAGAATGCAATGTTGGCTTTGATAGCAAAATGGATAGACTTAGAAGTGTTGTCGACTTGCAGAGTGTAGTGGAGATCCGAGGCTGGGTCTAGTGGAGAATCTGTTATGTTATCTCGTTTAGAAGTCTGACCGGTATTGATTGAGAAGATTTCTTCTAAACAGGAAGAGGATCCAGTATTAGCTGAAAGGATCAGGAAGTTAAAGGAAGGAACCGAGAGCGATGACTTAAAGGATTTCATTTTTGACCAAAGTGGGTGGTTGAGAAAGAATGGTAGATTATGTGTTTTAGATGTGGGAGACATAAGGAAGGAAATTTTGGAGGAATGCCATTGTTTGAAGTTCACTATTTATCCATGAGGAACGAAGATGTATTAGGATATGAAGAGAAGTTTCTTCTGGGAAGGAATGAAGAGGTATGTAGGCTTATAGGTGAAACGGTGTTTGAACTGTCAGTAGGTGAAAACTGAACATCAGAAGCCGAGTGGGTTGCTTCAGCCGTTGGATATTCCGATATGGAAATGGGATTCTATTTCTATGGATTTCATAGACAGACTCCCGAGATCTA
The DNA here is from genome assembly GCA_030737815.1 of Allium fistulosum. Classification (NCBI taxonomy): domain Eukaryota; kingdom Viridiplantae; phylum Streptophyta; class Magnoliopsida; order Asparagales; family Amaryllidaceae; genus Allium; species Allium fistulosum. The sequence goes on from CM060905.1 coordinate 928,543,686, forward strand.
ATAGAGAAAATGAAAGTATATGGGTCATAGTGGATAGACTGACCAAGAATGCCCATTTCATTCTAGTTAATTCGACTAGGACGGCACCTGTTTTAGCGAAGTCATTTATGAAGAATATGGTTAGACTACATGGAATTCCTAGTAGTATTGTTAGTGATAGAGATTCTTTATTCACTAGAGAGTTCTGGAAGATTCTACAGGAAAGTTTAGGAACCAAGCTCAAGATGAGCACCGCTTACTATCCGCAGATGGATGGGCAAACGAAAAGAGTTGATAAGATCTTGGAAGACTTGTTAAGAGCTTCTGTATTAGACTTCGGGGGATCATGGGAAGACTATCTACACCTAGTTGAGTTTTCATATAACAATATTTATCAGACTAGTATAGGGATGGCACCGTTTGAAGTTTTGTATGGGAGACCATGCAAATCTCCTGCAAGTTGGTTAGAGACCGGAGATAGATTAGTCCTTGTTCCCGACTTGGTAAGAGAAGCTGTAGAGAAGATTGAGCTGATAAAGGCGAGAATGAAGGAAGCTCAGTCTAGGCAGAAGGGCTATATAGATAGAAGACCGAAAGATCTAGAGTTTCCTGTCGAAGATCATATTTTCATCAAAGTATCGCCAATGAAAGGTGTTATCAGGTTCGGGAAGATAGGGATGTTAGCATCGAGATTCGTAGGACCGTTTCCTATTTTAGAAAGGATCGGGAAACTAGCGTACAGAGTAGAGTTACCGAGTAGTTTGGCAAGAGTTCACGATGTTTTCCATGTATCTCATCCGAGGAAGTGTGTTAGGGATCCAGAGACTACTATAGCACCGACTGTGTTAGATGACTTAGTGGTAGAACCAGACTTGACTATAGTTAGAAAGCCGATTCGTATAGTCGCGAGAGATGAGAAGAGGCTAAGGAACAAGACAGTCAAATTAGTGAAAGTCCAATGGAGCGACGATGAGAGAGACTGTACTTGGGAGACTGAGAGCAGGATTAAAGACGATTATCCTGATTTGTGTGATGATATGTTTTACCTTTATGTTTGATTTGTTGTGTACCTTATCGTAATTTCGAGGACGAAATTCTTAAAGAAGGGAGATTGTAACACCCCATATTTTTAGTAACATTATTTAGGATATTTAATTAGCTAAATAAAATAAAATAATGTAATATGATGATTAGGGGATTGAGATTTGTGATTAATAGGGGTAACCGTGCCATGTTAATGAATAAATCAAAACGAGATAACATGAAGTAAAATAGGCAATGACAAAATAAGGAGAAGGATATTCTTATACCATAAACCCTTAGGAATTTACTTCCACATGTACATTTTATTTACTAAAATTTATCAAGTAGAGGCCGGCCACCATTTTAAAGAACAAGAGGAAGAAAGCTAAATCAAAATAAAATTCACTCAAATCTCAAATCCTTAACCATAAAAGCTAAGGTGAATAATGACTACATCTCTTATTTCTTAAATGTTTTCGGTTTTAAGGAAATTCGAATTTATCTTGCATAGTTTAGCCATGATTTTGAAGGCCAAAATGTTTATATATGCTTGTTGATGATTTATCTCATTCATGTAGATTTATGATATGTTTTGATGTGAAAACCCAATTTAATGACATCCAAATACCTTGCGATTTTAGATATAGATCAGAAATGATATTTTAGAGATGGGTTTCAATTTTAATAATTTTCTGAATTTATGTGGATTTTATATTAATTTCCTAGTGAGGAAAATGATTTATTGGGTTATAAATAATTTACAGTTAAATTATAAATAATTTGGGTCTGAATATTACATATGTTATAAAACATATTAGAATGGATTTTCTGGAATTTTTGTATAATTTTCCAAAGTGTTTTGATGAATATATAAAATTATTGAAGGTATGGGACTTAAATGTTTTATATATTTAAAAAAGGAGAAGGGGTATTTTGTAAATTAATTAAAGTGTCTAAATCTGAAATTTTGGTAGTGCTTTTAGAAAAGAAAATTTGCAACCAATAAGATTTTGACAAACAAGGCAGGTTAGTTAAAAAGATTACTTAAAAAGGTTAAAAGTCAGATTTACATGCAAAATGTATGTTTCGCCACTTTCGACACCCTGCTCCCGACTTAGAGGGCTTTCGACATAGTTCCTTCGCCTTTATCACCATCGAAACCAGTGTGCATGGCATCAAAGACTTGGTGCGCAGCGAATTGGAAAGAAGGCGGAAGGTATGAGGTCGAAACTAAGGGTTCCGAAGGGGTCAAAGCGCTGCTTTATTTTGAATAAAAATGCGCCTGCTTTGCTTTCGACTTGGTTTACTTTTGACTAGGTCAACGATTTTAAAAGAATGGTTTTAAAGAGGTTGCGTCTTTGTTTTTAAGAATATGCTTTCGACTAGGTCGAAGCCCTGTTGCTGTCGCTTTCCTACCTTTCGACACCAATGGTTTCGGAAGGTATACTTGTTTTTAAAATTTAGCCGCTTCTCCAATTCTTTCGGAAGGATTGTTTCGACAGTATCACTTCCTTACTTAGATTTTGGCTTTCGGAATAGTTGCTTTCAACCCTGTTGTTTGTGACCCTTAGAGATTTTCAAAGATTAACCCAAAGGGTTCGAAAAAGATGGTTTGGAATGGTTTCAGAAGGTGTTTCCACATGATTTAAAATTGAACCCAAATGCTTTCGAAAGGTTTAAGGTTTTGATGCTTTCGAAAGGTTTTAAGTAAGGTTTCTACGTCGTGTTTCCCCAATGGTTTCGAAAGGCTAAACCAACGGTTTCGAAAGGTTTAAAGGAAAGGTTTTTTCAATGGTTTCGAAAGGAACGTTTTTGCCTTTCGGCCTAGAGAAAAGAAAGGGTTTTTTTGGTTACGAAAGGGATACCTTCAATGGGATCGAAATGGGTACTTTCAAAGGTTAAAATGTTTTCATCAACAAAGATTTAGGTAAAGTATACATGACATGGTTAGGTGATTTTGAGTAAAGTATAGAGTATATGTTTTCCTTGTTTAAGTTTGGTTTAAAGGTTTTAAATCAATTGTGATGAAAAGGTTTTCAAGGAAAATTTAAGTAAAATGACTCAGATCTTAGAATACCAGATGGACCGGTATATTGTCGTGCCCTATACATTAGCTATTAGCCCCAACTAATTTAGTCCAAGATTCCAGTGTGTTGGGCTTTGTCACAGGTAAGACTAAAATTAGAATGACACATAGAAAGGAATATATATATTTGTATACAGATAGGTTATTGGTGAGCCCGCAAAACCAATTGGATCAGGTGACCCTGGGAGATGTTAAATTAGGGACAGACCGTCCAGAAGAGGAGTATTTAACAGATAGTTAGGGATAGACCGTCGAGAAGAGAAGTGTCTAACAGGTGTTAGATTATTTTGATTATATTGTTTGGTAGGTCCGAGTCAGCCAAAGGTTAGTAGTTAGCCAAACAAAACTGTAGTGTTCGGATAGATAATTCGATTGTTACCTAGTATTTATGTTTACATAATAACGCTTTACAGTTTTAACCAGTTTTGGTTGCAGGATAAAGGTTTGCAAAAGATATGTTTTAAAAAGGATATTAGTCAGGGGAAACTCGTGCCGCTAAGCGGTGTGGTCCCACTTAATATCAAACAACCGAGATGAATATTATTATTCACACCAGGCTTTATGTCTAACTCGAAGTTTATGGTTTCCCCTTAAACCCTCAAGTTCTCAAAATTGATTTAAGTAGGCTGAGGGTTGAGGTTCTACAGGTTTTAGTAGGTTGACAAATAAAGCTTCCGGAGACAAGCAAGTGGCTGACAGATAGCTATTTAGGAGTTGCTGTTTTGTTTTATTCTGGTGTGTTGTATTTAAGACAATAATGTCAATATAGTACTCTAGTCAACCAAGGGGGCATCATCATATGTTGCTCTTGGCGTATTTATGTAATAATTATATTTTATCCGAACCTGGGAAACGATTTTGGGATTATGTAATTTGAATGTGAATCATATGTATTGAAATGTAATAACTAAAAATGTCTTTAAAATCTATGATTTTGTTTCATATTCAAATGCTTCTGATATTGTGGATACCATTAACATAGCCGTATTTAGTCGTCGGAAGTTAATATTATGGATGACTGCAACATCTGTAGTGCTTAACTTTGGTCCTCTAGATGGGGAACGTTACAACTGCCATCACCTTTGTTGTGCCGATAACGAGCTACCCACCTTAAACAATCTGAATCTTGAGCAAGAAGATTGAATCAGTGGGTGAAAGTAATCGACAATGAGTGCTTGAGTGGAATTGAAGCGGAAAGCTCTTAGGGCCGACTTGATTTAAGGCGGTGATTGGTGGCGACAATCTGGAAAGTGATGATGGTGGCAAAGGTCAACGATGACATCAGATGGCCGACAGTAGTGAAGTATATGATGTCAAAAGACAATCAGTCACTGTTTGAAGATGTTTGGAGAACTCGGTGGAAAGCTTTCGGTGCAAGGCAGAGATGAAAAATGAAATGTATAAGAAAATATTTTTAAGTCTTGGACTTATATAGTTTTCGAGGGGATCGAAAGCTATCGGTATTGTTAGGATTCAGTCGATACCGAGATGATTTTTCTACCCGAAAACTTGCATAAAGCTTAGCAAAAAGAAAGAGTATCCTCAATGAAGGCATGGTTTGATCTACGAAGTGTAGATCTAGTCCTTAGCACGAAAAATTAAATTTTGTCCATGCAAAGCAGTTGAAGGAATATCTACCAGATAAAAGCAGCACTTTAAAAAATTTCCGAATGATTAGCTGGACTCATGAGATAGTGAACCGGAATTTTCTTGATCCAGAGCACGCTTTGTTATCAACAAAAGCATACTATGGGGGCAAGTGTTAACCAGGTTTTTAACCAAGCATATTTTAACTGGAAGTAGAAGGCCAAATCAAAAACAAAATGATTCACGAAATTGGAAACACGCTTAGATGGAATATAAGATGGAATTCAAGAAATTACACTAAGAAATGGGCAAGTCTGACTTCTAGGTACCAAGAGGAAGCTCTCAATATCGAGAGCTTTTCTTTGCACTTTACATCTCCTGGACCTCTTGTACTTCACACACTATTTCAAGAAATCTTCGTCAAGTGCTTTTCTCAAAGAATAGACAAGCAATATCAAGGATTGATGAGAAGAAAGCAATGAAAACAGGATAATACAAGCTTTATCAAGGAAATCATCGAGAACGACTCAACCACAATGAAAAGGTATTTAGAATGCATCGAATCAAAGATAAGGAGAACAAATTAAGTAAGAAGATGAAGTTTTTGCCAATCACACCTATAGGCACCGAGAAGAACCTCTCGATATCAAGAGGTCCATATTGGTAAATGGGCCGACATGCTCTCTCCTCCTCCCATGGGCTTGCATCTGGCCTTTGTACAACTCAACCCTCTTAAACCTGTAGAGCATTTACTCTATAAATACCAACCCTATAGCAACCAAACAAGGATCTTCTCCGAGCTTCAGACTCTAGATATCCTTCATCTCCTATCTCTCTACACAATAGTTACCTAGGCAGATACTTTTCATAGTTCTAGGCTTAAGAACCTATCAATCCCTTGTACAAGTGACTATAAATCTCTATCAAATCCAAAATCAATAAAACAATAAAGTGGACATAGGCGAGAGATTGCTGAACCACTATAAATATCTTGTGTCTCTATACTTTTCTAAGCTTTTTTGCACTTTTCTACACTTCTACTAGAACTAATCCAGTGACATGTCATATTTTGGTGTTATGTCAATTTTGGCATCAACACGCTACTTCATGAAGGGCCATTATTTGGTTGGTATGGGTTTTAGACTTGGATCTAGGGCTGAATTGGATGGAGCGCCATTCGTTCTTAGGGTCGTAGGGGGCTGTTGGACAGTTGTGGTCGTCGCTTGGGGAGGAGGAGGGGGTTCACTCGATTTTTAGAGGAAGAAAGAGGAGGTCGGAGGTGATAATAATGAAGGAGACGAAAGAATGAAAGGGTTGCTCAACCTGTACGCGACTTTATTACGCATTTGAGGTACGGGTCATGCCCAAAACCTATTAACTAGTCAACTGGTCAATCTAAGGCGATCAACCGCTATCAATCGACCTTTGCGTCCCCATCGGGCGATTGCTCTGGGTCTTTTTGACCCAATATGCACCTGGACTTTATTTGGGCAAGGTCGAATATAAACTATTTATTAAACAACATTGTTTCATTTTTCTTTCGCCTTCTTCGTCTTCGTTCTGACTGTTCTGAAAAATTCCTATCTACCCATAGTGGTGCACTTGTCTATCACTTTATTTCGGGTTCTTAACTTCTTTCCCGTTCTATTTACCTCATTTATAAACCAGTACCACTTCCTATTGCCTACCTCTAAAAGAATTTTAAGACTTTGAATTTACAGAATCATAAAGTTCATTGAGCTACATATATGCTCTATTTTCTATTTATTTCAAAGGAATTATTTTTTTTAAACCCCTATTTTAATGTAATTTCTACTAGAAATTCTATTTAAATAAAATAATTTTTTTAGAAAATTTTATATCTTCCTAGTTTTTAGAAATCCTTTGAAAATCATTTCAAATATTTTTTCAAACCTTTTATTAAATTCTTTCATATGGGGTCGGGCTCAAAATGGGTTTTGTTTGTCCCTTCTTTTGGAATTTATTTTCTACTTACTTTCTGACTTCCTTCAGAATATACTAAAATATACAGCTATCATCTTGGAGTGATTTCTACACACCTTCCTTTTGGAACTTGCTCAGTTCTTACTTCCGGATATCTTTAGCATATAGATTCTTTACTTTCCATTCATCTAGATCTAACATACATCATCAATCAGCAATCCTAGGGAATGTAGAACCATAACGCTATTTGTGCTCTATAAGGTAGTCAAGTACTATCTAGCTTCAGGAACTCTTCCGTATGTCGCATTCATGCTCCTCTTAAGTCAATACCTTCCAACATGACCTACTTCCCATGGGGTAATTGGGATTTGTGAATATCTTCAACTTCATCTATTATTCCAACTCATAGTCGCATTGTCCTTCTTTTAGAATATAGATACAACTACTTCTATAGTCAGAATTTGTAGAGTCTGGCGTATAATATATATAATTATAGGTAAAAATACAAATATGATCACTCAATGTATTCTAATTCCTAAAACCGATTAACCTGGCTCTGATACCAAGTGTAATAACCCGCACCTCAAATGGTCCAAACTTTCGCTAAATCAAAAACCCTAGTGCACCAAAGTACAAATCATTGGTGTTGGTATCCTTTAAATACTCAAAAGTATATTAGAGCATTATTGATAATATTCATAACAGAATAGTAAAATATAATAAAACATATAATTACTAAGAATAATACCTCCGGTATTTAGTACCCTTGTCAGTGCTAAGCATGCATAAGAAATCTATCCTTTCACCGTTCCTGCTTCGCACCGGTACTAGTCCCTTTAAGTCTATCCCATGGGTTGTAATGAGTAGAGGGTTAAAATAAAGTTTTGGTGAATGGTAAATTACATGCTTTATGCATAACATTAATTTATGTTGATTGCATTCCATTACATGTTATGTCTACTTTTTAAACTTAGCCGTCTTGACTTCATATATGCATACGATACACCCAATCTACTCAAGGTATAAAATTAGTATATGTGTGTGTGCGTGTGTATAAGTACCATAGTCCCCTTTTGGACCAGGACACTTTCCCTGCTAGTATCCATAACTTTGCACCTATGCTAGGTATCAACCATATATGTCTAAACCGAGTTTTTTGGGTACACCAAGATCTTCCCGTTGGAACCTAATAATGACACCACAACTATTTAGCCATATTCTGCCATGTCTTGAAGACTTATCTAGCTACTTCGTATTGAGGACTCTATTCCTCGGACTAATCATGGACTCTGCTCTATGAACTATTAAGAACTTAGCTCCTCGGACTATCTTATTAGCTTGAAAGACCTCAACTAAGGGTTATCTAACCTTGCCTCCTAACAACAAACAAACTAACAAACAACTATGAGGTGGAGCATGTCCAAACATGATCTACACTAGTAGGAGGTGTAGTTTGTTTAGGCGTAAGCCTCATCTTTCTCCTCACCGTCCCAGTACCGGTGATGCTCTCAAACTAAGTGTACGACCCTCCTCCTCACATATATGGTACCAACCTTACTGACATAGCGCCTAGCCTACGCTCACCATCCAATTAGATTTCCTAGTGCAATCAAGGAAATGCCCACTTGGTTACTTAACATATACCTCCTAAGTACTAAAGCAGACCCTATTTGGCCCATTGACACTTCAACCGAGGTAAACCACTACTTCGGTACATTCCCTTCACCTATACGGAACATATAATCCCATGGGTCATATAATTAGAGATGTCTCGGATCATTACAATGTATATACAACTATTGGTACCCCCTTTCGATGGACCGACATCCATTGTGTAACACTACTGACCTCACATTCCAACTCATACTAATGACTATGTCATTTATAATTAATCTAAATGTTGACTAGATTCAATAGTCCGCACCCGCCATAAGAACTAACTTGAGGCTATACAAATTTATTTAATTACTACCCCACCTAGGTTCAACTATTAATATTCAGTTATATTTTACATAACTCACCTCTTGTTTCATTAACGCCGTTTAATGTCATTTATCGCTTACTTCTAATTTAATAGCCTAAATATCTTTTATTAGTTAACTTCCACTTAATGCTATTAGATATATCTTACTATCCCTTTACAACTATAGACTACTTCTTTGATTATTTAACTTCTTAATTCTCATTTCTTTATTTATATTCACCTCTCAATTTATTTTCTAACTTATCTTAAACCGCATATGTTAGATTCAGAATTAAATTATTGTTATTGCCATGACTTATGGTACTTCGATTATACTTAGGGATTTATGCATTTTAATGCATTGGAATTACATCTTCCCAAAATAAAACCTTAACACTGCAATTTTCCATAAATTATCTAAAAAAGGATCTGTGTTATGTTTGGAATTGCAAAGGATTGCCTTTTCTATCCTTATTGAAATAGACGGTACAAAATATGATAAACACCCCTATTTTGTACATCTCTTTCTTTTAGACATGTTCCTTGTTATTTCAAACGATACACTTTTTTTCATATTTATAAAACTAGATAATTTATAGAAATTTACATTACAACACATTTCATTTCAATGAATTAAATACTACTTAAACCTTAATCCAGATTATAATAACTTCCAATTCATGTTTACTGATATATATCATTCAACCAACAAACTTGAAATTATTATACAATATTATAAATTTATTGAGTACTTTCAACCTTACTTTCCAGATTCTAGCATATGTAATATTTAATCGAAATTAACAATTTACAGAATATTTAAGCATGGTTCTCAAATTCATTATATGTGTATATTTAACCCTACAACTCCAAAATCAACTTTCAAGCATACAAGGAACATACTTACAACGATATAAATCCAATATTATATAAAAATATATAATTTTCCACACACCTCTTAGCTTCCAAATCTCCATGTCTAAATTTTGTTATTCCTTTGAATCCCTTTTTCCTACTAAAATATGTATTGAAAGCATATACATATTTCTTAGAATTTTTGATCTGATAAGAGATTTGAATTTTAGATTTACAATTTACCTTGGTTTTGGCGATTTGATTCGACCATATTCTTCTTCTCTATTATTCTCCCATATTCTCCACTTATATGTATTATAGTTTATATAGATTTTAGAATTTTTGGAGAAGAAAATGGCAGAGCCTCGCCATTGCCTTAGAAAATATGAGAAGAAAAGTAAGAGGCTAGGCCTGTATTTATAGGGATTCGAATCAATGTCTACTATTAGATTATATTAAATCTAGGTCGTTCGGCCTAGATTCAATGTGCAACATCCACCTGCAATCAATCGACCACTAGTGGTTGACTGGTTCCAATAAAGGGGTCGAGTAGTTGCTTTGTTTACTTTAGTTAATCTCTGCCATTTCGTTTAATTCCTTTTACAATTTATTTTTCCAATTCTATCCTATTTGATTTAACGTTAATTCTACTTAGATGTTAAGTAACCGTTAACGTTAATTAACATTAGTTAATCATATTTATTTCCTTAATTACATATATAATAATTTTTGATTTGAAATATTCAAACGTTAATAACTTTTTCATTTGAACTCCGATCGGAAATTTTTTTATAGGAAAATTGAACAGAAACCGCCATGAATGCAATGGTGCAAGTTTCGTAGCCAAATTTTAACATTTGTGAAAATACCATTTTCCGCTATATTAATTATTAGTTAATTCATTTTAATTAATTATCGTTAAATTTATGGGGTGTTACAAAGATAGTATTCCTTTAACCGCATTCAGAAATAAGTATGATTCTTATGAGTAGTTAGTCATGCCCTCTAGACTGACCAACATCCCTGCATTCTTTGTAGATCTTACAAATTGGATCTTTTACAATCAATTAGATAGATTTGTATTGGTCTTCATTGATGATATTTTGGTGTACTCTAAGAATGAGCGAGACCATGAAGTCCATCTTAGATTGTTATTGAAGACCTTGAAATAACACAAGTTGAAGATGAAGTTTTCCAAGTTCCATTTCTAGAAACGAGGAGTCAAATTTATTCGTCTTGTTGTTTCAGAAGATGGATTAGCTGCATATACATCGAAGATAGAAACTATTAAAGATTGAAGGAAACCAGAGACGATGTCAAAGATCAAAATTTTCTTGATATTAGCTAGGTATTATCACAAATCCATTAAGGATTTCTCATGTATAGCAGCACCATTGACCAAGTTGAGCAGAAAGAATGAAAAGTTTGGATGGACTGATGAGTGTGGAAAGTCATTCCAGGAGTTGAATAGGTTATTAATGAAAGATCTGAATCAAGTTCTACCAGGAAACCCCTCTAATCGCCTCAATCAACAGAGGACCATACTTCGTTGGAAAAAGCAAAAAAGCACATGAGCGTTATGTACAAGAGGCTAAAGTAGGGAAAAGAACCATATTCTATGTGAAGTGAAAGCCTCTCACGAGTAACGACATAGTCTTCCCTATTGCTGATGCCACTGGGTGGTTTTTCCACATCATGATCCACTGATAGTTACGGTGCATATCTCAAGCTGCACCATGAAGAAAATCTTTGTGGATTCAGGGAGCTCTGTTAATGTCATTTTCAAAACAAGAAGGTGGTGTGTCCTTATTGCTTCAATGTTAATATAAGATTGTGTTGAGCTCTTCCACTTTAATGTAATTTTAATATTACGGTGCATCCTTATTGCGTATAGTTTCTTTAAGGATTGTGCCACAGTTCTATATCTTTAGTATTGCTTTTGGAGCCCCAATACAATCTCTATGCCTTGTTGTTACTTAAAGATTGTGTCATAGTTCCAACTTATTAGGGCTTATGCTTGGACCCTTAGCATAACCTTTATGTTATGTACTTGAAGGCTGTGCAGTAGTTCTATCATTTGAAGTAAGTGTTAGGAATACAGATTGGTCCTTATACTTTGTACCTATCCTAAGTTACAGGCGCAGTGTTACAGTGCCAAAGCGATGCTCAATGGAAAGGTACAATCCTTATGTGTTGCCACTGTCTTAAGACATTGGTGTGGTACTATTTGGATTTTTCTTTCGCTATCTTTTCATAGTCCAACTTCTAATGTGGGAACGGTTCTTTTGGCTCGGTGTTTGTAATAATTTGCCTTTGACAATGTTTGGAAAATATGGAGGTAACATTTAAACTTATGCTTTTGGAACCAAATTAGAAGCATTATTGACACAGAAGCGATGAATAATAACTTATGCATCTCCATAGTTGAGCCCGCTTGAGGTTCGTCATCCAACTCATTACTTAGAGTTGGCAGTGCTAATCTTTGCATTGAAAATTTAGTAATATTATTTGCTGAGAGAACTGTTCGGCTTATGTATGGACCGCAGATCTCTTAAGTATTTAGCGATTATTAGTTACAAACTGTTAACAATATTTTTCATTAGTTAAAACTTACAATGGTTTACGACGTGAGAAGATTTGGTAACCGTGTAAATAAGTCAAAGTAAGGCAGATGGAATGTAACTTTCCATTTTATGTCGTTTAATATTGTTTGCAACGCATCACGCTACTTTTTTTCAAGCTAGGCTTTTCTATCCACCTACTTTAGATCGAGGGTAGTTTACTTTTTAATTTCAACTTGATTATCTTATTTGAAGCTAGGGTTTATATTTTTTCATATATTCAAATCGATTTATATATCTTAATCTCAAGTAACATTTTTTTCTTCACAAATGTGTACAAAAGTATCCGTGCCTTGGAAAGTAATTTATGATTTCAAATTGTTTTATGTTAGAGTATTTTTGATTTAGTCCAAGTTTCCATCATTTGGATTTTAGGTATATCTAATGTTGAATTTATATTTTGAACCTATTCCAAGCTATTGGATAATTGTTGGTATGAAACTACTAGTAGCGCTTTAATTTTTCTTCATTACGATTATATTTTGTTTACATGTTTTATTCATTTCATCTTAACTAGAATAAAATGCTTTTTTATTGCAAATGCATTTCTTATCTATTCTACTATATGCTAGTATAAGTCCCATGTACGTGCATCTAATAGTTAGAGGTATTTACTTTTTATTTAATAAAAAATTAACGGACGTGAAATGCAAATCTTTGGTGGTCACAAACTTATTTCAAGTAGTTTGTTGGTAGTGTCGGTTGCAAGTTGATAGTGAAATTCCATTGTCGGATGATTGGGAAGGGTATGGTGGTGGAGGAGACGTGAGACTTTGTGCAGGGTATTTTCAGAATTTCAAAGGGACATTGTGGAAATCATATTCATTGAATTCTCTTAATTAATAGTATAGATAAAAGAAATCACAGTGCTGACTTTTTTCTCTCGATTCTTAAAGTTTGCACAGAGAATGGGCAAACAACTCGAATCGACTTATTGTAGAGCTGTGAATATGGGATGTATTACATAGCTGTTATATTTGTGTTATGATTGATTTTTAGAAAGTAGATCATGCATAGGTTATGTAGACAGTAAATTTCAGAAAAGTAAAGAACACAAAGATTTATAATGGTTCCGACCAGAATGAGCCTACATCCATTGTTCATTTTCATTATCCTTCATATAAATCTTTAGTACAATACTTAGGGTACAAAATATGATGATATATTGCTCAGTAGAAAGTAAGATATAGACCAAAAGAAATATATTTGGCTACTTCTTTTCGGCTATTCATGTTTTCTATTCTTGCCTGCCTATTCTGTTCGGTTGTTCCTATTAAAATTTCCTTGTTCGGCTGTCTTTATTAGGTAGCCCCTATTAGGTAGTTTCTGTTAGGCTGTTCCTTCTAAGCTGTCCCTACTACTCTGTTCCTATTAGGCTGTCCCTATTAGGCTATTCCTAACTTTCTTTGACTTGTTCGTCATTTTTGTTGTAAGCTTGGCTCTCCATAATTGTACCATTATTGTTGGATGCTTTGGTATTTATAGGAGTGATGGTAAAAGGAGTCCGGGCCAATAAAATAGGCAGTTTCCCTTTACAATATTCTCGGTTCCGTATTTTCCATAAATACAAGATTTAGTCTGTAGTTTCAAAATTTAGTGTGCTTGGCATCCTTGGTTCGACGCTACATTGGTTCGGTAGTGCTCTTAATCAGTCGTGTCTTGGTTCGGTGCTCCTTCGTTCGGCAATGCGTCGGTCTGCCTCGATCCAATGATGTCTCTATTCGATGTTGCCTCGGTCCGACAATTTCTTGATCCGGTAGTGTGTCACTATCCAACAGTGCCTCGATACGAAGGTGCCTCGGTCCAGTGGTGCATCGGCCAGGCAGTGCCTCTGTATGATAGTTCCTCTATCCGGGAGTGCCTAGTGTTAGATCCTGCCTTTTTAAGTTTTAATGAGACACCTATACATTTCAATATATAAATATATACCGTATATATATATATATCAATTATTACATATGGGAATTCACATATAAGGAAAACAACGATCAAACAGTGGAATCGAGCTACAATATTGGAGTCTCAAAACATGTTAGTAGTATTTTTACTTTATACAATCTCCAAATATGATGATTCAAATATACACATGAATGTAGCCTTGAATTTCCTTTTAAGAAAGTTATATTTTATATTTTAGTGATAATAAAAGGTTTTCAAAGGCAATTCAATCAAATAAAAGGAGGCATAATTAAAAAACAAAATTCACTTGTTTTCAACAGTCTGAATTAGATTTTCAGACGTCTAAGATATATTCACACATCCGAAATCATTTTTCAGACGTTTGAAAGCATAGAATTAATACTATAGACTTTTTGCCTAAACACTGTATATTTTCAAACGTCTGGCTTCTATTTTCAGACGTTTGAGTGCATCGGTTTTTGAACTATAAACTTTCTTTTTTAATACCGAATAATTTCAGCCGTTTGGATTTCAAAAATCAGCCATTTGACCTGGACGAAAAGAAGTGTCTCTTCACTGAAAATCAAAACTTGAAGAGATATCTTCTTTCCTAAGGGTTGCAACATTTTTAATGGCTTCAACCTTTCAATAAGACCTATTCAACACTGTAAATAGAGTTGAACTTCATGGTTTTAATCAACCAATTCTTACTTGTGTTCAAACTCTATACTCTCTCTATACTTTCGATTTAAAAAGCGTTTAATTCTTCAGTTTCCTATATCAACACATTCAAATCATCTTATTAAGAAGATTACAGAAAGGTTGTACTATATTGTTTCATACGTGTTATCTAAGAACACATAAAGTCGTATTTATTTTATTTTATTGTATCAAGTCTGGTTGGAAATCTTCAGGCATAAGGTCAAGACAATTTGTACTATACCTATTCCTTGGTTTAATCGAGGGCGTGGCTAGTGAAACTCCTAAGAGGTGCTTAGGGACTGGATGTAGGAGAGGTGCTTCGAACTAGTATAAAATCTTGGTGTGTTTCCTTTATTTACTTTACTTTGGATAATTACTATTATTAGCTTAGTTTAGTTAGCCATACTTCTACTATATGATCCATCGATGTTTTTTTACCTTGGTCAGGCGGTGCCTCGGTCCGTAGAATCCTTAGACTAGAGGCATGTTAGTCAGTGTTTCCTTAGTCCGATGATTCCTCGGTCCGACGATTCCTCGATTACTTTGGGGTTGATCTTCAATAGTGAACACCTAGTTAATGTTACTCTGGTTCACCATTGCCGGCTAAAGGTTTTTGGCCGATCATCAATGGTGAACACCTATTTAGGGTTACTCTAGCTCACTATTACTAGCCAAATAGTTGAGGTCAATCGTCAACAATGATCTACCCGTTCCATTAACATGTCCTGAACATGGGTAAATCCGGTTCATTGTTGCTAACTAAGATTTTTCCAAGATTTCCATCATGAGCCGGAGTTGGGTGCCTCCTAGTATGAAGTGGCCTTGCCTGTATAGTCCTAGAAATCATGGATTTTATTTGACATAGGATGGTTGATCATGTGGCAGTTTGGTAGCACTGATTATTTATCGTCATTTCGCACACCTTACCCATGGGGTTCGGTAAGACCATGATGTCTGACAATACACCTATCCATAATCCATGTAGTTCCAATAGTCAGTGCGTAAAAAATGAAATGGAGGTTTTGAGAATTCCATGTTTTCCCGGGTACTAATCTGTCCACGTTAATGAGAATGTAGGCTCCATTCCCAAGATCTCGGCTAATAAAATATAGTCCTTCCCTGATCAAGTCAGATGCCCCCAACCAAAGTGAAATTCGCCTCAGGACTAGGTTTCCTTCCTTGAGCAGGCGATGCTCTGTCCTATAATTGCATCATTTCACCGCTTTTTGCCAAGTTTTCAAAGCAGCCTCGTCACGCTTCTCCTCAATTAGATCTAGGGTCACGTTTAGCAGTCCCTCCTTCTCCTTTAAGTCATAATGGATTCTCCTATGAGATAGGACTGTAGTTTCAATGGGAAGAATAACCTATAATTTGTAAGCCAAAGCAAACTGAGTATGTCCCATTACAGTTTTGTCGGAAGTGCAATACGCATAAAGTGCTAATGGTAGCTCATTCATCTGAGCTTCCTTATCAATTTCCAAACAGTCCTTTATGAGTGTTTGACAACCTTGTTGACTTCTTCAACGTATCCATTGATCTATGGGAGAAGCATTGTAGAAAAGCTTTTCCTGATTTCGTGGTGATGATAGAAATTGTCCAATTCTTAACTATCAAATTGACATCCATTGTCAGAGATCATCTGAAGCGAAAGTTCATGCTTGGTAAAGTAATCTGCAGCCAGTATTGCATACTCTGCTACACCCATAGCTATTAAAAATTCTTCGGCCGGATCTATGCCCTTGGGATTTCTTTTTCTTAGGTCTGCCCCCAGTGCACTCTCCTCATCTGCCTTGATGTACGATATCCAATATTTCCTTAACCTCCCTTGCATCCATGGACCTTAGCAGCGGTTTAGTGATACTCTTCTGTATGGGATGCCATCATGTATGGTGTACCGAGCTGCCTTGTGTTATCATGCATTTAACCCGGCTATATCCGAACTGATTGGACAAGTTAGATTCGACTGCCATCAAGGCTGTAAGTCCAGAGCGATGATTGTGGGGTCCAAAGATCAAACACAGATGATAATATAAAGCCGTGATCGAACGAAATTGAGAGACATATGACACAGTATGTTCAAAGTATGTAATATAGTTTAACATTGAAAATGGACCGGCAATAATCATTCTCCAACATAGGGATCGGCATATTTCAGGAAAACAAATGCATGTAAATGGGAAACAATCAATATCTCAAGATCCGTACAGCCAATGTATGTCAAACTTTGGGAACAAGATGTAGGGACCTTGGGAGCCTTCCCTAGGGATCGCATCTCAAAAGGATGAAGAAAGAGGGATCGGTCCTCTTTCCTCTATAGGGATTGGCCTAAATCAGGAAACAAATCACAATGCAACAAAGATCGAGTGATAACTCAAGTTCTACTAATCCAATTAGCATGAAACTTGGAGGCTAAGCATATTACAACATAGGACACATAGGGATCGCACCCCTAAATTCCTCTAAAATATGGATCAGCACTGATCCCTATTCCTTGGGATTTAGGCCATGTGATTCCTCTAATGGGTCCATATGGCTTTGGAGATCCTTCTACTAAATTTTCAAGGAGATATTCCACCATCTTGCTCTATAAATCCTTGCTTGGTTGTTCATTTTGGGACTTTTACTCTACTAGTTGCTTTGTACTCTATTGTAACTAAGGATTTTCATCTAATCCCTATTGTACTCAGTTTACAAAGTGATTAATAAAGCTATTTATTCAAAGTGTATGTAGGCAAACAATGTCGAACCACTATAAATCGCTATGTCCTTATTGTTGCTTTGATTTCCAGTCATTTAATTGCTTGTTTCCTCGGCTTGCATTTTATATTCTTCATTTATTTCGCTTCAAAACTTCTATTGGGTGTTTGTGCCAATTTATGGTGCAAATATTTTGGTGCTTTCACTGAGAGCGAGATTCTTAGCCCTTTTGGATCCCTTTTTGCTACTGGATTGCATAAATCTCCCGAAGAGATCTAGAATTACCTTCAAGAAGCGTATTCATTCTATTTAGATTTCTAAAAGTCTAAGGAATACTATCACCAATGGTTAGGAATACCATATATACATCTCAAAATGCAGAAGGAAACGAGAACGCTAGCATCCAGCAAGGAAGCCCTATCAATCTACCAGTAGATGTGAATGCTACCAATCTAGTTATTGTCTAGAATCCGGCTGATTCCATCACAATTGCTTATTTCTAGAATCAGATAAGAGAGCTAGTGGATAGTCGCCGGCATTATTATCAGCAGATTCATTCCAATATTGATCTAATGAAACAACTCAGCTGGCAACAATGCAAAAAAGCTAGAAGGGACCTAACCACTTATTCTACATCGAAGAGCTCTAGTTCATCAGATGATTATCACAGATGCAAACGTTGCAAAAATGGCAGATATCACGCAGAATCTTCCGAACATCAGTATGCAGCCTATCTGCTTGCCGAGACAGATCGGTGCCGATCCTTCTATAGGGATTGGGGACAATCCCTCCTTTAGAAGAGAAAGCTTGCCTCTTCAAGTTGGAGCACAAGCTGGAGCTACTGTGATTGATTTGGATGCTGGAGTTAGGTGGGTGCAGACTAGTTACCTCCTCGGATTGACGATGAAGTGAATGTACGTGATATACATCGAGAGGATGTTGAGCCAAGAGGGCGTGGAATGGCCCGTAGACATCGATCGAACCATTCATGTAAGGTGAAGCTCGACCATCGCTTAGCTCTAACTATCCAAAAGCCAGCCTTGTCAACTATGGTTAGGTAGCTAGTGAGGAAGATCCAAGGCCTGACCAATGATGATTGTGGAATCTCGAGGAACCATACCCCGTTCACCGACAATATCTTACATTTCGAGTATCCGAGGAGGTTCAGCATGCCATCGATGCCTGCCTACGAGGGAAAAACCGACCCCATGTAGCACATCATGAAATATGAATGGCTGATGGATTCCACACGAGCTGATGATGCAACAAAATGCATATGTTTTCCTATAACTCTCTCTAGCATAGCAACGATGTGATTTATGAGATTACCCCTACGTTTAATCTCTAGGTTAATGATTTAGCAACGAAGTTTGTGGAGTAGTTCTATATGCATGCAACTCGCCCTAAAGATGTGATGTCCCTATTCAGTGTGATCTAGGCTCCAAGAGAATCGTTGAAAGATTTTTTGGAGAGATTTCATACAACTGTCACAAAAGTCGGTAATCCGAATGACCATTCAATATTGATGGCGGTAACGGGAGGGGTTGATCCGGAATTTGACTTTGGCGATTGGTTAGTTGGCAAACCACCTGCAACATTGGAACATTTCTATGCAAAAGCAGCTCAGTATTTGAGGAAATAGGATGTTGGATGTTATAGGAAGAAGAATGTTATGGGACCAAGTGGAGAGGGAGTGTAGAGTAAGATAGAAGTGAAATAGTCAGGGGAGAGTTCCAGAAAAGTTCAAGTAAATGTCCAAAATAAACTGAACCAGCAGAAGAAAGGCGATGATCGGAACCATGAACAATAGAGGGATTCTGGAAGAGGAAAGCCTAGAATTCCAATGTATGATACCTACATACCACTGAATGCATCTTCATAGAACTTTTACTTGTTTATGTGCAATACCATGTAGTATAGGAAGCCACCTCCAAATGTATCGATGGAGAAAAAAAAAACAAACTGGAAAATATTGCTGGTTCCACAAATGCTATGATCATAACATGAATGAGTGTAGGCATCTCAAGGATATTATCGAGAAACTGATTTGGGAAAGAAAGTTACATTAGTTTATTAAAGCACCGTAGGAAGGCAGGCAGGGGACATCTGATTCCAACCGAGGACAAGCTCCGCACAGGGCCGAAGAGCCTGTGCGGATTGATGGAAGATTATTGATCAATACAATAGTCGAAGGACCGCATCCATCTGATAAGAGTTGGCATGATATGGAGCGTAATGCTAGCGCGGTTAAGCATATGAATTTTGAATGTTGTTCTTGTACAGAAGATGGAGCTTCGACAAAACAGCAACGTACAATGGCAGATGATATTGTGTTTAGAAACATAGTGTAGACAAGGTGGAGGCACCGACGATCAACCTAATGGTCATTTCAGCCATGACGACTTAAAACCGTCTAAAGCCCCCATTTATGGCTTTAACAGTGCTGCGAACAAAGCTGTATGATATGTCGAATTGCCCGTGGAGTTGGGAGAAGGTGATCACAGGAGAGTGTGGATTTTTCCATTTGTTGTCTTGGATGTTGACTCTCCATACAATGCTTTTCTGGGCCGACCAGCCCTAGCTGAATTCCGGCCGGCAATTGCACCATGGTGTTTGACTTTGAAGTTTCCAACTGGTAACGATGTTGGAGTGGTGTATGGCTATCAGGCGACCAGACGCACCTGTTATGTGGCTGAATTGAAAAACACTCAACGGATGGAGAAAGGTAAGGGTGTGGACAAGTCTCTCCGCATCCAAACCGCCGAAGATTGACAACCAATGCCTAGGCCTTTGCTCATGCTCCACAGTCAGTTCTATAAATACATAGATCCGAGGGATGATGAGTAGGAGCCTAAAAAGACCAAGGCTGCAACGGTTGAGCTGACGATTGACATCACGATCAGCCACGACAACTCATCACGGGTCCTAAAGATTGGATCACAGCTCAGCCCCTCGGTGTTGAAAGAACTTGCTGGTTTTCTCCGAGCGAATCTTGACGTGTTCCCTTGGACACACTCTGACATGTGTGGGGTCTCGCATGCCATTGTGAGCCATGTATTAAATATTGATCCGAGGCATGTCCTGGTGAAATAGAAAAGGCATGGCATGGATTCAGATAGATCTGATGCCCTTAAAAAGGAGGTGGATAGACTCAAAGGCAATGGGTTTATTCACGATGCCCTCTACCCTAAATGGGTATCTCATCTCATACTTGTGAGAAAGACGAATGGAAAATGGCAAACATGCATTGATTACTCGGGCTTGAACAAGGAGTGCCCGAAAGACAGTTTTCCCCTTCTAAGGATCAACCAACTGGAAAACACATCCATAGGACACGAATTGTTACCATTCATGGATGCATACTTTGGATATAACAAAATCCTGATGCACATTCCAGATCAGGAGCACACCACCTTCATTACCGATGTTGGATTGTATTGCTATGTGGTAATGCCATTTGGATTGAAGAATGCTAGAGCGACCTATCAAAGCCTAGTTAACGGATTGTTTAAAGATCGAATTGGAAAGACGATGGAGGTATACGTAGATGATATGCTCGTGAAGTCACGACGATCAACCGACCACATTAGAGACTTAACAGAAATGTTCAATATCCTCCGATATTACAAAATGAAACTCAATCCTCTGAAGTGTTCTTTTGGTGTTGCATCAGGAAAGTTCTTGGTTTCCATCGTCAATGCTTATGGAATTGAAGATAATCCCGAGAAGATTCAAGCAGTTTGCAACATCTAAGTGCCAAAGACCATCAACCAAGTACTGAGTCAATGAGAAGGTTGCTACCATAAGTTGATTTATTTTCAGAGCCATCGATAAATGCATTCCTTTCTTAGATTTGATTAGAAGAGGGAAATGGAACTTTGAATCGATGCAGGACTATGAAGACGCATTCCGAGCTTTGGTGAACCACTTAGAAAAGCCTCTTATCTTGTTAAAGCCGATAAATCACGATGTCTTGTATATCTAATTGGCCATATCGATGCACGCTATAAGTGTTGCACCGCTTCGCAAGAGAATCGGATCCAGAGACTGGTCTATTATATTAGAAAGCGATTAATAGGAGCTGAATGGAATTATTTGAAGATAAAGAAATTGGTGTATTGCTTGTTGATTTCTTCATGAAAGCTCTGCTCCTATTTTCAGGCTCATCATATTACTATTTACACTGATCAGCCATTACGACAGGTCCTACAACGACTTGAGACGTCTGGAAGGTTACTCAAGTGGAACATCGAACTGAGCCAATTCGACATTACTTATCTCCCTCGAAGAGCCATCCAGGGATAGGCACTGGCGAACTTTATAGCAGAATTCACTGCACATAATGATCTCCCAGAGAGCGGTGGTGCCCCTACTATTTGGTTGAAAATGTATATGGATGGAGCATCCAATGATCGTTGTTCTGGAGCTGGAATTATGTTGGTAACTCTGGAAGATCGATCAATTTTCTATGCTTTAAGCTTGACTTCCCTACAACGAACAACGAAACTGAATATGAAGCATTGATTGCTGGACTCAAACTTGCAAGAAAGTTGGGAATAAAATTTCATGAAACTTTTGCGACTCACAGTTGGTAGTATACCAAGTTAGGGGAGATTACCAAGCTAAAGAACAATAACTCACCCTATACCTTATCCATGTCCAAGAGCTATTGACTAGCTTTGAGTATTATGACATCACGCATATACTCCAAGATAAAAAAAAGAGGCGGACTAATCGGCAAAGTTTGCTAGCACTGGGGATGCACAACAGATGGGCTTGGTTCCGGTCGAAGTACTAGACGCTCCAAGCATAAACCAGAAGGAAATCGACTTGGTACTAGAGACAGAGCCTGAGAAGGAGTCATAGATGACTCCGATTAAAGACTATTTGCGACAGGGAGTCCTTCCCAAACGGAGGATTGAAAGGCGATAAGTCCTTTGCAAAGCTTTGTGGTATATCATTCAGGTGGGAGTCATGTATAGAAAGGGTTTCTTCGTTCCCCTGCCCCCATGTATCGCTTATGCTGAAGTAAAACGAATCTTAAAGGAAGTTCACGAAGGGGAATGTGACGATCACACTAAGGGAAAATCTTAGCAAAGAAAATACTCCGTTATGGGTATTATTAGCCGACTGTCAACCGAGATGCTACTGATTACGCTAGGCGATGTGACAAGTTCCAGATGTATGCAAAAGTTGAGAGCTACACCGACAGAAATCACATAAACGGTTAGTCCGCGGCCATTTGCCATATGGAGCATAGATATTATCGGTTCCTTACCGATCTCTAAAGGTGGTGCGAAGTAGTTATCATCGCAGTTGATTAGTTCACCAAATGGGCTGAAGCAAAACCTTTAGCCACGATTACAACAAAAAAGTAATCAACTTCACTGTTCGGAACATCATTTGTCGTTTTGCCCTTCCATAAACCATTGTGATTGACAATGGAACCCAATTCGACAATGCAAAATTCAAAGACTTCTGCAGTCGACATTAAATCGAGAAGAGATTTGCAGTAGTTTCTCACCCTCAAGCAAACAGACAAGTTAAAGTTGTGAACAAAGTCATAAAGTCCATTCTGAAGAAGCATTTGGAAAATGCTAGAGGCAAATGGGTGGCTAAACACACAACAACATTATGGGCTTACAGAACTACCCACACTTCTGTGATCAACCATACTCCATTCTACCTTGCTTACGGCTCTGAAGTCGTCATTCCTGCTGAACTCGAAGTCCCTTCTCATCGAGTGACCTACTACGATCCTAGAATAAATAGAGATCGCCTATTAGAATCTCTAGGTTTTGTAGATGAGAAGCACGAGGAAGCTGATTTGAGGGAAGTTGCACAATGACATCGAGTCACCCAATACTACACCACTAAAGTCCAACCTAGAACCTTATAAATCGACGAGGCTCGTCTTGAAATGGTTTTTTCTACCCCATCACACATGAATCCTACTTCGAAAGGACCATATTTTGTTGAATAGAGGCTTGGAGAGGGAACCTTCAAGCCTGCGACCGCTGATGGCATCATACTCCCAAGAGCATGAAATAGCGAGCATTTACGATGCTATTTCACTTAGTTTATTCTTTTTCATTCAGTTGTATTCAATATCCGAATTTGCTTTTGCATTTGATTTTCCAGATATGTAATAGGACAAATTATGTCATTTCTTTCCATTTGGCAAATAAAGTTTTAAATTTCCTTCATATTTATGATTGTTGTAGTATTACATATTAGTTACGATACCCGACTAACTAATATTGATATGTTCGAGTAGGTCCTGAGGGTTTGGAGCTAACTGATTACATAAGTTCACGATTGAACTAAACAAAATGAACGTCGTTCGACCATTCATCAGATGATTCTCGCTTACAACCCGATGGATGGAATACCTAACGAGGATTGGATGTGACTTGAACATCTGATAACCAAATTAATCCTATCGAATGATGGGACAGATAGGAATCAAAAGCGATCGGGATACGATCGATCACTCACTATGTTAAATCCCGAACTTGGGGGCAAATCAATCAATTAAGGAAAGTATGATCCGACCATTTTCCGAAATAGTCCCCAAAGTGTGAACTTGAGTATAAACACGAATTGGTTTTTGATCCGATCACCCGCCAATTAACTCTTACCCCCAATGTGTGGATATGAGTATAAACAAATAGGTGAGTGCAGTTTGACCACTCACTACTCCATAAACTCTGATCTAAAATCAATAGAAGGAGTATAAACTTGATAAGGTAGAGTCTATCCATCCACTATTTAAGTCTGCTAATCCGAGACTAGGGGCAGGAGTATAATCACTCAAACCGATGAATCCGACGGTCTAATGCTAGGGCTCACGCCCAGTGTTTGATAGAACTTAAGCCCACAACCACATGGAGGCCTTGGGTGAAAATTAACGGGTGACTGTCCGAATTAATGAGCAACGAATTACAAGTACATTGAATGGAAAAGTAATAGCTCGACTACTTAGACAAAATTCACATAAGAGTTCGACAGAAAACAAAGAACTTTTATGTGCATATTAAACTTGAAAATTGTGATACAAGTTTATTCAAAAGCGGGCACCATACCCGCACAGTCATGGCCAACCAAAAGAGGAAAGCAACTATACAAGCTATATACAAACTAAGCTGAAGCAATGACTATTTCTTCTGCCCTTTTTCTCTTTTGGATTTTTTAGGAGCGGGGCTACCTGAGCTTCCACTTGTTCTTCTTTTCGATCCTTTGCTGCCCTTGTCAAGAGAGCTTTTAGATGTAGGAGGGAGTTCTTCGAGAACCGACCTGTCGGGTGGAATGACTTGTAGTGGGACGAGATTTGAATCGTCGATGTCCACCTCAATGGGTTCGGCTTTAGCTTTTTTCTTCAACAACTCCTCTCTCTCGATGAGCTCTTTTAAGCTAAGCTCATCGGCATATTTGGTGGCACCAGTGATCACAATGTCATCTGATTCATCTGGCCATGCCTGGTCATCATCTTTTTCATCATTAAGTGCTCTGGTAACTTGTGCATCGGGACTTGGAATGACGGTGGCCGCTGGAATTTAAGTAGATGTCGATTGTTGCTACATGGTGGTACCGCTTCCTCAAGTTTGGATGGGACCCAGAAGACCTGCAGATATGCAGAAACAAGAAAATAAGCCTATGAATATTAGGCATGAGGAACAAAATCTCTCGAATAATGGAGAATAAAGCGGGATACCTGTGTTTGATTGACTTTTAGTTGTTGTCGGAGTGCTCCCCTCTAGAATATGAGTTAGTGCCTTTGATTGATAGCTGGGTCTGTTCGAATCATAGCTTAGATCCTGTCTCGGGCTAAGAGAAACTAATGCTCCTGCTATTTGAAGTGAAGGGGACATTTGGGATCAGACTCCGAAGAGTCGGCAATGTTTTTCCCTTTATTGGAGGGTGCTAAAATATAAAAGTATCAAAGTCTCGCAGCAGCAATGTCTAAAGGTTCATCCCCGCGAAGAATCTCCCATACCAGCTTCTCTTCTTCTAAATCAGCTTCAGTGTGGGCTTTCTTCTTAATTTCAACAATGTATTCCCAAACCTCGGTGAGCTATTCAAGATAGCACTCTCCAAGCAAACTCAGATCGTGATGGGTTAGGACTTTAGCATTATATTCAACGATCAAAGGATCAAGCATGTCCTTAATCTCATTTCCACCAGCTTCTTTGGCATCTTCTAACTGGGCCTCGATCTGATCTTTAACATCATTGTAGCCCGCTTCTCTTGCCTCTTCCTTGAGGACTTCAATTTGAGCGAGTTTCTCATCAAGCTTAATTTTTAGCCCTCGGGCTTCAATGGCCTCTTCGCAGTATCTTTACGACTCCTTTTGAGCTTCGAGTTTCTCTTCCTTCTCTTTTTTAAGGAGTTCTTCGAGTTCCTCAACACGACGGGCCAGAATGTTTTTCTCTTTTTGAGTTGTATCTTTTTCCAAAGAAAGAATACTGATGCAGTTGAGGGCAGCATCTAGCTTCTTTTTGTGAGCCACTTCTAGATGACTAACCAACTCGGATGTTTTATTAGCTCTCTTCTCTGCCACGGTTAGCTTCGCTATCAACTCTGAGATCTCATGACACCTTGGAGATTTTTTCGGCTAATTGCTAGAATGCTTCATGTGCCCAAAATCATCATTGACCCATGCAATGGAACTCGCTTTAGCACTACCAGGAATTGTATGAATGGAAGGAAGGAACTTAAGCCCATCGAAGCAAATTTTTGGAAAACTGACCTTAAATTTGGCCAATTTTTCCACCGTGGAAGCCTTAGGAGCTGTAGTAGGCAAAGTTGGATCAGAAGTAACAATTGAGCATTTGCTCGACATACGATCGTGGGACTGTCTGGAACTAGATGAACTAGAATACTACTTACGTGGCACAACAATTTGAGGAGCATTGGAAGAAGTCCGATCGCTTCCATGTATAGGAAGATTGGGCTGAACTTCTTGATTAGATGATTGAGACTACGACTTATGTTTTGAAGATGAAGACTCCCTCGGATGATGACTTCTTTCCCCGTTGACATATCTCTCGACACCTACCCGATTTTGGACCGTGACTAGATCCATACTATATTGAGGAGGCCCTCAAGCGATCGAAGGCACGAGATTGAGACATAGCACCTACAAACAAAACAAGAGTGTATAAGTGACCATCAAATGAAAGATAGACAAAAATCGTCCAGTGAAGTGCGCGTGGTTGTGAGTGTCCTAGTGTCCTCCCGATGGACTAGTTGGTGCAACCTTGCTCATAGAAGTGTTCTCCCCTTTGCTAGTGTGAGGAATGTCATCACCACTCCTGGTGGGAGAATTGATCCCCCAATACTAATGTTAGGGAAGTCATAAGTCATGATATCATCAAGGATCGGGAGATTCGAGAACCCTTCAATTGAGCTTTCTAAATGTTAAGAGGAAGACTCTTCTTCAATAGTGGTGATAATAAACTCGGGATCTTTAACGGTTTTTCTCCTACGGTATGAGAGATTTTTTCCACTCCTTATTGGCATGTGAGATTGTGTGCCTTGTGAAGGTTCGACCACAGGTGCATTTTGCCGGACCTGCATCAGCATCGCTAAGCTTGTTGGTTTCGACACCTCTAATTTCTCCCACTTCGGTGACGTTATGAGCCCTCTTGACAGGGGGCGTGACAAGGCTATTAGTACCGCCTTCTTGTTCTGTAGCATTTCTTGATGGTGTAGCACTTCCTGGAAGCCCAATGCTGCAACCTTCTTCTAACAGCCCAAATAGAGATAACCATTGATCAGTTACAAGGGATCTGATGTATCTGTCCTTAACTGGGGTGACACGAATTGTAGAAACTTTCCTTGAGAAGCTATAACCTTTTGGACTTGGATGGACACCTAAAGTTTTCGAAGTATTAGTTAGTTTAGGATACAACTTGGGCTAAATAATTAAAGAATAAATTGAAGACAACACTTACTCCTTCTAACCATCGCCTCGCGAAGCCAGGCGGACAACGAATGTAAAACCATTCGTGTTTAAAGATGCTGAGCTCGCGCCAGTTAGAACTTGATAGTTGGGTGAAGGCTCGAGGAAAGTGTAAGAAAGGCTTCCTATCCTTCATTTGAAATTATAAATAAACCGATGTCCTCAGGAGATGGCAGGTGGAACAGAACATCCATAAATAGCAAGAAAGTGCAATAAAGAAAAGCATAGCTGTCCAGATGCAGCTGGGCAGGAGCTATTCCTAAATAATTTAGCATATCTCGGATGAAAGAATTGAAAGGCGGCATGCATCCGGCCCAGCGCATGAATTTATTGCATGTTGTATATCTCTCCGAGGGTAAATGAGCCTTGTCATTCGGTAAAGGGACTAGAATATCTCCAAACGGAATCGCGTGTTTAGAGTATAGTCCACGGAGAGTGGCTTTGCCAATTCTGAAGGCTTGGGAATCTGTTGGGTTATCCAGAAATACAGCACCTTCTACAACGTTGGGGGCTGGACTTATATCTTCAGCCGGAAGGATGGGAAAATCAAAGAAAATGTAGGTCATCGGGCCAGAAATCTTCGATTGCTCAATTTGACGAACAGGGAAAGACTACCAGAAATAGTTGCAGAACTTGACTCGACTTTGGGATTGCTAAGTTGTTAAGGTTGTTCAGAAGGGATTGCAACTAAATGCTCTGAACATCTAGAGCCTATATCAACTAAACTCAGTAGATAATCGAGATTAGAAAAATTTGCCTGCCCCCCATGCTAAGTGTAAACTAGTGTGGTGTAGTGTTGTGCAATGTAGAGAAAAACGGTTCAAAATAAAAAGCAAAAGTAAGCGACGAGACTTAAGATTCCAACCAGAGTGACCGTCATCGCTAACCGTCTCAATTGGTGTTTTGATTGATCTGTTGTGTAAGCTTTGGGATCGGCCATTGGCATGTCGAAATGTGAAATCCATTATTAAAGTCCATATGTTAAGTTTTGGTCCATATTCTAAGTCCAGTAGTTTGGTCATTCAATTTCGAGTTTGATATTGGATATGAAAGTCTTGTTGTTCATTATCATCATATGTTCAAGTTCGCTAAGATGGGATTGGTTCTGATGGTTCGTGCAAGTAAATTTGTATTGGTTTGTTAAGTGTTTAAGTTCAATTCAAAGTTTAGAATCGACTAAGTACCCATAGCCGATCCCTTTATATAAAAATAGCTGATCCTATTGCAAAGCCTATAAATGATCCCTCTCCTAAAGCAAAACCACCGATCCCTTTACTTAGCCGCATTCACACTATTCCTAAAGCAAAAAGCCGATCCCTCCACTTAATGAAATAACCGATCCCTCTCCAAAAAAACCTACAATCGATCCCTCTTTCAAGTTATCCTCAAAATGATCCCTATGCCATGTAATTGCTAAACTGACCCCTCCATCCTCAAGCAACGACATCACCGATCCCTCCATTTCCTTCATCCTTTTCCCTTTCTTTCTCTTCCTTTAATACTTTGTCGAACCCTGCATCACCATCATCCATCCCATCTCCTCTAAACGTAACCCATGATTAACGCAAACAGAACCCATTATCTCGTTACAAATCAAAGTCGTATGCAAGCTAAAAACCTACCTATATATATAAATATATGTTGGCAGTGATATATGGAGAAGATAGCCATGATTTTAAATGATTTGGAGATGATTCGAAATTGAGGAAGGAAGAGAGGGGGAAGGGTTCGGCTCTAAGGTAAAATAAGAAGGGTTCGGTATTGAAGAGGATAAAAGTAGATGGAAATAAAGTAAAGTGAGCGATGGAGAAGAAATGTTTAGGCTTATATTTGGGAGATCAGAGTACAGGCCGCCTTCCCATTTTCCACGAAGCCAAAAGATTGGGATCCCAACATAAGGAGGGATAGGGTACGATCCCTTGACTTGGGGATCCATCCGATCCCTATAAACCTAAAAAAGAGATAAAGGGAGGACCAGCTAGAAGAATGTCGATCCCTACAAACAAAAAAGGAAAGGAAGGGATCAGCCCTATGTAAAAAAATGAAAGAATGAGAGGGGGATCAGCTAGAAGAATGCCGATCCCTATAAATAAAAAAAGAGAAGAGAGAAAGGGGGGTCGACTAAAAGGATGTCGATTTCTACATACAAAAAAAGGATCAGTTACGAACCCTATATGCATGCAAACATGGACATAAAAAATTATATAAAATACATATATATATATATAAAATGCAATAAGATTGCGTCTTGTTCAATGAAAATTGGCAACGACCCATGAGCGTACAAACGCGTCTGGGAGCCAATGACAAGAACGTGCACGTGTATAGTCTAAAAGTTCTATTTTTGAAATCGACAGAAATTGAAATCAAACCTGAAGCTTTCAAGGTTGAGAGTATATCAGATAGCCAAAGCTTAGTAGTCTCGTAGAGCCGGACATAGATATCAACTGATGGAATATAATCCTAAATTTATACTATTGGAAATCGACCAAGTGTCATGACGATGAAAGAGAGATACGATACTTTAGGAAAATAGTTCAATGGAAGTATAGTGACTTTTTAGAAAACTGGATGGATTTCTCGTCGATGACTCTAACTTGCTTCGGTTCAAAGCATGCCATGTTCAGCACAAGGCGTACTTTAGGGGACAAGTGTTATCCAACATTTTAACCTAGCTATATCCGAACTGATTAGACAAGTTAGATTTGATTATCATCAAGGACGGTAAGTCCAGAGCGATGATTGTGGGGTCCAAAGATCAAGTATAGATGATAATATGAAGCCGTGGTCGAATGGAATTGAGAGATATGCGAAGCAGAATGTTCAAAATATGGAATATAGTTTAACATTGAAAAAAGGATCAACTATAACCATTCTCCAACATAGGGATCAACATATTTCAGGAAAACAAATGCAAGTCAATGGGAAACAATCAATATCTCAAGAACCATAGGTCCAATTAATATAAAACTTTGGGAAAAGATGTGGGGAACCTAGGGAGCCTACTCTAGGGATCGCACATCAAAGAATGAAGAAAGTGGGATCGGCCTAAATCAGGAAACAAATCACATTACAATAAAGATCGAGTGATAACTCAAGTTCTACTAACCCAATTGGCATAAAACTTGGAGGTTGAGCATATTACAACATGGGAAAGCTCCCATAGGGATCGCACCCCAAAATTCCTCCAAAATAGGGATTCACACCGATCCCCAATCCTTGGTACTTGGGCCATGCGATCCTCTGATGGGTCCATATGGTTTTGGAGATCATTCTGTCGAATTTCCAGGGAGGTATTTCGCAGTCTTCCTCTATAAATACAGGCTTGGTTGTCCATTTTCGGGACTTTTATGTTGCTAGTTGCTTTATACTCTATTGTAGCTAAGGATTTTCGTCCAATCCCTAGTGTACTTAGTTTACAAAGTGATTAATAAAGCTATTTATTCAAAGTGGATGTTGGCAAACAAGCCGGACCACTATAAATCGCTGTGTCCTTGTTATTGCTTTGATTTTCAGTCATTTAGTTGCTTGTTTCCTTTGTTTTCATTTTGTATTATTCATTTATTTCTCTTCAAAACTTATATTGGGCGTTTGTGCCAATTTTTGGTGCAAACATCTTACGCATCACCTTCCTTGCTTTATTCGGGTTTAAGGGTGAAGTTTTTACTAGTACCGACCCAAAAAATGATCTATTTCCTGACCTAGCCAATTTTTCAAAATAGTTAGCATCTCGAATTTCCCTATGTGGGGTGTGCTTAACCACATGGCATTTTTGCATGAAGCAAAGCCTTCACCCATTTTATTTTTTTAAGTAGTATGCCAACCATTCTCCTTTGACTTAGAACTCCCAAAGTGCTTGATCATAGTCTTTTGCAAGTTGCTATGGACACATAGTGTCATCATTCCTAGTTCTTTTACTACTTCTAATCCTTATTAGTGCTTTGTACTCCATCGTTAAGTCTAGCCTACAAGGCAACAGGTCTATCTGACTTGTATGGATCAAGAATATCCATTCTTGCTCAGTTATTAGTATTCCTATCACTTCTTGCGGGTGTCGCATAGTTATGTGGAATGGTGTTAATATGCCTCAATATTACAATCGAACATTATTCAAAATTCATTTGTAAAAGTAAGTCATACCATTGCACTTTGGTCCTCACATTCTATAGGGTATCCAATCTCTGTAGTATAATGCTTCATATTCATATGATGCCGACTCTCCCTCTAGAGCTTTTTTGGAAAGATTATGCTCACCATCTCTAGAGATATATGGTCCCGCTTATGGAATGGGTCAGAATTACACACCACCATCTATGGAGGAGCTGAACCTAGTCCCCCATTGTCTCCAATGGAGTTAAACCCTATCTCTGGGATTATGTAAGTTATTCTCCACTGTCTAATTACTTCATTCTTCACAATTTTCAATCATATCTATCTTTGGATTGTTTGATGTGTGTTTAGTGTTTGATGATAACAAAATATATATATCGAATTATAGATGTGTTTGCAGATTTTACAAATAAAGGAATAAATATTCATTTTGAGTAATAATACTATTGCACAAAATTTAACGAATTCAAACAGTATTTTTATTCAATATAATATTTTATTCAGTACAACGTTTTCAATTCATACACTGATTTCATACAGTACACTGATTTCATATTTACAGTTCACTCTCACTCATATATTTTCACATTTACATTTCTGTCCTCACTACATCACTCATACACTCAGTCTTCTGCATCTGCATTGTCCAGCTCCAGTATTTGTCCTGTCTCCTGTGTACCTGTATAATTAAAAACTACAGCAGAAATCTGAAAAGAAACAAATTTTAATTTGCAAAAATATAAAATTTGTTTTTATAGCTGTCTCAGATATATGGGTTATCGTCATCATCTTTGATTGTGTAATATCTGTGCATATCAGTATTCATATCAGGGACAGGTAATTACGAGTGGCTGCAGTACACACGTATACACGTGTGCACTGCCTCGCCAACTCGAGTGCACAAAGTCAAATCAAAATCAGATTCAACACACGTGCAAACGGGCTCGACCAAAATTCAAAATATCACTGCAACAATGAACTGTGCATGTACACAGAGAAGTCAAACAAATGCATCTGGAAACTACAATGCACAACGACATGGGTCAGAATCAAACAAGTTAAAGTATCAGATCATCAGCATGCAAATGAAACTGTCCAAGGCTCAGTACAACTAAATGACAACACATGTGTAGCTATAAGCAAGCATATATGAAGACTTCAAGCAATACAACTAAAGTATGTCAAGTAAATGGTTCAGGAACTAAACTATGATCAGGCAAAGGCTATGGAGACCAAACTGCAAGATCAAGTGTGCAGATGATCATCACAAGTTAAAGACAAGAGCAACAGAGCTACAAAGTAAAGAGCAGTGACAACATACATGATGACCAGACCAGATATGTTCATCAAGACTACAACACCAGGTTATACTACATAAGTACAACAAACTACATAGAACAATCAGTGGAAAATGCATGTACAAGTGAGCACATGAACACAGCAGTCTCAATCAAGACACAATGACAACTGTCTACATGAATTAGTTCAAAAGGAATACAACTGCAACCATGAATGTAATTCAAGTGAACAGGCTACATCATAAATGTAAACCCGACATGATCAAAGACCAGACTACTGAATGCATCAGCAAAACCAAGCAGAAGCATTAGACAACATGATGGTGAAACAGTGTTAAGTAAAGATCAAAGTCAGGTTCAAGTGAACTCAATAACAAAGCTATCAAGAAAAATAACAAGAATATCAGGTGATGTCAGAACATATCACAAATACAAATCGGTTTAACAACAAGTATGGCAACTGGAAGTGATCAGTGAACTGGAGGAAGTAAAGCAGCTCACAAGTGAAGCATGTACACAGAAATCATTCAATGCAGGTACAAACAAGTGGAGTGGAGTTTAAAATCAAGCAGAGAATTATAAACATGAATACAGACTAAAGCTCACAGGCCAGAAGCATGTGAAGACTCAATACATAAACAAGTCAACAGTTCATGACAGGGAGCCAGAATATCATCATCGAATAAATGATCAAAGTCAGGGATAACCACTGTAATAACCAAGTGATCGAAGTGGAAGACATAAGTCGAACAAGTCGAGTATGCTACAGATCAGACAACTAAAATGACGAAGTCAACATTGAACAAGTCAAAGTTGAAGACGTAGTCAAGAAATCAAAGTCGTATATATATCAATCACGTTTACAAGTTGAAAAAGTAAGATTTATAAATTAGGAAAGTATCACGACTGTTTAAAATCAAAAAGATCGAACGTTCAATAATCAAAGCCGTGAATCAAAAGAAATTTCCCAAAATATCGAGATGTAAAAACGGCAAGTATAAACAACGTGGTGATCAAGACAATCAAATCAGACGCATATATAAAGAGACCCAAAATCATCATCGACTGTGTGGTGATTCAGAGCAACAGAATAGAAACCCAACAAATCATCACTGAAAAGTTATCAAGCAAAAACAATCAAGATAAACAGAACATGGATATCACTTACAAATTCCAGAGAAGAGCCGAAGCTCTAAATTGCAACAGCTAAGAATTCCAGAATCGACGAAGCTGAAGCTTCAATTCACCAGCAAGAAAACAGGGAAGAACCCTAATTCCAGAGTTGCTACAAAAGTCGACAAAGCCGAAGCTCAAATTTGCCAGTGAAATGAACAAGGGCAAAGCCCTAATTCAATCGAGCAAGCAGTGAAGAAGATCGAACCAGATTCGCCAGAGAATCATCGCCGAAGCCATCGCCATTTTTATTTCTCAGGAGATCGAGCCAGAGAAAAACAAAGGGGATCAAGATAAAAAAGCGGGCCGGCCTATATACATATTAGGGTTTTAAGTTCTAGGTTTAAATTATCTTATTGGGCCTGGTTTTAATGATTTAGTTTTGGGCCTAGTTTATTTGAGGGCAAAATCGATTTAAATTTTCAATTTAAATTTTGCCCTGGGTTTAATTTGTATTTTATTTTTCAGTTTGTACTTTTCAAATCAAGGCAGGGTAAATCACCACCTAGGGTTTAGGTAGTGTCAGATTGTCTAGTTAGGGTTAGTTCAGTGAGCAGGGTGTGCGAGTTTACAAAGCTCTATAGGCGGAGCAGGGTGTGCGAGTCTGTAGGAGTGTTTGTAAGCGGGATACTGTTTAATCCTAATAGAAATCTGGGAATGCAGCAGTAGGCAGGGGTTGCCGAAGCTGGGTAAATTTTGTGTGTGATTTACTTTTCTGCATATTTTCTTCTCTGCAGTTTGATTACGTGTTTAATTCATTAAAATTTTCTATAACCCTATTCACCCCACCTCTAGGGTTAATCTAGATCCTACAAGTGGTATTAGAGCGAGGTAAATTTTTAACTCTAGAGTCATGAATCCATCAAATAATGCTTTTTCTGAGGGGCAATCTATTGCTAGGCCACCAATGTTTAATGGTAATGATTATGCTTACTGGAAAGTTAGGATGGGTATCTATCTTAGTTCTGTTGATTATGATGTTTGGGATATTATTGAATCTGGCTATAAAACTCCCACTATAACTGTTGGTGATACTGAGATTCCTAAACCAAAGGATAGGTGGGATGCTAACGATAAGAAGTTAAAACTACTAATGCTAAAGCCATGAATGCTCTGATCTGTGGTCTTGATAAAACTGAATTTAACAGAATTTCTCATTGTAAAACAGCACAGGAAATTTGGCATACTTTGGAGGTGACACACGAAGGAACTTCTCAAGTCAAGGAGTCTCATCTAGCCCTGTTCAGCAATGAATACGAGAATTTTGTGATGGACAAAGGTGAGAGCATTAAGGACATGTTTGGACGCTTCTCAACCCTGGTATACAATGCTAGATCGCTTGGAAAGGAATTCTCTGAGGTAGAGCTAATAAGGAAGATACTACGAGTCTTACCAATGAACTTTGAGGCAAAAGTCACGACAATACAAGAATCAAAAGATTTGAGTAAACTGAGCATGGAGGATTTGATCGGAAATCTGATGACGTATGAGCTTAAGTTAAAAGCAAAGGAGGAACGCATCAATTCCGAATCAAAGAAGAAGACGTTTGCCTTAAAGAGCAAAGAAGAAAGCGATGATGAAGAAGAAGATCCAATTAAAGTGCTTACAATGGCTGTCAATAATTTTAGAAGATGGTAGAAATTCAAGCCACGTAAGAAGAAGTCAAGTGGTAATAGGTCAAAAGACTCTGACAACTCTGAAAACGAATTAACCTGCTATAACTGCAATAAGCCTGGCCACTTCAAACGAAATTTTCCACTTCTCAAAAACAACAAGGAAAAGAAAAAGAAGAAAAAGGCCTTCGTAGCAACTTGGGATGATGAGGAAGGAGAGGAAGTCTCGACTGATAGCTCAGAGGAGGCTAACTTGTGTCTCATGGGAAAATCAGATTCAGAATCAAGCTTAGAGGAATATAATGAGGTAAAAAACTATTCTTATAAAGACCTTGTTTATTTGTGCCTCGATCTTACTAAAACAGTTGAAGCTCTTGATTCTAAAAATGAAAAACTGAAATCTGATAGAAAAAAAAAACTTGCTCATGAAAATTTTAGGTTAGAAATTGAACTTGAAAAAATTCAAAACCTAGAATGTAAAAACTGTAAAACTTTAGATTTAGAATTATCAAAACTGAAGAATAGCTTCGAGGATCTCGAAAAAGAAAACTTGAATTTAAAAGAGACCATTGAGACCAGGAAAAAGGATTTTATAAATAGATGCACCTCACTTGTGTCTGAAAACTCAACACTGAAAACCAAAGTCCAAGATCTTGAGAAATCATTGAATAACTTTTCTAGAGGAGAAAAATCATTCAATATGTTGTTGGGAAATCAACTATTTGCTAACAACAGAAAAGGACTAGGTTTTGGAAAATCACAAGTTGATGATAGTGCAAAAGGAAAGGGTATCTTTACTGAATGTAAAATAATTGGACATCATATTGAAAATTGTAGTCATAGGAACAAGAACACAAAATTTATAAAAGTTTGGGTACCTAAAAATTCTACAAACAAATTTCATGTCTATTGGAACAAGAATGAAAAGACAAAACAAGTTTGGGTTCCAAAAGGATTGTTTATTCAAAATTATTCTACCACTAACAACCATGGACCTATAAAAACAAATAGGTCACATACATCTTTAAACGTGTAGGTGTGGTGGCAAGCTAAGGAACAACATTAGTGTTATCTGGATTCTGGCTGTTCCAGATACACAACGGGCGTCAAATTAACGTTCCTTAGCCCAGTATAAAGGTGACAGATTCACTATGGGCAAACAACGAAAGATTATCGTACAGGTAAAACAGGTAGTTGTATTTATTTTCAAACGATAGATAACCGGTAAGAATCTATATCATAATCTGAATTAAATCAGCCAGTTATGATTGATGATGTTAATTCTGATTTTTAACCAATCATCTTACTTGAAGTAAGTGTGATGGTTGACAGAATCTAACTTGCTTGATTTATGATCTTATATGATTTGATTTTAATCTGTGCTTAAAAATTGATCAACCATTTTCTTCTTGAACTTAATCTGTTTGGTCAAACTATGATTGATTACAGATTGCTCATGCTCTAAAAGGTATTTTTAGAAACTGTTGAAACTGTTGCAACTTTACTGGTGAAAACTTCAAATTGCTTTTGAGATAATCATGGTATTTTAACTGTGATTCTACGGAAGGTATACACACTTGCTCTTCATTTGATAAAAGTTTGTGTGCGTTTCGTTGTCATAGTGGTTTATTTCTGAAATTGAATCTGATTTTTTTGAAATGATTCTTAATAATGAAAGTTGGATTTGAGAGATGCAAAGTTGAACTTAATCAATTTGAAAGAAGAAATATCAAGGGATAATTGGTTCACTTCTTTATCTTACTGCTTCTAGACCTGATATTATGTTTTCTGCGTGTTTGTGTGCACGTTTTCAATCAAACCCTAAAGAACCTCATTTGAAAGCCACTAAACGAATTTTAAGATATCTTTCACACACACATTTGGACTATGGTATCCTTCTAGTGAAAATTTTGATTTAGTTGGTTTTTCTGATGCTGATTATGCAGGTTCATTGGTTGACAAGAAAAGTACTAGTGGGACATGTTTCATGCTAGGACATTCTTTAGTGTCATGGTCAAGTCGAAAACAAAATTGTGTTGCATTATCCACCACTGAAGCAGAATATATTGCATTAGGAAGTTGTTGTGCTCAAATTTTATGGATGATGTAAACTCTTTCTGATTTTGGCTTAGTTTTTAAACTAGTTCCATTAAAATGTGATAGTAAAAGTGCAATAGACTTGTCTAATAATCTTGTTCATCATTCACGCACGAAACACATTGATGTGAGACACCACTTCCTTAGAGATCACATTGCTAGGGAAAACATTTGCATTGAATTCATTTCAACTGAGAATCAACTTGTTGATATCTTCACAAAACCCCTCCCCGAAGACAGATTTTCCAAATTACGTTTGGATTTGGGGATTATGGAAATTGACTAATCATTTTTCAATTTTTGGTTGAAATATTCTTGAATATTTATTTTCAACATCAATTTCTAGAATTCAAACCTGTTTTTGGATATCATTCAAAGATTGATTCGAATATGGTATTCAGTAGTGGAAATACGTTTGGTTTATGAAATTTCATAATATGATTAATTTGGTAACTTATTCCACGACCATTTCTATTTCTACCATCTTTCTATCATTCATAATGGTTTTGAAAAATGAGAAGAGTGAATTGCTTTTTAAATTAAAAAGGAAAATAAAGAAAAAATTTAAAAAATATTTCTCATGCATCCATTCTCATTTAAAATTCCTTATGGTTATGCATGGATGGATCATGTGAGGTTATCATCACTCCATTCTCATTTAAAAGTCCTTATGGTTATGCATGGATGGAGCTTGATAACTAATGAGTAACTGCTAATCCCATTTAAAAGTCCTTATGGTTATGCGTGGTTAGTAAGTGCTTATTTCTTTTGTGCTTAAATGTCAAATCTTTTTAAAATTATAATAAATAGAATAAAACATCTCTCTTCTCATTATAAAAACCAAATCATCGATCCATTCTCTAAAATGTGGAAATTGTTATCTTGTTATGATATATTATGGTTTTTCCCTGTTTTTTCCATTTGTTTTCCCCTACTGTTTCATTATTTTTTGTCAGTCTTTTGATGATAACAAAAGGGGGAGAAGAAAGAGATTTTGATAAGAAAATAAGTATTTCTGGAATACTTTACTAAATTTGTTAAATGTTGTTAGTTATCTTTCTATAGTTCTTTTATTCGTCTGTAATTTACTAAATCTTCTAAGGGAGTAGTCTCCGTTGTAGGGGGGTATTCATGTAGGGGAGCATACATGTAGGGGGAGCTAAATATTTAATGGTTAAACAAACACATCTACTGGAATTTCAAAATCTTCAATATATAAGTTTTTCATCATCAAAAGGGGGAGATTGTTTGATGTGTGTTTAGTGTTTGATGATAACAAAATATATATATCGAATTATAGATGTGTTTGCAGATTTTACAAATACAGGAATAAATATTCATTTTGAGTAATAATACTATTGCACAGAATTTAACGAATTCAAACAGTATTTTTATTCAATATAATATTTTATTCAGTACAATGTTTTCAGTTCATACACTGATTTCATACAGTACACTGATTTCATATTTACAGTTCACTCTCACTCATACATTTTCACATTTACATTTCTGTCCTCACTACATCACTCATACACTCAGTCTTCTGCATCTGCATTGTCCAGCTCCAGTATTTGTCATGTCTCCTATGTACCTGTATAATTAAAAACTACAGCAGAAATCTGAAAAGAAACAAATTTTAATTTGCAAAAATATAAAATTTGTTTTTATAGCTGTCTCAGATATATGGGTTATCGTCATCATCTTTGATTGTGTAATATCTGTGCATATCAGTATTCATATCAGGGACAGGTAATTACGAGTGGCTGCAGTACACACGTATACACTTGTGCACTGCCTCGCCAACTCGAGTGCACAAAGTCAAATTAAAATCAGATTCAACACAAGTGCAAATGGGCTCGACCAAAATTCAAAATATCACTGCAACAATGAACTGTGCATGTACATAGAGAAGTCAAACAAATGCATCTGGAAACTACAATTCACAACGACATGGGTCAGAATCAAACAAGTTAAAGTATCAGATCATCAGCATGCAAATGAAACTGTCCAAGGCTCAGTACAACTAAATGACAACACATGTGTAGCTATAAGCAAGCATATATGAAGACTTCAAGCAATACAACTAAAGTATGTCAAGTAAATGGTTCAGGAACTAAACTATGATCAGGCAAAGGCTATGGAGACCAGACTGCAAGATCAAGTGTGCAGATGATCATCACAAGTTAAAGACAAGAGCAACAGAGCTACAAAGTAAAGAGCAGTGACAACATACATGATGACCAGACCAGATATGTTCATCAAGACTACAACACCAGGTTATACTACATAAGTAAAACAAACTACATAGAACAATCAGTGGAAAATGCATGTACAAGTGAGCACATGAACACAGCAGTCTCAATCAAGACACAATGACAACTGTCTACATGAATTAGTTCAAAAGGAATACAACTGCAACCATGAATGTAATTCAAGTGAACAGGCTACAACATAAATGTAAACCAGGCATGATCAAAGACCAGACTACTGAATGCATCAGCAAAACCAAGCAGAAGCATTAGACAACATGATGGTGAAACAGTGTTAAGTAAAGATCAAAGTCAGGTTCAAGTGAACTCAATAACAAAGCTATCAAGAACAATAACAAGAATATCAGGTGATGTCAGAACATATCACAAATACAAATCGGTTTAACAACAAGTATAGCAACTGGAAGTGATCAGTGAACTGGAGGAAGTAAAGCAGCTCACAAGTGAAGCATGTACACAGAAATCATTCAATGCAGGTACAAACAAGTGGAGTGGAGTTTAAAATCAAGCAGAGAATTATAAACATGAATACAGACTAAAGCTCACAGGCCAGAAGCATGTGAAGACTCAATACATAAACAAGTCAACAGTTCATGACAGGGAGCCAGAATATCATCATCGAATAAATGATCAAAGTCAGGGATAACCACTGTAATAACCAAGTGATCGAAGTGGAAGACATAAGTCGAACAAGTCGAGTATGCTACAGATCAGACAACTAAAATGACGAAGTCAACATTGAACAAGTCAAAGTTGAAGACGTAGTCAAGAAATCAAAGTCGTATATATATCAATCACGTTTACAAGTTGAAAAATTAAGATTTATAAATTAGGAAAGTATCACGACTATTTAAAATCATAAAGATCGAACGTTCAATAATCGAAGCCGTGAATCAAAAGAAATTTCCCAAAATATCGAGATGTAAAAACGGCAAGTATAAACAACGTGGTGATCAAGACAATCAAATCAGACGCATATATAAAGAGACCCAAAATCATCATCGACTGTGTGGTGATTCAGAGCAACAGAATAGAAACCCAACAAATCATCACTGAAAAGTTATCAAGCAAAAACAATCAAGATAAACAGAACAGGGATATCACTTACAAATTCCAGAGAAGAGCCGAAGCTCTAAATTGCAACAGCTAAGAATTCCAGAATCGACGAAGCCAAAGCTTCAATTCACCAGCAAGACAACAGGGAAGAACCCTAATTCCAGAGTTGCTACAAAAGTCGACGAAGCCGAAGCTCAAATTTGCCAGTGAAACGAACAAGGGCAAAGCCCTAATTCAATCGAGCAAGCAGTGAAGAAGATCAAACCAGATTCGCCAGAGAATCATCACATCGCCGAAGCCATCGCCATTTTTATTTCTCAAGAGATCGGGCCAGAGAAAAACAAAGGGGATCAAGATAAAATAGCGGGCCGGCCTATATACATATTAGGGTTTTAAGCTCTAGGTTTAAATTATCTTATTGGGCCTAGTTTTAATGATTTAGTTTTGGGCCTAGTTTATTTGTGGGCAAAATCGATTTAAATTTTCAATTTAAATTTTGCCCTAGGTTTAATATGTATTTTATTTTTCAGTTTGTACTTTTCAAATCAAGGCAGTGTAAATCACCACCTAGGGTTTAGGTAGTGTCAGATTGTCTAGTTAGGGTTAGTTCAGTGAGTAGGGTGTGCGAGTTTACAAAGCTCTATAGGCGGAGCAGGGTGTGCGAGTCTGTAGGAGTGTTTGTAAGCGGGATACTGTTTAATCCTAATAGAAATCTGGGAATGCAGTAGTAGGCAGGGGTTGCCGAAGCTGGGTAAATTTTGTGTGTGATTTACTTTTCTGCATATTTTCTTCTCTGCAGTTTGATTACGTGTTTAATTCGTTAAAATTTGCTCTAACCCTATTCACCCCCCCTCTAGGGTTAATCTAGATCCTACATGGATATCTAGTAAGATGATATGCTCCAATGTCCATGGAGAATCTGAAACCATGCCCTTGAGCGTGGTTTATACCCTTCCTCTATAAGGACTCAG
Organism: Allium fistulosum; assembly: GCA_030737815.1. NCBI lineage: Eukaryota > Viridiplantae > Streptophyta > Magnoliopsida > Asparagales > Amaryllidaceae > Allium > Allium fistulosum. The sequence continues at coordinate 928,585,594 of CM060905.1, forward strand.
TTCCATCAAGGGACTATAATCTATAGTTTATGATACCCTCACTGGAGTTATGTTAGTTTTTAGCCCAAAGCATATCTGTGAGATTTGTCTACATTCATTGGTCTTATGACCATAAATCTCATGGAATATGAAGTACTTGTCATTTCTTGTCTCTGTTATAGTTGACTCTCTAGTTCTTAATTAACCGTATTTCATGGTTTTCTGTTAGAGATATAGATTCTTTTAGGTGTCTCCATAAGCTGTGAACGTGGAAGCTCGCCCTATCTTCTAAAGTGTTTTCTTTCTTTGATTATATTATTCCTCTTTCACAGGCCCATATCCTGAGGATTTTCATCTCAACTCGTTTTACATTTTTCCAGCCCTGTCTTGATATCATAATCCTTCAAGCGGATAAACTTGTCGGCTTGATAGTGTAAGTCCTCAAAGTTGGCAGTTGAATTTTTCTTAAGTTTCCTGTAAAACTCTGTTTTCCTATTACTTCCTAAAGTAACAACCATAAAGACAATCCATTTATTAAGTTGTCGCATAGCGGTTGCTATAGCATTGAACCGTGCTAGATTATTCCATTAGTTTTATCCATCCGTTAGCTTGATACCCAAGTGTTAATGGATTAATGCTCCAAACGACTAAACCAAATAGTCTCTAAGTATGATATGAACAAAGGAAAGCATTGACATTTTTTCTCTCCGTAGCTCCAACTGCTTCTATATTCTGAATTTAGCACCTCAAATGTGTTCAAGGGTTGGTTTTTCTAACGTATTGTTCCATGACCAGTTTCTTAAAATTCGAGGCATATTTGATGTTTAGAGTTAACTGGCTATAGTACATCTTGTCAAGCTCTGGTCTCCTACTCTGCTTGCTTGACAACCGATGCATTAGTCCACAGACTCACTCCTCCACAACAAGAATCCTCCCTTATGTTGCTTGGTGGGCCATGTCGTGCCTATCGGGCAATGGATCAACCACCTGTGTACCTATCGGTATGAACTAAGGTGGTCCCGCTTCAGCACCCAAGTGTGTGGTTCCAACATTAGCATTGACTACTGGTGAGTTATAATCCTTTGGTCCTGCATGGGCTATACCATTGGTCTGGTACTGATTAGTCTTGCATCGATCCGATTTGGTTTGAACCCTAGCCTGTTCGGTTTTTGGAAGTCCAAATTTCTATGGCTTCTTCTTGCCTTACCTGCTCCTTTGCATCTAGTCTTGATGGGTTGCAATAGCATCCCCCACTTTGAGACCCAAAACTAAGTGCTACAGATGCTACATTCAAACATAGTATTAATTTTAGGTGACAAAATGCAGCTACATTAATCATATCAATATCAGAAGCACAAGAGTATGAAAAAAAAATTAAAAAAATTAATAGCAAATTTTCACATTTCATAAATAACATTTCATATTCATTACATAATCTCTTTCACAATCCCACGTTTAGAGAAAATATAATTATTACAAAATACTTCAAGAGAGACATATGAAGATGCCCCTTTGGTTGATTAAAGTCTAACACTTGTCAATTATATAACTTACTATTACATCCATATAGACAAAATCAAACAACATAGCAGATTAGATAAGAACTCCTAAATAGCTAGATTGCCTCTTGCACATCTCCGAAAACTTATTCTTCTTACTGGAAAGAGGGAAACCCTTACCCTCGACCTACTTAAATGAGTATCCGAGAGATTAAAGGAAAAAACAAAAACTTCGAGCCAGACAAACAGTTTGTTGTGAATAATAACCTATCATCTCGAACAAAATAAATATCTAGTAAGACCATGCTGCTAAGTGGAATAGGTTTCCCCTCACTAGTATCTTAACAAAAAAAATTCAACCATATACTATGCTCCTACACCCACAATGGTTAAAACATAGTAAAAATATCATATGTAAGTATGCAATGGGGTAAGTCTGACTTATCTGCCAACTTAGGGTTATATCTACCCTAAGTTCACCCATTCTTACAAAACTGACTATCTGTCACAACTCATAGTTTTCCTAGGGTCACTATGAACCTATTAGTTTTAATGAACTGACTAATAACCTGTCAAAAGCTATTAAGGACCACCTATCATGAATCATAGTTTTCATGGGATCACTATGAACCTATTGGGATTCTCCAATAACATCTCTCAAATTATAATTTTTATGGGATAACTATGAACCTATTCGATTCTTCCAATACCATGTATCCAAATTATAGTTTCCATGGGATCACTAGATAACTATTGGATATCCTCCTATAAAAGTACTTAAGCCATAGATTTAATGGAATCACTATGAACATATTGGACCTTTCCAATACCATATCTCATATCATAATCTTTTGATCAGTTCTGGGCATCCTAACTCTTCTGATCCATCTGATCTCCTGGATGCAATTCTACTCATTCAAGAGTTAAATCTGATTATACTCACTAATAGGTCAACCTAGCTACTTATTCTTCCCTTTTTGTATCCAAAATACCATTAAGGGTCATGCTGTTGTGAGTATGATAATAATAATCGTGCAAAATAACTAATCAAATAAGAATAAGAACATATAACATCCATCATTCAAATACGTTCAATCAATTTGCATCTTAAATTTACTTAACCTTCAGTAATAACCCTCTTTGGTAATTTCATATAAAAACATGGGCTAAACAATAATATATTCTTTGAAAACACTTATCATTATATATGATTAATCCCTTTAACTCATATTTAAAACAAGGAAAATATAGCCTATTACTTCACTAATTTCTCATGCCACTTTATAAATCGTTTTAGTACTACCATGTATACGTTTGGAATTAATAGGAGGATGTTGCGCCTCTTCTTTATAGGGGTTAACGCCATAAATTAGAATAGTTCATTTTCAAAGACTGGCGGCATTGATATAGCCATCATAGGACGTTGCATCCCTTCATATCAAAGCCTTTAAGATAATTCTGATTTTATAAAAACATAAGGCTATAATACCGAAGTAAATGTTATCGCAACATAGAAATTTATAGGTTGCTAACTTGCCGAACCTATTGAATATAGCCTTTTATATATGAATACACCTCGATATCAAAGCCTTTAAAATAATTTTGATTTTATAAAAACATAAGGCTATAATATCGAAGTAAGTGTTATCGCAAAATAGAAATTTATAGGTTGCCGAACCTATTGAATATAGCCTTTTATATATGAATATACCTTGATGCCGACATTGACGACATGCGACATCAATTTCATAAAACTTTTGTATTGGTTGCTACGAAAGCAGCAGCTACTATATTGTAATTAGGGTTATCAAAAAAACATGATATAACATCTTCATTACCGTAAAACAATCAATATCGAAAGTAAGGTTGGTGGCATCACCGCCTTAAAACCATAGTTGTTGAAACAGACGACATGCGAAATAATAGCAGCGCCGAAAAGACAACGACAATAGGCCCGCAAATAGTTTAGCAATGAAACTAATGGGTTGTGGCATTACTTAATTGCGGCATCAATGCCATATATTATCAAAACAAGGAAATAAGGGTAGTCGGCACTATCCAAGTATATTACGAGATTACCAAGCCAACATTGATATAATGCCGACATTGATCACTTCAACATGGACGGAATCATTCCATAACTACTTGAGTAGTTATCATATGCTTCCCTCCATGTCGATGCTGCCATTCATAGCTACGGCATTGTCAGGTGTCGGCACTGATATGTGCGGCATGGCAATAACGTATTTCCAATAAAACTGTTTTATTTCTATATAAAGAAATCTCTTTTCACCAACTCCTATTCTTTGTAAATTTCTATTGGTTGAAAACATGCTTTCCAAAATTCTTTTTTGAAATCGGCCACTCCATTTTCTTTCCCAAATTTATTTTGCACCCTTTTAGTAATATTAGTTATTTAATACCATTTTATATGTTTTTCTAGCTTAATAAATTCATATAAAATCATAATCTTTTAGTAAAAATCCCCAGAATTAATAAAAAAGAGAATTAATATATTCTTTAACATATAAAAATTTCTAGGCAAAAATCATCATTTAATTATTTTTAATAATTATAACTCGAAATAAATGCCTTTTGTCACTTAGGAAATTCATAAAATATTCCTATTAATTTGAAAAATTATGAAATTAAAAAACCATCGCCAAAATTATGTTTTACACATCATATCAAAAAATCAAATCGTTTGGAGATCAAAAACATAGGTTTTACCCTTAAAACCTATTAAAATAATTTTATAAAAATTCTAATAAATCATTATTCTATCCAAACAATGATAAAATCAAACATGGCACATCATAGCATCATCACGAATCAAAATCCATCAAGATTCAAAATCAATAAGTTTAAAAATTAAATGGTCTATTATTATTCACCTTAGATTAGGTAATGGAGTTGGGATTTGATGGAGAATGTTTTTCCTTCACTTTGTCTCCTAAATCCCCTTTAGATGTTCTCATCTCTAGCTTATTAACGACCGGCCTTGTTCTTGGTTCTTACTTAATGAATTTTCAAAAAATAAGAATGAATAAGGGGTGAGGGTTTAAGGGATAATAGGTAGATATATTCCTCCTTTGCCCCTCTCATACATTCTTTTATGTTTTAAGATCTAAAACACTCTTAACAATTAATTAGTTAAGGCTCGACCTTGTTATTTATCAAATCTCATCCTCCTTATCTTACTAAACATCCCATTATTCTGTTTAATATATCTAACTAAATAACCTGAATAATGTTAATAAAAATTAGGGGTGTTACAGGCTCCCCTCCTTAAAGAGTGTCATCCTCAAAATTTAGTAAGGACTAGATAATAAGCATATCAATCATGCAAATAATGCTAGTATATCCTACTAGCTACATAGTCTACATACAATAAATATATAACATACCAACATAATAATTCAAGGTAAGTATCCCTAATCCTGTCCTCCATCTCCCAAGTATAGTCTTGCTCATGTCACTTCACTGAACTTTCACCAATCTGACTGTATTGTTCCTTAGCTTCTTCTAATCTATTATTACAACACGAACTAGCTGTCTAACAAAAGTCAGTTCTGGTTATACTACTAAATCTTGCGATGCAGTCAGAGAAATAGTAGTCTCCAGATCATGCATATACTCTCTACGATGGGAAACATGAAAAACATTATGGACTCCTACCAAACTATTCGAGAACTCTACTCGGTACGTGAGTTTCTCGTTCCTCTCTATGATTGGAAATAGATCTACATACCTTGGGGCCAATTTCCTTGACTTTTCCAATTGTACCACACCCTTCATCGACAATACTTTAATGAAAACAAGGTCTCGAACTGAGAATTCTAGATCCTTACACCTCTTATCTGCGTAACTTTTTTCCTAGATTAAGCTTCCTTCATCCTAACTTGGATTAAATCAATCTTCTCTATGGCTTCTCTCAGCATATCTGGACCAAGGACAATCTGTCTACGATCTCCAACCAACGTGCTGGTGATTTGCACGGCCTTCCATGCAAAGCATAGAAAGGTTCCATTCCTATACTAGTTTGCTAACTATTATTATAGGAAAACTCAACTAAGTGCAAATGGTCTTCCCATGACCCACCAAAATCTAGTACATAAGCTCTTGGCAAATCTTCAATTACCTTATTTACTCTCTTTGTCTAACCATCCATCTGTAGGTGATAAGTGGTACTCATCTTAAGCTTGGTACCTAACACTTCCTGTAGACTCGTCTAGAATTCATTAATGAACAAAATATCCCTATCACTGACTATACTACTAGGAATCTCATGCAGTCTAACAATATTCTTCATAAATAACTTGTCCAATACAGGTGCCGTCCTTATCGACTTAACAGGAATGAAGTGTGAACCCTTGATTAGTCTATCCATTATAACCTAAATACTCTCATTTCCCCTATTTGACCTTGGCAGCCCTTTAAAAAAATCCATGGATATCGAATCCTATTTTTAAACCGGTATATCTAAAGGCTGAAGCAACCCACTTGGCTTATGACATTCAGCTTTCAATTGTTGGCAATTCACACATTGTTTCACCCATAAGCCTATATCTGTTTTCATACCTTCCAAGAAGAAACTTTTTTCATATCCTGATACATCTTAGTTCTTCCAGAATGAATAATGAACTTCAATCGATGACACTCCTACGAACTTCCTTCCTTAGGTCACTAGCAACTAGAACACATAACCGTCCTTTCTTCCTCAACTGTTCTCTCTGGTCAAGACTAAAATCTTTTAGACCATCAATCTTAGTTCAATTTTCCAATCTTCTAATACTTTCGACTAGTAATGGATCATCACTTTGCTTAGAAGCAATCCTTTCAATCCATACCAGTCGAACTTCCAAACAAGGCAACATGGCAGTACTTTGACTAGAACTAGCAGTCAATCTTAACTGCGCATTACAAGTAGTCAACGCCTCTAAATCCTTCCATATTATGAAAAGAGCTGACACCACATTCTAATGTTTTCTGCTAAGTACATCTGCCACTTTATTTCCTTTCCCTATCATATAATCAGTACCAAAATCATACGCTACTAAAAACTCTAGCCACCTCTATTATCTCATATTCAACTCTTTATGAGCGAATAAATACCTCAAAGAATTATGATCCGTATACAACTTGAATCTTTCTTCTAAGAGGTAGTGTCTCCACACTTTCAATGCGAAAATCACCACTGTCAACTCCAAATCATGAGTCAGATATCTAACTTCATATGGTCTGAGCTGTCGAGAAGCGTAGGCAATTACTTTACCCGTTTCCATCAACACAGCTCCTAACCCTGTTCCACATGCATCTATATACACCACTAAATCTGATTACCATCTGGTACAACTAATACGGACGCATTGGTCAACAAATATTTTAACTTAATGAACACTTCCTCTAATTAATCCGATTAAATAAACTTTACATCCTTTTTGGTTCATTTAGTCAAATGTGCTGCTGTCTGAGAGAAATCCTTGATAAATCTTCAGAAATATCCAGCTAATCCAAGAAAACTTCTTACCTCGGTCACCGTTTCGGTTCTCTTCCAATTATTAACAGCTTCAATCTTGGCTGGATCCACTAACGACCCTTTTTCTCAATTGATGGAAACCAAGAAATTTCACTTCTCTTTTCCAGAAATGAAACTTCAAAAACTTCGCCTTTAGTTGATGCTACCTCAACATCTCAAGCACTATTCAAAGATGAATCTCATGACCTCTTTCATCCTTAGAATATATCAAAATATCATCAATAAACACCAACACAAACCTATCCAAGTGCTCTCGTAAAATCTAGTTCATCAAATCCACATAAAAAGTAGGGGCATTAGTTAACCCAAATAGCATTACTAACCATTCGTACAAACCATACCTCGTTTGAAATGCCGTCAAAGGAATACTACTCTTAGCCACCCTCAATTGATGGAACCCTATTGCCAAAATTAACTGGGAAAATAATTTGGGTCCCCTCAACTAATCAATTAAATCATCTATTCTCGGCAGAGAATATCTATTCTTTATCGTCTTCTCATTCAGCTTACCATTATCAATGCATAATCTCAACGACCCATCTGGTTTCCTCACGAACACCGTGGCCGCCCAAGGCAAACTAATCGGTCTAATAAAATTCTTCCCTTCTAAGTCCACTAGCTGAACTTTAACTCCTTCATCTCAGTAGGTGTCATCTTGTTAGGTGGTCTATTAATGGGTTCAGCTCCAGGTATAAGATCTATTCGAAACTTAATAGGTCGTTTCGGTGGTAGTCCTGTAACCAGCTCAAAAACATCGACAAATTCTTGTATAACATAAACCTGATTTACTTCGTCTTCTACTTCCATTGCACCCAACAAAGCACAAATTTCTGAACTCAACTTCTCAACTGAGTATATAATTCAGTCACTACTATCTGGGTGTCTCGGTGATATTTTTATATCCTAGAAAAATATCCTAGCATCATATCTGCTCAGCCAATCCATACCCAAAATAACCCTTAAACCCGCAAAATCAAACACAAACAAACTTCAAGCAAAAGAATAACCTAGAAACTCAAATTCTAGATGGTCGCATTTTGTCCCCAGAGTTGTATACCCTCCGATTAAATTAGCTACACTTAAGGAAGTAACAAGGTATGATGGTTCTACCTCTAACTTATCTACTAGAAACCGAGAGGTAAAAGAATATGATGCACCAATATCAAATAATACTCTAACTGGTATGCTATAAATCAAAAGCTTTCATCATAGACTCCTTTCTCAGCAGCAGTCGGTCTGGAAGATGATGGTTCCAAAGCAAAGGCCTTTCCTTTATTAGCTCTAGCTAGCTCTGGACACTGATTCTTGTAATGCCCCATCTGGTCCTAATTAAAACACTTCACACCTTTACTGTCCGCAACCTTCAATCCCTTACCGATTTGAAATTCATGAGAAAAATGTCCTTTATTATCGCAATTAAAGCAAACACGATCAGCTTTTCCTTTCTTGGCAGCTCCACCCTTCTGAGCTCCCTTCTTCTTAAAGAACATCCTCTTCTTACTCTAAAAGTCCTGAGTCTCCACTGACTTCTCTTTTCCAAAATTCACAAGCTCTCCTCATTCCTTATAGCCATTTCCACCACTACATTACTCGAATCTCGGAGATGTGGCATAGTCACTTTAGCAAACTACAGCTTCAAATACTGGATAAACTTCTAGTTACGCTTAATCACGATGTCGATGGTAGCATATCCATACCTAAACAGTTCATCAAACATCATAGCATATTCTAACATCGACATTTCCACATCATCCAATTCCATAAATTGCCTAATCAAGGTTAACTTGGTTACTTCAAATAAGAATCTCACCTCAAACCTCTTTCGAAATTCAGCCAAAGTCAATTCCTCTTTTGGCATTCCAACGGTCACTCCATTCCACCAGTATAAAGTAGCTCCTTGCAATTGCCTCATGCCAACCTCCTCTTCTGATCATCATTCAATCCTAGGTCAGCAATGGTTCTTTCAGAGTGCAATATTCAATTATCCACTTCAATAGCATCCTTAGTTCCAACAAAAAGGCTTTCCTCCAAGACTAGTATAATCTCGGTTTAGCATAGCATAGTTATTACCAATTGGCTCCATGGGCTTAACTTCTCTTGCATTTGCAGCATTTCCGCCACCTACTCCTGCAGCCGCTCCAGCTTGCATCAGATTGATGAAGAACTGATATATAGCCCCCATATTTAATGGTGGGATTCCAGCAACTACATTATAATTTGCGTTTTGATTAGCATTTGCTTGTTGATCTTGGTTCCGTCTAGTATTGGGTCGAACATTTCAATTCATCGTAGTGCCTCCTCAGCCTAGATTCACTCTTCTATATCCTGCTTCCATATCTTGCTTTTTCGTAATCTAAATATGATCCTTAATAAGATACAGAAGAACAGTCTAAGAAAGAGGGGAGAATACATACTTATATATAGCAAATACAAGTACATTACTATAGCATTATCCCATACTCCAATCTTATTCTCCAATTCATTAGGCTTATATTTTCAAAAATATTTTAATCTTTTAAGTTTTACATAACCTATACTCTGATACAAACTTGTAAAATTCCCCACTTTGAGGCCCGAAACTAAGTGCTACAGATGTTGTAGTCATTCATAGTATTAATTTTCGATGACAAATTGCGGCTATGTTAAACATATCAATAATCAAAAGCACGTAAATATGAAATTTTTTAAATACAATTTAATAGCAAAATTTCACATTTCATTTCATAAATAACGTTTCATATTCATTACATAATCCCATTCGCAATCCCACGTTTAGAGAAAATATAATTATTACAAAATAATTCAAGAGCGACATATGAAGATGCCCCTTTGGTTGAAAAGAGTCTAACACTTGGCAATTATATAACTTGCCATAACATCCATACAGACAAAACCAAACAACATAGCGGATTAGGTAAGAACCCCTAAAAAGCTAGATTGCCTACTGCACGTCTCCGGAAGCTTATTCGTGTTACTGGAAACATGGAAACCCATACTCCCGACCTACTCAAACGAGTACCTAAGAATTTAAGGTGAAAAACAAAAACTTCGAGTTAGACAAACAATCTGGACTGAATGATAACCTACCATCTCGAACCAAATAGATATCTAGTGAGGCCCGCCGTTAAGCAGAATTGTTTATCCCCTTACTAGTATCTTAACCAAAACAAATTAACCATATACTGTGCTCCTGTATCCACAATGGTTAAAACATAATAACAATATCATATGCAAGTATGCAGTGGGGTAAGTTTACTCATCTATTAATTTAGGGTTATATCTACCCTAAGTTCACCCATTCTCACAAAACTGGCTATTTACCACAACTCATAGTTTTCCTAGGGCCACTATGAACCTATTTTTTTCATAGCCTGGCTAATAATCTATCAAAGCTTTTAAGGACTACCTGTTATGAATCATAGTTTTCATGGGATCACTAAGAACCTATTAGCTTCCACCAATAACATTATCCAATCATAGTTTTCATTGGATTACTATGACCCTATTGGGATTCTCCAATAACATCTCTTAGATCATAGTTTTTATGGGATGACTGCGAACTTATTGGATTCTTCCAATACTGTATTCAAATCATAGTTTTCATGGGATCACTAGGAACCTATTGGATATCCTCCAATAACACTACTCAAGCCATGGATTTTGTGGGATCATTAGACCCTTTCAATACCATATCTTATATCGTAATCTTTTGATCGGTTCTGGGAATCCTAACACTTTTGATCTATCTGAACTCCTGGATGCAATTCTACTCACTCAAGAGTTAAATCTGATTATACTCACTAATAGGTCAACCTAGCTACTTATTCTTCCCTTTTTGTATCCAGAATACCGTTAAGGGTCATGTTGATGTGAGTATGATAATAATAATCGTGCAAAATAACTAATTAAATAAGAATAAGAACATATAGCATCCATCATTCAAATATGTTCAATCAATTAGCATCTTATAATTACTTAACCTTAAGTAATAACCCTCTTTGGTAATTTCATATAAAAACTTGGGCTAAACAATAATTTATTTCTTGAAAACATTTATCATTATATATGATTAGTCCCTTTAATTCATATTAAAACAAGTAAAATATAGCTTCTTACTTTACCAATTTCTCATGCCACTTTATAAACCATTTTAATACTGCCATGTATACGTTTGGAATTAATAGAAGGATGTCGCACCTCTTCCTTATATGGCTTAACACCATAAATTAGAATATGTTTATTTTCAAAGGCTAGCAGCATTTATATAGCCATCATAGGACGTCGCATCCCTCCATATCAAAGCCTTTAAAATAATTCTGATTTTATAAAAACATAAGGTTATAATGCCAAAGTAAATATTATCGCAACATACAAACTTATAGGTTGTCGACCCATTGAATATATCCTTTAATCCATGAATATACCTTGAAGCCGACATTAATGACATGCAACAACAATATCATAAAACATTGATATTGGGTGTTATAAAAATAGCGGCTACTATGCCGTATTAGGTTTATCAAAACCAGGATATAGCCTCATTGCCATAAAACAATCAATATCGAAAATAAGGTTGGTGGCATCACCGCCTTAAAACCATAGCTATTAAAACAGATGGCATGCGGCATCATAGCGATGCCAAAAAGGCAAGGGCAATAGCGCCGTAATAGTTTAATAACGAAACTAAAGGGTTGTGGCATTACTTAATTGCGGCATCAATGCCGTATATTATCAAAACAAGGAAACAAGGGCGGTCCGCATTGCCCAGGTATACCGTAATTACAGTAAAAATTGTTTTATTTCTATATAAAGAAATCTCTTTACACCAACTCCTATTCTTTGTAAATTTTCTATTGGTTGAAAACAAATTTTTCCAAATTCTTTTCAGAAATCTGGTGCAACTCCATTTTCTTTCCCAAAACAATTTTTGCACCCTTTAAAAATATTAATTATTTAATACTATTTTATAAGTTTTTCTAGCTTAATAAATTCATATAAAATCATAATCTTTTGGGAAAAATCACCAAAATTCAACAAAAATCAGAATTAACATATTGTTTAACATATAAATTTTTTTAGGCAAAACTCATTATTTAATTATTTTTAATAATTATAATCCGAAATAAATGCCCTTTCTCTCTTAGGAAATTCACAAAAATTCCTATTAATTTGAAAATTTATGAAATTAAAAAGCCATCTTTAAAATTACGTTTTACACATTATATCAAAAAGTCAAATTGTTTAGAGATAAAAAACTTTGGTTTTACCCTTAAAACCTATTAAAATAATTTTATAAAAATTCCAATAAATCATTATTTATCCAAACAACGATAAAATCAAACATGGCACATAAGAGCATCATCACGAATCAAAATCCATCAAGATTCGGAACCAGCGAGCATAAAAATGAGATAGTCTATTAATATTCATTTTAGATTATATAATGGAGTTGAGATGTGATGGAGAATGTTTTTCCTTAGCTTTGCCTCCTAAATAGATTTTCTCTTTTCTAGCTTATTAATGGTCGGCCATGTTATTGGTTTTTACTTAGTGGATTTTCGAAAAATAAGAATGAATGAGGGGTGATGGTTTAAGGGATAATATGTAGATCTATTCCTACTTTGCCGCTCTCATACTTTCTTTTATGTTTTAAGTTCTAAAACACTCTTAACAATTAATTAGTTAAGGCTCGACCTTGTTATTTATCAAATTTCATCCTCCTTATCATACAATAAATCACATTATTTTATTTTATTTATCTAATTAAATCTACCAAATAATGTTAATCAAAATTAGGGGTGTTAGAGTTACAGACAGAATCTAGACCAATGTTGGTGCTTCTTGCTCCATAAGTCTGAGGAATGCTCCATTACTCCAAACAACTTAGCTAGGAAAGGAGCTATCATATTTTCCATCATCATTTGCAATCACTATCAAACTCTTCTCTAGTAGCTATACCAAGTTGTCTTCCCGATTCAACACATTCCAACCTCATACACTTTGCCGGCACATAGACAAACTCCTACAATATAGCTGGTTTATCAATTATCGATCTCTTAGTCAACTTCATTCCAGGGTGCACTCCACTATACAAGTCATCAAGGTGAACCTTTCATCCATATTCTAAATTCCAACGGCTGTAGCATTAAACCGGGATAGGTATTACCGTAACAACTCATCTTCCCTTTACATCACATCAGATAATGGGTATCTACGTCTCGGTTGTTCAATATGTACCTATAATTGACTAATAAACTTCTTCTTCAACATTGCACAATAACATATATAACCTTGGGGTAAACAAAAAAAACATAATGGCTAAGTCTGGCAAGAATAATGGAAAGAACTTGCACAAGGCTTCCTCTGTAGCTCCGCTCATCAACATGTGGTGGGTATACCATCGTCAATGTAATATGGGGTCAGTTAATCCTTCGAATGGCTCTGCAGTAGGCGTATAGAAATCTATGGGGTTCCTGATAGTTCTATCTCTAGGGAGAAGGTACTACCAAACCTAACTCTAATTTCTCACTCCACTTGTTCATATCGAACACATTATAGAGCCATCCTATCCTTTGATCTGGGTGATTGGCAATGATATCTTCATTTCCCTTCGAGTGGGCGATTTCCTTCATCCTCCCTACAACAACTTGATCTTTGATTTCAGAAATTTTCATAGCCCCTACATCGATCCCACTGATTACTTTGTCCTCCATTGAGCACAATTTCAATGGGGGAATGAGAAGCATTTTCTGTAGCTGCCACTGATTTGGCATCATCCCTATTTGGTTTGGCGTCGAACTATTTCCTGGTCAAGTGTTAGGCTGGACTCTTTATTGTTTCATCCCTCCAGCATTCTTTCTTCTATATCTTTAACTTTCTTAATCAGATTCCTTGTAGCAATGCGACCCCTTTCACCTTATGGATCCTCTAGATTGGGATCTCCCTTATATTCCAATGTTGTGACCAATATTTTGCGGCTTCCCTAAGCATGCCATGAGTTGGTCTACCATGGTTTACTGTTAAGTAGCAAAACATTCGTTCAATCTAGGTCATTATGTTCGTTGGCACTGGAGTGCTTGCTGAATGATCATCTTGATTGTTCATTGTTTGATTGGATGCGTTGGTGTTCCCTGCTTTCCCACTGGTAGCATCAACCTTATTCTTTGATTTCAAAGGCATACTGAGAATCAGCTCTTGGTGAAAGCAATAAAAATGTTTGTACAAAAAATGGACAAATACCTCTAATCGATTTTTTGTAGAATTATGAATACGGGGTGTATAATATAGCTGTTATATTTGGCTTATGATTGATTTTCAGAAAACAGGTCACATATAGGTTATGTAGAAAGTAAATTGCAATAAAGTAAAGATCACAAAGATTTATAGTGGTTCGGCCAGAATGTGCCTACATCTACTTTCATTTTCATTATCCTTCATATAGATATTTGGTACAATACTTAGGGTACAAATTATGATGATCTATTGCTCAATAGTAAGTAAGATATAGACCCAAAGGAGTCTGTTCGACTACCTCTGCTCGATTATTCTTGCTCGTCTATTCTTGGTTGTCTATTTCTGTTCGGTTATTCCTATTAGCATATCCCTATTCGGCTGTCCTTGGCAGTCCCTGTTAGGCGATTCCTGTTAGGCTGTTCGTACTAGGCTGTTCCTTTTAAGATGTCCTTGTTAGGCTGTTCCTAACTTTTTGTTACTTGTCCTCCATTATTGTTGTAAGCTTAGCTCTCTAGAATTGTCTACCAATGTTGTTTGATGCTTTGGTATTTATAAAAGTGGTGGTATAGGGAGGTCAGGCCAACAAAATAAACAATTTCCCTTTATAACATGCTCGGTTTGGTACTTTCCATATATACAAGATTTGGTCTAGAATTTCTAATTTTAGCTTGCTGAGCATCCTATGTTCGACGCCACATTGGTTCGATAGTGCTCTTGATCACTAATGTCTTGGTCTGGTGCTCCTTGGTTCGATAGTGCCTCAGTCTGCCTTGGTTCGACGATGGCTTAGCCCAACGGTGTCTCTATCCGATAGTGCCTCGGTCTGGCAGTTCCTCGATTTGGAGATGTGTCTCTCTCCAGTGGTTCCTCGTTACGATGGTGCATCAGTCAAGTGGTGCCTTTGTCCAGCAGTTGCTCTATCCAAGGGTGCCTAGGTGTAACGACCCACCAATTTATCATTGATAAATTGGATTTATTATTAAATTTATGCAAATAAAAGGATAATATTATTTCAAGTAATAATAAGTAATAGTAATCTTATTTTGAATAAATATTTTCCTCAAAATTTATATCGATAAAATGACATTTTATTTAAATAAATAATTTATTTAATTTAAATTAAGATTTAATGACTTAATAATTATTTTAAGTGTCCAAATAATTATTTGAAATGATGATAATTCATTTTGAATGGTTATAAAGTGATAATGAATTATTTATAATAGTTTATAAAGATATATATTTGATTTGAAAATATAAGGAAAAATCGATATCGCTTTATCGGTATAATGGCTATTTTGTAAATAATTTTTAATATTAATTTATATGGTTTCATAAAGAAATGTGATCATTTTAATTAGTTTAAAATGATAAGAAATTTATTTTTGAATTTTGTTTACAAATAAATGTACGTTAATAAATAAGTGAAAATGTGACTGATAATCGGTTCTCCGAATTTCAACGATTTAACGAACAAAAGTTGATCGAAGACGTTCGAAATTTTGTGAACTTACATGTACATACATATATATGTCACATGCATATACATACATAAGTGTATATATATATATATTACAATAATTATTTAGTAATTCTTAAGCTTAACCTTTAAGTGACCATAAAGCAAACATCACTTCATTGTACCACACCATCACTTCACATAAACCATCACATGGCTTTAGGGGGAAGCCGTACGCCAGAGGCTAGGGGAGGGGTGTGGGCTAGGATTATTTAGGTAATTATGCAATATAATATTTTATTCTAAGGTTTTTCCTATAAATATCACCCCTCTTCTCATAAAAATCCTAATACCATTCCACCTTTTCTTCCTCTTCTTTTCAAGCTTCCTAAGAGCCTCTTTAATGGCTTCTTATTCATAAAAACATATATTAGAAAAGTTAGAAAAATATATATTAAATAAAAGAAAAAATGTATACACTAGTTTATAATATCGATCCACTTCAAAACTAGTTCTAAACACCTCCTTTACTCTTCCAAAGTCCACAGCCACCACCCCACACCACCTAGGCCATGAGCGCCATCACCATCAAGGCTAGGCCAAGCCACTTCAGGGGTCCAAAGCTCGATTTTGTGGAGTTTAATTTCATGATAGCGGAGCTATAGCCGATTTTCTATTAGCTCGAAGGGAAAATGAACATGAGAACTCCTAAACTATTATATTATATTTTGGATGATGATATGATGTTTGCAATGGATGTTTAATATGTTTTGATCATCAAGATTTGTTGTTTAAATATGACTGTTGAATATATATATATATATATATATGAAAGTCATGGAAATACACGTCGATAAGCACAAAGAAAATCACATTTTTTGAATTAATGAATGGTGTGCATGGAATGTTAAACCTCTTTAAAATGGTTTTAAAACAAGTTTGAAATGTTTTACAAACATTTAAAAGTGTATTGGTGAAGTTTGATTGAAAATGGAAAAATTAGTCAAAAATAGGCGCGTCGTGTAACGGCTGTTCGCGATTTCGCGCCATAAAAACCAAACGAGTGTAAAAGATGGAATATAGCTCGGAATTCTTCGAGATAAGAATTTTATAAACTATTATATCCATAGTTTTCAAACGAAGAAAGAAAATCGAGATTTCGATGAGTAGATTTTGAGATATGAGCAAAACAAGCTTTTTGAAAAATCGCGTTTTTGCAATTCATAATCCAAAACTGGACTTTTTTGAAAATGATATTTTAAAATTGTTTAAAAATGTGGAATAAATCTTATAATGTTTTAAAAGTGTTTTGAGAAATAAAAATGAATTTTCAAGTAATAAAAAGTCGTTTTGATTTATATAGCTTAAAAAGGACTTTCTGCACACTTTTTTGTAACTTTTAAATTTTTGTTTTAAACTTAACAATTCTTTTCCAAATCTTTTATAAATGTTTTCAAATGGATAACTAAGTGTTTGAATAATGATTTGGAGGTTTTTATAACTTATTTAATAGAGTTTAAATAGACGATTTAAAGAAAAGCTATTTCAAGTGGTTTAATCATGGCTCTAAAATCCAACGAGTGGACTGGATTTTTCTATTCGTGAGATCCAAACGTGAGGTGCTTATACTAAGGAGATGTTTAGGAGCAACCAGTGCCCTGGTTCACTTGGCCTTTACCCTGGGCGAGGGATAGATAAGGTCGAAATGTCGGAAACGAGTTAAGTATAAAAAGATTTAAAATTTCCAAATTTAAATTAAGTACAACTTTGATTGTATAGAGATGATCTACTTATACTCGGTGTGAAAAACGAAGAGGGAACTTACTATTCGTGGAATTAGAAAGGTGATTTCACCGTTATTCCACCCAGATTATTTGTTGAATACGGGAATTGATGTTGAGTAGAAGTAGATGATTTCTATAGATTCTGCTCACTCAATATTTACTAGTTTTGGATTAGTATCCTAGATAACATGGTTTTATCTCAATTAAAATTATGAGTTTTAAATTAAGAAACCTTTGTTAAGATTTAAATGAAATGATTTGGAAATATTTTTCTAAGTGAAAAATGAAATGATTTCGAATTTATTCCCAGTTCGAAAAGGTTTTAAATTAATCAAAGGATTTGATAAGAGAGGTTTAATAATTCCGTATATACTGGAAAGAATCTTTTAGAATATATATCTCTAAGAAATATTTTTATAAAAAGAACTTAATCGATTAAAGAACGATTCCCTATTCATAGAACCTCTTTTTATCGATGATTAGTTCGAAGGAACCAGAGTCTTTTCTGATGATTTTTGTCTATTTCCACCACACTCTTGAGCTATAGTATTCCGCATTTGTAAGGACAAGAATTTATAACTGTCCATGTTTTTAAATTTGATAAATGTATTTTAATTTCCGTTGTAAAGGTTTTTTTAAAGTAATATATGTGAGATTCTATTGTCTTTATTTTTCTTTCTTACCCTTGAGAATCCACTTCTCCGGCACCTGGATTTACAACACGTGAATACCGAGGATGTATTAGTGTCGATTTTTGAGAGTTAAAGAAACAGGTCCTTACATCGTGGTATTAGAGCTTAGGTTGAGCGAATACCTGAGCTTGATAAGGGTAAAAGACTCATCAGAGAAAGGGTTAGTAATAACCTAGGATAGGTAACTCATTAGAGATAGTGTAACGCCCCACTCCGAGACCCACATTAGCAAAGAGTATTACAAGGTAATACCGTCTGCTAATGCGAAGAATAGAGCTGGATAGGAGCGACCATCATAGCCTTGTCTTAACTATCTACTGAATACATCGATAAATGTAGCTTACAAATTTTTTTCCATGTGGATCGACATATCCAATAAATATTTAATACAAAACTATAATGGCTATAAGATCTAACAGAACAAAATATAACAACTCAAATGTAAAACACATCACAGAATAATAGATCATCACATACATATACACATATACCGGTACATCACGGAGTAAATAAAATGATACATGTCAAGTGGTGATCTACTGTTCTGTGATGTGTTTTACATTTGAGTTGTTATATTTTGTTCTGTTAGATCTTATAGCCATTATAGTTTTGTATTAAATATTTATTGGATATGTCGATCCACATGGAAAAAAATTTTATAAGCTACATTTATCGATGTATTCAGTAGATAGTTAAGACAAGGCTATGATGGTCGCTCCTATCCAGCTCTATTCTTCGCATTAGCAGACAGTATTACCTTGTAATACTATTTGCTAATGTGGGTCTCGGAGTGGGGCGTTACAGCTTGGTATCAGACCTGAGCTCAGAACAAAATATGATAAACACAGAACAGAAACACATATTATAGTACATCCAAGTATAATACAAGTGATAACATAGTTTCCCACTATCGTATTCCTCAATTGTGCCTTTAGTCTTTTCATTTTCTTAGAAATGATAATAAGTTTGAAAAAATTATAATGGTTTTAAATATCACTATTTTTGAAATTGTAGAAATTGGACCTCAAATGGCTTAGATTTAAATTATGTGTTTTGATCCTTAATGATTAGAGTTGCGCAGCAGAAATGGTGTGACCGTTTTCGCTGGGCACATTTAATGCTTTGTTTTTAATAAATGCTTGTTTAGTGGATAATTGCATGAATGGGTGTTAGCATAGTAATTATTGAAATAATATTGAGTAGGTGATATAATTGAGAGTTAGAAACCTACTCAATGCAAATGATAAGAACTTGCAGTCTCTTCAAGTTGTAGCTACCGCAAGAATTATTAGAAAGATTAAATTTCGAAAATGAAATTTAATTCATAAGTGGTATTTAACCAAAGGTTAAAATGAAATAAAAATTTAATGTCTAAGAATTTCATGGATGCATTTTAAAGAAGTAAAATTACTAAAAGAATTTTTAGGAAAGAAAGCATCCATGTGAATGGAAAATCTTTCTAACAAGAGATATACTTATGTATATAACTTGATTGTTTTATGAATTGATTGTATGGTTGTATAATAAGAAAATGTTTTATGTTTTGAAAATAAACATTGTTACAACCAAGTTTAAGATTCCTTAAGTAATCAAAACAGGTTTTATAATTTCTTGTGTCAATTGGCTAATAAGTATTTTAAGAATTCTGGTCGATGCGTCTGATCAGCGTTATCGATAGGGATTCCTGTACACTTACGGGGCGATGTGATACATGCTTTTGAAATGGCAATAAATAATATTTACTAGTATGGATGTTGAATGCAAAAATATATAAATATTGCAAAGGTTTTGAAAATTCCAAAATTGCCATTTGAGATAAGTATTTCATACATACTTAAGGACTTATGGAAATAGTGTGACATAGAGGGCAATGGAGAGGCAATGTTGATCTTGGTCAACTTTACAGTCCTTGATAATGTCATTCACTATAAATATGTTAGTTAGATGTTATCATTTTATGAATTGATAATTGGAAAATTTGAATATGGTTTCATTTAAATAAATTGTATTCATTATTGGTTATATTACATGTTTGTGAAAGTTTACATACATGAAAATTTTAAAATGCTTAAGTAATCTTTTGGGTAACGTATTTTTGGAAAATATTACCTTATGGTAATTTATTTATATGGAAAATAAATTTTAATTAAGGAAATACCTTAATTGGATGAAACTATCATGTGATAGTGATTAATAAAATAAATTATTCAAATTAAGAAAAAGAATTGTTTAGGAAACTAAAATATTGATTGGAATGAGGTTTATGAAGATTAGTTTAAACATTTAATCATTTGATTAATAACAAGTGAAAAAAAACATGCCTTTTGGAAAATTTAAGAAAATGCTAATTTGGTGCTTTTGAATTAGCATGAAATTTAATAAGGAGCAAAACCATTAGAGTAAGTATGGTTATGAATTTAAATAGTGTTAAAAACTTGTTAATTATGTATTTGTGAAGTTCAATTGAAAACAAGTTTGAATTAAGTATCAACCTCGCTTTGATACCAAGCTGTAACGCCCCACTCCGAGACCCACATTAGCAAAGAGTATTACAAGGTAATACCGTCTGCTAATGCGAAGAATAGAGCTGGATAGGAGCGACCATCATAGCCTTGTCTTAACTATCTACTGAATACATTGATAAATGTAGCTTATAAATTTTTTTCCATGTGGATCGACATATCCAATAAATATTTAATACAAAACTATAATAGCTATAAGATCTAACAGAACAAAATATAACAACTCAAATGTAAAACACATCACAGAACAGTAGATCATCACATACATATACACATATACCAGTACATCACAGAGTAAATAAAATGATACATGTCAAGTGGTGTAGCAACCACAATATACAGGCGAGTCAAAAGAATATACATATCAGAGTTACAAACAAAAAGGACTACACAAAAAGCTATAACAAAAGGAACTAGCAGAAAAGTCCATGCGGAAGCAGAATAGGCTAAGTCCAAATGTACCTAACCTGAAACACCTCGATCTGTCCCGAGTATAAAATACACGGGTCAGTCTAGCTAAACAAATCAGTTAGATAAGCTAAATGATAATGAACATGCAAGGTCATAAAGTACCACAAAAATCTCTAAAAGAAATAACATGATCATCTAACAAGAGATGAATCATAACAAGCCTCATATCATCGGCAACTCAACTAAACAAAGGATATAAATATCCCAAATCAAGCCAAAAAGGCAAATAACAAATACCAATGAAGGTAACACAAGTTTCCACAAGGTAATCGCTATGTATCGAGTGGTTCAAAAGACCTACTCCGAAAGGCGATACTCTAGGGAAATATAAATATTAATGAAACAAAAGATGCACGTGCTCAGTACTGTATAAACAAGGATCCACAAGCCCGAAGGCGACAAACCCAAGTATCCCTCGAGCGGTGACGAAGGACCAACTCCAAAAGTGATACTATAGGGCAACAAGCCCAAAGGCACAAACCCGAAGGCACAAGCCCGAAGGCAACAAACCGTAGTGGCGAAGGTCCGGAGGCCCAGTACTGGACACCACTAACTGGCAATATGTGTCTCAAACTCTCGGGAAGGAACCCGAAAAGTGTTAACGTGTGTCCCATACCACACAGTCGCACTTAACGATTTACTAACCGTTAGTCAGTTTCACACTAAAAGCAGTACAAAGTTTACCTCATCTCATCGGTAAACCAGACCCGAAGGTCAAAACGATCAAACGAAAAGATTAGGAATTAACTGAAAAGATAAACGCACGTGTTCATAGCACGCGTTTTATCTAATCATTTAATTATTTGTAAATCACAAGTTATACAAGGTAATACCGTCTGCAAAGAGTATTACAAGGTAATACCGTCTGCTAATGCGAAGAATAGAGCTGGATAGGAGCGACCATCATAGCCTTGTCTTAACTATTTACTGAATACATCGATAAATGTAGCTTATAAATTTTTTTCCATGTGGATCGACATATCCAATAAATATTTAATACCAAACTATAATGGCTATAACATCTAACAGAACAAAATATAACAACTCAAATGTAAAACACATCACAGAACAGTAGATCACATACATATACACATATACCGGTACATCACAGAGTAAATAAAATGATACATGTCAAGTGGTGTAGCAACCATAATATACAGGCGAGTCAAAAGAATATACATATCAGAGTTACAAACAAAAAGGACTACACAAAAAGCTATAACAAAAGGAACTAGCAGAAAAGTCCATGCGGAAGCAGAATAGGCTAAGTCCAAATGTACCTAACCTGAAACACCTCGGTCTGACCCGAGTATAAAATACACGGGTCAGTCTAGCTAAACAAATCAGTTAGATAAGCTAAATGATAATGAACATGCAAGGTCATAAAGTACCACAAAAATCTCTAAAAGAAATAACATGATCATCTAACAAGAGATGAATCATAACAAGCCTCATATCATCGGCAACTCAACTAAACAAAGGATATAAATATCCCAAATCAAGCCAAAAAGGCAAATAACAAATACCAATGAAGGTAACACAAGTTTCCACAAGGTAATCACTATGTATCGAGTGGTTCAAAAGACCTACTCCGAAAGGCGATACTCTAGGGAAATATAAATATCAATGAAACAAAAGATGCACGTGCTCAGTGCTGTATAAACAAGGATCCACAAGCCCGAAGGCGACAAACCCAAGTATCCCTCGAGCGGTGACGAAGGACCAACTCCAAAAGTGATACTATAGGGCAACAAGCCCAAAGGCACAAACCCGAAGGCACAAGCCCGAAGGCACAAGCCGTAGTGGCGAAGGTCCGGAGGCCCAGTACTGGACACCACTAACTGGTAATATGTGTCACAAGCTCTCGGGAAGGAAGCCGAAAAGTGTTAACGTGTGTCCCATACCACACATTCGCACTTAACGATTTACTAACCGTTAGTCAGTTTCACACTAAAAGTAGTACAAAGTTTACCTCATCTCATCGGTAAACCACACCCGAAGGTCAAAACGATCAAACGAATAGATTAGGAATTAACTGAAAAGATAAACGCACGTGTTCATAGCACGCGTTTTTTCTAATCATTTAATTATTTGTAAATCACAAGTTATACAAGGTAATACCGTCTGCAAAGAGTATTACAAGGTAATACCGTCTGCTAATTCGAAGAATAGAGCTGGATAGGAGCGACCATTATAGCCTTGTCTTAACTATCTACTGAATACATCGATAAATGTAGCATATAAATTTTTTTCCATGTGGATCGACATATCCAATAAATATTTAATACAAAACTATAATGGCTATAAGATCTAACAGAACAAAATATAACAACTCAAATGTAAAACACATCACAGAACAGTAGATCACATACATATACACATATACCAGTACATCACAGAGTAAATAAAATGATACATGTCAAGTGGTGTAGCAACCATAATATACAGGCGAGTCAAAAGAATATACATATCAGAGTTACAAACAAAAAGGACTACAAAAAAAGCTATAACAAAAGGAACTAGCAGAAAAGTCCATGCGGAAGCAGAATAGGCTAAGTCCAAATGTACCTAACCTGAAACACCTCGGTCTGACCCGAGTATAAAATACACGGGTCGGTCTAGCTAAACAAATCAGTTAGATAAGCTAAATGATAATGAACATGCAAGGTCATAAAGTACCACAATAATCTCTAAAATAAATAACATGATCATCTAACAAGAGATGAATCATAACAAGCCTCATATCATCGGCAACTGAACTAAACAAAGGATATAAATATCCCAAATCAAGCCAAAAAGGCAAATAACAAATACCAATGAAGGTAACACAAGTTTCCACAAGGTAATCGCTATGTATCGAGTGGTTCAAAAGACCTACTCCGAAAGGCGATACTCTAGGGAAATATAAATATCAATGAAACAAAAGATGCACGTGCTCAGTACTGTATAAACAAGGATCCACAAGCCCGAAGGCGACAAACCCAAGTATCCCTCGAGCGGTGACGAAGGACCAACTCCAAAAGTGATACTATAGGGCAACAAGCCAAAAGGCACAAACCCGAAGGCACAAGCCCGAAGGCAACAAACCGTAGTGGCGAAGGTCCGGAGGCCCAGTACTGGACACCACTAACTGGCAATATGTGTCACAAACTCTCGGGAAGGAACCCGAAAAGTGTTAACGTGTGTCCCATACCACACAGTCGCAGTTAACGATTTACTAACCGTTAGTCAGTTTCACACTAAAAGCAGTACAAAGTTTACCTCATCTCATCGGTAAACCAGACCCGAAGGTCAAAACGATCAAACGAAAAGATTAGGAATTAACTGAAAAGATAAACGCACGTGTTCATAGCACGCGTTTTATCTAATCATTTAATTATTTGTAAATCACAAGTTATACAAGGTAATACCGTCTGCAAAGAGTATTACAAGGTAATACCGTCTGCTAATGCGAAGAATAGAGCTGGATAGGAGCGACCATCATAGCCTTGTCTTAACTATTTACTGAATACATCGATAAATGTAGCTTATAAATTTTTTTCCATGTGGATCGACATATCCAATAAATATTTAATACCAAACTATAATGGCTATAACATCTAACAGAACAAAATATAACAACTCAAATGTAAAACACATCACAGAACAGTAGATCACATACATATACACATATACCGGTACATCACAGAGTAAATAAAATGATACATGTCAAGTGGTGTAGCAACCATAATATACAGGCGAGTCAAAAGAATATACATATCAGAGTTACAAACAAAAAGGACTACACAAAAAGCTATAACAAAAGGAACTAGCAGAAAAGTCCATGCGGAAGCAGAATAGGCTAAGTCCAAATGTACCTAACCTGAAACACCTCGGTCTGACCCGAGTATAAAATACACGGGTCAGTCTAGCTAAACAAATCAGTTAGATAAGCTAAATGATAATGAACATGCAAGGTCATAAAGTACCACAATAATCTCTAAAAGAAAAAACATGATCATCTAACAAGAGATGAATCATAACAAGTCTCATATCATCGGCAACTCAACTAAACAAAGGAAATAAATATCCCAAATCAAGCCAAAAAGGCAAATAACAAATACCAATGAAGGAAACACAAGTTTCCACAAGGTAATCGCTATGTATTGAGTGGTTCAAAAGCCCTACTCCGAAAGGAGATACTCTAGGGAAATATAAATATCAATGAAACAAAAGATGCATGTGCTCAGTACTGTATAAACAAGGATCCACAAGCCCGAAGGCGACAAACCCAAGTATCCCTCGAGCGGTGACGAAGGACCAACTCCAAAAGTGATACTATAGGGCAACAAACCCAAAGGCACAAACCCGAAGGCACAAGCCCGAAGGCAACAAACCGTAGTGGCGAAGCTCCGGAGGCCCAGTACTGGACACCACTAACTGGCAATATGTGTCACAAACTCTCGGGAAGGAAACCGAAAAGTGTTAACGTGTGTCCCATACCACACATTCGCACTTAAAGATTTACTAACCGTTAGTCAGTTTCACACTAAAAGCAGTACAAAGTTTACCTCATCTCATCGGTAAACCAGACCCGAAGGTCAAAACGATCAAACGAATAGATTAGGAATTAACTGAAAAGATAAACGCACGTGTTCATATCACGCGTTTTATCTAATCATTTAATTCTCCTCCCTCTTCGCTCGAAGTGCAAAATTATGTGTTTTATATAGAAATTAGGTTGAAGAAAACGAGTTTTAGGAACGCTTCAAAAATCGCTTTAGAAATTGCCTTTGAAATTCTCCTATTATGGAGTAATTAATTTAATACTTAAAAGTAATATTAAATAATAATTTCAAAAGTCAATTTGCTTGAAAAACACTTTGTAATACTTTATAAAACCCATGCACGAAATCTAAAGAGAAAACTCAAGAATTCGGGAAAATATCATAAATGGCGAAAATTAAGAAAAGTATAGAAACCGCTGAAATCAAGCTGTGATCACTAGTTCGACAGCAGGTTTAGACCTGAAACCAGAGTCCAAATGACATGAAATTTGGCAGGAATATAGTTCAACATTCGTAATTCAATCTTCAAAAAGAATCATTCAAATCCGATTTGAAACGAATGAGTTATGCTGTCTCAAACATGGACTCAGGCCATGTTTGCAACAGTTCAAAGACACAAAAATTTGCAGGCCTAAAACCCTCCTGGACTCAAATTCCGGGCATGAAACAGGGGAACAAATAGAATTGTCTTGATCTCAAAATTGGTAAGCATGCTGTAGAAAACTTCATATTTCAAATAAAAAAAGAATGATACAATTTGGATAAAATATGAGAAAGTATGATGTCTCGAAGTTTAACCTAGGCAGTGTTTTCACTGTTGAACTCTGGGCAAAAACATAGTCCAGGTCAAAGTTTGACAGCATATTTGTATAAGCTATCTATGTCAAAATGACCTGAAATTTAGTAGACTTATAGTAGAGAACTCCATCTTTCAAACAAAAAAATAATCATACAATTCTAGTAAGAAATGAAAGAGATATGCTGTCATAAACATGGACTCATGCCATGTTTGCAGCAACTCAGAAAGCAAAGTGCACAGAAAATTTTCAGGCAGTGCATTGATTTTGCAGCAACGGTTTGAACACTCAAAGGACAATATTTTGAAATTAAATTTTGCAGAAATAAATTTCAACATATAAACTTGACTCAGAAAAAGATCCGGCAGCATTTCGTTGCCGGAAGTGAAAGTTATGGACAACCAAAGTTGGCACTTGAGGCCAGAAACGAAAACAAGAACAGAAATGAACAAAAACTTGTATAACCAAAGAATATAGCTACCGATTAAATATTTTTGGGCAATAGATGTGAGATTTTAGTCTCACTTTGCTGATTTGTTTGTAAAAGCTCGGATTTTGAGCTGAAAGGAGTGGGCTTGGTGCTAGATTTAACTTCAAATACCTGTAGAATATCAAAACAAAGACATGCAAACCCAAAAGAAGAGATTACATACAAACCCAATATCACAAATTAGATTTTGTTGAAATGATTCAGTTTTGGAATAAATTACCTGTAGAAATATGCTTTAATTTGAAAGAAAGTAGCAAAATTTTGATTTAGTTTGGAGATTTAGCTTAAATTTGAGAAGAAGGTAAAGTTTCATTTTTTTTTTCTGTTTGTTTACAGGAGATGAAGAGGAGAACGTACAGGGAGGAGAGAAACCTTTTTTTCTCTTTTCAGGTTATGTGATAATAGGCTTT
Source organism: Allium fistulosum (assembly GCA_030737815.1). Classification (NCBI taxonomy): domain Eukaryota; kingdom Viridiplantae; phylum Streptophyta; class Magnoliopsida; order Asparagales; family Amaryllidaceae; genus Allium; species Allium fistulosum. Next base: position 928,613,016 of record CM060905.1, read on the forward strand.
GACCCAAAATAAAAGATTTAATTAGCCTAAGTAACAAATTATGACTTAATTCATAATATACACCTATGTATTAAATCAAACATCATATTTACACAAGTTTTCTTAAAAATAAATTATACAAACACAACTACAAGTTATATAAAATATTTTACACTTAATAAAATAATAATTTATGTTATAAAACTATTTTTTATTATTAAAAACCCTTATTTTTACAAAAATACTCAATTTACACAAATGAATGTATAAATCCTTATTTTTAACTTCAAAAAATTCTAAAAAATTATTTTGTTGCATAGTAAAATATAACAAATCATTTCAAACTCAATTTTATGACCAAATCTCATTTTTAAACCAAATTTTCACCTTTTTATTTGAATAAATAGCCTTAAATCAAATACTTCTTTTAAAAATTATTAAAAGAAGTAATTGGCAATAATTAATAAAATTATTGCATTTTCTCTAAATAAAAACTATTTTCCATTTATTATTAACCCCAAACAAATAAAATAAAGTTTCAAACTTTATTTTCTTATTTTATTCCAAAATTCATTGTTTATTCCAAATAAACAATTTAATTTCTCCAATTTTATTTTAGTTCACACTATTAAATTATAACTACCATTATAATTTAATGTCTACAGGTAATCTCCAAAACCAGGGTTGTTACAGATAGGGTTAGTAACACCCTAGAATGAGTTTGAGAGAGAGAGTGTGTGTGTGTATATATATAAGCTTGTATTTGTTAAAAAAATACAGATGAATTTGGTTTTATATGAAATCATTTTACCTAAAAATATATAAATATGTATTTTAAAAGAAAATGATATTTTGGTAAAATTTTCAAAGAAATTTTGAAATAATGAAATATTTTATACAAAGAATTTAAAAAGCTATCTTTAGACGTAAATCTCGAAACATTTTCTGATTATTGACCAAACCTCTCTACCCAAGAATACGCTAGCAAATTACCAACTACTTGGGTCTAAAAGAATAATTTTTTGCCTTGTAGAAACCATATGGGGTAACTTATGCAAAAGGGAGTCTTCTAGAGCGGGTTGGGGCAAAAGGGATGCCTCATTGTTCTCTCTAGTGATGAAGAGGAGCAACCAGAATATCCTCCTAGCAATGTTGTGTTTCAGATCAAAGGAGAATATGCCCTATATACTCGAAGGGGTGAAGATGGATATCCTATGGCCGGAATGCTTATACCGCCCCCAGCTCCAGAAGTAATCATGATCTCAAGCGACGATAAACCCAAGCGGGCCTTATGGGGATTGGATAGCAGATCCCGCTAGCTCCATTTTGGAACTAATAGAAGAGATTGAGCCGATGGAAGAGGAATCAAAACCCATGAAAGAGGAAATAGAGCCCATGGAGGAAGAATCAGAGCCGATGGAAGACCTTGATGCTATCATATCAAGCGAATGTAGCAACGTAGTATGGGATATGGATGGGGAGCGTGTCGTATGGTAGGAGGGATCATCCAGTTCATACATAAATTGGAACGAGACAGAAAGCAAAAACGAAGAAGCAACAAAAGAAGAAGAAGAGGAGGGGCTCGACGAATTTGAGAAACCTTGGAAGGAAAACGTGCAAGGCTTGGAGGAGGAGTTAGAAGATGGAGGAGTCATTCCTGGAATACCAGTTGGCATGGGACATGTCCCATGGAACCATCCATGGCTACCCTAGGTAATAGGAGAGATACCGGAAGAGGACGGCAATGAGGCCGACGACGAACTAGATAGGGATGAAGAAGGAGAAGGTGAAGTGGTGATTGACCTGAGATGTTGGAGTCCACCATTATCTTTGGACTCGGAAGAATAAGAGTAACGTTTGGGGAATTAAGGATAATTCTAGTATGTATGAGTATGGATGGGATGTTTACTTTTGATTTATTGTTTTGAATTGTATAAGAGTAAGGAAGGGAGGGGAGTTTTTCTATTTGGACCCAAGCTTCGAAACTTTTAAATGATGTAAGCATATGAGAGTTTATAATATGATGTTGTCCTAACTTATCATTAGTACTGATCTTTAAAATAAGTATCTAAAGTTATTAATGAATGGTTTTGGGTTTGTAGTAAATGATGATTTAGCAACATTTGTTTATAAACCCTTGAATGACACTTTGGAAGAAATTTTAAAGGTATATTTAGATCTTTAATAATGGGATTTTAAAGATAATAACCAATATTGGAATCTTTTATATAAAGATAGAAATGTTATGAGTTCAAATTATAAAAGAAAAGAGAAGTTCATTATAACAATGTTTTGGTAAAAATTGATTTAATCACTTTGATTGTATTTTATAGTAAGAAAAACTTGTTAAATATACTTATAACATTTGAATAATTATATATAAATACTTTTTAAGTATTAAAAACTGGTATAAATAAAGAGAATATATATATATATAAGTAGTTTTAATTAATAAAGAATGTTTTCACATTTAATATTAGTTAAAAGAAGTTTATGGTAATTTAATGAATTATTTTGAAAATAAGTTTTCCAGAAAACCACTAAGATATGTTTAGAAATGTATTATAATATAAAGATATTTATCTTTTGATAAGAAATGTTTCCTTAAAGGAGAAATATTTGGAAATAAAAATGTAAAATGGCTATGTATAAAGAAGTATCTTTATAAAAATTTTGAATATAGAATGGAAATTTTATGAAATGTTTTCATAAAAATTTCAAAGAGTTAATAAATACATATGAAGTATATAGATTGTTTTGTTGCACGATTCGATCTAAGATTCGAGTGCAGAACTTTAACGTGTTTGACACTTATCCGGAAGAGGATTTATCACTCAATTCTTGACGACAAACATTGATGAGGGTTTGTGGTTAGATACTTGAGTTTTCTATCATAGTTGAGAGCCATGCAAGGAAAACTAAAGTTCTGATCAGGAAGCCAGGTCAGAGTCCGCACTAAAGGATCGGGGAATCCATACTAGTTCGAAAGTAAATTTGTGGATTCGAACAGAAGATCGAATCTGATATTGCATACAAGTGATCTATGTACATCGTACGAGTATAAATTTAAAATAAATATTTTTGGGCAAAACCTTTGGGTTTTTATTTTGGGTAATTTCGGGGACGAAATTCTTCTAGGGGGGACCTATAATGACCCGCCAATTTATCACTTTGATAAATTGGATTTATTTTTAAATTAATGCAAGTAAAAGAATAATATTATTTCAAGTAATAATAAGTAATAGTAATCTTATTTTGAATAAATATTTTCTTGAAAATTTATATCGATAAAATTACATTGTATTTAAATAATTGATTTATTTAATTTAAATTAGGATTTAATGATTTAATAATTATTTTAAATGATGATAATTCATTTTGAATAGTTATAAAGTGATAATGAATCATTTATAATAGTTTTTTAAAGATATATATTTGATTTGAAAATATAAAGAAAAAATCGATATCGCTTTATCGGTATAATGACTATATTTGTAAATAATTTTTAATATTAATTTATATTGTTTTCTAAATGAAATGTGATCATTTTAATTAGTTTAAAATGATATGAAAAATTTTTTGAATTTTTTTTACAAATATATGTACGTTAATAAATAAGTGAAAATGGGACCGATAATCGGCTCTCCGGATTTCAAAAATTTAACGAACAAAAGTTGTTCGAAGTGTTATGCACCTACATGTACATACATATATATGTCACATGCATATACATACATAAATACATGCATGCATACATACATACATACATATATATAATAATAATAATAAAATGATTTAATAATTTCTAAGGTTAACCTTTAAGTGACCATAAAGCAAACATCACTTCATTGTACCACACCATCACCTCACATCAACCATCACATGGCTTTGGGGGGGAAGCCATGTGCTAGAGGCTAGGGGATGGGTGTGGGCTAGGGGTATTTAGGTAATTATGCAATATAATATTTTATTCTAAGGTTTTTCCTATAAATACCACCCCTCTTCTCACAAAAGTCCACATACCATTCCACTTCTTTTTCCTCTTCTTTTCAAGCTTTCTAAGAGCCTCTTTAATGGCTTCTTATTCTTAAAAAATATATTAGAAAAGTTAGAATAAAATATATGAAATAAAAGAAAAAAATGTATACACTAGTTTATAATATCGATCCACTTCAAAACAAGTTATAAACACCTCCTTTACTCTTCCAAAGTCCACGGCCACCACCCCACACCACCTACGTTGTGAGAACCGTCACTATCAAGGCTAGGCCGAGCCACTTCAAGGGTCCAAAGCTCGATTTCGTGGAGTTTAATTTCGTGATAGCGGAGCTATTGCCGATTTTCTTTTAGCTCGAAGGGAAAATGAAGGTAAGAGCTCCTAAAATATTATATAATATTTTGGATGATGATATGATGTTTGCACTGGATGTTTAATATGTTTTGATCATCAAGTTTGGTTGTTTAAATATGAATGTTGAATATATATGAAAGTCATGGAATTACACGTCGATAAGCATTCAAGGAAATCACTTTCCTTGAATTAATGAAATGGCATGTATGGAATGTTAAACCTCTTTAAAATGGTTTAAAAATAAGTTTGAAATGTTTTATAAACATTTAAAAGTGTTTTGGTGAAGTTTGAATGAGAATGGAAAATTTGTCAAATATAGGCGCGTCACGTAATGGTAGTTCACGATTTCGCACCATAAAAACCAAACAAGTGTAAAATATGGAATATAGCTCTGAATTCTTTGTGATAAGAATTTTACGAATTATTATATCCATAATTTTCCAACGAAGAAAGAAAACCGAGATTTCGATGAGTAGATTTTGAGAATGAGTAAAACAAACTTTTTGAAAAATCACGGTTTTGCGGTTCGGAATCCAAAACTGGATTTCTTTGATAATGATATTTAAAATTGTTTATAAATGTGGAATAAGTCTTATAAATATTTTAAAATGTTTTAAAAGTGACTTGAGTAATAAAAATGAATTTTCAAATAATAAAAAGTCATTTTGATTTATATAGCTTAAAAGCACTTTCCCTAGCACTTTCCACAACACTTTTCTGTAACTTTTAAATTTTAGTTTTAAACTTAACGATTCTTTTCCAAATCTTCTATAAATGTTTTTAAATGGACAACTAAGTGTTTGAATAATGATTTGGAGGTTTTTATAACTTATTTAAAAGAGTTTAAATAGACGATTTAAAGAAAAGCTATTTCAAGTGGTTTAATCTTGGCTCTAAAAGTCGACGAGTAGACTGGATTTTTCTATTTGTGAGATCCTGACGTGAGGTACATAAACTAAGGAGATGTTCAGGAGCAATCAATGCCCTGGCTCACCTGGCCTCTTCCATGGGTGAGGTATAGATAAGGTCGAAATGTCGGAAACAAGTTAAGTATAAAAAGATTTAAATTTTCCAAATTTAAATCAATTACAACTTTTATTGTATAGAGATGATCTTCTAATACTCGGTGTTAAAACCCAAAGTGGGAGCTCGTACTATTCGTGAAATTTAAAAGGTGATTTCACTATTATTCGCCCATAGTATTTGTTGAATATAGGAATTGATATTGAGTAGAAGTAGTTGATTTCGATAGATTTTGCTCACTTAATATTTACCGATTTTGGATTAACATTCTAGATAACATGGTTTTATCTCTGGATTAACATTCTAGATAACATGGTTTTATCTCACTTAAAATTATGAGTTTTGAATTAAGAAATCTTTGTTAAGATTTAAATGAAATGATTTGGAAATGTTTTCCTAAGTGAAAAATGAAATTATTTCGAATTTATTCCCAATTCAAAAAGGTTTTAAATTAATCAAAGGATTTGATAAGCGAGGATTAATTATTCCATATATACTGGAAAAAATGTTTTAGAATATATATCTCCAAAAGGGATTTTGATAAAAAGAACTTAATCAATTAAAGAATGATTCCCTATTCACAGAACCTCTTTTTATCGATGATTGGTTCGAAGGAACCGGGGTCAGATCTAGGGTAACTCCTATTCGAAAACCACTTCGAACCGATGTATGCATTCGAAAAATGAAGACCTGATAAAGAAAATGAAGAATGAAGACCGAGGATTTTCAAGGTGAAAGGGTTGCATGTTGATAATTCTGGTTAGCTCCCAAATACTAAAGTAGCAGGTGTCCCTTCGTTTCTGAAACTCTTTAGGTTACAAGGACTTCTCACTACTAATTCTAGGGTTAATTCCCGATAGGAAGTGGTAGAAGGGTGCCTTAGGTTTCCTTCAATCCTAGAACAAACTTGTATGGATGGATGTCTGACACTGAACTCTTGAGATTTCATCGTTGACTTTTATAAACATACATCTGTTTGGTGGTGGAGAAGGCAACTTCTCTTAGCTTAAAACCCTTCTCTGAGACGTACGAGATCGGAGTTTATATGTTTGTGGAAGTCAACAGGGATCGATGGAATGGAAGTGTGGCATTCAAAGGAAGATGATGTGTTATGTGAAAGGTAATCGTTACCTCCAGCCTCACACCCAGAAATGACCGAGGCAGGGTAGATGCAGCAAGGCTATGTGGTTCGTAACCATTAGGGTATGATCATCACCTTCTAGATTTATTTATTTCCGCTATGACATTCGAGTTTTAAATTAATGTGGATGTATGCTATGAGAGCCCTCGGATAGGTCGGTAACGACCGGAGTGATGACATATTTGGTACTATCTACGAAGAGTTAGGCCGGTCTTGTGTTGGTAGAGGACCATCAGTTGGGCCTCGACACATTCCTTTAAAGATGTATTGCCGGAAGGTAGTCCCTTCACCTGGTCATTTGTATGAAAATCCATTCTCTAATAAGTGCCTGGCCATTTTGTTTCCCTGTTTATGTGCGACGTAGTCTTATGAGATACCTTTTTGTTTTCAAAACGCATATTTTGAGTTCTCACACTAGTCCCATGACTAACCCGGAGTTTAATTTTCCTTTCCCTTAAACTCCGCGTGCCCTATTTTTCCCGGGCAGCCTAGTAGTAAGGTTTAGTTTAGAAGAAATCTAGATGGAGCTCGAAGCATGGAGTTAGAAGATTTTTCTAAGAATTTTGGTCTATTTCCACCACACTCTTGTGCTATAGTATTCTGCATTTGTAAGGACGAGAATTTATAACTATCCATGTTTTTAACTCTAATAAATGTATTTTAATTTCCGCTGTAAAGTTTTTATTAAAATAACATATGTGAGATTCTATTCTGTCTTGGTTCAAGGATTCCTCTGTTTGGAGGTGCGTCGATTTGATGGTGCCTCGGCCCAACTAATCCTCAGTTTGAAGGTGTGTTGGTCAGTCGATGCCACTGTTTGGCAGTTCCTCTATCCAAATGTTTCTAGGTCCAGTGGTGCCTCGGTTTGTCGGTTCCTCGATATGGAGGTGCATCGGCCCGATGGTTCCTCGGTTTGGAGGAACTTTGATGCTATAAGTCCAAAATTTGGTCCTCCATAACTTGATGAAGAATGGTGGACTGGATATTTGAAGGTGATTTGGATAAGGCTAACATGATTTCTTGTTGTTCGTAATTGCCCCAAGGATTCAGTTAGGCAAGATTCTGTTAGGTAGAGATTTGGTTAGGTAGTTTCTAGATTTCCAAACTTGTCTTCCAGAATTGCTCATCCCTTCTCCTCTCGTGGGTATGCTCATCGATGAAGTGTTTACAGGTGTGTGGTTGGGTAGAGACCTATTAGGTAGTAAACGGTTAGGTTCCCTACCAAACTGTTTCTCCTACTCCACAAAAATAATGGGCTTTCCAGAATTCAAACTCCTTACCTCTCTATTGGAAGCACAACGCACAACCACCTGAGATACACATGTTTTTGTACCATAACTACTTCATTTAAGTCGAAATTGAATGAAACTTAGATCAATAGCTTTGTAATTTTAAGTAGAACAATCCTACACCTCTGAATGTTTCATTTGTTTAAAGTAAGTAGTAGCTCTCCAAGGTAGGGCCCGAGTCAGTTAGGTGTGGATAAATTTTAAGATGATCCTATCTTCCAATCCTTAGCTCAGATTGAGATGCTGTTTTGGCATAGGTGCATGTCCTAACCTTAGGAACATTTTACAAGTTCTTTGAGTATATTTTTTTACTATGCCAAATTTGCCTTAACACTTCGCCTTGCCCTTGTGATTACATGATGACACTTTTATTATGCACCTTTCAGCCATTTCTATACTCCTTAACATCTTTTCGTATTCACCATGTTGTAGTCAAAAATTCCCACAACACTCAGAAAATTATTGCTTTTGCATACTAGACCCTTCGCACTGAACCCTAAATGCGGCCTTTATATCTAGCATTACATCCCCTTTCATTCAACATAAACCCTAACATCCAAATTAATTACGCGGGCGAAGATGAAGGGTCGCACAAATCAAAAACCACCCCTCTCTTTCACACTATATATGAGATGTGCCTGTTCTTTTCCTTTTCCCGTCTTTCTCATCCCGACTGATTCCATTTACAACAAGTATAAATCCTTAATGCCAAATCCCATTAAGCCTTTTCCTTCTAATTTCAACTAACATGAAAATCTAAAGCTTTTTCATCTACTACATTTTAGGTGCATTGATGTTGTTCTCTCTATTCGATTAGTATTTTACGTGCTCCTATTTCAAGTATATTTTTCCTTTTCATGGATTTTCTCTCTATTCGTTTGGCTACTTCATTGCTATTTTGTTATGATATTCATTGATGTTCTCTCTATTTTTAGGTTGTTTCATTTGTATTCCAAGCTTATTCATTATTGTTCTCTTTTCTCGTTAGGCTATTTCATTTGTATTCCAAGCTTTTTCATTGTTGTTATCTCTATTCGTTTGGTTGTTTTATTATTGTTTTCCTTATTTTCATTTTTTTGATCTCTCTTTTGTTTGGCCGTTTCATTTGTATTAAATTGTTGTTTCATTTATTGTTGATAGTTAACAATGCCCAATTGATGTTACGTTTGGCTGTTTATTGGTTCTTCATTAACCAGTACTATTTACTATCAACTGTATGTTGTTTTTTTTTGCAATTTTAGGATAAAATTCATTTTCCTGAACTTTAGCTTTCTTCTTAAATTTCGAATTCAAAATTTTCGAATGTTGACTGTAGTCATTTAGATATGTAACCCATAATCAGACTTTAGTCTAAACAAGCTTCTTCATTTATGCAGGTTGTAGCAACCCTGTTTTGTAGCTGTGATATTAAACTAATTTAATTAAAATAGAAGTGTTTGAATTTTATTTTGATAATTATCATTTTTATGGAATCAAATTATTAAGTAATTAAAGTCTATATAATAAAGGATTTTGATATAATAAATTTGAATTAGTTAATAAATTCCTTTTTAGATAATATATTAAAATTCAAATGATATGTTTTAATAAATATAAAATATTTTAAGGTGTAAATAATTTTACATACTTGAAATAAACGAAGAGAATTTTTATTTAATATTCAATAAAAATAATAAATTGATGAAGATGAATAAATTTATTTTATATAAATACAGTAAATAATTAAATAGAATAAAAAGATATTGGATTGAATGGAAATTGGGTAGTTGTTGAAATATATATATATATATATATATATATATGTAAAGTGAAATGTGAACGGTTTAAAAATTAAAATTGGAATATAGTTTAAATAAATTAGATTAAGAATCTTAAAAGAAATGAAGAAAAGAAAAGAAAACGCATTCTTTAAATTATTTGAGCCTAAGCCCAAGTATTAAATGCAATATTCCATCTCTTTAACCCATCTTAACTATCAGCCCAAAAACCAACTTACTCCTACTCTAAACGAACCCGACCCCATGCCCTAATTTTGAATTCGCCAGCGATCGAAAAAAGGAAAAAGAAAATCCAACTGCGCATAAAAGGGACTCACAATGCGGAGGAGCGATGGTGGTAGTAGTAGTCGCGCGTGTATGGGATGGTGGAACGAACGCACAAAGGCGCTAGTGGAAATCACATGGGAGGCTGGCGTCTTAGGCAATGTGGAGCATGGCTGGCGGCTGTTAGGGAGGGTTAGGCGAACAATGTGTCAGAGGTTAACCCGAGCTTGGATGTAGCGGTAAATTTTAGGCCTAGGCAATCCATGCTAGGGTTTCGGGTAGAGGTCGAAAAGCAAGAACGAGAAATTCGAGCAAGCTATTAGGTTAAGGTAAGTTGTTATAAGTCACGAATTCTATCTCTAATTATTTGAATCCCTTTTACATGCCTTGATATGTGTAACACCCCATAAAATCAGCCCTAACTAGATAAGTAAATTAAGATAATTTCAATTAATCAGGGTAGGGATAAAAATGAAAATTTTGTAGAATTTTGAATTTGACCATGAACGTTATGCCATTGTGTTCACGGTGAAATTTTGATTAATTTTCATATATAATATGGTGAAAATGGAGCTCAAACGAAAACGTTATGGGCATTTGAAGTTTTTAGATTTAAATTAATTTAGTTTGAATTCAAATTCAAATAAAATAATTAATTCCCTAATTTGAAATTTTGAAATTAATTGTGATTAGACTTAAGGGTTAAGTAAACTTTAAATTTAACAATTAAAGTTAAGAGTTATTAGGGAATTAAATAAACAACGGCTAAAAAATTTAATAATCTTCCCAAAGTAGGGGAAAAGGTCAACCTTCTGACCTCAAGAAATCGACCACTAGTGGTCGGCCACTTGGAAGAAAGAGGTTGACCGCTTCCTATGTGGCATTTAGGGTTTGGTTACTTTGTACGCTCCAGATTTATCCGATTTCAATCTAGTTTCATCCTCCGGCACTAGTGCGTTTCAGCCACTATAAATAAGACCCTAAACCCTTCACTTTTAATAATAAATATTTTGGGAACATCAACAAAGCTCTATCATTTTATCTCTTCTTAGATTCAAAAAACTCCATTAGGGTTTCAAGTAAGAAATCCCGATCTATCTTTGTTTATTATTTAATTTCGGAACCTCTTCTCCTCCAACCTTTCTAAATCTAATATATATATATATATATTGTAACGACCCGTAAATTTCAACCGTTTAAATAACGTTATTAGTTGAAATTTTGTGAAATTTTAAATGATAAAATTTTGAAATATAAATTTAATATTTGGAATACGTCTAGTTAAACATAGCAACTGGTAAATTTTCGTCCGAAAATATGAAAGTTTATTTCGCGCGTAAATTTACTTCAATTTAATCAGTTAAAAAGCGTTGAAAATAAAACGTTTTCAAAACCAAAATATTTTTACATAGAAAATTCTAAACCATCTTCTGAGCAAGACGTCAGTTTGTCGTTTTTCCAAATTCGGACATCTTTGGCTCCGTCGATCTTATTTTTCAGCGTTTTTCTTGCACTTTCCGCCAGTTGAAAATTCGAATTTTTATATATTCAATCATACCACTGATATCTGTGTACCGTTTCGATCGTCTCGGCGTGCTGAGCACTACGGTATATTCAATTCTGTGGTTGAAGTCCGGTATACAGCGGAATCCGCGAAAATCATTATCGGTACCGTTTCCTTGCCTTTTTGTTCTTGTGACTCTTGGTTATCTAGTCAAACTGTACAGTTGTAATATTCACAATATCCAACTTATGACTTTTGAATTTCGAGACTATTACCATTCTAAATTTATTATTGCGACTGTTCATCACGGGTTGGCTTGTAAACAGCTGCATTTCCTCTGATACCTATCTCTTCTTTCAAGTAAAATATAAATTTTTCTAAATAACTTTTCTGTGAGCCTGTGAATACATTTTCTTTTCAAAACCTCTTTTCTCCTCTTTCCCTTAGCTCCATACGTGCTCCTTCTTCCTTTCTTGGCCACGCACCCAACCCCGCAAACATCTACCCCCACTCCACGTCCAACATCAGACAACGCCATCGTCCCACCACCTGCTCCACCACCCTACGTCTGAACCAACCAGACCACCTCACCTTCGTGAATTCCATGCCCAGATCCTCGACCAACCGAAACCCATCAACCCGAGCAAACCATTGCTGAGCACCCGAACAGCCTCCGCTCAACCACATCTCCGCCTTCGCTTGGTTTTCCCTGCCACACGTCGAAGCCAACAACCCGAAGTTTCACCACCGAGCACCACCACCCTCGCCAAGTGTAGCCTGCCCATCCCGAGCGCCGCTCTCACCTCTGCCCTGCCAAGTGGCCACCACTTCCCAAAGCCATCGCCCTAGGTCCTCGTCTTGAAGCCGGCACCACCTCGCGACGCACGCCACCAGATCTGGGAGCAGGCGTTCTTTTCTAAGCTCGGTTTGTTCTTGATTCTTAGGTATTTGAACATTTCGTGTTTGAGATATAATACAAGTTTAAGTATATATATATGGTTATGGTTTAACGTTTTGGTCTATTTTTATATAAGGCTTTTGTATATATAACATTTACGTAAGTTTAGCCTTTAATAATTTGCTAACAAGAATATATGTTTCTTAAGAAATGTTTATAATAATATATATTTTAGTAGTTTGCATTTTTGTTTTGCTAGTTTTGGTCTGCATAAACTTTGGATTTTTTGTATATATATATATAAGTTACATGTTTGTTGAAATGTATACACATATCTAAGTTGCATACATATTTGCCTTTTGTCAGTTCAAGTCTGCACATACATTTTCATTTGTATATATTCTTAAACTATGTATTACAGTGATACATAGGAAGTATGCAAGTTGTATTTATATATATTAAATATGATTATTCTTGTATCCAAGTTCTTATAACCGTATATATATAGTTACAGCATTTGGTATAAATGATAGGTTATATACATATAGTTTATTTATAGTTTAATGCTAGTTTTGGGTGTGTCAGTATATATAAGTTTAGTCTGTAAACATGATAGCAACATATATACTAGTGTACATATAATATGTGAGTTTGAGAGATGATGTCATGAACGGTACATATGATATATGTACGTATGTTTGATTTTAATATATTAGAGTATAGGTGTAGTTATGCAAGTTAGTTGTTATAATATAAAATATATGTCAAGTCAATATATCCTGTAGTTATCTTGTATGCATGTTTACCTGTTCATCTACTTTGTTTTGTTTAATTTTGAATTGTATATAGATGTAAATTATAAGTTTATATAAGTTGTATAAATATATGTATTAAGTTTTACAAGCAACATTGGTTACAAATGTAGTTCGCATGTATATATTATCACTGAGTGCGACAGTGTTTTAAAGTATAAGTTTTATTTTATATCAGATTTTAGAGAAACCTGTCCATCATTTCTCTATTACCATAACGTGTTTAAATGTCTTACTAAAATATAGGTTTATACAAGTTAAATAGAAGAGTTATTTTTATACAAAGTTGTTCATATTTTATAATAAACTATATATATAAATTCATAGCCGTACATGTAAGTGGTTATAAAGTAAAATATTATACAGTTATATGTATTATAACAGTATTATATGTAGCCTATATTGATACTATCATATTTTCGTTGAAGTCAGACTATAGTTTGAAACAGCTATGCAATAGGATAGTGGTTGTATATTTATATCTATATAAGTTCGCTTACATCATTTATCTTCATCGATCCAATTTTGATTTGATTTCGTCTATTTCTTATTATCAGCTTTGTCCGTCGTGTCTATTTCCTCCACCGAATCGTGTCCATCCAGCGTTGCTTTGAAATTCGTAGCTCGTTTCCTTGTCAAATCTATCCTGCCTCGAAAGGTGAGCACTCACTCACGATTAACGTTCTTTTATTTATTAAATCTGATTTCAATTGAAACGACAATTAAAATATTGCTGCTGTTTGACATTACACTGTTATTACCTGTATCAGTTCACCTGTGACATCTGACACCATTATCTGTTATATATGCAATGATAATCCAGTTTGGTTGTTAATTGATTGATTGTTGATGTTTATATTGGACATTAAATTGTTAAAGTTAAAATGATAAATAATATGCAATTGAACTTGATATAGGATAATTAAATGTTAAATTTGATTAACTGACATTTGTATAATATGACCCCTTTAACTGTTAAATCCATTGACACGTATGATTTGCTTAATTACATTTTGAATCACTGAATGTATGTTGTTAAATTGATGATGTATGAAATTGTAAATAGATGACAAGTGAAAAACCGTAATGTAATAATCTTTAATCTACATGAAATGATAGTGTAGATTCTAGAAATAATTATATTAATTCGTACAAATAACAATGCGAATTAATACGGTTATTTCGGGATTATTTGAATTGATTATTGGATTGATATTGGTTGTTGTTATTGCTTGTTTATTTACTTTGACACCATCCCAGTTATCACACTGCAAGTTCCCTTTGATATGTTTTGATTTTGAATTGAATTGGAATCGGGTTGAAATGATAAATACCCAAATTGAACTTTGACTTAGGATAGAAAATTAAACAAAAAACCCGATTGGTCAATAATTTGATTTGAAAATAAACGAAGATTTTATTTGAATAAAGAATATGGTTTTGAAATGAAGTTGAAATTTGAATTTTTGATGAAAGGAAAATGGTAATATTTAATAATCTGAAACAAAAGATTAACAATGTAATCAATGAAAGAATGTTGTTTAAATTTGAGAAATGATTGAATTAAGTTTGAAATTATAATTAAGTTTGAAATTATTAAACTTTGAAATTATTTAATAATTAAGTTTTGAACTATTTAATAATGAATTATTAAATGATTAAATTGAATTGAAATTCTTTAATAAGAAAAATTGAACCTTCGAATAAGTGAATTTTACTTCGTAAAGAATTGAAATTGATTTTCTTTATTAATTAAGTTTTGGAAAATTATTTAAGGAAGTAAATAAATGAAATTGGATTTCTTTAACAAAAATGAAATGTGATATTTTTGGAATTGATGTAAGACTTGTAATTGGAGAATTGATTTGACGAATTTAGTTTAATTCAAAATTGTAAGTTTTGTTTTAATGAAGTTGAACTTAAGAATTGATTAAATGAATTGGAAATTTAATAGAAATTGTTTTGAATGATAAAGTAACTTAACGAATATTGAATGAAATTGATAAATGAATTTAAATTGATTTAAATGTTAAATTAAATTAATTTAAATGTTTTCGAAATGAAACTTATATTCGAACTTGAGTTAATATTTGGATTGTTTAAATAGAAATTGAATTTGAATTATAAGATTTTGAAATGATAATTTGAAAGTTTGAAACGTAAAGTATGGAAATTGGTTTTCGAAAGACAAGTGAAATGTTGATTTACGAATTGAAATTGAAATTGAATTGATTTGGTTTTGAAATATATAAACGACCAATCGGTGTAATAATTTCGAAAGTTATTAAAGAGACCGGAATTCGGTTATGGATATACTCTCTATCTAAACCGAAAACCACTTTAATAACTATACGCGGAGTGTTGATCCAGAACGAAGTGGATGGTTTTGATGAACGCGTTGACTGAAGAAAGAGAACGATTTTGGATGACCCTTGACATGACTAAAACAGGAGCCGCGCCGGGCCATTGAGGATCGCCATCTCTAGTGGACACACTTCTTCGATACCATATCTATTACTTTTGTGATTCGATTTGGGTGCACCCCTCGATTATGGGAGTGTTGTTTCGCGGTGTTGGGGTAGTAGCTGCTATGCCCAACATCAGTCCGGATCACGCAACTACTAGTATCCTAGTTGGTATCGCCTCATGTACCTTGTCATACTGATTATCCTATTCGCGACCACTACGATTTTGGTTTGTACCTTTAGTATATGGATTGCCCTCTGGTGACTTCCGGTTTTGGGGAAACTACGGTCTTGTATATGCTTTTGGGAATAAACAGGTTAAGAGGTGTATGGGCCCTGCTTAACCCTATTTTGATATCTTTATATTACTGATAGACATTATCTACTTAGCGTACATTACTACATAGTAGATAGTTTAACGGATCCTTAAAGGATGGTTATTCCAAACATCCTTTGAGTTACTTGTATTTCAATTGCTATTTCACTTGAGTTGGATTTATTAATATAAGAATGTTAATCCTGACTCGAGTGTCTTGTGTTTTGCTTTACGCTCGGGTCAGACTGAGTAGTTCAGCTTTCGAGACTCACCTTTGGAGTTGGAGCTTCGCTTGGATATCCAGCTATCTATCCAGCTTTCAGATATTCGATGATTCCAGTGATGCATTCTGATTTGTATCTAATGTATCGTGTTACTCTTCCGCTGTATCTAGTTTAACTCTGATGTACTGTATTACTCTTCTGTTGTAAACTCTGATGTATTTTTATATATTCATATAGTAGCTTCATGAACTACTATCTCTTTTATTTCCGCTGCATTTATTACTCTGTGTCAGTGATCTGTGATTATATCTATTTACTGTATATGTTCAGTTTTGCCAAATTTAAATTAACAACGCGGTATTTTGAGCAATTCAACTCCGGCATGAGTGTCTACCTATACACTTATAATGGACGCGAATGGTCCAAAATTCTGGGTCGTTACATATATATATATAGATACATGCACATACAAATCCCTTGTTATATATATCAAAAAGAATAGATCCGAAGGAAATTATAATGGGCATTGCAAATCCAAAGAGGAGCAAAGCTAAAGACCAACTATGAGTGGAAACCTTAGTATTTTTATTTTAGTAATAGTTTAGTATGTATCTATGAATTTGAATATGCCTTAGAGATTTTGTGATTACGAAAACAAGATAGGTTAAATCCCCTAAAATTCCATTTGATTTCGAAATGTTAATTCTAGACGGAGATTCTCAATTATTTATGTTAATTTCATGGAATTTATATTGTTTCTACAATTTTTGATAATTTCATAGTCTATTCAACTTCTCCTCCTTCTTTGATTCAAATTGAGAGTTTTCAGTAATGAAATAAGGGTGTAGAGAACGAATCCTATTCATAATTTACACCAATTATTCCAACAAAATTCCTTCACTCATTTATGTGTAAAAGAGGAGTTGAATAGAATTATGATTGTAATTCCTATTATTTAGGATATTCCATTGGATTGATGTAATAAACTGGGTTTCTGTTTCAATTTACAAGTAAATTTATTGCGGTTTTGGATATGAATATTTAATCCTTTTTATGGATATTGACATCTTTGAAATCTGAAGGGAAAGGACTATATTAGTATTATAGTTAAAGCAATTGACATTTAATGCTTGTTTTGGGCGTATAAATCGCACGCTAGAATCGATTAGTCGCGAATATATATTTATTTCTATTAGCGTAATAAACGTATAATTATGGTGTATAATTACGTAGTTAATTAGGTAGTAATTATCATTAATTTCCCCCTTTTGGAAGGTAACTGATATTTTAAGGCGTAATAAGGAAGAATCCTTATAAGAGCTTAATTATGAAATAGTGAGATGAGTATTATATATAAGGAGATTATTTAAATTATGGCTAAGTCATAAGGATGCAAGGTCAATAGAGTTGCATGACAGAAGTCTACCCTTCGCTTTGAGGTTACCAGCAGTTATGTACACTTTCTATTGATGTGAGACATCACCTATGATAAATATTTGGGATGATGCGAGGTTTGTCCCAAATTCTATAGGGTAAACCTGCTTAGTTAATCTAGCTACAAGTTCCTACGAATAGTTGGACAAATTTGATACATCATCAGGAGTGTGGATCATAATACGAAGGGCTTGCTTCGCGGTTATGAGGTGTTAAGTGGTTGTTTGAGGGCCCACCTATTTTCCCTAAATGAAGTATGAAATGGTCAAGGGGCTAATTATTTAGCATGTTAGGTAGTATCTCGGTAGAGATCCGCTTCAGGATAATGTATTAAGTGACTAATTGATTGTCCACTTTTCTATTAAGATATATAAAGTGGCTCGAGAGATTCCATACGATAGATAGTTACAATTGAGGAGTCTGCCTTGGGAATAGGTATTAAATGATGGGGTCACACTCAATTGAGGTCTTAAATGCTCAGAGTCTGCCTACTTTATAATAAAATGTATTGAGTGGCTTGGGTACTATCTATCGCATTGTTAGATATTTATGACGTGAGATTTGTGTTATGGGATTTAGAAACCTTCTTCGGGAATGGAACATTTTAAGTGGTTGATTGTGGACCCACCTCATTTCCTTATAAGAAGTATTAAATGGTTTTATGTACGTGAGACATATTCTTATTTTGAAATACACTGCCAAGTACTGAAATGAAAAGACTCGAGGTTTTTATGCACTAGACACTTGTTGTTCCAACTCCCTCCTCATTACAACATATGTTAGAGAAGGAGTTGATGAAGCTAAAGATGGCGAGAGTGAAGCTTGTCGCAGTTACTATCTATCTTTTGTATTATTTTCTATTGTATCCAGGAAATGTATTTTTGAACAAATTGTTGTAATGATTGTTATTATGTATTATGACAGTTGAAATGATTTAAAATAAATGGGTACTATTATTGTTATTATATTTTATTCCTTCCGCTATGAGTTCCGAAAGAATAGATATATAGTTATATGTAGTTTTTCTTTTTGCCAACCAACAGCTAGATTTGAAATGGTCCTAAGTTTCGATGGGCCTTTTCTTGCTCGAAATTTAGGTTTGTTTTATGGCAGGTTGTTACGTTTGGTATCGGAGCTTAGGTTACCCATCAATGGGAAAGTATATGTACGAGTGGCGTATTTGTTATTTTTAAAAATATTTTTCAAAAATCTTACTATATATACACACCTATACTTATTTTTGAATTTTTGTCTGGCTTTACAAATTTCAACTATAGACGTAGTTGCTACCATATTCTGAAAGGGCGGGCGCAGGAACTATGAGTTGGAAAAATAAATAGAGTTATATTTATATTCTTTGTTCGACCTAGACTTCCTTATCATTATGGATCCTATAAGAATATTAAATAACATGGATAGGAATCGTAGAAGGAAATGTCTTAACTCCAAAATTTTACAGGTAATGAATGAGTAATAGGAGAGGAGTTACAAGAAACTAAATAGACCATTAAGGTAATTATGAGAAGATAAGGTAGAAGTTAAACAGGAAATTATTGTCAAGGACAAAATTTCTCAGCGTATTTGCCTCAAGGACAGACCTTCAATATTTTATCCAGAAGGACAACTTTCTTTAGGTATCAGTTTTTAGTCATTGATAGTAGTTTTTAGGTATCAGTTTGTAGTTATCGGTAGCAGTTTTTAGGTATCAGTTTTTAGCTTGGTAGCAGTTTTGTTGTCCTTATGAATAATTTTGGAAAATGTTTGTCCTTATGAATAATTTTTAGGTAAATGTTTGTCCTTGTGGTAAAAATATCGAGGTTGTGTCCTTGAGGCAAAAAATATACAAATCTTTTTCCTTTAAATTAATTTCCCCGAAGTTAAATTGGTAACGTTAGATAAGCAAATATATGTCTTTTGGAAATGTTCGTTAAGATAGCAACCATTTAATATGGACAAAGTGACATTTATGAGAGTAGTAAATATTTATGCTACGCAATAGTTAGATGTTACAAGGCATAGTATTCATAAACATATGGAAGTAAAGAATATAGTAGTGGATAAAACTTCCATAAGAAGGTAAACATTAATCACCACAAGGAGATAACTAGATTTTTGAGATGATTGAGTAGGGAGTTTAAAGGAAAGAACAATTAAAGCCCATTTTTTTAAATCCTAACCTTTGAGAAAGAAAGAGGTAAAAAGATTTTTTTGGAAAACTCCTTAAAAGTTTTGAATGAGCTTTTTCAGAAGATTATTAAGTGAAAAGCTTATGTATTGTAAGTCGGAAATTTTTGATAGAAAGTGATTTTTGATAGCTTTGGAAATATGCTACCATTTGTAAAAAACGTTTAGAAAGAAATTGTGAAATATTTTAAAAACAAAATGGTGGATGATTTTTAATTACTTGAAAAGTTGGAAAAAAGTGAAGGTTTACATTTTTTAACTTCTCAATCTAAAATTTTTTGAATTAAAAGATTTTAGGGCCCGTTTGCTTTCATTTTGTATTTTGAGTTTTGTGTTTTCAATTTGTACTAAGAAATACCAAGAAATAGGAGAAGAAAGTTTACAATTCTTAGCCATTGCGACGACCAACGGACGACGAAGGAGTTAGATTGTTCTCCGTGTTTTTGTCATCTTTCAAAACAAGAAAAACATAATAAACTTGTTTTTTATTTTACATGTTAATTTCATTTTTCAAAATTATTTGTTTTTCAACAATACATACGACGGATGCACTTTTGTATAGATGAAAACACAAAACTAAAAACGATAAGCCAAACGGGGCCTTAGCTTTTGGATTCTCCATTTTTGGTTTCTTCTATTTTTTTATGAATTCTTCTACTTTATAAATTTGGAAGTTGTTATTTTGAAAAGAACAAATAAATTTGGAGATTCATAATTTATAAATAGTTGAGTTAGAAAGTTCTAACTTAAAGGGGTTTTGCATTGTTAAAGTTCTTAGTTTAAATTTATTGAGCCAAAAGTTTTTGGTCCAAATTTTTTTAATAGGGGATTTTTCTTTTGAGAAATGAATGATTTTTCTTACCTTATAAAATTAGAGGTTCTTTTCCTTAAATTTCTTTTGAAATGGTGTATAAATGGAAAAGGCACTTGATTAGCAAAGGATAGAAAGAATAAAAGGATAACAATGTCCGACAAGGTAGATAGGATATTCCCGTATAAGGAAACGCGGAGAATGATTGTTGAATTTAGGTGGTGATAGAATTAGGAATTTAATCCAGTAATAAAGGATATGGAAGAGGAGTAATACGAATAAGATAGGCGCTATCTTTGTCTACTCCATTTTTCGTCATTTGAAGTATAAAAGGTGTTTTTGGCAATTTAAATAATGGTCATTAATAAAAGAGTTGGGTATTTTTGGGAAAGCAATTGTGTAAAGATGATAATTTGATATATATGTTTTTCCTATCTGAATTTAGAACTTCTTGAATAATATTGGAATTGATAAAAAAAAAAGAATTGCAAGGGATTTTAAGAGTATATAACAAAGTTACAAAAAATATTTTCTTAAATACAGTATATTTTAAGTAATAAGGCAATATATATTTATCTATATTTTAGATATAATTGTTATTTTGGAAATGATAATTCATGTAACTCAAAAACTATTTGGAATATTAAAGGTCAAAATTTATTATTGTAGAATGATAATTAAGTTTCTAATGTTTTGTGTTAAAGATCCTATTTTTAAATGGAGTAAGCCTTTATTTTAGTGAGTCATTGAATAGGGAAGTTTTCCATAGTGCCTTTTTGAAACCCAAGTAGTCTTTGAATTCTATGAGTTGAAAGTCTAACTTTTAAAGGGATAAATCGTTGATGAAGAAAATTTTATAAAGAGAAATTATTTTTCTTTTATTTGGAACTAAGAAATTTTGAATTCTTGGTAAAGGTTTCTAGGTTCATATTTTCAAAGATAGAGATGCTGAGTTTGGTACTTCATGTTTGTGCAATTTTAAGTTTTGCAAGAAATGGAGTACTGAATGTTGATTTTGAATTTTAAAAAATAAGTTTATTTGTATGAAAATAGTTTACTTAAAACTATTTTGTATGATTACTAAAATTTAGTTTTATAAAAAATAGTTTTTACGGAGTAAATAAGAATCACTACTTAGGTGGGACAAATTAAGGTTTATAGGATGTGAATAAAATAGGAATATAATGTACAACCTAATCTGGAAATTTGAAATCAGACCCAAACCCCTATTTGAAGAAGTTGATAAAGTGTAAAGGTATTTAATTGGGTTATGAATTAGGTTGCCCGTAGAATATGAATTTTTATGTTTTAATTTTGAAGCAGTTTTCATGTAATTTCCACAAATTATCCAATTCCGAAATATGTATAAAAGTGCGTTGTTTGTAGTAACAAAGAATAAACTAAAAAGGAAAGAAATGTGTTGGAATGGATATTCTTTTCCATAGTTTACACTGTCTATTTCAATAAAAAGAAAAGAAATAATTCCTTGAAAATCAAACAAAGAAAAAAAATCTCACTTATGGTTAATTTATGATAAATTATGAGCGGTAATCTTTTTAAAAGAATAGCTTCAATATATTAAAATATGGAAATGAGTGTTCTAGTTGCATAAATTAGTAGTTAGAAATATGTATACGTATAGCCACGCTTAACGACTAGAATATATATAGATAGCATAGATTACGACTATATGCGTATTAGTTATTAATTAACAGATTATGATTTATGGACATTAACTACAAATTTAATGGATAATAAATTTGTAATTAATGAGAAGAAAAAGGAATTAAATAGCGATTTATTAAGGAAGCTTGATATGACATTTATGGAAGAAATTTGAGTAATGAATGGATTTTGGAAACCCGAAGAAGGTTAAAAGGATTGAAGAAGGATTAATTGGGAACGGTCCAATTTTGAAAGTAATAATCAACTACTATGGATATATTAATTGAGGAAATGGACGGACCACATTTATTAAAAACTGGAAAGGTAAAATGGGTAATAATGGAATGATATATTAAGAAATACCCAGTAGGGAATGTTAGTGTAACGCCCCTAATTTCAGTTTAACATTATTCTTGATGAATAATGTAAATATTTAAGGAAAATGAGATTTGAGAATTTATAAGGTCGAGCCATTACTAATGAACTAAGTAAGATTGTTTTAAGTTTAATAAAAGAATGAATGCACGAGAGGGGTAAACTAGGAAATAGTACCTTTTACCTTAAACCCTCTCCCCTTCATATCACTCATATTATCATTTACAAAACAATCACACAAAAAACACTTTGAGGCCGGCCATTAAAACAAGGAAGAAGATGATCGAAATTATAAGAGATTCAAGCAAAGTTTAGGGAAACTAAAGCACTAATCAAATCTCAAAATCAATATCAATTTTAAGGTGAATAATACATGAACCATCTCTATTTGTGTTCATGAATTTGGCTATGGATAATATTCGAATGGTTTCGACAATTTTTTCCAAGTTATGGTCATTTAATCATCGTTTGTATATAATATTGATTTATGAAATTATTGACGAAATTATTTAAAAGGGTTTTAAGGGTAAAACCTAATTTTTTAATCTCCAATAGCTTTGATTTTCTGGTATGTTGAGTAAAACATTATTTTGGAGATGGGTTTTTAATTCCAAAATTTTGCAAATTAAATTGAATATTTTATGAATTTCCTAAGAAGGAAATTGGGTAAATTTTGGGTTTTAATTATTAAAAATAGTTAATTATGGTATTTGGCAATAAAATTTTATATGGTAAAGAATATGATATTTTTGAATTTCTGGAATTTTTGAAGATTTTTCCCAAGTGATTTTGAATTAGTATAAATTTATTATGCTAGAAAAGCATATATACCCATAATTAATTAAGGGTATTAATTAATTTTGTTTACAAATATTTTGGAACTTGGAAATTTTACGTGACAGTAAAATTGAAAAGAAAATGCAAAGTTTTGTGAAAACCAATCATATTTTGATAAACAATTGGCTTTGGTAAAAAGAAATTGCTTTCGGTAGTAAGAAATCAATGTTACTATAATTTACAATAATGCCATGTCGCCTTTGATGTTGCTGCACCTAACACAGCATCGCATTTCTGAGTGTCGATGACAATGAGAAGAGAAGCACATGATAACCGCTTAGTTAGTTATGGAGTGTTTCCAACCTCATCGACGTCAGTCAAGATGACAACCCATTACAGACAGCAAAGCATTCTCGTGATTCATCTATGTTGAAGCCACATCTCTTCATCGATTTTTTAACTTCATACTTATACCTTTGGTGGCATAATAGCCGAATTGACTTAAGTATAAACGTTTTATAGTGACACCGATAGTCTTGTGGCGACTATGCTTTAGTGTCAGCGACCCTATATATAAAGGTTTTACATGTTTGGGGATTGGAAATGACGCAGTGCGGCATTGACTTCACATCTCTTCCTTTTAATGTCAAAGAGGCTCATTTTTATGTAAACTAAAACTATTTTAAAGCAGCAAAGTGGCCTATGTTCGAGAGGGTCGACGACCATATGTTTTTGGCAGTTAGCCATTTGTTTTGTAATATCCTAAGGTTGAGGTGGTTAATCCAAGTAATAATAACATGTGAGATGGATAGTCCACATAATTTTATTAGTGAAACCATGAGTGATGAGTAGTCAACATGGTAGGGGATGTGTAGTCCAAAGAATTAATATATGTGAGATGGGTTGTCTACATAAGTATAAGATGGATAGTCAATGAAATTAAGATGGGTAGTCTAATAACTTGGGATGGGTAATCTAGTGTATATTGCATGTCTGCATATCAAAATATTATTAAGATATAACCATTGTGGATGCATGAGAACAATATATGGTTGAGATGTTTTGGTTAAGATACTAAAGAGGGGAAAACCCATTTCGCTCAACAACATGATCTCACTAGATATCTTATTAGTTAGAGATAGTAAGTTATTATTCACACCAAACTGTTGTCTGATCCAAAGTTGTTATTTTTCCGCTTAAACTTTTGGGTACTCATTTGAGTAAGTTGGGAGTAAAGGTTTTCAGGTTCCAATTAGATGAATAAGCTTTCAGAGACATGTAGGAGGCAATCTAGCTATTTAGGAGTACTTATCTAACCATTATGACATTTGGTTTTTCCAATATGGATGTAATGGCAAGTTATATAATCGCCCAGTGTTAGACTCTGATCAACCAAGGGGACACCTTCATATGTCGCTCTTAGCGTATTTGTAATAATTATATTTTCTCTGGATGTGTAATTGCAAATGGGATTATGTAATGAATATGAAATTGTATTTTGGAATGGAATGTAAAAGTTATTTATGAATTGTGTTTGAAAATTTTTCATATTCATGTGCTCTTGATTATTGATATGATTAACATAGCCATATATTGTCATCGAAAATTAATAACTGTAGATGACTACATCATCAGTAGCGTTTAGTTTTGGGCCTCATAATCGGGGATGTTACAGTTAGGACCTCAACACCATTTATACCACTTGATAATAAATGGCAACTTCCAGCAAAATTTCCTTTTAGAGTTCTCGTGTTATAGTCGCTAGTTGTCTCCCTTAGCTATTGAGAAAGTGTATGATGTGGTATAAGATATATCCATGTTTTATTTGTGTGTTGACTTTATGAATGGGATTTAAACCAACTGATAAAAATATATGTTAGAAAGCAAAGTATATAGGGAGATTTTAAGGGGACACTTAACTAGGATAAACCATAGGTAAGTCTGGAAGTTAATGAGGAAATTAGGTTAGTAGCCTAAAGCAAATTAATGTTTCAATCCCAAAACTTTAGAATTTTAGGAAAAATAA
Source organism: Allium fistulosum (assembly GCA_030737815.1). Classification (NCBI taxonomy): domain Eukaryota; kingdom Viridiplantae; phylum Streptophyta; class Magnoliopsida; order Asparagales; family Amaryllidaceae; genus Allium; species Allium fistulosum. The sequence continues at coordinate 928,638,332 of CM060905.1, forward strand.
AATTAGTTCACAGCTTGCCACCATTCGAGGAAAAGATGAGATATATTGGAATGTGAAGAGAATTTCCTACTCAATAAGGATATAAGGTGGCAAGAATTTTCCGTTTGAAGCAATGAGACCGCAGCATCTCCAACACAGTTTTATGGAGTTGTGGTTAGCATCTTTAGTGAAAGGGACCCTTAGTAGCTAGCAAACTTTGGAAGAGTTTGCTAGTAGCTTTAGGAACTAGTTTTAGGAACTTTATTAAATTTGGGCATCCCTTACCAATTGAAGATCGATGGACAAACTGAAGGAATGGATGGGAACTTAGAGGATTTGTTGAGAGCTTGCATCGTGGACTTTGGAGGACGTTAAGAGCATTATTTACCCTTAGTAGAATTTACATACAGTAGTAGTTGCCAATGGGTGATTGGTATGGCACCCTTGAAGCAATTTTTGAGAGGCCATACAAATTGCTAAATTGTGGGTGGGAAACCACAGATAAATTCTACTTGGACCAGATTTGAATTACAAGACTTTGGAACTTAGATTTGATTAGGTAGCCTATGAAGGTTGTAATGTTTGGATAATTGGAAAAGTTGGCACCGAGATCTATTGGGCCATTCCCAATATGGGGAAAAAATAAGAAATATTTTAAGTTGGCTCGAGTTTATGATGTTTTTCTCGTTTTGTATTTGAGTAAATAAATTCATAGCATAGTAGTTGTGGTAGAGCCTAATCAATTGGGTGATTTTGAGACAGTCATTGACGTCCCATGCCACTATAGGCATTGTGAGCATGTAACTATGAAGCTCCGCGACAAAGAATTAGAATTGTCCAAGTACAATGGGGAGAAAACCCAGTGGAAGGCATGAGGACTTCTCATTCTAAGCCTTTCTCTGGTAATTTTTCTCCCCAAAATTAAGATTTTGGTTGCATCTGATTACTAGATTGGATGGTAGGAGATGGCTATTACACATTTTCACCATCACTTTACACTCATATAGTAATTTTATTCATTTTTAGGGTATTTGCATAGCACGATTACATACTCACGATAGGATTGGGCTTATTTTAGTATGTCTGATGTACATAATCACATTGCACTTTGGATTGAGTAGATGGTTGTTTATATAACTTGGTTACATAACATGGATGTTATTGCATGTTATATTGTTCATTCGCCCCTTGAAAGATTTCATGACGAAATCCTTTTTAAAGGGGGAGATTGTGACACCCCGTAAAATCAACCCTAATCAAATAAGTAAATTAAGAGAAATGGAATTAATTAGGGTAGGGATAAAAATGGAATTTTAGTTGGAATTTTACCATGAAAGTTATATTGTTGTATTCGTGGAAAAATTCTAATTAATTTCCATATAAAGTATGCTAAAAACGTAGCTCAAACAAAAAAGTTATGGACGTTTGAAGTTTTCAGATTTAAATTAATTTAGTTCCAATTCAAATTCTAATAAAATAATTAATTTCATAATTCCAAATTTTGAAATTTTGACATTAATTGTGATTAGACTTGGGGTCTAAGTAAATGTTAATGTTAACAATTAACGTTAAGAGTAATTAGGGAATTAAATAAACAATGGCTCAAAAATTTAATAATCTTCCGAAAATAGGGGAAGAGGTCGACCCTCCGACCTCTTGAGGTCGACCCCTAGAGATCGACTGCTTGGAAGGAAGAGGTCGATTGATTCCTTTGTGGCGGTTAGGGTTTGGTTTCTTTATACGCTCCAGATTTATCTGTTTTCAACCTAGTTTTATCCTACGGCTCCGGTGCGTTTCAACCACTATAAATAAGACCCTATACACCTCAATTTTAATCCCAAATAATTTGGGAACATCAGCGAAGGTCTGTCAATTTATCTCTTCTTAGATTCAGAAAACTCCATTAGGGTTTTAGGTAAGAAATCCTAATCTATCTTTGTTTATTATTTAATTTCTAAACCTCTTCTCCTCCAACCTTTCTAAATCTAATACACACACACAAATCCATTGTTGTATATGTTAAAAAGAAGAGATCTAAAGGACATTATAATGGGTGTTGCAAATCCAAAGAGAAGCAAAGCTAATGTGACGCCCCACCCCAAGACCCAAATTACCAGAGTATTACTAGGTAATACTGTCTACTAAAGTGGAGAATAAGGCTGGTTAGGAGCAGCAATCTATAGCCTTATCTTAAATATCTATTGAATACGTCGAAAATGCTATATTTTTTTCCTATCTCAAGAGGATCGACATATCTAATAAATACTTAATACAAAGCCATAGGTGGTTATAGGATCTATCAAAACAAAATACAACAACTGAACTACCAATAAAAAGAAACCTAGCAGCATTTCATTGCCGGAATCAAAAGATATAAGCATGCAAAGAAGCAGTATAAACACTTTCACAGAAACGAAAAACTGTCAACAGAAGACGACCACGGTAGCTTATTTTGCACAGATTCAAGCATTTAACATTTTTGTTTTTGCTAGCTTTGTGAGCTTATCAACTCACCTTTCTGATAGATGATAAAATAGAGCCTTCAAGGATAGAAGGAGATGTACCTCTATGCTGAAAAGACCCTCCAGAAGCATCCACTACTTTCAGCTTGCCAGACTAGGCATTACAAGGAGCAATGGGACAAATGGCAACTCGATGACCCTCCTTCTTGTAATAGCGGCAAATAATAGGCTTAGAGCAGTCATGGATCATGTGGTCAGGAGAACCACAATTGAAACACCCCTTTCTAGTAGGAGGTGTTCCACTAGGTTGAGAACTAGGAACAGATCTAACGGGCTTCTTCTTCTTAGAAGGGAAAAACTTCGGCTTATGAAATGGGAACTTCTTCTTATTGGGGTTCTTGCGAACCTCAATCTCATCACAACTATCGCACTCCTTCTCGACGGCTTTGAGCTGAAGCGCCGAGTCAACCAACTCCTTGAAAGAAAGCTTAAGCTGGAGCATTAAAGACTTCTTAAGATACTTCTTAAGACCAGAGACAAACTTCAGATTCTTCTTATACAGAGTGTTGATGTATTCAAGACCTTACTTGGATAAGGCCTCGAATGAAGAAACATAATCAGAGACGGAGGACTTCCTCTGCTTCAACTCAAGGAAGCGACGGGCTAACAAAGCTTTCTCAGATTCAGGAACGAACTTGAGCTTGAATTGTTCCCGAAACAGAGTCCAAGAAAGAGTAGACTCATCGAGCTTGGCTATAAGAAGCTCGTACCAATTAAGGGAATGCTCTTCCAACATGCTAGATGCTACGAGAACTCTATCGTGGTCAGAAAGATCCATGCGAGAGAAGATGCGCTCGCACGTACGAATCCAAGCTTGGACCTCAAGAACGAACTCGGAGCCTTTGAACGGCTTTCCTCCGAGATGAGAGAAATCACTGAATAAGTGCGCAAAGACAGAATTGCGCGGAGAAGGTGCTCGAGTAGGAGCTAGAGGCTGGGTGCTCCTAAATAACCCTATAAACTGATCGGTAGACATATAAACGCCGTCCGGATGCGAGCCGCTGGATTGTCCAGCATCTGAGCGTCGTCCTTTGCCTCTTCCAGCCATTAGCTGAAAGTTAAGATAAGATAAATATTATTCACAGGGTAGATATCCTTAATTCAATAAGGAATACTACAAAATTAAAATGCATCCCTAGACGTATTCCCAAATTTCTATCTACCCCAAAGGACACGAAAGAAAAGTCAATGGCACGATGAATAAAGGATTCGTAACACTTGTATAACACTTAGATGTACCGTATTATGTGCTTATGTTATGTGTTTATCATATTTTGTTCTGAACTTTGATCTAATACCAAGCTGTGACGCCCCATCCTGAGACCCACATTAACAAAGAGTATTACTGGTAATACTGTTTGCTAATGCGAAGAATAGGGCTGGTTAGGAGCGACCATCTATAGCCTTGTCTTAAATATCTATTGAATACGTCGACAAATGCTATATTTTTTTTTTATCTCAAGAGGATCGACATATCCAATAAATACTTAATACAAAGCCATAGGTGGCTATAGGATCTATTAGAACAAAATACAACAACTCAAATGCAAACACATCACAGAACAATATATCTTCACATATATATATATACACACACACATATATACATATACATCATAGAGTATACAAAATGAGACATGTCAAGTGGTATTACGATAATAATATACAAGCGAGTCAAAAGAATATACATATCAGAGTAGCAAACAAAAAGGACTACACAAAAAGCTATATCAAAAAGAGCTAGCAGAATAGTCCATGCGGAAGCAAAATAGGTTAAGTCCAAATATACCTAACCTAAAACACCTCGGTCTAACCCGAGTATAAATACACGGGTCAGTCTAGCTAAACAAATCAGTTTACAAGGTTAAGCGATAATATGAGCATAAGGATAAAGTGATAATATTCCTAAGTGAGAAGGGACAGTTTAAAGTGTATAGTTACTTCATATGATGAAGGGTATCACTACACAACATATAATCTCAAAGAGATAGAACAAGCCATAAAACGCTAAGAGTAGCGAGCCTCATGTCATCGGCATTCATAAAACATCAATTATGGTTTAGGGGAAAAACCTAAACCCGCCAAATCGGCAATCCAAAACATGTACAAAGAGATCCCATCTCAAAGACGCCATAAGGCAAATATACCTCTAAAGAGGAGAATAAAATCTCAAGTAAACGCCAAAAGGAAAATCTCAAATACACCAGTGTAGGCAACACAAGTCTCAAAAATAGAAATCACAAGAGTTCAAATTCCCATGAGGTAATCGCCGTATATATATAATATCCCAAATGGCTCAAATGGCCAACAATAAAAAGGCGACACACTTGGAAAATCACAAACATCAATGAAATCATCTCAAAGAAATAGCTTGGATTTTGCAGCAAAGATAAAGCCTTTTTGCAAGATTGAAGCTTCTAAATACCTGTACAGGAGATAGGAAGAACATGTAAACAATATTTACAGTATAATTAGAAATCATTCACTGTAAAAGAATTTTGTGATGAAATTTAAGTGATTTGGAGTTTTTTACCTTTTATTTATCACTAAATTGTAAAAAGCCTTGAATTTGTTGAATTAAAATGAAGAAATTGCTTGATTTTTGAGAAATTGGTGGAGAGGAGTTTATTTTCTTTTGTTTCAGCTGAAGGAAGAAGAAGGTAATAAGAAATGAACGTACAACCAACTCTTTTCCTCCTTCTTACCAGGCCAAGGCTAAATGGGCTAAGATGGGTTTGAAAATAAAAAGAAATAATATGGTTTAGGCTAAAAATCAACACTTTACAAAGAAATATGTTTATATATCACATATACACAAAAGAAAATTCATTTTCTTCTTATTTACACAAAAGAAAAATATGAAAATTTGCATACATGTAAACTAAAACATTTCTTACCATATAAAAATACGTCATTTACACAAATAAATGAATAAAACATTGTTTTTAACTTCTAAAATTCCACAAAATTTATTTTCTCACTTAGAAAACTATTTCAAACCAGCCTTAGTGTTTTTATTTTAGTAATTGATTAGTATGTATATCTATGGATTTGAATATACCTTAGAGATTTTGTGATTGCGAAAACAAAATAGATAAAATCCCCAAAAATTTCTTTCAATTTTGAAATGTCAAATCTAGATAGAGATTCTCAATTATTTATGTTAATTTGATCGAATTTATATTATTTCTACATTTTTTGATAATTTCATAGTCTATTCCACTTCTCCTCCTTTGATTCAAATTATGAGTTTTCAGTAATGAAATAAGGGTGTGGAGCATGAATCCTATTCGTAGTTTACACCACTTATTCCACACAGAACTCCTTCACTTATTTCTATGTAAAAGAGGAGTTGAATATAATATATAGTTAAAATTACAATTCCTATTGTTTAGGATATTCCATCAGATTGATGTAATAAATTGGGTTTTTACTTCTATTTACAAGTCTATTTATTGCAGTTTTGGATATAAATATTTAATCCTTGTTATGGATATTGAAATCTTGGAAATCTTAAGGGAAAGGACATGTATTAGTATTATGGTTAAAAGAATTGACATTTAAGGCTAGTTTAGGGCGTATAAATCGCACGCTAGAATTGATTAAGCGTGAATATATAATTATTTCTCTTAGCATAATAAATGTATAATTATGTCGTATAATTGCGTAGTTAATTAGGTAGCAATTGTCATTAATTTCCTCCTTTAGGAAGGTAATTGATATTTTAAGGCGTAATAAGGAAGATTCCTTATAAGGCCCTAATTATGAAATGGTGAGATGAGTATTATATATATGGAGAGTATTTAAATTATGGCTAAGTCATAGGGAAGAGAGGTTAGTAGAGTTACATGACAGAAATTTGCCTTTCACTTTAAGGCTACCAGCAGTTGTGTACACTTTCTATTGCTATTAGACATCACAAATGATAAATTTTTGTGATGATGCAAGATTAGTCCCAAATTCTGTAGGGTAAACACTTTAAGAAAGCTTGTTATTAATAGCGCCATTAGATAACATGTTACTCTGAAGAGTTATTGTTGAATTTTAATGGTTTGTTATTTTACGTTACATAACGCTTTAGCAAAAAGCGGCCCCAAAACAAAACATCCCACTCCCAAACATTTTGTTTCCCTCCAAGCCAAACAAGACCGTAACAACTTACCCATTTTCAATTTTATTCCAACCCTAAATCGAAACCCATGAAGCAATCTATAACCCTAAATCGAAACCCTGAATATTCTCAATCTTTGGCATCTCTCAAAAATGCTCTGAATTCCATGAGGAGCTGATTCGAAGAAACTGAGTTGTTGTGCATGTAATTCAATTTGAGGAGTGCGTCTAGAACCCTACATCGATTTGAGGTGCGCATAATTTGATTTTGTTCTTCTACTTTTTTTGTTTTTGATTTGGTTTGATTTTTTTAATTGTTTAGGAATTATAGTTAAACTATTTTTGATTGTTTTGTCCAATGATTATAGTAATTATAGTTAAAAAAATCGATTTGGTTTGTCAAAATTTTAAATTGTTTTCGATTTAAGGTGCGTGCGATACTATCATTTTGTTTTCACTATTTGGCTTGCAGATATAGCTAGCTTTTGAAGGGATACTGTCAGGAGAACTAATTTTATGCAAAATATATTGGTTCTAAATGGGATCTTGCATTTCAAAACTGAAATATTGACGTTGTAGTCCGCAATACAAAGATAATGTTCCCGAAGCTCCGGATCTCTGTAAGTGTATGATATTTTTTTGTGCTAAGCATGCTGGTTTAAAGAGAAAACAAATATAATGCATGTTTCCTATTTTAGAGAGTGAAGAAAAAGGAGTCGATAGACACAATTTGCCTCCATTTCAGGAAGTTTCTTTTGAGCAACTGGGGCTTGTGACTTCGAGTTTTGCTATAGAGAATATATTTTCAAAGCATGGTGAGAAAGCTGCTAACATTGTTTATAAAGGGAAGCTTGATGCACAAAGGAGGATCACAGTTAAAAGATTAAATAGACTGCATGGCTAGATCCTCGACAGTTTATGGTAGTTTCTGTTTCCCATATTTCCTTTTCATTAAATTTTGATTAGTTACCATGTTTGTGTATGTATCTCCACAATTCAATGCTGCATTTGTAGTGTACATGCCATGTTAAGGGATTATAAGGTAGAATTGATTGGATGACCATTCACTATACAAAACTTGTTGTATATATGCACACAACCTTTAGCAATTAGCATTACATATTATCTTCCTTATGTTCTATTTAAAACTTTTAAGTTTAAATGAAAATACTGTCAGCCTAACATTGAAAATTTGGTAAGCTAAAAACAATACATCCCATTTTTTGTTCCAAAACAATGAGTTGTAATATGCCATTTGCCAAAACCAATGACAAATCTACCTTTTATGAACGAAAAATAATGTTCGGTCTGCAAATGCATCTAAACACAATTGGAACAATTATTAAGTTAACATGCATATATACAACTTAATGAGGTGCTTATGCTACTTCAATATTTATATACAGGCTTTCTTTGCTCATTATCCCAGGTTATCAGATCAACTCTTGACCATGGCAATATCCTCATGCCATAAATGTTTTCCTATATAATACATGCTTGCATATATGTTTTTGTAAGTAAAAATAATAGTTATTTACCAAGCTGAAGCTAAACAACACGCGGTGCTCTTTAATAATGTCAACACTTTATCTCCACCTTGGGTATATCCTACTATTGGGTTTATGCCGCCTTAGGCCTAATACCACCTATTAGACCCATGTTTAATCCATTGTGACCTTGTAACAAAAGCATCCATGATATTTCCGTGAAACCCAATAATGCAAACTTTATGTCCCTTAAGCAGAAGGCCTTTTACTATTCAAAACCTAGCATATTAGCAGCAATACACATTATTTGTTACCGCTTTATTTAAACCACCTCCATTTGATATAGACTAGTCACATAATAAATTATACTTTGGCTCCTTCTTAAAACAACCCTAATTAAATTATACTTTAGTTCCTTCTTATCTATCATTTCTGTTCTTCTCTATCAATGGTGTAACCGATGCCACCATTGTACATTCTTATATAATGCATAATACCATGTCTAAATTTTGTTAACTTGGGTCTTATATAATGTATAAGTATATTTCTTGATATTATATTTGAGTATGGCTTTCTATTCATCTTAATCATTCTAACTTTGTATTTACCAAGTCCTATGATTGGTCATCAACATATATTTTCCGGTGCCTCCTTTTCTTTTACACTTCAATGAGCAATAAAATGCAATTCCACGATCTACTTTTATTTCCTTACAGGATAATAATGTAATATAAGTTTTTTGGAAGTAATATTCCTATATATATAATTAACATATATTTTCTTTGTTATATGTTGCATTGTAATATACTAAATTCATTCTGTGTAGGGGAAACTAAACCCATGAAACGGTCAATGAGACTAAGGGTGGTACTCCATTTTGTTAAAGCTTCGGAATATTGCAGGAATAAAGGGTGTCCTCTTTATCGCAATCTTAATGCCTACAAAGTCTTATTTAATGGATTAGGATTACCCTTTTTATTTTATTTTATGAAAAGCATCATAAAATTATTTCATTTTCAGATTTCAAAATTTAAAGTCCAAATGCTAAATGTGTCCAATTTAGGTCCTAGGAGGTTATTTTTGACATATACAAGATAAATGGTGCAAACCATTTAATTCAACAACTCCTTCCATGCTTTCTCTCTCGCTTTTCGCTTTATGCCATTGCTAAACATTATTGTTTTAGAAATTTTGTTCAATACAATTCTAAATCGTAAACTAGGGCATACAAATTCTTTTTTTAATGCACATTGAAATGTTTTTTGGAACTTGTGATGTATCATAGAGCTTGACACTTCAAAACTAAGAAAGTACTTGCTAATTACCTTTTAGTCTAAATAAAATGTTAATTACTTTTTTTTTCATTTGAATGAGGGCTTTTATATTAACTCATACTGAAAAAAAAGTAAGCAGTTATGCTATAGTTAAATAAATATCTTAATACTTTTTGAAAACATCTAATGGTAGAATACCAGTAGATTTCTTTACACATCTAATTTTGGACTAGCAATATACAAGATTATAATCTAAGACTTTCATGCTTTGGTCTGATGAAGGATAGCATGGATGGTAAAAGCTATAACACTAATTTGGCACTCACACCACCTGAATATCTGATAACCGGTAAGTATTTCTATTCTTGTAATTTAGAAATGAATTTTCAGTAAAAAAATAGATCCGATAAAATGTAAGAAATATGTGCTGAATAAGTTTGTTGAAAACCTCATCAGCCGCCCTTAGCTGAATATTTTACTATGAGAACCTTTTGTCAAAATTAATTGGCGTGCAGCTGATGATTATCTTTAGCGAACAGTGTATTTCTTTTTTATATGAATTTCACCTGTTTTATATCATGAGCTAAATAATATATCAGCTGTCACGTGAATAACAAGTGCAATAATAGGATAAACATGAATTATGAGTCATTGTCTTAGTTATTAGATTCACTGAGTCTAACCTTGTCGTGTATTAATTGTCTCCTTGATTATTATGGAATTACCTTATCTTTGTGACATGAACTTCCTAGACGTTTACAATTTCACATATTTCACAATATAGTCTAAGTCTAAAATTAATTTGAATGCTAAATTACATAATTCTTTATTACCATGTTATACCGGACATTCTCATTTATTTTTCATTTGATGCACGGGAAGAGTCACACCAGAAAGTGTGATATATAGCTTTGGTATATTGTTAATAGATGTATTGAGTGGGAAACATATTCCAACTAGTTATGTGAGTTATTTTTCAAAATTGAATTACTCTTAGATGGATTTATGATTATACATTTCATTCTCTCTCCTTCCCTCTCTCTATCACACACAAAGACACATAGGTACATAGAGACAAACACACACACATACACAAACATACCCCAACAAGTACACATTTGTGCGAACACACATTCTGATTCTCAATAACCTCAAATAGAGATATGTTAAACAAATTACGCTTATGAATTTCTTCATCTTAAATTATGCATGAATTTTTTTTACAAATTACACTGTAGAGAATTGTAATGATTGGAAAACTATGCTAGCATACCAGCGGACAATACAAATATTGTATCAAACTCAGTCACCTCTTCTACATCAGTCAAATTAAACTGTAGATTCTTTTGTCAGGTCTTAACAATGTTTAAATAGAGTGGTGGGTATTTATAAGCCAGATACAACTGTACTGTCATTTCCACTATTTCCTGGAGATTTGACCAGGCAACTAGTGCTCGACATCCAGGAGTACTCGGCATCTAAGAGTACTCGGCATCCGGGAGTGCTCGGCATCTAAGAGTACTTGGTATCCCGGGTTGTACGACATTAACGAGCGTTCGGCCAGAGAGGATCGTTCGGCCAAAGGGATTGTTTGGCCAGAAAGCATTGTTTGGCCAGAAGGCACGTTCGGCCAGAGAGCATCGTTCGGCCAGAGAGTATCATTCGGCCAAAAGGATCGTTCGGCCAGGAGCATCGTTCGGGCAGAAAGCATCGTTCGACCAGAGAGCATCGTTCAGCCAGAGAGTATCATTCGGCCAAAAGGATCGTTCGGCCAGGAGCATCGTTCGGGCAGAAAGCATCGTTCGGCCAGAAGGCACGTTCGGCCAGAGAGGATCGTTCGGCCAAAGGGATCGTTCAGCCAGAAATCATCGTTCGGCCAGAAGGCACGTTCGGCCAGAGAGCATCGACCGGCCAAAAGGATCATTCGGCCAGGAGCATGTGGCTCGGCATCCAAGTGTTCGGCCTATTTGGTTCGGCATACGGCGACCACTCTATTTGGGCCAGGACGTCCGGCCGCCGAGCCCACCTGGGAAGTCAGCCCATCTCTGTCTATAAATAGAGGGGCAGGGGCATAGTGAAAAAGGACCTTTTTTCAGGAACACTGTGGAGACTCTGCCATTTTCCAGACTCATCTTCTTTACTTAGCAACTCCATTCAAGCATTTGATCTACGAATTGTATTTGTAATCAATCATTAAGAAGATCAATAAAGTTTAACCTCAAAGTGGACGTAGGCAATTACGCTGAACCACTATAAATCTGGTGTTCTTACTTTTTGCATTTAAATTAGTATTTTCTTCCTTGTTTAATTTATCTTCATCACTTATATCTCTACACAATCTTTCTCTACGAGGTTAGTAACCAATTTTGGTGCTAACACTTTGGTGCTTTCACTGAGAATTGAATTCTCAGACCTAAAGGATTTGCTTTGAAGCTACTGGATTGAACAAATCCCCCAAAGAAGATCCGACTTATTGATAGGACATCCGTTGATTCTACTCAGAGTTCCTACCAATAACTCTACAATGGCAAGACCACGTACCAGGTCAGCTTCTCATAATGCGGATGCCCATGAGACTGCTAGCGTACAACAAGCAGGACCTAGCAATCAGCCAGCGAATCCGGGTGTAGGAATTCCCGCCCAGGACAAAACTCCAGTTGTCACCAGAATAGAGTTCAACGACTTGATGAGAGAACTTAGGGAAAGCAGGAGACAACTAGGAGAGCAGATGCAAGCTAACGACAACCTGATGGCACAACTCACTCAACAGCAGCAACAGAATGCTGGGGGCAATCCCGCTCCTTATTCCTCATCCGACAGCTCAACTACCTTTGATGAACCTCCCAGGCACAGACGCCGTAAGACTGAAGCTGCGCGGGCAAGTGCTGCTGTTCAGACAGCTGGAGACCGTGACCAAGCAGGAGCTGGAAATTTAGGAACTGGAGTGCAGATGGAGGCTGGAGGCCCAAACCGTCAAAACGCTAACGATGTCGAACCTCAAGATGCACGTTTGGCAGATCGCCAAGAGAGGAGGCATCAGCATGGACAATCGCGTAGAACAGACTCTAACCTTCCACCTTCCATACAGACACCAGATCTGACAGCCATGGTCAGGCAATTGCTGAAAGAAAATCAGGGCTTATCAAATGACGATTGGGGAGTATCAAGGAGTCATACTCCGTTCACAGATGTTGTGCTGCAGGCAGCGTACCCCAGAAAGTTTAGTATGCCAACTATCCCTGCGTATGAGGGAAAGACTGACCCCAGACATCATGTCATGAGGTACGAGTGAATGATGGATTCAGCTAGAGCAAATGATGCAACCAAGTGTAGATGCTTTCCAATTACTCTATCTGGGATCGCTACTATGTGGTTCACCCGACTTCCTCCGCGGTCTGTATCCAATTTCGAGGAGTTGGCGAAGAAGTTTATTGAGCAGTTCAGGATACACATTACTCGTCCAAAGGACGTAATGTCTCTGTCAAGTGTAATCCAAAATCCTGGGGAGTCGTTGAAGGAATATTTACAAAGATTCCATGTTGCGTCAACTGAAGTCAGTAATCCCAATGATCATGCAATTCTAATGGCTGTAATGAGAGGTGTGGATCCGGATTTTGAATTTGGAGACTGGTTGGCAGGAAAACCTCCGACTACGCTAGAGCGTTTCTACTCAAAGGCACACCAGTTCATAAGAAGAGAGGAAGCTAGGTGGGTAAGGCGAGATAAGGCACCGGGACCTATCCAAGAGTCCATGAAAAGCAACGTTGCTGTGAAGCAGTCCGGAGACAACTCGAGAAAGGTCCAAGTCACTGTCCAGAACAAGCCTGGGCAGCCTAAGGAGTCCGGAGGAAGAAATCAAGGGAAGAAGAGAGAAGCGGGGAAGTGGAAACTAAGAATTCCAAGCTACAATGAGTATACCCCGCTAAATGCGTCTCTTGAGAACATTTACCTATCAACCTGCAATACTTTCCAGTACAGAAAGCCACGTCCAAAAGAGTCAACCGAGGAATAGAAGCGGATCGGGAAATATTGCCGCTTCCATGAGACCTATGGGCACAATACGGAAGACTGCCGACACCTACACGATGCCATAGAGAAGTTGATCAGGCAGAAGAAGTTACAAGAGTTTGTGAAGGATCCACAGGAGGGAGGACAGGGAACATCCAACCCAGGTCGTGCACCAGCTCTGCGTCATCCCGAGGAGCCTGCCCGAACTGTGGGTAGACTAGTCATAAACACAATCATCGGCAGACCTCACCCCGCGGATAAGAATTGGCAAGAGATGGAGCGGTATGCAAGTTCCTTAAAGCATGCAGATTTTGAGTGTTGTTCGAACGTGGAGGATGGGACCCCTGCTAAGCAGCAGCGCGTAATGACAGACGATATAGTGTTCAGAAATAGAGATGCTGACCAGGTAGAGGCTCCAACCATCGACCCGATGGTCATATCTGCGACGATCGGACCAGCTTATGTGAAGAGAATTCTGATTGATTGTGGAAGTTCTGTCAACATCATCTTCAAGAAGGCTTATGACCAGATGAAAATGGAAACAAAGGATTTGAAACCATCCAAAGCTCGTATACACGGGTTTAATGGTGCAGCAACCGATGCGGTAGGATATGTTGAGTTACCAGTTGAACTGGGACAAGGCGAACGTCGAAGGGTGTGAATCCTGCCCTTCGTAGTTTTGGATGTGGATTCTCCGTATAATGTATTCCTGGGCCGACCGGCCCTGGCTGAGTTTAGAGCAGCATTAGCCCCATGGTGCCTGACTTTAAAATTCCCAACTGACAAAGGAGTATGTGTTGTTCATGGCGACCAGGCGACCGGTCATGCATGTTATGTGGCAGAGCTCAGAGAGGCCCATCGAAGGGAGAAGGGAAAGGTTACGGACATTCCGGTCTGCATCCTTAATAATGATGATTGACAAGTAGTGCTTGAGCCCTGGCTCGGGCATAATTCTCGGATCTTCAGAGACATAGATCCGAGAGATGACGGTGAGAAACCCAGGGAAGAAAAGGCAGCGCCAGCTGAATTAACGATTGACATTTCAGTCAGCCGAGACGATCCATCACGAGTGCTGAAGATCGGATCACAACTCGGCCCCGCAATGACTGAAGACCTTAGTGATTTCCTCCGTGCAAATCTTGATGTTTTCGCCTGGGTGCATTCTGATATGTGCGGGATTTCTCCCGCCATTACGAGTCATATGTTGAACATAGACCCGAAATACGTCCCAGTTAAACAAAAAAGGAGAGGAATGGACCCAGAGAGGTCCGCTGCTCTCCGAGAGGAAGTGGACAAACTCAAAGCCAATGGGTTCGTCCGCGATGCCCTCTACCCCGAATGGGTATCGAATCCCATGCTGGTGAAAAAGGCGAATGGGAAATGGAGAACTTGCGTAGATTATTCTGACTTGAACAAAGCATGCCCCATGGACAATTTCCCGTTGCCTAGGATTGATCAGTTGGTCGACTCCACTATAGGACATGAGCTGTTATCATTCATGGATGCGTACTCGGGTTACAATCAAATCCCGATGCATATTCCGGACCAAGAACACACCAGCTTCGTTACAGATGTCGGGCTATATTGCTATGTAGTAATGCCCTTCGGACTGAAGAACGCAGGAGCGACTTATCAGTGTTTGGTGAATCGAATGTTCAAAGACCAGCTTGGTAGGACGATGGAAGTCTATGTGGATGACATGCTCGTGAAGTCACGACAATCAAACGACCACATTCGAGACTTGGCTGAAATGTTCGACATACTCAGGTATTATGGGATGAAGATCAACCCTCTGAAGTGTTCCTTCGGCGTTGCGTCGGGGAAGTTTTTGGGATTCATCGTCAATGCTAGGGGAATTGAAGCTAACCCAGAAAAGATTCAAGCTATTAGAGATGTGCAAGTGCCTAGGACTATAAAATAGGTACAGAGCTTGAATGGAAAACTAGCTGCGCTGAGTCGATTCATATCCAGGGCCACGGACAAGTGCATCCCTTTCTTTGATATAATAAAGAAAGGGAAGAGGAACTTCGAGTGGACATCTGACTGTGAGGAAGCATTTCGGGATCTAGTGAGGCATTTGGAGAGCCCACCAGTGTTGTCAAAACCAGTAGACCATGAGATGCTGTACGTATACTTGGCAGTATCCCCACATGCGATAAGTGCGGCTTTGGTTCGCAAGGAGGATCGAATCCAGAAGCCGGTGTATTATGTTAGCAAGTGTTTAACGGGGGCAGAAAGAAATTACCCTAAAATCGAGAAACTGGCATATTGCTTGGTGATTGCGTCACAAAAGCTGCGCCCATACTTTCAAGCACACTCAATCAGTGTTTATACCGATCAACCCCTACGGCAGGTACTCCAACGACCAGAAACTTCTGGAAGATTGCTAAAATGGAACATCGAATTGAGCTAGTTCGATATCGCCTACTTGCCACGAAGAGCCATACAAGGGCAAGCGTTAGCGGATTTCATCGCTGAGTTTACCATACCCGACGAACCAGATAATCACAATGTCATTCCCCCTGTTCGATGGAAATTGTACACCGATGGAGCATCAAACGACCGTTGCTCAGGTGCTGGCGTAGTCCTTGTAACTCCGGAAAATCGATCGGTTTGTTACGCTCTAAAGCTCGATTTCCCGGCTACAAATAACGAAGCAGAATATGAAGCACTGATTGTGGGCTTAAAGCTCATTTAAGAACTCGGAGTAAAATCAGTTGAAATCTTCTGTGACTCACAGTTGGTGGTCTACCAGGTGCGAGGAGATTATCAAGCAAAGGGACAGAAGCTTGCCCCGTACCTTGTTCTGGATCAAGAACTGCTGTCAAACCTTGAGCGTTATGACATTTCGCATGTCCCGCGTGAACAGAACAAAGAAGCCGACTTGTTGGCAAAATTCGCAAGCACTGGCAATGCTCAGCAAATGGGACTGTTTCCCGTTGAGGTATTGCATGCCCCAAGTATAGACGCAATGAAAGTTGATTCTGTGTTGGAAATAGGAATCGAGAGGGAATCATGGATAACCCCGTTCAAACTATACCTGACAACCGGGGCTTTGCCAGAAAAAAGGAGCGAAAGACGTCAGGTCCTTCGAAAGGCCGCGCGATACGTGATGCAGGATGGATTAATGTATAGAAAGGGGTTCTCAGTCCCCTTATTGCGGTGCATCGCTCATGATGAGACCAAACGGGTCTTGAAGGAGGTACACGAGGGAGAATGCGGTGACCATACTGGGGGGCAAACAATAGCAAAAAAGATCCTCCGCTATGGATATTACTGGCCGACCGTAAATCGGGACGCTGCAGACTACGCAAGGAAATGTGACAAGTGTCAAAGATATGCGAAAATCCCGAGGACTCCATCGACAGAACTCAAACATATGGTCAGTCCCTGGCCATTCGCAATCTGGGGAATCGACATAATCGGCTCTTTGCCTATATCCAAAGGTGGTGCGAAATACGCGATAGTTGCAGTTGACTACTTCACAAAATGGGCTGAGGCAGAACCCTTGGCTACAATCACCTCTAAAAAGGTCATTAACTTCGTTGTACGAAACATTATATGCCGCTTTGGCCTCCCTCGCACCATCATCACGGACAACGGGATGCAATTTGAAAGAAGAGAATTCAAAGAGTTCTGTTTAAAGTATGGCATCGAGAAGAAATTCGCCGCCGTTGCACACCCAAAAGCTAACGGACAAGTTGAGGCCGTTAACAAAATAATCAAGTCCGCGACTGGCCACACTCCATTCGCCTTGGCATACGGCTCGGAAGCCATTATACCCATGGAACTTGAAGTTCCATCACATCGAGTGACATATTATGATCCCAAGACGAATGAGGACCTCTTGCTGGAATCGCTGGACTGTATCGATGAAAAACATGAAGAGGCCGAATTAAGGGCGGCAGCACATAGGCACCGAGTCAAGCGCTACTACGACGGCAGAGTCCGCCCAAGGATTTTTGATGTGGGTGATCTCGTTTTGAAACGAGTTTTCCCGGTCATCGCGTATGAATCCCAGCTGGGAAGGTTCGTACGTCATTGAATGGAAGCTTGGAGAGGGAACATTCAAGCTAGCGACCGTTGATGGCGCGACACTCCCCCGAGCGTGGAACAGTGAACATTTGCGACATTATTACATTTAGCATGTCTCTTTCCTGCTTTAGGCATAATTATTTCCTGTATGTTTTCATTCAGTCGTAACTTAGTTTCTTTTTAGCCATGTAATCAAGCAGTTTAGTTGTTTTTCATTAATAAAGGCTTGAAGCCGTATTTTCCACGAATTACTAATGTTTCTATATCTCATAGTCGGGTGACGAATTACTCGAACTACATTATCCTGTACGATGTACGAACTCGTATAAACGACTTCAATCTCCGAGTCCCCTGAGAGCGGACCAGAGTACTCTAAGTCCCCGGAACGCGGACTAGAGTATAAACGATTTCAATCTCCGAGTCCCCTGAGCGCGAACTAGAGTATAAACGACTTCAATCTCCGAGTCCCCTAAGCGCGAACCGGAGTACTCTAAGTCCCCGGAGCGTGGACTAGAGTATAAACGATTTCAATCTCCGAGTCCCCAGATTGCGGACCGGAGTATTCTAAGTCCCCGGAGCGCGGACTAGAGTATAAACGATTTCAAATCTCCGAATCCCCAGAGCGCGGACCGGAGTACTCTAAGTCCCCGGAGCGCGGACTAGAGTATAATCGATTTCAAATCTCCGAATCCCATGAGCGCGGACCGGAGTACTCTAAGTCCCTGGAGCGCGGACTAGAGTATAAACGATTTCAAATCTCCGAATCCCCAGAGCGCGGACCGGAGTACTCTAAGTCCCCGGAGCGCGGACTAGAGTATAAACGATTTCAAATCTCCGAATCCCCAGAGCGCGGACCGGAATACTCTAAGTCCCCGGAGCACGGACTAGAGTATAAACGATTTCAAATCTCCGAATCCCCAAAGCGCGGACCGGAATACTCTAAGTCCCCGGAGCACGGACTAGAGTATAAACGATTTCAAATCTCCGAATCCCCAAAGCGTGGACCGGAGTACTCTAAGTCCCCGGAGCGCGGACTAGATTATGAACGATTTCAAATCTCTGAATCCCCAGAGCGCGGACCGGAATACTCTAAGTGCCCAGAGTGTGGACTAGAGTATAAACGATTTCAAATCTCCGAATCCCCAGAGCACGGACCGGAGTACTCTAAGTCCCCGGAGCGCGGACTAGAGTATAAACGATTTCAAATCTCTGAATCCCCAGAACGCGGACCGGAGTACTCTAAGTCCCCGTAGCGCGGACTAGAGTATAAACGATTTCAAAACTCCGAATCCCCAGAGCGCGGACCGGAGTACTCTAAGTCCCCGGAGCGCAGACTAGAGTATAAACCATTTCAAATCTCCAAATCCACAGAGCGCGGACTGGAGTACTCTAAGTCCCCGGAGCGCGAACTAGAGTGTAAACGATTTCAAGTCTCCGAATTCCCAGAGCGCGGACCGGAGTGCTCTAAGTCCCTAAAATGCAAATTTAGAAAAATTCTAAGTACTCAAGAAATGTGGAACAAGAAGTATGCCACTCCGAAGAATGTTCGAACAATGCGAGAATGAACAAGAAATATACAACTCATAAGTGCTTGAGTTTTGACCGAAGTTACTCAGAAAGCTAAAAAAGTAAAAGAATCGTTCAAACGACTAAGTAACTGAACTTTATTCAACAATCCAAATTGAGGTTACACAGTTATCCCTCCAAAACTTGGGATCAAGAACTTATCTACACAAACTACGGAGATAAAAGATAAAAGTAATTACAAGACTTAAGCAAGAAACTCGTTGAACGAGTATAGCGATTATTTCATCGGTTTCTTCTTCTTGTCTTCTTTTGTTTTTTCCGATGACTCCTCTCCCTCACGCTTTTTCTTGGATTTCTTGCTTGCTAAAGAAGCGGAGCCAGGAGTAGGAGAAGGAACATCCAGTGGTTTAGACCTGCCCGGGAGAATGATTTTCAAAGGTCTGTTCCGCGGGTCGGTAAGTTCCAGTATTTCAGGCTCAACTTTGACCTCGACTTTTTTCTTCTCCTCTTCGGCGAGGCGTTCTTTCATGCTCATCTTTGAAGTATGATCAGAGGCGCCAGTGATTTCGATTTCATCACTCCCTTCAGCGGGAGATAAAGTGTCAAGCTTATTATCATCTAGCGCCCCGATCACTTGAGCGTCAGGGCCAGGAGTTACTTCCGCATGAGCAACACCACTTGCTTTCTCTGCCTCCTCCTTGGCGTCATCACTCCTTGGAGTTGGCTCGGGGTCAGAGCAGCCTGCATGAAAACATAAAGAATGAACATTAGAACGAATATCCACTGCTGGAAAATGGCAGATCTTATAACTTCTAAAAAAGAAGAGTTTTCCACCGGGTTCTGGTTGGCTATCGGTTGCAGGTGGAGTTTCACCCTCCAGAATAGGAGATAGCATATGAACGCCGAGCCCGCGATCATCAGGATCGTAGCCGGCATGCTGCTCGAATGGGTCGAGTGTCGGTCGACCGACCGATTGAGCAGTGGGAGGAGCAGCAATATGAGGAGCCGTAGTCTTAGCCCCAGATGGGCCAGCTTCGTCATTTTTCTCTTCTGGTAGGGGAGAGCCTTTGCTATAAAGAGCCAAAGCTGCAGATAAGTCCGCTGGCCCGTTCCCTCTAAGGAATTCCTTCACTAGAGCATCCTCGTCGACTTCTTCAGAGCCCGACTTGATTTTTCTAATCTTCACTAAAGTTTCCCAGGCCTCAACAAGGGATTCGAGATAACCCTCGCCCAAGAATGTCAAGTCGTGATGCATAAGGATGCGGGCTCCATACTCAGCAATCAATGGGTCAAACATGCACTTGACCTCTTCCCTACCGGCCTCTGCGGCTGCTTCGAGGCGAGAGTCAATCTCCTCCGCAGCTTTTCTTTTGCCCTCTTCACGAGCTTCGTCTTTCATTTTTTCAACCCCAGCAAGTTCGTCATCGAGCTTCGTTTTCAAGAGCCGAATAGCAATGATTTCGTCACAATATCACTGTGACTCTTCTTGAGCAGCTACTTTATGCTCTTTCTCCTTGGAGAGTAGTTCTTTCAACTCTTTGACTTGTATGGCGAGCGCCTCCCTTTCTTTTTGGATAGAGTCTTTTTCTAAGGCAAGGGCACCGCTGCGCTGGACTGCTTCATCGAGTTCCTTCTTGTGGGCCATCTCTAAATGAGTAACTGCCTCAGCGGTATCTTTCGCACTTTGCTCAGCGACTTCTAGCTTCGACCTGTACGAAGCGAGCTCTTCGTCTTGATGCTTGATGATGTTCTTGTCACAACCAGCCTCCAGTTTCAGACGATCAATTTCATATTGTCGCTCAACTGACACCTCCGAGATCTTTTCAACCAAGTGTACAAACGCGTCATGTTGAACATAGACGTCGTTGTTACAGGCAATGGCACTCTACTTCACGTGCCCGGGGATATGGTGAATAGCCGGGAGGAATTTTAGACCGTCAAAGCAGATTTTTGGGAATTTGGCCTTAAGATCGACCATCTTCTCTGCTACAGTCGAGTCAACCGCGGGAGTGGGGGTGGAGGCTTTGGAAGCTCTGCTCTTTTTCGATGCTCCCGAGTCTGCCTTGTGCTCGACGAACCGGAGT
The DNA here is from genome assembly GCA_030737815.1 of Allium fistulosum. Classification (NCBI taxonomy): domain Eukaryota; kingdom Viridiplantae; phylum Streptophyta; class Magnoliopsida; order Asparagales; family Amaryllidaceae; genus Allium; species Allium fistulosum. The sequence goes on from CM060905.1 coordinate 928,659,358, forward strand.
GTTGCTCTCGAGAAACATCGAGTTGAGATCCCTTCTGTGAAAGCTTCTCTCTATCTGTCTTAGTTTGAGGAGGAGGATGACAAGAGTGCGAAGATTGAGAGTATGTTTTCTTTTGGTAGGACGATTTGCGAGGACGGTTGTCTCGATCCTCATAATCATCTCTGTCTCTGCGTCTACCCGAACCTGAATCCCGTCCGGGATGGTGAAATATAGAAGAGTTGTGGAGACGTTCTAGTCCGTGAGAGCGCCCCATGTCACCTACAAAGAATAAAGATAACAACTAGTTAAGAAAAATTCAGGAAATAAGAAAAAACTTGAAGTGTTTGATGGAATGCATATGTGCGTGTGTGTCCTAGTGTTCCCCTCGACAGACCGGTTCTTTTATCTTTACTGATCGGAGTATTGTCTCCCTGGGATGGGAGTTGAACTCCCGCATTGCCTCTAGCGGGCGAAGAAAACTTGAAAGCTTCAGGATCGTCAAATCCATAATTAAGTATATCGTCAGGAATGGAAAGATTCGACATACCCTTTAGAGAACTTTCCATATGTTGTGAGGAAGCCTCTTTCTCTGGCGGGATGAGCGTAACTTTTGAAGTTCCGCCAACTTTCTCCTTCCGTATCTTGTATTTTAACTTCTTCTTTCCCTTCGAAGGCGAGAATGACGTCTCAATGTCGTGAACCTCGACCGCCGGATTCCAAACGGGACCCACATTCTCGCCTTGAGTCTCAGGAGCTTCATCCTGCTTATGCTCACCCTCTTCGTGCGCATCGGGAGTATGGCGTGACGACGACCCAGCTTGTTTTTTCCCTTTACCGCATGTCGGCTTGGGAATGGAAACGCCCTCCGGAAGGCTAATCCGACGACCAGGGGCTAGCAAGCCAAACCTTGACAATGATTCATTTGAAATGATGGTTCGGATGTCTCGTTCCTCGATAGGAAGAGCTCTAATGGCTTCAACGGCCTCAGAATATCCTCGGCCCTTCGGACGCAGGTTAATACCTGAAAAGATGAAACGAGAAGTTAGGAAAAGCATAACTCCAATTGAACACGAATGATGACCCAGCAAAGAGACTTACTGCCTTCGACCCATCTCCTCGCAAAACCAGGAGGGCAACGCACATAGAACCACTCCTGTTTGTACATGGCGAATTTGCTACATGCTCCTGTCAAGATTTGGCATTTGTGGTACGGCTCGAGGAACATGAAGGAGGGGCTATCTTTCCGTTTCTTGATCATGTAAATGTATCTGATGTCGCCAGAAGTTGGAGGCCTAGAGAAGACGGCCATGAAGAGTAGGTAGGTCCCGTATATAAACGCGTGACCATTTGGATGCAGTTTCGATGGGGCGATGTCTATGTACTGCAACACGTCCCGAAGAAATAAATTGAATGGAGGCACGCTGCCCATCCAACACATAAACTTGTTGCAAGTGGTATATCCGACTGGGGGCAGGTGAGGACGATCGTGACGCGACGGGACTAACACATCGACGAAAGGAATCCCGTGGATGGAACATATTCATCGAAGTGCGGCTTCATTGATCTTCGAAGCTTGTGAGTTGATCGGATTGTCTAAAAGAATTGTTGCCTCTAGGGCATCGGGTGCTAAGTTATGGGCAGGGGAAGTCGATGGATTTGAAATATCAGCGGCTTCTTGCTTTGATGACGGCCCAGGCCTATCTGATATAGTGGCGGAGCTAGACTTCTTAGACATCCCCAATAAATAATGAATCTGTCTAAGTACCTGTGAAAACTATACTTGAAAATTTTTCAACGTTAGAATTAACAACACGAATATTCCCCCCATGTGGTGTGTGAACTAGTGCAAGCAATCGTGTAAAAGCGTTGAAAGTTTGAAGGTCGCAAAGTTGTTGATATAAAACTGAGCGTCAAGTCATCACCTTCGAAGACCGTCATCGCTGACCGTCCCCAGAAGCCTGCCTTTTGGTGATTGCAATTCCAAATCCAGAAAACGTATGATAATCTAAGTTCAGATTTATGTTTAATGAAGCTAGGAAGTTAGTGATCCGGGTCGGCTTCACATATGCTAGAATGCTTGGGCCATGTTTCTTGTTTTGCTATACGAGTAGATATAGTTAATAAGTGTTCAGCATTTGCGACTTGTCGGCTAAGTCATGGTTCGGCTAAGTCATTGTTCGGCTAAGTCTTTGTTCGGCCAAGTCATTGTTCGGCTAAGTCTTTGTTCGGCCAAGTCATTGTTCGGCTAAGTCATTATTCGGCTAAATTTTGGTTCGGCTAAATTGTTGTTCGGCATGCAAGTCGTGTTCGGCCTCGTTTTGTTCGGCATGTTTTAGCCTAAGTATGGTACGACGTTTGTGACTGTTCGGTTGAGACGACCATCGGCACGCTGTCCTTAACAGTGGCCTCATCTCTTCCTCCATCCACACCGAACCACGAGGGCAAATCGTTCGGCAAGTCGTACCAGACCATACCGCTCGATGCCCCTAATCATCTCCTACTTCCTCCATGTTTCTCCTTTCTCTAATCTGGTCTGGCATAAAATACTTATGCCGAACCACAGTACGTCTACCAATGACTTCCTAGAAAACCCATCTCTATTCACTCTTCATTCCACCCTCGTCGCGTGACTCTGGCAACTTTTCAGACACTTTAGTCAAGGCTCGATTTATCCCATCAATTAAGGGAGTTCGAGTGTAAAGACTGTATTTAGGTGAAAGGATCAGTACCTAGTTGGTAAGGTGAAGACTTGGAAAGAATCGGCGAATTGTATGTTGGCTGGTAGCTTCGGCAGGTGCAAGGCAGAGGTGTTAGAAGTGTGAAAAGGGAAAGAAGGATGGAGTTGCTGGCTTTTATAGGGAAAACAGAAGAAGTCGAAAAGGCTACATCAGGTGGAACCGGTCAAAGTCACGTCGTTCGGCATCGGCGTATAATGATGTCCGGCACTGAAGGATCGTTCGGTTACGAATGTCTTGTTCGGCATTTAGAACACGCTCGACACACACCTAAACCACTGGAATTCTCAAAAAGGCATCTCCGTTCGAGGTTAGTCAAGGATTTAAAACGAGACGAGAAGGTTACATGACTCAAAGCGTACCACGTTCGGTCACGTGATACATTTTGGGGGGCAAGTTTTTCTTGGAGATTTGACCAGGCAACTAGTGCTCGGCATCCAGGAGTACTCGACATCTAAGAGTACTCGGCATCCGGGAGTGCTCGACATCTAAGAGTACTCGGTATCCCGGGTTGTATGACATTAACAAGCATTCGGCCAGAGAGGACCGTTCAGCCAAAGGGATCATTCGACCAGAAAGCATTGTTCGACCAGAAGGAACGTTCGGCCAGAGAGCATCGTTCGGCCAGAGAGTATCATTCGGCCAAAAGGATCGTTCGGCCAGGAGCATCGTTCGGGCAGAAAGCATCGTTCGGGCAGAAAGCATCGTTCGGCCAGAGAGCATCGTTCGGCCAAAAGGATCGTTCGGCCAAGAGCATCGTTCGGGCAGAAAGCATCGTTGGGCCAGAAGGCACGTTCAGCCAGAGAGGATCGTTCGGCCAAAGGGATCGTTCGGCCAGAAATCATCATTCGGCCAGAAGGCACGTTCGGCCAGAGAGCATCGACCGGCCAAAAGGATCGTTCGGCCAGGAGCATGTGGCTCGGCATCCAAGTGTTCGGCCTATTTGGTTCGGCATACGGCGACCACTCTATTTGGGCCAGGACGTCCGGCCGCCGAGCCCACCTGGGAAGTCAGCCCATCTCTGTCTATAAATAGAGGGGCAGGGGCACAGTGAAAAGGGACCTTTTTTCGGGAACACTGGGGAGACTCTGCCATTTTCCAGACTCATCTTCTTTACTTAGCGACTCCATTCAAGAATTTGATCTATGAGTTGTATTTGTAATCAATCATTAAGAAGATCAATAAAGTTTAACCTCAAAGTGGACGTAGGCAATTACGCTGAACCACTATAAATCTGGTATTCTTACTTTTTGCATTTAAATTAGTATTTTCTTCCTTGTTTAATTTATCTTCATCACTTATATCTCTACACAATCTTTCTCTACGAGGTTAGTGACCAATTTTGGTGCTAACAGCCACCATGGACAATATTTCCCCTATAGTATAGGAATATTGTTATTATTTCTTGTAAATATTTAACTCGTTTATTTTCAAGTGTAATAATTTTGTAATTTTTTGTGTAAATTTAACGTATTACTTTTTTGCAAGTAATGTGCCAATCATCAAAGTACATAAATATATTATCTTATATTTATCTACTTGATGTTACTTACTTATAATATATAATTATAAGAATTTGGTGGGTGGATCAAATTATTTATGCGCACTAGCATGTGCCTGGTCATGTTTCATATTATATACAGTTGTATGTTATTTCCAAGCTTGGAGGTTTCACTATTATCCACATTGGTGAAGTATTAAGTCTATGATGTATAATTCTATTGTTTTTGTAAACTGTTTTCAAGTCTTAAGAATATGTATTTCATGTTGCGCATGTTATCAATATTGATAATTTTGGCTAGATTTGGAGTGGACAGCCAACTTCAGTTGATACCTTTCAGTTTTTTTACTCATTTTCATACTCTCAAATGTCAATTAGTTTGCTATAGTTAATTACTTACTAGCAACCGTTTCCCTACATCTATATCTCTTGTATGCTATCAGGCTACTAACTTGATAAAAGGCTGGAACTTTCATGAGTTAACGGATTCATGTTTGGAAGGGTAGTTTTCAAATGAGGATGGGACTGAAATAGTACGTATTGCCTCAAAATGTTTGCAACTTGAGCAGCGAGAGCACCCCACTGTGAAGTTGCTAATTCTTGCATTGACTCCTCTTCAAAAAGACAATGAGGTAATTCTCTTTTTGCTTGTATATTTGGAAATAAATTTATATAAATACAGAACCACTTTATACATTCTGAATCTAATTGCTTGGTATATAGGCACATGATCATGGCTTTTTCAATGCCAGTATTAAAATAAAATATTATTTTATAAGAAATGAAATAATATTAAGCAGCAGACCATAGGTTCATTATTGTATTTTGCTGTTGTAATTTCAGGGTTTGGTCGACCACGATATCTAAGCAGCTTACAGTTTGTTTAGACTGAGGCATGCGACTTCGAGTTTTGCTGTAGTGAATATAGTTTCAGGGCATGGTGAGAAAGCTCCTGACATTGTTTATAAAGGGAAGCCTGTAGCACAAAGGAGGATCGCAGTTAAGAGATTAAGTAGACTAGCATGGCCAGATCCTCGACTGTAACACCCCGATATTTTAAAGGAAATATAATTAAAAAGAAATTATAAGCACATTTGGTACACTTGTAAAGATGCATGTTGACTTCCTTAGTGACCAGGGAACAAGTCCCGTTATCGCCCAAAATCTGGAGCGATGTTTTTTTAGTTGGTTCCTTTCCAGCGATTTTCCTACGTATTTCAGCATTGTTTCTGACATGTGGCGGCTTCCCATTCGCTCCAGTGATGTAATAGGATGAGATGGCTAAATTTTATTGGTTGAGTGATGTGTATGGGCTAGAATGGATAACCATTAAGTATATGAAAAAGCCAGATTTAATCTAAAATAATCTAATGGATTATATTCACTCAAACAATCTATAAATAAACCATCTAACCTAAACCTAATCTCTTATTCAGCCATCGCCATAATTCTATAGTAAAATTAGTGTGTATTATTCTTCCTCCTTTTCTCTACTAAATAAACAAATCTCTACCAAATTAAATTATCTAAATATATTCAAGCAATTTGGGGAATTTAGAAGAATCAAAAGGTGAAAGATTAAAGCAAAGTTTTTTTCAAATTTATGCAAGCTCAAGTGCCAGGTGAGTGAGAATTAATATGAAATAGAAAAATAAAGTAGTTCAATTTCAGTTCTTTTCTGGCACGTTAATATGAATTAATTTCTGTTATTAATTGAGAATAGATGTAAATAATTGCAACTTCTTCTTCTTCTTCCACTTCTCAAATCTAATTCATGTTTGGTTTAAAATATGGGACATATAAATTGTCTATTCACGTTTTCTGGCATAAATAAGATTGAAATTTATGTAAATTATTGTATCTTCTTCTTCCACTTCACAATTCTAATTCATGTTTGGGTTGACATTTGGAACAAACAAATTGTTATTCACGTTTCATGGCGTAAATAAGATTGGTTTAATTAAATTGAATTAGAATTATTATTCAATTTTTAATGGTAGAACAGGTTAGTTGAATAAATTCAAAATATGTTACTTGAATAAAATTATGGTTTTGATTGATATAATTACATAATTTTGAATATAGTTTTGGAATAAAATTGGAAGTCTAATTGGCATAATTGTTTGTTTCATATTTGGCCTAAAAATGTAAAAGTGGAATTTTGTGAAATTAAATGGTCTGTGGCCATTGGATAAAAATTTTGTATAGATTAAATCTCTAAAAGGAGAACTTAAATTAGGGTGGAAAAAAATATAAATTAAATGGACCCTAAGGGCTAGTGTAAATCTGTAAAAAAAATTGGCATAAAAATTACAGACAAACCATACGGACCGAACGGACGTGAAATTGAAATACCATTTATGTAAGAAAAAGGGAAATTATGAAATAACCAATTCGGATGTAAAAATGGCCTAAAGTAGATTAATGGAAATAAAAAGCATGTAAATAGTAAGGGTAAAATAAATTAATCTGGAAGCGATTTGGTAGGCAGACCTTGTAAAGGTCTGGATAGGTGTTTCGTGCAGTTAAGGCCAAAATATAGTTTTGGCTGTACTTACTAGGAGCGGGCAAGTAGGTTCGCAAAGATGTTTATTACCTTTCATAGGTTGCTAGTACGTAGGATAAATAACATCTGCAATCGTAGGCTTCTTCAGGCAGATCGACGCGGACGGAACATGACAAGTGTGCTCTGACGTAGGCTTCTCTAGGAAGATCGTTGAAGAATTTTGCACAGCCAACCCAGCTGCGGGCGCTCTTTCGAAGGACCGACACTTTGGATAGGGGAAAGTCCACGTTGGTGATCGAGGAGATAGGAGGATAGGAGTCCAGTTTGGCCGAGCCTAAGCATAACTTCGGGGTCTTGGGAGGTTGTTTGAGTCGGCGCCGATCAGACGTAAGAGGCATTTAGTCACAGTGCATGGGTAAAGAGCATGACTTTCATGATGTAGTACGTGGATAGGTAAGGACATCAGGTCCGACAGGCTGATTGACGTTTTGTATTACTGCATGGTTTACTTTCCTATAGTGACCATGGACTTTGGAACTGTATCTAAGAAGGATTCACTGCATTATATTATTCACCCTCTATGATATCTGAGGAAGTCCTGGAATTAATCTGTTTTATTCTTTATGCTCCATTTTATTTCTCATTCACCAGACTTTATGTCTGACCTATTCCTATTTTTCCTATTTTCCCAAATCACAGGAGGGCGGGTCTAGGTTGTAGTTTTTTGCAGCTTGGAGGTTCATTGGAGTAGTTATTATCTTCGGCTTTTGTTTCTTTTGTTTCATATACTTCGTTTCTCTTTTCCGTACTTTACTCTATATATGGGGACCTATATGGTGAACTTTGTTATGTTTTATGTTTTGGTGGAGACTACTTGGTACTTTTGGTTTCAGAAATAAATTTGGGATAATGTTTTTTTGATGAAGCGGTTTTGCTATTAATTTATAATTAGTGAAAGTTTTCTTCCGCTGTAATATTTTAATCATTTTATGCTATTGCCTTAGTCTCTGTGCTATGTTATGAATTTTTATTTCACCCGACCACCCGTGCTTCTAGTCATGTCTGATTTTCGAGGTGCCTAGAGGTGCAGGGTGTCATATCGATGGTTTGTGGTAGTTTTTGTTCCTATATTTCCTTTTCATTAAATTTTGATTATCTACCATGTTTGCATATGTGCGTTATCAATTCAATGCTGCATTTGTAGTGTACGTGCTATGTTAGGAGATTATAAGGTAGAATTGATTGGATGACCATTCACTGACAGAATTTGTGTGCGTGCACACACACAATCTTTAGCAATTAGGATTACATATTATCATCCGTATGTTCTGTTTAAGTTTAAATGAAAAAACTGTTAGCCTGACAGTGAAATTTTGGTTAGCTAAAAACAGTACATCCTATTTTTTGTTCCAAAACAATGAGATGTAATCTGCCATTTTGCGAAACCAATGACAAATCTACATTTATGAATGGACAATAATGTTCATTCTGCAAATGCATCTAAACACATTTGGAATAATTATGAAGTTAACATGCATATATACAACTTTATGAGGTGCTTATACCACATCTATATAACTTGTATTATAATAATAATGAATTAACTTAGTTTATAGTAATAATATTAACAAGAACAACAACAATAGTCATAATGATAACAATAACAATAAACAAACTAAGTTTATAAAAATTAACTAAGTTTCATAAAAATTAATTAAGTTTAGAACAACAACAACAATGGTAAATGATAAAGTATTAACCATTAACTAAGTTTTACAATATTAACTAAATTTATATAATAATAATAATAAATTAAATAAGTTTAAAAAAATTAACTTCATTAATTAAGTTTAACAAGAATTAAAGTTTATAAAATTAACTAAGTTTATAATAATAATGAATTAACTAAGTTTATAATGATAATAACAACAACAATAATAAATTACAAAGTTTTCAACATTTTTACATCTAATTCATTTTATAATTTTCTAAATTATATAAAAAAATAACTAAGTTTATAGACGATGATCAACGAATTTTATAAATACAACTAAGTTTTAAAAAAATAACTAAGTTAATTATAATAATAATATATAATAATAATTAAGTTTATATAATAACAATGATAATGAATTAACTAATTTTGTAATAATAATAAAGTAATAAATTATAAAATATTAACTAAGTTAACTAAGTTTTATAAACAATTACTAAGTTTATGTGTAATAATAATAAATTAACTTAGTTTATAATAATAATACTAACAAAAACGACAAAAATAGTCATAATAGTAATATTATTAATAAACAAGCTAAGTTTAAAAAAAATTAACTAAGTTTAGAACAATAACAACGATAAGTGATAAAGTATTAACCAATTTAACTAAGTTTTACAAAAATTTAACTAAATTTATATAATAATAATATTAATATTATTAAAAAATCAACTAAGTTTATAAAATTAACTTCATTAATTAAGTTTAATAAGAATTAAAAAAGTTTACAAAATTAACTAAGTTTATAATAATAGATTAAGTAAGTTTAAGAAAATTAAACAAGTTTATAATGATAACAACGGTAATAAATTATAAAGTATTCAACATCTTTACATCTAATTCATTTTATAACATTTTAATTTCATAAAAAATAACTAAGTTTATAAATGAAGATCAGCGAATTTTATAAAAACAACTGAGTTTTTAAAAAAATAACTAAGCTTATATATAATAATAATAGTAGTAAAAATAATTAACTAAGTTTATAATAATTAATTAAGTTTTTAATAATAATAATGAACTAAGTTTATAAAAATTAACTTAGTTTATTATAATAATACTAACAATGACGACGATGACGATAATAATAAGAATAAATAAACTAAGTTAATAATAGAAATAATAATGTCTTAAGTCTTGTCCTAGTAGATGATAATGCCTTAAGTTCTTTACCTGCAAAATTAATGTTAGTATAAAAGTCGTAGTCTTACTTCTGTAGGTTTAGTTATATAATTTTATAAATATATGTGCGCATATGCTTGTTTGAGTTAAGTGTAGGTATTTGATGGCTCTTGACTTACTTTTGGCTCTCTTCATGCTCATGTTTCTTTGGAAATGTTAGCGAACTCGCTAATATTGCTATAAGGTATGTTTCAAAGCTTAGCAGGGTGTATGCTATGTGACATACACACATTATAAGATATATAAGTAAATATTTGGATAGTTTACCCATGCCGGTGTTTGTGGATGATATATTGTGATTCTGATCATGCTTTGATCTTGTATATCTCTTTCTTGTGTTTGAGATTTTCTTCGGTGCCATCTGCGCAAAGGATATTTTGGCAAAAAATTTCAGAAATTTAGGCACTTAGAATATTTTTGATAAGACATATTAAGCAAAAAAAAATTCCAATGCAGTTTGGTGCATGTGTGTATGAGCACTTGTATTATTAAGAAAGCAAACGCGGGCTGTTGTACTGCAACATGCAACAAGACATTATCTTCATCCATCTAAGAAAAATTTGATGTTTAAAGAAGTTATGTAAATTTTCATCCATCTAATAATAGAAGGTACTACCAATAACTTGTAATTTTTATCACAGTTTTATATAATTATTTTCAAATTGTTCTGAATTTTCAGGAAGTACTACAAATGACCAAAGACATGCATGAAGAAGGCTTTGAGCAGTTCAAGTTCTTAGTGATGCAATTGGTGCTTGTAGACGTTAACTTTGAACTATGTTGTCTTTTGTTATCATGAATATGTATTGAATTTAGTAACTCATGTACTGAACTTATTTTTTTTAGTTGATACTTTATTTTGTTATCATGAATATGCGTTACATTTGCTGATTATTATATTTTTTTTCGTTCATACATTGTTCAAATTGTTATCTATTTAAAGAAGATTCATTTTGATTTTATTATTAAAATGTAATAGTAGCAAATAGGTGCATCAAATATATAGTAAAATAAAGCATAGCTCCTTAAAAGCGTTATAACTATATGACATAAGTGCTATAAAAAGATAATGCAATGTATGAGGTTACTGTCAAAGGATAGCAGTAAATAGGAGTTATTGTATCTACACATTTTATAGCGGTATATATATGCTGTAAATGGATGTAGAATATACTATAAACATGTTGATATATAGCGCAAAATAGGCGCTATAGAATAGCTATTTTATAGCGGCTATACTTTGTTATAAAGATTCTGTTATTTTCGTTAAGATTGAGATGTTTTATAGCGGTTATAGTGAGCTACCTTCTGTATGTAATATAGCGGCTACTTTATGCTATGAAATCATGCTCTTTTTTAGCGGTTTTTTTGTGCATAAATGTGCAATTATTTTTTTATAACATGTCGATATACAACGTTTATCAAACTGCTATAGTTGTGTTTAATAGCGGCTATATGCCGTTATAAAAGACTGTTTTTCTTGTAGTAAACCTGACCAACTAATCTGGCTACTAGTTTCTACGAATATTCAGACTAATGTGAGACGTCATTATGAGTATGGTTCATAATACGAAGGACCTGCTTCGAGTTCTTGATGTATTAAGTTTTTGTTTGGGGGGCCCACCTCTTTTCCCTAAATGAACTATTAAATGGCCAATGGGCTAGTTATTAGGCATGTTGGGTGGTCTCTCGATAGGGGTCTGCTTTGGGATAAGGTATTAGTTGACTGATTAAGGGTCCGCCTTCCCATAAAGAAGTATTAAGTAGCTCGAGAGATTCCATATGATATTAGTTGGATAGTTACTATTGAGGAGTCCGCCTTAGGAATAGGTATTAAATGATGGGTCTGCCTCAATTGAGGTCTTAAAGGGCCAGAGTCTGCCTATTTTCCTGTGAAAGGTATTAAGTGGCTTGGGTACTATCTCTCAAATTGTTAGAAAGTAATGACGTGGGATTTGGGTTATGGGATTCAGAAACCTATTTTGAGAATGGAAGGTATTAAGTGGTTGATTGTGGACCCACCTCCTTTCCTTATTAGAAGTATTAAATGGTTTTATGTAGGTAAGACATATTCTTATTTTAATTCCTTATTAGAAGTATTAAATGGTTTTATGTAGGTAAGACATATTCTTATTTTAAAATATACTGCCCAAGTATTGAAATGGTAAGACTCAAGGTTTTCATTCACTAGATATTTGTTGTTCTGACTCCTTCCTCATTACAATATAGGTTAGAGAAGGAGTTGATGAAGCTTAATGATAATGAGAGTGATGCTTATGGCAGTTACTATCTACCTTTTTGTATTATTTTCTATTGTACCCATGAAATTTATTCTTTAACAAAATCTTGTAACGATTATTGTTATGTAGTATGACATTTGAAATGATTTGAAATAAATGGGTACTATTATTGTTATTATATTTTATTCCTTCCATTGTGAGTTCTGAAAGAATAGATATATAGCTCTGTATAGTTTTTCTTTTTACCAACCAACAGCCAGCTTTGGAATGGCCTAAGTTTTGATGTGCCTTTTCTAGATCAGAATCTAGGTCTGTTTTGGGGTGGGTTGTTACAATATAGTTGATTATGTGATTATACTTGGGTGTTAATGATTGAATTGAATGAACTATTGTTGCATACTTAGGTTTGATCGATTGTTTGGTGATATATGGATTGTTATGTGGATTGAAAGAGGCTAATTTGCAAACGGAACTTTGTTTGATTGCAAATTGAATTCTGTAAACTTATGTAGAAATACATATATTGTTTGTGTGACCGAAGTTGTTGGAAAGCAACTCAGATCGCTAAATAATTTTGTATTATGGAATTATATTTTATAAAGTGATGTTGGCTTTATAAGTTGTATTTTTGATGGATTTATTGTTTTAATTGTGTAAATGTTTTTATAAGATTTTTAAAGATAAGTAATATTCATTCATAAAACCTCTTAAAATTTACTATTATAAGTATATTATAACTTTGGAAATGTTTTAGAGGCAAAGATAAAATATACTATTATTTTATAAAATATGAAAGTAATGATTTCAGTTTCAAGTGATTTTAGTTATAAAAGAGGTTTAAATGATTTTGAAAGTGTTCAAAAGCCTTTGTAAATAAACAACTTTTCCTTAAAATGAATTTAAGGATTTAAAAAGTGATTTTGGGAAATTATATCTTTTGTGTATAAAATTAATTTAAAACCTATTTATTTTATTTATTATGGATATGAAATTTTAATGAGATTTCATGCTTTTCTATGAAATGAGGAATTTAATAAATGTTCGAATCGTATAGATTGGTATGGGAATTTTTATATAATTCTTCCGCTTATTTTCATAACTCGTTGAATAGAGTATATTAAGTGGAAATTACTGGCTTTTAGTGAATACTTGAATTCCATTAAGTGGTATGGGAAATTTAGTGAACTTATAGCGATTACTAAAGTGACAGTGGTTTAGAGTTATATTATCTTGGGGTGTTTAGCTATATGAGATGATAGACCCTGAGAGACCATGACTCATTTTATTCATCGATCTAAGAGTCGATACATTTTTAGATTTGGGTAGGCAGACCTATGAGTTAGGTTTTCTATGGTGTAAGACGGCCGCCCTTTTGTTTCTTAGATAGGTGTTTACATATATTAAAAATCTATATACCGGATGACTATAACATATCAGTTTGATGAGCAATTTGGACGATGTTTGCCTATATTTTTTCTGTTAGGAAAATTCGCATGGTTTTGATATAAACACAGTTACCTTTTTATTAAGAGCATGGGTTTATACGTTTTTAGTCTATGTTGTTTCCGTTAGACTACTACACTATGAGGCGGAGTCTACATGTTTCGGTTAGACACCGTGTTGTTGTATTAAACTGATAGTGAATACCATGTTCTTTTATTAGCGATGATTATTTCTTCAAAAATTTTTGGGATGGATATTTAGTATCTTTTCACTCTGAAGAATTTTGAATTGGTTATCACCATATTTTTATATGATAATTCCTTAGAGACTGGAGATGGATTTATGAAAAGGTGATTTGATTGATATGCCTTATTATGATTATTTAGTTTCATGCATATTTTTATTATGTCTTATTTTTATTATTAAGTCATATATTTAAGATACAAGTATCTCACCTTTTTATTAGATATAGTCTAGCCCGTTTATTTTTAAAATACTCGGGTCAGGCCGAGACTCTATAGGTATAAGAACTCGCTGAATTTTAGATTTTATGATAGTACCGAGTAAACATGTAACGACTCGGATTTTCAGTCGTTTGACTTTGAACATTTAATTTATTTTAAATATTGAAATTTAATTGCAGATGGATTTTTAATATGAAGTTTGTCGATCAAATAAGTGGAATAAGATTTAAATTTCAAATATAGCGATTTAAAAAAATACGGAGATGGTGAATAATTGGAATTTGAGTTGAATAGGAATCAAAACGATTTCTAAATGTTGATATAAATTCTATTTGAATTATAATTTAGTTAGTAAGTTTTAAAACTGGAATTTCAAGTGATTTCGTCAATTTTTGAAATTGTCGATTTAATCGATGCGTTAAAATAGCGATCCGGGGCACAGTTTCGGAATTTGACAAAACTAGTTCCATTAGATCTATAATAGTGTATTATTATCAGATTTCAAATTTCGTAGTGATTGGATTTACCGTTTGGTTGTACGGGATAGAAACGCGTTAAAATATCAGAAATTTAATATAATAATTGGGTTCAAAAGCTATCTTCTCCATACGATCGAATTAGGTCCCAAAACTTGTTCCATTACGTTCAAAATAGGGGAATAACATTAGGAACGCCAGGTGGCACGCCTCGATAGGAGTTTGGGATTTCGAGTTAGGTTATACGAGATATTTTGAATATAAAATTATAAAAAAATCAATTAGTACAGCCACCCTATATTGTCTCAGCGCCACCTATAACACCCTGCATTTTTAATAATTAAATAATCAAATAACGATGAATAGTGAAAATAAACATTTTGGAATTGTCAGAATATGGCCTCGAAACTTATACCATTGTGTCCGTGGCGATTTTCCAATCAATTTCCATATATAACTTGTTAAAATCCGAGTCAATATGAAGAAGTTACGGGAGAAACAAGAGACGGGAAATAATTGAAAAAAGAAAGAAAACAAATATGAGTCGACCCATAGGTCGACCCAGAACATCCCTAGGTCGGCCCGAGGGAAGCACAGGTCAACCCTAGGGTCGACCTGCGTTACTACCTGGACGTAGTTTCTTCCAAGTACGTGCCGAATCAATTAAAATTCGATTTTTCCACAATCTGAGCCTTAGGTTGACTTATCTGATGGCTCCGAACGACCTTGTGACGTGGTGGCTCAAGATTCAATCCAAGAATCCAATGGTCTGAGATTCCCAAACTCCACTATAAATAGAACCCTAGGCCTAACTATTTTCTCACAATCAGATTTTCTCCCAATGGGTTCATTGCTTGAGGCTGGACCCTAAATAGAAAATATTTCTTTGGTTTCATTGCTTGGGGCTAGACTCTAAAAAGAAAATATTTCTATGGAGGAGATCTTCTCAATAAAAATATTATACACCTTAGAAGGGGATTAATAAGGACCATGGAGCCAAGCTGAGCACAAGCAAAGCTAAGGACGACAAGTGAGTGGATTTAAATTATATACCTTTTTCATTGATGATATATTATCGTTAGATTCTTGTTAATTATTTAATTAAGCATTTATTTCAGTAGTTAATTCTATTAATTTATTATGCTGAGACTATAAATCTATATTTAACTATTTAGATGGAAAAGAAAGATAGAGATCTATTTAAATAGGAATAAAACTAGGCTTATCAATTATAGAAAAAGGCTTAAGCCTAGAAGGAAGACATTTACAGTATAATGCTAAAACAGGAGTAATAAATTAAAAAGGAAAATCTAATAACTTGATTTGGAAGTAAGTGATAGATTAATTGGCTGGTTTAGAAAAGAGAATACATTTCCATAGTTTAATATTTAAAAGATAACGATAAACATAATTGGAAGAATAAAAGAAAGAAAAAGGGAATTCGTGTAAAATAGTGAAATTACTGCATTTTGCACTATCCAAAAAGTAAAAGAAATAATAAAAGAAATATCTTGCAGTTATGGATTATTGTTTATAGCATTGTTTAGTATTAAAATATGAGAATGGAATTTTAGCGTAGTTTTTGTAACCAACCTAATAGAATATAACTACTTCCTAGAATATAAGAAAATAAAGTAAAGAATGGAAGGAATCAAGTTAATTATTAGATAAGACTGGAAGCTTTAGAAAGATATATACCTAGATCTGCATTTACTGCACAGATAATAGAATAAAAGTAAAGCAGTTATTATGATAAGTAAATTTGTGACAATCGGACGCAGTCCTAAGGCAAGATTGTCATATAATATAAGAGAATTAAAGAGAATTCAATAACATAATAAAAAAGACAGACTAGAATAGAAGAGAGATGCTTGTAATTATATTTATAATGTACTGATTATAAAAGAAAATAAAAGTGACAATTACAAGTAAAATTATAACGTAGGTTATAATTAAGTAGAAAGAACATAAAAGGCTTATTTAAGACTTAAATTAAGTTAATAAGAAAATAGAGCAGAAATAATAAAAGTGGCTTATTTTAACAAACTTAAGACTTAAATTAAGTTAAGTTAATAAGCAAGATAATAGAAGTGGCCCATACCAACAGCATCCCCTTTCAGTCAGGAACTGATGGTCTCACAATAGCTAGGTGAGGTTGGGACAAGATTATGCTAATTAGGTTAAATAAGAAGCCAATGGAATAAGAAAAGTAAAAAAATGCAAAATAAAATATTAGACTCAGGGTCTAATAAAAGAGTGATATGCGTTTGAAGCAACCCAAAGGATGAAGAGCCTAACGAAGTAGTTCATCACAGATTTCAGCACAGAAGAAGCACGTCCAACTTAGTTATTTTGGGCTAGAAGGAAGTACGAGACTTCAACGGGACGTAAGGGTACTCTAGGATGGTCCTCTAGGGTAGGCATAGCGGAGCAGTCCTCTAGAGGCAGGTCTATAGGTGTTCCATCAAAAGAGTATGCCTTGACTGCTTTTTGCATGGCAGGACCATTGTAGGCAGTCAGAAGGGGTTGATGTTTGCAGTAGGATATTCGTATGTCCCAGTATTTGCAAGTAAGTTTTAGTGGGCAGGACCCAAAAGGATAGTCGCATGCAGATATCGGACTAGCATTAAAACAAAGAAGCGAGTTCGGGAAAGACTAGAGTTAAACCAACAGTCCAATGAACCTTTCACTATCGAGACATTGGATGAGGGGCGTAGCCAATTGGATGGTTAGATTGTTTGCAGTAGGGCACAACCACTTAGCTCTTTAGAAGTCTTTCGATAAGTTGAGGGGTGGCTGCGTGGGGCCATAGCCACGATATGAAAAGAGATAGACCAAACAGAATATCAGTATTTTAGGCCTAACAAGGCAGTCCTTTACAGATATAGAAAATCCCCGACTGAGTTCCGTACAAGGTAGACCTTGTTTAGCGGGATTCAAGGAGTAGACAGAACGATTGTGTATAGTCCTCAAGGTATGCACTGGATGGTACATTGTGGATGTCTAAGCTTTATTATAGGCTAGTGCGGACGCAGTTTTACATTTTCAGTGCAGACGACGAAACATCTGTATTGTAGGCCTTACGAGGCAGTCCTTTACAGATGTAGTCACAGCACGCCCTAGCAGCGAGACGATGGAGTCCTTTTCGAGGAGGATACAGAAGGTACTAAGGATAGTACCTAGGGCCGATACAGTCATTGGGCATATAGCTACATATATATTAGTTATTAGGTTTAGATCTAATAGGGGGTAGATGGGTACGATTCACGCATAGAGGTGAGAGTATTATAAACCCAATAAACCTAATATAACAGAAAATGGAAATAAAACGTTATATCTAGAATTAAACTTGGAAGTATATAATTTTTCCATTCACTAGAACTTTAGTTCTGACCCCCTCCCCATAACATCCTACAGGTTGGGTAGATGGTAGAGACTTTCCAGCTTTGTGAAACTTGTTTAGAAAATGTAATTATTTTGGTGAGTATTTACTTACTGTTATATTTTAGTCAGTTCCGTTTTGAGATGTTTATCTGAGCTCTGATATATTTGTCTTTGCCTATTTGCAGGATACTAGAAACCCAACTTAGGCTTCAGTGGGCTTGGATTCTAGCATTTTTGCAAAAAATCTGGACCCACTGAAATTCGGGTTGTTACATCTGGTATCGAGCCTAGGTTTAGGATTCCTAGGTAGATAGTGAGTGAACGTATTTGTATTTTTGAATAAAATATAAGTATATTATCTACTAATATCCAAATAGTCACCAATTATAGATTTTAACATATGGAAATTTTTTAGAAGTATATTTGTGCATAGTTTGCTAGTTGGGTTTGGGATGACCCAAGTATGTTGAGCCCTATTTTATTACCGATTTATAGCGTACAAATAAGCCGTGTTTTGAAAGAAGATTGGTATCCATATGTTATAGGAAGTGGGGAAGTTCCCGAGGGATAGTAGGGGGAGTGTTTTTATTTTGGAAAGAATAAGAGGTTTTAGTAAGAAGAAAATCCACTTTATGTCTAGCCCAATAAAATAAAACTTTTAAAGTTGAAAAATATAATTGTTAATATATTTGAGGAAGTAAATATTGGGTTTTTGAAAAAAAAAATATAAGTGGTATGAAATTTAAATTGGTTTTTATATGATGTAAATTTTTTTAAACGTGAAATTCTTTTTGAAGAATTATATAGCATGTATAGCTCGCTAGTTATCTTGTAGGTGAACAAAGATTTTAAATTTAAAAACCTTGAGTGTGTTAAGTATCGAAAACGTAGGTTACAACATTTATTGTTGTAATAGATGTTTTCGGTAAAAATAAAGGAAGCATAGACTATGACACTACTGTTATAGTAGGTGACTCCCAAAGGAAATTGTTTGTACCAAAAATGAGCACAACACTCTTCGGAAGTTTTTGAAGAGATAAAAGTGGAGAATGAAAATTAAAACTATGGATTATCTAACAAAAACTCCAAAATGACAGAAAGTAAATTGCAAAGACAAGCGATTTAGAGTGGTTCGGCGTTTTAGCCTACGTCCACTATGAAGTTTGATGATTTTAATGCTCGATACTTGAAGATTATAATTTCTTATTATGTAATACAACTGACTTTTTGAGCTAGATCTGAATCTAAGGCAACCGTGGTGATTTTGAGTAAATCTTGCAGAGTCTGGGCGCTCTTTAGCTCTTAGAATTCTCCGACCCCTTTTCTGAATGACCAGGGGCTCTATTTATAGGTGTAGGAGGCTGATATTTCGCTTAAAATTTGGGGAGACCAGTTCTGGCACGTGAGGGGGCCCACATGACCGCTTTCTGGAGATCCGGGCCCACTTTGGGATCGATTCGAAGTCCATTCGAATCGATCAAGAAATCATCCAATTGAGCTAAAATTCGGTGTGGACGTCCTTTAACATGTGCATAAGCTTCTGTGAAAATTTCATTGCATTTGGACTTATAGATCTCAAGTTATGATCGATTCAAGGTTGCATTTTTGGTTGATGTGTTCTGTTCGAATCGATCCCCTTCGAATCGATAGGGTCGACTCGATGGCTTCGGGCATGGCATTGTTGTCGTGGCGCATTTTCTTCGTATCGATCCGCTTTTCACTCCGAGTTGACTGGGTCGAAACCATGGTTTTAGCTTCCTTGACTTGGTGGGTTCGAGGTAATGGATTCGAAGGTATGCTCCTTCGCTCATGGATTCGAATGTGTGCTTGTTCGAATCGATTGTGTTGCACTATAGCCCATCGATTCGAAGCCATCATAACAGGATGGGTTCGAAGCTAAGTCACTGGATGGATGCGAAGTAATCCAACTTCATGGATTCGAAGTACTTCGCCCTGATGGATTCGAGGTCCTTTAATCTGAAGGATACGAAGTGAAGTAGCATCGTGGATTCGAAGTGGCTTCAACTTGACTGATTCGAACGAACGCTTGTCGAGGATTGTGAACCATATGGAGCCGAACTGATGGATTCATACATAGGCTCGACCTATGGATTCGAACATGTGTGATGGTCAAGGACTGAATCGAGTCGAACCACGTCTTAATGATGGATGCGAATACAAAGCATATGACCCAGCCCAGCCTGTTGATCGATTCGATCCTGATGGATTCGAATAGATGGATTCGAATCATTGCTTCTCTTCTAACATGCGTGGATCATAATTTGAGCATACGTACTCAGATCGACTTGAAACTTGGAACCTTGGCTTCAATTGTTATGTCTTGTTAATTGTGGCTCGATCCGGACTTGGACAAAATTCATCGATATCCGTAGTGAGCCTGTGTGTAACCGATCTCCAAGACGAACTGGCCTTGGTTTCTTGTCGAGTCCTTGGTGTCACGGCCTTGCCAAAAGGCGGGATAACATTTGCCCCCCAAATTACGTCTTGTGTAATCATGACGTGCTTTGAAAAGCTGCAGTTTCTCGTTTGATAACCATCACATGTCTCGTTTAAAGCTGTATTCTGTATTTCTTGACAGTCGTCTTTTACTCATTTCGTTGCAATCTTTTCTTAGATAAATGTTCAACCGGCATGCTTCGCTTTGGTCTTTCCCCCAGTCTTGGGGATGAGTATGGAATTGATGTATGTTTATACTCAGTCTCGTACTCTGGAAGTACGGAGTTGATGAATGTTTATACTCCGTCTCGCACTCTGGGAGTACGGAGTTAAGGAATGTTTATACTCCGCCTCGCACTCTGGGAGTACGGAGTTAAGGAATGTTTATACTCCGTCTCGCACTTTGGGAGTACGGAGTTGATGAATGTTTATACTCCGCCTCGCGCTCTGGGAGTGCGGAGTTAGGTGAATGTTTATACTCCGCCTCGTGCTTTGGGAGTGCGGAGTTAGGTAATGTTTATACTTCGCCTCGCACTCTGGGAGTGCGGAGTTAGGTAAATGTTTATACTCCGTCTTGCACTCTGGGAGTACGGAGTTAGGTGAAGGTTTATACTCCGCCTCGCACTCTGGGAGTGCGGAGTTAAGTAATGTTTATACTCCGCCTCGCACTCTGGGAGTGCGGAGTTTGGGTAAATGTTTATACTCCGTCTCGCACTCTGGGAGTACGGAGTTAGGTAAATGTTTATACTCCGTCTCGCACTCTGGGAGTATGGAGTTAGGTGAATGTTTATACTCCGCCTCGCACTCTGGGAGTGCGGAGTTAGGTAATGTTTATACTCCGCCTCGCACTCTGGGAGTGCGGAGTTAGGTAATGTTTATACTCCGCCTCGCACTCTGGGAGTGCGGAGTTAGGTAATGTTTATACTCCGCCTCGCACTTTGGGAGTGCGGAGTTAGGTAAATGTTTATACTCCATCTCGCACTCTGGGAGTACGGAGTTAGGTGAATGTTTATACTCCGCCTTGCACTCTGGGAGTGCGGAGTTACGTAATGTTTATACTCCGCCTCGCACTCTGGTAGTGCGGAGTTTGGGTAAATGTTTATACTCCGTCTCGCACTCTGGGAGTACGGAGTTAGGTAAATGTTTATACTCCGTCTCGCACTCTGGGAGTACGGAGTTAGGTAAATGTTTATACTCCATCTCGCACTCTGGGAGTACGGAGTTAGGTGAATGTTTATACTCCGCCTCGCACTCTGGGAGTGCGGAGTTAGGTAATGTTTATACTCCACCTCACACTCTGGGAGTGCGGAGTTAGGTGAATGTTTATACTCCGCCTCGCACTCTGGGAGTACGGAGTTGTTTGAAGGATTGTCGTGTATCAACCCATTTTTAGCCTTGATGTGATGGCTTGCCCCCGAGCTCGGGTTTCACTTAGCGAGTGGCCGGTCATAACACAGCCACTCCTTTCTTGAATAAATCCCATTGTGTGATGGAATTTAGCTCTTTGTGCATCGTGATGTTGTACATTGTATTTAATGAATCACAGCTCTGGCTCGAAGAGATGGCATTTTATTGCTGAAATAAGAAAATATGGCAAAGTCAGTTGCCTTATTACAAATTCTAATTTCGAAATGCAAAAGCAAATTGCTAAATGGAAGAAATATAGTGGAATAGATCAAGCCTGTTATGTGTAATAGCGACGGAGACTCTCGCTGTTCCAGGCTCTTGGCAACTCAAGACCGTCAACGGTCGATAGTTTGAATGTGCCATCTCCGAGTCTTCGTGTAATTGCATATGGTCCTTCCCAATTTGGCTTCATGTGTGAAGGAACCGGATAGATTCTCTTGAGAATGAGATCGCCGAGTTCGAAAGTTCGAGGTCGAACTTTGGTAATGTACAGTCGGGCGACTCGACTCCTATGTGCGGCCGCTCTCAAATCGGCCTCTTCCCGTTTCTCATCTAGTAGATCCAAAGATTCACCAAGCAATATAGCATTTGTTTTCGGATCATAATAAGTCACGCGATGGGAAAACACTTCTGTCTCTACTTGAATAACGGCTTCTGAGCCATAGGATAAGGAAAACGGGGTGTGCCCGGTTGCGGTCTTGTGAGTCGTTCGATAAGCCCATAATGCCATAGGGAGTTCATCAACCCATTTGCCCCCGGCCTTTTCCAATCGCTTTTTCAGAATGGATTTTATAACTTTATTGACAGCTTCAACCTGACCGTTTGCCTGAGGATGTGCAACTGTCGAGAATTTTTTATGGATATGAAATCATTGACAGAAATTCTTGAACTCTGCACTTTCGAATTGGGCTCCATTATCGGTGATGATGGTATGCAGGAGTCCAAATCGACAGATGATATTGCGAACTACGAAATTTATTACTTTCTTTGTCGTAATTGTTGCGAGAGCTTCTGCTTCAGCCCATTTTGTAAAGTAGTCAACGGCGACGATGGCGTACTTCGCACCACCTTTTGCCAGAGGTAGAGCGCCGATGATATCGATGCCCCACATTGCGAATGGCCAGGGACTGACCATTTGAGTTATCTCGGTAGGTGGGGCTCTTGGAATTCGGGCGTGTTTCTGGTATCTATCGCACTTTCTGGCATAGTTTGTTGCATCTCGGTTTACTATCGGCCAGTAGTATCCATACCAGAGTATTTTCTTGGCGAGAGCTTGTCCTCCAGTGTGATCGCCACACTCTCCCTCGTGCATGTCATGTAATACCCGTTTAATTTCATCATGCGCGATACACCTGAGGAGAGGAACAGAATAACCCATTCTATACATGACTCCATCTTGAATGACGAACCGTGAAGCTTTTCGTAGAATTTATCTCTTCTCATTTCTGTGCTCAGGCAATGTCCCGTTTTCGATGTAGTTTTGATATGGAGTCATCCACGATTCCCTGTTGGGAGCGGTTTTAAACACAAAATTCGTCTCTATTTGATCGATGCTTGGGAAGGA
Source organism: Allium fistulosum (assembly GCA_030737815.1). Lineage (NCBI taxonomy): Eukaryota > Viridiplantae > Streptophyta > Magnoliopsida > Asparagales > Amaryllidaceae > Allium > Allium fistulosum. The sequence continues at coordinate 928,682,470 of CM060905.1, forward strand.
TAAAGTTTCGACGGGGACATGTCCCATTTGCTGTGCTGGCTAATTTTGCCAATGAATCGGCTTTTTGATTGCGTTCTCGAGGTATATAATAAATAGCATAATAATCAAATTGATTCAGTACTTCCTGAACCCGAGCAAAGTAAGCAGCCAGCCTTCGATCTCTTGCTTGATATTCTCCCCGTACTTGACACACGACTAATTGTGAATCACAATAAATTTCCACGGTGATGATTCTCAAATCTCTGGCAAGTCTTAGTCCAGCTAAGAGGGCTTCATATTCAGCTTCATTATTGGTTGCACGAAAACCAAACTTCAAAGCATAACATATAGATCGGCCTTCGAGGGTTTCAAGCACAACACCAGCACCCGAACATCGGTCGTTTGACGCACCATCAGTATACAACTTCCAAATGTATTCGGGGGATTCACTAGTTTCGGGTAAGTCCTCTGGGACAGTAAATTTGGCTATGAAATCGGCTAGGACTTGTCCTTGAATGGCCCGCCACGGAGCATACGTGATATCGAATTGACTTAGTTCAATGTTCCACTTGAGCAACCTACCAGACGTCTCAGGCCGCGTGAGGACCTATCGTAACGGCTGATCGGTATATACCGTAAGAGGATGAGCATGGAATTAAGGGCGAAGCTTTCTTGAGGCAATGACCAGGCAGTAAGCCAGTTTCTCTAATCTTGGGTAATTCCTTTCGGCTCCTGTTAGTCGTTTACTAACATAGTAGACTGGTTTCTGCACTTGGTCTTCTTCCCGAACCAAAGCGGCGCTGATTGCATGTTCTGATACTGCAAGGTAAAGATATAATTGTTCATGGTCAACCGGCTTTGACAGGATCGGTGGTGTGGAAAGATGTTGAACCAGCGATCGGAATGCGTCTTCACATTCCATGGTCCATTCAAAGTTTTGCTTTCCTTTCCGGATCAGATCGAAGAAAGGGATGCATTTATCAGTGGATATTGAAATGAACCTGCTTAGTGCTGCTACCTTCCCGTTGAGACTTTGAACCTGTTTTATGGTTCTTGGAGTTTGTAGGTTCCTTATTGCCCAGATCTTTTCGGGGTTTGCTTCTATCCCTCGAGCATTAACGATAAACCCGAGGAATTTTCCGAAGGCGACACCGAAATGACACTTTAATGGGTTGAGCTTCATTCTATATTTTCGAAGAATGCGGAACTTCGCATCTAAATCTCTGACGTGATCCGTGGAAAATCGGGACTTTACTAGCATGTCATCCACATAGACCTCCATGGTCTTCCCGATCTGGTCGGCAAACATCCGGTTGACCAAGCGCTGGTACGTTGCTCCGGCATTTTTTAGACCAAAAGGCATGACTCTATAGCAATAGAGTCCCAGATCAGTCACGAAACTAGTATGTTCTTGATCAGGTAAGTACATAGGTATTTGATTGTAGCCAGAGTAAGCATCCATGAAAGATAATAACTCATGTCCAGCCGTTGAATCTATGAGCTGGTCGATTCGGGGGAGTGGAAAACTATCCTTGGGACAAGCCTTGTTTAAGTCAGAATAGTCGATGCAAGTTCTCCATTTTCCATTTGGTATTTGAACCAGTACGGGAATTGACACCCACTCCGAATATAAAGCATCTCGGATGAATCCATTCGATTGCAACTTATCAACTTCTTCTTTAAGGGCAGCAGATCTCTCTGGATCCATACCACGCCTTTTCTGTTTGACCGGAACATGTCGCGGATCAACATTCAGGGAGTGACTCGCGATGTCTGGTGAGATTCCGCACATGTCAGAGTGTGTCCAGGCGAAAACGTCGAGATTCGCTCGGAAAAATTCAACCAATTCCAGTTGTATCTGTTTTCCCAGTTGAGATCCAACTTTTAGCACTTTTGAATCGTCATCTTCACTGACTGGGACGTCCACAGTCAGCTCGGCTGGGGAAGCTTGGTTCTCATTAGATTTGTCTTTAACTTCGTTGTCTCTAGGGTCAAGATCTTTAAGGAATTGGTCGTGGTGCCCGAGCTAGGGCCCAGGCATTAATTGTCAATCATCAGCAAAACGGACGCAGTGAGATTCCTCTACACCCTTTCCTTTCTCTTTTCTTTGCGCCCCGTGCAGTTCAGCAACATAACAGGCCTTTCCTGCTGCCTGGTCTCCTTGAATGACTCCAATTCCATGATCAGTAGGGAACTTCAGTGTTAGACACCATGGGGCAATGGCTGCCCTGAACTCAGCAAGGGCCGGTCGGCCCAAAAATGCATTGTAAGGTGAATCAATATCTAAAACGATAAACTGCAACATCCGGACTCTCCGACGTTCTCCCACTCCTAATTCCACCGGTAGTTCTGTTACTCCAATGGGTATCGTAGCACTCCCATTGAAACTGTAGATTCGGGATTGGCATGGTTTTAAATCCTTTGCTTCCATCTTCATTAAATCGTAAGCCCGTTTAAGCAAGATATTCACAGAACTCCCACTGTCAACCAGGATCCTCTTCATCCAAGCAGGACCTACCTGGGCAGATATGACTAGTGGGTCGATTGTAGGGGCTTCGACTTTATCAGCATCTCGGCTCCTGAATATGATATCATCAGACATTATCTTTTGTTGTTTAGCCGAAGTTCCATCCTCACAATTACTGCAACATTCGAAGTCCGCATGCCTGATCGAACTAGCATACGACTCCATTTCCCCCCAGCTTCTGTCCGCTGGATGGGGACCACCACTTATCGTGTTGACAATTAGCCTTTAGCCCGTACGGATGGGTTCTTCTTGTCTTTCCTTATTTTGTGCACGATTCTGACTTGAAGGGCCCACACTACCAGACTGCGGCGCCCGCACAAACTAGTCTAACTTCCTTTCTCTGATCAACTTTTCGATGAGGTCCTGCAGATGTCGACACTCATTGGTATTGTGGCCATAACTTTCGTGAAATCTGCAAAACTTCCCTGTTTGAATCTGCCTCTCTGATGACTACTTCGGAGCAGGTTTATTATATTGCACAGTGCTGCAAGTTTGTAGATACACATTCTCCAACGACGTATTCAATGGTATGTAATTATCAAACATTGGGGTCCTACGTTGTGGGCCTCGATTCTGATCTCTTTTCCTGTCATGAACACTGTTGCCTCTTGGCTGAGTTTGTTTGTTCTATATGTTCAACTGAACTTTTTCAAAACTCTCACCGGATTGCTTAACTGCCACATTGCTTTGTATTCCTTCAGTTCTGGGAACCGCATCGTCCTGCTTCCTAGACTGTTTCGCGTCCTCTTGCCATAAGAATTGAGCGGTTTTGGAGTAGAAACGGTCCAACGATGCGGGTGGTTTTCCAGCTAACCAATTTCCAAACTCTGAATCGGGATCGATCCCTTTGGTTAATGCTATCAAAATCGAGTTATCGTTGGGATTACTGATTTCCACACATGCTGCATGGAATCTCTCCAAATAACGCCTGAGTGTTTCTCCATGAGCCTGGGTAACACTAGACAGGGTGTTAACGTCTTTAGGTCTAGTGACGTGCATACGAAAATGTTCGACAAATTTCTTAGCTAGTTGATCAAACGAAGAGATGGATCTAGGTGGCAGCCTTGTAAACTACATTGTTGCGATTCCTCCTAAAGTGATGGGAAAACTTCGGCATTTCACTGCATCATCAGCCCTTGCGGCGCTCATTGACCATTCATATTTCAAAATGTGTTGATTGGGATCAGAATTTCCTTCGTACATAGGGAGAGTTGGCATTCTGAATCGCCGAGGAGGATCAGTGTATAATATCTCATTTGTGAAAGGAATATGACTACAAGAAATTCCCCAGTCGTCATTGGTAAGGCCTTGGTTCTCATGGATCATCTGACGTATCATGGTTGAAATATCGGGCATAGCCACGTTCTGCGCATGCTGAGCTAAGGTGTGGTCGGGTTCCACATCGCGAGTTTGGACCAAACGCTGTCGACGGCCTATGTCTCGCCTCCTTGGCTCCACATCTTCTGGGACGTATGGTTCAGGAGTACGCCCACGTCGTTGATTATTCTTATCTGACAGATTCCGGGTATCAACCCTTGTTTCTACTACGGCAGTTGCGGTGCGATTGTCCGCGTTATATGGTGGGACAGCACCTCCTTGTGATGAGGGCCCAGTCTGGAGCCTAGTTGATGGTCCAACTCTCAATTGCCCTACAGTTAAGGCAGGTTGATACCCGGTAGTTTGTGTGCGATTCGCATCCAATCGGGGACGCGTGGATCTATCATGATAGTCAGATGAAGCAGAACTTTCAGTGGACGAGTGGGAAGCATCATCCCTCCTAATCCTCCTACGCCTTCGGCGGTTTAATTGATTGGTCAATTCAGTATTAGCACGCAATTGTTCGGCCAGCTGTTGTCGACTTTGAGTCAGTTCTTGAAGCAATGCTTGGAATTCTTGTCTGGTGACTGGTCCAGACGGATCTGAGTGAGTAATGTTTTGATTGGATTGTAGCTGTTGCGTAGGATTTTGTCCATCCCGATCTTCTTGATTATCAGCTGTAGAGGTAGTTCTTGTACTAACCATCTTGAGTAGTGAATTCCTTTCCTAGATTTTATGCAAATCTGAATAGAGTGGAAGGATTTTGGAGTAGAGGTATCGATGGTAGATCCAAGGAGCAGGAGAAAAAGCTGGTTTTTCTCAGTGAAAGCACCAAAGTGTTTGTACCAAAAATGGGCACAACACTCTTCGGAAGATTTTGAAGAGATAAAAGTGGAGAATGAAAATTAAAACTGTGGATTATCTAACAAAAACTCCAAAATGACAGAAAGTAAATTGCAAAGCCAAGCGATTTAGAGTGGTTCGGCATTTTAGCCTACATCCACTATGAAGTTTGATGATTTTATTGCTCGATACTTGAAGATTACAATTTCTTATTATGTAATACAACTGACTTTTTGAGCTAGATCTGAATCTAAGGCAACCGTGGTGATTTTGAGTAAATCTGGCAGAGTCTGGGCGCTCTTTAGCTCTTAGAATTCTCCGACCCCTTTTCTGAATGACCAGGGGCTCTATTTATAGGTGTAGGAAGCTGATATTTCGCCTAAAATTTGGGGAGACCAGTTCTGGCATGTGAGGGGGCCCATATGACCACTTTCTGGAGATCCGGGCCCACTTTGGGAACGATTCGAAGTCCATTCGAATCGATCAAGAATTCATCCAATTGAGCTGAAATTTGGTGTGGACATCCTTTAACATGTGCATAAGATTTTGTGAAAATTTCATAGCATTTGGACTTATAGATCTCAAGTTATGATCGATTCAAGGTTGCATTTTTGGTTGATGTGTTCTGTTCGAATCGATCCCCTTCAAATCGATAGGGTCGACTCGATGGCTTCGCGCGTGGCATTGTTGTCGTGGCACGTTTTCTTCGTTTCGATCCGCTTTTCACTCCGAGTTGACTTGGTCGAAACCATGGTTTTAGCTGCCTTGACTTGGTGGGTTCGAGGTAATGGATTCGAAGGTATGCTCCTTCGCTCATGGATTCGAATGTGTGCTTGTTCGAATCGATTGTGTTGCACTATAGCCCATCGATTCGAAGCCATCATAGCAGGATGGGTTCGAAGCTAAGTCACTGGATGGATGCGAAGTAATCCAACTTCATGGATTCGAAGTACTTCGCCCTGATGGATTCGAGGTCCTTTAATCTGAAGGATACGAAGTGAAGCAGCATCGTGGATTCGAAGTGGCTTCAACTTGACTGATTCGAACGAACGCTTGTCGAGGATTGTGAACCATATGGAGCTGAACTGATGGATTCGGACATAGGCTCGGCATATGGATTCGAACATGTGTTATGGTCAAGGACTGAATCGTGTCGAACCACGTCTTAATGATGGATGCGAATACAAAGCATATGACCCAGCCCAGCCTGTTGATCGATTCGATCCTGATGGATTCGAATAGATGGATTCGAATCATTGCTTCTCTTCTAACTTGCATGGATTATAATTTGAGCTTACGTACTCGGATCGACTTGAAACTTGGAACCTTGGCTTCAATTGTTATGTCTTGTTAATTGTGGCTCGATCCGGACTCGGACAAAATTCATCGATATCCGTAGTGAGCCTGTGTGTAACCGATCTCCAAGACGAACTGGCCTTGGTTTCTAGTCGAGTCCTTGGTGTCACGGCCTTGCCAAAAGGCGGGATAACAGAAATGTTTTTACATTACAGATGAGATTTATTAATATTTATTTTAATTAAATTCATATATTAGTATTTTTGGGTTGTAGTAACGGTGTTTTACGCAACATCTGTTTTGACCCAAAAGAGTATTGAAGATAATTTCTAAAGTGGTTTGTATGTACACTTATTATTTAAATAAGTATATGAAAATATTAAAGCAGTTTTGAAAATGAGTTCTTTTGAAAAATAATGCACGTTAAATTAATGAATTTAGTAGGAAATATCTTATGTAAGTGAATATAGAGTAAACATACTCTAATCTATTGGAATGAAATGAATAATGATATAATTTTCTATGAATTACAACTAAAGATGTTTTGTGAAAGTTATAAGAAATACATGAAAGAGATATACAAGGTATGGAAAGCACCATATTTTGTATATCCTATTTCGATAAAATACAAAATAAATTTCTTATAATTTCACATAAACATGAAATCCTCCTTTAAAGTATTCATAGAAGGTTTTAGCGTTAATGGTTTCTCATAAGAGAAAGTAATTCCAATACATTAAGGTATAAAACCATTAAGTGTAATAAGTTAGAAACTCCTCCAAGGTTAAGTAATTGGAAGAGTTGAAAAGTTAGGAGATTTTTGATAAAATAATTGTTCTTATCTACTCCAGTTTTAGTAAATTTGAAAATCTATGAAAAGAAGTTATTTTGAAAACATGTGAGGACATTTTTTTTAAAGTCAAGAAAAAAGAAAAATGTTTTAAGAACAAGCAAGACATGTTCTAAAGAAAAATGGTTTGGTGGAAAAGTAAATAAGTTTTTGGAAAGATAAAATTATAAGTAACCAAGTACCTTTGAATTTAACAGAAAATTCAAAATAACATTTTCAAAGGCAAGAATTTTGGGATTTGATGTTTAAAAAATTTAGAAGCTTTAATTTTTGAAGTAAAATGATAAATTCCAAACCAAACCAGACTTTTAAATATGGAGTAGATAGGAATCATTTCCTAGGTGTAACGGGAAAAGTGTAAGGCTATAGCAGCAATTACTCCTAGTCGAAATAATAAAAGTTCCCGTAAGATGTATAGGACACTAGTGAAAACCTAGAAATGTTGATTCATGTGTGTAGACTATAGAAGAATAGTGAAGTAATATTAGTAAGATAGTAAGACATACGTGGTTGGGAAAAGTAGACCTTAGTAGGGAAAAAATGAAAGGTAAAGAGAAAATTTCCCCAAGCTTAGTTGCCTTTTTAAATAGAGACTACATAGATTGAAACCCTTATCCATTGCAGTAAATGAGACTTAGTTATTCCTTTTTGAGCATGGAATAGAAGGGATGAATAGATCTTATTCGTCATGAGTAACTCAGCGTAAGTTAGTAACAAGTAATAGGCGACAGGAGGAGCGTATGTGTTACTTGGATTCCTAAAGTATGACCTACTTGTGTCAGGGCGGACATGGTCCTAGGCCTCCTAGCCCTAAATGATAGTTTTGTTAGCCTACTATTGGTACCTATCTAGTATTACTTTGTAGTAGGATTAGTTTTCTCTTTTAGTTATAAGATTGTACTCTTATTTAAACATTTAACTCCTATTGTAGTAAATCAATATTGATGCTTTTTCTCTGTGTTTTTATGATGTTTACAAATAGAGAATAAGGACATAAGACATTAAGAAAAGTAAAAGAAGATATAAGAATAACTAAAAGGAAAATGACCAATTTAAAGCAAGCGACAGAAACGTCAACAAAAAATTTTAAAAAGAGATATTTGCTTTTGTAAACTGTGCTTGGGAAGGTAAAAAGGGATTTTTGTAGGACAGCAGCCCAAAATTCCAAGTACGGGGAAAGATGTGCGTAAAAGAAAATCGGAGAAATATGAAGTTTTTACGTTTTCTACCTTCTTTTTGACATAAGAAATCGAATTCAGAAAATTAGTTTTTTCTGAAATTCGAACATTAAAAGTTGTGTGTTAGGATTTGGATGAAAAATTCATTGAACTACACCCCTATGCAGTAGGAGTGTGGGAAAAATTGGATGAAAAATGGTTTGAGTTTTCAAAAGATTGCATTCATATAGAAATTGTAAGTATATCTAGGATGTGTGCATCATGTTTTAAAAATAAATTTTTAAAGAAGAAAAGCATTCATATAGGAGGTACCGCTTAGAACTTCATGTACATGCATATATTTTGTATTGAATAACACTTTTGCACAAGAACACGGATGGTCGAAAAATTGGATGTACACAAAATGGATGTAATTGATGTGAGGAATTACATAATTTTACCCTTGTCAAATTTCGGCGACGAAATATCCTAAAGGGTGGGAGAATGTAACACCCCGCATTTTTAATAATTAAATAATCAAATAACGATGAACAGTGAAAATAAACATTTTTGGAATTGTCAGAATATGGCCTCAAAATTTATACCATTGTGTCCGTGGCGATTTTCTAATCAATTTCCATATATAACTTATCAAAATTTGAGTCAATATGAAGAAGTTACGGGAGAAAGAGAGACAGGAAATAATCGAAAAAAAAGAAAACAAATATGGGTCGACCCATAGGTCGACCCAGATTATCCCTAGGTCGATCGCCAGGTCGACCCGAGGGAAGCACATGTCGATCGCCAGGTTGACCCGAGGGAAGCACAGGTCGATCCTAGGGTCGACCCGCGTTACTACCTAGACGTTGTTTCATCCAAGTAAGTGCCGAACCAATTAAAATTCGATTTTTCCGCAATCTGAGCCATACGTTGACTTATCCGATGGCTCTGAACGACCCTGTGATGTGGTTGCTCCAGATTCAATCCAAGAATCCAACGGTCAGAGATCCCCAAACTCCACTATAAATAAAACCCAAGGCCTAACTATTTTCTCACAATCAGATTTTCTCCCGATGGGTTCATTGCCTGAGGCTGGACCATAACTAGAAAATATTTCTTTGGGTTCATTTCCTGAGGTTGGACCCTAAAAAGAAAATATTTCTAAGGAGGAGGTCTTCTCAATAAAAATATTATACACCCTAGAAGGGTATCCAGAAGGACCATGGAGCCAAGCTAAGCACAAGCAAAGCAAAGGATGATAGGTCAGTGGATTTAAATTATATACCTTTTTTGTTTATGATACATTATCGTTAGATTCCCGTTAATTATTTAATTAAGCATTTATTTCAGTAATTAATTCTGTTAATTTATTATGATAAGACTATAAATCTATATTTAACTATTTAGATGGAAAAGAAAGATAGAGATCTATTTAGATAGGAATAAAACTAGGCTTAACAATTATAGAAAAAGGCTTAAGCCTAAAAGGAAGACATTTGCAGTAATTATGCTAAAACGGGAGTAATAAATTAAAAAGGAAAATCTAATAACTTTATTTGGAAGTAAGTGATTGATTAATTGGTTGGTTTAGAAAAGAGAATACATTTCCATAGTTTAATATTTAAAAGATAACTATAAACGTAATTGCAAGAATAAAAGAAAGAAAAAGGGAATTAGTGTAAAATAGAGAACCTACTGTATTTTGCACTATCCAAAAAGTGAAAGAAATAATAAAAGAAATATCTTGCAATTACGGATTATTGTTTATAACATTGTTTAGTATTAAAATATGGAAATGGAATTTTAGCATAGTTTTTGTAACCAACCAAATAGAATAGAACTACTTCCTAGAATATAAGAAAATAAAGTAAAAAATTGAAGGAATCAAGTTAATTATTAGATAAGACCAGAAACTATAAACAGATATGTACCTAGATCTGCATTTACTGCGTAGATAATAGAATAAAAGTAAAGTAGTTATTATAATAAGTAAATTTGTGACAATCGGATGTAGTCCCAAGCCAAGATTGTCATATAATATAAGAGAATTAAAGAGAATTCAATATCATTATAAAAGAAGACAGACTAGAATAGAAAAGAGACGCTTGTAATTATATTTATAATGCACAGATTATAAAAGAAAATAAAAGTGACAATTACAAGTAAAATTATAACATAGGTTATAATTAAGTAAAAAGAACATAAAAGGTATATTTAAGACTTAAATTAAGTTAATAAGCAAATAGAGCAGAAATAATAGAAGAGGCTTTTTTTTATAAACTTAAAATGTAAATTAAGTTAATAAGCAAGATAATAAAAGTGGCCCATACCAACAGCATTCCCTTTCAGTCAGAAACTGATGGTCTCACAATAGTTAGGTGAGGTTGGGACAGGATTATGCTAATTAGGGTAAATAAGTAGCCAACAAAATAAGAAAAGTAAACTAAACGCAAAATAAAAGATTAGACTTAGGGTCTAATAAAAGAGTGAGATGCGTTTGAAGCTGCCCAAAGGATGAAGAGCCTAACGAAGCAGTTCATCACAGATTTCAGCATAGAAGAAGCACGTCCAACTTAATTATTTTGGGCTAGAAGGAAGTACGAGACTGCAATGGGACGTGAGGGTACTCTAGGATGGCCCTCTGGGGTAGGCATAGCGGAGCAGTCCTTTAGAGGCAGGTCTGTAGTTGTTCCATCAAAAGAGTATGCCTTGACTGCTTTTTGCATGGCAGAACCATTGTAGGCAGTCAAAAGGGGTTGATGTTTGGAGTAGGATATCTGTATGTCCCAGTACTTGCAAGTATGTTGTACTGGGCAGGACCCAAAAGGATAGTCGCATGCGGATATCGTGCTAGCATCAAAACCAAGAAGCGAGTTCGGGAAAGACTAGAGTTAAACAAACAATCCAATGAACCTTTCACTATCGAGACATTGGATGAGAGGCGCAACCAATTGGACGTTTAGATTGTTTGCAGTAGGGAACAACCACTTAGCTCTTTAGAGGTCTTTCGATTAGTTAAGGGGTGGCTGCATGGGGCCATAGCCACGATAAGAAAAGAGACAGACCAAATAGAATATCTGTATTGTAGGCCTAACAAGGTAGTCCTTTACAGACATAGAAAATCCTCGACTAAGTTTCATACAAGGTAGACCTTGTTTAGCCAAATTCAGGGAGTAGACAACATGATTGCGTATAGTCCTCAAGGTACGCACTAGGTGGTACATTGTGGATGTCTGAGCATTAGTATAGGCTAGTGCGGACGCAGTTTTAAGTTTTCATAGCAGACGATGGAACATCTGTATTATAGGCCTTACGAGGCAGTCCTTTACAGATGTAGTCACAGCATGCCCTAGTAGCGAGACGATGGAGTCCTTTTTGAGGAGGATACGGAAGGTACTTAGGGTAGTACCTAGTACCGATACGATCATTGGGTATATAGCTACATATTAGATGGGTACGATTCACGCGTAGAAGCAAGAGTATTATAAACCCAATAAACCTAATATAATAGAATATGGAAATAAAACGGTATATGTAGAATTAAACTTATAAGTATATAATTTGTCTATTCACCAGAACTTTAGTTCCGACCCCCCTCCTCATAACATCCTACAGGTTAGGTAGATGGCAGAGACTTTCCAGCTTTGAGACGCTTGCTTAGAAAGTGTAATTATTTTGGTGAGTATTTACTTACTATTATATTTTAGTCAGCTTCACTGTGAGATGTTTATCTGAGCTCTGATATATTTGTCTTTGCCTATTTGCAGGATACCAGAAACCCAACTTGGGCTTCAGTGGGCTTGGATTTTAGCATATTTGCGAAAAATCCGGACCCACTGAAATTCGGGTTGTTACACGACCATATGCGTACGAAACCGTCTCTCCCTATTTATAATGCACCTCTCTTCCTTATATTTTTTAGTTCGAAATCAATAAAAAAAGCAAACAAAGGAAAGAAGAAAAAAAATCGCGACAAGTTCGCGATGCTCTGGTCGAACTCGAGCACGGTGATGTTGGGATGTGGTGGAGACGTGTTCGATCGAAGCTATGGTTTGTCAATTTTGTGCACGTGAGGTTGGCATGATTCTGGTGGTTCTTTGTTCAAATTTTAGGGTTCGCGATGGCGGAGTAGGGTTTATGCTTCAATTCCGGGATCGCATGCAGCGCGTGTGCGAGTGTAGAGCTCGCGATGTGGAGGAGTTCGATGGTAATTCGGGGAAGTTTCGTGCGAAGACAAGGTGAACGAGGAGGAGATGGGTCGGCGAGTTTGAGTTTGTTTGGCATTGCTTGCCTGAAGCGTGAAGAAAGAGGGTAATTGAAATTAAAAATGTTATTATTTTTGGTTAGTTTAAATTATTTAAAAAGTTCATTAATCCATATCATCCTAATACAAGGTTCGATTGCGATGAAACAAGTGGCATCGTAATCGTATCGTCGAGTGCTACACAATAAAAATGGGTTTGGATTTTTTCGGAGTCAGCTGGAATTTTAGATTAAGTCGAACGTTGTTCGATTTAGTTTAAAATCTAGATATTCGTCAAATTAAAAATTAAAGTGAGTAAATCTCACTCATTTGGATTGTTGGTTTTAATTAAAATAGTAAAAATTATTTATTGGTTGATTGGATGAATTTATAAATGATTAGCCATTGGATGTTATATTATATATAGTAGTATATATATATTAGTAGTTTGGTATATTCCCGCCGATTGGAGCGGATGAGACATTATGCGCCCCACATAATAGCGGATGACCCTATATTACCGTGATATCCCGCCTCGAAGCGGGACTAGTATTTTATGTTACATAACATCTAAGGTTGAAGGGAAGTAGGTTGGAGGGATGCAGCTGGATTCCACAAATATATTGATTTGTTTTTCATATATGGTGATATATGATGTGGTTGAATAATATGTATAAATTGTTGTGTGTGATTTGACTTATTGGATGCTATAATAAAACTGGCCCGAAATTTTGGTATTTAAAATACCATAAATAATATTTTTGGACAAAAGTAAAAATTCAAAAGGCGATTTTTGGAAATAAAAATATTTTATATTGAGTTGGAATATCCAACAAGGGAAAGATTTGAATTAAATAAAAGGATTCGATTTTAGAATTTACATAGCTATTTCGTAAAGTGATTTCGAATAAACGTTTTTGAAATAAATTTATATAAGGAATTTGAAAACTGTAGGTTTTGGCGATATTTCTGAAATTTATAAAATAGAAGTTGAAATCAAGTTTTTGAATGGATTTGAATTATAATTGGGATTTATTAAGAAATAGATTCTAAATGGAATTTTAAATAGAAATCGATTTTAAACGGATTTTATAATATCAACCTGTTATCAACAGGGAAAAACCAAGAATGTGTTTATGAACTTATAAACGATATTTATAAATAGAGGGGGATGGTTATAAATCGATGAAATTAGGAAAGGATTTAAATAGGTATTTTAATGAATTTGGTAAACAAATGAGATTTATCAAAGAGTAGAGCTGAAGGTGATTTTATAAATAAGGATATTTAAAACTAGAAATTATAATTTATAACCGATGTTTATAAATAGTGTGAAATGATTATCAATTGATAAATTGGAAGTTTACGTCCACAGCAAGGATTTAAAAAAACGAGATATGGAAATTTGGATTAGAAAGAGAGAAATAGTGGATCCTATTTTGGAATTTGGAAATAGTTGTGAAATTGGAAATGAAATCGATTAATGATAAATCGAGAGAGATTTATAAATATAAAATGGTTATGTTGAATTTTAAAGATAGATTTTTATCGAGAAGTAAGTTTTTTTTAAAAGGGATTTTTATTTATTAAATTATGTAGTTTAAAAACTATTATTTAGATTAAAATATTTCGGAAAGTTAGTTATTCAAATATTTAAATTTGATGAAATGAATTCTAAGTTTTATAAACAAGCTTTGTAAATTGATTAGAATTATTTATAAATGAATTGGAAATTAGTTATCGTTGTTTATTTTAAAAGGGGTTTTGATAATTTAAATAATTACCTAAATGTGTTTGAAAATTTATTATTACTCTAAAAATACTTATCTTATAAATATAGAGTTTTGGAAATTGGTTAAAGTTATTTATAAATACTCTCGAGATTTGTGACCAGATTTTATTGAACATATGTGATTTTATAAGAGAAATCTTATAACGGAATTTTGGAAACTTAAGGAAATCTCTGAAATGTTAGAAACAAGAACTTCGAGACTGAATCTGAATTCATAAAGAAGTTATAACTGGTTAGAAGAGATTATAATTGAGCATAATCGATTTTGGAAATTGAAAAGGGAATTAATATAAATTCCGGAGATTTATGAGATAAGTTATGAAATATGTCCTAAGTTGATATTAAAATAATTTTGGTGAATATGTTTAGAAATATTTCCCTAAGTATTGAAAAAGGGGTTTTGGAAATATTTAAAGTGTGAAATGAATGGTATAGAAATATTTTGCTAAGTGTTATAAATTGAATTCTGAAATATTTCTAAGTGTTAATATGGTTTGAAAGTATCCCATTAAGGATATAAGGATTTAAAATTGTTTTTAAAATGTTGGAATATTGAAAGAAATTTGAATATACATATCTTTGTAAAGATATTTTGAAATGAATATTTTGGAAGATTCAAATATGGACCTAGTGATTGCTTATATGTGTGATTTGATAGTTTAATAACTGACTATCAAATCTGGCCAAATTCATTGATCGTTTCGAACAGACCAGGATCGGATGTAATTATCCAAAAACCACTTCGATCTGATTTGTGTGTTACGAATTTTGATATCGTGAAGATAATAAAGACGGTGATTTTGGAGATTCGGTTTGTTCAGACCCAAAACAACTTGTATGGATGAATGCTATCATTTGCATCGTGGTATGGAAGGAAGTGTTAGCATTCAAGTATGAATGCTATTCTAAAGGTAAAATGTAGCCTCAAGCCTCATCAACCGGGAATGACTAAAACATGGGAGATGCAGCAGGACTAAGTGGGTCACACCCAAGTAGGGTTTGTTATCACTTTTCTAGATACCTTCGGATATATTATAATTATGGATATTGTTGTGCATGGAAAAGAGAGCGCTCGATAGGGTGGGAACACCCGAAGTGACATAATATTCGGTACTATCCAGTAAGGGGTAGGTCGGTCCTGTGTTGGCTGTTGGCAGGGATCGTTAGGTACGATCTCGGTTCATTTTTCTAGGGATGTACCATGATGGGCGGTACCCCAGTAGCCCGGTCATTGTATGGAATCCAATATCCACTATGAGCCCGTACGGTTTTAGATGTGCCCAACTATGCTGAAACATGAGATGCAAGCATTGCAGCTATTTTATAGTTTATTTTCTATAGACACTATTATAATATCAGATAATTTTGATATAAGATGTTTTGGTTATCGTAAGGTAAAAACCCGTTGTATTTATGTGTGGGTGGTCGTACGAGATACCTTTGTTTTCAAAGGATTTTGATAACATTAATAATTCAAATTTAGTGTGTTTTTCTCACGCTAGTTTTTCAGACTGACTCGGATGTTATTTTATTATAATGCTCAGGTCAGGACGAGTATTACAGATTCAGGTTAGGGTGCTTTGGAGCTCAGGAGACGAGCTGGAGGATTTCAGATGTATTCCACGTACTTGATTATATTTCGCTGTGTGAGTCATGCTGTATATTCAGTATTTGTGAGGTCAAGTTATTATAACTGTCCAGATTGATTTGTTGACACTTGTACTCTGATAATTGTATGTATATTAACAGTTACAGTTTCTTTTTATATAAAGATCTGTATTTATCTATTATATATTGTTCCGTTGTGATTTATGAGATTCTATGTGTTGTTTCTATTTCCTTCTATCACTTTCTTCTTCTCCCATAATGATTCGGTATTTCCGACACTCGATTGCTCGGCATGCTATACAGTGAACGTATTGATGTCGATTTTCGAGGGTCGAAAATACCTCGGTTCATTACAAGACTATTTTAACATTTGAGTTTACTTCATGATTGTTTGCACCAAAAATTAGAAAAACACCCAGTAGAAGTTTCAAAAAGAAATAAATGAAGAATATAAAATGAAAACAGAGGATAATAACAAGAAAATAATATCAAATTGAAATAATAACACGCACACAACGATTTATAGTGGTTCGGCGTTGTTTGCCTTCATCCACTTTGAATAGATTGCTTTATTAATCACTTTGTAAACAGAGTACAATAGGGATTGGATGAATATCCTTAGGTACAAAAGAACATAAAGCAACTAGCAACGTCAAAAGTTCCAAAAATGAACAACCAAGCTCATATTTATAGACGTAGATGACCAAATATCTCCCTAAAAATTCGGCAGAAGGACTTCAGAATTATATGGACCCATAAGATGGATCGCATGGCCTAATTTCCAAAGGAGAAGGATCGATATCGATCCCTATTTTGGTGGAATTTTGGGGTGCAATCTCTTTGGTAGCTCCCTCATGCTAAAATATGCTTAGCCTCCAAATTTCATGCAATTGGATCAGTAGAACTCGAGTGATTGCTAGATCTTTGCTTCAATATGGGTTGATTAGTAATTCCTACCGATCCCTACCAACGGAAGAATGCCAATCCCTCCAACTTCATCTCCTTAAGGTGCGATCCTTAGGGTAGGATCCCAAGGGTCCCTATGTCTTGCTCACAAAATTTCATATCCATTGGACTTGTGAATCTTGAGATAATAATTGTTTTCTATAAGAATGCTCTCACACCTTAAAACATGTCGATCCCTATTATTGGAGCTAATTTATGCCGATCTCTCCTATGTTTTGAACCATATTTCATGCTTCGAACATTCTTCCTTGCATATCTATCAAGTCCATTCAACCTTCACTTCATGTTACCATTTGTACTTGACTTTTGGGCCCCACAATCATCGCTTGGAGTCATCTGCCTTGATGGCAGTCGAATCTAACTTGTGTAATTAGTTCAATATAGCCGGGTTAAAATGCTAGACAACACTTTCCCCCCAAAGTATGTCTTGTGATGAACATGTCGTGCTTTGAATCGAACCAAGTTAGAATCATCGAAAAGAAATCCATCTAGTTTTTTGAATAATGGATATCCCTCTACCGAACTATTTTCCCAAAGTGTTGTATGTCTCCTTTATCGTTATGATGCTTGGTCGATTTTTGATAATATAAATCCAGGGTTGTATTCTGTTGGTTGATATATAAGTCCAGTTCCACAAGACTAATAAGCTTTGGTTATCTATTCCAGCCTCAAGCCTAAAAGCTTCAGGCTTGATTTCAATTTCTGTAAATTTCATAAATTGAACCTTTAAGTCACATACGTGCACGTTCATATGCACATTCTTGTTGTTGGCCCCCGAACACGTTCGTATGCTTAAGGTCATCGCTAATTCATTGCATTTTGTATGTACGTGCTTTGAATAATCTCCATGCCTAAGTTTATTTGCATGCGTATTCATAGTCGATCCCTTTTTTTAAGTGTTTGTAGGGATCGACGTATGTTTAGCCTATCCCTCTTCTTTCTTTCTTTATGTTTGCGGGGATCGGTACCTTATATGCCGAACCCTCTCCTCTTGCTTCGAGTGCGAACCCCTCTCCTCTTATACAAACTAACATCCCTTCTTCCCAACCATCATATATCCAACATTTCTACCTACTTCCCATTCACATCCTTAAGACCAAACCCTCCTTTACCCCCAAAAGACCAAAAGCCTTCCTTCCCTACTCAAACATTATCTTCGTCCACACATTAACCTTTTGATTTAGCTTTAGATTGTCATTTAGCCTCTCATTCGAACCATAATCCAACCTTTCTCCCCGAATTGTCCATCTGAGGTTTATTCAGGTAGGTTACTCGCCTTTGATTTTTACCTTGTGACGATACGATGGATTCCACACCACCGGCGATGAGGGTGAAGTTCAACGCAACGTTGAAATGTGGCCAAGGTTCCCTAGAAAAGGGGAGAAGTGAGATTTGATAAGTTTCAACAGAGCAAAGAAGAGGAGGAAGAAGGGAGGGCACAACAAAAGGTTCGGTTGTGTAGGAAGAGAAGATGGTAGGTTAGGTAGAGGAGGGATCGGTAGAGTGGGCTAATTTGGAAGGATCGGTATTGGAAGTTTGGTGGAAGGTTGAAAACAGTAAGTAGAGGAATCGGTGGAAATGGTTAGCGTGGTGGGATTGGCTTTTTTGTTAAAGGAAAGGGATCAACATCTTCTGTTTGGAGAGAAGGATCGTTTGTAATGCTTTGGGATAGGGATCGACAAATAGGGATCGGCATATTGGGGTCGGTATATTGGGATCGGCATGTACTTGGCTAATTCTTAAGCTTTGAATTGAACTCGAAAACCAATCAATAATCATTCGTTTGAGTAATCAAAACCAATCCCCTCTCAATGAACTCGAACATATGACAACGATGAACAACAGGACTTGCATATTCACTATTGAACTCGAAATTGAACGATCAAATCCTTAGGACTTAGAACATGAACTAAAACTTAACATATCAACTTGAATAACGGATTTCACACTTTGATATACATAGTCGATCCCAAAGCTTACACAATCGATCAATCTCTTTGCCAGTTGAGAAGGTCAGCAATGACGGTCACTCTGGTCGGAATCCAAAGTCTCGTCATTTAACTTTGTTGTCTTATTTTAAGCTGCTTATTTTTGCACTACAATACACTACACCACACTAGCTTACACTTAGCATGGGGGGACAGGTAAAATTTTCCAATCTCAACTACCTACTGAGTATAGTTGACATGGACTTCAGACGTTCAGAGCGTCTAGTTGCAATGTCATCCGAACCAGCCTCGCAACATAGTAATCCTGAGGCTGAGTCGAGTTCCACAAACATATCTAGTAGGCTTTCCCCTAGTCATCAAACTGAACAAACGAAAGTTTCCGGCCCGTCAGCCAACCTTTTTTTATGGCCTTGTCTTTCCGGTGGAAGATATAAGTCCTACCCCTGACACTGTGGAAGGTGCTATACTCTTAGATAACCCAACAGATTCTCAAGCCTCTAGAATAGGAGGGGCCTCCCTTCATAGACTATGTTCCAGACACGGAATTCCATTCAAAGACATCCTGGCCCCTTCGATAATGAGAGGGCTCACTTGCCCCTAGGGGTACATAACATGCAACAAATTCATGTGCCAGGCCGAATGCGTGCTGCCCTTTAATTCTTTCATATGGGAAATGCTAAAATATCTTGGAATAACCCCCACTTAGCTTCACCCTAACAGGTATGCCTTTCTCTATGGCACTTTCTTATTATTCATGAGCGTTCTGTTCCACCCGCCAACGCCTAAGGATATAAGGTTTATTTACAACTTTAAATGACGGTCATGAAGTCCTTCCTATGTTTTCCTCGAGCCTTCACCACACTATCAAGTCTTAATGGTTGCTTGGAACAAACCCACCATTTTTAAATACGAATGGTTCTACATTCGATGTCCGCCTGGCTTTGCAAGGCGATGGTTGGAAGGACGTAAGTGTCATCTTTGCTTTATTCTCAAGTTCCTTAGTCCAAGTCATAATCTGAATCGACTAACATTCTGAATATCTACATTTGTCCGCCCATGTTCTAAGGGCAATAGTTTTTCAAGATCAATTTCTACAATTAATGCCACCCTTGTCGAAAATAGGGAAATTAGACTCCTCGTAACCGATGAGTGGTTATCTCTATTCGGGCTACTGGAAGAAGACCGCAGCATCAGGCTTCCTGGAAGTGCTGCACTACCAATAAACATTACAGAACAAGAAGGGGATATCAATAACCCTATCATGCCTTAAGTTGAGGGGACTCAGGATGACATCGAAGAAGCTGAAATTAGGGGTGCCCAGGCCAATGAGCCTGGAGATGCTGATGCAGGCCTGGGCAAGGCACATGTAGTCGGACCATTAGAAGGCGCGCAACCTCACATGCCAACTAAGAGAAAAAAGAAGCTTGCGTATATGCTCCATAGGATAAAAACTGCTAAGGATCTAGAGTTCGTTATTACTTCTGTCGACGAAGAGTCGTCTTCCCAACATTCAGAAAGCTCGATGAAAAGGTTTTCAAATCTCCAAATCCCTGATAACATCATGACTTATGACTTCCTTAGCACCAATATCGATGGACTCAATTATCCCACCAGAAGTGGTGATGGCATTCTTCCTACTGGAAAGGAGAGAAAACTCCTATAAGCAAGGCTGCAACTACTGGTATGTCGGGGGGATACTAGGACACTCACAATTACATGCATTTCACCCCACGATCTCCATCTACCTTTTGTATAATGGTAACTTATACATTTTTGTTTGGTTTTTTGTAGGTGTAATGTCTCAATCCCGAGCTTCTGATTGCTTTAGGGGCTCCTTGATGCAATACAGATCCAAACGTGATTCAGAATTGAGTAAGCGTAGATAGAGGTATGACGACCGAGAAAGAAGACGTCGTTCGAGGGAATCTTCCTCTTCCAAGCATAACTCCCAGTCTCGGTCATCCCATCAGGAAGCTCAACCTAATCTTCCTATGTATAGTGGCAATCAGACTTCTTTGCATGGTCCCCAAGTTGCCATACCGCCTGAGCGGTACTCCAGTTCCTCTAGCTCCAAGTAGTCCCATGACCATAGGTTAAGGAGACGTCTAATGGTTGCTTCTGATCCATCTTTGCCGACTATGGCTCATAAAGCTTCTACAGCAAAAGGATTGGCCGAACTCAAGGTCTTTTTTCCAAAGATTTGTTTTGACGGGCTTATGTTCATACAATCCCAGGGAATGTTAAGGCAAGTTCGCTTGCATGCATCAACGACGTTTTCGTTCAACATGAATCATTCCAGCACTTGGCAAAGAAGATCTCCGAGGTGTCTATCGAGAGACAGCATGAAATTGATCATCTCAAGTTAGAGGCGATCCATGATAAAGATATAATTAAACACCAAGATACTGAAATATCATATTTAACGGTGAAGCTAAACGAGGCAGAAAAAAGTGCTAAGGAAATATCTGAAGCAGTGAGTCGTCTAGAGGCTGTCCATAAAAAGGAACTTGATGATGCTCTCAACTGTAGCGATGCACTTGCCATGTAAAAGATACTTTGCAAAAGGAGAAAAATATTTTGGCCCGCTAGGTTAAGGAACTCAGAGAACTTCTTAAGAAGGTGAGCGAAGAGAAAATCGAAGCTCAAGAAGAATCGAAAAGATATTGCAAAGAGGATGTTGAGGCCCAGACTTTGAAGATTAAGCTTGATGAGCAACTTGCTCAAATTAAAGTCCTTAAAGAAGAGGCAAGGGAAGCAGGCCGTAATTAGATAAGAGAATAGCTCAAGGCCCAGGTAAAGGATGCAAAGGAAGTCGGTTGAAATGAAATTAAAGACTTGTTCTATCCACTGATCATTGAATACGATGCTAAAGTCCTTATCCACCGCGATTTGAGCTTTTTTGGTGAGGGTTATCTTGATTCGCTTGCCAAGGCCTGGGAGTTCATCGTTGAAATGAAAAAGAGAACCTTTGGCGAAGCTGATTTAAACGAAGAGAAACTAATACGAGAGATTCTCCATGGGAATGAGCCTTTGGACCTTGCTGCTACAAGACTTCGATATTTTGACATTCTAGCACCCTCCAGCAAAGGAAAAAACACTGCCGAGTCTTCGAAGTTCAATCCTAAAGGCCCTTCTTCTTTTCAAGCAGCCGGAGCATCAGTTTCTCTCAGTCTAGGACAGGATCTAAGCTATGATCCGGACTAACCCGATTATCAATCTAAGGTGCTAACCACTATTCTTGAAGGGGGACTCCGACGACAACTGAAAGTCAGCCAAACGTAGGTATTCCGCTCTATTCTTCACTTTTCAAGATATTTCAATCTTCATGTCCCATAGTCATGTGCTTATCTTCTTGTTTCAACGAATCTACAAGTCTTTCGGTTCCCAGTCAAACTCCAAAAAGTGGTGTTGTTGCGGAGCAACAATCAACATCAACTGAGATTCCAACAGCCACCGATGCTCCAAGACCCAACGCTCAAGTTATCAGATCATTTAATGATGATAAAGTTGAAGACCCATCATTGGCTGATGAGACAGATGTTGTAATTACCGGTGCCAGTGAACATACCGATGAGCTCAGCTTAATAGAGCGCGTCGAGAGGGAGGAATTTTTAAAGAAAAAAGCTAAGGCTGAACCTGTCTACATGGACATTGATGATCCAAATTTCATCCCATTACAAGTCATCCCACTTGGCCGGTCGGTTCTCCAAGAACTTCCTCCATCTTTCAATAGTTCTCCTGCCACAAATGGCAGCAAAGGATCAAGGAAAAGAACAGGCAGAAGTTCGGGTGGTGGTACTCCTAAGAGATCCAGAAAGGACAAAGGGCAGAAGAAATAGTCATCACTCTGACTTAGTATGTATATAGTTTACATAGTTTTTTTCTCTCTTTTGTTGGCCGTAATTGTGTTGGTGTGGCCCCTATTCTTAAATAAACTTGTATCACCGTTTTTGAAGTTTATTGTGTAAATAAAAGTTCTTCGTTGTATTGTTAAACTCTTATGTGAATCTATGTTTAAGTGGTCGAGCTATTATTTTATGTTCAATGAACTTGTAATTCGTTGCTCGTAGCTTTGGATGATAATCCATTGATTCTATCCCAAGGCCTACATGTGGTCGTGGTCTTGAGTCATACCAAACATGGGGCTCAAGCCCTAATGTTATGTTATTAAATTCAACGGTTTAAATGATTATACTCCTTCCCCCAGTCTTGGGTTAGCGGAGTTAAACAGTGGATGGTCGAACTCTATCCTTTGCGAGTTTATACTCCTCATGTTGGTTTCAGGCCAAAGTTCAAGAAATAATGAGTGGTCGAACCGCAATCGTCTATATTTTTATACTCATATATGTAGTCTTGGGATAAGAGTTTGTTAGCGAGTGGTCGAACCGCATCCGACTTGTGTTTATACTCCAATCCATGCTCTAGGCACTTATAGTTATTTCATAAAACAGTCGGATCATACTTTCCTTAATTGATTGATTTTCACCTAAGTCTGAGGATTAACTTAATGAGCGATCAGTCGTTTCACGATCCCTTTTGATTCATATTTTTACAATTGTTTGATAGGATTAAGTTGGTCACTGGATGGTCGAACCACATCTATCCCTCATCGGGCACTCCATCCAACGGGTTGTGAACATGGACCGTCAAATGAACGGTCGGACCATTCTCATTTTGTTTAGTTCAATCATGAATTTATGTACTCGGCTTGCTCCAAACGCTGGGAACCTGCTTGGACATGTCAATACGAATTAGTCAAGTATCGTAACTAATATGTACTTCTACAACAAACACATATATGAAGAAGATTCAAAACTTTATTTGTCAAATGGAAAGAAATGACATAATTTGTCTTATTACATATCTTTGAAAATCAAATGCTACACCAAATCCTGAAATTAAATACAATTGAATGAAAATAAATAAACTAAGTGAAATAACATCATAAATGCTCGCTATTCCATGCCCTTGGAGTGTGATGCCATCAACTATTGCTAGCTTGAAAGTTCCCTCTCCATGCATATGTTCAATGACGTATAATCCTTCCCAAGTAGGATTCATATGCAACGGGGCAGGAAAAACCCGTTTCAAGATGAGATCACCGATTTCAATGGTTCTAGGTTGGACTTTGGTGTTGCAGCACCAGACGACTCAGTGCGCAGCTGCTCTCAAATCTGCTTCTTCATGCTTCTCATATACAAAGTCTAGAGATTCAAGGAGGAGATTTTTACTCTTTCTAGGATCGTAGTAGGTCACTCGATGAGGAGGAACTTCGAGCTCAATAGGAGTAATGGCTTCGGAACCATAAGCAAGGGCGAATAGAGTATGGTCAGCCGCGGACTTATGGGTAGTCGTATAAGCCCATAGTGCTGTTGGGAGTGCATCTACCCACTTTCCTCTGGCCTTCTCCAAAAGCTTCTTCGGAATGGACTTTATGATTTTGTTCACAACATCAACTTGTCCATTGGTTTGAGGGTGAACGACTTCTGCAAATCTCTTTTCAATAAGATGCTGACGGCATAAGTCTTTGAATTCAGCACTATCGAATCAAGTCCCATTATGTGTTACAATAGTTCGTGGAAGACCGAAATGACAAATGATGTTCTGAACAATGAAGTTGATTACTTTCTTTGTTGTGATCGTAGCTAATGGTTCCACTTCGGCCCATTTGGTGAAGTAATTAACTACAACGATGGCATACTTCGCACCACCTTTAGATATAGGTAAGGAACCGATAATATCTATCCCCATATGGCAAACTGCCATGGACTAACCATTTGTGTAATTTTCGTTGGCAGAGATCTTGAAACTTTTTCATATATCTGGCACTTTTTGCATCGCCTTACATAATCAGTAGCATCTCTATTGACGGTTGGCCAATAATACCGGTAATGGAGTATTTTCTTTGCTAGAGTTTGCCCCCTGGTATGATCGCACATTCTCCTTCATGAACTTCCTTTAGGACTCATTTTATTTCATCGTGAGCGATACATCGGGGTAGGGTAACAGACAAACCCATTATGTACATAACTCCTTCCTGTATGATATATCGTGATGCTTTATGAAGAACTTATCATTTTTCATTCCTTCATTCAGAAAGGATTCCCTGTAACAAATAGTCTTGAATTGGAGTCATCCATGACTCCTTCTCAAGCTACGTCTCCAGTACCTGGTCGATGTCCATCAGAATTATGCTCGGAGCATTTAATACTTCGATTGGAACCAAGCCCATCTGTTGCGCATCCCTGGTGCTAGCCAATTTTGCTAATGAGTCGGCGTCTTTGTTTTGATCCTGAGGAATGTGTGTAATATCATAGTACTCAAATTCAGTCAACAATTCTTAAACTTGGGTAAGGTACGAAGAAAGTCATTGCCCTTTAGCTTGGTAATCTCCCCTAACTTGGTATACTACCAATTGTGAGTCGTAAAATATTTCAGGAGACTTTATTTCCAATTCTTTGGCGAGTTTAAGTCAAGTAATCAGAGCCTCATATGTAGCTTCATTGTTTGTTGCAGGGAAATCAAGCTTTAAAGCATAGCAAATTGACCGATCTTTGGGAGTTACAAGCACAATTCAAGCTCCAGAACAATGATTATTAGATGCTCCATCTATATACTACTTCGACCATATGGTAGGGATTTCACTGCTCTTCGGGAAATCATCTTACGCAGTAAATTCTGCTATAAAATCCACCAGCGCATGACCTTGGATAGTCCTCCGAGGAAGATAAGTGATGTCGAATTGGCTAAGTTCGATATTCCACTTGAGTAACCTTCCAGATGTCTCAGGTTGCTGTAGGACCTGTCGTAATGGCTGGTCAGTGTAAACGTTGATGGGATGTGCCTGAAAGTAAGGCGGAGCTTTAACGAAGCAATCAACAAATAGATGCCAGTTTCTCTATCTTTGGATAGTTCCTTTCAGCTCCTGTCAGTCGCTTGCTAACATAATAGACCAGTCTTTGGATTCGATTCTCTTCGCAGCGCAGCGCAGCACAGCACTTATAGTGTGTACCGACATGGCTAAGTAGATATATGAATCTTTATGATCCACTGGCTTTGATAAGATTAGAGGTCTCTCTAAGTGGTTCACCAAAGCTTGAAATGCATCTTTGGAATCTCGTGTCCATTTGAAATTCCTTTTTCCTCTCCTAATCAAGTCAAAAAAGGAATGCATTTGTCGGTAGCTCTAGAAATAAGTTGGCTTAGAGTGGCAACCTTCCCATTCTGGCTCTATACTTGTTTAATAGTCTTTGGCGCCTCGATATTGCAAATAGCTTTGATCTTCTGGGGATTAGCTTCGATTCCACGGGCATTAAAATCCAAGAACTTTTCTGATGCAACGACAAAAGAACACTTCAGAGGATTAATCTTCATCTTGTAATATCGGAGGATGTCGAACATTTCTGCCAAGTCTCTAATGTGGTCGCCTGAACGTCGTGACTCCATGAGCATATCACCCACATATACCTCCATCATTTTTCAGATATGATGTTTAAACATTCTGTTGACTAGGCACTGGTAGGTTGCTCCTGCATTCTTTAGTCCAAACGGCATCACCACATAGCAATATAATCCAACATTGGTAATGAAACTGGCGTGCTCTTTATCGGGAATGTGCATCGGGATTTGGTTATATCCTGAGTATGCGTCTATGAAAGATAGAAATTCGTGTTCCATGGTTGAGTCTTCCAGCTGGTCAATCCTTGGAAGGGGAAAGTTTTCTTTTGGGCATGCCTTATTCAAGTCCGAGTAATCAACACATGTCCACCATTTACCATTCGCCTTTCTCATAACTACAAGATTAGATACCCACTTAAGGTAGAGGGCATCGCAAATAAACCCATTGTCTTTGAGTCTATCCACCTCCTCTTTAAGAGCGGCAGATCTCTTGGGATCCATGCTGTCTTTTTTGTTTCACTGGTACATGCCTCGGGTCGATATTCAATGCATGGCTCGCAATGGCAGGAGAGATCCCACACATATCAAAGTGAGTCCATGCGAACACGTCGCGATTCGCTCGGAGAAATCCAGCAAGTTCTTTCATCATCTGGGGCTGAGCTGCAATCCAATCTTTAGGACCCGTGGTGTGTCATCGTGGCTGACTGTGATGTCAATCGTCAGCTCAGCCGATGTAGCCATGGTCTCTTTACGCTCCTCCTCATCCTCTCTCAGATTATATCTCTATAGAACCAACTGTGGCGCTCGAGCCAAGGCTCATGCGCTAGTTGTCAATCTTCAGTGGCTTGGATGCGGACTGACTTGTCCACATCCTTGCCTTTCTCCTTCCATTGAGCATCCCTTAACTCAGCTATATAATAGGCATGTCCAGTCGCTTAATTACCGTGAACAAATCCAACACCATTATCTGTCGGGAACTTCAAAGTCAAACACCATGGGGCAAGAGCTGCCCAGACTCTAGTCGGGTCGGTCAGCCCAAAAAAGCATCGTATGAGAATCAACATCCAAAACAAAAAAAGACAGAATGCGCACTCTCCTACGTTCACCTCCTCCCAACTCCACAGGTAATTCAACATAACCAACAGCTTCAATTGTAGCACCATTAAAGCCATGAATGTGGGCTTTAGACAGTTTCAACTCCTTGGCTCCATCCTCATCTGATCGTAAGCCTTTTTGGAAATTATATTTACAAAAATTCCACATCAAACCAATATCCTTCTCACTAAAGCGGGGCCAATCATGGCCGAAATGACCATTGGGTCGATCGTTGGAGCCTCCACCTTGTCTGCATCTCTGTTTCTAAACACGATATCATCTGCCATTGTACCTTGTTATTATGCCGGAACTCCATCTTCCGTACTTGAACAGCATTCAAAATCCACATGCTTAATCGCGCTAGTGTAGCACTCCAACTCATGCCAAATCTTATCAGCCGGATGCGGTCCTCCGACTATTGTATTGATTACCAATCTTCATCCAACCCACGTAGGCTCCTCAGCATTATGCGGTGCTTGTCCTCAGTTGGGGTCGGATGTCCCCTGCCCGCCATCCTACGGGGTTTTTACAAACTGGTGTAACTTCCTTTCTCAAATCAGCTTTTCGATAATATCTTGGAGATGCTTGTATTCGTTTGTGTTATGTCCATAGCATTCATGAAACCGATAATATTTTTGGGTTTGTTTCTGCTTCTCCATTGATTCTTTTGGAGGCGGCTTCCTGTACAACTGGTATTGTAGGTAGACAAATACATATTCTCCAAGTGTGTATATAGTGGCATGTAAGTATTGTAATTCTAGTCTTTCTTCTTCCAGAATCCCTCATTTGTTCTCGACTCCTATATCTGCCTTTCTTTTGTTGATTGGGTTTGTTATGGACATTCACTTGAACTTTTCCAGAGCTATCATCAGACTGCTTTACTGCAATATTACTCTGCACTCCCTCTCCACTTGGTCACCCAACATTCTTCTCCCTAGAGCACCTGGCTTCCTCCTTTCCCATATACTGAGCCGCCTTCGAATAGAAGCGCTCCAACATTGCGGGTGGCCTACCAGCTAACCAATTGCCAAAATCAGACTCCGGATAGATCCCTCTTGTTATGGCCATCAATATTGCATGGTCATTCGAATTATTGATTTCTATGACTGCTGTATGGAATCTCTCCAAATAATCTTTCAACGATTCTCCCAGAGCCTAGTCACGCTAGATACGGACATTACATCTTTGGGGCGTATTGCATGCATACGGAACTGCTCCATGAACCTTGTTGCCAAATCATCAAATTTAGAGATCGACCATGGGGGTAACCTTGTAAACCACATTGTTGCTATTCCAGAGTGAGTTATAGGAAAACATCTACATTTGGTTGCATCATCTGCTCATGAAGAATCCATCAGCCATTCATATCTCATGATGTGTTGCATGGGGTCGTTTTTTCTCTCATATGCAGGCATCAACGGCATGTTGAACCTTCTTGGGTATTATGCATGTAGGACATTGTCAGTGAATGGGGTATGGCTTCTCGAGATTCCCTAGTCGTCACTGGTCAATCCTTGGCTCTCTCTCACTAACTGTCTAACCATAGCCGATAAGTCTGGCGTTTGGATAGTTGGTGCCGAGCGGTGGTCGTGCTCCACCTCACATCAATGGTCCGGTCGATGTCTACGGGCCATTCCATGCCTTCTTAATTAAACATCCTCCCGATGTATATCACATAAATTCACTTCATTGTCATTCTTGGGAAGCATTTGGTCAATATTTAATTGAACTCCACCAACCAAATCGGTGGCAGCAGCTCCATCTTGAATCCCTGCACATATAGGCATATTCCCTCCTCTGGAGAAGGGATCGGTACTGATCCTTATGGAGGGGTCCGCACCGATCGGTCCTGGTAGACCAAAAAAAAAGTCTGCCTGTTGATGCCCTGAAGTTTCTACGTGATATCCATCTATTCTGCGACGCATGTGCATATGATACTCGTCCAATGAACTATGTAACATCCCCTACTTGGAGGGCAAAAACTAATGGCTACGGATGTTGTAGTCATCCATAGTTATTAATCATCGGCGACCAAATGCGGTAATGTTAGATACATTGATATAACAGAAACACATGGATATGGAAAAAATTTAAAATCAACAAACAACTTTCACATTCCATTTCAAAGCATTTCAAATTTATTACATAATCCTAATACAAAAACCACGTTCATAGAAAATATACTTATTACAACATATGCCAAGAGCGAGATATAAAGATGCCCTCTTAGATGATCAGAGTATATATATAGGCAATTAAACAACTTTGCCTTTACAACAACAAGACAACGGAATCCAAAATAAAAGAGAACTCTAAATGGCTATCATGCCTCCTGCACGTCCCCGGAAGCTTATTCGTCTAAAGAGGTACCTGAAAACCTCAACTCTAAAACTACTCAAAATCAATTGAGTACCCCAAAGTTTAAGGGGAAAACATAAACTTTGAGTCAGACATAAACCCTGGTATGAATAATAATTTACCATCTCAAACCATTTAGATATCTAGTGAGACCACACCACTTAGCAGAATGGGTTTTCCCATCACTAGTATCCTAAAACCTTTACAAAACCATATACTGTGCTCCTGCATCCACAATGGTTAAAACATAACAGTTCAAAATATAATGATGATATGCAAAACAAGTAAATCAATTCTGGATTACCCATCCCTGTTCATTTTGACTATCTGTCTCAATTATAGTTTCTAGGGTCACTATTAACCTATTAGTTTACATGGGCTGAGTAATAACCTATTTAATGTTTATGGACTCCCTTTCTAGTTTCATAGTTTTCATGGGCTTACTATTAACCTATTTAAATTTATGGACTCTCTATCCTATTTCATAGTTTTTATGGGATCACTAAGAACCTATTGGCCGTTGCCAATAACTTCATTATTTCATGGGTCCTCCCTGAACCTATTGGTAACTCCAATAACTTCCCTCTTATCCTAGTTTTCACTGGTTGACTAGGAACCTATTGACATCTGTCAATAACTTAATCTGGATATAGTTTTCATGGGTTCACTACAAACCTATTGGCCCCTGCCAATAACTCAATATAATCATAGTTTTCATGGGTTTACTATGAACCTATTGGCCTCTGCCAATAACTTCTCCTAAACATAGTTTTCATGTGTTTACTATGAACTTGTCTTCTTGACAACTTCTTTAATTAATGTTTTAGCATCCTATTTCTAGTCTTCTGGACTTCCTAGATGCAATTCTACTCATTCAGAAGTTTACTTAATTTATATTCACTACTAGGTCAACCTAGCTGGTTATTCTGCCCTTTCCCAAAATATAGTTATAGGTCCATTACAATGTAAATATATACATATATGAAGAAGCAAACATAATAACTTGGTTAATCCCTTTAACCTATTAACCAAGGAAAACTTCTTCAAAAACTCCATATATAAAATCATTTCAAAACGCTTTATTTATGCCATGGTTTTTCTTTAAGATGAGATTGGGTTATTTGTTTTGAAAACTAAGGCTTTCAAAACCTTAAAACATTACTTTCGAAACCCCTAGATAACCTTCTTCGAAAGCATAGAAAACTTCTTTTCAAAACATTAAATATATACCTTTCGAAGTTCTTTAAATCATCTCCTTCGAAACCAAAATATACCTTTCAAAAGTATCAAAACATTACTTAATTATCCTTAGAAACATAGCTTCGAAACCAATGAAAGTACCCCTTTTGAAACCATTGGGTTTTGCTTTAAAAACATCTTTTGGGTCAAAGTGAATATATACGAAAGTATCTCTTTCGAAACCCTTATTCTTCATATAAAATTGTATGGAAAAGTTTGATGGCGTTGGCACCATCCTTTCGAAAGCTTCATAACATTTAAGTAAAACATTGAAGGCTAGCATCGAAACCCCCTTTCAGAACCATTGCCTTTGTGTTATCCCTCTTTTTGGCAAGGCCGTGACACCAAGGAATTGACTAGTAACCAATGACGGCCCGTCCCAGAGATCAGTTATACACAGGCTCACTATGGATATCGACGAGTTTTGTCCATGTCCGGATCGAGCCAAGATTGGTAGGACGTGACAAGCTGAGCTATGAGAGTCAACGTTCCAATTTTGAAGTCAATCCGAGTTCGTATGCTCAAGTTATGAACGATACAAAATTGGATGAAAACCAATCGCAGTTCGACTCGCTCCCTTCGACTCGCTTCGCAACCATCAACAGTGATTACTTCGACTCGCTTCGCTACACTCAGAAGCGACTTCTTCGACTCGCTTCGCTACACTCCAAAGCGACTTCTTCGACGCGCTTCGCTACACTCGAAAGCGACTTCTTCGACTTGCTTCGCTACACTCGAAAGCAACTTCTTCGACTCGCTTCGCTACACTCGGAAGCGACTTCTTCGACTCGCTTCGCTACACTCGGAAGCGAATTCTTCGACTCGCTTCGCTATATTCAGAAGCGACCACTTCGACTCACTCCGCTTCGCCTCCATCAGATGCCTTCTTTGACTCGCTCGATCAATGCACACTTCGACTCGCTCCGCCTCGAGCCATTCTTCGACTCGCTCCACTTCGTCGACTTTGCATACATCTGAAGACTTCTACTTCATGTCCATCGATGTGGAACATAGCACAGCAGTCAATACAAGTTGGCACCACGTCACCGAGTCAAACAGAACCGAGTCGAATGAAAAGCGAGTCGAAACAGAAGCGAGTCGAACCAAACAGCCTACCGAGAATCCCAATTCGTATCGATCGTATATCCTAATCTACAAGTCCAAATGCTATGAAATTTTCACAGAAGACTACTTGCATGCTAAAGAATGTCCACGCCAAATTTCGACCCCATTGGATGAAATCTTGATCGATACGAAATCTGTTTGTATCGATCACGGATCGGACCGAAACTTCACGGGCTTGGGCGTGCGGGCCTGGTCACGTGCCAGAGAGGGTCTCCCGAGATCTGAGCGAAATATCAGCCTCCTACACCTATAAATAGACCCCCAATGCCAACAAAAAAGGGGTTCTTCTTCCTCTTTGAGATCTCCAACGCCCGGACTTCGCCATATCCAGATCTGAACTCAATTACTCATGCTACCAACGAATTTCACTGCTGCAAATCATAATTGCCTGCTGTAGATCATTGAATTCACTTGTAAACACAAAAAAAGATCAATAAAGTAAACTACTTCAGAGTGGACGTAGGCGATACGCCGAACCACTCTAAATTCTTGTGTCTCCTTGCATTTTAATTATTCTCATTTCTGAAATTTGGAGTTTTTGTTAGATAATTCCATTTTTCCATTTAATTTATTCACTTTATCTCTTCAAAGACTTCCGAAGAGTGTTGTGCCCAATTTTGGTACAAACACTTTGGTGTTTTCATTGAGAAAAACCGAATTTTTCTCCTGCTCTTTGGATCTCCTATCTATATTGGATTGCATAAATCTATGAAGAAGATCCAGATCCAGAACTTTGAAGCCCTTCCATTCTATTCAGATTTGCAATCAGATCTAGGAAAGGACTTCATCAATTCATTATGGTGAGCACACATACCACTTCTACAACTGCTAATCAAGGAGCACGGGACCGACAAAATCCCGTGCAATCACCTCCATCCAACCAAAATGTTGCAGGACCTTCAGATTCGTCAGGTCCAATCAATAGACAAGAATTCCAGACATTGCTTCGAGAGTTGACCCAAAGTCGACAGCAGCTAACTGAACAACTGCGAGCCAACACAGAGTTGACTAACCAGCTAAATCGCCAAAGGCGAAGAAGATCTAGAAGAGATCAAGGTTCTTATTATTCCACAGAAAGTTCAGCCTCCTCCGATGGCCAAACCAGATCCACACGTCCACGGCTAGGTGTAAGCTACACCCAAGCCACGGGACACCAACCTGCTTCGAACCTTGGGCAACCTAGAGTTGGACCATCCGTTAGTCTCCGTACAGAACCTTCAACTCGAGGAGGAGCTGCTCCTTACCATGTTACCGACAACATTGCTACTACCACCACTGCCGGACAAGGAGGCAATGCTACAAACCAAGTTGATCCTCAACGTAACCAACGAGAGCATAATCCTGAGCCTTATGTCCCTGAGGATGTTGAACCATGGAGGCGAGGCACGGACCGTCGACCGCGTCCGGTCCAGACTCGCACTGTGGAACCCGACCACACCTTGGCACAACTTGCTCCAAGTATCCGAACACCGGATATACCAGCGATGTTCCGCCAAATGATCCGTGAAAGTCAGGGTCTCTCTAATGATGACGGGGGAATCTCCCGGAGTCATACCCCTTTCACCGATGACGTTTTATATGCTGAACCACCTCAGCACTTCAGGATGCCAGCTTTGCCAGTTTATGAAGGAAGTTCTGATCCCAATCAACACGTCCTAAAATACGAATGGCTGATGAATGCTGCTATAGCCGATGATGCAGTAAAGTGCCGTAGTTTCCCCATTTCCCTAGGGGGCATCGCTACCATGTGGTTCACTCGTTTGCCACCGCGATCCATCTCTAACTTTGACCAAATGGCCACCAAGTTTGTCGAACAATTCTGTATGCATGTGGCGAGGCCTAAGGACGTTAACACTCTGTCTAGTGTTACACAAGCTCCCGGAGAAACACTTAGACTTTACTTGGAGCGATTCCATGTTGCGTGTGCAGAAATAAGCAATCCCAATGATAACTCTATCCTGATGGCACTGACTAAGGAGATTGATGCTGATTCCGAGTTCGGAAATTGGTTAGCTAGGAAACCACCTGCGTCATTGGACCGTTTCTATTCCAAGGCAGCGCAATTCCTGAGAATGGAGGATGCGAAACAGTCTAGGAAGCAGGATGATGCAGGGCCCAACATCGAAGGTGTCCAAAGTAATGTCGATGTTAAACAGTCCGGAGATAGTTCTGGAAAAATTCAGTTGAACGTCCAAAATAAACAGAATTAGTAAACGGACAATAGAAATCATAACAAAAAACGCGATCAGGATTGTGGGCCAGGGCGTAGAGCTTCCATGTACGATAATTATACTCTGTTGAACACGTCATTGGAAAATGTGTATTTGCAGACCTACAATACCATGCAATACAAGAAACCTGCCCCAAAACCGCCAACTGAGAGGCAGATCTAAACAGGAAAATTCTATAGATTCCATGAGAGTTATGGCCACAACACCAATGAGTGTTGTCACTTACAATACCTCATTGAAAAACTGATACGTGAGCGGAAGTTGGATCAGTATGTGCGGGCGCCGCAATCCGGTGGTGCGGGCCCATCAAATCAGAATCGTGCACCAAATCAGGAGAGACAGGAGGAACCCGCTCCTACAGGCGGGAGGTTGGTTATCAATACAATAAGTGGTGATCCTCACCCAACAGATCGAAGCTGGAAGGAAATGGAGTCGTATGCCAGTTCTATCAGGCATGCAGACTTCGAGTGCTGTAGTTGTTTTGATGAAGGGGCTCCAGCCAAGTAGCAGAAAACGATGACGGATGACATCGTGTTCAGGAACAGAGATGCTGATAAAGTTGAAGCTCCCACTATTGATCCACTGGTCATCTCAGCACAAGTAGGTCCCGCTTGGATGAAAAGGATCTTAGTTGATAGTGGAAGCTCTGTGAATATTTTGTTCAAGCGAGCTTATGATCAAATGAAGATGGAAGCCGCGGACATGAAGCCTTGTCAATATCGAGTCCATGGTTTCAACGGAAGTGCCACTATACCCACTTGAATGGTGGAACTGCCAGTAGAATTGGGAGTTGGAGAACGTCGGAGAGTACGGATGTTGCAGTTCATTGTTTTGGACATAGACTCCCCTTACAATGCTTTCTTGGGCCGACCAGCCCTCGCTGAATTCAGGGTAGCCATTTCCCCATGGTGTTTGACTTTAAAGTTTCCCACTAATCATGGAATAGGAATCTTTCAGGGAGATCAGGCTACTACCAGAGCCTGTTATGTTGCTGAGCTGCGGGAGGCGCAGTGAAAGGAGAAAGGAAAGGGCATAGAGGAATCTCTCTGCATCCGTTTCGCCGATAATTGACAATTAAAGCCCGGGCCCAGGCCCGGGCACCCCATCCAATTCCTCAAGGACCTTGATCCAAGAGAAACTGAAGACGAAGGAGAATCTAAAGAAAATCAAGTATCACCGGCCGAACTGACGATTGATGTCCCAGTTGACAATGATGATGATTCGAAAATAATAAAGATTGGATCTCAGCTAAGCCAGCAAGCTCAGGAGGAATTGGTTTAATTTCTGCGGGCAAACCTTGACGTATTTGCCTGGACACATTCTGATATGTGTGGGATCTCACCGGACATCGCGAGCCACACTCTGAACATTGACCCGCGGCATGTCCCGGTCAAACAAAAAAGGCGCAGTATGGATCCAGAGAGATCAGCCGCCCTTAAAGAAGAAGTAGAAAAGCTTGAAGCGACCGGATTCATTCGAGACGCGCTATATCCTGAATGGGTATCGAATCCCGTGCTTGTCCAAAAGCCGAATGGAAAGTTGAGAACATGTGTCGATTATTCCGATCTGAATAAAGCGTGTCCCAAAGACAGCTTCCCGCTTCCCAAAATTGATCAGCAAGTAGATTCGACAGTTGGGCATGAACTCTTATCCTTCATGGATGCGTACTCTGGCTATAATCAGATTCCAATGCATTTACCAGATCAAGAACATACCAGCTTCGTAACCAATCTGGGACTTTATTGCTACAAAGTTATGCCATTCGGACTCAAGAATGCCGGGGCTACTTATCATCGATTAGTCAATCGAATGTTTGCCAATCAAATCGGAAAAACCATGGAAGTGTATGTAGACGACATGCTTGTGAAGTCACGACTCTCCACTGACCATGTTTAAAGACCTGGAAACTATGTTCAACATACTTTGAGAATACAAAATGAAGCTAAATCTGCTGAAATGTCACTTTGGAGTTGCATCCGGAAAGTTCCTTGGGTTCATCGTTAATGCCCGGGGAATCGAAGTTAATCCTGAAAAGATTTGGGCGATCAGAAATCTTGAAACTCCCAAGACTATAAAGCAAGTCCAGAGTCTCAATGGAAAGGTAGCAGCATTGAGTAGGTTCATTTCAAAGTCCACTAACAAATGCATTCCCTTCTTTGATCTGATTCGAAAAGGGAAGCGAAACTTTGAATGGACCACGGAATGCGAGGGCGCTTTCCAAGCACTAGTTCAACATCTATCCACACCGCCAATATTGTCAAAGCCTATTGATCATGAGAAGTTGTATGCATACTTGGCGATATCAGAAAACGCTATCAACGCTGCCTTGGTTCGAGAAGAAGACGGGATACAAAACCCAGTGTACTACGTCAGCAAACGATTGACTGGGGCTGAAAGGAACTATCCAAAGTTAGAAAAGTTGGCTTACTACCTTGTAATCGCATCGAGAAAACTCCAACCGTATTTCCAAGCACATCCCATAGTTGTTTACACCAACCAGCCATTACGATAGGTCCTTTCGCGGTCTGAGACGTCTGGTAGGCTACTCAAGTGGAACATCGAACTGAGTCAGTTTGATAT
Organism: Allium fistulosum; assembly: GCA_030737815.1. Lineage (NCBI taxonomy): Eukaryota > Viridiplantae > Streptophyta > Magnoliopsida > Asparagales > Amaryllidaceae > Allium > Allium fistulosum. The sequence continues at coordinate 928,719,023 of CM060905.1, forward strand.
TACTTACACTCCAAGACGAGCAATCCAAGGACAAGTGCTCGCTGATTTCATAGCTGAATTCACCGTTCCAGAGGACTTGCCTGAAACCAGTAAATCCCCCGAATATGTATGGAAGCTATATATTGATGGTGCATCGAACGACCGGTGTTCGAGCGCTGGTGTTGTGCTCGAAACCCCCGAAGGTCGATCTATATGCTACGCTTTGAAGTTTGACTTTCATGCAAACAATAATGAAGCTGAATACGAAGCCCTCTTAGCTGGCTTGAAACTCGCTAGAGATTTGAAAATTATTGCTGTGGAAATTTATTGTGATTCACAATTGGTTGTGTGTCAAGTACAGGGAGAGTATTAGGCAAGAGATCGAAGGTTGGCTGCTTAGCTCGAGTTCAAGAAGCACTGAATCAGTTCGATTACTACGCCATCTATTGTATACCTCGGGAGCGCAACCAAAAGGCCGATTCATTGGCAAAGCTAGCCAGCACAGGTGAAGCTCAGCAAATGGGACTCGTTCCCGTAGAACCGCTATCTTCCCCAAGTATCGACCGGATAGAAATAAAGCGGGTATGCGAAACCATTCTCGAAAAGGATTCGTGGATGACCCCACTCAGAAATTACATTGAGCACGGAACCCTGCCGGAGCGCAGGAGTGAAAAGAGACAAGTCCTTCGGAAGGCCTCAAGATTACCATCTAGAATGGACTCATGTACAGAAGGGGGTACTCAGTTCCCCTACTCCGGTGTATCGCTCACGATGAAATTAAATAAGTATTGCGCGATGTGCACGAGGGAGAATGTGGCGATCACACCGGGGGGCAAGCACTTGCCAAGAAAATACTTTGCTATGGGTATTACTGGCCTACCGTGAATCGTTATGCGTTGGACCATGCAAAGAAATGTGATAGGTGCCAGAAATATGCTCGAATTCCTAGAGCTCCTCCTACCGAGATAACGCAAATGGTCAGCCCATGGACGTTCGCAATGTGGGGCATTGACATCATCGGTGCTCTACCTCTGGCAAAAGGTGGTGCGAAGTACGCCATCGTCGCGGTTGATTACTTTACAAAGTGGGCTGAAGCCGAAGCTCTTGCTACCATTACAACGAAGAAAGTGATCAACTTTGTGGTTCGTAATATCATCTGTCGATTCGGTCTCCCACACACCATTATAACGGACAACAGAACCCAATTCGACAGTGCTGAATTTAAAGATTTCTGCAAACGATTTCACATCCAAAAGAAATTCTCCATAGTTACACACACTCAGGCAAACGGACAGGTCGAAGCAGTTAATAAAGTTATAAAATCCATCTTGAAAAAACAACTGGAAAAGGTCGGGGGCAAGTGGGTCGATGAACTTCCTATGGCTCTATGGGCTTACCGAACAACCCACAAGAACGCGACTGGCCACACTCCGTTCTCTATTTCTTACGGTTCAGAGGCCGTTATTCCAGTCGAGCTAGAAGTACCTTCTCATCATGTGACATACTATGATCCAAAGACAAATGCTATATTACTTGCTGAATCTCTCGATCTACTAGATGAGAAGCGTGAAGAAGCTGATTTGAGGGCAGCTGCGCATCGAAGTCGAGTCGCCCAGTTGTACAACGCCAAGGTCCGTCCGCAAACCTTCGAACTAGGCGATCTCGTCTTAAAAAGAATCTATCCGGTTCCTTCACATATGAAGCCGACATGGGAAGGACCATATGTTATTGAACGAAGGCTCGGAGATGGCACATTCAAGTTATCGACCGTCGACGGTCTTACCCTGCCAAGAGCTTGGAATAGCGAGAGCCTTCGCCGTTATTACACCTGACAGGCTATCTTTATCCATTTAGTTTACTTTCCTTTTCTGCAATTTTTTTATGCATTTCGAAACTAGAACCTGTAATAAGGCAACTGACTTTGCCATACTTTCTTATTTTAGCAATAAAATGCAACCTCCTCGAGCCAGAGCTATGATTTACTTGAAATAATTCATATGACCATCACTATGCATAGAGAGCTAAGTTTCACCATACCGTGGGATTTATTCAATTAAAGAGTGACTACGATGCAACCAATCACTCGCTAAGTGAAACCCGAGCTCGGGGGCAAGCCATCACATCAAAGTCAAAAAAGGATTGATACACGACAATCCTTCATCAACTCCGTATTCCCATAGTGCAAAGCGGAGTATAAACATCAACTCCGAACTCCCAAAGCGCGAGTCGGAGTATAAACATCAACTCCGAGTTCCCAGAGTGCGAACCGGAGTATAAACGTCAACTCCGTATTCCTAGAGTGCGAAGCGGAGTATAAACCTCAACTCCGAACTCCCAGAGCACGAGTCGGAGTATAAACATCAACTATGTATTCCCAGAGTGCGAAGCGGAGTATAAACCTCAACTCCGAACTCCCAGAGCGTGAGTCAGAGTATAAACATCAACTCCGAGTGCCCAGAGTGCAAACCAGAGTATAAACCTCAACTCCAAACTCCCAGAGCACGAGTTGGAGTATAAACATCAACTCCGTATTCCCAGAGTGCGAAGCGGAGTATAAACCTCAACTCCGAACTCCCAGAGCACGAGTCGGAGTACAAACTTCAACTCCGAGTTCCCCCGAGTGCGAACCAGAGTATAAACATCAACTCCGAACTCCCAGAGTGCAAGTCGGAGTATAAACATCAACTCTGAGTTCCCAGAGTGCAAACAAAAGTATAAACATCAACTCCGAACTCCCAGAGCACGAGTCGGAGTATAAACATCAACTCCGTATTCCCAGAGTGTGAAGCGGAGTATAAACCTCAACTCCGAGTTCCCAGAGTGCGAAGCGGAGTATAAACATCAACTCCGTATTCCCAAAGTGCGAAGCGGAGTATAAACATCAACTCCGAACTCCCAGAGCGCGAGTTGGATTATAAACATCAACTCCGAGTTCCCATAGTGCGAACCGGAGTATAAACATCGACTCCAAATTCCCAGAGCGCGAATTGGAGTATAAACGACAACTCCGAACTCCCAGAGTGCAAGTCGGAGTGTTGACATCGACTCCGGGTTCCCAAAGCATGAGGCGGAGAATAGATACCAACATAAAGTTCCCAAAGCATGACTCGAAGCATAAATATCAACTCCAAACTCCCAAAGCGCGAGTCAAAGTATTAACGTCAATTCCAAGTCCTCAGATCGTGGGCATATGGTTGAAACTTAAGCCGGCATGACCAACCGCCGATAAACAAATGAGAATCCCCAGAGTGCGGATATGATCGTCGACGATCGGACAAGAGTGAATAAACCTCTCAATCTCCGTTTGTCTCTAACACCCATTCAGTGGCGCTAGACTCGACATGCTATAAGAAAAGAGCGATCGCCGACTAATGTTTTGCAACACACCACCAAGACTGGGGGGCAAGACTTAAGCGTCAACCATCGACTGAAGCAATGTGACATCAAAATTCAACTCGTTTCCCAGTCACAAACCATGTCCACAGTTTCCAAACTTGGCAAACAAAAACAAACTTGATTCGAAAGCTAAAACTTCGCATGTACACTTCAGATATTGAAACACTTGGACAAATACACAATGACAGAAAAGAAGCCAAAAAAGAGAAGTTTCATTTCTATTGTTTATAAAAGAAGTTCGTGTACAAGTTTCCAAAAATTCTTACTAGTAGGGGCCGAACCCGCATCTATACACGGCTAACAAAATGCAAGTCAAAATAAACCGGGAAAGCATGTCTAATCTTTCTTCTTCCGTAGCTTCCTTTTCGGCATAGGCCCACCAGAGCCTCCACTATCCTTCCTCTTCGAGCCTTTTCCTGTCGATGGACGGTCTCCGGGGGAAGGCATAATTTCAACGTCTTCCTCCGAACTCGAAGGAATCAGGATGCTTCCCGTCGGAAGAGTCGGAGGGATAGGATCAAACATGGAAGACGGAATAGCCGCACTAGTATCAGAGAATGTACCGCCAGGCGATATCGCTCTAAGCGGAGCTGGATCAAGTGTCGCCGTTCTACCTCCAAGACTTCCACCATGTGTTGCGGCATCCATTTCAGCAGCGATTTGTGCCAAGATTTCCTCTTCAGCGGCCGACTGAGCCTCGCTGGGAGCGTCAGCAGTCGGCATCGGAAAACTCATGGTGGGAACGCCTCCGCCCATGACAAATGATAGATCAGCCAAAGGGTCGCCATGACAACGAAAGAGCTCCTCCATCAATTTCTCGTCAAAAAAAGTGTGCCTCCCTGAATATCGTCAAGAGGCGCTGCAGTAGTCACGGTGATCGCTTCTGTGACGATAGCCTCCTATGTCTGATGTGATTCTTGAGTAGCAGGAGGCCCGACATGTGCAGCATCGATCACTGGACGAAAAATAAGAGGACTGTTAGAACTTAGCTCGATCAATGATTTTGACTTAAGAAAGATATAAAGAATGTTCAGAGTACCTTCCTTAATTTGACTCGTAGACGGCAGAGCGGCATCAATAACTTGCACTGCAGCCGGTGACATCTGCGGTTGATCTGGATTATAAGCAGGAACAGCCTGGGGATCGACCGCAGATGAGGATTCAGGCTGGGTTGATGCTGGAACATCAAGACTTGCTTCATGATGGTCAACTCCATAACCCTCTCCCACTTCAAAGTGCTGGGCGCCAAGCTTTTCCTTCTCACGTAGAATCATCGACTCGTGGAGAATCCTCTTTTCATCATTAGTCAGAATGCGATTCTCGAGTTCGAATTCATCCATGGACTCGCCCTGATGCACCTCTTTCTCTTCCTCAACCAGTCGGCTCCAAGCATTATAGAGATGCGTCGAAAAATCATCGAGCCAGGCTAGACCCCTATGCCTCAGCACATTAGCGTTGTAAACGACGAGAAGGTCTTCGATGTCAGCCTCTAGCCTGGACTCGGCCAACTTCACCCTCTCTTCGACCTCAGTCTCCACCTTCTGGACTTTAGCCACAGCCGCATCCCATTCACCCTTGAGCAGAACAGCTTGTTCGCACGCCTCTTGGGCTGCGTTGTTCGCGTCATCTTTCTCCTTGGCCATATCAGTAAATTTGGCCTTGAGTTCATTAAGCTCCTTGACCGCTGCATCCCGCTCGGCGGTGACTTTGGTGTTCCGGTGGCCCATCTCCTCCACCAGGGCAACGTGTGTCTGCCCTAACCTCTCCATTTCCACCTTCGCTTCATCGGCTTTCTTGGTGGCCTCAATCTCCGATTTTCGAGAAGACTCGGCCTCAGTAGTAAGCACTTGAATAATTCGGTCCCTCTGAGCGAGCTCGGTCTCCATATTCTCAAGCGCTTTGGCTCGTTCAAAGGCCACCTTAGAAGCCTTCTCTGCAGCCTTAACCCAATCTCGGTATTGGGTGTAGATGTCGTGGACATAATCATGCATCGTGCCTTCTACCCCTGATGGAATTCTCTTTAAGTGAGGAGGGAAGGCATAGCCGTCAAAGCAGATATTCTGAAAATCCTTCCTCATCTAAGCTAATTTAAGGACCCCTTCTCCTGTGGGCTCAGAGGGGACCTGCTCTGTAATCATGGAGGCCGTAGTCTCAATTCTCTGAAGATGAGTATCGGACCTAGAAGCATGAGAAGACGGCCTATGACGAGGAGGCTCTGGTGGAGGAGACGAAAGTCTAGGAGGAGGAGAGCGTGATCTGGATCGATGTCTATACTCTCTGTCACGCCCGTACCTGTCCTAGTTAGAGTATTCGCGATCGTGATCTCTATCTAAGTCCCTCCTGCGGGAACCATAGTAACCAGAAGCTTTTCAGGCTGAACGGAGATTCCCAAGCATCGATCCTCTTCCAGACATAGTACCTAAAAATGAGAGACGAAGAAAGAATTAGTAACTTCCTTACTTGGATGATGTACAGTTGTGAATCATGTAGTGTAGTGAAGTGTATGCTTGTGCAAACCCCTGACCAACCGAAAATGTTGGCTGCACTCGTAGCAAGCGACTCGCTCAATTCAAGAGCACTATCAAGCTCCTCCGTCCTGGCGTCGTGTGGAGACGACACAAAATCCGGGATCGGAATATCAACAAGCCCTGAAAAGGACTCTATACTTGTGGGGGAGGAGCCTCCGAAATTCTAACCCCCAGGAAAGGTAAAGACACGACCATGGATTTAAATCTCTCAGATTTAGGGCATTTGTGAGCAGCAGTCTTGCCTTTTCTTCTTCCTCCCGAATCTAGGACATCGGCAGAAGGCCCAGCTGGGAGCTCGGTCAGTAGGCGTTCTTTCCGGATCAACTTCTTCGGCGATCACAACTGCGGGCGCTTTGCGCTTCACCCATTTCTTAGAGACCACTTTAAGTGTCCCTTCCAGCTGAATGCTCTGCCTCCATTCTATCAGCCCGATAGTCCTCAAATTCCTGTCGGTCGGGACTAAGTCAATGTGCCTCTCTTCGCTCGGAAACGCTTGAAGAATCCGAACAAGCTCTCTGAAGTATGCACCGTCGGGGCGAGAGATTGCGGCTATAAAAAAGGAGAAGTATGTCAGTTTTGAAGTCAGTTACTAGTATCTCAATGATTCAAGAGAGAAATGGCAACACTTATGTCTATCCAACCACCGCCCAGCAAATCCAAGGGGCACCGAACGTAGAACCATTCAGTTTTATAATAACTTATCATTCCCCAGGAGCCCAGTACAATGTGGCAGTTTCTGACCGCTTCCAGGAAGGTGAAAGAAGGGCTGTCTCCATGGCTCTTGACGTTGAATAAATATTTGATTTCGATCGGCTTCGGCGGTCGAAAGAGGATCTCCATAAACAGGACAAAGGTGCTGTTCAACAAGGCATACCCGTTGGGATGTAGCTGAGATGGAGCTATGCCAAGAAACGATAACATATCCCTTATATATTGGTTGAAGGGAGGGAGTGTCCCCGCTGTGCAAGCATGACGATTGAAAGCAGTAAACCCCTCCGGGGGATTGTGCGGCCTGTCATTTGGCCCAGGAAGTAGCACATCGTCAAGCAACAAACTGTGCCTTAAGCAAATCTATCCTAGCATATCTTCGGAGATACCCAACGGCATTGAATCTTGCGGATTACAAATGAACCGGGCATCCAGACGCTCATCCAGAGCTGGCTCTATAACTTCGGCTTCAATAACCGGTATCTCCATGGTTGGAGGAATAGAACTTGGGAGTTCCGGCTGCTGAGAACTTGAAGGGTCCATGACTAGCTAGCTTATAAAAAATCATTGTTAAACTGACAAATAACGCTCGTGCATCCCCTAGTGTAGAGTGTGTGAGTGTGTTGTGCAGTGCAATACTATCTATTATTTGAGAAGATCAACGGGATTGAGGGAAGCATGTAAGCGATGAGACTTCGGAATTCAGTCGGAAGGACCGTCATCACTGACCGTCACAACCGTACCATCCAGCTATTAACTATCATTCCAAGTTAAAGTTTGTTGTCATTTTGATAAGTCCCAGTTTCATCGACGAGCTTCGATAGGCAATCCGATATGCGGTGAAACGGTTAAGGCCAGTTATGCAAGTTTGAAGCTCGTCGGAACCAATTGTTCAAGTGTGCAAGGAATTTCATATTTGTTAATGTTCAATTTGTATCGCTAACGAGAGCCGTGTTCACATTGATAGGTCATGGTCATCTGAGTATGGGTTAGACTCGGTCAGAAGGTTGGCATGCAAGTTCGACTCGATCAGAGGGTTGGGGATTTCGAATCGATCAGAGCGCAACATTTTGAATCGATCCCAAGACTACCCAGTTCAACTCGCTCCCAAACCTCCAGTTCGACCCGCTCCCAAACTTCCAGATCGATTTGATCCCAACACCTCCAGTTCGACTCGCTCCCAAACTTCCAGATCGATTCAATCCCAACACCTCCAGTTTGACTCGCTCCTACCCTTCCAAATCGACTCGATCTCAACACCTCCAGTTCGACTCGCTCCTACACTTCCAGATCAACTCGATCTCAACGCCTCCAGTTCGACTCGGTCCCAAACGACCACTTCGACTCGATCGAAGGCCATCACTTCGAATTGACTAAAGCCTCAAGTTCGAGTCGATCCGAAGACTACGCAGTTCGACTCGATCCCAAGGCTACGCATTTCGTCTCGAAACCCCTACTCCAGATCGACGCGAAGCTGAGGCGAAGGGATCTCGATCGATCAAAAAGGAGTCTCGATCGATCACGACTCTGGTTGGTCTGGTATTAAAAATCTAGTTTCGTCATCTACACGTTGCATTCGCTTGGGGGGATTACCTAGATCTGTCAGATTAGTTCGAGTAAGTGATGGTATGAATCGGTTCGAAGGCAAAGTTGTTTTCTCCTTTGTTGTCTCGAGTCTCAGAGCGATGCGAAAGTAAGGCAGGGAAACGGAAAGTAAAAAGTGAAAAAACGTCTAAGTACAAAGTATTTATATGGACTCGAATGCAAAGGGAATAAACGTTTCGTATCCCGGCGGATTCGAACACGCGTTTCGACTCCCACTCCAGTGCATCGATACGAAGCTCTCCTTCGTATCGATTGTCTTCGACTCCGTCTACGATGCAGCAATACAAGCCATCATTTCGACTCGCTCCTTCGTCTCCTATGCATTTCGACTCGCTCCTCCGTCTCCTATGCATTTCGACTCGCTCCTCTATCTCCTGTGCGTTTCGACTCCGACTCCTATGCAGTTCGAATCCAAGACCGAGTCGTACAAGCAGTTTGAATCCATTAAATCATGGCTTCCATAGGCCAACTCCATCGACTCGAAATACTTACTTCGCATCCATAAATCCAGTAAAAATCGTCTTTGATGTTTCAACCCTTCACGTCGATTCAGGAGTGGATCGTTACGAAGGAACATTCAAAAGCAACCATCGACCGTTGTTGCAGCAAATTTCACATCTGTTCAGGAGAGGATCGATACGGAATTCAAAAATAAAATAAACTGAAAACGACTCGTGAACGTACAAACTTCAACGAGAGTCTGGTTAACATATATGCATGAATGTCGGACTAATATTCAATATCCCAGATTTTCAGGAATCAGAAACTCATCCAATAACGATTACAACAACAAACGGGTAACCACTAGCGTACAATAATCACGGGGTACAACAATTGACAGTCAACAGTTTACGTTATCAAGAAAAACAGTCAAAGATTACAGCCTTCATCAAAAAGACAATAACTATTCAGAATGAAGATTGCAGCACTTCAAAGCACGTCATGATTTCACAAGACATACTTTGGGGGGCAAATGTTATCCCGCCTTTTGGCAAGGCCGTGACACCAAGGAATTGACTAGTAACCAATGACGGCCCGTCCCAGAGATCAGTTATACACAGGCTCACTATGGATATCGACGAGTTTTTTCTGTGTCTGGATCGAGCCAAGATTGGTAGGACATGACAAGCTGAGCTATGAGAGTCAACGTTCCAAATTTCAAGTCAATCCGAGTTCGTATGCTCAAGTTATGAACGATACAAAATTGGATGAAAACCAATCGCAGTTCGACTCGCTCCCTTCGACTCACTTCGCAACCATCAACAGTGATTACTTCGACTCGCTTCGCTACACTCAGAAGCGACTTCTTCGACTCGCTTCGCTACACTCGGAAGCGACTTCTTCGACTCGCTTCGCTACACTCGGAAGCGACTTCTTCGACTCGCTTCGCTACACTCGGAAGCGACTTCTTCGACTCGCTTCGCTACACTCGGAAGCGACTTCTTCTACTTGCTTCGCTACACTCGGAAGCGACTTCTTCGACTCGCTTCGCTACATTCAGAAGCGACCACTTTGACTCGCTCTGCTTCGCCTCCATCAGATGCCTTCTTCGACTCGCTCTATTAATGCACACTTCGACTCGCTCCGCCTCGAGCCATTCTTCGACTCGCTCCACTTCGTCAACTTCGCATCCATCTGAAGACTTCTACTTCGTGTCCATCGATGTGGAACATAGCACAGCAGTCAATACAAGTTGGCGCCACGTCACCGAGTCAAACAGAACCGAGTCGAATGAAAAGCGAGTCGAAACAGAAGCGAGTCGAACCAAACAGCCTACCGAGAATCCCAATTCGTATCGATCGTATCTCCTAATCTACAAGTCCAAATGCTATGAAATTTTTACAGAAGACTACTTGCATGCTAAAGAATGTCCACGCCAAATTTCGACCCCATTGGATGAAATCTTGATCGATATGAAATCTGTTCGTATCGATCATGGATCGGACCGAAACTTCACGGGCTTGGGCGTGCGGGCCTAGTCACGTGCCAGAGAGGGTCTCCCAAGATCTGAGCGAAATATCAGCTTCCTACACCTATAAATAGACCCCCAATGCCAACAAAAAAGGGGTTCTTCTTCCTCTTCGAGATCTCCAACGCCCGGACTTGGCCAGATCCAGATCTGAACTCAATTACTGCTGCTACCAACGAATTTCACTGCTGCAAATCATAATTGTCTGCTGTAAATCATTGAATTCACTTGTAAACACAAAAGAAAGATCAATAAAGCAAACTACTTCTTAGTGGACGTAGGCGATACGCCGAACCACTCTAAATTATTGTGTCTCCTTGCATTTTAATTATTCTCATTTCTGAAATTTGGAATTTTTGTTAGATAATTCCTCTTTTTCCATTTAATTTCTTCACTTTATCTCTTCAAAGACTTCCGAAGAGTGTTGTGCCCAATTTTGGTACAAATACTTTGAAACTCTTAAACCCTTTCAAAAGCATTTAGGAAGTGGCTTAGCTCAAGTTTAAAACAAAGGCTACCCATCGAAAGCATCGATGGCTTCAATACACTAGAAAGGCAAAAGAATGACAACAGGGTTTTGACTAGGTCGGAACCATCATTTTCGAAAGCATCCTTTTATAGACAAAGGGTCTCATTCGAAAGCTCATACTTAAAAGTGAAAGAGGGCAACCCTCTTCAAAAGCTATTTTGAAAATCCCTTTCAAAAGCATACGTTTCGACTATATCGAAAGCTTTTAGTAAAACAAAGCTGGCGCTTAACATTTTAAAACAAAGCATAGGTTTCGACCCCATCGAAAGCAATGCTTTCGACACCATGCTTTCCGCCTTTCTCCAATCCACTACTTACCAACGTTGATACCTTGTGTATTGATTTTGGCTTTGTGGAGTTTCGACTTGATTGAAGGCGGAAGCTATGAGTCGAAAGGTGCTTCTAATAAAGGCGGGACCCACTTTTCTAGGTAAAAGCTGATTAATGCCAATTAAAGCTAACACTTTCTAACTAACCTGCCTACTTGTAAACATGTGATTGTTTGCCTTAACTTTTCAAATTCTTTACAGAAATAACTGCCACATAATTTTAGATCTAAACCAAGATTACTTTAACATAGAAGCCCTTCTATTAAGCAAAACAGTTATTTAGGTCCTCCTTTCAAAATAATTTAATTCTCATACTAAATCACTTAAGAAAAATCCCTAAAAATTTCAAAAATTCACTTTTAATATGTTATCTAAAATATCTAAATTTCAAACCTAAATTCTCAATATAATTTCTAGATTCTAAACCCAATTACCATATTTTCCTTTGAAAATTCATAATAAATTCTCCATAACTTGAAAAATTATAAAAATTAAAAATCATTTCTAAAATCATGTTTTACATAACATATAAATTCCTCAAGGCATATGAAAATCATTATAATCAGTTTTACCCTTAAAACCTGTAGAATCATATTTAAACAATTTTTGTTTAAATCAAACATGTTATAATCCAAGCATATCATCATCCAAATTATCATTAAAATGGATTTAATCTTAAATCCGAAAGCAAATGATCGTAAACACGAAATAGAGATTATATAGATTATTATTCATCTTGATTAGGATAAGGAGATTGAATTGAGATTAATTTCCCCTAGCTTGAATCCTAAGCTTTGATTTAATTTTCTCCACTTTTCTTCCTTAGCAATGGCCGGCTATTCTCCTCTTATGTTTATGTTTTATGTTTTGTGAAAATGAGAAAATGAACGTGAATGGTGTAAGGAACAAGAATATATAAGGGTTATGGTAATAGGGTACGGTTATTTCCCAATATGCCCTAGTGTAAATTAATTAGCATATAGGCCATTCTTAAGCTATTTGCGCCAAAATTGGTCACAAACCCCGAATATCGTGAAAGCACCATTATATGAACACAAACCAGCAATGTATAGTCACAGATCACAGATCTAAGTAATGTAGAGGATAAAAAGTGAAGAATAATGAACTTAAAACGGAAAGAAAAAGACAGAGACACAGGGTTTGTAGTGGTTCGGCTATCTCCGGCCTACGTCCACTCCAAAAATTAATCTTTTATTGATGTTCTTCACCGATTGCAGCGGATTACAGTAGTAATTTTCGAGTACAAACAATAAATTTGAGTTCAATCTTGATTTTTGGCAGAGTCTGGACGTTGCTTGATCTCAAAGTCCTTTTTCTGTAAGCTTTAGGGTGCTATTTATAGGCGTTCCATGCAAATATCTCGCTCAAACTTCGGGATACTTCTTCTAGCACGTGAGTGGGCCCACGCGACTGAGCCAACGAAGTTTCGACCCGATCCGTGATTAATACGAACGTAATTCGTATCGATCAGGATTTCATCCAATGGGGTCAAAATTTGGTGTGGACATTCTTCATCTTAAACGTAAGCTCCTATGAAAATTAATAGCATTTGGACTTATGGTTTGCGAGATATGATCGATACAAGTTCGTGTTTTCTTTCGGCTGTTTCATTCGACTCGATCCTCTCCGCGTCGCTCCTGTTCGTATCGATACATTTCGTATCGATCTGTTCGACTCGATCTTGAGCACGTGCAGGCGAGATGACGTGGATCGAGATTCTCGGATCGATCCCCTTTTTGTGCCGAAGTGGCCGAGTCATCCCAAAGCTTTCGCCTTGCTTGCAGTGATTAATGCAGTTTTCTTGTTCGTATCGAGGGAATTCGTCCTACTCACATCGATCATCATGGCGCTATTCGAATCGGCCACTTATAGGGGAATGACGCACTGTTTGTATCGATCGATCTTGGTTCTGTTCGTATCCATCAACTATTACTAATCGATACGAACTAGTGGTTGTAGATCGATACGAACAGTGAATGTTCGATCGATTCGAACAGATCGATACGAACAGTGAATGTTTGATCGATTCGAACAGATCGACACGAACAGTGTAGTTCTTGGAGGAGTGTGAACAGGACCGATGCGAACAGAACCGATGCGATGACTCTTTGGATTGATTCGAACGGAACCGATACGAATAGGACTCCTTGGATTGATTTGAACATGATGGATTCGAAATCAGATGTTCCTTGATGGATTCGAACAGGGCGTACGGATCGATTCGAACGGCGTGTTTCCCTCCTCTTGAATCGATCATATCTCGATCATACGAACTCCGATTGACCTGAAATTTGGAATGTTATCTTCCACAGCTTTGCTTGTCATGTCTTGCCGATTGTAGCTCATTCCGAACTCAGACAAAATTCGTCGACATCCATAGTGAACCTGTGATGCATAATCGATATCTAGGATGAATAATCATCGATTTTCAGTCAATTTCTTGATATCTCAGTTTTGCTAAAAAGTGGGATAACACTTTGCCCCCAAAACATGCCTTTTGGCAAAAGGCGTGTTTTGAATAGCTCCAAATCGAATGTTGTGAGCTCATAATTTATTCATAGCCATAGTATCGATGATCAAGTTTGCAGCTATTCGAGGCCGAATCAGTATCCATTTCCACTTGCAGAAGTCAGTAATCAAATTCTACAGCCTTTTCGGACTATGGATGGTCACTTTGGACGCTTGCTAAGTCCATTCCAAACCTAGCGATCGAATAGAAAGATCCTGTTGCGCTCCGGCGTTGCTTTCTATCCCTTGCACTCTGGCCCCAGTGAGGGCATTTAGCGATGTCTTGGTCTTTCTAGACCGATTATAGCCTCTCCGGGCTCTTGCTGAATCCCATCCTGTCACTCTCTGGTGAAGGGGAAACAACGTCGAGTGAGCCGATCCTGTCGCTCTCCGGCGAAGTGGCGACACCCCCTGCACTTCGGTTCAGTGTATCTAAACATTAAGCGATGTCTTGGCCTAAATCCTAGGCCGATCACAGCCACTTCGGGCTCTTATCGAACCCCGATCCAATTACTCTCCGGTGAATGGGGAACGACGTTAAGTGAGTCGATCATGTCGCTCTCCGGCGAAGCGACTCACTTCCTGCACTCTGGACCCCGCCTCTCCGGGTAGGGTCATAAAGCGATCTTTTTCAAGCTGGTTTCCAATATTTATCCTTTAACTCCCCGGTCAAAGGTTTATTTCGATAAATTCACGTTCATTTATTAAATTCAAGTTCCGGATGTTCAATCTCAAACAACAGGAATAACTAGGCATTGCCTCTCCGGGCAGAGCGGTCTATTACCATCTCAAAGCATGTCTGGGGATCTCTCCGGTTCCCGTGCATGTGTAAGTGGAATAGCCATTTTATTTTGAAATCAAATCTAAGGAATCTAATCGACCAAAGTCTAAATCTTGAACTTGGCCCTTGCCATCATGATCAATTGATGACGAGTCGTGATCCTGATCCAGGAGTAGTCCTGTTAGGTGGAGGCGGTAGTTGCTCAGGTCCTACAGCCGATGTCCGACCCCTGGTGTATTGTGTCAGTCTACCACTTCTGGCATGCTCCTCTACCTCGTCTTTCAAATGGCGACATTCGTCGATTGTATGCCCTTCCAGCTCATGGAATAGGTAGTACTTCCCACTCCTGCGCTCCCGTTCTGTGGGATCTCTCCTGGGGGGTTTTCGATAGGGGAATTGCCCCCGAGTCTCCGTATAGATTCGTTCCAGGCTTGCCGTCAAGTCGGTGTACTGTCTGAATCTGGGTTCTCGGAATTTCTTCCGTTTATCAGGACCATCATATCTGTCGTCCTGCTTTCGCTTTCCTTTGTCCGCTTCGGACTGTTCTTTGGACCAAAAAGAAGTTTTGAAGAGAAGTAAAAGAAGAATATAAAATGAAAATATAGGATAATAACAAGAAAATAATAGAAAATTGAAACAATAACATGCACACAACGATTTATAGTTGTTCGGTGTTGTTTGCATACGTCCACTTTAGATAGATTACTTTATTAATCACTTAATAAACTGAGTACAATAGGGATCAGATGAAAATCCTTAGTTACAAAAGAATATAAAGCAACTAGTAACGTCAAAAGTCCCGAAAATAAACTAGACATTGATGACCGAGTATCTCCCTGAAAATTCGGCAGAAGGACCTTCAAAACTATATGTACCCATAAGAGGGATCTCATGGCCCAATTCCTAAAGGAGAGGGATCGGTACCGATCCCTACTTTTGTGGAATTTTAGGGTGCAATCCCTATGGTAGCTCCCTCATACTAAAATATGCTTAGCCTCCAAATTCAGGCCAATTAGATCGGTAGAACTCGAGTTATTGCTAGATCTTTGGTTCAATATGGGTTGATTGCTGATTCCTATCGATCCCTACCAAGGGAATAATGCTGATCCGTCCAACTTCATCTCCTTGAGGTGCGATCCGTATAGTAGGCTCCATAGGTTCCCCATATCTTGTTCACAAAATTTCATATGCATTAGACTTGTGGATCTTGAGATATTAATTGTTTTCTATAGGAATGCTCTTACACCTTGAAATATGTCGATCCCTATTATTGGAGCTAATTTATGTCGATCCTTCCTATGTGTTGAACCATATTTCAAGCTTTGAAAATTCTACCTTGCATATCTATCAAGTACATTCAACCTTGACTTCATGTTACCATCTGTACTTGACTTTTGGGCCCCACAATCATCACTTTAGAGTCCTCGGCCTTGATGGCAGTCAAATCTAACTTGTGCAATTAGTTCAATATAGTCGGGTTAAAATGCCGGATAACAATGATTATGTATATAGATACTAGAGATGACTTGTCATTTATATTATTTAGTAGTCACCTTATACCTGACACGATATTTTGGATGTAATGTAGATATTTATAATGGTCTAGTGCAGATATTTTGTAGACTCGTATTTTATTATATTATATGATGTATATTATTTTACTGTGATCTGTGATTTTGTGACCGAAATTGTATCTTGTTCTGATTTATTTTGACCTATGTATGTGTTGCTTTGCACCGAAACTGTACACGTCAATTATTCAGTTCGTATCCTTAAAATTTTGTTAAGAATGATCTGTCAGTGTTAGCCCAAGGTAGTGGTCACATTAGGTTGCTCTTAACAAACCTCATTCTCTGTATTACTATATGGTATTACATAGTAAAACTCTTTGGTAGTATAGGTATAGAGGCGGGGTGTTACAGCTTGGTATCAAGGCCTAGTCAGGACATTATAGAGTATAATATCATAGATCTTGACCTAGAGTGACTTAGAGTCACAAATTACCCTTGGGTATATCATAGTTACCTTATATTAAAGGGATAATAAGAGTATCCGTGATTACTGGGGTAATCATCTGGGACATATTTATTATTTTCGTATTATCCATTATCTTTATCCCTACTTCTTTTGTGTAAGTGTCCTTGTGTAGAATGTAAGTTGTGATGAAGCGAGTTTGAATGAAATGATCCAGTAGTGGTCAGAGTGTGTGGCGGAAGCTGGAAGATAGCTTTCGTTTAAAGGTGATTATTTTTTTGTTTAATTGAAATGTATGTTATTTATGTCAATGTATATTTTTTTATGCTTAGTTTAAAATATGAAATTGAATAAGAAGTTCACTCAAAGAATTTATAAACCCAATTGAGTTTGAACGAACCCAACTATTAATAAATGTCAACGGTTTCTCCAAAGTAGAACTATTAAGGGATAATAAAAATATATAAGCAATTAATAGTTATAATATGTAGAATGATAAGTTATATATATCTAACTAAATTTAGAACTGGAAAATATACTTAATAAATAAAATAAGATATAAAAAATGAATGGTTGCTTGCTATTTTGAATAATTGAATATGGTGTGATGTATTATTTTGATTATAGATGGTTGATAAATGAATGTGTATATATGTTACATCATAAGCTAATATTTTTATGCAAGCAAGCTAATGATTTTTGAGAAAATATGAATATTATTTTCTAAAGTGGTTGAAAGAATTTTAATGGTATATTTTGTATTAATTTGAGTGTTTTAAGAATTCTGGTTGATGCATTTGGCCAATGTTATCGATAAGGATTCCAAAACACTAGAACGAGGAATTTCGGCACAATAGTTTGAAAAGAATAATATGTTTTGCAAAAGAAAACGGCAGTTTGAAAATAATACAAGGTATGGAAAATAATAATAATAAATACAATGTTTGGAACACACACACACACACATATTTTGGAAGTGTTATAAATAATATTTTATGAAGTTTACTGTGTTTACAGTTTGAAGTATTTGATTCCAAAACTTTGTCATTTTGCTTCCATTTAAATTTCTTTTCATTTCATGGCTTAATTAAGAAATTTAAGATACCATGACACGCTAAAATCGAGCTAACATCTCTGAAAATCATGGTTGATCATCTTTTTAAAAGCTTTGAATAGTTTTAAATTATTATGTTCATTATTTTTTATTCTAGAAGCTTGTCCAGGCCCCATTTTTTCCCTTCCTTCTACCATTGCTTGTTTTGCATTTTTCAAATGATTTTAAACCTAAATATCACACTCCACACACAACTGGAACATGGTTTATAGTGGGTTTTGAAAGTGAATTTGAGGAAACTATATAAAGGTTTATAAATTTTGAGAACTTGATATTTTTGTTCTATCTTGTTCCTTCCTTTTTCATGATTGTTTGGTACCTTTGTGACGACCTTGAACCTATTTTATACATCACTAACCCATTGGAGAATTGTATATGTCATATGAATGATTTATAAAGTGTTTTAAAGCTTACTATTTGTTGAATGATGGTTTTTAGAAAATGTGTACTGTATTTAAAGTTCATTTAAAAATCAAAGTTTTAGATATTTATATTTTTGAAAACTTTGAAAATAGCTTTGAGATATATATGATGTTTTAAAATTATTAGATTTGATCATTTGGTTGATTTTAGTTATTTGAATAAAAAGAAGGGATTTTAATATTTAAACGAATTCAAAGAGGGGATTTTAAATATTTTTAAAGAGTGATTCGTATCTAATAATTCTGAGGTACTTTGATAGTATTTCTACTATTGGTAATTTCCCAAATCGAAAGAAATAGTTATTTCCCCATTTGGAAATAGTTTTTTTATGAATTAAATATATTTGCGAATTTCAAAAACAAATATTTTCGTACAAGCAAGCAAAAGAATTATAACCTAAAATGATATTGAGAAAAGGAATTGAATTTACTGTAAACAAAAACATATGTTATAATTAGTTTATAGTAAACGAGTTATGGTTTGGAAAATTCATTTATGGTGAAAAGAATAACTTGGGAAAAATATGGTGGTGAGCTAAGACTGTTTATCATGTACTCACAAACTATAACATGTAAGGCTGAAACTATAACAATGTGTATAAAGAAGCATTAGTCATTATATTAGTTTTTCCATCATGAAATTGGTATAAAACTCCAGTACAATTAAAGGCACCAAGGATAAACAAAATGATATTCAGCCTATGTAAAATGAGACATGCATAGAAAGGTAGAAGTTGTATGTACATACCTTTATTAGGTAGAATATTTAAGTCAACGAAAGACTGTTGAATTTGTGTATTTCTTTGATCTACATTACTATTTGAGGCAAGTATTGAATGATGAAGCATTCCCTTATTTTAGTCTATGGTTGTACTGAGGAATCCTATATAAAAAAACTAGCTACCATACCCTTATTCTCTGGAGAGTTAAAAGGATATAAAATATGAAGAATCACATCTTATCATATAAGTTTGAATGTTAAAATTGAGAATGAAATAATATTTATATATACCCGCTAAATCTATAAATACTTCTTTGTTTACAATATTTTTAGTGTATACTATTAGTAGTCTTATTTGCCCAGCGTAATTTTTAATACATTATGAACAACTCAACTTGCATTCAATAATTATTTTAAAAGAGATAAAGTAGATAATTGGACTAATGTATAGATTGTACTTTTTTTTTCAATGTGTCGGAGTAAATGTAAATTAGCATACTTAAATTATTGACATTTTGTTAAATAAATAAAGTAAATGTTACATGTGTTTCCAGTGTTATGACTAATTAATTTGTTAAGGTATACTTCAAATGTTCATAAAAGGTCCACTATACTTATGTAGACACTTCGACGTCTCGCACAAAATCGTGAAGCTGCAAGAAAAGGCTGATTACGCAAAAAGCTTAAGAACTTTCCTTTTCATTTTATTCTTGTTAGTGAGTGAACTGCAATTTTTGTGTTGAAGAGTATAGGCCAGGATACTCTTATTTCTTATTATTGCAGAGAACAAGCAGTTAGTTGTTAAAAATGTGTAACCCACTTCGATATATTTTATTATTACGGACATAACTTTTAATTCTATTGTTTGATTTAGGTGAATCGTTTACATATGGAAGATTATTTGAAATAGAATAACTTTTTTGTTTATCACTTGTCGAAATTTTGATGTTTTGATGGTCAAAAACACAAGTTTTATATGTGGGCCTGTATATCTAATATGAGACCAGTTTTTATCCACCTTACAAAAACCTCCATATCTCCTTATGAACTTGACATTTTTGTAATCTAGAAATTGTTTTAGAAAACTAACATGTTACACAACAATTCACTCTTTAATATCCTTATTTAATTTTGAGTTTATGACTATATGAAGTTATCGAGATTTATAAAGATTTGAACACTATGTTATTATGAAGTTAAATGAATTCATACTTGTTCTAGCTCTTTTATATATGCGACTAACATTTATATTGAGATAAGAATAGGTGTTCAATAGGCTATTTGGACTTATGAGTGACAATGGCTCGCTTATGCATGCTTAATAGCTAAGTAAGTTGCTTTAAATGCTAAAATAGAGGTACGCATACGATTAAAATATAAAAGTGTTAGAAATATTGATATATACTGTGTTTCCAACCGTGTAGTCGACGTATATTGTATATATCATATTTGTGAAATTGCAAACGGCTCTCCGTACATAAGAGATTTTACCGAATTTTTTTGAAAATTTTACCACTTAGAAATTTTCAATATTTTTTTTTATAAGCGAAGAAATAGAAATCAATAACTGAGCTATTCAAGTCTATAACTTACGATAAGTTTGTTTCTAATGTTAACCACTTAGGGAATTGAGTGAGTTTCAACTTGATTGTAGAATTCGAAAGAGAGTTAGTGTTTGGGTTATGTGTGACGTCTCCCTACATGGAATTGAGAGGACACAATTTTCATAAGGGGGACGTCTATAACAACCTTGTTTTATAACTGTAATATTAAACTAATTTAATTAACATAGAAGTGTTTGTATTTGATTTTTATAATTATCATTTTTTTGGAATCAAATTATTATGCAATTGTAGTCTATTTAACAAGGGATTTTGCTATAATAAAATTAAATTAGTTAATAAATTCCTTTTTAGATATATTAAAATTCAAATGGTATGTTTTAATAAATATAAATTATTTTAAAGTGTAAATAATTTTATATACTTGAAATAGAAGAAGAAAAGTTTTATTTGATATTCAATAAAATTAATAAATTGATGAAGATGAATAAATTTATTTTATATCAATACAATAAATAATTGTACAGAGTGAAACGATATCGGATTGAATGAAAATTTTGCAGTTGTCAAAATCTATATATTCCGTAAAGTGAAATGTAAATCGGTTTAAAATTTAGAATTGGAATATTGTTTAAATAAATTTGATTGAGCAACTTAAAAGAAATGAAGAAAAAAAGAAAACACATTCTTAAATTATTTGAGCCCAAGCCCACGTAAGAAATGCAATATTCCATCTCGTTAACCCATCTTAACCATTAGCCGAAAACCAACTTACTCCTGCTCTAAATAAAACCAACCCTATGCCGTAATTTTAAATTTGCTAGCGATTGAAAAATAAAAAGGAAAATGGAAAAAGAAACAGAAAGTCGAATTGCGCATAAAAGGGACGCACGATGTGGAGGAGCGACTGTGGTAGCAGTACTTACGTGTGTGTGCGAGTGATAGTGGTGCGAACACGCAGAGGCGCTTGTGGCAATTGCATGGGAGGCTGGTGTTTTTAGGTGACGTGGAGCATGGATGGAAGCTTTTAGGGAGGGTTGGGCGAATGAAGTGTCAGAGGTAAACTCAAGCTTGAACGACAGCGGAAAATTTTATGCCTAAGCGATCCATGCTAGGGTTTCGGGTAGAGACTGAAAAGCAAGAATGAGAAAATTCAAGCAAGCCTTGATATGGTTGATTGTGTGATAACAGTTGGGTGTTAATAATTTAATTGAATGACCTATTGTTGCATACTTAGGTTTGATCGATTGTTTGGTGATATATGGATTGTTATGTGGATTGAAAGAGTCTAATTTGCAAACGAAACCTTGTTCGATTGCAAATTGAATTCTATAAACTTATGTAGAAATACATATATTGCTTGTGTGACCGAAGTTGTCAGAAAGCAACACGGGTTGCTAAATAATTATATTTTATGTAATTATATTTTATAGAGTGATGTTGGCTCTATAAGTTGTATTTTTGATGGACTTATTGTTTGAATTGTTTAAATAATTTTAAATGAATTTTAAAGATGGGCAATATTGATTCATAAAACCTTTTAAAATTTACTATTATATGTATATGTATATTATAATTTTGGAAATGTTTTAGAGGCAAGGATAAAATATACTATTACTTTATAAAATCTGTTATAAAAGTAATGATTTTAGTTTCAAGTGATTTTATTTATAAAAGAGGTTTAAATGATTTTGAAAGTGTTCAAAAGCCTTTGTAAAAAAACAACTTTTCCTTAAAATGAACTTAAGGATTTAAAAAGTGATTTTGGGAAATTATATCTTTGTGTATGGAAAATTAATTTAAAACACTTTTATTTTATTTATTATGGATTTAAATTGTTAATGAGATTTCGTACTTTTCTATGAAATGAGGAATTTTAGTAAATGTTCGAATCATACAGATTGGTATAGGAATTTTTATATAATTCTTCCAATTATTTTCATAACCCATCAAATAGAGTATATTAAGTGAAAATTACTAGCTTTTAGTAAATACTTGAATACCATTAAATGGTATGGGACATTATAGAACTTCTAGTGATTACTAAATAGTGATTAACACTTTAGAGTTATACTATCTTGGGGTGTTTAGCTATATAAGCTGATAGATCCCGGGGAGACGACGACTCATTTTATTCATTAATTTGAGAGTCGTTACATTTTTAGATTTGGATAGACCGACCTATATTGTTGAAGTTAGGCTTGCTATGGTGTAACATGGCCGCCCTTTTATGTTTTGGACAGGTGTTTATATGCAATAATAGTCTATATATCGGATGACAATAACCTATCAGTTTGATGAGCTATTTCGACGATGTTTGCCTATATTGTTTCTATGAGGAAAATTCGCATGGTTTTGATATAAACATAGTTACCTTTTTATTAAGAGCAGGGGTTTATACATTTTTATACTATATTGTTTCCGTTAGACTACTACACTATGTGGTGGAGTCTATATGTTTCGATTAGACTTCATGTTACTGTATTAAACTGATAATGACTACCATATTAATTTATCAATGATGATTGTTTCTTCAGATATTTTCAGCATGAATGGGATTTGGCCAATCCGAGGAATTTTTATGAGTTTTTTATTTCGATTTCACCAATTTTGAGATGATGAATTTACTTATAGCCTTGAGTTAGAGAAAGGCTTATATATATATATATGTGTGTGTGTGTGTGTGTTGTTTTATGGTGATTTCAATATTAGGATTATAAACTCTTGTTGAGTTTCATGAGTTTTGATTTGGAGATTTTGATGATTTCACATATGGCTTATATATTGCTTATGTTCACTTACATTGTATAGCCGTTGAAGTTGAAACATCTATGCCATGTTAAACCTTAGCATGTGATTAACATTGAGCCTTTATGGAATACCTATTCTTAGTTGTATAAGTACTCTTTCATATATCATTCCTTTATCTTTAAAGGAATGTTTCTCTTATGCAGTTATATTCCTTTATCTTTTGCTAATATCAAGTTCTAGTTAGGCTGACCCATGTATTTATTACTCGGGTCAGACCGAGTTGCAGGTTATCTTTTGGACCTATGCTAGCTTTACCTTTTGGGCTTCTTCATCGACTTTGGTTATGGCATAGTTTTTGTGTAGTAGTCTCTTGTTTGGGAACCTTATGATGTATCTATTATTTTGTGGGGATGTATGTATATATTGTGGTTGAATACCACTTGTGGCATGTAGTATTACATTTGATGTAAGCGTATATGTATATTAACTGTGTTGATGTTCTATGACATGAGATTGTTATTGTTAACATATTTTATTTCTAAATCGATCTTGTTGCCAACATAGTAGTGTATTAGAAAGGAATTAAGTATGTCGAATACTCGAGATGAAATGGAAAAAAAATAAGTGCCAAAACCGAAATACTTAGCTCTTATCTAATGCAAGACTATGATGGTCACCCTTAACCAGCCCTATTCTCCGCATTAGCAGACAGAATTACCTAGTAATTCCCTTCGTTAATGTGGGTCTCGGGGTGGGGCATCACAGCTTGGTATCAGAGATGAATTCAGAACAAAATGTAATAAAAATAGAATAACATACACAATTACTATACATCAAGTATAATACAAGAGTAAACATCATCCCCGAATCATAGTTGAACCCAACCTTGTCCTTAATCTTCTGAGTCCTTTCGGGGTAGATAGAAAGGAATATGTCTAGGAATGATAATTTTAAATTCCGTAGTATTCCTTATATAATGAATTCCAATTGCTAATATCTACCCCTGTGAATAATCCTTGCTTACCTTAACTTTCAACAAATGGCTGGAAGAGGTAGAGGTCGCACTTCGGAGGCGAGACCGTCCAGTGGTTCTCGTCCCGAAGGTGTTTATATGTCGACCTACCAGATTCTTGAGCTTCTTAGGAGCACTCAGCCTCGTGCTCCTACTCATTCCTCTCCTCCATGCAAATCTGCATTTGTGCGTATGTGCAACGACTTCACCCATCTCGGAGGCAAGCCATTCAAAAGCTCCGAGATAGTTTTATAGGTTCAAGCTTGGGTCCAAACATGCGAGCGCATCTTCACTCGCATGGAGATTTCCGATCATCACCATGTTCTTGTGACATCGAGTATGCTGCAAGCACAAGCATTAGACTGGTACGAGCTCCTTAAAGCTGAGATAGATGAGTCTACTCTTACGTGCCAGCATTTCGGGGATCGTTTTGAGCTTAAGTTCGTGCCAGAATCCGAGAAGGCTTTCCTTGCCCGTCACTTTCTCGAGTTAAAGCAGGGCAAATCCTCTATGTCAGATTATGTATCCTCCTTCGAGTCTCTATCCAAGTATGGGCTCGAGCTCATTAGTACTCAATACAAGAAGAATCTTAAGTTTGTTTCTGGACTTAAGAAATATTTAAAGAAATCGCTCATGCTTCAGCTTAAGCTCTCATTCGAGGAGCTTATGGATTCGGCGCTTCACCTCAAAGCCGTCGAAAAGGAAAGGGATGGTAGTGATGAGGCCGAGGTTCGGAAGAACCCAAATAAGAAAAAAATTCCCTTTCAGAGATCCCAATCATTTCCTCCGAGGAAGAAGGAAAAGCAAGGCATTTCTGGTTCTCATCCTCATGCAGCACCTTCTTCAGCTAGTGTTTTAGCTTGCTTCAATTGTGGTTCTCGAAATCATCTAGCTAGAGAGTGTCCTCATCCCCGCAAATGTGCCTATTGCAAGAAGGAAGGACATATGGTTTCTTCATGTCCGAAGAAAGGGAAAGGTCATAGTTCAGGGAATTTGAATGTGGCGAAGGCTTCTGGTAGTGCATCTCAGTCTTGAGGTATATCTCCTACCATTTTGGAAGGTTCTATTCTTTTTCATGAACATTCTATTCGAGTCCTCTTTGATATGGATGCTTGACACTCATCTGTACCAGAGGAATTTGTTGATGCTTTTCGTTGGTTCTTGTCTTGTTCATCTTTGAGGATTGCGAATCCTATTAAGGGGACCTGCAATATTTGGGTATGATGTTGAGAATTTTGTGGTTGTTCCTTGTAGCTTATCTTTTCGTGTGTATGGGCATGCTATTTTCTATCTAGAGTTTGGAGTGAATTGAGATGGAGTGGCTTGCATTTTATCAAGCCACATTTTGTGATTTGAAGGATCCCATATTTTGACATCCTAATTTAGTTAGTTTGTTAATTCTTGTCCTCGGAATATTGATTATGATTCTGAAGTATATGTATGCACTCTTGAGTTTCGAGATGTTGATGATATATCTTGAATTCCAGTCATTGTGACTCTGTTGATTTTTATGAGTCTGTTTCGGGTATGATACCCAATTAGGAAATCGAGTATTGTATTGATCTCATTCCTAGTTCTTAGCCTTTTGGTCATTCTTCTACAAGGATGTCCACTAAGGAAATGAGGTAATTCATTGAATTTATTCAACATTGCCATTCTTACCTCTTTTGAGATATCCTCTTATGATACTCATTTGTTGATAGGCTTTATGATATTACTTCATTCGGAGTAATGATATGTTGATAAGTGTTCTTCTTCTCATTTGAAAAGATGTCTTGCCCTAACCCTTAAATCTCATATGTTCCTTTTTAATCTATTGAGTGGTGTTAGGGTCATACTTCAGTTAACCCTACACCGATCTCCTTTACAAGTTGCGGAGGATAGCGTTACTCTTACCGCAATCTGCACTCGTATGGGTCTTGCGAGTGGTTAGTTATATCGTTTGGAATAACGAACACTCCAGTCCATTCCATCAATCTTGTGAATCGAGTATTCTGAGAATACCTCGATTAGTTCTTCTTGTGTTTTAGATTTGAGTATAAGCAATAAAAAAATTGAGATTTCAAATATTTCAAAATTTTAAGAAATGTTTTTAAGAGAAAGTGGATTTTGTTTGAGTTAGATAATGAATATTTTGAGTATTGAATATGAGGTGATTCTTTTAAAGAAAATGATCTTTGTGTTGGGTTGTCCATCGAGTGCTTTAAGAATTCTGGTCGATGCGCTTGATCAACGTTATCGATAGGAATTTCCTAAACGCTGTGATGAGGCAATCAGGCACGATAAACTGAGTTTTAATAAGATTTATTTTGTAAATTAATCATTATAGGATTGAGAATTAAATTTTATTTGGATGACATATGCAGCCATTGAACCATAGTGGGTTGGATGAGTGGCGAGGCGGTTTTGATCATTTGGTCAACTCTGTAGCCAATCGATAGGGTTATTTATTATAAACCATTGGCGAGGCAATGCCATTATGATAATTGAAATATATGAGTTTGAATATAGTTATGTTTTATTGTTGAAATGATAAGGTAATACTTTGTTTGAAAAATAAATGATTATTGAATATTTTAAAATGAGTTATACATGTTGAATATGGAGTTTGTTATGAGAATTTGGGTAATTGAAAATAAAGAGTAGTAAATTTTAAAATTTTATCTTAAGAATTTTTGAAATGAAATTATAAAAATTCTTTATAAAATTTAATTTTGGAATAAAAAGGGGAATATGATTTTGAAATTATTTGTCATTTTATAAGAACTATAGAAAGGAGTTTGGAAAATTTCCAAGTGTTGAAAATTGAGATTTTGAATTTAAAGGCAATGAGTTTTGGAACTTTAAGAAGTTTGATTGAAAATAAAAATTAGATTATGGTTTTGAAGATAATGAATTTCGAACTCTAATAAATTTTGATTGTAAATTAAAATTTATGTCTATTGTGTTCCTCGTGATTGCCTTGACTTAGAGCAATAGTCTAACTACTAGCTTTTTGTGGTCGTTTGAGTAGGGTGATCTTTGAAGTAACCATCTCTCATTGGGTCTTCTTACCTCAATGGTTGTTATCTTAGTATCAGTATGGCTCCTTCCGCAGTGACATATGGGAAGTCATCAGCTTGTTGTTAGAGTTCGGATAAAGCGAAGCTAAATCCCAACTTTATTCGTGAATCTTTTGTGAAATCAATCTCTTTCGATTGATTTTGGGTTGCACTTTTGCTTTTATGTTCTTGTTTCGATGGCGAGATGCCTTCGAAAACATGAAGTGTTGATCAAAGATATTCCATAATTCTCTAGTCCCGACTTATATATTCGGGTAATCATAGAATTTATTGAGCAATTTTATCTTGGTCTTTGTTTATATTGAATAAAGAGTGAGGAATTTTGATCTCATGCTTGTCTATCCTTCCTTTGAATGATGAAATAAATGTGTTGAATACAAGCTCTTCTTTAGAAATTGTGAGTACGCAATTCTGTTATGGGGGGAGTCTGTAACAACCGTGGTTTGGAGATTACCTATATATATATATATATATTAAATTATAACGGAAGTTATAATTTAATATTGTAAATTAAAATATAATTGGAAATTTTATATTGTTTATTTGGAATAATAAACGAATTTGCAAATAAAATGGGAAAAATAAAGTTTGGAACTTTATTTTGTTTATTTGCGAATAAATATGGGATTAAATATTGATTGGATAAGTTTGGTTTAAATAAATTGAAATATTGGGTATTTATTAGTTTGGAGCTAATAAATTAATTAGGTGATATATTTCAACATTAAATTGTTGAAATAAATCTAAAGTAATGAAAATAAAGTTATAAAAACTTTATTTTGAGAATTTAAGTAGAAAATAATCAAATTGTTTTATTTGGGTAAATACAACAATATTGGAAAACATTGTCAATATTAATCTTTTATTGAATTTAAAATGAGAAATATGAAGATAATATGGGTTTTATTAAAATAAAAGTTGAAATATTGTTTGAAAATAATATTTTGATGATTAAAAAGAGTTAAAATGATTTATGATAATTTATTTGACAAGAAAAAAACATTTGTACAAATTGTTGGATTGAAAATAGTGTTTTTGTAATAAAATAGTGTAAATTGTGTAATTGTAAAATATGGTTGGAAATAAGGTTTTATTTATAAAAATAACTTTTTGTTGTTAAAATAAATTTTATTTTTTTACAATAACTATTTTATTTCAATACAAATAGTTGTATACATTTTGTTTGGCTTGAAAATGTATAGTGTTAAAATAAATGAATAATTGAACATAGCCTCATAGATTTCTCTATGTATTTCTTTTTTGGACTTTTTGGGTTAGGGTTAGGTCCATTAGAGAATAATCTGGAGGCTTCTAGTGAGTAAGAAACTAATAGTACGTTAGTTTCTCTTCTACCTCCTAAAAACATTATACAGAAAATAGAAAAGTAATGGCCATCTTCAACTAAAATCAATTCCCACTCAATTTGCAATTAATTCAAGAAAAGAATCCACTAAATAACATAACACAAGGTAATCTCCACCAATACTAGAGTTATTTCATCAAAATTCTTGAATTGAGATATGAATTTGTCTGTAATGTTTTGTTTCCTGTTGCATGCCTTTCTTTCAGCTTTTACAGGTGCTTGAGCCTCAAATCACCTCAAAAGATCACAGCTTGCTACCAAAATCTTTGTTAAATCATCAGCTGAGTTCAAGCTCACAAATTTCTAGCTGGAAAATGAATTGCCCGTGAAATTTGGCTAAAATCGTTTACTGTATATGGGAATTCTGTCTGTTAGTTGTTTCTGAGTTTTATGATTTCTAGTTGCTACTTTGAGCACCAATATCTCTTTCATTTTCAGTCGAATTGCTGCTGAATGTTTTCCAAATTGTAGTTTAGTTTTCAAACTCCATGCATGCCAATTTTTATGACCTGAAACAACCTGTAGCTATGTTAAACTTTTGCTCAAGATTGTATCGCATTAGAAAAACGACCTGGAACGGGAAGAAATCAATTCGCATATGAATGGTCGACGGGGTGGTCGACCATACACTTCCACAAGTCGACCGTACGGTCGAACTGAGGAGCCTCATGGTCGACCAAGCGGTCGACCTGAGGAAGTGCAAGGTCGACCTCCTGGTCGACCTACATATGGCATTTATATATTTGTTTTTCGAGTTTTTTTGTAAGCTTTTTCTTCCGATTCCGATGCCTTTTGTGGCCAATTCCTTTGCAATTTTGAGATGTTTTTGATGATGGTTATGGGCTATGATATCCATCAATGGATTAGCCGAGATTTGGAGGAATTTGGAATTTAAAATTTTGAAATTAAATTTGATTTAAATTTGAATATCGATTGGGTGTATTTTCAACGTTTTCTCGATTTTCAACCACTATTTCTTCCAAATAAATTTTGAGAAAATTTCTAAATGTTTGATATTTGAAATCTTTATTATAAAAAAATTTCAAATTATTATTAAATTATTTCAAAGTATTTTAGATATATTCAAGTAGAATTTTCAATAAAATGTCTTCAAAATGATTTCAGAAAATTATTTTAAAATCCTGTTTTCTCAAGTAAATTATTTTATAAATAATATACAATAATTTTACACTTTTCGGACGTATGACAAAAGAGAATTAAATGATTTAGTAAAACCCATGGTATGGGACACGTGAGTTTACTTTATCGGTTAATTCCGGACTTATTCGAAACTATTTGGATTATTGACTTCGGAGTAATTTAGCCAATTTATGGCGAGTTTTTGAGATTATAATTCATATCTTTAGGAATTATCTAGGAAGGCCAATATTTGGCGGGTTGTGGTTCGATCTCTCCTATTCTAGGAGTATGATCTATGAGAACCCGTTATAGTGTTTTACTTGCCAATGAGATGAGGCGAGTCTGAGTTTTCCGAGTTTTGAGATTTTATGATGATTTCTGTTTTCTAATGTGGCAATGACTAGCGATTAGTAAACCGTTAAGTGCGAGTGTGTGGTATAGAACGCACGTTAACACTTTTCGGGTTCCTATTTGGGAGTTTGTGACACATTCTGGGATTGCCGGTACTATAGACCTTCGGGTCATATGGGATTACAACTTCGGTCGTCTGAGATTTATGACTTCGGCCGTCTGGGAGAGGTACCTAATATATATAGTGCTGGGGGGATGGCACGTGCATCATCGCTTCGGCATGCAAATGGGATTTGGCCAATCCAAGGAATTTTTATGAGTTATTGGTTTCGATTTCACCAATTTTGAGATGATGAATTTACTTATAGCCTTGAGTTATAGAAAGGCTTATATATATGTTGTTTTATGGTGATTTCAATATTGGGATTATAAACTCTTATTGAATTTCATGAGTTTTGATTTGGAGATTTTGATGATTTCACATATGGCTTATATATTGCTTATGTTCACTTACATTGTACAGCCCTTGAATGTGAAACATCTATGCCGTGTTAAACCTTAGCATGTGATTAACTTTGAGCCTTTATGGAATACCTGTTCTTAGTTGTATAAGTAGACTTTCTTATATCATTCCTTTATCTTTAAAGGAATGTTTCTCTTATGTAGTTATATTCCTTTATCTTTCGCTAATATCAAGTTCTAGTTAGCCTGACCCATCTATTTATTACTCGGGTCAGACCGAATTGCAGGTTAGCTTTTGGACCTATGCTAGCTTTACCTTTTGGGCTTCTTCATCGACTTTGGTTATGGCATAGTTTTTGTGTAGTAGTCTCTTGTTTTGGAACCTTATGATGTATCTATTCTTTTTTGGGGATGTATGTATATATTGTGGTTGAATACCACTTGTGGCATGTTGTATTACATTTGATGTAAGTGTATATGTATATTATCTGTGTTGTTGTTCAATGACTTGAGATTGTTAGTCTTATCATATTTTGTTTCTGAATCGATCCTGTTGCTACTATAGTAGTGTATTAGAAAGGAATTAAGTATGTCGAATACTCGAGATGAAATGGAAAAAAAATAAGTGCCAAAACCGACATACTTAGCTCTTATCTAATGCAAGACTATGATGGTCGCCCTTAACCATCTCTATTCTCCGCATTAGCAGACATAATTACCTAGTAATTCCCTTTGTTAATGTGGGTCTCAGGGTGGGACGTCACAGGGATGATTATACCCTACTTGGGAGCGACCGACTTGGCCCTGTTGCATCTCTCATGTTTTAGTCGTTCCCGGTTGATGAGGCTTGAGGCTACGTTTTACCTTTTATATAGCACTTCCTACTTAGAATGGTAATACTGTCCTCCTGGCAACAATGCAATACCAGCATTCATCCATACAAGTCCATTCTGGGACTGAACGAAACACTTGAGAGCTCCGTCTTCAAGTTCCATCATCTTCAAGATGTCTTCCCTTCGAAACGCATTCGTTGGATCGAAGTGGTTTTCGAATAATATATCTGATCTCGGTCTCTTCGAAACAACATTTTATAATTTCCATTAAACTCAACACTGGTTCTTTTGGAAATACACATTCAAAGATTAGATCAGAGTTCACCTCCTAACCATTAATGGACGGATTTCCTTATCATTGTCCTAGGAGAACGAAATGAGATTTATACGCACAATAAAACATCATCGGAGATGACTGTGCCATATAACGCACATGTTTCTCCTAGATATTTCCAAAGTTACATTTTGGGTCCAATTCCGATAGTTGGTTATTTAACTTATCGGATAACAATCATTCAACTAGGAATTTAATTCCATAGGGAAAACCAACAATTGTTAAGCACCAAGAAAAACTAGGCCTCCATTAATAAATCTTTTATTAATTAAATTCACTTTGTAAATATTCGTCGCAAAATCCTTTTAC
The DNA here is from genome assembly GCA_030737815.1 of Allium fistulosum. NCBI lineage: Eukaryota > Viridiplantae > Streptophyta > Magnoliopsida > Asparagales > Amaryllidaceae > Allium > Allium fistulosum. The sequence goes on from CM060905.1 coordinate 928,750,786, forward strand.
AAAGATATATATGTCCACAAATCCTTATTTCTCAATACTTAGAAAAATATCCACATACTTATCTCAACACTATAAGTATATTCAGAAAAACTAGAAATATTTCCTTCCTATACGATTGAAAAATCATTATCCACAATTTAAGATTTAAAAATCTTTATCCACAATTCAAAATTTCTATTTAAAATATTTTCTTTATAAAACTATAAATTTATAATATCTAAACACCTTACCTTTGATTTTAAAATAAATTACTCCTTCAAATCATTCTGATTTAATTATTTAAAACATATAAAATTTCCCAAAATCGCTTGGAAATCCCCTTTTAAAATTAAGCACTATTTTATTGTATCTTAAAATACCAAAATATAAGGCCCAATGCTACTAAAGCGCTAATAAACAAAATCATGTCCATGTCATCCAATATAACATCTAACATATCATATATCGCTATATATATGAAAAATAAAATCAATAATGTAAGGAATCATATTGGATCCCTCCAACCTATCCACCTACATCACATATAGTATATAATTATAATATAATCAACCGCTTCAAGGCGGGATACGTATACAAAGGGTCATCCGCTCTTACACAGAAACGTAATAGGGTCTCATCCGCTCCAATAGGCAGGAATATATCCAAACCAACTAATTAAATAGTATATCATCCAACAGTCAATAACCACCAAAAATAAATATCCAAACATCGAATAAATAATTTTTATTAACTAATATATATTTATGGTTAACCAAAAAGGTGAGATTAACTCACATTGATTTTTGTTGTTGCCCAGGCATTTTATTTTTGAACAAAAATCGATCGACGTCCGATTTTTGCCCAAATTTAAACTGTCTCCAAATTCATCCAAAAATATTGAGAGGGAAATAATTAAGGAACACGCCGCCACTAAAATATTGAGAGGGAAACCAAAATATTGATATAGAGCCAAAATTAAATTTTTTGATAACTTCAGTCAAACAGCAGATGAATATTGTCTAAAAACAAGTGTTGTTTGATCACATTTGTGTCACACAACAGATGATTTTTCCATATGTTATGTGAAAAAGTAGGATAACAGAAAATTTACCATATGTTATATGATCGTTGTTGCCTAATTCACTTTGTGGCATAGTTAATATACATTGTTAAAATTAATATAATCCAAAGAATAGTTTACAAAACAATATGAGATATGGATTTATAAGAAACCCCTATATTTCCTTGGCCAAGGAGTTGATAGGTTCTGCAAGTTGAAAGTCCGCACGTAATAATTGTATGTAAGAGATCTTATATGAATCATCCTAAGAGAATTTTTGGAATGATAGCCATTAGATGACTAATTTATGTTGTGATGGACCAATATATTGTTAGCTTCATGGTTCTTGATTCGTTTGCATTATTGTGAGCTTGTTCCTTGACCATTGAGATGCTTCAGTAGAGGAGTTAAGTTGTTAGTTCTTGCATTTGAGATGTTTGATAGTAAATAGTGTGCAATCTATCTATGAAGTTGGTAATGGGATCCTCGCATCAAGATTAAGTGGCATGATGAAAATGGGACATTTCTAAGGAGATCTTATGGATCGGTTCCGATCCATCGGATTAACGGATCACATCTTCAAACATTTGGATTGTCTTTGTTTATACCTTTGGATCTTAGTTGTACTTACTTTTTGCATTCTATAGTTATCCCTCTAGGCCTCGTGCTATAGCTTTTGAGTTTTATTAGTCAAATCAGTCTATATACTACCTGGTCAAAAGCTAGATAATATGAGGTATGGAAACTCATCTCTATCTTGAGAATTAAAAATGTTTGTTGGGGAAGGATAGTTTTCTAACCTGTCCAATCTATTTATTCATTTAGGGATAATACTATTTGAAATTGGAAAGTGATGGTAAGTATAATTGGTTTAATTTTCATATGATCCATTTACTTACACTAAAAGGGAAAGGTTTTGGGTTTATTGTTATTAATGTTTTTAAATGATATTTTTTTTAACCCAATTAAGTATGGCATTGGAAATGAAATATTTCTTAATATTTGTTAATATACTTATACCATTGAGATAAGTATATAGGTACGTTTCCAAAGTATTGGAAATGTAGTGAATTGTGAATATACTTATATTGTTGATATAAATATATGGAAAAGTTTTCTAAGTTTTAAAAGTGAAATGTTTTGTAAGTATACTTATAATGTTGAGATAAGTATATCAATATTTTTCAAACATTGAAAAGAGTAGAGAAGGTTTGAGAATATATCTTTTATAAAGCTATTTTAATATGAATACATGAAAAGAGATTTTAATTAATGGGAGGATTAATTAAAGAGGCTTAGTGCTTTCTTATATGCTTAACCGATGTCGTTTTCTATTAATGTAGAATTTTGTCTACACCAGCATCCCAAGGTCCGAAGGTATAGCTCTAGAAGATGATTTGATTATAGGTCTCGGATATGAAAATACTGAGATGAGAGGTAGTGTTACTAGAGTTACTATACGTTAGGCTGATTAGTATAAACGGCGAATAGGAAGAAATAAAGTATTGAAAGTAAATAACACCATGACTTTTATAGTAGTTCGGGCCAAAAGCCCCACATCCACTATCCTTTCCTTATTTAGTCACTCTTATATAGCCGAGAGGCTTGTTACATTGAGTCTAAGCGTTTCCGCCATTAGCAAGTTTTTGATTAGTGATCTAATATAGGAAAGTACTATATAATTTTATATCAGTTCTTTTGTGCCCTTCAAAAGATTCCTTGTGCCTTCGAGTTGTCGCATATTTATAGCCAACATGATGTATTGCCATTGGTGGAGATTCTTCCTATGGATTAGCTTATTCTGGATTCTAGTGTTGTTGCTTGTGAAGTGCAGACTGATGTGTTATCTTCCGGCCTAAATGGTCTCTTGTATCTGAGTCATATATTGCTTTATTAATCATTTTGGCTATTGATTTCTCTATGCTATAGATGGGTGCTTTAGGCCTTAGATCCGCTAATGGGCTACCCTCTTCGACCTGTGGTATCATTCTCCTGAAACGGGTTCAACCCATTCGTTCCTTTAATGCCTAAGTATTATAACCCTTGTAATACATACTGGACTTTCCTTAGGAAGATAATCACTATTTTTCCTATTAAGAATTTTTGGTATAACACATGCCCCCTCAAAATTTACTTCATATGTGAAATATAGAGTGAACTTTGAAGTGTGCGGTTTTGGTTCATTTTTTTTATTATCTTCAGAGGCTGGTTTCATGAATGACGTTACAACACTTAGTTTTGGATAAAGTATTGATCAAGTGATGAGTATTTAAAGGTTTTGAAATCCGAGGAATGAAGATTTATCTTGTAATAAAATGTCCAAAACTTGAAAAAAATGTTTGAACGTTGAAAGGTCAAATCTAAATTTAGACCGTAAGGTTAAATTTTGAAAAATCATGCCTTTCGTTCAAAGTCAATGAAGCGAAACTGTTTTGGTGCCGAAGGGCAAAATCTGATTTTGGACCATGAGGTCAAAACCTTTTTGAAAGCGACACTTGTTACTTAAAGCCATCTAGGCCAAGTTGTAAGAGAAATGATTACAGTGCCGAGAGGTGAAATCTAATTTGGGACCATGAGGTCAAAACATTTTGAAAATAACGCTTGTCATTTGAAGCCATCTAGGCTAAGTGGTAAGCAAAACAATTATTTTACCGAAAGGCAAAATCTAATTTAGGACCGTGAGATCAAAAACTTTTGATAACGAAGCTTGTCACTTGAAGCCATCTAGGTTAAGTGGTAAGTGAAATGATTACATTGCCGAAAAGCGAAATCTAATTTAGGACCGTGAGGTCAAAACTTTTTGAAAATGATGCTTAGCACTCGAAGCCATCTAGGTTAAGTGGTAAGCGAAACGATTACAGCGCCGAAAGGCGAATTGTAATTTGGGACTGTAAGGTCAAAACATTTTGAAAATGACACTTGTCACTTGAAGTTATCTAGGTTAAGTGGTAAGCAAAACGATTACATTACCGAAAGGCAAAATCTAATTTGGGACTATGAGATTAAAACTTTTTTAAAACGATGCTTTTCACTTGAAGCCATCTACGCTAAGTGGTAAGCGAAACATTATAGTGTTGAAAGGCGAAATCTAATTTGGGACCATGAGGTCAAAATTTTATTTGTTGTATGAATCTACAAGTGATCACTCAAGAGTAGACTTTTGAAGGGATGGGTTTTGATTTTGCATTAAATGTTGGTCTAGGTGTTGGTAGTTGATTGGTTATTTTCAAAAAGGTGTTTCGCTTTCCCTATGTAAGGATGAATTGGCATCTGACAAAGCAATCTTTTGGTAATCGTTGTCAAAATAAATCCACGGTGGAAAGCTTCTCCTTCTTTAATCTATGTCGTTTTTTTTATATAAATAATTGTTGATTTTTCTCTCCTCTTTTACCTATTCAAATTGCAAAGCCACCATCAACATCCCTAAGTTTTTCTTCAATTCCCCTTTTGATATCTGCCCCTAAGCTAGTAAGTTCTTTTTAATGTTATCATTCTTATTAAGTCTACTAATATAGCTACTATCATTCCTCCTTTGATTGTTTGTTCAAGAATTAAATTCAGATCTTATTTGTGTAATCTTTATTCTAAAAATGACGTTGATTTATCCTTATGTATCGGAACTCTTTTTTCAGGTTGGAAATGGATGCTCCCATCAGTGATAGCAAATTCTTGATGAATTTCTATTTTCTTACAGGATTACTGGGGTTGAATCGCTCGCTCCCTGGTTTGGGATGCACTTCAGTAATCCTCCTAAGGGGTATTTCATTTGGTCCATAGAGCTTTTGGAGTACGGGGTCTTCTTTCCCTTAGCTCCTTTGTTTGTTAGCGTTTTGGAGTTTTAAAACATTAATCCTTTCCAGATTCTAGCTACTTCTTATTCAACTCTATCTGATGTAGTGATTCTCTATTCCGAGAAAGGCTACTGGGACATATCTCCTACCGAGAACAACAATATGTTCAACCTATTGGAGGCCAAATCTTTCGGTGAATTTCCTACATATTTTCTTAAATTCTTAAGGCGGCACCCTTAAAGGATCCATTTAGCAAAATAACACCTCGCCAATGGTTCCTAGTTAAGGCTCCTTCTGATCGAATCATTTCTTCTTTCAATTATGTCGATAGGTCCTTGAACGTTTTTCTTTCTTTTTCTTTTACCCTTGGTCGTGTTTCTTTAGTTTACCAAATTCTAAATAGTAAGACCTAATAAGAGTGTCGATCTAGCCATAACCAATCCATTTACGGATAGGTACCAAGAAGTCATAAAGATTCCACTTTTGCATAGGTTCGGGCATTTGGTTCTTACCGAAAGCAGACTGAAAGCTCTAGGACTGATACCTTATTCTACTAATTTTGTTGGGCTTAAACCTTCGAGGAAGTATGATGAAGCTTATACCGTGATCATCCATAGCAGGAATGAAGTCGCATCTAGTCCTAAGGAAAGCGAGACCGAGAGTTTCTCTTTTTATCCATTTGGCTTTGCTTATGTGATTCTCTTATTAAAACTTTAATTTTGGTCTCGATTTTAACGCTATTTCAATTTCCTTGTGTCCCCTCTTGATAAAGTGGTTATGACTTGAAGAAACAAAAGGTTTCTTCCCAAGCTAAAAGTTCTAAGAACAATGTTTTGGATCTACTTTCCAAGAAGAAAAAGTAGGCCACAGAGATCACAAGGGATGCCTTTGAAGGTGGTCTTTCTTCTACCATCATTGAAGCATGCGCTAAGCCTCCAACCTCTGTTTTAGGCATTCGACAGACAATCGATTATGGCCCCCGAGAGAGTCTCAAGGTAAGAAGGGGTTCTTATGGAGGTTTATGATTTCGATATTTATCCTTACTATGTTTACCCTTTTTACGATTGTAGCAGAATTCTCGATCCTTCAACATGGGTGGTCGAAAATTGAGGAAACAATGCCTGCTACTGAAGCAATGAAGTAGTTTGCGGAATTGAAGGCTAAAATTCACGAGGTGAAAGTTCAAGGGGAGGAATCAAGTGGAACTACTGGAGAGAAAGAGTGCAAGATTGAGGCTCTCAAAAATGCTTTGGAGGAAATGAGCGAAAGGTTGAGGAAAGCCAAGGCCGAGGTGATTGATGAAGAACGCTATATTGCTAGAAATGCATATGAGAGGGAAGCCAGCAGACGGGCTTTCCAGGTTCTGTTTGATGCCTATTCTCACCACCGAGACCAAAACATGCCTTTCTCTTTAGCCTACTTAGGGAACAACACTACCGTACTGGAGGCTAACTTTGCTAGGAAGTATGAGGGATGCGAGAAGGGAAATGAAACCAAGGCCATGATGGTAGATGAAGCCAAGACCTCGATGGAGGAAGAAGTAGAAGCATTTACTGCTGGCGAGAAGGTACAGGAAAATACTCCTGATGATACTCATGACAAAGAAAACATACCGTGAATGGTTTCTGTAACCATATGACTTTTGTAACTTTTGACTTGTATGCATTCTTGGATGAAACTTCTTTGATGACTTGATATTCTTTTTGTTGAATTTGAATTGATGTGATTGTCATATAATGTCTCAAACTAGAGTAGCAAATATGAAGTCCTTATTTCATCTCTACTAATTTTAAGTTCATATTCCTTAGGGAGTATCATGCTTGAACTGTTTAAGGATTCAGCGAAACTATACACCTCTCTTCCAATCTCATGAGGACAAAGTAGCCGAACTCCAAAAGTTGAAAGTAACCTTATGGCTTTTGAGGTTAAGAGCAGATTCCTTGTTGAAGCGAGGCCTTAGAACTAAGAGCTAAATTATGTCAAAAAGAGTAAGCTTCGAATCAGTATCTTGGTTTAGGGGATGACGTGGCTATTCTTTTTAAATGGGAAGAGGAAAAAAGGCTAAGGATGATAATGCCGGTAGGCTCCTTCCAATACCATGAATATCCATTTTGTTTCGGAGGGTTCTAGCTTATCGTCTCAGTTTCCTAACTGGGGGGAGGATCTCCTCTCTTACTTTTATACCTTACCTACTGGTGCTCTTGGTTCTGTAATCCAATTTTGTAAAGCTATCTCTTTTGAATAAAGTATATGTAAGGAAACTCTATTCCTTTCGGCTTCATTTCCTATGTTGCCGCTTTGTTTGAGTGCACTTTTTAGGACTTTTCTTCTATAGGGTATCTTTTTCCCCCTGGTATATTTCAGTTAAAATAAGGTTTCGGACCCAACCAACTTTTATGGCTGAGTTATTGTCTGGAGCCAACCTAGTAACACAATCAAGAGTTTCATCTTATTCTGATTTTCATGTTCATCCTTCATTTTAGTTTACCAAGAATCTACTAGATATCTTGACTTAGGAACTTCCCCCAACATTTTATCCATATCAGGAATCTACTTATAATCTTAATCTAATTTGGAATTTGCCCATCATTTTAATCTAATTGGGAATCTACCCATTTCCAATCTATATGAGAATCTACTCATTTCTAAAACTCTAGTTGGGAATCTACCAAACTCTAAATTGGGAATCAACCCAATGCATGAGTACACCGACCAGGACTCACTATTAGCATGCTTTATACTTTTCAACATCTTTTTAAACCCAGGAGCTATGGCTTCACTCTTTGTGGCGCGTCACCGTGGGGGTGCTCTTATGGCAATGTCTGCCAATTTTATCATTGGCTCTAAAATCATTAGCCACTTTTTAACTAGCATTGGCCATCTACAACCACTTTTCTACTGGCATCAACCATCTACACCCACTTTTCGGTTGGCATCGACCATATACAACCACTTTTGGCTAGTATCGACCATCTATAATCACTTTTGGCTGGTATCGACTGATATCGACCATATATAACCACTTTCTGCTAGTATCGACCATCTACAACCTCTTTTGGCTGGTATCAACCATATAAAATTCATTTGAACTGATAAGTATGTCTGTTATTACCTAGTAAAGAGAAACTTGTATTCTTTTGGAAAGGAGCGGTATTGGAATATATATACATATATCATGTAATTTATAAATTACTGTCGTGCCCAAATAGTTTGAAGGAAAAGAGTAAATTTGATGAAGAGAGAGATAAAGTATTATATTCCCTATTTTTAAGGGGTAGTTTCAAAACGTTTTGTAAAAATATTTTTGAATTCTAGAAAGTTTTCAATTTGAGTTTGAGAAAAGAGAGTAAACATAGTAAAGTGAAAATCTTCCGTTAATCTCGTCAGGTTAGCGAGAGGGTTTTACTTAAACCGAGTAAAATGAAACTCGATATTGACCTAGTCAGCTTAATTATAGAGTTTCAATTTCTAAATTCTAGGCATAAGTATGATATGTAAAAGTTCTTAAGGAGAGGAAACGTACTGAAAGGGAGATCGTGAATACTGAGACTTGATATTCCCTTAGGATCGAAGCTCAGAACAGGGTTATGCCGAAGTTAAATGTACTAAGGCTAACTGTTTAAGTGTCCGGAGATCCGTAACTATGGGATGCCTTTCTCCTTTAGAGTCGAACTTCTAAAACTATAACCGAGATAAATTTCTTGATGGAACTAGGGGCTTTTATTTGTCATGGATGTTGTCAATCAATTTCAAGACTTTCGAGATAATAAAGTGCCACTTAGAGTTTAAACATTTTGCATGAAAGGGCATAACCGAAAGGATCAAGGTAGTTGGAATGGTATCTTTCGATCGATCATGAAAAACCTTTTTCTCTCTTTTTTTAAAGGATTCTTTATATGTTTTCATCTTTTGTAGAAAAGTTCCATATGCATTCATTTGGAAGAGTTACATGAACTTGTCCTAGTGTCACAGAAACATAATAAGGTAAAAGTAAAGTTCTAAAGTAAGATATTCAACTTAATGTTTAATAAGCTTAGTCAACTCCCTTTCTGTATAAATTCCTCGACTATGTACGAAAGCTTTCGGCACTTATCTATTTCGTGTCCACTTGCTTGATGATAGATACAATAGCTTATTCCTTTCAGATCTTCTATGATGGAAGGGGGATAATTAGGATAGTGGATCTCTCCATAGGTTCTCAGAAAGATCCGAGGTAGATTATGGTTGAGGGGAGTAAGAACCTGATCATGTTTCAACTTCTTTCGAGACTCACCACCTTAAGTGTCCAGGGTGGTCCTTATATTAGAGGAGTCCAAACCCTTATGTTAACCCGTATTTTGGCAAGGCAGTATATAGGCAGATTTAACCCAATAGACTTCACGATTGTCGAGGGTGGAATATAATAGACATGGTTCAGATGGATGGATGGACAATCAACTACGAATAATAATATGAAGCTAGGATTAATCATAGTAGATGGATAAACAATGCAGGACTTAGATAAAGGATTAACTTCGGGTTGTCATAGGGTTTGCTTCGGGTCAGCATTGGTGTTACTTCGGGTCAGCATTTGTTTCACTTCGGGTCGGCATGGGATCAACTTTGGGTCGGCAAAGAAGAGTCTACTTCAGGTCGGCATGGGGTCAACTTCGGGTTGGCATAGGAGTTGCTTCGGGTCGGGTCGGTGTAGGCTATACTTTGGGTTGGCATGCTAATTCACTTCGTGTCGACATAGTCACTACTTCGAGTCGACATGCTAATTCACTTCGGGTCGGCATAGTCACTACTTCGGGTCAATAAAGGGATTCACTTTGGGTCACCACAGGAACTACTTCGGGTCAACATAGGGTTTATTTTGGGTCGGCATATGATCTACTTCAAGTCGGCATAGGATGGATGAGTTGGGCTCGACGATCGTTATGGTGGGCCCATATAGGTTAGAAGGCCCTATAGCCGGAGTTTCACCTATAAATACAACAGGCTAGGCTTCAGAAAAAGGGGGCTTCATTCTGTTTCTCTTCATCTTCTACTTAAAGGCTATTCTGCCATTTTTATTCTGGAATTCTGGATTGTAACTATAATCAAATTTCAGTATAATAAAAAGGATTGTTCTGGAGTGGACGTAGGTCAAAGTTAGCCGAACCACTATAAATCTTGTCTCTTTTCCTTGCTTTCATTTTAATTTGATTATTCTTCATATTATATTCTCTACATCATATTCTATCTATGATCTGTGGTGGGATATTGGTGCTTTCACTTATAATTGGGTGTTGATGGTCAATTTTGATGCCAACATTTTGGTGCTTTCACCGAGAAAGCTAGCCCTTAGGGATTTGGGAGTTTGGGTCTTGGATTTGAAAGTTTGGGAACTTGGATTTAGGAAGTAATGGCTAGGCAATCAACAAGGAGACAAAGAACAGAGAGGAGCCATCATGAAGGAAATCAGGAGGCTTCCTCAGGAGCTAATCAGACCTCAATCTTCATTACCAGGGACGAGATGGAAATGATGATGGATGCTATGCAGGAAAGGATGCTAAAAAGACAAGAGGACTTGATGCAAAGCATACTCCGACAGATTGGACAAGCTGGAATGCAAAGGCAAGGGAATGGAGTAGCAGGAAATACAGGAAATACTGGAAATATGGATCATGGAGTTGGAGCAGCAGGAACAGAGGAAGTTTACAATCGGAACCAAGGAAATGGAACAACTAGAATACGGGATAGAATGGAACCACTAGGAGCTACTCTTGATCATTCCACACTTGGGGGCTTTCCATTGGATCATATTGGCTCCACTCCAGGCAGGATACCAGGCAGTGCTATGTAGTTTGGCGTTGATCGGGATACGGGTGCTCATCTGGGAGAGCAGATTTAGGGACTCCCTTGCGAACTCGGGGGAGGGGGGCAGGTTCGAGACAATGAACAAAGACTACCACTCGATGATAATGACGGGTTAGCGGAAATGATCAGACAGGCCATGAGAGGAGGATTGGTAAATAGAGATTTGAAGGATGTGAATAGGAGCACCTTCACTCCTACGATTACACAAGCTAGGAATCCACTAGAATTCAAACTACCGGCACTGGAGACATATGATGGAAAAACGGATCCCGCTGTTCATTTGACAAGGTATATACGGCATATGGAAGTACTGGGGCGTCGAAGGATGTCATGGCGCAGTGCTTCCCTTTGTATTTGATGGATATAGCAGCACTATGGTTCAGACAATTAGAAAATGGCTCGATTGGTACGTGGATAGAATTGATCGAAAGGTTTATGAGGCAGTTTAGAGTTCACATATCGAGACCCAAAAATGTTATGAGTTTGGAAACACTGAAACAGAGGACCGTAGAGTCTCTGAGGAGTTTTCTAACACAGTTTAATGCTGTGGCGGCATCAGTGGATCGTCCAGATCCATCCATAGTTCTGATGGCAGTTGTATCTGGCATTGCTGATGGCACGAAATTCAAGGATTCACTAACGCGGGATCCACCTATGGATTTAGGGGAGTTTTACCATGAAGCAGAAAGGTATCTACGACAGGAAGATGTAAAAGATGATGGAGAGGGAAGAGAGGAAGTTGAGGTTTATGCGGTTAAAGGCAGAGATCCGTCCGGGGAAGATTTGAACAAGGACAAAGGAAAACGAAGAGCAGAGAATGGCTTTGATGGACCGAAGCGGCCACAAAGGGAACCAAGATTCACCTCTTACACAGAATTGGATGAAACATTAGAACAAATATATCTGGACACTAGGGGCAGATCCCCTATCGAAGGCCAATGAGGAGGGAGCCCACCAATAGTGAAAGGAAATCAGACAAATACTGCCTGCTCCATGAGCTAGATGGCCATAGTACAAATGATTGCAGGCACTTGATGGATGAGATAGAGGTCATATCCGAAATGGTGGGCTATTACAATACGTAAGAACGCGGGCAGTGGTAGTCGAACAGGAGCGACCGTCATCCGCATCAAACGGAAATGGCCCTTGATCAAGGCGTCAACTTGTCATCAATTGATCTGAATGGAAAAGAATAAGTAATAAAGTCCACAATAAAACGGCTAAGTCACTTACACATGCACGGGATCGCGAACAGTCCTAGGCATGCTCTAAGATGACAATGAACCGTCACACCAGGAGAGGCATGCACTTTGATATTTTAGTTTTTGCTTTTGTTTCTCTTTTTTGTACCTGGACTTGATTTTGTTAGTTGGATATTTCAATTATAAAACTCACTCGAATGTGAGATCTGACATTTATAATTCCGAGTCCCATCTGGACACTTACATATCGCCTCGAACAGCACACGATCTCGAACGATCACATCTAGCCTCGAACGGCACTCGATCTCGAACGAACGCATCTCGCCTCGAACGGCACATGATTTCGAACGATCACATTTTGCCTCCAACGACACACGATCTTGAATGATCGCATTTCTCCTCAAGCGACACACGATCTCGAACGATTACATTTCGCCTCGAGCGGCACGCGATCTCTAAAGATCATATTTTGCCTCAAACAAACGCTTAATCCCATGCGATCGTCATCAGCCTGGGACGGCTACGAATTTTATTAACGGTTTCGAACAATCGTTACTAACAATCAGGCAAGATCATTATTCTCTCCACAGGTCATCCACAGGTTTCGAACATCGAGCTTATGGCAATACAAAACTTGCCTTCCTATCGGAAGGCATGTTTTGGGGGGCAAAGTGTTAACCCGCCTTTTGGCAAGGCAGTATATAGGCGGATTTAACCCAATAGACTTCACGATTATCGAGGCTGGAATATCATGGACTTGGTTCAGATGGATGAATGGACAATAAACTATGGATAGTAATATGAAGCTAGGATTAAGCATAGTTGATGGATAAACGATGGGGGACCTGGAGAAAGGATTAACTTCGGGTCGACATAGGGTTTGCTTCGGGTCGGCATTGGTGTTACTTCGGGTCGGCATTGGTTTCACTTCGGTTCGGCATGGGATCAACTTCGGGTCACCATATGAATTTCCTCGAGTTAGCATAGGGTTTACTTCGGGTCGGCATAGGGTGGACGAGTTGGGCTCGGCGATCGTTATGGTAGGCTGATGTAGGTGAGAAGGCCCTGTAGCCGGAGTTTCACCTATAAATACAGTAGGCTTGGCTTCAAAAAAAGAGGGCTTCATTCTGTTTCTCTTCATCTTCAACCTAGAGGCTACTATGCCATTTTTATTCTGGAATTATGGATTGTAACTGTAATCAAATTTCGGTATAATGAAAAGGATTGCTATGGACTGGACATAGGCCGGAGTTAGCGGAACCACCATAAATCTTGTCTCTTTTACTTGCTTTCATTTAAATTTGATTATTCTTCATATTATATTCTCTACGTCAGATAGTATCGGTGATCTGTGATGGGATATTGGTGCTTTCACTTATAATTGGGTGTTGGTGGTCAATTTTGACGCCAACATTTTGGTTCATTCACTGAGAAAGCTATCACTCAGGGATTTGGAAGTTTGGATCTTGGATTTGAAAGCTTGGGAACTCGGATTTAGGAAGTAATGGCTATGCAATCAATAAGGAGATAGAGAACAGAGAGGAGCCATCATGAAGGAAGTCGGGAGGCTTCCTCAGGAGCTAAGCAGACCTCAATCTTCATTACTAGGGATGAGATGGAAATGATGATGGATGCTATGCACGAAAGGATGCTGAAAAGACAAGAGGACTTGATGTAGAGCATACTCAAACAGATTGGACAAGCTGGAATGCAAAGCCAAGGGAATAGAGTAGCAGTAAATACTGGAAATATGGATAATGGAGTTGGAGTAGCAGGAGCAGAGGAAGTTCTGAATCAGAACCAAGGAAATGGAACAACCAGCATATGGGATAGAATGGAACCACTGGGAGCTTCCCTAGATTGTTCCACACTTGGGGGCATACCCCCGGATCATATTGGATCCACTCTAAGCAGAATACCAGGCAATGCTATGCACTTTGGCGTTGATCGAGATATGGGTGCTCGTTTGGGAGAGCAGATTTCAGGACTCCCTCGCGGAATCGAGGGGGCAGGTTGGAGACAATGGACAACGACTACCACTCAATAATAACGACAAGTTGGTGGAAATGATCAGACAGGCCATGAGAGGAAGGTTGGTAAATAGATATTTGGAGGATGTGAATAGGGGCTCCTTCGCTCCTACGATTAGGCAAGCTAGGAATTCATCGAAATTCAAACTACCAGCGCTGGAGACATATGATGGAAGGACGGATCCCGCTGTTCATCTGACAAGGTATATGAGGCATATGGAAGTACTGGGGGCATTGGAGGAGGTAATGGCATGGTGCTTCCCTTTGTATTTGATAGAAATAGCAGCACTATGGTTCAGACAATTAGAAAATGGCTCTATTGGTACGTGGATAGAATTGAACGAAAGGTTTATGAGGCAGTTTAGAATTCACATCTCGAGACCCAAAAATGTGATGAGTTTGGAAACACTGAACAGAGGACCGGAGAGCCTCTAAGGAGTTTTCTAACACGATTTAATGCTGTGGCGGCATCAGTGGATCGTCTAGATCCATCCATGGTTTTGATGGCAGCTGTATCTGGCATTGTTGATTGCACGAAATTCAAGGATTCACTAGCACGGGATCTACCTATGGATTTAGGGGAGTTCTATCATGTAGCAGAAAGGTTTCTGCGACAGGAAGATGCAAAAGCTGACAGAGAGGGAAGAGAGGAAGTTGAGGTTTATGCGGTCAAAGGCGGCGATCCGCCCGTGGAAGATTCAAACAAGGACAAAGGAAAATGAAGAGCAGAGAATGGTTTTGATTGACCGAAGTGGCCACGAAGGGAACCAAGATTCACCTCTTACATGGAATTGACTGAAACATTAGAATGGATATATCTATACACTAGGGGGTAGATCCTCTATCGAAGGCCAATAAGGAGGGAGCCCACAAATAATGAAAGGAAATCAGACAAATACTATATGTTCCACGGGCTAGATGACCATAGTACAAATGATTGCAGGCACTTGAAGGATGAGATCAAGGGACATATTTGAAATGGTGGGTTGTTACAATACGTAAGAACGTGAGCAATGGCAGTGGAACAGGAGCGATCGCCATCTGCATCAAACGGAAACGGCCCTGAATCGAGGCGTCAACTTGTCATCAATTGATCGGAATGTCAAAGAATAAGTAATAAACTCCACAATAAAATAGCTAAGTCACTTACACATGCACGTGATCGCGAACGGTCCCCAAGCATGCTCTGAGTGTTGGAAATGCAGATTACGGATCTTATGGCAGAATTAACAATAGAGGGGGGTGAATAGTGTTTAATTAATTTTATGAATCTTTTCGAAATCTTTTCAAATTAAACCCAAACAGATGCAATTCACAAACATAGAAACAATCACAGAATCAGACACTGATGCAAATAGTAAATAACAGTAGTAAAGGAAAGAACACACCAGAATTTTATACTGGTTCAGAGTTACCCTACATCCAGTCCTACACAATTTCTTGTGCGGATTTCTTTTCAAATATAATGTCGATATTACAACCTTGATTTCAAGGCCACGAGATACACCCTCCTGTCTTGGAGTCCAGGGAAAACTCTCTTGATTTAACCAGACTACAAGATCACCTAATTGATTTACGGGCTACAATCACACCCAATTGATTTACGGGCCATAATCACACCGTTTCCAATATCACTTTGATAGATAGAGAGACTCGATACACTTCTTTGATTACAAATGATCCTATAACTCATAATATAAACTGAGATCTTTGAGAGAGAGTGACGGAGAATCAAACTAGAGATGATCGAGTTTGATTCACTTAGGATTTCGGCAAAGTTTTGTTAAAATATAAGAGAATATTTGAGTGGAGAAGAAGGAATGAAGAAATGAAGAAAAACCAACTTAAAATTCTTTGAAAACAACTGGTATTTATAGAAGAACAACAGCCATGTCCATTCGTGAAAGGTTATGACGAATAGACACTTCATTTGAAAATTTGAAATTTGAATTTCTATGGTCACCATGTCGACATGGGGGGATGGGGTATGTCGACATGCCCTAGTGAATTTTGAAAATTGATTTTTGTTTTTAAAAGAGATTTTCTTTTTAAAATTTGTCAAAACAATTTCTAAAGTTTTTAAACAACTTTGAATATAGTTTAAACATATAAAAGAGATCTAAAAAAGTAATCTTAAAAATATATAATTTATAATATAAAAGTAATATTAAAAACTAAGTATAGAATATATTTTTGAGATTTAAAGCTTATAATATTAAAACCAGAAGATGGTTTAAAAACAAGAGATGATTTTTGAAATAAAAATATAAAAGATAATAAAAATAGTTTAAGGCTAAAATATTTAAACCGAGAGAGATGACTTTTAAAAAGTTTTTGGAAAAATATTTACAATAAATCATTTTAAAAATTTTGTGGATTCCATTCCACTAGAGAAGGTCATGGGTTCCATCCCACAAAAGAGGTCGTGGGTTCAGTCCCACTATTAAAGCGAGAAGGTGGATTCCATTCCACTATTAAAATCCGAATAAAGATTTTAGTGCTATTATGAAGTTTTAACATAAATCTAGACATTATTACTTATCTTGATATCTTAAACTCTTGATACTCATGAGTCTTTAGTCTTGGTTTCTTTAACATTAAATTCATTGGTCTTGAATCTCTATACTCAGTCTTGAATCTTTATACTGTACAGTTTCATTCTCAGTACTTGCATATAGATATATACATATCCTGCATATACATATATATCTAGATAAGAATATTATTATTTATATTTTATAACAAGTCCTAAGGTTGTTGTCATCAAAACCATCATCTCAGGAACTAACAATCTCCCCCCTTTTGATGATGACAACCTTTGTTTATAAATCTACTCCACAAAACTCTGATTCTACTCTAACTCCCCCTTATTCCAACAACCCCCCTTTAATCTACTAACTCCCCCTCAGTCTAAGCCTATCTAACCTTATTTTATAATTCCCCCCTTTTATCATCAACAAAAACTAATCGTAAACTAACTCCCCCTTAAACTAATACTATGGAACTAAATACTAATAACGAAGTATAATTAAGCAAAACGTAAATATAATTTTATTATGTTGTTATATTACACATATAAACACAAATATATACAAATACACACAATATATAAAAACACTAACATAAAAACAATCTAATGAGAGTCTTTGATAATTGATGACTTGTGAATCGAACAATTTGGGTAATGGAGACAAAAGTTTCCACGTTGTTCGACCAAATTACCATATTTATCAAAACAGACTTCTCCAACGCAAATAACTTTACCATCTACATTCATTTGTGCTTCTTCTTCTTCTTCGTCATCTTCCTCTAATGGATTATGAATATGAATGTTAGAGGAGTCATCTTCAATCATGATCGGGTCCATATGATTATCCTTAGAAATTTTTGCAAATTTCTAAGGATTTTGCCATGCTTCTCTTGTTCCTTAGCCATCTTTATTTGCATGACTTGCAACTAAGTCATCATTTGCAGAGAGTCCTTCAAAGTTTCCTTTATCTTCATGACTCGGGCCAGTGTAGTTCATTGAAATGGACCAGTATTAGGAGAAGGGAAAGAAAAGGTCGCATTTTGGTTTGATTTTGAAGAGGAGACCATTATTTTATATTCTCAGAATTTTATTATAGTGAGAAATGAAGTGGAAGACAGAATAACTCGAAATATAGAGAATATATAACTACCAAACTAATTTTAGAGGGAAAATCAAATTTTCAAACTTTACCATTGTATGTCGACATGGAGGGTAGGGGGATGTCGACATCCTTATGGAAATTTTGATAATTTTTATTTTTCTTTATTTATTTAAATATATATGTTACTATATCTATATTCTATATCTCGGTTATAGAGAAAATACCTATTTCTCTTTTAAATTTAGTAAAGGTTGATTTATTCAAAGGTTTGGTCAGATTATCACCTATTTGATTCTCAGTGTTGATAAATTCAAGAGAAATAATATGTTTACTTATATTATCTTTGAGAAAATGATGTCTGATATCAATATGTTTGGTTCTGGCTTGATGAGTAGGATTATTGAATAAATTTATTGCACTTGTATTGTCACAATAAATTGGTGATTTTGAAATATTTAATCCAAAATCCTTTAGGGTATGTTGCATATAGATAACTTGAGAACAAGCCAAAGCAACAGAGATATATTCTGCTTCGGTTGTTGATAGTGAGACAGTATTTTGCTTTTTACTAAACCAGGAAACCAGAGAATGTGCTAAAAAGTGACAAGTTCCACTTGTACTTTTTCGGTCTGATTTACAACCAGCATAGTTGGCATCATAATATGAGATTAAATCAAATAAAGCATTTTAGGGTAAAAATAGACCATAGTCTAAAGTGTGCTTAGCATATCTTAGGATATGTTTAACAGCTTTTAAATGGGTTTCTTTGGGTTGAGATTGGTATCTTGCACAGAGACAAACACCATGCATTGTAGAATATGCTAGTATATGATTTTTGTTTGATGATAATAAACATACATATATATATATATATTCGTTTAAATGTATTTGTTGTTGTACTATTTTATTTTTCATGCAATTAAATAAATATTTGTTGGATAAAATAAATAACACAGAATTCAAATTCAAACAAATATTTTATTACAAATTCAAATAGTACAAATTTGAGCTCTCGCTACATTTACACATTGTCAATTACAATACAATTTCGATTACTTCACAATTTTTCAATTTACATATTACTCCTCACTACATATTCACTCAACACTAATGTTTTTATCTTCAACTATGTTCCAGCTTGTATCCAGCATCTGAGCTATCTGCAAAATAAACACTGACGTAGTAAAATGGAAAAAGAAATATTTTACAGTATACAATAAAAGTGTATGATTGAAAATATCATTTGCCTCAGTTATTTGGGTTGTTCGTCATCATTTATTTTGAATTCATCTACATGAACAACTTGTGACATGTACAGTGTATTACTGTACATGTCACATGGTCGTGCACACTAATATACACTTGATCAAATTGCAGGGACAGGTGACCACAAGGTCAAACCCAAGCAAAATTTGGATTCAACTTAGGTGCATGCAAACAAAATTTAGTTTAGAAAGTACAAAAGATGCAAAGTAGCTCTCTAACTAATGTACGCATGAAGTCTCGACCAAAACAACAAAACATGCTCAAGTCCAACAAATATGACAACTGCCTCAATCACATGTACACAGGATAAAACAAATCCAAACTTCAAAAGGCCAATAAGAACCAAACAAGACAACAAATGTACAAAGTCATCAACAACATATGGAACTAGATGCAAAACCATGAATACATAGTGCACTAGTTCAATGAAATAACAACATGAACTAGATATATGCATGCAAAGAACATAAACATGATTGAGACCATACTTCAATGCATATGTAAAGGAGTGCATAGCATAATGGAACCACATACAACATAGCTTGGATATGCAGACAACTCTAAAATCAAGCTACAACATACATGTATACAGGTATGTTCACACATGTATATACACAGTGCATACATACGATATAAAGACACTCGAGTACACATGAAACCAGAGAGATGAAGATCAAAATGAAGTTCAGACCAAAATACAAGGCAACCCAGACTTGTACATACCATTCAAACTCAAGACAACATGAATTCAATATACAGAACTGAAGTGAACTAGATTTCAAGAGGTGACAACAGAGCTTCAAAAGACTCAACCAAAAAGGCCTCAACATAGTGTACATGTGAAGATCAAAACAAAATGTTCAAGCAACTCAACATGGCATGGTCAAGTGCAAATGAAAACAACATGCTCAAATGTACACATATCAAGACATGCATTCAGACCAGTCAACTTGAAGCAATGCAAGGAAGCAAACAAGTAATGTAACCTAGACCAGAATCATGCATGGAAGCAAGCACTCGAGAAATATGAAAATGGAGCGTACATGTGTAGACACTGGAACAAGACAATATCTCGAGTTTCAGACTACAAGTGCAACTCAGGCTACAACAAGCTCTAACACACATGAAAACATGCTCAGGACATACGCATATATACATACATATATGTATGTATGTATGTATGTATACACATGATGAACACACTTGAACCAAACTTGTATGCATATATATATATATATATAAGTTTCAGAGACATGAAAAAAACCATGGACCAATTTTACAGAGAGATGCAGCAGTCCATACACATGAAGACTCAAAGTAGTGAACCAGATCAACATACAAACCAGACTGCAACAAAACAGATGTGAACACATATAAGTGAACATGAAACAGAGACATGAATAATTTCAAGTGCAGACACACATACACATATATACATACATGTATATATGTATATATATTCATGAAGACCATTTCAAACTTCACAAGACTCCAGCAACCTGAAGGCAGTTCGAACCAGTTAAAGTATATAAAAATGAAGAAATTCAGAGCAGTGAAGTCAATGAAAAAGTCAGAATATATCTAAAATTCAAAAGGCACATTCGTCTGCTGTTTGTACAAAAATGGACAAACACCTCAAAGTCGTATGATTTAGTAGATTTTATGTTATTCTTAGAGATTTGGGTGATTTATGCAAATATCTGAAGAGCAGGGGCTAAATTGTAAAAAGACACGCAGATTTATAGTGGTTCAGCCAGAATGTGCCTACGTCCACTTTATATGTTATTTCTCTTCTTTTGTCCAGATTACAAGTACAAAGCTTTGATACAAGTAAAAGAAAGTTGTTTGAAAGTTCTCTCCGTGCTTGAGCTCTCAAACTTGTCCCCCATTGTTGTACCCCTGCCCCTCTATTTATAGAGTGAGGCTGGGGGTAGGGGTCTTGGAGGCATATAGCAGCTGGCAGGCCTGGTCTGACGTAATTTGGCCTGGCACGTCTTGGTTCGGTAGTATTTGGTCCGGCGATGATCAGTCCGGCATGGGGTTGGCATCGAGTTGGTCTGGCATCTAGTTGGTCCGGCATTGGTTTGGAGGTAGGTTGGTTCGGTGAGGCGCGTTGGACCGGCAGGGCTTTGGAGGGAGGTTGGTTCGGTGAGGTGTGTTGGTTTCGATCCGGTGGTACTTGGACCGGTGTGGGGTTGGTGATGGTTCGACAGGGTATGAAGGTAGGTTGGTTCGGTAATTGTTCTGTTCGGTGGGGAATGAGTGTGTTGGTCCGGTTGTGCCTTCCCTTCTCTTGGCTCGGTAGGGGCGAAAACGCTCCCAACATTTGCCCCCCAAAGTGAGGTATATGCTGGTATATAGCTTGCTTTGTTTAAGCCTGGTTGTCCTTGTTCGGTCCTGCGTGCCGAATGGATTGGTCCGGTGGCCTCTTCCTTGCTTATAAATATCAGAGTTATGCCACCGATGTCTCCTTACTGTTTGAGATTGCCGAACTGACTGATTATCGAACCAAGGCTTCTACCCTTTGCCGAATCAGCTACGTTAGCCGAACCAGGTGAGACCCTTTTACTGCCGGATGAACTTGTATATTGCACTACCGAATGAGCTTCGGGTTTCCAAACACCGAATGAATGGTGGAGTACAATTGCCGAATGAGCTTTAGTTGAGATTGCCGAATGGGCTTTCCAGATGAGAATGCCGAATGGGATTTCCAGATGAGGATGCCGAATGGGATTTTCAGATGAGGATGCCGAATGAATTTTTACATTTACTTTACCGAATGACAATGGGAGTTTGAGCATTTTGATTTTATGAGTGAAATTTCATATTGCACACACTCGCTTTTTTACTTCCTTTAGTCTAACGACGTTCTTCTTTGTGTTTGCAGATAATGTCTCGTAAAGCGGAAACTCGGTCAGATAAAAAGAGGTCTCAAGGCGAAGGAGAATCTTCCACAGTGCCCCCTGCTCAGCCAGGACCGGAACGTCACGGATCTACCCCGAGATCTTTGGTGGACGGGTACGGCCCTCGGGAGCTTCTGAACTCCCCGCCTGATTGCTTTCCCAGCTCCCTCAAGGAGGAGCAGCTTCATGTCATTTCCCGATCTTTTGGAATCGATAGGGCGCACTTGCTATTGCCAGGGAGAGAAGTTATGCCGTATGATCCTCCTGAAGGGTACTTCGCCTATAGCAGATACCACTGTATGTGTGGTGCCATTCCTCCTCTTAACGCTTGGATAGCCAGCTTCCTCACGTATCTAAAGGTGGCCCCATTCCAGCTTCAACCCAACTCCTATGCTATATTGGTGAGCCTCTTCGTCATTTTCCAAAGGAAGTATGGTCGTGCTCCTTCCAACCGGGAGATCCGGTATCTATATAATCTGAGGGGCTATAAGAAGGGGTCCCCATACATTAGCTTGGAGTCAGCCGTGACCTTCAAGCCGGTCTTGGATCTGTATTCTAAATTCAGCATGTTCAAGAAGGAGTGGTTCTTTGTCAGGGACGACTCCGTTTCAATTCGGCGCTTTACTTCTGGATGTAAGTTGATGCTTTTACTTATAATTTCCATTCCGATTGCGATGCTTCTTCTCATACTTTCTCATTTTTGCTAGCGACAGGTGGCTTTGCGATTGTGGAGACTGACCGCCTGGTCCAGACGGCGGCTGAGATAGAAGCTATTCTCGGGAAATATAGATCATCTGCCTTCCTGATCAGAAATGCGACCCTTCTGGAGTATAACTTAATCCTTCCACAGCAGTCAGTAGTCAAGCTGAGGGAAACGGCGGAGGAGAGGGCGGCTGTTCAGACTAAGGGAGGTGTTACGGTAGAAAGTAGCAAGAGGAAACCTTTCACAAAACCTCCAGCCGTCGGAGGTAAGAAACTCAAGAAGTCGGACGGTCCCTCCCCTAGCAATTGTCCACTTACCCAGGAGGAGGAAGACATAGAGGAGGAAAGAGGTGAGGGTGGAGATGGTCGGGAAGGTGATAAAGGTGGCGATGGCATCGGGGCCTTGCTTCCTGGGCAAGCGGGCGAGATTCAGGAGTGGACGGATGATGCGTTCCACCAGGCTTTCGAGGGGCTGGACGAAGATCCGGCTTTGGTAGAGAAAACCGGGAAAGTGGACAAGGCCGGGACCGGTGCAAGCGAGTCTTCTCAGACCATTCCAGCCAAGGTGGCTCCGACGACTCAAGGTGAACTCTTGACTCTTGCGTGCTTCATTAATGATAGGGACTTAGGAATATTTTATGATTCGCTCCCGTCCTGGAATGAAATCCAGGACTCATTGCAGTATCCTACTTCTCCCCAGGGTTTGTATAACAGACGTGCTTTCTTTCTTCTTTTAACTTGTAATTTACCGCGTTTCTCGAATCATATAGTGATGTAAGCTTGTGACACTTGTTCTTCATATCAGGAGCAGGCAAGACATCCAAGGCCTCAGACCTTCGGCACAGGCTTGAGCAATATAAGCTTTCCAAAACTTCTGTCAAGCCGAAGCCTTCGACCCACCACTCCGGGGATGTAGTCGGCTACCGTCCTCTTCTCGGGGTTATCGAAGAGGGTATTCAGCAAAGAAGGAGGAGTCATCCTTTATCCGAACCTTCGCCCGGTCTTCAGCTCCCGGCTCAGCCTCTTCATGATATCACGGAGGAGGACAGCGAGTTTGCACCCTCTCCGCACCCGTCCGGAAACCCTTCCGTTACTCATATCGACCGTCCTGACTTGGCTCGTAATCCATTTGCGGGTCATCCTGATCTGGATCCAAGTTCCCACGACATTACCTTTGACGAGGTTACTGGTGAGCACCTTCTTCCCCACAATCCCATGGTACGGGTGCTTGATGAAGCTAAGTCCTTAGATCTTGATCTACTAACCACTCAGATAGTTACCATGGGAGACGAGGCCAAGGCTAATATTGATCGGGTGGCGGAGGAGACTAGGAAGCTGATGGGGCATCATGTCCGGCTGGTTAAGGCTGGAGAGGAGATTGGGAGTGCCAACATCAGACTAAGATTGATGGTTTCGGACCAGGCCAAACAGCTCGCTGATCAGGCCATTCAGATTTCTCAACATGAGGCTGCCTCCGGGCGGTTGAGGAAGGCTATGGAGGAGGCTAGTAAGGCGGAACTGCGGAAGATGGAAGCTGCCTGCAAGGAGCAGATAAATATGGCCATCTCGACAGTGGATGAGGTTCGGAGGGCGGATCTTGAGCGGGTAGAGGAGCTGTCGGGGAAGCTTGAAGCCGTAGAGCTTGCTCAGGTTAGGCTGAAGGAGGAGATGGAGGCGATGCGGAAATCCCTTCAGGCTGACTGCTCGAGATACCGTTTGGAGAGAGAAGCTGCTGTTGGAAGGTTGTCGGCTTCCGAGGCCCGGATGAGGGAGTTTGAGGAGAATGAGGGGATGATGGATGAAATGCTTCAGGACATGTACTTCCGAACTTGGAAGCAGGGCAACCTATCCTGGATGGATGATTATCCTAGGGTCATGGCTAAGATCTATCTTCGGGCTTTGGAGGAGGCTAAGGCCGATGCGGATAAAGATGGTGGCGTGGTCTTCAGCATGGATGCGGTTACTGCTCAGTTTGCCAAGGAGGAGAAGGTGGCGGTGAAGGAAGGTATGTGGTTGCTTGCCGCTGAGGAGGTAGGCGTGCAGGTAGAGGATGACGATCAGGATAGTCAGGAAGCAGGCGCTGGTAAGTCTCCCTTTTTAGTTTCTCCATCAACTTGGTTGCTTATTGCTAATGAATCCTTTCTCTGACTGGACAGGGGGTCAACAGGACAAAGATAAAGCTCCACTGCAGCCGGCCCCTTGGTTATACCTGGAAAAACTCTTTTTGTGGATTTGACAGGGTTGTATATGTTAGTCGAAAAATAGTAAAGTAGCCTTTAGGTTGTAATATTTTTCCACTTGTAATAAATAGTCTTATTTTTGACGTGTAATTCTTTAAATTAAGCTGATTTTGTCGTCTTTTGAATGTTTGCTGTTATTTTGGCATGTCGTATGAGAAATATAGCTATGTATATTCTTGTAATTAAATTGTGTTTGATGTCGGGTTCTGGTTTAAGACATTATTCCATGACTTGCAATGTTAGTGTGTGGTGTGAACAAATTATAGTCATGCATTTGCACATAAAGGAAGAAAATACCGCCTTTCATGTTCTATTTGTAGATGGCAGTTTCGAATATCTTGTATGACCGAGCATGGAAAGCAGTTGAATGCCCTGCCATCCGATTGTGAATCTCTGCATCCATTGGCGAGTATCTCCTACTCTGTATCCTGTACTTTCTGGATTGTTATAGAGGATAGGAGGAAAGCTTTTTAAGTAAAATTGAAATATGTGAAACAGTAAAACTTCCAATCACGGAAGGCCTTCGATGTGCTTAAGTTCGTGGCAAACGGGTTTTGTAGTCACTTTCCCTAGCTGTGGGTCTTGGAGACATTTGTCACCCATCTTACGCCTCCGCGGGGAGTTAATTATTTTTTACCACAGCCGCACCTAAGACACATCGGAGCCGAGATCGCGCACAGTAACTACCCGGGCCATTATGGCCCGTAATCGTGGGTATTATTCGATTTACTGTGGCCGGCTAGCGTGGGTGCCGAACGTCAACTGGGAACTGCCCCTGGCTGGCCACACCTTATGTTGGGGCTTATAGTCGGTTCACAGTTGCCGGCGAGCCTAACGCCGTAATGAGCTGCCTCGGCTATAGTCGGCCTTCTCGGTGGCTTATAATCGGCTCATTACAGTTGGCTTTAAGGGCCGTCGCGAGCAATTAGTTAACCCACAGCAGAGGGATGCTGGAGCAAAAGTGTCTCATTGGCGAGGGCATAGATTCGCATAGTACCTGTTAGGTTTTGCCCAAGCGAAGTTGCGCCGTGGAGTGCTTTGAGTGGAAATGCTATACGCACAGGATTTTGTTCAACAGAAAAGGATAAAGTTAACAAGTAGCCAAGATATAAAGGAACAAGTTAAAAAAGAGACAAAGTTTTTTAAAGTGGTTCGGCATGAAAAAGGCCTACGTCCACTGATTCTCTTTGTTAATTCACTTCATATGGGCAATACAAGTTAAGAAAAGTATCGACGGAGGTGTTGGATGTTCCATGCCCTCTGGAGCACCTCTCCGTTCACTGTTGACAAAATATAGGCTCCGTTGTGGAGATCTTTATGAATTACATATGGTCCATCCCAGATTGGGTCTAGTGCTCCGGGGCGAGGGAAGATTCGCTTGAGGACAAGATCCCCTTCTTGTAAGGTACGATGCTTGACTTTGGAGTTGTATTGCGCTGCCATTTTCTGCTTGTGGGCTGCTGTTTTAAGGACTGCATCATTTCTTCTCTCCTCAACTAGATCCAAAGACATGTGGAGGAGCTCTTCATTCTCTTCCGGGTTATAGTGGATCCTACGGTGGGAAGGCACAATGGTTTCAACTGGGAGCATAGCCTCCGATCCGTATGCCAAAGAGAAAGGAGTGTGCCCCGTTGATGTTCTGAAAGATGTGCGGTAGGCCCACAGTGCCGTAGGGAGTTCATCCACCCAAGCGCCCTTTGACTTTTCGAGCTTCTTTTTTATCAGAGTTTTCAAAATTTTGTTGACTGCTTCGACTTGTCCGTTTGCCTGGGGATATGCTACGGATGAGAAGCTTTTATGAATTCCGTGTTCTTGGCACCAGTTGGCGAATTCCTCGCTGTCAAACTGAAGTCCATTGTCTGATATGATTTTGAGTAGGACTCCGTACCTGCATAGAACATTTTTGATTAAGAAGTTAATAACTTTTGCTGAAGATACTTTATTCAGAGGTTCCGCTTCCACCCATTTGGTGAAATAATCAACTGCCACTATAGCATATTTGGCCCCGCCTCGGCCCATCGGTAGCTCGCCGATTAAGTCAATTCCCCATATTGCGAAGGGCCAAGGGCTGGTCATTTGAGTAATCTCAGTTGTTGGTAGCCGTGGAATCTTAGCAAATTTTTGGCATCTGTCACACTTCTTGACAAAATCTAAGGCGTCCTTGCTTAAGGTGGGCCAGAAATATCCATATCGGAATATCTTTTTTGCTAATGTTTGCCCTCCGGTGTGATCTCCGCAGCTCCCCTGATGGATGTTGGATAAGATTTCCTTGGCTTCTCTCCCGGCGACACACCTTAATAACGGGTTAGAGAATCCGCGTCGATAGAGGATGTCTTCTTGTATTGTGTAGCGGGATGCTTTCCTCAAGATTTTCTTGACTTCGTTACGCCCGTTGGGTAGAGTGCCACTTTGTAGGTAGTCTCGGATGGGAGTCATCCAAGTTGCTTCTTCGGTTGCAGCTATCAGATTTACTTGCTCAAAACTTGGGGCCAGTTGTTTTGAGATGGTTACTGCCCCGAAGATGGTGATGTCTCTCACACTTGCTTGCTTTGCTAATTCGTCGCCCTCTCGGTTCTCCTCCCGAGGGATGTGTTTGACTAAGTAGTGGTCCAATCGGCTGAGAAGTAACTTGGTCTTCTTTATATATGCTATGAGTCGTTCTTCTCGAGCTTGGAATTCTCCTAGTATTTGATTAACAATAAGTTGAGAATCGCTGTGAAGACACAAAGAATTGGCCCCGATTTCTATGGCAATTTCTAGTCCAGCTATCACTGCTTCATATTCTGCATCGTTGTTGGTGGCAGCGAACTCCAACCTTATAGCATAGTGCTGTTTGTTTCCCCTGGGAGTGATTATTACCACACCTGCCCCCGAGCCTTGTTCGTTTGATGCACCATCCACAAAGAGATTCCACTTGATATCTTCTGTTATTTCCAATTGCTCCTGATCTTCGTTGGTAGTGAACTCTGCAATGAAATCAGCCATGGCCTGTCCCTTGATGGCGGTGCGAGGGTGATAGGTGATATCATACTGACTCAGTTCAATGCACCATTTAAGTAATCGCCCAGAAGTGTCGGGACGATGGAGTACCTGCCTCAGCGGTTGATCGGTCAGAACTTTGATGGAATGGGACTGGAAGTAGTGACGCAATTTCCGTGATGTGATTAGTAAACAGTATGCTAACTTCTCAAGTTTAGGATATCTGACTTCTGCCCCAGTAAACCTTTTGCTGACGAAGTAAACTGGTCGTTGCGTGTGGTTGTCTTCCCTTACCAAGGCAGCGCTTAGAGCGTGAGATGACACAGCAAGGTATAGGTATAATTCTTCGCCTTCGCTTGGAGACGAGAGTACCGGTGGTTTCTGGAGGTGTTCGATTAGGTTAAGGAAAGCGGTTAAGCATTCATCCGTCCATTCGAACTTTCCTTTATCTTTCTTTAGAGCTTCGAAAAAGGGGACGCACTTGTCCGTTGCCTTGGAGATGAATCGGCTTAGGGCGGCCACTTTTCCATTTAGGCTTTGCATTTCCTTTCGGGTGGAAGGTATCTTGATATCCCGTAGCGCTCGGACTTGTTCAGGGTTTGCTTCAACCCTCGGGCATGGACGATGAACCCTAAGAATTTTCCCAATGATACTCCGAAGGAGCACTTTAGTGGATTCAACTTCATTCCATACTGTCGAAGTACCTGGAACATTTCGCCTAGGTGGCTTACGTGATCTTTGGCTTTCCGTGATTTCACCAGCATGTCGTCCACATATACTTCCATAGTTTGTCCTATTAGCCCCGCAAACATCTTGTTGACGAGGCGCTGGTAGGTGGCTCCTGCATTTTTAAGTCCGAAAGGCATTACCTTATAGCAGTACAAACCCCGGTCGGTGATGAAACTAGTGTGGTCTTGGTCGGGAGCATGCATAGGAATTTGGTTATATCCTGAGTATGCGTCCATAAAAGATAGGAGCTCGTGCCCGGCTGTGCTGTCTACAAGTTGGTCGATTCTGGGAAGTGGGAAGCAATCCTTTGGGCAGGCGTCGTTTAGGTTGGAGAAGTCGATGCAGGTCCGCCACTTCCCATTAGCCTTCTTTACCAGTACCGGGTTGGCGATCCATTCCGGGTAAACAGCTTCTCGTATGAAGTCATTGGCGAGTAGATTCTTTACTTCTTCATCGAGGGCTGCTGATCGCTCTACCCCCATACTTCTCTTTTTTTGTTTTACAGGCGCCTTGGTAGGATCAATGTTTAATACGTGGCAGGCTATGTCGGGGGAGATTCCAGTCATGTCAACGTGTGACCATGCGAATACATCCAAGTTGTGGCGGAGAAAATCGATGAGTTGTTCCTTCAATTCAGCTTTTAGTTGGGACCCAATTTTCAGTAGTCTACTTGAGTCGTGCTTGTCTACAGATATAAACTCCATAGCCTCTGCAGGCTCGGCGGTGGCCTCCTCCTCTTTGTCCCTAGGGTCTAATTCATTGAAAGGGTCGCTGGTGTATCGAAGAGGAGGGGCTTTCTTTAGTTGCTATGCTTCAAGGCTTTTTGTGCAGAGGGCAATCTCTACACCTTTCCCTTTATCCTTCCTGTGGTTGTTGCGAAGTTCAGTTACATAGCAGTCTCGTGCAATATCCTGGTCTCCTTCCACTTCCCCTACTCCATTGTCTGTTGGAAATTTCATTTTCAGGCACCATGGGGCTAGGACAATTTGGAAGTCAGACAAGGCTGGTCTTCCTAAGAAGGCGTTGTAGGCCGAATGGTTTTCTATTAGCACAAATGTCTGTTTCCGTACAACGGAGCGGGGATGGCTTCCAATCTCGACAAAGAGGTCCAGTTGACCGAGGGGCATTTTCGCATCTCCAGTGAAACCGTGCAGTGGTTTATCGCAGGGAGATACATCCTTCATTGATAGCTTCATTTTGTCGAATGCGTGTTTGAACAGGATGTTTACTGAGCTTCCAGTGTCTACCAGGATTCGGTAAACTTCGGCGGGACCGAGTCGGGCAGAGATAACCATGGGATCCATGTGAGGGTACTGCCTTCCTTCTAGGTCACGCTTACCGAATGTGATGTCATCAATTTCTTTCCGCTTCGGATGGCGCTCTTCTATAACCGAATTGACACAGTCTTTATTGTCCCTAAGCGACTTCCCATATCTTTCCATCTCTTTCCATCTTCTGTCTGCGATGTGCGGCCCTCCTGAGATGGTATGGACCACTATCTTCTCTTGACTAGAGCTGCTAGCGTTGCGGTTTCCTCTGTCAGACCCCGGTGAGTGCAGCCTCGGGTTTTCATTGGCGGGAGCTGGAGTCCTGTCCTGACATTTTACATAACGTTCCAGTTTCTTCCTTCTGATGTGTTCCTCAATCAGATCCCGGAGATGATGGCATTCATTGGTATCGTGCCCGTGCGATTCGTGGAAGCGGCAGAACTTTCCAGACTTCTGCGCATTATCTGATTCCTTCTTGTATGGTGGGCGTTTGTATCTAACTTCGCCTTGGGTGGCAAGGAAAATATTTTCAACGGTCTCGTTCAAAGGAGTGTAAGTGTCGAATCTCGGTTCTGGCCGATATATGCGCTTTTCTCCCTTCTTGCCCCCAGCATTGTCTCTGGAATCATTTCTTCGAATGTCTCTTGCCAGCGCAGGGGCGTTGCTGTGAGTTGCCTTGTTCTGCTGTTCTGACTGCCCCTCCACGGCAGCATCCTCAAGCCTCATGTATTTCCCGGCTTCATGGAAGAAATCGGGTAAAGTAGCTGGTTTTTCTTTAGTCAACCTTCTAGCAAATGTAGTGTCTGGATGCACACCACTACAGAGGGCCATTAGGATAAGCTTCTCATCGGCATCTTGGACTGCGGCTGCTGCAGCGTTGAATCTGGTTAGGTATTGCTGCAGCTTCTCTCCAGGTTTCTGTTTGACGCTGGATAAGGAATTAGCGTCCTTAGGTTGCTCCACATGAATGCGGAACTGACTGATAAATTTTTCTTTCAACATTTCCCACGAGCTGATGGATCCCCGGGGTAGATGACAGAACCAGGAGGTAGCAAGATCTGCTAAGAAGAGCGGGAAGCATTTGCACAGTACTCCCTCTGTCGCCCCACTCATGAGCATATGCTGCGTGTACCTCTGTAAGTGTACAACGGGGTCGGAGGTTCCTTTGTAGGGTTCCATTGTTGGCATCTTCCATTCTCGGGGGGGTGATAGCAATTTCGATATTGCGGGCGAAAGGGCTGGTTACCCTAGCGCCTATCCCTCGATCTCTTTGCTCCCGTTGGACACACTCTCTGAATAAGCGTGCCATCCTTTCATCAGAACTTGGAGCAGATAGAAATGAGTTTGGTTCTGTTCTGTGGGATTGATTCCGTCCAGATGACCTGTAGGGATGGTATCGTCTATCATTCCTCATATTTTCCAATGGTTGTCTTTGGTCTTCTGGGAGCATGCTAGGGTCAGCTACATTTGGCCCTTGCCTTGATCTTCCCCTGTTGGGTTCTGATCTAAGCACTTCCTCGGGTCCAACTTCGGGCTGGACTCTAGCTCGGCCCCGTTCACTGGTGTTTCCGTGGTTAGGCAGTACGACAGGCTCAGCTACAGTTGACCTTCGCCCGGTACCTCCCCCATTGGGTTCGGTACCAAACGTTTCCTCAGGCCTAACTTCGGGCTGTGCTCGGTCTCGGCTCCTACCATGGCTACCTCTGCCGTTAGTTCCTTCGAAGAGGGAAGATCTTTGTCGTCTCTGAGATCCTCCAAATTGGGACTCGCCCCATGATTCAGTGTTGCGGTTGGATTCTTCAGCGTCCCTTAAGCGTGACATGAGATGGTCCACCAAGGCTTCCTGCTGGGACGTGAAGCGGTTAGTTACTTCAACCACAACTCTGTCCAAATCTGCCCTAGTAATTGCTGCAGGCTGTTCTGTGGCAGGAGTGGTTGGGTTAGCCTGTCCTTCTTTCGTTACCGTTGCTGGAGGAGGACGATTTACTTGATCCGTGACAACCGGATCTGGAAGACTGCTAGATGCGATGTTTTTTCCTTTGTTAACATCTTTTCTCTGTTTGGGAGGCATGTTTTCCAAGTGGCGAACGATACTGTTAGGAAAACTGTTTAAGTGGATGAAGCTGAAGCTTCGAGCTTAATTTCTCAGTGAAAGCACCAAAAATGTTTGTACAAAAAATGGACAAACACCTCAAAGTCGTATGATTAGTAGATTTTATGTTATTCTTAGAGATTTGGGTGATTTATGCAAATATCTGAAGAGCAGGGGCTAAACTGTAAAAAGACACGCAGATTTATAGTGGTTCAGCCAGAATGTGCCTACATCCACTTTATATGTTATTTCTCTTCTTTTGTCCAGATTACAAGTACAAAGCTTTGATACAAGTAAAAGAAAGTTGTTTGAAAGTTCTCTCCGTGCTTGAGCTCTCAAACTTGTCCCCCATTGTTGTACCCCTGCCCCTCTATTTATAGAGTGAGGCTGGGGGTAGGGGTCTTGGAGGCATATAGCAGCTGGCAGGCCTGGGCTGACGTAATCTGGCCTGGCACGTCTTGGTTCTGTAGTATTTGGTCCGGCGATGATCAGTCCGGCATGGGGTAGGCATCGAGTTGGTCCGGCATCTAGTTGGTCCGGCATCTAGTTGGTCCGGCATTGGTTTGGAGGTAGGTTGGTTCGGTGAGGCGCGTTGGACCGGCAGGGCTTTGGAGGGAGGTTGGTTCGGTGAGGTGTGTTGGTTTCGATCCGGTGGTACTTGGACCGGTGTGGGGTTGGTGATGGTTCGGCAGGGTATGAAGGTAGGTTGGTTCGGTAATTGTTCTGTTCGGTGGGGAATGAGTGTGTTGGTCCGGTTGTGCCTTCCCTTCTCTTGGCTCGGTAGGGGCGAAAACGCTCCCAACATCTGCCAGCAAAAATGGAATCAATCATCTCAGTCATAAAATCCAAAATCAACACCGAAGTCACAGGGACAAAGAGTAACAGGATAAACAAATCAATGTCCAGATTATCACAATATTCAAATGCCTAAGTTATAGAAACCAACCCATAGCAAGTCAAGTTAAAATTCAGAGATGAACAGGTAAAAGAATTATCACAAGCATTTAAGTAAAATCGAATTGCCAAGCAAGAATTAAGAAGAGTTCAAACATATTTATACGAACGAAAATATATGATGTTCGATCCCTATAAATTCTCATATCATCATCGCCATATCATCATTCAAGTTCAAGCAATTACCAGAGCAAGGCACTGGAATAAATCACAAGCCAATAACTCGAATCAAAGTCGAGTATTATCGAATATCGAAATAGGGAAAATTCGCATACCATTTTAACATTCGAGCTCGACAATTTTGAAGCAGCCGTGAACAATTCAACTGATCAAGGAAGCATCAAAGTGAATTAAAAGCATACCAGCAAATGTTTCGAGCATCATTTTTCAAGCGGCGACTCAAATGATCAAAGCCCTAATTTTTAAAGAGGAACGAATTAGCTATTGATTTCATAGAGCAAAGGAGGCGGCACGAAAATAAAAGGATTCGGCCAGAGTTGTTCACATAGGGAAAATGCATATTAAATTTGGGTCGGCCTTCTATTTTTATTTGGGCTTATTTTCTAATTAGGGTTTAATTTGTTTTTAGTTTTAGTTTTTATTTTGAATTTCTTTTAAAAAATTGTTTAATTTTCTAGTCATGGGCTACGTACAAACTACGGGGCGTAGTTTGAGAATTCGCAACTCAGTGGCTGAGTTGTGGTAGGGTTTTGAGCGTAAAGTTAGGTTAGTTGTTAGCGGCTATCGCAAGTTTACGTGTGTAAGCGTCTGACTATTTAATTTCTAGTAGAAACCTTGGGGCATCACGTAGGCAGATTTTTGCCGAAGCTGGGTAAATCTGTGTTGTTCTATTTCTGCATTTATTATTCTGCTATTATCTATGCTGCAATTATTATATATATTTCCACATTAATTTTTATTATTATCAGTATCACCCTATTCACCACCCTCCCTTTAGGGTGAAATTGATCCTACAAGTGGTATCAGAGCTAGGAACAAAAACCAATTTTTTGTTTTAAAAAATTTAATTTTTCAAAAACCAATTTTATTTTAAAAATTCTATTTTTTTAGATGGCTTCTTTTAATAATGCTTTTGCTGAGGGTCAGTCCATAGTTTGACCACCCATGTTCAATGGTGAATATGCTTACTAGAAAATAGAATGAAAATTTTTCTGAAAACCATAGATGCATGGAATATTTTTGAGACGGGATATAGGACACCAACCATAGTGGTAGATATTCAGGAAGTAGAAAAA
The DNA here is from genome assembly GCA_030737815.1 of Allium fistulosum. Lineage (NCBI taxonomy): Eukaryota > Viridiplantae > Streptophyta > Magnoliopsida > Asparagales > Amaryllidaceae > Allium > Allium fistulosum. The sequence goes on from CM060905.1 coordinate 928,784,710, forward strand.
CCTATGGATCAATGGATAGATCTTGAAAATAAACTACAAAATGCTAATGCTATATTAATGAATACTATTATCTGTTCATTAGATAAAATTGAATTTAATCGTGTCTCACATGGTCTAACTGCGCAGGAAATTTGGCACACACTTGAAGTGACTCACGAAGGAACCTCCCAAGTTAAAGAATCTCGCCTTGCCATGCTTAGTAGCGAATACGAGAACTTCATAATGGCCAAGGATGAAAATGTCAAAGAGATGTATGGACGACTTTCTAATCTTGTATACAAATCAAAAGCTCTTGGAAAACCATACACATAATTGGAAATAGTCCGAAAAATCCTTAGAGTCCTTCAACGAAATTTTGAAGCGAAAGTTACTGCCATTCAAGAATCAAAGGATTTGAAACAAGTTAAGGTTTAAGAACTCATTGGAAATCTCATCACTTATGAGCTAGAAATGAAATTCAAGGAAGAACGTGAAGGAGGTGATACTCGAAAGAAATCAATAACTCTCAAAGGAACAACTGAAAGTGATGATGACAATGATGATGATGGAGCAGCTGAACTGGCACTGATAATAAAGAAATTCAAAAGGTGGAATCACAAGTATGGAAATCCAGCTCTAAATCAACAACTGAAAAGCAGAATAGTCAAAGTTCTAGACAACTCAGAAGAGCAGGAGATCATCTGTCACAACTACAATAAACTCGGTCATATCAAGCCAAATTGTCCTCAGAATCGACTCAGCCGAGGAAAGAAACCGAAAAGGAGAAGTTTTGTAGCTACTTGGGATGAAACTGATGAAGTTGAGAAAAGCACTGGCAGTGAGAGTGAAAAAAAAAATTTGTGTCTTCAAGGAGAAACAACTGACAGTGATGATGACGAGCTAAGCGAGGTATCAAAAGTTACTCATTCAGAATTACTTATATATTTTCATGAAGTAAATGTCTGTTTTGAAAGACTTAGGGAGAAGACACTAAAATTGAATCACAAAGAGATAGTTTGATAGAATTAAATAAACAGCTTGATCAATTGGTTAAAAACTATCGAAATAAGAGCCCTAAGTGTGATAGGTGTCCATCATTCGAAGAAGAAATTAAAAAATCAGAAATTAAAATAAAATCACTTGAAAATGAAATTCTGATTTTGAAAGAAAGTGAAAATACCAGGAGAGAAAATTCTATTAAAAAGTGCACTCATTATTGAATGAAAATGAATCTCTCGAAACACAAGTCCAACAATTGTCTACAACTTTAGGAAAATTTTCAAAAGGAGAAAGATCGCTAAATATGTTATTAGGGAAACAAACTGTAAATACTGTTAGACAAGGACTTGGGTATAATCAATCTGAACGTGTTAGAAGCGAAATTAATCAAGTCAATTCCAAGTGCACGATTTGTGGAAAAACTGGACATAATCACAATAATTGCTGGTATAGACCCAAACACGTGAAAACCATACCAATTTGGGTTCCCAAAGGCACGAATATAAAATCCCTTAAAGTCAAACAAATCTGGGTGCCAAAAGGAACAAATACAAATTGTCTTGGATCTACACAAACATATTTTTCAAAATCATTTGTGACTAACAATCATGGACCTATAAAAACAAATAGGTCACAAAAAATCTTTTCTCGTGTAGGTGTGGTAGCAGGCTAAGGAACAACAAAAGTGTTACCTGGATTCTGGTTGTTCCAGGCACACGACGGGTGATGAATCAAAGTTCCTTAGCCAAGTACAAAGGTGGTAGAGTCACAATGGGCAACAACAAAAAATTATCGACAAAGGTAAAATAGGTAACGATACATTTATCCTGAACGATATATTAAATGTGAAAATCTGCACCATAATCTGATTTAATTCAACCAGTTATGTGATAAGAAAATAAATGTTGATTTTTATTCCGATTAGTGCAAAAATGTTGACCAATCATCTTTTCATTCTTGAACTATTTCATATAGATTTGCTTGGACTAACTATATTGCAGGTTTAGATGATAAGAGATGTTGTCTTGTATTGATTGATGATTACTCAAGATACATGTGGAAATATTTGTTTATTTTACTGATTCTAGACCTGACATTATTTTCATTGTTTGTTTATTTTCACGGTTTCAGTCAAATCCTTAAGTAACCACATTTTAAAAGCTGTAAAATGATTATAAGGTATTAGTTGCACACTTCATGGTTTGGTCTATGATATCTATCTAATGATAACTTTGAGTCAAAGGGGAATACAGATGCAGATTACACCGGTAGTTGAAAAAAAAAGTACTAGTGGAACGTGTTTTATGTTGAGACATTCATTAGTTGCATCACATTCAAAAATTTTTTTTGCATAATTTTCATTTTAACTCATTTTCAATTGGCAGACATTTTTTTCAGAAAACCCCTTCCAAAAAATAATTATTGTCGACTTCGTTTCAGATTAGACATTTTAGAAATTTGACTTTATATTTATTTTTGGATTTGATCTTAAATGAATAAATTAACTAATCTGACTCCCTACAGGTTATCAAAAAGAAAAAAAGTTACTGAAAAATGTGATGAGTGTTGATATTAATCATACATTATGACTTGAGAAAGTATATTTAGTAAATTTCTTTAAAAATTTAAACAAAATTTATAATAACTTTGATTGGTAAAAATTCCATGGCCACCTCTACTTCTATCATATTTCTAACGACCATCACTCATCAAAATCCAATATAGTATGTCAAATTATGGTATTTAAAACGGAAAATTATTCATTTTTTTAATTAGCAATAAAATTATCCAAAGTATTCACTCTCATTTAAAAGTCCTTACGGTTATGCAAGGGTGAATTACTTGGAATCTTTGATTATGTGCTTTCATGCTCATTTAAAAGTCCTCACCGTTATGCATGTATGGAACACAAATCAAAATTGATTATTAAATAGACAAGTTGATTCTAATCCCATTTAAAAGTCGTCACGGTTATGCGTGGTTAGAAGATGCTTGAAATTCTTTTTTTTAAATAAAAATTGGGAATACTACTAATCTCATTTAAAAGTCCTAATGGTTATGCATGGTTAGTAGGTATTCAAATTACTGATATAAATATACCACAAATAGACACAACTATATGGTTTTATATGCCGATATCACCCCTATCACTCTAAAGTGGAATATGCGCCTAACAGAGTATTTATGACTTTTGTTTGATTTTTTATTGAAATTTAATATTTATACTCGATTGGGTATTAATGTTGTATTAATGTATCACTTTAACTCTATTTTTCTAACATTATTTCTCTTTTGCTGATAACAAAAGGGGGAGAGAAAAGTTAAGATTTTGGAAAATAAAGTTCAAATATTTTATTTTTTATTTACATATTCCCATCTAGGTTCATTTGCATATTTTTATTTATTTTCATCCATATATAAGGGGGAGCTTTGTTGTAGAGAGGGGGCATTCAAATAGGGGGAGCCAATAGATTTCATCAAAGACTAAATACATTTAATAAAGTCAAAATTCTAATATATGTTTATTACCATCAAAAGGGGAGATTGTAGAATATGCTAGTATATGAATTTTGTTTGATGATAATAAACATATATATATTCGTTTAAATGTATTTGTTATTGTACTATTTTATTTTTCACACAGTTAAATAAATATTTATTGGATAAAATAAATAACACATAATTCAAATTCAAACAAATATTTTATTCAAACAAATATTTTATTACAAATTTAAATAGTGCAAATTTGAGCTCTCACTACATTTACACATTGTCAATTACAATACAATTTCAATTACATCACAATTTTCAATTTACATATTACTCTTCACTACATATTTACTCAACACTTGGGTTTTTATCTTCAACTCTGTTCTAGCTTGAATCCAGCATCTGAGCTATCTGCAAAATAAACACTGACGTAGTAAAATTGAAAAAGAAATATTTTGCAGTATACAATAAAAGTGTGTGTTTGAAAATATCATTTGCCATGGTTATTTGGGTTGTTCTTCATCATTTATTTTGAATTCATCTACACGAACAACTTGTGACATGCACAGTGTATTATTGTACATGCCACAAGGCCGTGCACACCAATATACACTTGATAAAATTGTAGGGACAGGTGAGCACAAGGTCAAACCCAAGCAAAAGTTGGATTCAACTCAGGTGCATGCAAACAAAATTTAGTTCAGAAAGTACAAAAACTCAAGGCAGCTCTCTAACTAATGTACACATGAAGTCTCAACCAAAACAACAAAACATACTCAGGTCCAACAAATATGACAACTGCCTCAATCACATGTACAAAGGATAGAGCAAATCCAGACTTCAAAAGGCCAACAAGAACCAAACAAGACAACAAATGTACAAAGTCATCAACAACATATGGAACTAGATACGAAGCCATGGATACATACTGCACTAGTTCAATGAAATAACAACATGAGCCAGATATATGCATACAAAGAACATAAACATGATTGAGACCATACTTCAGTGCATATGTACAGTAGTGCAAAGCATAATGGAACCACATACAACATATCATGGATATGCCGACCACCCTAAAATCAAGCTACAACATACATATATACGTGTATGTTCACACATGTATATACACAGTGCATACTTACAAAACAAAGAGACTCGAGTACACATGAAACCAGAGAGATGAAGAACAAAATGAAGTTCAGACCAAAATAAAAGGGAACCCAGACTTGTAGAGACCATTCAAACCGAGATAACATGAATTCAATATACAGAACTAAAGTGGACTAGATTTCAAGAGGTGACAACAAAGCTTCAAAAGACTCAACCAAAAAGGCCTCAACATAATGTACATGTGAAGATCAAAACAAAATGTTCAAGCAACTCAACATGGCATGGTCAAGTGCAAATGAAAAAAACATGCTCATAGGTACACATATCAAGACATGCATTCAGACCAGTCAACTTGAAGCAATGCAAGGAAGCAAACAAGTAATGTAACCTAGACCAGAATCATACATGGAAGCAAGCACTCGAAAAATATGACAATGGAGCATACATGTGTAGACACTGGAACAAGACAGCATCTCGAGTTTCAAACTGCAAATGCAACTCAGGCTAGATCAAGCTCGAAAACACATGAAAATATGCTCAGGTCATACACATATATACATACATATATGTATGTATGTATGTATGTATACACATGATGAACACACTTGAACCAGACTTGTATGCATATATATATCAGTTTCAGAGACATGAACAAAACAATGGACCAAAGTGCAAAGCAATAGAGCAGTGGGCACTTCACAATGCAACCAGAGTTCATAAATACAATTTTACAGAGAGATGCAGCAGTCCAAACATACGCATGAAGACTCAAAGTAGTGAACCAGATCAACATACCAAGCAGACTGCAACAAAATAGTTGTGAACACATATAAGTGAACATGAAACAGAGACATGAATTATTTCAAGTGTAGACACACACACATATATACATACATGTATGTATATATGTATACACTCATGAAGACCATTTCAAACTTCACAAAACTCCAGCAACATGAAGGCAGTTCGAACCAGTTAAAGTATATAAAAATAAAGAAATTCAGAGCAGTGAAGTCAATGAACAAGTCAGAGTATATCTAAAATTCAAAAGGCACATTCATCTGCCAGGAAAAATGGAATCAATCATCTCAGTCATAAAATCCAAAATCAACACTGAAGTCACATGAACAAAGAGTAACGGGATAAACAAATCAAAGTCCAGATTATCACAATATTCAAATGCCTAAGTTATAGGAACCGACCCAAAGCAAGTGAAGCTAAAATTCAGAGATGAACAAGTAAAAGAATTATCACAAGCATTTAAGCAAAATCGAACGGCCAAGCAAGAATTAAGAAGAATTCAAACATATTTATACGAATGAAAATATAGGATGTTCGATCCCTATAAACTCCCATATCATCATCGGCATATCATCATTCGAGTTCAAGCAATTACCAGAGCAAGGCATTGAAATAAATCGCAAGCCAATAACTCGAATCAAAGTCGAGTATTATCGAATATCGAAAAAGGGAAAAATCGCATACAATTTTAACATTCGAGATCGTCGATTTTGAAGCATCCGTGAACAATTCAACTGATCAAGGAAGCATCGAAGTGAATTAAAAGCATACCAGCAAATGTTTCGAGCATCATTTTTCAAGCAGCGGCTCAAATGATCAAAGCCCTAATTTTTAAAGAGGAACAAATTAGCCATTGATTTCACAGAGCAAAGGAGGTGGCACGAAAATAAAAGGATTCGGCCAGAGTTGTTCACAAAGGGAAAAGGCATATTAAATTTGGGCTGGCCTTCTATTTTTATTTGGGCTTATTTTCTAATTAGGGTTTTATTTTTATTTTAGTTCTAGCTGTTATTTTGAAATTCTTTTAAAAAATTGTGTAATTTTCTAGTCGTGTGATTAAGTACAAATTACATGGCGTAATTTGAGAATTCGCTACTCAGTGGCCGAGTTGTGGCACGGTTTTGAGCGTAAAGTTAGGTTAGTCGTTAGCGGGTGTTGCAAGTTTACGTGTGTAAGCGTCTGACTACTTAATTTCTAGTAGAAACCTTGGGGGTAGCACATAGGCAGGATTTTGCCGAAGCTGGTAAATCTGTGTTGTTCTATTTCTTCATTTATTATTCTACTATTATCTATGCTGCAATTATTATATATATTTCCACATTAATTTTTATTATTATTAGTATCACTCTATTCACCCGCCCCCGCCTCCCCCCCCCCTCTAGGGTGAAATTGATCTTACATGCATGATATCAGGCATACTCGCAGTTATATAGAGTAGTGATCCAATCATTCCCCTGTATAGTTTTTGGTCGACATCTTTTGACATGTCTTCTTTATTCAAAGCTTCATTGTTTGCCATAGGAGTGGGTTTTCCACTCGCAGTGGTCATACCAAACTTATTAATTAGATCCCGAGCATACTTTTCTTGAATAATGAAAATACCACTATCTAATTGTTTTATTTGCAATCCTAAAAAGAAAGTAAGTTCACCTATATGACTCATCTCAAACTCTTTTGTCATTATTTCAGAAAACTCTTTGTTCATTTCATTGTTTGTTAATCCAAAAATTATATCATCTACATATATCTGTACTAATTTGATATTATTTTTGTTTCTTTTAATAAAAAGAGTATTATCTACTTTACCAATTTCAAAATTTGATTGTAATAAGTAAGATCTTAGTCTATCATACCAGGCTCTAGGAGCTTGTTTTACACCATATAAAGCTTTCTTTAATTTGTAAACATGATTTGGAAATTTTTCATCTACAAAAAGTGAGGTTGTTCAACATAAACATCTTCTTTAACAAGACCATTTAAAAAGGCACTTTTGACATCCATTTGAAATTATTGTGGTTTGCAAAAGCAAGTAGAATTCTAATGGCTTCTAATCTTGCCACGGGTGCAAAGGTTTCATCATAGTCTATTCCTTCTTCTTGACAATAACCTTGCGCGACTAACCGAGCTTTATTTCTAACGACCTCACCTTGTTCATTAATTTTATTTTTATAAACCCATTTAGTTCCTATTATAGTTTTGTCCTCAGGTCTAGGAACAAGTTCCCATACATCATTTCTGGTGAATTGATTCTGTTCTTCTTGCATAGCAAGAATCCATGAATCATCATATGATGCTTCCTTTGGATTTTTGGGTTTAATGGTTGATATAAAAGCAACATTACTCATCTTGTTTAGTTGATTTCTAGTTCTAATAATAGATTCTATATTTCCTAGTATATTTTCTATAGGATGATCTTTTAAAAACCTTATCTTTTTATTAGGATGAATAGTTTCACAATTTGTTTCATTTGATTCATTATTTAAAGTAACAAAATTGTCTTCATCATTTATTTGAACAAAATGTTTGAAATTTTCATCAAAAAATACATGCATTGTTTCTTCAATGGTGTTAGTTTTTAAATTGAAAACTCTGTATGCTTTACTTCAATTGGAATATTCGATAAAGATTCCTTTGTCGGATTTAGGATCAAATTTATCCAAATTGTCCTTTGTATTTAGAATAAAGCATTTACTTCCAAAAACTTTAAAATAAGATAACTTTGGTTTCTTATTGAAAAGAAGTTCATATTGTGTTTTATTGGTTAGAGGTCTAATTAAAATCCTATTCAAAATGTAACAAGCTATAGCGACTGCTTAAGCCCAAAAATTTCTTGGTAATTTACTATCAGAAAACATAGTTCTTGCACACTCTTGAATCGTCCTATTTTTATGCTCTACCACTCCGTTTTGTTGTGGATTTCTTGGAAAGGAAAAATTATGAGTTATTCCTTTTTTATTACAGAAATTCCCCAAATTTTCATTTTAAAATTCTCTACCGTGATCACTACGAATAGTATTGATTTTTAAAGAAAGTTGATTTTGAATTCTTTTTGCAAAATTTTTAAATAAATCAAAAGCATCACATTTAAGTTTCAGAAAAATTATCCATGTAAATCTAGAATAATCAACTACAATTACAAAAACATATTTACTATGATTTATTGACTGAATTTGAGATGGACCAAAAAAATCTAAATGAAGTAACTTAAGAGGTTTTGAAGTTGAAATCATATCTTTCAATTTATATGAACACTTCATAAGTTTTCCTAATTAACAAGCATCACATATACTATCTACTTTAAAATCCATTTTAGGGAGACCTCTTACTAAATGAAGTTTTGAAAGTCTAGATAAGAGTTTGAAATTCAAATGCCCAAATCTTTTATGCCAAATATAAGGGTCACTTATATTAGCCAAAAGACATAGGTTATCATTTGAGATTTTCATACTGAGAATATAAATATTTTTCTTCCTAATTCCTTCAAAGATAATATTTGATTTATTATATTCGATGTGACATTTATCCTTTTCAAATTTAATTTTGTACCCCTTATCACATAGTTAACTTATGCTAAGTAAATTGTGTTTTAGATTCCTAACTAAAAAAACGTCAGAAATAGTAGGAGTTTTAGAGTTACCGACATTGCCGATGCCAATCACATATCCTTTTGAGTTGTCACCAAAGTTGACCGGTCCTCCATCTTCATAAATTATGTCATTTAGTATCTTCGAATTGCTAGTCATGTGTCTCGAACATCCACTATCAAGTATCCATTTATTTTTCTTCATTTGCACCATTTGTCCATTGAGTGTTGATTCATCAAAAGCCATATAACACATCTGTTTCTGCACAACACACCAATTTGGTAGATGACTTGATTTTCTATAATAATAATATGCAGACTTATGAAACAATAATGGTATGGATAATTTTGAACTAGTGTTTACAAAATCTCCAAAAATTGCCATTTAAAACTTTTTCATAATTCATATTATGATAATTTTGAAAACCAATGCTCTGATACCAAATGTTGGAAATGCGGATTACGGATCTTAAGGCAGAATTAACACTAGAGGGGGGTAAATAGTGTTTAATTCATTTTATGAATCTTTTCAAAAATTTCAAATTAAACCCAAACATATGCAATTCAGAAATACAGAAACAATCACAGAATCAGACACATATGCAAATAGTAAATAAAAGCAGTAAAAGAAAGAACACACCGGAATTTTATACTAGTTCGGAGTTACCAGACATCCAGTCCCACACAATTTCTTGTGCAGATTTCTTTTCAAATATAATGTCAATATTACAACCTCGATTTCAAGGCCACGAGATACACCCTTCTGTCTTTGAGTCCAGGGCAAACTCTCTTGATTTAACCAGGCAACAAGATCACCTAATTGATTTACGGTCTATAATCACACCCAATTGATTTACGGGCCACAATCACACCATTTCCAATATCACTTTGATATATAGAGAGACTCGATACACTTCTTTGATTACAAATTATCCTATAACTCTGAATAGCACTAAGATCTTTGAGATAGAGTGACAGAGAACCAAACTAGAGATGATCGAGTTTGATTCACTTAGGATTTCGGTAGAGTTTTGTTAAATATAAGAGAATATTTGAGTGGAGAAGAAGGAGTGAAGAAATAAAGAAAAATTAACTTAAAATTCATTGAAAACAACTGTTATTTATAGAAGAACAACAGCCATGTCCATTCTTGAAAGGTTATGACGAATAGACACTTCATTTGAAAATTTAAAATTTGAATTTCTACGGTCACCATGTCGACATAGGGGGATGGGGTATGTCGACATGCCCTAGTGAATTTTGAAAATTGATTTTTGTTTTTAAATATATTTTCTTTCTAAAATTTGTCAAAACAATTTCTAAAGTTTTCAAACCATTTTGAATATAGTTCAAACTTATAAAAGAGATTTAAAAAGTAATCCTAAAAATATATAATTTCTAATATAAAAGTAATATTAAAAACTAAGTATAGAATATATTTTTGAGATTTAAAGCTTATAATATTAGAACCAGAAGATGGTTTAAAAAAAAGAGAAGATTTTTGAAATCAAAATATAAACGATAATAAAAATAGTTTAAGGCTAAAATGTTTAAACTGAGAGAGATGACTTTTAAAAAGTTTTTGGAAAAATATTCAAAATAAATCACTTTGAAAATTTCATGGATTCCATTCCACTAGAGAAGGTCGTGGGTTGCATCCTACTACTAAAGCGAAAAGGTGGATTCCATTCCACTATTAAAATCTGAATAAAGATTTTAGTGCTACTATGAATTTTTAACATAAATCTAGACACTATTACTTATCTTGATATCTTGAACTCTTGAAATCTTGAACTCTTGATACTCATGAGTCTTCGGTCTTGGTTTCTTCAATCTTGAATTCATCAGCCTTGAATCTCTATACTCAATCTTGAATCTTTATACTATACAGTCTACATTCTCAGTACCTGCATATATATATATATATATCCTGCATATACATACATATCTAGACAAGAATACTAGTATTTATATTTTATAACAAGTCCTAAGGTTGTTGTCATCAAAACTATCATCTCGGGAACTAACACTGAGATGATAATGAACTGTCACACCCGGAGATGCATGCACTTTAATGTTTTAGTTTTTGCTTTTGTTTCTCTTCTTTGTATCTGGACTTGATTTTGTTAGTTGGATATTTCAATTATAAAACTGACTCGAATGTGAAATCCAACATTTATAATTCTGAGTCTCATCCGAACACTCACATATCACCTCGAATGACACTCGATCTCAAATGATCACATCTCGCCTCGAACAGCACACGATCTCAAATGATCACATCTCTCCTCGAATGGGACACAATCTCAAAAGATCACATTTCGCCTCGAACGGCACACGATCTCGAACGATCGCATTTCTCCTCGAGCGGCACACGATCTCGAATGATCACATTTTTCCTTGAGTGGCACACGAACTCGAATGATCATATTCCGCCCCAAACAGACGCTTGATCCCAAGCGATAATCATCAGCCTAGGACAGCTATGAATTTTATTAACAGTCTCGAACGATCGTTACCAACAATCAGGCAAGATCATTGATCTCTTCACAGGTCATCCGCAGGTTTCGAATATCGGGCTTAGGGCAATACAAAACATGCCTTCCTATTGCAAGGCATGTTTTGGGGGGCAAAGTGTTAACCCGCCTTTTGGCAAGGCAGTATAAAGGCGGATTTAACCCAATAGACTTCGCGATTGTTGAGGCTGGAATATCATAAACTTGGTTCAGATGGATGGATGGACAATCAACTATGGATAATAATATGAAGCTAGGACTAAGCATAGTCGATGGATAAACGATGCAGGACTTGTAGAAAGGATTAACTTCGGGTCGGCATAAGGTTTGCTTCGGGTCGGCATTGGTGTTACTTCGGGTCAGCATTGGTTTCAATTCGGGTCGGCATGGGATCAACTTCAGGTCGGCAGAGAAGAGTCTACTTCGGGTCGGCTTTGGTTTCACTTCAGTTCGGCATGGGATCAACTTCAGGTTGGCGTAGGAGTTGCTTCGGGTCGGGTCGACATATGTTATACTTCGGGTCGGCATGCTAATTCACTTCGGGTCGACATAGTCACTACTTCGGGTCGGCATAGTCACTACTTTGGGTCGGCAAAGGAATTCACTTCGAGTCACCACAGGAACTACTTCGGGTCACCATAGAAATTACTTCGGGTCAGCATAGGGCTTACTTTGGGTTGGCATATGATCTACTACGGGTTGGCATATGATGGATGAGTTGGGCTTGGTGATCGTTATGGTGGGACCACGTAGGTGAGAAGGCCCTATAGCTGGATTTTCACCTATAAATACAGCAGGCTTGGCTTCAGAAAAAGGGGGCTTCATTCTGTTTCTCTTCATCTTCAACCTAGAGGCTACTCTACCATTTTTATTCTGGAATTATGGATTGTAACTATAATCAAATTTCAGTATAATGAAAAGGATTATTCTGGAGTGGATGTAGATCGGAGTTAGTCGAACCACTATAAATCTTATCTCTTTTACTTGCTTTCATTTTAATTTGATTATTCTTCATATTATATTCTCTACATCACATTCTATCTGTGATCTGTGATGGGATATTGGTGCTTTCGCTTATGATTGGGTCTTGGTGTTCAATTTTGACCCTAACACCTTAAATTTTAACAACATAGTGGAAAAGTTTAGAACTTCGCCATGTAGGGTTTTAATGATTTTCCAGAGTTAGGCAGATTCATGGAGAAATTCATGAAGATATCACGAGAGTTGCTTGATCTGAGAAGCTTGGAAGTCATAGATAGGATTATATTCTTAACCATTTTCCTTCTCCGAGATAAGGGTGACTGATCTTTATGTTTTCTTCAATGGGCTGAATGTGAAGGTTAAGGGGTAGTTCCAAGGTCGGTCTCCCATCCTCTAAATTGGTCGTAGCCGAAAGGATGATATCGCTGGCTTTTCCGAGAGGGAATAAATGATGGAGGTTCAGCCCTCCTTCTAGCGCTAAAAATGTTAACGTATAATTTCGTCTACACCAACATCCTAAGGTCCGAAGGTGTAACTTTGGAAGATGATTTGATTATATGTCCTGGATATGAATTACCGAGATGAGAGGTAGTGTTACTAGAGTTACTATACGTTAGGCTATTGAGTATAAACGACGAATATGAAGAAAATAAAGTACTGAAAGTAAATAACACCGAGACTTCTATAGTTGTTCGGGATGAAAGTCCCTGCATCCACTATTCTTTCCTTATTTGGTCACTCTTACATAGCTGAGTGGCTTATTACATTGAGTCTAAGCGTTTCCGCCATTAGAAAGTTTTTGATTAGAGCCCTAATATAGGAGGGTACTATGTAATTTTATGTCAGTTCTTTTGTGCCTCCAAAAAATCCCTTATGCCTTGGGATTGCCGCCTATTTATAGCCAACATGCTATATTGCCATTGTTGGAGATTCTTCCCATGGATTAATGAGGTTACTAGTTATAAGGTTGCAATTGAAGCTTGTTCTAGATATCTAGCATTGCTACTTGTAAAGTGCAGATTAATGAGTTGTCTTTCTACCTAAATGGTCCCTTGTATATGAGTCGTATATTGCTTTATTAATCGTTCGACCGTTGATTTCTCCGTGCTATAGTTGGGTTCTTTGGACCTTAGATCTGTTAACAGGCTACCCTCTTTGACATGTGGTATCATTCTCCTAAAATGGATTCAACTCGTTCGTTCCTTTAAACGCATACATATTATAACTCTTGTAATACATGCTGGACTTTCCTTAGGAAGATAATCACTATTTTTGCTATTGAGAACTTTTGGTATAACATTTCCTTATGAAATTAAATCTCTAGCTAAATTGTTTGTTATTGATAGTTAAATAACCGACTATCAAATATTGGTCGGTTTTAAAAGCTATCGTTGTTGGTTCAAAGAGACGGAGATCAAATATATTATCTAAAAACCACTTTGAACTGGCATACATGTTCGAATCGAAAACATCTTGAAGATGATCTAAGACAGAGTTCTTTAAAATGCAAGGGATGCTTGTTACTAATCCAAAGGATGTAGCAGAAGTAGTGCCGTCAGTTTGGTCAGACATAGAACAACTTGTATAGATGAATGATGGCATTGCATTTTTGCCTAAAGGGTAGTGTTAGCATTTCAAGTGGGATTTGCTAAAAGATAAAATGTGGCCTCGAGCCTTAGAACTGGGAATGACTAAAACATGATATATGCTTCAGGGCTATGTGGGTCGCACCCATTAGGGTACGAGCATCACCCTTCTAGATCACTATTATGGATTTGGTATTTGCATGAGAGCTCTCGAGAAAAGGTGGTAAAAAAACCGGGGCGATGATACATTCGGTACTACCCAATAAGGGGTAGGTCAGTCCTGATTTGTGGGGGTCCATATGAGGCTCTCGGTACATTTTTTAGAGGAGTACTATGGCAGGCAGTACCTCAGTGTCTTGTCATTGTATGGAATCCATTCTCCATTACGTGCCTTTCGGATTTAGTTGTATACCTATTATACTGGAATATAGTTAACGCATGATTTTGGGCTAAGATTCAATATTTATTTTAAACCCTAGACATTATTATAATATCATAAGGTTTCCTATGAAATGGTTTGGCAATCGTATAGTAAAAACCCATTCGTGTTTATTTGTGGCATGGTCTTACGAGATACTTTATTTTTGAAAGGTTTTATAACATTAAAATCCATTTGCATTGTATTTCTCACGCTGGATTTCCATACTAATCCAGGAGTTTTTTTATAACGCTCGGATCAGCTGTAATGCCCCAGAAATTCATGGAATCTTATTTTAGTTGAATTTTGAAAATATTTGAAATTATTTGTATAGGAATATATGGAGTTAATTGTGTGCAAGTATGTGTGCATGTGTGCACGTGCACACTGATATGGCACAAGGAAGAACTCCAGATTTCTTGAATTTAAAACAAGAATTAAAAAGCAATACAAACATGATTTTGCAACATGGATATTTGATTTCTGGAATTATATGGATCATCCCAGAAAATAAGAAAAGTAAGTTTTATTTTAAATCAGTAAACAGATTTTATTTAAAATCCAAAATAAAATATACACATATATGTTATAAGGATTTGAAAAACCTGTATACATATAGGTGCATATGTTTCTGAAATTAAGAGGAATTAAATAAGCCTAGATAAGATATGTATACAAATATACATTTTTAAGTACTGAAAGGTATATATAAGCAAGTGAAACTATAACACTAAAATGGCAAAAGACGAATTGCAAGCAAAATAATTGCTTTAGGCAGAAAATAGAAAGGAGGATTTTAGAAAATAAACAAGTAAACAATGTCACACAATTATCATGACTTGGTAAGAATATAATATATATATTCTGGAAAATAAAAAGGGGAGGCATGTCTCACATATGGCCGGGATATTAAAGGTGAAAAATAAACAAATTTGAAATGCAAAATGCATGAGTTTTGGCCAGGGTAGAAATGGGATTTTACAATGATAAAACCCTAGAAAACCTCTCTTATAAACCCAAGTATAAACCAGAAAAAAAAATCATTTGCTACCCAAAAACATTTAAGAAAACAAAGGAGAAAATATTTACAAGCAGAAAAACAAGTTTTGAAAAGGATTCTTTTCTGAGTTAGCAAGAGAAGCATTTTTCTGTGAGTAATCTCACTAAACCCATGGAATTAAGTCCTGTTATGAGGCAGCCAGATTTATGTTATTTTCTACATGTTTTTGATTCCATTACTATGGTTTTAATGGATGCTTCAATGGATGTTTTAATGGGTGTTTCTGGATGTTTTGATTGATTTGATGATTGAATGTTTTGCTCTGTTTGGTTACACCCAAAAAGGTAAAGTATAAAATCATGAAAGTAAATAGAGAATACTTGTAACTGGTTTAGATATGGCATGGAAAACATAGAAACCAAAATGTATATGAGTTGCATTACACTTGTGTAAGTGCTGAGGCTCAAATGAAAGATTCAAGGTTGCAATGGAAATATCCAAAAGTGCTGAACCCTTGATCAAATAGAAAATCCATGAGCCAGAAATCTTGTTTAAGCTAGATCTTGAATTTAGTTCAAACATGGTTGCTTATGAAACAATAATAACCCACATGCCTAGTCTTTATTCCTAGTTGTAATTATTCTCGTATTTTCTTTAAGCCAAAACACTTGAAAATATGATTTTCCCTGGACATGAATGTTAGATTGTTCTTGAGTTATGCTTGTAAACTCTATGTAATGTTTCATGTATACTGGGATTTAGTCACCTAGCTATCTCACGATAGGATTAAACATGAACACTTAGTAAATAAACTAAGGATTGTGAGCCAAGAAGACTGCTGGAATGCTTGTCATATTTGAAGTATGCAAGTTGGCACATGGTTTGTTTAAGCCCTGAGATCTTTGTGCAATATTGTGAATTATTTTATTGCAATTTGTCCCCGTGATTCCTTTATGGCAGATGAGGCTAGGAATTAATTTGGTAAATGCAACCTTAAATTGATGAAGTAGGAACTTGAGTTATTCCTAAGATGGTTGGACTGGAACTATGATAGTTCCTGAGTATTTCTATTTGAAACCTATGTTTGCATGGTTGAATATGTGTATATAATTAGTCATAAACAAGTCAGGCAAATTGATCGAAGATGATATGATCGAAGATGATATGCCCACTTGAACAAAATATTTATGTCTCACTCATTTACCTAATATCATGGAATTTTTTATTTTACTCATACCAGATCTTGTATCTGACCCTTGTTTGCTTATGGCATCTGGGGTGTCTCATCTAAAATGGGACAGCCTCTAATGTTCTTTCAGGGAATGCTGGATCTAAATAGGAAGCTGCTGTGGCTAATGAGAGTGATTATATAAGCATGCTAAATTAGAATTAAATAAGAACTTAGAATGAAATATTTGCATGTAATCTGGGAAGTTTTTATAGTTCTGTTTTGGTTGTTATGTAATGATCTTAAAGGTTTGGATTTATTAGTTGTTCTAAATGAATCTAGTGATGTATTAAGTTTGGGATTAATCTAAAGACTTGGTTGAATTTTTGCAAGAAAATATATATTTGGGTATTGTGATGAAAATCTGTAAATGGTATATGCCTGTATTTGAGAAATAGAAATGTATATGTACATACATTGTATTAGATAATTTCAAGATACTTAAAACCTTAAGTTTGAAGGTTAAAAATCTGAGTCTAGCTATAAAAACCTGGAATTATTCTTGTGGATATTTTTAAGTTCATATAAATTAGATATGCATAGGATTTACTGACTTGTTACAAATAATCAAAAGAATATAGTAATTAACCTTAGTCAGAATTGCTAGAATCCAAATCAAGCAGGATACACTTGTTTAACAAAAATATATATACTCTGAATTTAAACAAGATAAACACTTACATCCTCATATGTATGTGTATATTACTAGGGATGCACTGATATATTTATATTGGTAATAAGTTTTGAATCCTGGTTGAATTGTTTGAAAGAAAAGAAAATGACTCTGATAGTTCAAAGGAAGTTTAAATCAAACCCAAAAGTGTAAATGAATGTAGGTGGACATCCAGACACATATAAATTGAATATGCATGTGCATGTACATAGAAATCTAATTTAGACGTCTGTCTTAATAATTTAGACGTTTTAGATTAAACTTAGACGTCAGTCATAATAATTTAGACGTCTAAGATCTAATTTAGACGTCTGTCAAATAAAAATTTAGATGTCTGAATTTAGTTCAAAATGTTTTCTACTCTCTATTTAAAATTTAGACACTCTGAGACGTCTGTCATAATAATTTAGACGTCTGAGATCTAATTTAGACGTTTGTCAATAAAAATTTAGATGTCTGAATTTAGTTCAAAATGTTTTCTACTCTCTGTTTAAAATTTAGACACTCTGAGACGTCTGTCATAAAAATTTAGTCGTCTGAGATCGAATCTAGACGTCTGTCATAGAAATTTAGACGTCTGAACTGCTGATTTTGTCTAATTTGCCTATTTTCGAGTAAATTCCCAATGTTTATCAATTTTTGTCAATTCAACTTATTGTTAATAATTAATATCAACTTTGATAACTATCATGAGATCAAGTAAATACTATTTTAGGGTTAAATAGAATTATCTAGGCAAGATAAATATATATATATATATATATATATGTGTGTGTTAGTATTTGTCAAAGAGCACCTATGGCAGTAGAACAAGACTTAGAAAAGAAATAAGTGGCTATGTCAATAGCTTGTATGGCATTTTGATTTATATTTGATTTAAATTCCCTTTGATGAAGAAAAAAAAATCCTTATGAAATTAAGGTAGAAAGAGGAGGGTCATTTCAGTTGGTATCAGAGCACTTGGTTGCATTGATTGCTAAGTATTATAGAAATGTATTTTGTCTGTTTGTTTTGGATGAAATAATTTAGATAAGAAAATAGTAATTATTGAAGTACTCATAATATACTAATACCATTTGCCCAGAACTTAGTTAGCAGACCATGGTAGGAAGAGGATCTCATCACCATGCAGGATCAAGTGCACCACAAATGCTTGATATGCAAGACTTTATGAGGGCTTTAAGGGATGGAATTGGGCATAGGCCTGAGAACCCACATGAAGAACTTTCAAAACTACTGAAGACTTATTCTAATTTGGGAGGCAGGAGTTTTGAAGGAACTGAGAATGTGATGGAAATTCAAGCATAGTTGAGAACACTGGACAGAGTTTTCAATGACATGCAATTGGATGATCAAAGGAAGAGGCAAGTAGCTTCAAGACAACTGAAAGGGGTAGCTTTAAGCTGGTGGGAGGTGGTCATAGCTGGAAGAAATGAAAATGAGATCACTTGGAATCAATTCAAGGAGATGTTGGAAGCTAGATTTGTTCCAGCATCAGCCAAAACCCTATTGCTTGAAGAATTCATCAGGCTTAGGCAGGGAACTTTTAATGTGACTGAATATACTCAGAGGTTTGAGAGCTTGTCTAAGTATGGAGCTATGCTTGTAGCTGATGAGGCATCAAAGAATGATAGGTATATTAAGGGTTTAAACCCAGGGCTTAGTAGGGCTATGTTGCCATATGCAGATAAAACTTTTGATCAAATCATTGATCTGGCCTTAAAATTTGAGCAACATGACAAGGAGAGGGAGAAGTATAAGAATTTTAAGAATAATAACAACAAGAAAAATAAGGGAAGGTATCATCCCTATGACAAAAAGAAGGAGGAGACAGAAGGCAAGAAAACCAATGATACTAAGACCACTGAAACAAAGAGAAAAATAACATGTCATCATTGTGGAAAAGAGGGACATATCAAACCAAGGTGCCCAGAATTGAAGGGAGGAGCTTTCAAATGCTACCTATGTGGTAAGGAGGGACATATCAAGAGAAACTGCCCTGAGTATAAACAGCAAGGGAAGCTAGCAAGTTTGGAAAGCAGAAGCAAATCCACAGTAGAGGCTAATGCAGAAAACCATGGCCAAGTGGAAGGTACTTTATTTATTTGTACCCTACCCATATCAGTAGTGTATGATACATGGGCAACACATTCTCTGATTTCCCATGAGTTGGTTGCATTGCTTAAATTAAATTGCATACTGGTTGAAACCCCCTTGTTAGTGCAAAGCCCATTGGGAAGTTCTAGTGTTTTAAACATGATGTGTGTGGATGTGGAATTAAACATAGGAGGAAATGTTTTTATTTCCAATTTATATGTTTTAAATTACCCAAATATAGGTGTTATATTGGGTGTAGACTGGTTAAGACAATACAAAGCCATAATTAATTTAGACTCATCCACCATACCATTACAAAATTCTAGAGGTCAAAGAATCACAATTTTGTGTGAAATAACCAAGGAAAGAAAATTATATCACTTGATTGACTTAAGTAAGGATTCCAGTGAGCCTTCTATTGAAAAAATCCCCATAATTAACAAATACTTAGATGTGTTTGGAGAAGTTGAGGGTGTTCCACACCACAGACCAGTGGAATTTCAGATTAATCTGATACCAGGAGCAAGTCCAATTATTAAGAAACCCACTAGGATGGGGCCAAGTGAGTTGAAGGAATTGAAGAAACAGTTGGAAGAGTTGGAAAGCAAAGGATTTATAAGACCAAGTAATTCATGCTGGGGTGCTCCAGTAGTGTTTGTAAGGAAACATGATGGTACTTTAAGAATGTGCATAGATTACAGGGAGCTAAACAAAGTCACTATCAAAAACAAGTACCCCTTACCTAGAATTGATGATCTTTTTGATCAACTTAGTGGAGCAAAAATATTTTCTAGGTTAGACTTGGCATCTGGATTCCATCAGATGAAGGTTGAGGACTCAAGTGTTAAGTACACAGCCTTTAACACTAGGTATGGTTTATATGAGTTTCTTGTCATGCCATTTGGGTTGACAAATGCTCCATCATACTTTGTAGACTTGATGAATAGGATATTCAGGGATTATTTAGACAAGTTTGTTTTGATTTTTATTGATGATATTTTGATCTATTCTAAAACAGTAGAGGAACATGAAAATCACTTACACCTTGTTTTGTCTAGATTAAGAGAAAAAGATTTAAAAGCAAAATTTTCTAAGTGTGCATTTTGGAAAGAAGAAGTGCATTTCCTTGGGCATGTTATATCTGCCAAAGGCATTTCTGTAAATCCCAATAAAATTGTGGCAATCCAAGCATGGAAAAGGCCAAGCACAGTGGGAGAAGTTAGGTCATTTATGGGAATGGCAGGGTATTATAGGAGGTTTATAAAAGATTTTTCTAAGATGTCATCACCTCTTACCAACCTAACTAGAAAGAACCAACCCTTTATATGGACTGAGAAATGTGAACAAGCCTTTAGTAGAATCAAGGAGGCCTTAGTCAATGCACCAGTATTGAAAGTACCAGAAGGAAATGAGGATTTGATTGTGTATACTGATGCAAGTAGTTTTGGGCTAGGAGCTGTATTGATGCAGCAAGATCAAGTTATAGCCTATGCATCAAGACAATTGAAGCCACATGAATCAAAGTATGCAACCCATGATCTTGAGTTGGCAGCAGTGGTATATGCACTAAAGCTCTGGAGACATTATCTTCTAGGTGCTAAGTTTATTTTGTACACAGACCATAAGGCATTGAAATATCTCTTTTCACAAAAAGATTTGAATATGAGGCAACATAGATGGGTTGAGTTTCTAGCAGCATATGATTTAGACATACTTTATACTCCAGGAAAAGCTAATAAGGTTGCAGATGCTTTGAGCAGGCAGCATGCAAAAGTAGCCATGCTAATGATAGAAGAGTTTAGAAATTTATCTCTACTTACTGATTTGGAAATTGAGGAAAACAGTGAGGTAAACATGGAGATGATAGAAGAAGGGAGTAAAGGAAAATTAAGTTTGATAACTTTGCAATCAGATTTAATTTTGAAAGTGGGAAACATGCAAGGGGGAGATCCAGCTTTATTAGAAAAGAAGACTTTAATAGAAAAAGGAGAAGAAGTAGCAAACTACCACATTGATAAGAATGGTTACTTAAGGAATAAAGGTAGAATATGTGTTCCAAAGGATATAGAATTGAAGGAAGAGATACTTAATGAATATCATAGGAGCAAATATTCTATACACCCAGGCAGCACCAAGTTGTACCAAAATTTGAAGAGGAATTATTGGTGGAGAGGGATGAAAACTGATGTGGCCAAACATGTTGCAAAGTGTATGACTTGCCAACAAGTCAAAGCAGAAACCCAAAGACCCTCAGGTCTATTACAACCCCTAAGTATACCACAGTGGAAGTGGGAAGATATATCTATGGATTTCATAGATGGTCTGCCTAGGTCAAAAAGAGGAAACACAAGCATTTGGGTAGTAGTTGATAGATTGACTAAAGTGGCACACTTTATACCAGTGAAGGCAGAAAGAAATGCACCTAAACTAGCTCAAATATTCATAAGAGAAATAGTAAGATTGCATGGAATCCCTAAGACTATAGTGAGTGATAGGGACACAATCTTTACATCCAGATTTTGGAAGAGCTTTCAAGAAGCCATGGGAAGTGAGTTATGCTTGAGTACTGCATACCACCCCCAATCAGATGGTCAAACTGAAGTGATAAATAAAGTTTTGGAGGATTTGTTGAGGGCATGTGCATTGGACTTTGGAGGTAATTGGGAAGATCACCTCCATTTGGCTGAATTTACATATAACAATAGTTATCAAAGCACCATAGGTATGGCACCATTTGAAGCCTTGTACGGCAAACCATGTTTGTCACCAATATGTTGGGTTGAAGCAGGAGAAAAGGCTGTCTTAGGGCCTGAGTATGTTAAAGAGACTACAGAGAAAATTGAATTGGTGAGGAGAAGAATGGCAGCAGCTCAAGATAGGCAAAAGAAGTTTGCAGACATGAGGAGGAAGCAGGTAGAATATGAAGTTGGTGATTATGTTTTCATCAAAGTTTCACTTATGAAGAAGGTGTTGAGGTTTGGCAAGCAGGGAAAACTTACCCCAAGATATGTTGGACCTTACAAGATTTTGGAAAAAATAGGTTCATTAGCATATAAGTTGGAGCTACCTGAAGAGATGAGTGCAATGCACAATGTATTTCATGTATCACAACTTAGGAGGTGGGTGCATGATAAAGAGGAAATTCTAGAAAAAGCAACTCAAGTTCAAATAAATCCTGACTTGGTCTATGAGAAAGAACCAGTGGGGATTTTAGCTAAAGAGGAAAAGAAGTTGAGGAGCAAAACTTTGAAATTGGTAAAGGTTCAATGGAGCCTAGACCCTAATGATTGTACATGGGAGTTAGAGGATAAGATAAAGATGGATTACCCTAAGCTTTTTGCAGTGGAAGGTAAAAATCTAAATCCCTAAAAAGTTTAATATGTATGATTGTTTTGACTGAATTGTTTGCTTATGCTATGTTTGATAGATTTTATAAAATCTGGACATGTTTAAAGTCAAATGAGAAAAATTGTGAGGACACAATTCCTAAAAAGGTGGGGTGATTGTAATGCCCCAGAAATTCATGGAATCTTATTTTAGTTGAATTTTGAAAATATTTGAAATTATTTGTATAGGAATATATGGAGTTAATTGTGTGCAAGTATGTGTGCATGTGTGCACGTGCACACTGATATGGCACAAGGAAGAACTCCAGATTTCTTGAATTTAAAACAAGAATTAAAAAGCAATACAAACATGATTTTGCAACATGGATATTTGATTTCTGGAATTATATGGATCATCCCAGAAAATAAGAAAAGTAAGTTTTATTTTAAATCAGTAAACAGATTTTATTTAAAATCCAAAAAAAAATATACACATATATGTTATAAGGATTTGAAAAACCTGTATACATATAGGTGCATATGTTTCTGAAATTAAGAGGAATTAAATAAGCCTAGATAAGATATGTATACAAATATACATTTTTAAGTACTGAAAGGTATATATAAGCAAGTGAAACTATAACACTAAAATGGCAAAAGACGAATTGCAAGCAAAATAATTGCTTTAGGCAGAAAATAGAAAGGAGGATTTTAGAAAATAAACAAGTAAACAATGTCACACAATTATCATGACTTGGTAAGAATATAATATATATATTCTGGAAAAGAAAAAGGGGAGGCATGTCTCACATATGGCCGGGATATTAAAGGTGAAAAATAAACAAATTTGAAATGCAAAATGCATGAGTTTTGGCCAGGGTAGAAATGGGATTTTACAATGATAAAACCCTAGAAAACCTCTCTTATAAACCCAAGTATAAACCAGAAAAAAAAATCATTTGCTACCCAAAAACATTTAAGAAAACAAAGGAGAAAATATTTACAAGCAGAAAAACAAGTTTTGAAAAGGATTCTTTTCTGAGTTAGCAAGAGAAGCATTTTTCTATGAGTAATCTCACTAAACCCATGGCATTAAGTCCTGTTATGAGGCAGCCAGATTTATGTTATTTTCTACATGTTTTTGATTCCATTACTATGGTTTTAATGGATGCTTCAATGGATGTTTTAATGGATGTTTCTGGATGTTTTGATTGATTTGATGATTGAATGTTTTGCTCTGTTTGGTTACACCCAGAAAGGTAAAGTATAAAATCATGAAAGTAAATAGAGAATACTTGTAACTGGTTTAGATATGGCATGGAAAACATAGAAACCAAAATGTATATGAGTTGCATTACACTTGTGTAAGTGCTGAGGCTCAAATGAAAGATTCAAGGTTGCAATGGAAATATCCAAAAGTGCTGAACCCTTGATCAAATAGAAAATCCATGAGCCAGAAATCTTGTTTAAGCTAGATCTTGAATTTAGTTCAAACATGGTTGCTTATGAAACAATAATAACCCACATGCCTAGTCTTTATTCCCAGTTGTAATTATTCTCGTATTTTCTTTAAGCCAAAACACTTGAAAATATGATTTTCCCTGGACATGAATGTTAGATTGTTCTTGAGTTATGCTTGTAAACTCTATGTAATGTTTCATGTATACTGGGATTTAGTCACCTAGCTATCTCACGATAGGATTAAACATGAACACTTAGTAAATAAACTAAGGATTGTGAGCCAAGAAGACTGCTGGAATGCTTGTCATATTTGAAGTATGCAAGTTGGCACATGGTTTGTTTAAGCCCTGAGATCTTTGTGCAATATTGTGAATTATTTTATTGCAATGTGTCCCCGTGATTCCTTTATGGCAGACGAGGCTAGGAATTAATTTGGTAAATGCAACCTTAAATTGATGAAGTAGGAACTTGAGTTATTCCTAAGATGGTTGGACTGGAACTATGATAGTTCCTGAGTATTTCTATTTGAAACCTATGTTTGCATGGTTGAATATGTGTATATAATTAGTCATAAACAAGTCAGGCAAATTGATCGAAGATGATATGCCCACTTGAACAAAATATTTATGTCTCACTCATTTACCTAATATCATGGAATTTTTGATTTTACTCATACCAGATCTTGTATCTGACCCTTGTTTGCTTATGGCATCTGGGGTGTCTCATCTACAATGGGGCAGCCTCTAATGTTCTTTCAGGGAATGCTGGATCTAAATAGGAAGCTGTTGTGGCTAATGAGAGTGATTATATAAGCATGCTAAATTAGAATTAAATAAGAACTTAGAATGAAATATTTTCATGTAATATGGGAAGTTTTTATAGTTCTGTTTTGGTTGTTATGTAATGATCTTAAAGGTTTGGATTTATTAGTTGTTCTAAATGAATCTAGTGATGTATTAAGTTTGGGATTAATCTAAAGACTTGGTTGAATTTTTGCAAGAAAATATATATTTGGGTATTGTGATGAAAATCTGTAAATGGTATATGCCTGTATTTGAGAAATAGAAATGTATATGTACATACATTGTATTAGATAATTTCAAGATACTTAAAACCTTAAGTTTGAAGGTTAAAAATCTGAGTCTAGTTATAAAAACCTGGAATTATTCTTGTGGATATTTTTAAGTTCATATAAATTAGATATGCATAGGATTTAGTGACTTGTTACAAATAATCAAAAGAATATAGTAATTAACCTTAGTCAGAATTGCTAGAATCCAAATCAAGCAGGATACACTTGTTTAACAAAAATATATATACTCTGAATTTAAACAAGATAAACACTTACATCCTCATATGTATGTGTATATTACTAGGGATGCACTGATATATTTATATTGGTAATAAGCTTTGAATCCTGGTTGAATTGTTTGAAAGAAAAGAAAATGACTCTGATAGTTCAAAGGAAGTTTAAATCAAACCCAAAAGTGTAAATGAATGTAGGTGGACATCCAGACACATATAAATTGAATATGCATGTGCATGTACATAGAAATCTAATTTAGACGTCTGTCTTAATAATTTAGACGTCTGAGATTAAACTTAGATGTCAGTCATAATAATTTAGACGTCTAAGATCTAATTTAGACGTCTGTCAAATAAAAATTTAGATGTCTGAATTTAGTTCAAAATGTTTTCTACTCTCTGTTTAAAATTTAGACACTCTGAGACGTCTGTCATAATAATTTAGACGTCTAAGATCTAATTTAGACGTCTGTCAATAAAAATTTAGATGTCTGAATTTAGTTCAAAATGTTTTCTACTCTCTGTTTAAAATTTAGACACTCTGAGACGTCTGTCATAAAAATTTAGTCGTTTGAGATCGAATCTAGACGTCTGTCATAGAAATTTAGACGTCTGAACTGCTGATTTTGTCTAATTTGCCTATTTTCGAGTAAATTCCCAAGGTTTATCAATTTTTGTCAATTCAACTTATTGTTAATAATTAATATCAACTTTGATAACTATCATGAGATCAAGTAAATACTATTTTAGGGTTAAATAGAATTATCTAGGCAAGATAAATATATATATATATGTTAGTATTTGTCAAAGAGCACCTATGGCAGTTGAACAAGACTTAGAAAAGAAATAAGTGGCTATGTCAATAGCTTGTATGGCATTTTGATTTATATTTGATTTAAATTCCCTTTGATGAAGAAAAAAAAATCCTTATGAAATTAAGGTAGAAAGAGGAGGGTCATTTCATCAGCCCGAGCATGTTTTTCTAATTTAGTTTGGATGTTTTGGAACTTCAGGAGAATATTTGGATGCCTCCAAAACGTAATCGTGTATATTTTATATATGTTGCATTTGTTGATTTGTATTTATAAGCAAATTATAGGGACCGATTGTTATAACTGTCTAGGCTGATGATTGTTTTGTTTACTCTAATTGATGTCTGTATATTACAGTTTTCTTTTGTAAAGATCTGTTGTATATTATATATTATCCATCACGATGTGAGATATTGTTCTGTTTTTTCTTTCTTTTCCCCCAACAATCTTCCTTTCCAACACTTAGATGCTCGGCACATGAATACCATGGATGTACTAGTGTCGACTTTTGAGGGTCGAAAATGTGGGTCGTTACAATAATAATATGATGGAAAATAAAAATACTTCGATGGGTGAACATCTGGCTCTTCTCTATGAGCTTCATGCTCCCACAATGAAAACCGAGACAAAACTCGGTCTATCCCAAGCACTATAATAAAATAACACCCAGACCTGTCTAAAAAACCAGCATGAGAAAACTCAAGAAATATGATGAACATATAATAATCTATGAGACCATGCCGCTAAATACAGAACGAGATTTACCTCACAAGAACAATATCCAAGCATAAAAGAATAGACATAAATAATTAAACATCATGAAGAGTGCAGGACACTTACTGATGTAATTATGAAAGAATCAATTCAAAGGTTTGAAACAAAAACAAGAAAAGGAAATTTTCCAAACTGACTAGGAGGGTGCACCCCCTTACTAAAAGTATATCTCTAGCAAATATACTTGAGAGGGTGATATACTCTACGACTCTCTCGGACACGTCCAAGCCGGACCCCACCAACCTTACTGAGTATCTGAGTATTTCACATCTCTGTGTGCATACAACTGAATCCAATCTAGAGTGGATGTGAAGATACCATAATGGGAGCAACCCCACATAGCTTAGCTTCCACTCACTCTTTAGTTTTTGTCATTTCCGATAAAGATTTTCATGCTTAAAATGAGCAACAAATCGTCTTAGATTGACGAAACACAATGGAGGATATCGAAATCGATATTCAAGAAATCAACTGTCCGGGATAACAAAAATGATCGTATATGGAATTTAAATCTCATACACTTACCACCACTCATCGATTTCAAACTAGGACTATCCCTCGGTTAACAATGAGGCCGGACAAGTTGGGGCGTTTTTGCCTCTCAGACCTTGCCTCGACGTACATTCTTATCTTTCGAGACAGAGACGAGTTTTCATACCTCGACATTTAGTGTTAAGTATATTCCTAAATCCTTTCCATATAAGTGATATCGCTTATGGAAATCAATTTTCTTACCCTTATTACCAAACTTCGATTTACAACTCGTACTATCCCTCGCTTAAAAACGAAGCCAGATAAGTCATCTCTTACCTTGCCTAGACACTACAATTTTAAAATCTCACAAATAGTGACGAATCTACTTTCTCGATATTTGGTATTAAGGATAAGACTAAATCCTTCCATGAATGAAATCAAACTTTTGAACTTTTAAAACATTTGACTCACACATGTGCTTGATTTCACATCATCGATATTTGTAAAACACTTTAAAAACACTCTTTAAAATATATTTTTTAAAAGCTCACTATATTTCTTAGTGTATCAAAAAGAAGGGTTAAAAGCAAATGTCATTAAAACATTGTTTACTATAAATCCAAAATCAATTACACTTGGCTTTATCTTTAAGATAATCTTTTTAAAGAATTTTTTATTTATAAAGTATCATATATAAATCAACTTATTATTATCTTTAAAACCAAACTCCTCTAAAAATTTAAGGATATCTACATTTATTAAGTCAAGTAACATTTTTTCTTAATAACTTTACGAAATCATTTATTATAACAAAAGTGTTATAATGGATGAATTCTTTTCTAATTTTCGAAATCATTTATCATAATAAAAACGTTATAATACATGACTTCATTCTCCATTCTCGGAAAATGTTTATTACAACAATGGTGTTGTAATACATGCCTCCTTTTCACTTTCAATAAACTAAAAAATACTTGAAATAGATTTTTAAAAACATCCATTTCAAATATTACATAAAAAGAAAATCTCAAGTTTAATATATATTAAAACTCAAAACCATTTGCTTTCCTTATTTTCAAAATAAAACCTTCTTCTTTTAAATATTTATAAATTTCAAACCACTTTTAAAACACTTAAATAGATGTTAGAAAAGTTCACTAAAATGATTGAAGAGGAAAAATCAAGTTTAAAACCATTTTATAAAATTTGGAAATAGTGCCGCAAAACTGCCGCTGAAAAGAGTATGGAAAATTCCTTTAATTGATTCTTTTTAAAATGGAATTTTCTTCACATTTTTACAATGTATGAATACTATATTTTATTTTTATAAAAACATACAATGAGTTTAGTATGCATTCACAAAAATTTAGAGACTTATGAAGTCAACAAAATTCATTTGAAAGTTGTTTTAATATTTGACTTTCGAACTTCAAAACCGCGACCAAA
Source organism: Allium fistulosum (assembly GCA_030737815.1). Taxonomy (NCBI): domain Eukaryota; kingdom Viridiplantae; phylum Streptophyta; class Magnoliopsida; order Asparagales; family Amaryllidaceae; genus Allium; species Allium fistulosum. Next base: position 928,813,772 of record CM060905.1, read on the forward strand.
ACTTTTATATCTTTTAAATACTTTAAAGTTGGGTGTTATAACCTTTTTCGAGCCACCAAAAATTGGTTCAAACAACATTTTTAAAGTGCAAAAGCATGACCAAATATTTATGATGTAAACACAAGAATAGGACTTTAAAAACAAGATTTAAAGAGATGGGATTTCACAGTGCAATAACGCGATTTCCAAGTGCGAAAGCGTGACCATTCCACTATTCAACATTTTTGCTACTTTAACATCCCAAACAATAACCAAACATTTATATAAGAAAAATGCATATAAAATAAATTAATAATGGCGAGAAACTCCTTAGGGTCTCTCTACAAAGTCCCTTGTAAATCACATATATGTATGTTCTTAGAAGTGTTCTGTTGCGACCTATTTGCTACGAACACACTTCGACTTCCTCTTACTTTTATCCCTTACAAAACAATGGTTACTTATGCCTTCCACTTTTAAGCAGGAATCAAACCCAAACAAGCAATATACACAAGTATAAACAATATAAACAACAATTATATTTTATAATATTTTTTCAATTTTAAAACGTGAGATTAACTTACTTTTTCCAAAGCTAAACTTCAAACAAAGACATAAGCTTCCCTGCTCAACCAAGAAATGACCAAAGCAACCTCCTTTCCTCGCCTTAGCTTGACCAAAGCCCGGGAACTGTCCCCTAATGCTTACACACATGGTCAAAATTAGGTATTTGGGTTTTAAAACTTGCGACTTTGGAATGGTGGAGATGTTTGCAATATTATTTCAAGTTTATACAGTGATTTAGAGGAGGATATGTTATGTTTTGACATGGTTTTTATTAGAAATATTTGAGGTAGCAAATAAAGAAGAAGGTGAACATAATAGAAATTGAAATGAATGGAATGTAAAATGAGAAATGAAAATGGAAGGGCTCTTTTATAGACTTTGGAAAATGGCAAATGACATCCACTACCCCTTAGCCAAATTACCCTATTACCCTTAGATATTTCAACTACCTTATCGTACATCCATGTGGCCTTGAGTACATGCCGTCAAATCACATAAAAAGTAGCAAAAATTAGCAAAAGTCTTTCTCTTTTAATTACTTTCTAGAAGTTCCTAATGATACTTTGGTTAATTAATATTATTTAGTGCTAATTGAATTCCTTTTTGCTAAATGAATATGTATACAAAAATGTAAGTGTGTGCAATAATGTTGCAACAACTTTCGTTCGGTAAAAGTCAAAAATCCGAAAAATGAATTTCGGTAACATTTTCAATTTTTCACCGAACTATTTATTTACATAAACAAATTTACAAACTAAGTTTACCATTACTATCTATTAACAGAAACGAGTTTAACATGGCTATTAAATCCATTTAATTAATATAAAATTCACAATTTAAATGTTGAAATAATTCCTATATTTAATATAAAGTGTTCACATTTTTCCGGAATGTTACACGTTCTCTGGCTGCAACTTAAGGTAAATTTTTCATTCTATTTATTCATATAATCTTCTTATTCATGTGATTATATCTTTTGCATATCACATATGAATATAATTTTATCTATTTAACTTGAACTAATTCCCTCTTAGTCACATCTTCTTAAATAATATATGTTTATAATATTAATTTGATTTAGATCCATTTTTTGCTATTCCCTTTTGATTACATGTCCATCTTCTTAACATTAGAATTGTGACATATCACATTTCATGCAATTAGTTGATCATGATGTTCATGCTATTTAGATCTGATATTTTACCATGAATTTATATGTGCCTAAGTTTTCCCCTTTGTTCTTATTTTAGAAACTAATTATTTATATGATTTTATTTTTGTTTCAACTCGTATAAATTACATATATTGTCTATTTGAAATTTTTTAAGAATTTAATATAAGTTTTATATGATTGTTGTTTGAATATAATTTTTATTAATGTACAATTTTATTTGAAAGCTAAAAATAAAAAACATAATCAGACTTTTATGTAAATTTGTTAACTTCAAATTCTAACACATGCTAAATAACAAAATTTACATATTCATTTATTATTTTAATTTTATAACATAACTTGCAATTAATTATATATAAATATGTGAGTGTGTTGTTTTAATTCAAGGTTTATAAAATTTACTTTTGTGTAAAATCACAATTTTAACTTTAGAATTCCTCCTATGTTGAAACTTTACTTATAATTGTTAATTCTAGATTTCAAAATATGTGGATGGTCAAAATTACTTTTATATGCATATATGTTTAAGAGTTTAATTGCTTATTTGAAATGACATTGATTGAATGAGTAAAGGAAGGAGAAAGTTATCCACCTTTCCTTCTTCATAAATGTCTACCGTAATTCATTAATTGTGCTTTTGTGAATATAAGTTAACTTTTGTCTATTTAAAACACCTTTTAATATATATTGTGTATAAGCGTAAGTTGAACTTATATATATATATATATATATATGTTACAACTACTCACAAGTTTTAAAATAAAATTTGGACAACAAAGACATGTGTGAATTCATTAGCAAATCTCAATTAATTTAATTAAAGAGAGCTGAAATGTTTCTCTCTATAGCTTTATGGCCTCATCTTCCCTTATTTAACAAGAGAAAGAAACAAAAGGTTTCTATCTCTAAACTTCTGCATGTTATATATATATATATATATATATATATATATATATATATAATGTATTGCTTATATGTTGCTTTTACCATTAAAACACATGAATGCATTTGATACAATCATTACATTACAAAAAAATTAAATTTAAATTTAAAATTTTGTTTTACCAAATTAAATAAAATTTGATTTTATTTAAAATTTGATTAGATTGGATCTAATTTACATTTAAAGTACATATGCCCAATAAGAATTCAAAAGGAATTTTTTGAAATTTAACCTTTAACTTCATGCGGGTTAGCCTAATAGACCAAAAATACCAGTCAAAGTTTGGTATAAATCTAATCCACTAAAAGGTAAGAGTTAAGTACTCACCATTTTCCCAGTTATTTGGCAAGTTAATTTATTACCGTAATTCACATGATTTCTCAAGGTTCAATATATTATATCAAAGTTCTATTAGTGCCTATCACATTTCTTCAATTTAAGGTTCTTTGGTTATTCCATTCACTATGTTCATCTTGATATGTGTTGAAAATTCAATAAAACAAAGAAGGTATCTTTTGTGGGTGACGGGTTATCCATAACACATTACGAAATGGATCTTAAGGCTATTTGAACACTAGAGGGGTAAAGTGTGTGTTTAAACTATTTAAAACATACTTACGAATTTAAAACTATATCTAATCAAATTGCAAACGGAAACCAATAATCACAAAATAAGTAAATATTAAAGTAAAATGCTGTAAAATAAATAACATCATGATTTTTTTACTGGTTCGGATTGATCAATCCTACATCCAGTCATGTATTGCACCATACAAAATTTCACTATAACCACTTGCTTTCCACAGGTGGTAGGAACACCTATACAAATTTGATTTCACAGGCTACAAGATGCATCCTCTTGATTTATTGGGCTACAAGAACAACCTCTTGATTTCACAGCCTACAAGAACACCTTCTTCTTTTTACAAACAATAGTAGAGTATGGCAAGTAGTTGTATCTTTAATCCAGATTTCGGTACAAATAATCCTACAGACCTCCGGTAGCAATATATCTTTGAATTCTTTGAGTAATAGGGTGAAATTAGAGAGAGAATGACATGAATTCAAATACAAACTCTTTGATATTGTATGGTTTGCAAATTCTTGAAGAATTGAAGTGAAAGAGTATGGATTTGTAAGGAGAATGGAAGTGTATGCAATGGATTTCTCTCACAAATGTATGAATATGAAAGAGTAAGAGAAAATGTGAATTGTTGTTGTGAAAATTCATTTTCCAAAGCCTTTACATAGTGGTTGAAGAGATATGTCTTTTGGTGAAGAGATGGTGGGAAAATCCCTTCATTTAAATTTTACAAAACTGGAAAATAGCTAGTATGTCAATATACATGGAAGGCATATGTCTATATATGTGTGTTTAAAAAATCAGGAATTCCAATAAAGTGTTGCAGATTTTAAGATATCAAAGCACCTCATATTTATGGATATTTTATGATTCGGTGAATGTCAATGGTTGATGATCTACAAGTATAATTGTCATCGGGTCTTTAACAAAAGATTCTAAGATTCATCACATCAAATACCTCTGTTGTTACAACATTCTTCTTCAATCGATTTTGTTCTTCCATTTTCGTTGGTTAATCTTTGTATTTATGCAATTCATTTGCTTCCACCAAGTTCTTGTTTATCTTTGTAAAATGTCTTTATAATATATTTGAAAGTACTACACAACTCAAAGAATGTTAATCGTAATATTTATATGGTTGTTGTCATCACAATCAATATCTGAGGTATTAACAATCTCCCTATTTTTTATGATGACAACCATATAAATTTTTGAGAGATAGAATATCTGCTAGCTCTATGCACCCCCTCTATCATTTTTCCTAGTATATTTATATACTTTCTTCCCCTTTGTCATCAACAAAAAAGAGCGAAAAAGAATCACTTAAGCATGACTGGACAATATGTATTAAGTTTGTATATGTATGTATGTATATATTTATATATATAAATGTATAGAAATAGAACTAATGTGGGGAATCAAAATCAATACAAAACATAAAATAAATTTATCAAGTATAATATTTAAAATAAGAAGAGTTTTAGAATTACCGATTTTGCCGAATCCAATAACGTATCCTTTTCGAATTATATCCAAAGCTCTTTATTTCACCCTCGGTATCTATGGATTTCTTGTCATATACTTTGAACATCCACTATCCAGTATCCATTGTTCTGTACCTAAAAATATAAAATATACACATGGGTACCCTATTTTATTTTGGGGTCCATTGGGTTAAGCCTTGGGAAGCCAAACCCATAAAGAGTTTGAATGCCCTTTCAAAATATAATCATTAGATAAATGAACTTTATTAATAAAATTGCTTATGTATTTTTCTTTCTCAATATTATCTAACCTTCTAGGAATCCATATTTATTAACTATTTGAGGGTTTTAACTTTATTTTTATAGGTTTTGGTTTGAACTTGGTAGCCTTAACAAATTTAGTACTTTAAGTACTATTTTTCTTGGATTTGGACTTAGGGGTGTATCCAAGTCCATGTTTATTGTTAGTGGGTTTAAACGAAGATAATAAATTTTCTAGATTATCCTTCCCTTTGTTAAATTTATCAACATTGGTTTTCATTTTATCAAATTCGGTATTACCGTTAAGAATAACATTGTCCAAAGGTATTATTTTGCCATTTAGATTAGTATCTCTGACTTCATTGAAAGATTTTCTAATTTTAAGGATTCATTTTCACTTTTTCAAAACTTTCAAGTTTTAAATCTTTTCCATTATTAAGTCTTTTAATTTCATCTTCTAGACATTGTTTTTCTTCAGTTAACATTTCATTAAACATTTTTAATCCATTTATTTCAGCTAAACTAATCTTGTACTCATTTCTAAGCATTTTATATCTCTTATACATATCATTTAAAACATTAATAATTTCTTTGTTAAAATTCCATACATGGTCATTCTTTTCCATGAAGCACATGTTGGCATTTTCAGTTTCTTAATATCTATCACTTAGTGATGTATCTGAATCATCCCACATTGTATTGAAAGCCCATTTCCTCTTTTTATTGAAAGTGTTTGAAGAGTACTTTGATATCTTTAGATTTAGATAGTCTCTTTTCAAATGACTGGGTTTATCACATTCAAAATAGTTAACAATATTTCCATTTCTGGAATTAAAGTTGATAGTTTTCCAAAGTTGTTCATCTTCCAATATTTCAAAAAGTTCTTGAAGGTCATGAAATCGATTTCCTCATCATCATCATCGTCATCTGGTTCATGGTTGTCATTTGTAGCATTGAGTGTCATTGATTTTTTTTCTCATTTACTTGATTCTCTTTTCTAACCTACAACTTTACTTCATAGGACATTACAATACCAATTAAATCTTCTAATTTCTAATATCTTTGGCTTCTTTGGTTCCCAGAGTCTTCAAATCCCATTCACTAGAAAGTGAATTCAAGATCTTTTTAACATGTTCCTTTTCGGTAACTTTCTTTCCGAATGATATTAATGCATGTAATATATCCTAAAATCTAGAATACATATCAAAAATAGACTCATTTAGTTTCATTTTAAAAAGTTGAAACTGGTTAGTTAGCATATAAATCTTAGTTTATTTTACTTTACTAGTGCCCTCATGTGTGACTTGTAGTGTTCTCCAAATTTCATATGTAAACTTACAAATAGAGAGTAGATTAAATTTATTTTTATCTAAGGCACAAAATAAAATGTTCATCGCCTTTGAGTTTTTAAGTGCTCGAGTCTTTTGGTCTGGTGTCCATTATGCATATTCAGTTTGGGGCTCAGTGTGCTTTGTTTGGGTAAAGTTCTAAATATCTAAACCATTAAACCGCAAAAAGAATTTCAACATACATACCCAATATGCATAATTACTACTATCAAATAGCGGGGGTCTAGTGGTAGATTGCCCTTCTACAAAAGTGTTAGAGAAAGTGTTATTAAGCCATTAGCCATTTTCACTTTTCAAAAATCATGTTACGAATTTTTGAAAACCAGTGTTCTGATACCAAATGTGGGTCACGGGTTGTCTATAACATAAATTTGTGAAAACCAGATCTTAAGGCTATTTGAACACTAAAGTGAGTGCGGTGTGTATTTAAACTATTTAAAACTTACTTATGAATTTAAAACTATAACTAATCAAATTGCAAACAAAAACCAATAATCATAGTAAAACAACCCTAATTTTTGTTTAACATTATTCAGGAAATTTAATTAGATAAATTAAATAAAATAATGTGGTTGAATAAGGAGTTGAGATTTAATTGTCAATTAACTTATCCACGGCTAAACTAATGAATGTATAAGTATGGTTTATAATTTATAAGTTAGGAAAATAAGAGGAGGACAATATGGGAATAGCCACACCCATATACCCTTAAACCCTCCCTTATTCTCACCTACCATTTCATAAATCAAAATACACATAAGAGAGAAGTTATAGCCAGCCATTAAAACACCTTAGGTGATCAGCAAACTTGGAAGATCCAAGAGAGAAAGCTAGAAGATTAAAGCTAGAGCAAATCTCAAACTCCAACAACTTAATCAAGGGGAATAATAGTGTAAACTATCTCATTTTTTTTCTTATTTTGGTTCGATTATGGATAGTAACTGAATGTAAGTTGCTGTGTTTATCATGTTTGGATCCAATAATCATTGTTTGGATAGAATAATGATTTATGATGATTTTTATAGAATTAAAATAATGAGTTTTAAAGTAAAAACCTTAGTAAACGACCTCCAAATGAATTTATTTTTGGATATGTTGTGTAAAACATAATTTTGGAAATGGTATTTTAATTTCATAATTTTCAGAGTTAATAGGAATACTTTATAAATTTCCTAAGGTGAAAAAGGCATTTATTTTGGGTTTTAATTATTAAAAATAATAAAATAATGAATTTTGCCTTGAAATTTTTATATGATGTAGAAAATGTTATGTTAGATTTTTGGTGAATTTTTCGGATTTTTCCCAAGTGATTTCGATTTATTATGAATTTTCTAATTTAAAAAGGCTTAATAATTATATTAATATAATTAATTATTTTGAAAATAATTTTGGAAATAAAAAAATCTGATCTATAGCATTTTTTTCTACTAAGAAAGTGTTAAAGTATATCGTTAACCAATAGAAATTTGACAAAGAATAGGAGTTGGTGAAAATAATATACTTTGATTAGCAAAATAACAGTTTTCAAGTTATTTACGACTTTACCATTTGGTCTTATCAAAAACACCTTTCGACTGCATCATTCTACAGCAGTTCTGGACAGTTCTGTAGCATTTTCAAAAGCACCTTTCGACCTTGTCGATAGCACCTTTCGACTACATCATTTTGCAGCAGTTCTGGACCCTTCTGTTGCATACTTAGTCGAAAGCACTTTTCGACAGCATACTTTCACAGCATTTCTGGACCTTTCTGTTGCATTTCGAAAGCACCTTTCGACAACTGTAAGCCCGTTTTTCTAATTTGACCACTCTACGAAAAGGGAAACCACCATTTGAACACAATGGAATAGGTTAGAGAGCTTAATTCTATACCTATAAAAAGTTATAGCTAAAACAAAGTTTAAAATTTTCGAAGGAGTTGATTTCTTTGCTTTCGAATACGTTTGCTTTGTTTTCTTTGCCTTCGAAGTGATACCTTCGAAGGGGTTGTAAAATTGTTTTCTTTTAACCAAGTTTTATACTTTCGAATGAGGTACTTTCAACTGGTTTCGAAGCTAAGATTCTAAAGTCAAATGCTAATTCTTTAATATATTCGAAAGATTTCGAAAGGTAGAGTTTAAAGTATTATAAGGTAGGAGCCTATTGTTTTTAAGAGCTTTCGAAGGAGGTTATCTTATAAAGTCGAAAGCTAGGTTTCGAAGGTATCGAAAGGTTTTATGACCCAAACTCTATTTTTAAAGGAAAAACCCATGGCTAAATTAAAGGACTTTTTATAACGGTTTAAGAAGAATCTATTATTAATAAATTAAACCCATAGGAGTGGTATTGCTATGTTGTTATATTGCTTCTTCTAATATGAACATATTCACTTTATAATGGACCCATAACTACATTTTGGGGAAAAATGATAGGAGAACAAGTTAGGTTAACCCAGTAGTGAATATAAATTGAATAAACTCCTAAATGAGTAGAATTACATCCATGAGGTCAAGAAGACCAGAATATAGGATGCTAAAATATAAAGGAAAGATATTGGCAGGGGCCAATAGGTTTACAGTAAGCCCATGAAAAATTGTATGATATTGGTATGGGCCAATAGGTTCATAGTTAGCCCATGAAAACTATGTATAAAATATGATGTCAAATAGACAGATTCATGGATAGCCCATGAAAACTATGTGTAAATGAAGGTGTCAGATAGACAGGTTCATAGTTAGCCCATGAAAACTATGTGTAAATGAAGATGTCAGATAAACAGGTTCATGGTAAGCCCATGAAAACTTTGTAATTGGACAAGGATCCATAAATGTTTTATTAGACAGCCCATGAAAACTAATAGGTTAATAGTAATCCTAAAAACTATAACTGAGACAGATAGTCAAAATTGAATGGGGATGGGTAATCCAGAATTAATTCAATTTTTTTGCATATCATCATAAAGGTTTGAAATACTATGTTTTTAGTCATTGTGGATGCAGGAGCACAGTATATGGTTTTATAAATGTGTTAGGATACTAGTAAGGGGAAAATCCGTTCCGCTAAGCGGCGTGGTCTCACTAGATATCCAAATGATTTGTGATGATAGACTATTATTAATACCAGGCTTTATGTCTGACTCGAAGTTTTTGTTTTTCCCTTAAACTGTCGGGTACTCAATTGATATTGAGTAGTTTGAGGTTTAGAGTTTTCAGGTTCTCTTCTTAGACGAATAAAGCTTCTGGAGGCATGCACAAGGCATATAGTTATTTAGAGATATCTTTTTCCGCTGTGTGTGTTTTGTTTGTAAAGGCAGATTTATTGGCCTTATTATATACTTCGATCAACCAAGGGGGCATCTTCATATGTCACTCTTGGCATATGTGTAATAATTATATTTTGCTGAACGTGGTTAACGTTTTGGGATTATCTAATGAACATGAAATGTTTTGAATGGAATGTGAAAATATGTTTTTGAATTGTTAATTTTTTTCCATATTCTTGTGATCTGTGTATCAATGAATCTAGCACCGCCGTATTTGGTCGCCGAAGATTAATAACTATGGATGACTGCAGCATCCATAGTCGTTAGTTTTGGGCCTCCAAGTAGGGGGATGTTACACATAGGATAAGTAAATAGTAAAGTAAAATGCAGTAAAGTAAATAACACAGGGATTTTAACATTGGTTCGGATTTACCAATCCTACATCCGGTCATGTACTACACCGTACAGAATTTCACTATAATCGCTTGCTTTCCATGGGTGGTAAGAACACCTTTACAATCTTGATTTCATGGGCTACAAGATGAACCCACTTGATTTATTAGGCTACAAGAACACTCTCTTGATTTCACAGGCTACCAGAACACCTTCTTTTTTTACAAACAATAGTTGATTATGGCAAGTCATCGTATTTCAATACAGATTCGGTACAATGATCCTATAAACCTCTAGAGCAATATATCTTTGTATTCTTTGAGGAGTAGGATGAAATCACGGAGAGAATGATATGAATTCAAGTATAAACTCTATGATATTATGTGGTTTGCAAATCCTTGAAGAATTGGAGTGAAAAGTATCAATTCGCAAAGAGAATAGAAGAGTATGCAATGGATTTCTCTCACAAATGTATTGATAAGAAAGAGTAGGATAAAATGAGAATTGTTGGTGTGAAAACTCGTTTTCGAGAGCCTTTATATAGTGATTGAAAAGACATTTCCTTTGGTGAAGAGGTGGCGGGAAAATCCATTCATTTGAATTTTAAAAAACTGAAAAAACGGCTAGTACGTCGACATACATGAAAGGTCTATGTCGACATATGTGTGTTTAAAAAATTAGGAACTCCAATAAGTGTTGCCGATTTTCAAATATCAAAGTACTCATATTTGTGGATATTTTATGATTCAGTTGAGGTCAGCGGTTGATAATCTTCAAGTATAATTGTCATGGGGTCTTTAACGAAAGATTATAAGATTCATCACTTCAAATACCTTTGTCGTTACACCATTCTTCTTCTATCAATTTTGTTCTTCCATTTTCACTGATTAATCTTCATATATATATATATATATATACATACACAATCTATTTGCTTCCATCGAGTTCTTGTTTATCTCTATAAAATGTCTCCATAATATATTTGAAAGTACTGCAAAACTTGAAGAAATGTTAGTAGTAATGTTTAAATGGTTATTGCCATCAAAATTAATATTTGAGGTATTAACATCTTTATTTTACATCTGAGATCTGTCATTAATGTGGTTATGTAATTAATGTATTAACATCTTTATTTTACATCCAAAAGCACGTGCGAACTTCTCTCGTCCAGCTCGTCTAATCCCATCTCGTCACGATATGCAAGTACCACCCAGCTAGAACGCGACATCGTAGTCGTTCAACCCCATCAGTTCGCGATTTTTCCCAGGTCGCGATGACCAAAACTCGATTGAAGTTCACAAATTCAAGGCTGCTAACGCGCCTTCGTCTCACGATCCAAATTCCAGCCTCAGATCCAAAAATCAATCCCTATATCGATCTCAACTTGCAACCTTAGTTCCACTGCTTCAATTCAATCCCACGCAAACACTGCTGCACCCATCGAATCTTATACTAGATCGAAGAGGATGATGAAATAGGATTTTAGAAGCAAGTTTGACATTTTTTAGTTGAGTATTTTATGAGAAAAGATTTTTTGAAGTTTGATTTATTTTTTTCTTTTTTTCACTGAACTGTTCAGTTGAGTGGATTTAAAAAGAAGAAGTGAGGGAAGTGATGTTGGCGTGTGGGTGGGTATCTACAGTGACTTGAAGGGAAAGAAAAGGGCTGATGTGAAAATATAGGTCAAGTCAACATATAATTATATTATTTAAATTTTAAAACGTCCCGATTACATAACTCAAAATTCCGAATCCCTATCGAGGCATGCCGCTAGGCGTTTATAATATTATACCCCTATTCTGAATGCAATGGAAAAGGTTTTGAGTCCTAATTTTATCGTATGGAGAAGATAGCTTTTTGAACCCAATTATTATATTGAATTTCTCGATATTAATTTCAACACGTTTCTATCCCGTACGTCCAAACGATAACTCCAAACGCTACGAAATTTGAAATCCGATAATAATACACTATTATGGATCCAATGGAACTGGTTTCGTCAAAATCCGAGAATGTGCCCCGGAAGGCTATTTTTATTCGTCAATTTATACAAGCTATTTTTAAATTGAACAAATCACTTTTTAAATCCAATTTAAAAAATTTATTATCTTCATTCTTATAAATAAAAATTAAATAAGCTTTGAAAATATTTTTATCTAGCCTAAAACTCAAGATTCCATATTCAAACCAATTTTTAACTATTAAATTAAACAATCAAAATTATCCAAAAATAATTATATTTGAAATTCAAGTTAAAAATTAACTTTTAAATATTTAAAAATGATTAAATACTCAAATTTCAAATAACGCAAAATTCTAGGTCGTTACAGGTTGCTTTGTAAAATAATTTGATACTTTGTAGAATCATTTTAATACAGTTTATACAAATTTTAATCAAAATATAACTTAATAAAATTTCATAAAATAATCTTGAAAGATTCTAATAAGTATATTCAAAATAATGTAAATAATATATATATATATAATCAATATAATTATAAACTATTAAAGTATAAACAAAAATTCAATATATATATATATATAAACTTAAAAATACTAAAATAATATCTTAATAAGTAATAAGAGATTTGTACATCATTTTAGGAAATATTTTTAAAATAGAATAATTGAAAAACAATTTTAAAAGAAAATTAGAGAAGACGAGAGAGATCGGGAAAGTGCTATCAAGGTTTTAACATAAATTCTATTACTCTATAACTTATCTGGAATATCTTGAAATCTTGAACCCTTCAATATTCTTGAGTCTTCATTCTTGAACTCTTGAAACTTTATATCAGCATCTTGAATCTACTCTTGATATCAGCATCTTGGTACTATAAAGTCTTCTTAACCAATACATGTCTAATATTTTGCACTATATACTATATATATCTTGATAAAACATTAGTATCTATATTTTATATAATGTCTTATAATTGTTATCATCAAAACCAATACCTAAGGCACTAATAGACATGCCATATCAACTAGGAAAAATAAATTCAAATACATTCCTTGTAATCAAGCAGTCGAGCAATACACAAGAAATAGGTTATGCTGCCCTTTACCTATTTGCAGTTTGAGTTCATCTTTTTATTCAGAAATGAATTTTTTTAAGTAACTAACTTATGAAAATCTTCAAAACCGGTACCAATATGCATGTGTGTCATCTGTAGAGATATGGGCAATGACTAAACACAGATTTCATGGTGTCTATGTACAGTAGCTTGTTTTCTTTACAAGACTCTGTAACAATTTTTTGCTATGTCAATTCGAATACAGTTCCTTGTTTTATAACTTGTTACATTACTGAAACATATATATGAAACCTGAAAGATAAATAGAAAGGGCACTATTGATTGATAATTAATAGTAGCATATAATTCTTAAAACATATCATTTTGGTAGCAACATTTATGAATTCGAACCTAACCCTTACCATATTAAGCATGTAACCTGACCTTAAGACTTAAATTGTTGCTTTGGAAATGAAAAAAATATGGCAGTAGTGAGTTATAGTAGTATGTGTTCACTTTATTATGTATTTGCTTGTACTGCTTTTCGAATTGGACATGCTTTTTTCTGTAACTTTTCTATGAAACTTAGATTACTGCATGTCCATGCTTCTCACTTTGTACATGCTTTTATTATGTGGCCTGACTTGTACATGCTTTTTAGAATATCTCTTTTTATGAAATGTCTTGTGATAAAATGCCATTTAATTTTGACCAATAAAATTATAACAAGCATTATATACAATGAGTATTAAAGTAGTTTCAAATTATATTTAAACTTTGTTTAGCTTATTAAATTAGTTCATGAAATTGATATTACTTAAATCTTATGTTAAGTTTAGCTTCTTGTGGTTAAAACTATTAACATCTTCAAATTTGCGATCATTAGTATAACTGTTTGACTAAAAGAAAATGGTGCATATTAATTTCTATGCCTTAAATATTTGATTTTTTAACCGGGTTAAGGAGTTCAATATTTTGTTTATTTATTTATTTTCTATTCAATGCAACAAATTTACATTTGAAATTAATTCTCATTTTGTGATTTTAGTCTTGAGAACCTTGTAGAAAATGCTTAGTTAAAATACATGTTGCATGTATATTAAATTCCAGCATGCTTATCTTATCTCATTATATGTGACTAATATGAAAACTTGAGTTAAGCATAGGTTAAGGATGGATACATGGATTAGTATGCAACGCAATTTTTCTCTCGCTCACATAAGAATTTAATAAATTACTTTCAAACGCTAAATAAAGGTACGCTTTCGGATTAAATACAGAAATGATAGAACTAGTGTTATATATTGTGTTTCCGACCGTGTAGTTGATGTATATCATATATATATTTGTGAAACTATAAACGGCTCTTCGTACAAAGGAGACTGCCAAAAAATTTCGGAAATTTTGACACTTGGAAAATGTTATCCCGCCTTTTGGCAAGGCCGTGACACCAAGAACTTGGCTAGAGACCAAAGACATTTCGTCTAGAAAATCGGTTATACACAGGTTCACTATGGATATCGACGAATTTTTTCCAAGTCCAGATGAAGCTAAAATTGATATGACACGACAAGCGAAGCTATGATAGCCAACATTCCAAATTTCAAGTGAATCCGAGTTAATATGCTCAAGTTATGATCGATGCAAAATTGGATAAGAAATATCCTCGCGTTCGAATCCATAGACTGGCCACTATTCGACTCGATCGAGTTCGACTCCATCACAGAGCCACTGTTCGAATCGATCGAGTTTGACTCGATCAGCTCCGTATCGATCACCGGGGTCTACTTCGACTCGCTCCGCTTCGCATCCATCAGAGAGCATCTGTTCGACTCGCTTCGCTTTGCATCCGTCAGAGAGCCTCTTTTTGACTCGCTCCGCTTCGCATCCATCAGAGCCACATTTCGACTCGCTCATCCAATGTCCACTTCGTATCCACATGACAGAGCATAACCATCGATGCGAACAGAGTCACCATCATCGATACGAACAAACCACCTCCATCAATTTGATCAACGCGTGCTATAGATCGATGCGAAGGAACAAGCTATTGATCAATTCGAACTGGGCAATGGACTTCAATATGAACAAGGCAAGGTCCAAGGATGACTCAGTCAACTCGGCATCAAGGGCGGAGTAATCTAGAGATTCAAGCACCACGACAACGAGTCGAACAAGACCGAGTTGAAATAAGGGAGTCGAAGGAAACAGCCAACCGAAGATCCTAATTCGTATCGATCATACCTCCTAATCTACAAGTCCAAATGCTATGAAATTTTCACAGAAGCTTACGTGCATGCTAAGGAATGTCCCCGCCAAATTTCGACTCCATCGGATGCAATCTTGATCGATACGAAATCCATTCGTATCGATCACGGATCGGACAGAAACTTCGCGGGCTTGGGCGCGCGGGCCTAGTCACGTGCCAGAGGTGGTCTCCCGAGATCTGAGCGAAATATCAGCCTCCTACACCTATAAATAGAGCCCCAGGGCATACAGAAAAAGGATCTTCTTCTTCTTTGGAATCCTCCAACGCCCAAACTCTGCCGGATCCAGATCTAAACTCCATTGCTGCTGCTACCAACAAATTTCACTACTATAAATCATTGTTATTTGCTGTAACCTGCTGAAATCAATTGTAATCATCGAAGAAAGATCAATAAAGCAATCAACTTCAAAGTGGACGTAGGCAAGATCTCCGAACCACTATAAATCCCGTGTCTCTATCTATCTCTTTCCGTTTTAAATTTATTATTCTTCACTTTTTATCCCCTACAATACTTAGATCTGAGATCTGTGATCATATATTGCTGATTTGTGTTTATACACTGGTGCTTTCACGACATTGGGCGTTTGTGACCATTTTTGGCGCAAACACTTTGGTGCTTTCACTGAGAAGGCTAATTTAGGGATTCTATCATTTGGAAATTGAATTTGAAGGCTTAAAGAATTCAGATCTGAAAATCTATGACAAGGCAATCAAATAGAAGACAAAGGGCGGAGAGAAGTCAGCATGAAGGAAGTCAAGAGGCTTCCTCAGGAGCGAATCAGACATCGATCACTACAAGAAAACCTACTTTTGATTGCAATTATTGGTAGCGTTTGTAGTGTAAGTGCTACCAATACTATATATGTATTTTTTTTAATGTTTTGCGGTGTAATTTTATGGTTTGGCTCTTGTCACGTTTTTTAGCAATGTTTCCCTCCCGTGTTTCCTTTTTCCCTCCAACATTTCACTTTTTCCCTCTTTCCCTCAAAATTTCCCTCTAGAAGTTCAGAGATTTCCTCGGTCAATCTCCCCTCCGCTGGTTTGAATATCGATCAAATCTCCCCTCCGCCGTTTGAATATCGATCGAAACTCCCTCCGCTGGTCAATAGAGATCCCCAAAATCAACCACTAGAGCATCGATTGATTCTGCTGGTTGAATCTGCTCTTCATCGTTATAGATCGCCTCGGTCGAATCTGTTGCTGCTGATCATCAGCATCTCCTCGGTGGAATCTCCTCTTCGCTTTGTTCACAAGGCCCGACTCTACAAATACAAGTATTTGTTGTTTGCAGTTCAACTCCTCTTGCTTTGTTTTTAACAAAGTAAGTTGTCTCCACCATTGAATATCTTGTAGAAATTACAGTTTAGTTATTGGG
The DNA here is from genome assembly GCA_030737815.1 of Allium fistulosum. NCBI lineage: Eukaryota > Viridiplantae > Streptophyta > Magnoliopsida > Asparagales > Amaryllidaceae > Allium > Allium fistulosum. The sequence continues at coordinate 928,830,406 of CM060905.1, forward strand.
CATAAACTTCTTTGATTATGTCCTGATTTCGCATTCATTGGTTATTGGCTGTACTTGATCCATTTTTTCTTATTTATGTTTTAGGTTGAGTACTTAATTCACCCTGAGTTATTTATTTGTATGTTTCTTTCTTCCATATTGTAAATGATGCAGTTTATAAATTTATTGAAAATTTGCTTTACTTTTCAGCAGTTCATATTTTATAGGTTTGGTTGAAGTAGTTAATTTTCATACAGTACACTTTTTCTATGTTAGGTTTTCAATTAAACCTTTTCTAGTTAGTATAAGGAAAACAAAAGAATCAATATAAAATACTTAATATTTCAAAGCTTTATACAACACTTTTTTTTCATGTATAACATGTATAGGTACATGTTATACTGTAAAGAATAATAGAGATACAGTTGTCAAATGAACTCAAATCAGTAACCACGTATTTTGAAGGATTTTCACAACATACTGCAAGTATGGAATTCATTATGCATATATTGTGACAATGCCAAGAAGTTCTTTTTTTCTCTTTTTTTTAATCGATGAAAATGAAATTATGGGTGAAATGAATTAAATGTGGCTTGACATACAATGATACGAATAGAAATACAAATAGACATACAAATAAATTCTTATTTAACAACAGATAAGTACATAAATAGAATTAATAAACAAACAAAAAGACAAACTTGGGATACAAAAAGTGGAAATTTCAAAGCAACTGCAGTTTGATATCTGAAAATATTGGAATAACAAACATTATCCTAATTTTTAAGGACCAGTTCCTTTGTTTTTTGAATAACTGGTAAACAAATCTATAATTTTCACAAAAGTCTTAGCCTACCAACGGTCACTGGTTGAATAATGGGTACAAGATTAGCATCTTTTAGACTTTTAGTAAAAGCAACGTATAATTTTCCAGAAATATACCGGTTGTGTGCAAAACGATACATGTCCACTCTAATCACTCCTATTCACGATTGGCGAAACTATATTTGACAATTCTGTAATTTTATCATAAAGTTGGCAGGCTGGCGTTTGACAAAACTATATTGGAGAATTTGGCCATTCTGTAATTTTATTGATAATTAAACTTTCCATTAACGGTTAAATAGGGATGTTTCGGTATTAGTGGCAGGCAGATGTATGCTTAACCTATATTTCTGTACTGTTCCCTAGTCATTCCCATAGGCCATAGGAGATTGCAAATAGTTTAGGTTTCTATTTTGTCCTTGTCTTTCCATACTGCTAGCGATGTTGTACAATACACGCAGTATCTATACTAATACTTCCAAACATATATTATCTTGTTTCAAATCTCAGAGATATACTTTATGGAATACCATAAATATAAAGCTATATATGATGTATTGTATCAAAGATTCTTTGTGATACTTGACTTAAACAGGTACATGGTATAGCCGATGGAAAAGGATTGGGTGTATTTAAATAGGTGGCTATATAAACTTGACTTAAAGTGTATTTTTAGAATCAACACGTATATGTCAATATTAAATCTCAATTTTTTTATGTGTTTAATTTTTGTCATAGGACTAGTACAGAGTACCGACAAGGAGCTTTGAATTTTGTTCATGTGGCAAAGAGAAACTTGAGAAATGTGGAGAAAATTTTGTGCCCATGCACAAGTTGTCAAAATCTTAGTCGTCAGGATGACCACATCATCGTTGAGCATTTAATTATAAAAGGAATGGATCCCATATATAAGAGAAGTACATGGTATAGCCACGGCGAGCAAATAAATGTGGATAAAAAAACAAAGTCTTTTGACACATATGACTTATTCAAGATGATTCATTATGAAGATGAAGATTTTATGAATCATGATTTTTTTGTTGATGATAAGGATAATGTTGATTCCCAAGGAAGAGAAGAAGAGTTACTTAAGAATTTCGAAGATGCGGAAACTCCACTGTATCCTGGTTGTACAACTCATACAAAATTATCTGCCATCACCGTCTTGTATAATCTTAAATGTGAGACTGGTTTGTCTAATACTGGGTTTGACAAGCTTCTAAATGTGCAACAATTGTTTTTGCCGAAAGATAACGTACTTCCTAAAACTTTATATGAAGTAAAGAAATTTCTTAAAGTTTTTGACATGGGTTTTGAAAAGATACATGCTTGTGAGAATGACTGTTGCCTTTTCAGAAAAGAATACAAAGATTTAAATACTTTTCCAAAATGTGGTAGGAAGAACATTTTGATTTCTCCTTGCAAGGCTAAAGTAACTCCTCAGGTAACTATTTGTTTGTTTTAGCCTGACATGAAAGCACTCTAAACGTACACTCCACTATGCAGTAAAGGTGGCATTGCCCCTACACTATGGAGCAGCCATGTGCTGCTGCTATTGTATACAACAGCACATGCTATTGTACACAACATACGAATTTCCTTAATAATTTGGCCTACCTGCTACTCCTTTTACTTATGTAAATTATGAGTTTGGTGAGATTTGAGATTCCTTAATAATTTTCATGAGTTTGGAGGAAGAGGTTGTTATGAAGTGAGAAACTAAGGAACTAAGTAAAGGGTAGTCTTAAGGGAGGAGATTGAGTATGCAGGAAAAAAAAGGTCACACAAAATCATGAAAATTTAGAAATCATTTTCATAAGTAAAAGGAGTAGCAGCACAAGGCAGAGGGGAGTGCAGGGTTGTACTGAAGCAAAGGTTGTAGCTGGGTGTGGTAGAGGCAATGAGTTTAAGGGCAACAGGTTTTTTTTGTTTTTTTTCTAGTGAATGTTGGCTGTGAAGGTGATTGTAGTGTTTGGTAGTGAAAGGAATGGAATGAAAGGTGTGTTGTGTTGAAGATGGTCGAGGCAGCGGAAGGAGTTGTGATATGAGGGGAGGAGTGGGAGAGGTCTGTTGGAGTTTGATAGAGTTTGGTGGATGATGAATAGAAGAAGTTTTGGATGGTAAAGGGGAATTGCTGTTGAAAGAATAGGGGAAGGTTGGTTTGTTGTGAAGCTTGGTGTTTTGTAGGCTGTTATGGAGTAGTTGTGGATTATAGAGGCTGAAGTCGGTGGTTTGAAATGAAAATGAAAGAGTGGTTGATGCAGGGTGGATTGAATGAGGATAAACAGTTGGGGTAGTTAGTTGTTAATGGAGGCTGGAGTGGGTTCCGGTTGGAGAAGCAGGTTTAAGGTGATGTAGAGGTTGTTGGGGGTGAATTGTGTGATGAAGGCAGAGGGGTTTGGACTTTGTTTATGGTTGTAGGGTTAGAAGGTTGGTGTGAGTAATTTCAAGGCCGAGGAGAAGTTTGGGTATATGGCAGAGGCTGGTTGTGTTGAGACTGACTTTTGTTGAGTGTTTGGTGTAGCAGAGAGACAGTGGTTATGGAGGAGGTTGATGGATGGTTCAGGCTATTGATGATGTTGCAAGGTAGTTCGGTTCGACAGTGCTGGTTTCGGATTGATGTTTTGGGGAGGAGAACTTTTGAAGATGGGGTAGCTGTGAAGTGAAGTTAGAAACAGTGGGTTGTAGGAGTTTATACTGAAGTACACAGGGATGCACAATGAATGCTGCAAATGAAATTGATGAGGTTAGGTTAGCTTCTGATGCCATGGAGGGTGGATATGGATGGCAAGTTTGTGGTTGAATATGTGTGGTTGTTTGGTGAATTTGACAGAGTTGTTGAAGGGTGGATTGGTGGGTGGTTTGTGGCAGTTGCGGGGTGTAGTGGGATATGCTAGAGGTTGAAGGGAAGGAGATGGTTTTTCTGGTCGTGGGAATTTTGTGATGGTTTTGTAAATTGACAATAAAAATAATAATATGATAGCTACAATTGAGAACCTTCAATCCAAAAGTCATGTACCTGTGGTTAGTTAGCGAGTGATTTTGTAATGATCAAAGCACATGTGTTTGTACATGTGGTTAGTTTATGACCTGCTTCTTAGTCTAATGGAACTGAATCCTAAAGCACACGACTACATGTGAAATCCGACTCTTCTTTTACATTATTTGGTTAAAGCATTCAATCATTTATATACATCTGAAATCCTACTTTATATGTGGTCTTCATTATATTGTTCCTTTGTCTTTTCTTTTATGTTCACATTTTAAATCCCGATTTCACTTTAAAATTTTGTAACATGTCTCACGGTCGTATTTTTAAATGTCATGTCTTCCAAGCTAGCGTTTTTAACCTGTATTATAATCAATGGTGGAGGTAAAAGGTCTAAATTAGTTAGGTATGTCACTACTTTTGGTCAGTATTCTAGAATTCTTATGTCACTACTAAATTAGTTAGTAACCGTGTCAAGGGGAGAGTTTACTATTGTGGATTATTTTCATACTGACTGTATGCTACTGACGTTAATCTGGTACCAAATATGTGATGATTATTTGATTACTAGTTAGCTGTGATTTCAATGATAACATGTTAATCCTTTTTTTCAAACGGTTAATCCTTTTGCTTATTTATTTGATGATTAAAACATATTTGATGATTATTTATTTATTTGCTTATCCAACAGGGTGCAAATCTGGTACCAAATAGTAGATGTAAGCTGATTGATGTGGGTGAAACGGGACAAGTAGTGGCTGAAGGAACTATCGCTTCAACTGATCCAACAACGATGGTTCATTGTGTTCCGCTAGGAAAAGATGCGGTAAAAGTTTGGGTAAACTTTGTGAGAGTTAATGACGCATTGCTATGGCGACCTACATCTGAGTGTACATACATGGAAGATGCCTTTGGTACAACGATAGCTTGGCCAGCAGCATATGTCATTGGAGAATCAAGTTCCAGTAAGTATTATTTTTCAGTACATCATATCTCAACATTAAGTTTTAGTTCTGTTTATTCGGGTATTAAAAAAAATCTGTATCACAACATTTAAGTTTTTATCTGCAAAGCCACAACATTTCAGTACATCTCCTCTATGGTAAACGTGTTTATCTGCAGAGCCACAACAATTGATACACTTGAAACTAAAACTTAAATAAACCATTTTTCCTAAAACTGTCTACTCAGATTAATCGTTATGTCATTGCACATGTATTACACAAATGTAGTTATACAAGAGGGCTAACAAAAATAAATGGAAGTAACTGACACTACAGTTGTTGCCTAATACAGTTACGTCAATGTGAATTTAGGGAATATTTTTGTTTTAGAGAACCCAATTGATAGAAAACGACAAGGGTAAAGAAAATTGTACATTTCAATTAGTGGATGGATGCATCATCGATGGATTACGGACGTTCCAGATACATTTTCATATTTTATAAGATTTAACTTGACCATAGTACTGAATACACAATCTGCCCATAGTACTGAATACACAATCTGCACATGGAATGAAATCCAGTCAGACTTCTAACCCAGTTTTGATCTGAATATCTGTGTAAATTGAAAATTGTGTATTCGTTGGGGAACTATATAGGATGCATATAAAAATAGAACAATTTTTATTAATATGTGTTAATATAGAATATCGAGTTATAGATTACATGATTTTCATATATACATATATATATACATATATATATATTGTTGATTGTTAAACTCGTTTGCAGGTAATTAGCTATTTCGAAGCGAAGACTATCGACAACAAAGAACTATTGGTAATCAAGCAACGAACATGAATTTAATTGTTATATATGTTGTCGTATTTTGTTAGTACCATTTGTGGAAACTTGTCTGTGAATGCTTGTAGTATGTGACTTATTTTGTTGAAAAACTACTATCGAATTGATTATGGATATTATATTTGATTGTGAGATTAGCATGTTTTTGCAATTATTTGAATATGATGATCATATGATTGACTGTTTGTATATGCTAATTATGTGATTTAATTCTTTGTTTGAATATATGAAAATTATGCGATTGATCGTTCGTTTTAATATGAATAGTATATAAGCGATTGTTGGAAATGGTATAAACCATCAACCGTAAATAGTAGCATTTAAAATATGCTACCAAACAACCAATAACTTTTAGTAGCGTTTCAGAAATGCTACAGAAACAAATGGAAACTAATATAAAAATTATACGGTTGCATTTTAAAAACGCTACTGAAAATCAAAAAAAGCATATAAAAAAAAAATTCAACCAAAAAATGAAGACTTATGGTAGCGTTTTTTTAACCCTACAGAAAAAACCTATAGCTGCATTTAAAAGTGACTTTTGGTAGTGTTTTTTAAATCCTATAGAAAATACCTATAGTTTCGTTTAAAAGTGACTTTTGGTAGCGTTTACTACAACGCAACAAATAGTTTTAGACTTTTAGTTGCATGCCGTATAGCAGCGTTCTCTAAAACGCTACCATATGTTATGGTAGCGTTTTTTCAACGCTACCAAAAGTCTTCTCTGGTGTAGTGGATCTTCATTACCAGGGATGAGATAGAGACAATGATGAAAAGACAAGAGGAAATGATCCATAACTTGCTTCTTCAGATTGGGCAGCTTGGAGCGCAAAACCAAGGAGAAACCAGAGTTCAGATTGGAGTTGGACCATCTGGCACAGCGCCAGAACTAGGGGGCAATAACCCAGAGCATGTTGGACCAATCCCGGACGGAGTACCAGATGGAACTGCGGAACGCGACATTGACAGAGACATGAATGCTCAGCGAGGAGAGCAGATTCCAGGAATCCCCCGTGAACTCGGGGGGCAAATCGGAAACAACAGCTAAGCTACTTACACATGTACGGGACCGCGAACGATCCTCAGGCATGCTCTGAGATAGCGATAAACCGTCATAACGAATAGTTCAGAAACTCACTCGAACGTGAAATCTGACATTGATAATACTAAGTCCCCCACCCCGGGCACACACAATTCGCCTCGAACGGCACCCGACCGCGAACGGTCACAATTCGCCTCGAACGGCACCCGACCGCGAACGGTCAAAATTCGCCTCGAACGGCACCCGACCGCGAACGGTCAAAATTCGCCTCGAACGGCACCCGACCGCGAACGGTCACAATTCGCCTCGAACGGCACCCGACCGCGAATGGTCACAATTCGCCTCGAACGGCACCCGACCGCGAACGGTCACAATTCGCCTCGAACGGCACCCGACCGCGAACGGTCACAATTCGCCTCGAACGGTACCCGACCGCGAACGGTCACAATTCGCCTCGAACGGCACCCGACCGCGAACGGTCACAATTCGCCTCGAACGGCACCCGATCGCGAACGGTCACAAATCGCCTCGAATGGCACCACGACCGCGAACGGCATCCGACCCCGAATGGTCACGTACTACCCCGAATGACATACGATCCAGAAAGATCGTCATTCGCGGTCAGATAAGGCTATCAATTTCTTTGCAGGTCATCAACAGAATATGAACATCCAGCTCATGGCATTACAAAGCAACAACTTTCATCGAAGAGATGATGGCTATTCAGAATGAAGATTGCAGCATTTCAAAGCACATCATGTTTTCACAAGACGTACTTTGGGGGGCAAATGTTATCCCGCCTTTTGGTAAGACCGTGACACCAAGAACTTGACTAGAGACCAAAGACAGTTCGTCTAGAAAATCGGTTATACACAGGTTCACTATGGATATCGACGAATTTTGTCCAAGTCCGGATCAAGCTAAAATTGATATGAAACGACAAGCGAAGCTATGAGAGCCAACGTTCCAAATTTCAAGTCAATCCGAGTTAATATGCTCAAGTTATGATCGATGCAAAATTGGATAAGAAATAGCCTCGCCTTCGAATCCATAGACTGGCCACTATTCGACTCGATCGAGTTCGACTCCATCACAGAGCCGCTGTTTGAATCGATCGAGTTTGACTCGATCAGCTCCACATCGATCACCAAGGTCTACTTTGACTCGCTCCGCTTCGCATCCATCAGAGAGCATCTGTTCGACTCGCTCCGCTTCGCATCCATCAAGGAGCCTCTTTTTGACTCGCTTCGCTTCGCATCCATCAGAGAGTCACATTTCAACTCGCTCATCCAATGTCCACTTTGTATCCACATGACAAAGCATAACCATCAATGCGAACTGTGCCCCTTTCATCGATGCGAACAGAGTCACCATCATCGATACGAACAAACCACCTCCATCAACTCGATCAAGGCGTGCTATAGATTGATGCGAAGGAACAAGCTATTGATCGATTCGAACTGGGCAACGGACTTCGATACGAACAAGGCAAGGTCCAAGGATGACTCAGCCAACTCAGCATCAAAGGCGGAGTAATCCATAGATTCAAGCGCCACGTCGTCGAACAGGACCGAGTCGAAATAAGGGAGTCGAACGAAACAGCCAACCGAAGATCCTAATTCATATCGATCATATCTCCTAATCTACAAGTCCAAATGCTATGAAATTTTCACAGAAGCTTACGTGCATGCTAAGGAATGTCCATGCCAAATTTCGGCTCCATTGGATGCAATCTTGATAGATACGACATCCGTTCGTATCGATCATGGATCGGACTGAAACTTCATGGGCTTGGGCGCGCGGGCCTAGTCACGTGCCAAAGGGGGTCTCCCGAGATCTGAGCGAAATATCAGCCTCCTACACCTATAAATAGAGCCCCAGGGCATACAGAAAAAGGATCTTCTTCTTCTTTGGAATCCTCCAACGCCCAGACTTTGTCGGATCCAGATCTAAACTCCATTGCTGCTGCTACCAACAAATTTCACAACTGTAAATCATTGTTATTTGCTGTAACCTGCTAAAATCAATTGTAATCATCAAAGAAAGATCAATAAAGCAATCAACTTCAGAGTGGACGTAGGCAAAATCGCCGAACCACTATAAATCCTATGTCTCTGTCTATCTCTTTCCGTTTTAAATTTATTATTCTTCACTTTTTATCCCCTACGATACATAGATCTGAGATCTGTGATCATATATTGCTGATTTGTGTTCATACACTGGTGCTTTCACGACATTAGGCGTTTGTGACCATTTTTGGCGCAAACAGAAAATTTTTGAAAATTTTATATGTTTCAAAATTAAAGAAATTTGTGAAAAGAACTAATGAAAGATATAATTATATTGGTCGCTATATTTATAATATCACTTAGTTTATTTGAATGAAATAAGATTTCATCAAAGTGTCATGGGAAAAACGCAGGATGAATGGTATGTATATGTTATTTTGTAACTAATGTTAGTAATTATAATCAATTATAGAATTCTCTAGTGAATTGCGAGGACGCAATTCCTTTAGGGGGAGTTTGTAACAACCCAGTTTTTTGAGCAGTAGTATTAAACTAATTTAATTTAAATGGAAGTGTGTGAATTCAATTTTGATAATTATTATTTTTGAAACCAAATTATTATCCAACTAAAAAAATTTAATAAAGGATCTTCTTAACAAAAATTAAATTAGAAAATAATGTTCGTTTAAGATTATAGATTATATATTGAAATTCAAGTAAAATGTTTTAATAAATATAAAACATTTATAAGTGCAAATAGTTTTATATAATTGAAATAGAGGGAGAAAAATAAATTTATTTAATGTCAATGCAATTGGTAGTTGGAAAAAAATTCAATTATGTTAACATATTGAATAATTAAATAGAATGGAATATGTTAACCCAAAAAATGGATCAACAACCTAGATTGAGTGTGAAAGCACCAGCTCTGTTTATCAAGGCAAATAAAGTAGAACAAGCAATAGTAAATCGCATAAAAAGTAAAGAGACAAGAGATTTTTATAGTGGTTCGGATGTTAACAAAGCCTACGTCCGCTTCATAGCTTTTATTTATCAAATGCTGTTACAAAGGAGTTTGGATTACAATATGATTCTTCTTTCCTTAGTTAGATCAAGCCACCATTGTTAGACACAACCGATAGGATTTTAGTTTCCCTTTAATGGCTATTGTGAGGGATAAGAAGAGTGAAGAAACATTGGCAGAGCTTCCGCGGAGATCAAGTTCAAAACCCCTTTTTCTATTGAAGGTCGGGTGGTATTTATAGGATTTTGAGAGCACTTGGATCAGAACCATTACCAAAAGCCTGTAGTTGTCCATAGGAAGAAGCACGGAAAATTTAGAGTGATTCCGAGCTTACTTTTTGGATCAGTACCGATCCAATTGGATCAGATCGGTACCGATCCGAAGAGTTGTGCAATTTTTGCACAACTTCTTTCCAGTTGGTTTCCTTGCTTGCTTATGAGGCTCTCCATGTAATTTCATAGCTTGTTGACTTGTTTTGATGTTGGTTCACTAATGGGTTTGATTGGACGTTAGTTTGAATCTGAAAAGTTTTTACTTCTTAAACTTGGATGGTAAATAGACTTAGTAGAGAGGTAGAAACATAACGCAAGTGGTTGGAGGATTCTCAAGACAAACCTTTGGATCAGTACCTATCTAATTGGATCGGTCGGTACCGATCCAAAGTGTTGGTGTATTTTCGGTCAAACTTTCAAGGTTCCTTTGTCTCATGCTTTTAGGCCTTCTGGTTAAGTCTCGAGTCGTTCTGGCTTAATCTAAATGTTCTATATCCTTTTTAATTCTACTAGATTAAAAACCCAGTTAACATTTCCCTCCAGAGTATGCCTTCATTGGAAATAAGGTGTGCTCTGGAAGTAACTGCCTTTGAATCTCTGGTTTCACTCGTCGTAACTAGTCACCTTGAAGAACTGCCTATGACACACCGGCTAACTGTTAAGTCCTTAGTGGGAATCTCCATTGTTCATAATTATGTAGTGATCTTGATTCAATAACTTCCAGAATGAATACAAACGTCAAATAGGTCGCATGGGGAAGATTTGAGATTATTCAAAGAAGTAACTTTGGATCGGTATTGATCCGATTGGATCAGATCAATACCGATCCAAGTACTTATAATTTTGGGAAACCTTCTTCCATCCTTTTTATACGAGCCGACCCCCTCCCTCCAATTCATATCTTTTCTACACGACCCAACTTTTTGCCCTCTAGCCGATCCGACCCCATCCATAACTTAACCTGCCGATCCAGTCGCTTTATCCACTCGAGAGCCGCCGCCGTCGATCCTTGCTTCCAGCGCCGCCAGTCGTTGCCCCTAGAAGCCGCCACCACCATTCTATTATTGTGATTTCCTCTGATTCAAAGTGTCACGGGTCCATCAATACCCTAGTTTGGGTTGTCTTGCATTAGAGATCAGGTCACTTTTCTCCATTTCGAAGGTTGGTGATTTGGATTTTGGCGCATTATCAGCAATTGGTGATGAAGTTGTGTTGGATACGGATACAGTGGAAGATTCGACCTAAATATGACTTTGTGGAAGAAGATAGTAAACCGAGCCTTAAGTTCTTTTGGGAATGAATCTAGGGTTAATCCCAGGTGCTCGACATGTTTTTCTATCTTCATCCACAGAGTCAGAATTAACTTGTACTGAGTTTCACAGTCGATCCCAGCACGATTCCCTACGGATTGATTTTGGTTTTTCTAGGAGGTGATAATTGCTTAGAGTAGCACCTTATATGCAGTTCAGGCTATTATCACTTTCCAGAGAACTAAAATCGACTTATGCTGAGAATCCTCTTCCCAATTCGGACCCATCGATCTATAGTTGCTCGCTTTGGACTGGTCATGTCATTGCACGGTCGGTGTACCTGGAATAGGAAGAGCTTTCTGTGTCGCTTCAGATAGCGGATCCGTTATCGATCGTTGATCGATGATGGGTAAATATAAAGAAAAGAAATTAACAGGTGATACGGATCACTCTTTCTGGTGTAAGTGAGCCATCTACACGGAACGGTTTATTCAAAGGGCTCGGTTCATCGAATTCCTTCTCACTTAGATTATACATCATACCCACCCATAGTTAATACTTGAAATCTGATTGGTGGTTTGTACACGTCCATTATGTTCCAAATTTCAAGTATCAACTATGCTAGGGTTTTAGAGATTTGGCACACCTGACTGTTTTGAACATAAGCTTTCTTATATAGAATGACGCGCAAATCTTCTCACTGCAAGTCAATTAAGGGAAGCTCACCGATTTCTGAAGCGGAATCTTCGTCGATCCCAGCGGAGTTTTCTGCTTCCATAACTTCGGGTCAATATGGTCATCTGATTCTAGTTGGCCCTGTCGGCGATCGCACTCCTCCTAACTTTAGAGTCTTGCTTGATCCTTCGGAGAAAGCTCCTTCTATCCTTACACATAGGATGTTGCGAAGCATCTGCTCGTAATATCGTATCCCAAAGGATGACGCTCTTTTGCCGTCGAGAGGGGAACTCGCTCATAGGCCACCTTCGGGATATGTGGCTTGTCACCGCTATATGTGTACGTATGATGCAGTGCCCCCATTCAATCATTTCTTAATGACAACGCTTCTGAATATAGGGTTGGCTCCATTCTAAATTCTTCCAGAAGGATACGCCATGTTGACATGCTTATATGTTCTGTTCATGTGGGCGTCTAATCGTGCCCCGAGCTTTGCCGAGTTGCAATATCACTTATTATTCAAAAAGAGAGAGGCTAGTCCATCACTCTTTTAAATTAAGGTGCAACGCAACCAGAAACTCATACTTGATCTTCCCGGCAAAGTCCCCTTATTCAAGAATTAGTTCTTTTTTGCTAAATATCCAGAGGGATTCACCCGTCTATGGACCACGGGGGTAAGTTTCTTTCACCATGCTTGGAACTTCCTTTAATTGCTACAAGTCTTTTGATCGATCATATATTCCTTACAGTTCTCCTAAAGATCAACAAGGATCCGACACTTAGCATTGTTCTTAATGCCCTGAAAGTGGTCGATGCTCAGGAGCACACAATCAGGTTCTTGCACATGGACGAAAATCTCCATTGATGTGGGCTCTTACACTGTGGGAGGTCCATTGGATTTGTTAGCGCTCCTTCCCGCTTCAGAGCCTGGACCCACTCTGTTTTCACTTCCCATGATTCTAGTGAAGATGATGATGATAATGAGGAATAAGAAAGTAAACTATCTGATAGGTCACAGAAGACTGAGGAGATCCACGCTCAAGTTGGGGTCGATAGTCCGCTCAAAATGCCATCGATCCCGGAGGAGAAATAAGAAGAGTTTGTTCAACGGGTGAGCAAGGCTCTGTTGATTGAAAGGAAGGAGGAAGGAGAGATCAGCGAGGGGCACCCTCTAAATGCAGAAGAATTAGATTGGGATACTGACACTGAAGAGGGTGATGTCCATTTAGGTGTCGAGGCCTCTGAATTGAGCGCCGAACATATTCCCTCACCTCCTTTGAACGAACCTATGGAAGAGGCTTCTCCCAAAAACAAACCCATTCGCAGCCCTTTGCTGGAAGGTATTGATGTAGACTTGGGAGATACGAGTGACATTTTTGTAAATATTGATGATTGATGAATGACTTTACCTCAGAAGAGTTGCCTTCCAAGCTTACTCAAATCATCCCTATAGGAATCGATGCCCTAACACTAGTCGGTGACCGTTCTGGTTTATGTATTCTTCTGGGGTCGTTAAACTACGTCACTCACTTCACTAGGATCACATACTTTGTATTATTGTTATTTTCTAGGTTATTTTAGTCTGTCAAATGCCTTTTTCCTATATCCGTTTACATCATTTGTTGCAGGAATCATGTCTCGTGGCTTCTATAGTGATCTTGATTGAGTACTGGAGTCTTAACGTTCACAGAGACATTATTCCAGGTATTACGCTTCTTAGGAGACTGATGAGGAAAGGAAGAAGAGAAAGGATAGGGAGGTGGAAGAGCATCGCCGTGCTGAGAAAGATCAAGGCCACAATAGAGAAAGTGGCCATGAGAAGAGGAAGAGCCCGATTGAGCGGGAATATTCATCAAAGAAGGTGAAAAAAGACCAAGGGCAGGAACTCGCTTCACAGCTTCCTGCTTCTACTGGAATAACTGCTGCTATGACCGCCCCTCTCCCAGTTTCTAAGCATGCTCCTTACATTCTCCCCGCTGGTCCCCCGCAGCTGCAGGCTGCATTCCCCAACTTGTTCTTAAGGGGGGTTGTTTTCGATAAGCCTAATTCGAAATCAGTTTGTGCGGAGTCTTATTCGCCCCATCTCCACGTGATTCAGAGCGGTTTGGAGAAAGCCGAGGGGTGGCAAAAATTTTGCATGTAGCTTTCAATTATTAATCGAAACAATTACCAAGAAAGTCTCTTATTTGAGTCCCAAAAGGATGAATACGAGAAGTAGCTTGCAGATCGTGATGCGGAGATTGAGAGGTTGAAGAAGGAGAGGGATAATGCCCTCAAGAGAGAAACTAAAAGTGCTTTTTGTTTAAGGAGCTGAAGGAGTCCACCGATCAGGCCGCACTCATATTAAGAGATGAAATAAAGAAGTGTTACACTGATGAGGCGGCTTTAAAAGAAAATCTGAGTATAAGTAGGATGATGGTTGAGACGGAGAAGAAAACCCTCGCCGAACAGGCTGAAGAAATTACCTCTCTTCGTGAGAAAATTTTGACTTTGGATGCAGAGAAAAGCCTGTTGGTGGCAGAGAAAGCTAGCGCCGAAGCCACCTTCTCAGAGCTTCAAGACACCTTCGCAAAGAAGATGGTAGGCTTGGATACTACTATTTTGGACTTTTATGTTAATTCCATGCTACAATAGAGGAGCCTCAGTTACTTGGGTCTATTGTTCCCTCGCACGCTTGCTGTAGTCTGGGAAGAGGTTTTGGCTTGATTTCAAGATATGGGCAGCTGTTACAATGAAGAAGAATTGAATCAGGCATACCTAAATGAAGAATCCCGCCAAGCTTTAGTGGAAGGCCATAAGATCTTGATACTGGAGATGGAACGAGAAGCCACTGATGTCACGGCCACCGCTAAGGTTGTTACTGAATGTTTTCTTCAGGCCCGGGTGAGTCATCTTCGCATCTTTGTACTGATGAGGGGATCATTTCTTCTTCTCCCGTAATCGTGCAGCTAGCAAAGGTGGGTGACTGCAAAGGCTTCGAAGTTGTGATGCATGAACAGACCCCCACAATAGGTAATTTTCTTGTCTCTCCCATGCTTGAAGACTTCCAATTACGCCTGATGAAATTGCCGAGATAACCGCTCTTTATTCTGATATTATAGACCAACCCTCTCTTCTTGTTGAGTTACCTCCTCGTCACGATGGTGGATCTGCTGCCATTCTAAACGCAACCGTCGTATCTGCATCTGGCTCACAGCCCGGTTCGTAATTCGAGCAAATTGCAACGCTGCATGGTTTGGATGACCCCTCTGTATCTCAAGAGGAAGGCTTGGCGGCTATTGATACACGGGAGCAGGCGGGTCAAGCTAGTCAACCAGACAAAGTAGAGGCCGAGCAGTCGACGACTGAGCAACAAATGATAGCGGTGAAGAACGAGAAGGTTGAAGAACAAAAGCGGTCATCAAAGAGTTCTCACAGACCTCACAAGCATAAAGGAAAAGGAGGGTCCGCCAGTGGCCATGTTTCAGAGAGCGACATTGCTGGACTCACGTCAATTACTTTTGATAATGGGAGTGGATCCTTGTTAGTCCTGTAATAGACGAGTTTCTTGGTGTTGTCAGGGCAATACCGGTACATACAAGATCTTAATGGTTTACTGATGGTGCCAGAGCAACATCAAGTAGTGCTTGTGTGGGATGCATGGATTTTAAGAGTGCGCGCTTTACGAAATACATAGCTTTTTGAGAGTGCGCGGCTTATGGGATCGATATGACCCGTCGATCCAGAACGGTTTGGAACTTCTCGACGTTGCCAATTTTCGGCTAACATGAGGGTTCATGCTTCGAGAGCATGGTTCCACGGCGCAGAAAGTGATGCACGGCTTATGGGAGTGCATGGCTTAAGTAATTATATTTGCTTGGGCGTGATTCCACAACCCAAGAAGCGGCGCACGGCTTACGAAATGCGTGGCTTTGATTTAGGCCTTCCCGGTGTTGCAGGAGCCACATCGGTTCTTAGAAGGCGGGGATCGAGTTCCGTTGATCCAACGGTTTGAGTCGATTTGCTTCCGTCGACTCGGCGGGTAGATGGGGCATACTTAAGCGTGGTTCCACTATCTTAAGCAACAGTTGGATGGTTTTGAGTTGATTTGACCTCGTTGACTCAGCAGGTTACTTTTGTGAACACAGTTTTATTAGTTCAGAAAGCAAAGCAATTTTATTAATAAAAGTTAGGCAAGTTCTGCCTATTTACAATGACTCTGGTATTCCTGAATGGTTTATTTGCGATAAATAGGAAGTACATAAGATAGTCTTATATAAAGTAACGATGCAGTGATTCGTTGTTCCAAGCTTGGGGAAATTGGGTTCCATCGATGATCGTTAGCTTGATTGTGTCATCTCCTAGCTTCTGGCGGATCACATAAGGCCCTTCCCAGTTTGGTCCGAACGTTCCTGGTACAGGGTAGACCCGTTTGAGGACAAGGTCTCCTACTTCGAATTTACGGTTACAGACTTTGGAATTGAAATATCGTGCGACCCTTTTCCGGTGAGCGCCAGTCCTTAACTCGGCTTCTTCTCTCTTCTCATTGACCATATCGAGCGACTCGAGTAGGAGCTACTTGTTTTTCCATTGATTGAAGTTTTGGCTTCGGTAAGAGGGGACTTCTAGCTCGACTGGGATCATTGCTTCTGAACCATATGCTAGGGCGAATAGGGAGTGCCCAGTTGCATATTTGTGCGTTGTTCTGTAAGCTCATAGTGCGAGTGGAAGTTCATTAACCCAATTTCCTTTAGCTTTATTTAACCGCTTTTTGATGGTGGACTTGATGATCTTGTTCACTGCTTCCACTTGCCCATTTGCATGTGAATGTGCAATAGCGGAAAAGCATTTCTTGATTCAGAAGCGTTTGCAAAAGTCTTTGAACTCAACGCTTTTGAATCGAGTCTCATTATCCATGATGATTTTTTTATGGCACTCCAAACCTGTAAATAATGTTTTTAGTGACAAAATTAATAACTTTATTTGGGGTAATAGCGACCAGCGTCCGCTTAGGGCCATTTGGTGAAATAGTCAACAGCAACTATACCATGTTTGACTCCTCCTTTGGCCATTGGTAATACACCAATCAAATTGATTGCCTAGATCGTGAATAGCCATGGGCTGACCATTTGTGTCAGCTCCGTCGAAGGAGTTCTTTTGATCATGTTGAATCTTTAGCATTGGTTGCACCATCTGGCATAATCTGCTGCATCGTGGTTTACTGTTGGCTAAAAATACCCATATCGGAGGACTTTCTTTGCGAGAGTCTACCCTCCAGTGTGATCTCCGCAGTCACCTTCATGAACTTCCATGAGGATTCTTCAAGCTTCATCGTTAGTCACACACCATAGCAAGGGGGTAGAGAATCCCCTTCGGTAGAGCACCCCATCTTGTACTTCAAACCGCGACACCTTCCGAAGGAGCCTTTTCCATTGATTCTTGTCTGCAGGTAGTGTTCCTTTGAGCTTGTAATCCTTGATCGGTGTCATCCATGTTTATGGTTCTTTGGTTGTTTCAAAAATCCAATCTATATCCATCTCGCTTATGCTGGGAGCGGTCAGAGTTTCGACTGTGACTAGCCCTAAGGACTGAGCTTCTCTAGAACTGGCTAGTTTGGCTAGATAGTATACCTTCGTGTTTTGTTCCCTTGGGATTTGAGCAATGGTGTAATGTTCGATGTCATTAAGCAATTTTTGCACTTTAGATGGATACAGGGCGAGGTTCTCTCCTCGAGCTTGATATTTGCCTTTCGCCTGATAGACAACTAGTGGAGAATTAGTATAGATGTGTATGGACTTTATCCCGAGTTCCTTCACAATTTTCTACCCGACTATCAATGCTTTGTATTCTGCTTCATTATTTGTTGCAAGAAATTCCAAGCGCAAGGCGTAGAAAATGGATCGCCCTTCGGGATTCTCGAGCACTACTCATGCCCTCGAGTAGAAGTTATTAAATGCACCATCGACGAACAACTTCCAACGTGTTTCCACTTCCGAGTCTATTTCTTCTTCGTTATCTCGTATCATAAACTCGACAATGAAGTCTACCGACACCTACCCATTGATCCCCCTTTGAGGATGGTAAGTAATTTCGTACTGACTCAATTCGATATTCCATTTGATAAGCCATCCAGAGGTCTCGGGGTCGTACAACACTTGCTTCAGGGATTGATCTGTTAGTACTTTGATCAGGTGTCCCTAGAAGCACAGTCGTAACTTTCTGGATGCGATCAAGAGGCAGTATGCCAGGTTTTTCCAATTTTGGATAGTTCTTCTTGGCTCCAGTGAACCGTTTACTGTTGTAATATATGGGTAGCTGTACCTTAGCTTCTTCTCGTACGAACCTAACACTTAATGCATGGGGTGAGATTGCTAAGTAGATGTACAAATCTTCTCTGTCTACCAGCTTGGACAAGATTAGCAGGGTTTCCATATGTCACAATAGCTCTTCGAATGCGGTTTGACAAGCTTGATTCCATTCGAAGTTCTTCTTTCCCTTCTTTAGCATGTCAAAGAATGGTATACATTTCTCGATTGCTTTTGTGATGAATCGGCTGAGTGCTGCAAATTTTCCATTCAAGCTTTGTATCTCCTTCTTGTTCCTCGGGTCCTCGACTTCCCGTAAAGCACAAATTTGTTCGGGATTTGCTTCGATGCCTCTGGCGTTTACAATAAATCCCAAGAACTTTCCAGAGGCTACTTTGGAGTGACATTTAAGTGGATTGAGTTTCATTCCATATTTGCGGAGTATTTTAAACATTTCGGCGAGGTTGTCCAAGTGATTTGTAGTTATGCACGATTTAACCAACATGGCGTCTACATAAACTTCCACGGTCTTCCCGATCTGCCGTTTGAACATGGCGTTCACCAGTCGTTGATAGGTTGCCCCAGCATTCTTTAAGCCGAATGGCATTACTTTATAGTAGTATAATCCCAGATCGGTAACGAAAATAGTACAGGTTCATGCATCATGATCTGGTTGTATCCTAAGTAAGCATCCATAAATGATAGTAGTTCATGTCTAACTATCCCGTCCACCAGTTGGTCAATTCTAGGTAGAGAAAGGCTATCTTTTGGGCAAGCTTTGTTTATTTCCAAGTAGTCAATATAGGTTTGCCATTTTCCATTGGACTTCTTGACTAAGACCGGGTTGGATACCCATTTGGGGTATGTTGTGTCGCGGATAAAACCATTCGCCATCAACTTATCCACTTCTTCTCTCAGCGCTTTGGACCGTTTAGGTCCTAGGCTACATCTCTTCTGCTTCACTGGTGTATACTTAGGATCAATATTAAGTGTGTGGCATGCAATCTCTGGCAAAACTCCGCACATATTGGAATGTGTTCAAGCGAATACATCCAGGTTGGCGCAAAGAAATTTGATGAGTTCCAGTCGCACTTGTTTCCAAGATGTGATCCAATTTTCAGGAACCATGTATGGTCATCCATATTTACTGGGACAGACACCGTCAATTCTGCCGGTGTTACCCGTTCCTCCCTTGAACTCTTCTTTATAGGCCCAAAGCCTTGTCGAATCGTCTATGGTCCCTAAGCCAGGGGCGGATCTGTAATTGCTATTCGGTAGGCTCACGAATGTGGAGAGTTCTCCCCATATTCTTCCCCTTTTCTTTCTTTCTAGACTCGCGTAGTTCTGCGATGTAGCATTCTCTTGCAGATCACCCAACTCCATTCTCTGTCGGAAATTTCATGGTGAGACACCACTGAGCTAAAGCAATCCTGAAATCTGCCAAAGCGGGGTGATCGAAGAAAGCATTGTAGGTGGATATTTCATCTAAAATCATAAAGGTTTGGATGAGGATGAACCTTCGGTCATCATCTCCGAGTTCTACAGGTAAATTGATTGTTCTAACAGATTGCTTAGGTTCAACAGTGAATCACTGGATCTTAGTTCAAAAAGCAGATACATCTTTCATATTAATCATCATCTGATCAAACGTGTGTTTGAAAAGGATATTCAGAGAATTACCACTGTCCACCAATACTCGTCGGACCACGGCTGGTTTGATTCCTATTGTCATGACCATGGGGTCAAGAGTCGGAGCTTCTATTCCTTTAGTGTCTCAATTTCAGAACACTATGCCATCGTTCAGGGTCCTCTGCTGCTTGGCAGTTCCATCTTCGATCGCAAAGCACGAATCTTTCGGAGTGTGTCTTAATAAGCTCGCATATCACTCCATTTCTCCCCAACTCTTCTATGCGGGATGAGATCCTCCAGATATTGTTTAGATAATAAGTCTCTGGTCGGTTTGTCTAGATCCCACTTTGATGGTTCCATCTTTGTTTCCCCGATCTCTGGGAGCTTGGAGTGTTGTAGGCTCGTCAGGATTTTGCGACTTTCTCACATACTGTTAAAGCTTATTTTTCTGAATCAGTTCTTCAATCAGGTTCTTCAAGTGACGGCACTCATTCGTGTTGTGACCATGTGTTTCATGGAAGCGGCAGTACTTTCTGGAATTCTTTTGCTATTCATTCGCTCCTTTTTTAGGCGGCTACTTGTACTCTTCCATCCCTTGTGTCGCAAGGTAAATGTTCTCTGGAGTATCATTGAGTGGAGTGTAGTCTTCGGGCCTCAAGCCTTTAAGTCGCTTGCTACTTCCATTCCGCTTGTTGGAATTCTGATTCTTCCTTTTCTATTTCCCGCCCTTTCCAGCAACGGTCCTGGAAGTATTTGCGTCTTGGTTCGACGCCATACCATTCTACCCAACATCAGTTGGTTATAGGTTAGTAGGTTTTCCTTCTAGCTCTTCTGCCTCTTCGAATCTCAAATACTAGCTCGCCTTTCGATTAAAGTCCTTCCTGGTGGTAGGTTGTTTCATCTTGATTCATTTTCTGAATTAAGTGTCAGGATAAATGGCGCGGACAAAGGCCATGAAGACCATATCTTCATTTGGATTACTTACTTCAATGACCGTGGTGTTAAACCGACTCATAAAGGATTTTGAAGATTCATTTTGTCTTTGGAATAGGCCCGATAAGGACATCACGTCTTTCGGTTGTGCCATGTGAAGCCTAAAATGATAAAGGAACTTTGTTGCTAATTCACTGAAAGTAGAGATGGATTTAGGTGGGAGCCTGGTAAACCACATGGTAGCAATTCCCTCTAGAAGGATTGGAAAACATCTACACCAAACAGCATTCGAAGCATTCGCTCCATCCATATACCAAATGTCTTGTACAAGTGAGGTTTCGGATCTCTAGTTCCATCATAGGATGGAATAGTCGGCATAGTGAACTTTTTAGGATATTGTTCATTTAGAATGTCATCAGTAAAGGGAGTCCGACTTGGAGTGGATCCTCATTCATCATCTCTCATATCCTTACTTTCATACATTTGGCGCTTGATCATGTCCGCGATATATGCCTCGAATGTTCGGTAATCCATGGGTTGGTTGTCGGTGACTATACCAAGTGTTTGATTTTCCAAACGGTCTTGGTAAGTGGGTTGAAGCCTAAGCTCTCCTGTCTTTGGGAGACCCACTCCCTCAGAGTTCGGTTGACTTATGGTTGGTCGTATAAGGGTAGTTTGGACCTCTCTGCCAGTATTGAGTGCGTTAGTGTTTTCTTTCAAGTCATCGTCGTCAAGTTGTTCACAATCTTCGAAGTCGGAGAGATCCACTACTATATCTTCCCGTGAGGTTTTTGTCCCCAGATTCAAGTTCATGGAGGGCTGCCATGCAGTTAGTGGAGTGCTTGTGTTTCCTTCTATGGTGATTCCTACAACTCCACCTACTACTTTTTTTTGCTGCTGCATTCGGTTTCTCCTATTTAGACCAGAAACAAAAGAGTTTTCCCACTCCACGGTAGTTGTAGGCTCTGGCATGGTTCTCGGAGTAGCCAGTGATTGCAAGGTCAGGAGGGCATTTAGTTTTTCCATAAGAGATTTCTGGTTATTCTCCATCTTTTGATTGATTTCATCAACCATCTTTTTTAACTCGCTTCTAGTGACAACTTCATGCTAGATAGAAGATCCCGGCATCAGATCTCCTGCATTGGCATTGTTGATTTCAACTTGATGAGGATTAGTTTCCTCTCCAGCTATTACAGCTCCTATGGATCTTCCTAAAGTAGTTCTCTTTCTCCCTGGTGCCAATGATTCTCAATAACAAATTTTCTAAGCAGACGTTGAGGACCTAACTTCTAAACCTATCTGATCCAAAGTAGATAGCTAGATATGAACCTAAGTTCGATTCTCAGTGAAAGCACCAAAATGTTAACCTAAAAAAATGGACCAACACTGTGTATTGAGTGTGAAAGCACTAGCCTTGTTTATCAAGGAAAATAAAATAGAAAAAGCAATAGTAAATCACAGAAAAATTAAAGAGACAAGAGATATTTATAGTGGTTAGGCTGTTGATGAAGCCTACGTCCACTTTGTAGCTTTTATTTATCAACTACCGTTACAATGGAGTTTGGATTATAATATGATTCTTCCTTCCTAAGTTAGATCAAGCCACCATTGTTAAAGACAACCGAAAGGATTTCAGTTGCCCTTTAATGGCTATTGTGAGGGAGAAGAAGAGTGAAGAAACGATGGCAGAGCTTCCGCGGAGATCAAGTTCCGAACCCCTTTTTCTGTTGAAGGTCAGATGGTATTTGTAGGATTTAGAGAGTACTTGGATCGGATCCATTGCACCAGAAGGCTATAGTTGTCCATGAGAAGAAGCACGAAAAATTTGGAGTGATTCCAAGCTAACTTTTTGGATCGATACCATTCCAACTGGATCAGACCGATAGTGATCCGAAGAGTTGTGCAATTTTTGCACAGCTTCTTTCTGTTTCGCTTCCCTGCTTGCTTATGAGGCTCTCCATGTTACTTCATAGCTTGTCGACTTGTTTTGATGATGGTTCACTCATGGTTTTGACTGGACTTTAGTTTGAATATGATAAGTCTGTACTTCTCGAACTTCGATTATTACCAAACTTTATAGATAGACTTAGTAGAGAGATAGAAACATAGTGCAAGTGGTTTGGAGGAACCTCAATCCAAATTTTTGGATCTGTACTGATCCAAAGTGTTGACATATTTTTGGGTCAAACTTTCAAGGTTCCTTTGTCTCGTACTTTTAGGCCTTCTGGTCAAGTCTCGAGTCGTTCTGGCTTAATCTAAATGTTCTAACTCTTTTTGAATTCTACTAGGTTAAAAACCCAGTTAATAGAATAATAATTAAACTAGATAATATTGAGCAACTATCGCAATATATCTTCGAGAATAATGTGTAAATCAATCGGAAATTGATCAAATATAATTACAAATAAATAAAAAGAGTTATTTAAAGGAGAAGAAAGAAAACAAAAAAGAATAAACACCCTTATCTAATTTTAGAGCCCAAGCCCAAATAAAGAATTAAACGCTTCATCTTTTATCCCCATCAGCCAAACACATTCTCTCTTATTCCTAAAATCCTCATGCCCTACTTTGAAAAACAAAGAAGAAGAAGAAATATGTGTGGACATGATTGGATCAGGGGAGAACATCCTAAGCGAGGGCTATTGGCAGGCACGAGTAAGTGGCCGACGTGAGCTTCGAATTGGAGTGGAGGGTGTATAGGTGGCATCTGACCTGGTGACGCACACGAGTTCAAGAGAAGGGCGAATGTGAGCTTTGATTCGCAACCTAGGTTAGCGGGCAACGAGATGGTTGTCTTTTATGGAGGTTTTCCATGCGCGGAGAAAGGAGCAGCGAAGGTTGATGCGAACATAGGGTAGCTGCAGCTCGATGCGCGTGCAATCTAGGGTTTTGAAACGAGCTGTACTTATGCGGGAGCTTGACAAACAATTATACGAGGTGATTTGTTTGCAACTCGAATCTATATTTAATTTGTATGCATTTCATGCCCTAATTATAAATTATAGTAATCCGTAATTTTGAATCGTTGAATGATTAAATGCTTGCATGCTATAGTTCAATTAGTTTGGTGTTCGAATTGATTGATTGTGTGTTTGAAATATTGGGTTTGAATCGATGGTTGATTATGAAATAACATGTATGTGAAAACCATCAAAATGCAATTGATTTTGTAGATAGATCATATTATGGTTGTACATTGTTTGAGTGATCGAAGTTGTCGGAAAGCAACTCGGTTCGCTAAATAATTCCTTATCATGGAGTGATATTGTGAATTGTTTAAATGTTTTTAAAAGATTCTGAAAATGAGATTTTATCATTTTTGGATCCTTATTAGAATTAAATTTATAGAATATATCTAAAATATATTAAAAATCTTAACTTAATACTTATTTCAAAATTTCTATTCAAAGCTTTTAAAAACGAGTGATATTTATTTATAAAACCTTTTTAAATTTACCATTTATAAACATATATTTTTGGAAATGTTTTAGAGGCAAAAGATAAGATATGATATTACTTAGAAAAGTGGTTATGAAAGAAATAAATTCAATTTCAAGAAATTTTAGTTATAGAAACTCTTTAAATAATTTTAGAAAGAGTTTAAAAGCCTTTAGAAATTTCATGCTTATATTTTAAAATAAATTATTCATTCCTAAAATAATTATAAGGTTTTAATTATTTAAAAACTCTTTTATTTTATTTATTATGGATTTGATATTTTATTGAGATTTCATGCTTTTCTATAGAACAAAGAATTTTAATAAACGATTGAATTATCGGATTGGTATGGGACATTTCATACAATTCTTTCACTTATTATGATAATTTGTTAAATAGAGTTTGAGTGGAAATTACTAGCTTTTAGTAAATACTTGAATTTACTTTCTAGTATGGGACAGTTAGTTAAATTCTAATGATCGCTAAGGTGAAAGTGATGTACACTTTAGAGTCGTATTATCTTAGGGTGTTCAAATTTCAAGTCGATAGATCCCCAAGAGACGATGATTCATTTTTCATTGACCTGAGAGTCGATATTTGAGTAGCGCTTGACGAAACTGCTTGAGGAGGTGTTACTGACCTTGTCATTCGGGGCTAAACTGCTTAGAAGGTGTTAGCAACCTTGTTATTTAGGACTAAACTACTTAGTGAGGTGTTAGCAACCTTGCCATGGCTGACGAAACTACTTAGAGAGGTGTTAGCGACCTTGTTATTCAGGACGAAACTGCTTGAGGAGGTGTTAGCGACCTTGTTAGGGCCGACAAAATTGCTTGAGGAGGAGTTAGCAACCTTGTCTAGACTATCTAATCTTTTTGGGATCTGAGATTATGATTATTTATTAATGATGATTCTTTCTTTAGAGATTTTTGGATGGATATTTAGTATCTTTGGACTCTTAAGAATTTTGAATTGTTATCACCATAATTTTTATGATAATCCATTGGAGACTTGATATGGGTTTATGAAATGGTTATTTGGTTTGATAGGCCTTATCATGGTTAATTGGTTTTTAAGCACAATTTGAGATGACTTATTTTATGATTAAGTCATAAATGGATTTTTAATTGATATGCCTCATTATGATTATTTGTTTTGGCATACTTTTAATACGGGAAAATAGTTACAATAACAAACTTAGAAATTTTTTTAGGCTGAAGGACATCAAGTTTATTTTTTTTGGCTGAAGGACAATGCTAGTTATAACTAACATTTTGTATACTGTAAAACTGAATATAATGCTAGCTATAATTAGCATTTTGTATAGTGTAAAAGTTGAATATAATGCTAAATATAAATAGCATTTAACCTTCAGCCTAAAGTAAAACTTCATGTCCTTCAGCCTAATTTTTTTTCAAAGTTTGTCCTTTTTCCTAATTCTCTCTTTTTAATATGGCTTATTTACTATTAAGTCGTATATTTACGATATCAGTATCTCACCTCTTTGTTAGATATAGTCTGACCCGTTTATTTTAAAAATACTCGGGCCAGGCTGAGACTCTACAGATGCAGGGACTCGTTGACCTTTGATTTTGTACTAGCACCAAAGTAGACTATTTTGACTATTTTAGTTTACTTCATCATTCTATATATTGACACTTAGGAAGATATGGCATATATATTATTTGGTAGTCACTATGTACCTGATACTGTATTTGATGCAATGTATATATTTATGTGGGTCTTTAACATGTGGTATTAGAGCCAACCATTATTGATTTTATTGAGAAGTTTGTTTTTTCTACAGAAATCGAGGAACTTCCTACAGACAAATTCACCGCCATTATCAGATCTCAGCACCTTCAACCTAGAACTAGATTGGTTCTCAACAAGCGCTTTCCGGTCTTTGAACTTCTCAAAACTCTCTAATTTGGCCTTCATCACACACACCCATACATTGCGATAAAAATCGTCAATGAAAGAGATAAAATACTTTTCTCCTCCAAGAGAAGGAGTAGTAACTGGTCCCCAAACATCTGTATGTACGTACTCAAGTACTTGCCTCGACCTATGGAGTCCAAATCCAAAAGATACTTTAGTTTGTGTTCCTAACACACACTCCTGGCAAAAGTCCATCTTGTCAAAGCTTCCTCCTTTGATCATCTTTCGTCTTCGAAGCAACTCTAAGCCCTTCTTTGAAATATGACCCAACCTGAGATGCCAAAGCTTTGTGGCATCCAAAGCACGAGAAATGTCTACTCCAACACATGACTCTCCAAGAATTGTGGTTCCTTTCAGCAAATACAGATTTCAAAACACATCTCTTTTCATAAGAAATAATGCACCTCTCGAAACCTTCAGACTATCCTTCTTGATAGTTACCTTGCATCCCAAAGATGCCAATTTTCCTAATGAAATTAAGGACTTCCGAAGACTTGGAACATACCGGACACCTATCAAAGTGCGTATCACTCCGTCAAACATCCTGATCCTCACTGTACTTTCACCCATTTCTCTACAGCTAGCATCATTACCCATAAGAATAGAGCTTCCCTCTCGTCCAACGAAAGAACTGAAGTGATCCTTATTAGGCATCATATGGAAAGATGTACCTGAGTCCAGCAACCAATGGTCTGAGACATCCGATACTGCTGCAGATAACACATCGTCAGATACAGACTTCTCCACCGCAAATGATGAATATCCGTCTTCTTCCTTCTTCTTCAAATCTGGATAATCCTATTTCCAATGACTAGGTTTCTTGTAGATGAAGCACTTCCCTTCCTTAGACTTTCCTCTCCTACCATTACCGGGCTTCCTGGACTTGGAATGCCCTCTAGAGTGCCAATTCTTCTTATCTTCTCTTCCTCTTTCAACAAACAGGTTGTGACTACTACTTCCGCCTCTACTTCCTTCACTTATCTCCTTCATCTGATCTCTCAAGCCCTCAGATAGAAGGCTTGACTTCACATCTTCCACTATCAATGTGTCTCTAGCGAAGATAAGGCTGTTTGCGAAACCTATGTATCGCTTCAGAACAGGACACGGAAGAATCATTGTCATTTTCTTCTCATCCATCTTCAAGTCAACAGTCTTCATCTTCATCACGAGATCATCAAAGAAATTAAGATGTTCCTTTACTGAAGTACCCTCTCTCATCCGCATGGTGAAAAATGTCTTCAGTAATATCAGACGGTTAGTCAGAGATTTCTTCAAGTAGAGATTTTCTAGCTTGGTCCAAATGCCCCTAGCAGTGGTCTCACTGCTAATCTCTAAGATAAGATTCTCTCTCATAGCTAGTTGTAAAGTAGTAAATGCCCATTTCTCCTTCTCCTTCCTTTCCATGACTGAGATGTCAACCATCAACTCCTCAGGGGAAAACACTACTGGATGGACTTCATTCCTCATTAGAATAGCTTCCATCCTCCATTGCCACTTCTCGAAGTCTTTATCCTCATTCCATTTCTCAATTGCCAACTGTGATCCTGATGCGATATACATCTCTCTGGTATAGGGTCTTGTAACAACTAGAGTTGCTTCATCTCCTGCCATAGCGTCCGACACTCCTCAATCAACCTTGCAGTTCCGATACCAAACTGTTGGGGAAAATCCCTTCAGATGATCAGTCTAAGGGAATAAAAAAACCCAATGCAGCGGAAAACAACTGGATCGTGATTGTAGTGAGATGAAATAAACAGAGATAAACACCAGAACAGACAATCACGGATCTATGCAATGCAGAAAAATAAATAACATCAGTATTTATAGTGATTCCATTACCGCGAGGCAGTGTACGTCCACTTGGGGTGAGGAGATTTTATTAATTACTGAAAGATTAGAGTTACAAAATTGATTCACTTTTGGAGGCTATACATAAGAAAAATTAACAATACAGACAAAATTCTGCAGAGTTTCAGCTCTCTAGTATGGATGCCATTGTTGTCCAGAAGCTCCAGTATTTATAGAGTGAAGATATAAGGAGGGGTAGCTGTTATATAGCAGCCTTGGGGTTTGGTTTGACAAACACCAAAAATGGTTTGGCATCCATCTGGACCGGCATGATTTGGATCGGCACTCCAACACAGTACGCATCTGGACCGGCATTCACCGATCCTAAAATATGCAGTGGCATTTATTGGTTCGGTCATGCTTCAGCACCGAACGAAATATCTAGAGCGGCAAGTCTGGACCGACATCCCATCACCACCGGATGAGATATTTGGAGCAGCAACCCCTAATCGCCACCGGACCAAATCTTTGGTCCGGCATCTCTCATCACCGAACGAGACTTCCTCTTGCCTTCACTGCCGATCGAAGCACTACCACCGGACCAAAATTCTGGTCTGGTTTTCCATCGAGCGAGGTTGCCTTCTCACCGAACGAACTCCACCAAACTAAATCTTTGGTCTGGTATCTCCTCCACCGAACCAAAATTTGGTTCGGCATCTTCTTCTCCAATGCCAGATCCAAGCCCTAGCACCGAACGAACCTCTTCCTCCTCCGCTTGGCCTCAACAACACGAGTTAGGGTTTGGAGCTCCTCCTTGAAACTTCTCCAGTGACGATGCTTCTTCACGAATTCCACATATCATCTTTTACATATATCATAATGTACTCCCTTTTCTTCATTAAGATTTTTCCTACTACGTTTTTCTTAGTATGGTTTAAACGTGGTATTACATTGATTCAGAAGTATCAAACTCCATTTGATGCAATAAGCTATTAAATATGTTATTGTACTCTTTTTCCTTCACTAAAATTTTTCCCACTGGGTTTTTCTTAGTAAGGTTTTAACGATACATTATCCTGATCTCGAAGTATCAAACTTCTTTTGATGAAGTATATTAAAATATTTCATTGTACTCTTTTTCCTTCACTATGATTTTTCCCATTGGGATTTTCTTTGAATGTTTTAATGAGGCATTATATTAATCCCGAAGTATCAAACTTCGATTGATGAAATATCATTTCTAATATGATATCTATGTTTTTACAGGTTTCACTCTTTTCCTTGTTCAAGGTTTTTCCTATTGGGATTTGCTAACTGAGATTTTTAATGAGGCAACATATAATATCTATATCGATTGAATGGATATATGCAAGCAACATAATAATGAGGGGAAGCAATCATCATACATGTTTCAAAAGGGACAATTTCAAATTATCATATGAGCATCCAAGATTTTGAAGATGCATATTCAAGAGAGAGTCTTATAATATATGTAAATTATAAGAGTGAATACGCTATATATTACATGGGCATTATTGTAATTTACATTTATTATGAAATGCCCATAAATAGAGTTTCATTGTATTGTATGTTTACACATATAGTAAATAAATATCTCCTCTCTTTTTCTCTAATGGCTTCTTATCTTCTTATAGTTTACAACAAGTTGCATTTGTTCTACTATCGGTCTTCCACCTTTGATTATCACTTAAAATATGGTATATGTGTTGTTAGTTAGATATATGTGTCAAATGCACGAAGCACTCCCTAAGCATTATATTCTTATTTACAAAGAAATTTGTAATTCATGGTTTTGCCATATGCAGGAATAGTTCACAATTCAACATATCTCAAACTCAGTTTGCTTTTACAAATAAGTACAATCACACAAAAATTTCTTCAAACTATTGAATGTGTTTTTCCTTCTAAAAGAATATAGCAAAAGATATAATTTCAGCATATTGAGATACAGTTCTTTTTGTGCGTATTCTTATAAATGCAATGATAACAATATACAAATTGTTTATGAAGGTTTCAAGTGTGTCTATTTGGAAAACTACTGCTGCACATTTGTGAAATGAATTAACAAATACTCATGATGAATTTACTTTTGTTCTTCATCAATTTTTGACCACTATACTGCAAAGTACTATATTTAATCCTTTTGTCAATATGTTGACATATTCTTGTTGTGGCAGTTGTATATTTCTTTACTACATTTAAAATGAAATTTCATCTTATATTTCATTACTTTTCTTTAATGTCATATTGCAAAATATTTAATTGATATGGAAATCAATGAACAATATTTTTAGGATTGTGATTATAAATAATAATAATGATATTGTGTTCTTGCAATTTCGCTCAAAATTTTGCAAGAAAATTGTAGCTGGAGTCCGTATATGTACCAGGGGTCTGCACTAGTTTAGCTAAATTATCCAACAACATCTACACATTTTTTAGCCTTGGTTTCATCCTTTGTATTAGCATTAGTTTTAAACCAGCTGGTTCTATTGTGTGAAAACTATATTTGATGTTTAATTTTTTTGGATATAACTCATGGTTTATGCTTCCATTCAAAATACATACATTGTTATAAAGATTCTTTAGCGGCTTCTTTAATGGTTGATATTTTGGATACTGCTTTGAGTTCAGTGTCTAAATAGTGTCTTTTTTATTCTTTTGGTTTTAGCTTTAAAATGATAGCGAGCTTTTAATTCCTACAGTAATGTATTTTATAACCAGTTAATAAATATTTGATGGCAAATATATATGAGCGTTCGATAGTATCCATATTTTACAGCACATCTTGTGGCCCTCTAATTTCCATCTCACAATCTGATTTAAATAATGTTATTGTTAGGTCTGACTCACTTTGTATTAGAATGGCTGTATAGATTGCATTATGATTAGTCCTACATTGCAAGATATTCTAAAAAAGATGAGCATATATATATGGGATTGGTAGCATATAACAATAAGGGACTTCTTTTGTTATAATAAATGTTGCCATGAAAATATGTGCTTTAAGGGGACGTAGGAATATCCAATCATGATGCTTGGCCCAACTGTTGGAAGTGTTAGCGACCTTATCCAAGTGTTTGAGGACTCTGTATAACTTCAAGTTGAATTGAAAAATGCTCCCAAGGTGGAGATCTGTTAGGTATGGCTCGCATTGTATTAGAGTGGATGCGTAGATTGCATTACGATTAGTCCCACATCGCAATATATTCTAAAAGAGATGAGCATATATAAGGGATTAGTAGCATGTAACAATAAAGGATTTTGTTTGTTATAATAAATGTTGCCAAGAAAATATATGTGCTCTAGTGGAATGTAAGGATATCCAATCATGACATTGGAGTCAAAAGAGCTATAAGGGGAATATGTGGTAGAAATAGAGGGCCATAGGAGTGCTGCAAAATAGAGGTGTCATTGAATGCTCATATACATATGTGTGTGTGTATGTATTGCGAAATAATATAAACTTGTGGTTGATATCAAGAGGCTGCAAATGGTGCTAAATAAAAAGGGCTATTGATGCAGGGTGGTTCCAAAGGTAACTGTGAAGATTTTGTCAGTTAAGCAACCATTATCGATATTGTATTTTTTTCCAACTAGCTCAGTTGGACTACACAGGGATCTCTTTTATTAGTACGTGCGTAATACCTCTTTAGATATGTGTGTATATGTCATAAATTTCTTAAAATCATTACATGCCGGATATTTATGTGCATATGCATTGTCTTGACAATTTATCTGCTCCAACCTCCAACTGATCTTAATTGGAAAACCAATACTTGGTAGCTAATGTGCTAAAGTTTCTTTCCTTGTATAAATTAAGAATGTAAATATGATGGTCTTATTACCATTTATGCATTCCTACTGCTTGATGATCTTAAATAATTATTTACTCATTCGTCACTATATATTTTGAATACATTTTAGGGGGATATCCTCATGCTAAAATGATCAAAGATAGCTATTTACTCATGGGCGTGGAAAAAACTGCGGTTAGTATAACATTCACCATTTTTTCTACATTGTTTTCTCTGTAAATCCATGATAAAAGAGAGTTTCACCAAAAAATCAATTAAAATAATTTATAAATACACTGGCTTTCATGTAGTAAAAATGCAAAATTTATCATATAAACTTGCATAAAGCTACTTATTATTCAACTTGGATCATTTTTATCACTAAAAATATTTAATTGATGGTTACTCGAGTGATTACAACAAATATATATCATGTGAAGTTTCCATGCTGACACTTGCATGAAAATAATGAACTCTATATTATAGACATAGAAAATAAATGATGTAATGATTAAAGAATCTAGAGCAAGAGGTACAACATTTTCATAGTTAGTAATCTTTGGTAGCAACATAATGAAAAGATGCTTATCATTAATATTTCTGGTATTGACTATTTAAGGCAGCTAGTGCTTATGACAAGAGTTTTATACTTATGTTAAAGCATCTCCAGTGGTGGAAATTATGCCCTTAATATTACGTTCCACCCAGTGGTCCATTCAGTGCTGAATATTAGGGCATCTCCAGTCGATTACGGGCTGAATATTCATGATACTAAATATTCAGCCCGTAATCGTGTTGGGTTCTTCAGTGGTCATGCATCCATTTAAAGGGCGCATGGCCCCCCTCCCTTTTAAAACCCCCTCCCCATTTCCCCCTCCTCCTCTTTCTCTACAATTTGTTTTTAATTTTTTTATAGAAAACTGAAGTGAAATGCTGCCACGTCCAACTAAAATTTCCAGAACGATTCATAGGCATCCAGAGAACAAGCAGGACCATTACACGTTCCTCCGGCACCAGGAGTATCAGCTGATGATCTACGTATACTACATAATCTTCCAGATGGTTATCGGCAGAGAGTCGAAACCGCATTTACTACGGTACATGTATAATTTACACATTAATATATTTGATTATTTTTATATGTACATCACATAATCATATTAAATAACTGTTAGTATATCTAAAATTATTGATTCATAAATTATCTATAGGAACATTACATTCATTATCATGGTAGTTGGGCCAAGTGCATTACCCGGTTTTATGACCCTCTTCCCCGTCCTATTATAGAGAGGCTACAGGCTAGCCCTTTTGGTTTCGTTTTGTCGATTAGGCCTTTCCAGTCCTTTGATCGACATCTCATTCAGGCATTAGTTAAGAGGTGGTGGCCCATGACACATACATTCCACTTTCCAGATTTTGAGCTTGGTATTACCCCGGTTGATTTATACATGTTCACCAGCATTGAGATCAAACGACATGACCTTAGGCCATTTCTATTTGATGATTTATACGAGTCCCCCAATTTGTTTACTGTATTTCTACAACTTATAGATGTTAGCTACGTTACCAGCGGTTCTATTAGGTTGACTTACCTATAGCATTACATCACCATATATATAGATAGAGCTGATATGATTGATGCAGTTACTAGAGCATTTCTATTGTACTTATTTAGTTTGACCTTTTTCTTGAACCAAAAAGGTACAGTTCGACTAGGTTATCTAGCATCTCTTACCAGGTTAGACCAGCTACATACCATTGATTGGGGCACAGCAATTTTGGGCACCCTTTATACCATTTTAGATTCATTTGCGCTTGGCGATGTCAAGCAGATGCATGCTTTTTGGTACATTTTGCCGTTATGGTACTACAAGTACATGGCAAACATGAATCCCCGCATCCAGGACATGGCTAGTTAGGCCGCTGAGCGGTACGTCCCTAGGATGAGACGATAGGAGACTATTCAGTATGTGCAGCATGCTCCCTTAGGTGTACGACATTACTTGATGGAGGCTAGGTCATAGATTGACATGCGTAGTCGGGGTAATATCATACGGACCCCTAGGCCTCACATTGGAATCACCTTGCAAATGCAGGTTTTATGATGGACGACCATCCCTTGATGGTTGCGTATTCATTATCCAGACATAGGGTGGCTTTGCATACACCTGCATTTATGCTTATGTGGTATTTGGAAGAGAGGTGTGCTTATCATATCACGGGTGATCGTCGTATACCATACGATCCTTTATCATGTGAGGACATGTTCGGTAGACATAGAGTGGATTGGAGATCAGTACCTACATGCTCTACGTCAGGCTGGGTGGGTAGATATTAGTACATACTTCATCGATGGAGACTACGATGCTTATTGGACTAGAGTAGCACCCCATAGATTCATATTACCAGATTATGTTCTTGGGGTCAACTCTGATCATATAGGACCTCACATTGCGGTCGGTAGAGTTCAGGTACCACAGGTTTCATTTGATCCGACTCCATTACAGTTCTCCTAGACTCCGATGCATTTGAAGCCTGATTGTACTTTTAGAGCATATGACATCATAAGTACCCTCATTGAGCAACCCTTAGTCTTTCCAGAGCATCCCGACTAATCGGGTGTGCCTTCAGTCAGGTTATACCCTTCGTATGAGGTACATTTGTTGCTTATTCGCATTTTTTCTTTATATTATACTTAGTTTCTTATCTATGTCAAATTACATCTTTATGCAGTATGCATTTAGATTGGACCAGGCTAGAGATTCACTCGGTGTGTTTCGTGATATGATGCTTGCACATACTCACACCATGCACGACATGTACATATAGCATACATAGATGCTAGAAGCACAGATTGATCAGTAATTTGCTAGACTAGCCGTATATGAGCCTTTTGGACCACTAGGTGGATGTGATGTTGGTCCTAGTGGGTCTACCACTGGTGGTGATGTGGATGAGGATGATGTGGATGAGGACGATGAGGAGGATGGTGATGGTGGGGATGATGATGATGGGGACGATGATGATGATGGGGATGATGATAATGGGGGTGATGATGACGATGACGACGACGTTGCATCCTGGTAGTTGTGCTGCTTTTACTTTATGGACGGTGGACGTTTTATTATATGTAGTAGTACTTATAGCTTATGTACTTATATTATTATTTGAGTGTAGTGTGAAATCTATTTGTTTATCTAATTTCACTTTCCTATAATTAGGACGATAATGTTTAAACCATTAATTCATCAAATTAATAGATAAACTGATTACAATTGCAGACATACAAACATAGTACACTGATAAACGAACCTAAAAATGGAACACATTATTAATAGAACACAAACAGAAAGAAACTACTAGTGACAATTGAACTGCAACTCCTGCAAAGAAAGTCTAAAACGTCTTATCTCATGTTCTAACTCATTTGCATATGTTTGAGATGACAACAATAGCAGGCAATACTATTTGAAATGATAATTCAATAAGCTTTCTTAACATTAAAAGATACTTGATACAACATAATATTACATAACCATCTAAACATTGAGACATCTCCAACTTAACAATACATTACCAACCGTTACATAACCAACCAGCTATACCGTTATGTTAAGGCCATCCAAATCTTTCTAGCCAATTTTGACGTATGATGTACGCATTATGGCCAATGAACAGAGTGCGGTATTTTAAATTTTATCGACCTTCAAAAGTCGAATGTGTAGGCTCGAACACATTTTCTGATATAACCACATTAATAACCTTTGTGTAACGCGTGCATGCCCTGCTAAAGTTTCCATACGTAGTCCTCACCTATTTAGCCGTACGTCTAACTGGACAGTCCATGTCATTATTGGAAAGTTGAGCTTGAGTGTCCCAAAAATGAATTACCATTATCTCCTGATTGTCACACATTTCATTGGTTTTTATGTAGTACTGCATAAGTAGCTTCAATTCATACGAAGAAAATGTCAAGTTGGACATTGAGCCGCTGAATTATCTTAAGTTTTTAATTGTCTTAAACAAAAAATGAGAATGTGTACATATATACTAGATGTTCCACTGAACGTGGCTACAGTGTATGATTTGACTACACACTGAGCCACCTTTTCTCCACTCAATAAAGAAAGGAGCTGTGGCCAACAGAGGAACGTGGCTACAGTGTATGATTTGACTGCCCACTGTGTCACCTAGTCTCCACTCCATAAAAAAGGAGTTGTGGCCAGCAAATGAACGTAGGTACATTATATGATAAGACTACACACTGAACCACCTTGTCTCCACTCAAGAAAGAAAGGAGTTTTGGCCAGTAAATGAACGTGGCTATAGTATGTGATTTGACTATACACTGCCAAGATGTCTCCAACACATTACCCCTTATAACCATATGGATCTCATACCTTTTCTGCACAATTCAATCTAACACAAACATTCACAAATCAAAGAACTCCGTTGAAGAACGATGTTTGGAAATTTACTAAAAGCTATATTGCTATGCGATAGCGATTCTGAAGAAGAAGCGTACGAATTAGCACATCAATAAGAGGAAGAAGAACTAATGGAGACCTACCTTGAAGCATATGATTCAACTTCTGGGAAACACGGTGGCTCAGTTGTGGGTCGGAAATACATCAATCGTAACCAGGAAGCATTTCACAAAACACTTATGCAAGATTACTTTGCTCGTGATCCAACTTATGGTCCAGAGATGTTTAGACGATGATTCAGAATGAGAGTCCATTGTTTTTAATAATCCTTGAAAGTATTCAGCAGAACAATAATTACTTTGTTTACAAGCGGGACGTTACAAAAAAACAAGGTTTGAGTGGGCATCAAAAGATGACGGCAGCTTTGAGGATGTTAGCATACGATACACCCGCGGATGCCCTTGACAACACATATCGTATTGCAGAGAGTACGACATTATAAAACCTAGATCACTTCTGTCAATCCATTGTGGACATTTATGGGACTGAATATCTTCGTTCACCAAACAAAGCAGATGTAACGCGATTGCGTGAGATGCATGAAAGCAGAGGCTGGCATGCTTGGAAGTCTAGATTGTATACATTGGGAGTGGAAGAACTATCCTAAAGCTTTCCACGGAGCATATAACGGTAAAGAAAAAACACCAACTATCATCCTAGAAGCAGTTGCATCTCATGATTTGTGGATTTGGCATGCATTCTTTGGAATGTACGGTTCTCTTAACGACTTAAACGTTATCGAACAATCTCATTTGTTTAATGATTTGATTTGGCGCAAGGTAAATCAACTCTTGTATCATTTACTCTTGGTCATAACACATATGATCATGGATACTATCTAGGAGATGGAATTTATCCTAAATGGAGCACAATTGTAAAGACTTTTGCAAACCCAAAGACGGCAAAACAAAAAAAAATTGCTGCAATGCAGGAAGGTCAAATGAAGGACGTAGAAAGGGTTTTGGGGTCCTTCAATCAAGGTTTGCAATGGTGAGTAATCCTTGTAGATTGTGGAAGAGATAAAAAAATTTCTACAATTATGTTCTATTGTATAATTCTGCATAACATGATCATTGAAGATGAACGAGGAATGGACTATCCCAATTTCGAGTATGATGAGGCTAGACAACCCCCAGAATTATTCCACGCTGCCATGTTACAAACTTAAGGACAGTACACAATTCATGTCGATCATCATGAAGTATATCGTAATGCAGCTATTCATAATAGGCTCCAAAAGGATTTAATGGATCATATTTGGAATTGTTATGGAAATCAGTAGTTCATGACCACTAAAGAACCCAGCCCGTAATCGACTGGAGATGCCCTTATAACATCCAATTGGGATATTATCTAGGTGGGATATAATATAAATAAATTCTGAATTTTAGTTTGTAGGATATTTCACCACATATGCATTATGCGTAGGATAAATTTTAATAAAATTTGGAAATAACATGTACTAAAATTATGTCATAAATGCTCGTTTGATTTTATATATGTGCGTGTTTTTGTGAAATACATGTGTGTATATATAAAAGAAATTAGATGTTGGATATTGAAATAGTCTTGGAACATTCTAAATAGAATGGTTATAAGTTATAAAATATAATATAATATGTAAATTCAAATCACGTTGCAACTGAGGGTACATTCTGTAATTGGTTACAAATTCAGTTGTAGGGTTGGGAAATATGTAATCTGCTTGGACGTTTTGTTGAACAATTGTCCAATTTTTAAACGCTTATTCAACAAGTTTCCAATTTTTAAGCGCTTGTTCAGACGTTTGTTTGTTGGATGTTTGTTCAACAAGCATTCAAAAATAGCTATATTTAAACGGCCAATTTCAAACGGTTGTCTCTCTTCCTCCATACAAATACTATACACAACATTCTCTTCTCACACCAACAACCTACTACACCAAAAATCATTAGTCTCGCTTCTCTTAAACAAAAATGATTGTGATTTCAACGTCCATGCCATAACATGCAGTTTTAAGGGATTCAATTTTGAAAACAATACGGTTTCGGTTGAAGAAGTGTTCACAAGTATTAGTTGGACTTTTACGAAGACTAAGATATATGGTACATTTAGTGTGCACTCTCAACCAATCTGATCTAAGGTGCCAACTAAAGTGGTGACACATTTTGGGGGGAAATTAAAAATTGTTATAATCAAAATAACATTGATCGTAAAAGATCGCTTTCTTCGATCAAATGTCATTGTGCAAAAATTAATCATCAAACACAGATATTTGATTCTCAAATGTTTAAGCAAAAGTATACGAACCTTAGTGGTTTTAGAGGTGAAATGTATTTAGTAAGATTAATTAATTACCATACGTTTAAAAATTATTTTATCATTATCTTAATATTTTATTTTGTTCTATGTAGAGGGCTACCGTAAATAAATTGTCTAAACAACTCAACAGACTTGAGAATAACAAGCATCTCATTTTTATCAGTACATGCATGCTTAGGACCTACTAGTTGAGTATGTAAAATGAAAATCTTCTCTTCAAAAACTGTTCAACAAGTTCAATTAAACAGATCTCGAAGTAAAGCAGCGAAAGTGAGAGAAAACTCCAATATAAGGGATTCACTAGGAAGCCAAAGTGTTTGCAATGACTGCCTATTTAAGCTAAAGGACGAGCCATTAAAGGGTATAAGAAAACGAAAGATAAGAAGAAACTACACAATCACATAATCTCAGCACGAATCAGAACAACATATAATGGATAACATAGGATATTACATAGTCATTTCCATAATATTAATACATCAAAGTTATTACATTACAACTTCAACTGAACAGTTATAACTACATTCTCATAAAAAAAACATAGATCATACATACATACGCAGCAAAAATAGAATATGATTAGCTAACGGTGAAGTCACCTGCTCCAGCTCCTCCAAAATGCAGTTGTAAGAAACCTGGATCACTTGGCTACTCATACAAATTTGAGTATGCAAGAGTTTTAGGAAAAGAAAATAAAACTCTGGGTCAGACATGTGTCTAGTATGAGCAAACTCAAACAACTTAATATTTTTACTTTTATAAAATGATATGAAAATCAAACGTATCTCATAAGACCACGCTGCACATAAACACGGACGGGTTTTTACCTTACTATAACCAAAACACTTTATATAGAAATCCAGTGATATTATGATAATGTTTGGGGTTTCCAAGTAAAATTGAACATAGCTGAAATGCTTGCATCTCACATTTCAACATATTTGGGTACAACTAAATCCATATGGTACTTATTGGAGAATGTATTTCATACATGACTAGGTAAGAAACTACCTTTCGAAGGTGCACCTCTAGATAAAATACACCTGAGGTCTAACAAGAGCATCTTGTACCCTGCTACACAGAATCGGCCTACCACTTGACTAGTAGTACCGAATACATCACCACCACGGTTGGGATCAGCAACCATACCGAAGCATACAAAAATGGGTCAAATATCGATTATAGATATGGTGATGACATACCCTGATGGAAGCGACCCACATAGCCCTGCTGCATACCCAGTTTTGGTCATTTTCGGTTTATGAAGCCTGAGGCTACGTTTATCTTTACTAAAGCACTGCCACTTAGGATGCAACACCGTCTTCCAGATGTTGACACAATGTCAGCATTCATCCATACAAGTAATTCAGGAGATGAACGAACCAAAGCCACTACTTCCACTACACCCCTTTTGGAATCACCCTAAGGGTTAGTAGCAAATAGCCCTTGCGCTTCAAAGTCTTTAGCTTGGTACTTGCCTTCACTATTTCCAACTCGAACATTTTCGTTGATTCGAAGTGGTTTTCGAATAACAACTGCTATCCGATCCTGGTCTCTTCGAACCAACGTTCGATAATTTTAAAGGTCAAGTTATTTATAGTGGACCATTCCACTATCAGGGTGTAAGATTTACATATGTACATACGTTCCATATGCTTAGATTACCATGGCCTGCTTATCGGAATTAACCCCCTTGTATTCATCACGTTGCTGAAGTGCAGTATTGGTGATAAGTACAAGTCGACTTACTTTCAATAAAACGTGTCAATGTTTTATTACAACTACTTTAATTCATTTGGCTACTTAATAACGTGAACAAAAAATCCTTTGGTTTTAAAACAATTTACTTAAAAAAGAAAGTTGGTTATAAATAAATAATTGATAGAGTTTTGAAAGAAACTTTAAAATAAAAAAACCTTAATTAAATCATAAGTTTAAAACTTAATTAACTTTAATTAACCTTAATTAAATTGAAAATCCATACTGTAAACCTTAATTAATTAAGAATTTATTTATACTTAAACTTCAATTAAATTTTAATTAAACAACGTTCATTCAAGAAACTTAATCCTAATTAGGTGGATAATTAACCTTTAATTTAAAAATAAATAATTAAAGTATTAAACTTGATTAAATAAAAATTAATTTTCTTTTATCTTAATTAATCATTATTTAAAACTTACTTACTTAAAAGTATTTAACTTAGTTATTAAACTCTAATTATTTAACATACACTACAACAAAAATACCCTATTACAACGCCCTTTTTACCACGGGCATTGACTGCCCGTTGTAATAGAATGTTATTACAACGGTCCTTTCAGGCCCGTTGTAATAGATGTCCTATAAAATGCCCTTTTTACAACAGGCAATGTCTGCCCGTTGTAATAGAATGCTATTACAACGGTCCTTCCAGACCCATTGTAATAGATGCCAATTTTACAACGTTCATAAAATGTTTGTTGTAAAATATGCCAATTTTACAACGGTCATAAAATATCCATTGTAAGAGGTGCCAATTTTACAACGGTTAAAAATGCCAGTTGTAATAAGTGCCAATTTTACAACGGTCGTAAAATGCCCGTTGTAATCGATGACAATTTTACAACGATCATAAAATGAATGCTGTAATAAATGTCCGTTGCCAATTTTCGATAATCTATAATTAATGATTACAATACTTACTTAATAATTTATAAATGATAATTTATGAAAACTAATTATAAATTTCAACTTATATAGGACATTATTTATAATTCATAATTATTATTAGTGATTGTTAATATATAATTTATAATTACTAATTATTACCTATAATCAATAATTAATTTGTTATATTTAATAATCAATTATAATTAAGAAGTTATAGGCAAAGGTGATAATTAAAAATTTCTATAAAATATTTTTTATCGTATAACTAATAATTAATGTATAATTAAGACTAATATCCAACCGTTAACAACTAATAAGCAATTAGTGTTTAGTAATTAAGAAGTAAAATTTATTATTTAGCATTTT
Organism: Allium fistulosum; assembly: GCA_030737815.1. NCBI lineage: Eukaryota > Viridiplantae > Streptophyta > Magnoliopsida > Asparagales > Amaryllidaceae > Allium > Allium fistulosum. The sequence goes on from CM060905.1 coordinate 928,871,916, forward strand.
ATATTTAATAATAATATTTAATATTTAAAAAAAATCAATCAATAATTCATAAATAATGATTTATAATTAATGGTATTGATTTTGTACAATTAATGATGAATAACTTATAAACAGTGATACATAATAGTTAATAATCAATAATTTCTAATAACTAATGATTTATAATTTATAGTGGGTAAATCATAAAACAGCCTTCTATTTTTCATTAAGCGGTCAACAAATTAAACTTCCCGCTTTCATTTTTATCCTCCCGCTTCGCAATACTATTTTAGTACCAAAATCTCAAATCCCTAAATCTGTAAACCATTGGTCCTCCTTAACCCTTCCTCCTCCGCTACCCTTCCTCAAAAAATAAATCCTTTCACCTACTACTTGCGCCACCGAAGATACTTGCGCCACCAAAGAGTTTCTGCTATCGTCATGAACTTGAAGCTGCCGCCGCCTGAAACCTCAAGTCGAGCTAAGATTTGCTCGCATCATGAACCTTTTGGATGCCGCCGCCTGAAACCTCAAGCCGAACTGGAAGCCGCCGCCGCCTGAAACCTCAAGCCGAGCACGTATGGAGAATAAGGAGAAGCTTGAGAAGATGAGGACCCTTTGGATGCATTCGTGTAACTTGAAGCTGGGTGGGTGTAGGGAGCTTGAGAAGATTAATGCTCAGTTTACCACGTCTCTAGGCTACAACGTGGTTTCGTTATGATCTGTAAGGCTTTATTAAAATAGAAAGGAATGAATTTCAAATATGTCTTTTGATATTCCAATCTCTATATTTTATCTTTATATATCAACACAAAAGGCTTCATGTTGTTCGGGTGTTATTTGTAGGCTTGTAGCTTCATCCTTGCGTATGATGTATTGCTTTGTATACTAACACCGTTAATTCTGCATTATTTACCTTCGGATGGAAGCTTTTAAATTATATTAAGTCATATGAAACTCGGCATACTTATGTATAAGGACAATGAGGTTGATTTAACAGAAATTGAGATCAAATCAAAGATTTAGAATATCTAAGCATTCTGTAATACAGCAATTCTAAAAAAATACCAATGACCACTTATCTCAACTGGTGGTCGCGTATCTCAACTAGCCAGGCTTTTAATTTGAATAATTGTTAGAGGTGTTGGGTTTGATCCCTAAGCATACATTAAGATCCAATATTCAAGAACGAATTCCAAAGAAAGTGCACAGTTCCCGTATCAGCATAGTCATATGCTAATTTCTTTGTTTATTTTTCTTACCATTGCGAAGCTGCATTGAAGTCTTCCCTTTACAACCTATTACTTTGTATATAGATGATGACTGAATATATTCTATAATCTGTGGAGGAATCACCATAGACCAATTTATAATTTAACTAAGTTCACAGGACTACCACTTGAATTGTTACTTTCGTTATTTCAAACTTGCTGTAACTGCACATTTTTAAATTGCAAGTGGTTAATATTCCCACAAAAATTGAAATTTTGGTATTAATGCAGTTTTCTGGGCTTCTTGCATTGTCGGCCAGATTTCTTCCAACTGTCATGAACCTCCTGAGAAAGCTTTCTGATTTGGGTCAAATACCTCATCGGCCTTCAACTTCATATTTCCAAAGTTTTAGGAATCAAACACTGGTGCAAAATACAATAGCTAACTCAATGTCTGCCTCATCTTTTTTATCTACTCTATCGTCTAGTAATGCTGAAAGTGAGAGTACCAGTTCTATAGAAATTTTTACTGCTGTAGATCTTGACCAAGAATCTACTGCTTGACCTGGTCCATGCCCGTGTATGTATAAATGACACCAAAGGTAACTGGTCATTTCCCTGTGCTGTTTTATAGTCTGATTTTATGTAAATGCGGTGGTATGCATAGAATTCTGTCAGTAAAGCCTTGGAATTTAAGCTGCTCCGTTGCAATTATAATGGTCTATTACTTTGTATTTGGTATTCATTTTTATTTGTTTATTTAATCACATCTTTCATATGGGATTTTTTAAGACAAAGATCGGATTCAGGTTATCATATTACTGACATTTATAGTTTTGAACTTGAATGGAAGATGAATATAAACACAGACTAAATGTGATATGGCAATCTTATGTTAATTTTACAAGTCAAGATTTTTTTTATATGCATCTTCATAAAATAAAGTTTCTGAACATGGCAGATTATAGGAGTTCCTCAGGTGATGGTGCAGTGATTTCAGACGATTGCAACTTCCATGAGTCGCTTCATCTTGATAGCTTTGATATGGATAGAACTCTGACACTTGTGAGTATATGTATCTATGAATAATAACATGTATCGTATTTCTATGTTAACTTATTAGCCAAAAACCTTTTTTTATTTCTCTATTCAATTCTAGGTACCTTTAGAAGGAAAATTTTCGGTAATGAACTATCGGATGGCTCAAGAATTGAAGCCTCCTTTTCGTGTAAATGCATTGGTTCGAAGAAGCAAACTTGGATGGGCTATTCAATTATGGTTTAAGGTTTGATTCAATACCACTTCTTCCCCCCTTCATTTCCGTCCACCATGTACCCCCCCTCCCCCCATCAAGCACTATTCATGCCATACACCTTATACTTTGTGTTGAAAATGTTATTTTTATATGCATATATATCCACACTTTTCTTTATAAAATATTTTCTCTCATTCTTATATATATACGCTTTTAAAGAGAAGTATATACATGCATGTACACATGTATTCATCATGTTAAAATAGTTTGTGATGTGTATATAAGTGTTTAAAATAGTTCTATGACATTTTAAATAACTTTTAACCAATGAAAAATCAATATTTCGAAAAATAAATTTCTGGTCACATTTTCTATCTCTCTATGAACTATATTTATTGGAAACAAATTTTTAAAATGATTTTATCATCATTAGTTATTATTTAAAATAGTTTTATTAGTTAATAAAAACTTATTTATTAATTATTTAAATATATAATTAAATATCCAATTAAATTCTAGGTCGTTACACTCTCCCTCCCTTAACAGAATTTCGTCCCGAAATTAGCAAACCAGGAGATAATTCAAACTACGCAAAAATATATAGATTCATACCATAAAACACATACAAAGAGATGCACTAAACATCCATAGTAAACAAACATACACTATACATACAACCTACGACTAGCTATCCTAACATCAACTCGGGATAGGCTTCTTTCATACAATCCATGGTCTCCAACGGCAATCTCTTGGATCCTCATTCCACTAAATCTTGACTAGTCTCATCACCTTGTTACGCAATCTCTTTTCATCCTGATCCACAACATAAACTGGATGTCTAACCACCGTCAGGTTCGGTTCTATCTCCAATTCCTCTTAAACCGATGGCTCCATAATCAAGGATGGGCCATGAACATATTTTCTCAAATGAGACACATGGAACACATTATGAACTCCCGCCAACCTTTTTGGCAACGCGACCCTCTACGCCAGCGATCTGATCCTCTCAAGAATACGAAAGGGTCCAACATACCTAGAAGCTAAGTTTCTAGCTTTTCCAAATCTAACAGCTCCTCTTATTGGTGAAATCTTTACGAACACCAAGTCTCCAACCACAAATTCAAAATTTCTTTGCATCTTATCAGCATAACTCTTTTGGCGATCTTGAGCTTCCTTTATTCTTTTCTTAATCACTGCAACTTTTTCGATAGCTTCTCGGATCAGGTCCGGTCCAAGCACTAATCTATCTCCCGTCTCAACCTAACATGTTGGTGACTTGCATGGTCTTCCATATATGGGCTTCATAAGGTGCCATTCCGATGCTCGCTTGGAAACTATTGTTACAGGAGAACTTAATTAAATGCCAATGATCCTCCCATGATCCACCAAAATCCAGAATACATGCTCTCAAGAGATCCTCTAGAATGTGATCCACTCGCTCCGTCTATCCGTCTGTTTGGGGGTGGTATGTTGTACTTAGGCTCAACTTCGTTCCTAGAGATGTTTGCAATGCTTTCCAAAATTTACTAGTAAATATGGGGTCTCGATCACTTACTATACTCATGGAATTCCATGTATCCTGACACTTCCTCATAAAAATTTCAACTAAAGAAGCAGCGGTCCTTATTGGTTTTACTGAAATAAGTTGTGCGCTCTTTGTTAGCCGATCCACGATAACCCATACCCCTCCATTTCCTTTTCCGATTCTAGGTAAACCATCTATAAAATCCATTAATATCATTTCCCATTTCCAATTAGGTATTTCCAAGGGTTGTAATAACTGAGCTGTCTTTTGATGATCGCTTTTGATTTGTTGGCAGCACAAACATCTGTTAACATAGACTGAAATGTCCTTCTTCATTCCCGATCACCAAAATACTCTTTTTATGTCTCTATACATCTTATGAACTCCTAGATGAATAATTAACTTAGATTTGTGGCATTCATACAAAACTTCCTGCCTCGGTCCATCCATATCTAGAACACAAAATCGTCTATTTATCCTTAAAGCATCTCCACTATCCATCTCAAAATCTGAACATCTACCCTCTCAACATCTTGAATTAACCCTTCTAGTATCTTATCCTCCGATTCCTCATAATCCTTTCCTGAAGTGTCGGGGTAACCTTCAAAAGAGTTAAAACAACATTCCTGCTTAGGTCATCTGCCACCACATTATCCTTTCCTGGCATGTAAAGAATATCCAAGCCATAAGCTCCAGAAACTCCAACCATCTCTGTTGCCTCAGGTTCAGATCCTTTTGAGTAAAAAGATACTTTAGGGATTTTTGGTTCGTAAAGAGCTTGAATTTTTCACCTAATTTAAGAAAGAAATATATTCCTAGAATCCCTAAAGATTATAAAGAAACTAAGAGGAATAGAAGGATCCTTATACAGTAAGTAGTGTCTCCACATTTTCAATGCAAAGACAACAACCAGCAACTCTAGGTCATGTGTAGCGTCGTTCTTCTCTTGAGGCTTCAACTGCCTACTTGCATTCCAATCACTCTACCATGTTGCATCAAAACAACGCCTAGTCCCACTCCACAAGCATCTTTGTAAACCGTGAATCCACTATTTCCATCTGGAACAACCAAAACCGGTGCACTGGTCAATCTCTTCTTCAATTCCAGAAATTCTTCTTCACACTTTAGAGTCCATACAAACTACTCCCCCTTCTTAGTCAGCTTAGTCAAATGGGAGGAAATCTTAGAATAATCTTGAATAAACCTCTTATAGTACTCAGCCAAACCTAAGAAACTGCGAACCTCAGTAGGAGTCCACGGTCGCTTCCATTCCTGAACAGCTTCCACCTTCACTAAGTCAACCGAAATGCTCTCTCATGACACAATATGTCCTAAGAATCTCACCTCCGATTGCCAGAAATGGCACTTAGAAAATTTCTCCTTCAGGACATGTCTTCTCAATGTTTCTAGCACTACTTTCAAATGATGTTTATGCTCCTCCTCGGATTTGGAGTAGATAAGAATGTCATCGAGGAAAACTAACACAAACTTATTGTGAACATCTCAAAAAACACGGTTCATGAGATCTACATTATACATGTGCATTGGTTAGCCCGAAGGGCACAACCAATCACTCAAAGAAACAGAGGCCCCTAAACTCAGTTAAGGGCATACTATCTTCAGCAACTCTCAACTGATGAAATCCAATAGCTAGATCCATCTAAGAAAACACTGTAGCTCCATGAAGTTGGTCAAAAAGATCATCGATGCGGGGTAAGGGATACTTGTTACTATTTGTCAGCTTGTTCAACTCTCTATACTCCACGCATAACCTTAAAGATCCATCAAACTTAGCAGCAAAATCCACAGCAGACCTCCAACTCGAACGACTGGGTTTAATCAATCCTCTTCTGAACAGGTCATTGGTTTGACTTTCCAACTCCTCTCTCTCCTTTGGAGCCATTCTTCGCTTAGGTTGAACCACATGCCTTGCATCAGGGACTAAATCAATGTGAAACTCTCTCTTGATGCAGGGGTAAACTTTTAACCTCTTTAAATACATTGAGAAAATTCTTAAAAATTCAATAGACCCTAAATTTTCTTAGGAGGCTTCCAGGGCATACAAGAAACTAGACATATGAATATCAGGTTCCTTACATGATACTTTAGCTTTTCTTTCTATATTGGTCACTAAAGATACAGTTCTCTTATTACATTTTAAGACAGCCTCATACTTTGATAACCAATCGATACCAAGAATAATGTCAAATCCTTTAAAGTTTAAGACATACGGGTTGCAATAAAAGTGATGAGAAAGGTAGGAAATTGGCACATTCTTACAAATCATACTCAAATGTGTTACCCCGCCTATGGGGTTAGACACACACATAAGGTTTTTTATGATACTTGGAATAGGATGAAATTTATCTACTGATTCTAAAGAGATAAAACTATGAGAGGCACCAGTATCTAATAATGCTCGAACAAAAATACCATTAATCAGTAAGGTACCTCCGTTGAAGTAGACGGTTCATTCTTAATGGTGTACACCTTGGGCTGCTACACCTTCTTCATGAGTGAGCAGTCCTTTACCATATGCCTTGGCTAATGGAAATTAAAACAGAGATTCTTCTGGACCGTCGGGGAGATAGGTCCACTTTGATGTTGCTGTTGTTGCTGAATTCCATAATTTTTGCAAAACTTTGCGATGTGGCCCTTCTGTTGACACTTGTGGCAAACAAAATCCTTAAAACGACTCCCTTGAGCCCACCGCCAGGCTTTCCCTTTCCTTTGTTGTTCCAATTAGGATTAAACTTTCTCTTGAACCGCTTCCACTGGTATTCCCACTAGGTGTTACTGGAGTTGGCTTCTTCTTTTCCAAGGCCTCGTACCTCAGAGCCATATCAACTAAATCCACAAAAGTACTCTTAACATAAGCAGTCATTCTCTCATGGTAATTTTCCCACATACCCAAAAAACATCTCACTTTTCTTTAATGGGGTGTTGATCAATTCTGATCCAAAACAAGATAGCTCGTTGAACTTTGTCTCATATTCTGCTACAGATAGATTCCTCGCTTCAAATCCATGAAGTTCTTGTACATCCTAGTTCTTTCTGCTGTTGGCAAGAATTGATTCTCTAAAACTTCTTTAAATCGAGCCCACGAAAACTCTTCCTCAAGAACATTTGCAGTAAGGGAGTCCCACCAAGCTGCTGCTCCCTCTTGTAGTCGTCATGCTGCTAAGAACCTTTTTTGTTCATCGGATAAACCAAGACATTTAAAAATCTTTTCGCAAGATCGCAATCAGGCTTGCACTTCCATGATAGAATCAATTCCTTTAAACGGTTTCCCTCCTAGATTGGTGTAATCCTTGCATAAGGTTGCGAAATTCACTCTTGGCAGCTCTGGCGCTGCCTCGTCGGCAATCCGAACTCCTCCGGGATTTGGGTTTCAACCATTTGTAGTTGTGGTGCTACCCGCTCCCCTACCTCGTCTGCCTCTATTACTCATGTCTTACTACCTGGACGTAGTAAGATAATTCTTAGAATACTTGGATGAGATAAAACTTGAAAGAAGGGTACTAATCAAACCTATCATGCTGATCTACCTATCAAAGATATATATATATAGAGAGAGGTATACGAATAAAGATTACAAATACGCACTCTTGAAGTTGACCCCAACCCAAAGCTTAGGTGTTCGCTTAACCTCTCTCTGATACCAAAATGTAACAACCGCCTTTCTTAAGCCGAAAGACGAGCCATTAAAGGGTAGAAGAAAAGGAAAGATAAGAAGAAAATACACAATCATAGAATCTTGCCACGAACCAGAACAACATATAATAAGTAACATAGGATATTACATAGTTATTTCCATAATATTAATACATCAGAGTCATTACATTACAACTTCAACTGGACAGTTATAACTACCTGCCCATACAAAATACATAGATCATACATATATACACATCAAAACTAGAATATAATTAGATAACGGTGAAGCCACCTGCTCCAGCTCCTCCAAAATACAGTCGTAAGAAACCTGGATCACTTGGCTACTCATACAAATTTGAGTACCCAAGAGTTTTAGGAAAAGAAAAGAAAACTCCAGATCAGACATAGGTCTAGTGTGAGTAAATTCAAACAAATTAATTTTTAACTTTTATAAAACGATTTGAAAATCAAAAGTATCTCATATGACCATGTTGTATATAAATACAGATGAGTTTTTACCTTACGGTAACCAAAACACTTTATATAGAAATCCAATGGTATTATGATAATGTTTAGGGTTTTCAAATAAAATAAAACATAGCTTAAATGCTTGCATCTCACATTTCAACATATTTGGGTACAACTAAATCCGTACGGTACTTATTGGAGAATGAATTCCATACATGACCAGGTAAGGATTACCTTCCAAAGGAACACCTTTAAATAAAATACACCTAGGGTCTGACAAGAACATCTTGTACCCCTACTACACAGAACCGACCTACCACTTGACTAGTAGTACTGAATACATCACACCACGGTTGGGATCAGCAACCGTACCAGAGCATACAAAAATGGATCAAATATCGACTCAAGATATGGTGATGACATACCCTGATGGGATCGACCCACATAGCCATGCTGCATACCCTTTTTTGGTAATTTCTGGTTAATGAAGTATGAGGCTACATTTACCTTTACTAAAGCACTGCCACATAGAATGCTATATTACTTTCCAAATATTGACACAATATCAGCATTCATCCATACAAGTCATTTAGAAGATGAACGAACCGAAGGCACTACTTCCACTATACCCATTTTGGAATCACCCTCAGGGTTAGTAGCAAATAGCCCTTGCGCTTCAAAGTCTTCAGCTTGGTACTTGCCTTCACTATTTCCATCTCGAACGTTTTCGTTGGTTCGAAGTGGTTTCCGGATAACAACTGCTATATGATGCCGGTCTCTTTGAACAAACGTTCGATAATTTTAAAGGTCAAGTTGCTTATAGTGGACCATTCCACTATAAGGGTGTAATATTTACATATGTACATACATTTCATATGCTTAGATTATCATGGCCCGCTTATCGAAATTAACCCCTTGTATTCATCAAGTTGCCGAAGTGCGGTATTTTTGATAAGTACAAGTCGACTTACATTCAATAAAACGTATCAACGTTTTATTACAACTACTTTAATTCCTTTGGCTACATAATAGCGTGGACAAGAGATCCTTTGGTTTTAAAATAATTTACTTAAACAAGAAAGTTGGTTAAAAAAATAACCGATAGAGTTTTGAAAGAAAGTTTAAAATAAATAAACCTGAACTAAATCATAATTTTAAAACTTAATTAACTTTAATTATCCTTAATTAAATCAAAAATCCATAGCTTAATTAATTAAGAATTTATTTATACTTAAACTACAATTGAATTTTAATTAAACAACATTCATTTAACAAACTATATCGTAATTAGGTGGATAATTAACCTTTAACTTAAAAATAATAAATTAAAATAATAAGCTTGATTAAATAAAAATTAATTTCATTTTATCTTAATTAATCATTATTTAAAACTTACTTAATTAAAAATATTTTACTTAGTTAATAATTTTCTTAAACTCTAATTACTTAACCTAATTACTTAATTAAATAGTAATTACCCTATTTGATAAACTAAATAAGTAAATTATTAAATAATTAAAACTTAAAACTTTCGACTTAATTAATTTATTTGAAATGAGTTTTCAAAAACAATTCAAAAGAAAACACTTTAAAACTTGAAATCGTGAAATTTTCCGAACTGCATCCATAGCGACTATCGCTATGAGCGCAGTTCGCTAGAATTGATTTCTAGATGAAAACCTCACTTTAACTCTAGCTACTACATGTTTGAAACACAAAAGGAAGAATTTTGAAAACTTAAATGAAAGGTGAAGACTTGGAGAGAAAAAAACATTTTTCAAAATCCAAAACTAGAAACAAGCTTTTGTTTCAAATCAGGTCTCAAGTCCTTTGCGACTTTTTAAGTTGCTAACTTCACAACAATTACATCACATATATTTGGTTTGTTTCACAAGCACACAACCATCATATCATAATCAACCATTCACATATCCATATCCAAACACATCGTTTAACAACTAAATTACAAATCCAAGCTCAAACACAAACTTATAATCATATGCCATCAAACAACATGATATCTCAACACAATCAACATTATATTTTCACAATATATAGTTCATCAAAATCAAGTTATTTTCTTTTCCAAAATCAAGAGTTCTACTCACCGAAACTTTACTAATTCAAGGCGAACTTTGCTAAAACTTGAAAACAACTTTAGGATCTTACAAAAATTGAAACTTTGGATTCTCAAACACCTTAAATGGGCTCGGCCATGTGGGCTTGGCCTAGGGCATGTTGGGTACGACATGGGATTTTAGAGTGGATGGGCTTGCAACTTTGGAAGAGGAGGCATTGTAGAGCTTGTATAAGTGTTTTTTGTGAAATAAAGTCATACCAAACCATAATTTTATGAGTAAATCTTAATTAACTTGAGCATGTTGAATATTGAATCTATTACACTAATTTCAACAACTGAAAATTGCGATGTTATCCAATGCTATATATAGATATACAAGGATGGCAGCATCATAGTCGTAAATATAAAGTCCGTCCACATCAAACAACCCAGCTAAATATCCAAGTCTAATTGTGCTTTTGTTGTTTGAAAAAAAACGTAGAACCAAAATGGTATGATATGGAGGCACGTATGATAGTAGTATGCATCTTATCAGTGTCTCTACTAAAAAAATATAATATGTTGCCAAAGCCGGTAAATGTGCAGAATATGACACAGACTCCTCATAGACACTATCAGAGGGTATCGGCACATGGTTTGGTCGACCGACCTCTATACCAGTCAACATATAAAAGTTCAAAGGTGTCAATCCTAACTGAAAACTTGAAAAATGAAATGTATGTACAGTTGATCACCATCTCTCTGTAAAAACCTTTATTACAACAACAGTTTATGTGTGTAAACGTATGTAATAGTAGAAACTCACTGAACGGTGATGCATATAGCTCATTCCTAATCGGTTGAGGTCATGTGATAAAGTACTCGGTAATGCACTTATGTTAACTAATTCACATAGCTATGTGACCAGCATATATAAGTAATTATTTAAAGTTAACAGTAAACTAACCAAACTAATAAACATTTAAAGTTTGTGATAGATATATTGACGCAGCGAATTTCACAAAACAATGTAGATCGATGAAAATAGCAATTGATGGATTGATGAATACTAAAATGCCCAAATTCGTTGATCCGAAGATACCGAATTCTAGCTATCTCTGACACGTTGATCGCGCACGATACCGTGAAAAGAGATCTTCAATTCTTCGAGCGTTGATCAAGCGCACTTGATTCCGCGAATCGGCTTCAACAATCGAAGATTCGAGCGCACTCGAATGTCGAAGGTGGAGATAGGAGATTACACTCGACTACCAATTTGGATGAAAGCACAAAGCTAACAAAACGAAATTTTATTCAAATCAACTAAACTATTACAAATGGCACCACCGGCCTATTTATAGACGTTACAACTCACGCAATACAAAAATGCACAACACTTAGGTCGTTTTCGACTTATCACCCCACGACCTAAAGTAGACGACTCAAAACAGACGACTTACTATAAGTCGTTCACGACTTAACAGATTACAACACAACCATCACGACTTATGACTCAAAGAAAATACAAACATCCCGACTTACGACTTACGAACTAACTTCTTCATGACTTAAGAGATAGAATGGCTCAGGATATCGGACGGTTCAAGCTTTCGCGACTTAGTGCAATCATCGGCTAAGCTTTGTTCGTGACTTATCATGAGTCGTAACTCGTATGCGGCTTAAAGAAACGGTCATCTTCATGCAACTTATAACCTGGCGACTTACGAGTTAACTTTTCTAGGTCGTAACTCGCTTCCGACTTAACCAAGTCGTAACCCGCTTCCTGTTTCTTGTTAGGTCGTACCATATAAGTCGTACGCGACTTAACATGCTCCGATGCGCCTTGAATCTGTTGCTCCCGTTTATCATCCTTGTTAAGTCATGGACTACTTATGGCCGCTTCGTTAGGTCGTGGCTCACTTGAATTAAGTCGCAGCTCCTGCTCACGTGACTCCTTAGGTCGCGGACGACCTATAGCTACTTCCTTAAGTCGTGTTCGACTTAGGCCTTTGAAAAATATGGGTTGCGTTGCATCATCCTCCCTAGGTTGAGAAAGATTCGACCTCGAATTTGTAAGCTCTTCCATATCGGATTGTTCATCCTCATAAAATGGTACGAGATGCTTAACATTGAACACGTCAGAAGTGTACACATCCTCCGGCAGCTTCAACTTATAAGCATTTTCATTAATCCGTTTTACAACTTCTACAGGACCAATTTTTCTGTCTTTCAATTTGTTATAAGCGCCCACTGGGAAACGGTCCTTTGTTAACACAGCATACACCATATCTCCTTCATTAAACTCAACACTTCTCCGCTTCAGATCTGCTGACCTTTTATACTTCTCGTTCGCCTTCTCTAATCGCTCCTGAATGATTTTATGACATTCAGTCAACCCTTCAACAAAATCAGCAGCTCGCTTGACTGTCCCCTTTGGTTGTGGTATTACCGTTAAATCCAATGGTCCCTTTGGCAAACTTGAATATACAATCTGGAATGGACTGAAACCCGTACTACGATTCACTGCATGATTATGTGCAAACTCGGCTTGGCATAACTTCATGTCCCAACTCTTCAGATTATCTTTCACCAGACATCGCAATAAATTCCCCAGCGATCTGTTAACCACCTCTGTTTGCCCATCAGTTTGTGGATGGTAAGCGCTGCTAAAGTTCAGCTTCGTTCCGATCATCTTCCACAAACTTAGCCAAAAATGACTCAGAAAACGAGTATCTCTATCCGACACAATAGATTCTGGAAATCCATGAAGTCGATAGATTTCTTTGAAAAATAACTGTGCAACATGAACAGCATCCGCCGTCTTCTTACAAGTAATAAAATGTGCCATTTTCGAAAACCGGTCAACCACCACATAAATGGAATCGTTTCCCCTTTGAGTTCGCGGTAACCCCAGAACAAAATCCATACTCACATCAACCCAAGGTTTAGTTGGTACAGGTAACGGCATATATAATCCAGCATTGGTCGCAGTTCCTTTCGAAACCTGACAGATATGACATCGCTCCACAAACCTTTCCACTTCTTTCCTCATTGATGGCCAAAAATAAGATTGAGAAATCAAATACAATGTACGATCACGACCCACGTGACCTTCCTCGTGTAACTCCTTGATAATCTTCATTCTCAAACTGCTCTCTGGAATACATAGTCGATTTCCCTTAAACAGAAAACCATCTACCATCATAAATTCATCAGCATTCCCTTCCTTAACCTTTTCAACAAATTTCATAAAATAAGGATCTTCTTCAATCAGTTCTGGCAATAATTCAAAACCTGTCACCTCAACTCTCATTGTTGTCAATAAATGACTCCTCCTACTCAAAGCATCAGCCACACGATTCGTCACTCCTGACTTGTGTTTGAAAACAAAAGTAAACTGTTGCAGATATGCAATCCGTGATGCATGTCTAGCTGAAATCTTGTCTTGCCCTTGTAAATGTTTCAACGCCTCATGATCAGTGTAAAGAACAAACTCTTTCTGAAATAGATAATGTCTCCAGTGTTTAATAAATTGTACAACAACATAAAATTCCACATCATACGTACTATATCTCATCTTCGCTCCTGATAACTTCTCATTGAAATATGCAATCGGACGTCCCCTCTGACTCAACACTCCTCCAATCCTAACCTTGGATGCATCAATATGTAGTTCAAACACTAACTGAAAATCTGGCAGCACTAGGATTGGTGCTGACGTCAAGAGTTCTTCGATTCGCTCAAAAGCAACCCCTGCTTCCTTTGTCCATGCAAACTGTTTGCCCTTCATACAATCTGTAACCGGTGCCATCACACTACTAAAGTGTGGAATAAACCTCCGATAAAATGACGCCAACCCGTGGAAACTCTGAACTTCTGTTATCGTCTTGGGCTGTGGCCAATCTCTAATTGCTTCGACTTTACTCTGGTCAACCTGTATTCCTCCCTCTGATACAACATACCCCAGAAATAAAACACTCCTCGCCATAAAAACACACTTCTTCGTAGCAGCGTAGAATTGTTCTTCACGAAGGATAATTAACACTTTCTTCAAATGCTGAACATGCTCTCCTGTACTAGCATTGTAGATCAGAATATCATCAAAGTAAACCACCACAAATTTCCCAATATACGGCCTGAAAATTTGGTTCATCACCCTCATGAATGTACTCGGTGCATTTGATAGACCAAACGGCATGACTATCCATTCATACAATCCTTCCCTCGTCTTGAATGATGTCTTCCATTCGTCCCCTGGTCTAATGCAAATCTGATGATAACCGCTCTTCAAGTCAATCTTAGAAAAGATCACAGACCCACTAATTTGATCTAACAGATCATCAAGCCTCGGCATCGGAAATCTGTATCTAACCGTTATCTTATTCAGTGCCCTGCTATCCGTACACATTCTCCATGAGCCATCCTTCTTCGGTACGAGTAATGCTGGTACAGCACACGGACTCAAACTCTCCTGTATTCGTCCCTGTTCAAGCAATTCCTCTACCTGCCTTCGCAACTCTTCATGTTCTTTCGGACTCATTCGATAATGTGTTTTATGTGGCAATACCGCACCTGGAACAAGATCTATTTGGTGTTGTATATCCCTCAACGGTGGCAATTCCGTTGGCAGCTCTTCAGGAAATACATCGTGGAATTCTTCAAGTACTGGTTTAACTTCTTCAGGTATCTCAACCTCGTCATTGCTCTCTCTCCCAATCAACAAAAACACCTCAGGCTCCTCTTCAACTTCTTTAACAAACTCCTTCAAGGATAATAAAGTTTTCAGCTCTTCAATCTCCTCCAGTTTGTTTTCTTCTTGTTGTCGCTTCTTGGGAACTAGAGTAATCTTTGTGCCTTCAAACATAAAGCTATAATTGTTGGTACGCCCATCATGTTGCACCGCCCTATCATACTGCCATGGCCTCCCCAACAACAGATGACATACGTCCATGTCCACAACATCGCACCAGATTTCATCTTTATATTTCTTCCCAATTGAAAAATTCACACAAGCCCTTCGTCCAACCTTCACCTTCCCACCTTTTCTCAACCAAGCCAACTTGTACGGTTTCGGATGTTTCTCAGTCTTCAATGCCAACTTCCTCACAGCTTCTGAAGAAATTATATTATCACAGCTTCCAGCATCAATAACAAATTTGCAAACTTTCCCCAGAATAGTACATGTCGACTGAAAAATATTGCTCCTTAACCAACTACAATCCTCCTCTTGCTTGGGTGTCAAACAAGACCTCCTCATCATCAGATTACAACCTTCGTCTCCCGACACTTCTTCTTCCCCCTCATCAGGTGGTGAATTGGAACATTCGGCTTCTTCATCCTCATCCTCAACCTCCGCTATCATAGCTCTCTTCTTCGGCTTTGGACATTCATTACTTTTGTGGCCCATTTCTTGGCAATTGTAGCACTTGAAATTGTTATTGACTTTCGCCTTCCCAACCTCATTCACAACTGGTTTTGCAACAGCTTTTGAAACATTAGAACTTCCACTAACACCCTTCACTGAATTGTTGGAATTTGTAAACACACCACCACCTCGTCTTCCCTGTTTCTCCCAAGCCAACGCTTTCTGGTGTGCTTCCCCTACAGATCTAGGATCAAACATGTTAACCATATCCTGTATCTGCATTCGCAACCCCCTAACAAATCTAGCTGTCAATTGTTCTTCTGTCTCCATAATATCATTCCTTGCAATTAGTTGATAAAATTCGTCAGCATAGTCATTCACAGATTTTGTCCCTTGTCTCAAGTTTTGCAACCTCTGATACATAAGCGACTGATAGTTATAAGGTAAGAATGTGGCCTTCATCATTTTCCTCATCTTTTCCCACGTGACAACTTTGGATTTCCTCATTCTCTTTCTGGTTGATTTAGTTTGTTGCCACCAATCCATAGCTCTTCCTCTCAGCCTTGTAGCAACTAACTTAACTTGACGATCTTCAGGTACGTTGTTGAGTTCAAGAATATTTTCAACCTTTGATAACCAATCCAAGAATTCCTCTGCTTGTAGACCACCTCGGAATTCTGGAATTTCCGTATCCTTCCTTGATTCCCGTGTATGACCATTCTCTTCAACATTCTTATATCGACTTTGCCCTTGACCTGGATATCGAAAGCGAACATGATCACCATAACTATCTTCTTCAAAATTAGATGAGCTTCGATGTCTATTCTGAACATTGACTCTTCTATGACCATGCACGTCCTCTCTACTTCTCCTTTCCTCTACTCGACATCTTTCATAATCACAATATGGCTCATGCTCGTAACCACGATAAGCTCTTCTTTCTTCATTCTGATAATCACGTTTGTCTCGAACTCCATGATCTCGATTTATTGGCAAAGATGATTCTCTTCTTTCTCTATCATAACGTGGCGATACTCTCCTTTGATTTCGATTCATATCAGACTTCATTCCCTCCACCTTCTCGAAACCCTTATTGAACCTTTCATCGATACGTTGTTCCATCTGTTCAAGATCTTCACTCCTATACAAATCTGCAACACTATGATGACGGTTAACATATCTCGGAGGCATGATCAAATCTTTAGCAGATCTAAACACAAACTTCACTTTGATCCAAAAAAATTTCGAACCAAACTTCCCCACTTGTTTGAAGTCTCACGAACACCCCAAATAAACAAACAACTTAATTCGAACTCCAAATCTTCAAATCTCGAAATTGACGCCCAACGAACTTGGATAAGTCCGTCTCCTAGTTCACGACTTGAACAAATCTCGCACAATTTTGAACAAGCTCGCTTCTAGCTCCAACACTTGGCTCTGCCCTTCTCCTTGGCTCGGCTGAAACTGAACAAGCACTTCTTCTTGGTCCAACAGGCTCGTCTTAGCTATGATTGGCTAAGTCTTGCTCTGATACCAAACTAACGCAGCGGATTTCACAAAACAATGTAGATCGATGAAAGTAGCAATTGATGGATTGATGAATACTGAAATGCCCAAATTCGTTGATCCGAAGATACCGAATTCTAGCTATCTCTGACACGTTGATCGCGCACGATACCGTGAAAAGAGATCTTCAATTCTTCGAGCGTTGATCAAGCGCACTTGATTCCGCGAATTGGCTTCAACAATCGAAGATTCGAGCGCACTCGAATGTCGAAGGTGGAGATAGGATATTACACTCGACTACCAATTTGGATGAAAGCACAAAGCTAACAAAACGAAATTTTATTCAAATCAACTAAACTATTACAAATGGCACCACCGGCCTATTTATAGACGTTACAACTCACGCAATACAAAAATGCACAACACTTAGGTCGTTTCCGACTTATCACCCCACGACCTAAAGTAGACGACTCAAAACAGACGACTTACTATAAGTCGTTCACGACTTAACAGATTACAACACAACCATCACGACTTATGACTCAAAGAAAATACAAACATCCCGACTTACGACTTACGAACTAACTTCTTCACGACTTAAGAGATAGAACGGCTCAAGATATCGGACGGTTCAAGCTTTCGCGACTTAGTGCAATCATCGGCTAAGCTTTGTTCGCGACTTATCATGAGTCGTAACTCGTATGCGGCTTAAAGAAACGGTCATCTTCATGCGACTTATAACCTGGCGACTTACGAGTTAACTTTTCTAGGTCGTAACTCGCTTCCGACTTAACCAAGTCGTAACCCGCTTCCTGTTTCTTGTTAGGTCGTACCATATAAGTCGTACGCGACTTAACATGCTCCGATGCGCCTTGAATCTGTTGCTCCCATTTATCATCCTTGTTAAGTCGTGGACGACTTATGGCCGCTTCGTTAGGTCGTGGCTCGCTTGAATTAAGTCGCAGCTCCTGCTCACGTGACTCCTTAGGTCGCGGACGACCTATAGCTACTTCCTTAAGTCGTGTTCGACTTAGGCTTTTGAAAAATATGGGTTGCGCTGCATCATATATTTATCTAATAATAGTACATTAAAAATTATACCTACGGGTCAATAACAAAGCACTCAGTCGATGTGTCCTCGTCGGTGGCAGCTCGTGCAAATAACGAAGATCATCTACGGTCGCAATAGCATCTGAAATAATATGTATTGCACCAGCATTGACATCGCTTGTATAACAGACAACTCGTCTTGCAACTTTGACGGATCGTGGCGGCATTTAAACGTATTTTCAACTAAAAGTTAAAGTTAAAATTAAAAGTGAGGAAGTGAAAAATATGAGAGAAATGAGGTGAAATGCCTCATATAGACGGAGAGAGCTAGATGTCTATTTAATAAGCGTTTGAAGTCCATACACTTGTTGAATAAGCGTCTAGCACTTGAACGTCGGACGCTTGCTCAACAAGCGTTTATACGATAGGAGCTTGCTGGTTCGGTTTCCTATTAGGAAATCATATACGGTACATTTTGTAATCCATGAAAATGTAATATGTAACCCAATTTCTCTTGGAGATGCTCTTGCTATAAGTAATTAGTAAGTAGGAAAAAGACTGATTTGAAAATATGAATAAGAGGGGGACAATCCTATCATTCAGATTATGATTAGATATTTTTAAAATACATACAACTTACTTATCGTATCTCTTTCTCTCTCTATACACGGTTATATTAAGATAAGGACCGGCTCTCCCTCGCCTTCACTACATCTCAAATCCTCCTTGATTTCAACCACATGTTCCGAGGTTGAAATCAGGAGGTTTAAGATACAACAAAAAGTGAGGGGAGTCGATCTTTGTCTATACACACACACGCGCATATACACACACATCC
This sequence comes from Allium fistulosum, assembly GCA_030737815.1. Lineage (NCBI taxonomy): Eukaryota > Viridiplantae > Streptophyta > Magnoliopsida > Asparagales > Amaryllidaceae > Allium > Allium fistulosum. Next base: position 928,890,832 of record CM060905.1, read on the forward strand.
AAGCATGTCGTTAAAACAGTTTAGTGACTTAATGGATGATAAGATAATAACCTGAAATGTGCATGTATGTAGGGCTGTCAATGGATATCCGAAAAATTTGAAATCCGTCCGCATCTGCATTCGAAAAGTAGATAAATATCTGATATCTGGAAAAACAGATGCGGATACGAAGACATCCGCATTCGAAATTTATCCGTCCGGTTTTAGTCAAGATTATAGTTCAAATTATGCGTATTTTAGTGTAGTGAAAGATATTTGTTTATTATTTTATTATGTTAGTAGTTTATATTATATAAACTTAATATTTTTTAACTGCTCGAAACTATTTATTATCATCATATTTGTTAATTTTTAACAATTTGATAATCAATGGGATTGAAAAATATTTATGTTAAACTAAAATTTTCATTTTATAATTCTTGATTTATCGGTCGTTAACGGATAGGATAATTATCTGATATCCGTCTGTATCTGCGGATGCAGATATCCGATATCCGAAAATGATTTCGGATACGAATGGGGATATTGCACTATCTGCATACGAAAGAATCCGTTGACAGACCTACATGTATGTATGAAACGTGAAATGTACATTTGAATATAAGTTAACAAATTCAGAGCTCCAAAAACGTAAAGAATATACTGATATCTAATTGGTAAAGAAATATAAAACAAATGAGTCATACTACGAGTACAACGACGCAACTTAACGGTCATAAAATATTTAACTCATTGACTTGGTTTTCCGTCATTTATATTCAAAATAATAGTCATGTCTAGCTTCTAAATTTTCCGTATTTTGAACATAAACACAATAAAGCATGAGCATAATCCACATGTTCATTAAGTATGGATGAAGTATATCTTTTTAGAATTATCACATTATCTGCTACAAAATAAGGACTGTATAATGTATTCACGTGAGTCTTTCCTGTTTTAACATTCAATTTGCTTATTAGATGATAAGATAATAACCTCATGAGATTCATACGTTGTAGTTTTACTTGATTAAGCATGTATAATGAGTATACAGTGCATATAATGAATGTAATGATCCTCTTTGCTTTGATTATCTTATACATGATTCAAATTTGGATTACGGATTCAGAATTCAGATTTAGCTTATAATAGTTGTTTAATATAGGAGCCATTAAATGCTACGTAGAACAAACAAAATATAGGAAGAAGATTATGTATAAGACTTCAATCTAGGTGTGATCCTGTGTACTTATTTTTTCTGTACGTTATACCAGTACGCATGTCCGTAGGATGGACATGTGCAGAAAAACGCGAACAAATTTGCAAATCAGTGTTATGTTGGACCCTTGCTACCTCATCTTTGATCTATTGCTTTGAATTTCAATACATACTGGTATGTAGCTACGTTGTTTGTATATTTGGTATTTCGGTGCAGAAAAGAAGAGTTCGCATTTTATGAGCTAACTTTTATTGCTCTCCTGTTTAGGGCTAACGCTAATTACGAAAACTTATTTTCATTGTTGAGTAGTATATATACTCACATAACTTATGTTGTTACATTTTGAAATTCTGTTAAACAAATAAAAAAAAAGGATTAACGTGTAGTTTTCTCATTTCATCACTGGGTTCATTGCTGTGTCAATCTTTCCTAGGCACATGAGATAAATAAGTAATATATTGGCTGGAATATGAAGCAGTAATGTTAGAGAAAAATTAAATTGACTTTTGCAGATGTAACCGATAACATTGATTGTGACATTACATGTCGTAGGAACATGCTCTGCAGGTGCGCAACAAAGCAATGCGACCAAGACATTTTAAACATAAAACCCACTTAAATTATGTCATGCAATGTTAAACAATATTAATCATTTATAGAATATATTCTATGCCAACAAATCTGACATTCTGCGACCTCAGTGTGAATAAAACAAATTTAATCATGCCAAGCAATGTGTTTCAGTATGTAATATCATCTGGTAAACATGTCTCATTATGTAAAATCACTTACAATAATGCTCGGTTTGTTTCAAATGTTGAATTTAATTGCTGAACTCTGACTCCTGAATTCTGATTGCCAAATGATGAATGATTGCTTAGTTGTTTGTTTGCATTCAGAATTCAGAACAGAAAACAACATCCAGCATTCAAAACGAAAAACAACATCCAGCATTCAGAACAAAAAATAAACATTAAAAAATTCTGAATTATTTATCTGAACAGATGACTTTATTCAGAACGATAAAAAAACAAACTAAGTTACAAAGTTCGGATTTTTTTAAATCAGAACTTGGATTCGGAGCTTTTTATTAAAAATAAACTCAGCCCAGACTAAGAGTTTTAATCATTAACAACCGATCTTACTGTAGAGAGAGAAGATTGCAAAACGAATCCATGTAAACTGCTGAATTTAAGTTTTAAAAATGTCATATATGATAAGAAAACTCATCATGTAAATGGTACTTGTTGTCCAATTAACAACCATAATCAGAATCATAGTCATTAAATGATTCAAATCCACGGCCACTATTCCCAACTTCATTTTCTACAACTGCTGCAAGTTACATCCATGCATCAAAACCGACATATTCACAGTAATAAAATAAGTATGCAACAAATCCATTGTTAAAAAATTAGAAGATATTGCAAATAACATTGAATACAAAACCTTCGAGAACGATGATAATTTTCTGGCCAAAAGAGGCAGAGGCCATTCAGTATCCAACTCAACCAATTTCTTATCCAATCACTGCATCTGTGATACTCACCTAGTGTCAATCTACCAAACGACCTCCTCCACTGCCCCACGTACATCACCCACATTCAGTCTAACCACCATCACCAGACGTCCTGTATTCATTAGTCGTGCACGACCCAGAACGAAATCTCCATTGCAATTTCCATCTCCTTCATCTGCGTCAATGGTCAGGTTCTAATATCACGTGCACACCTTCCAACCCACCAGCGCCTCAGGCGCACACCTTCCCTTAGGTCGCCCTCCTCTTAAAGCTGCCAGCCTTCGTTCTCCTTTTTGTTGTCATCGGGTAGTGCGATGTCTTTTTTTTTTCGTTTTCGATTTATACGTGTTGTTTAGGAATAAGGAGGCTAGGGTTGAATGGAAGAAGCGAGATAAGGATGGAGAGGGATGCGGTAATAATGGGTGAGAACGTGTAATAAATAACTTCCACTATTTGTTTAAATGACAAAAACATCCTTATGATTGACAGCGGTAAATGAAAGGGTGTTCAATCATACAGTATACAGCTGAAAAATCAAAGACGACCATGCATAAGCATGACATGTTATAAACATCAAGTGCCAATTAGTTGTAAAATTAATCAAGTAAAAATTGGATATGAATACAATAATCTTACGTATCTAAAACATATGAAGTTCAGCTTCAAATGTCAAGATGCCAACCATAAATTTTAATTCTAAAAAAACCGTCAACACAGACTTTTTTGGATACTCATCAATATCAGGCTAGAGCATATAAAGAACCACTACAAGCAATATTAAATGGAAAAAACAAAAAATAGAATACTAATGGAAAGGATTAAAAGTTTTCATTTATAAACAATAATCTAAAAAGATGATGGAATCAGTAGAAGAAATTAGTTTGCCACAATAAATTATAGTTTATTTTCATTTCATTTTATGGTAATTCAATCTTCTAAACCAAGCATAATATGGTAAGCACTATCATATTGATCCTGTAGTAAGAAGCATAGTCATCGCCAAATGAATGAAATAAGCATTACACAACATCACTTTTTACATAAAATAAACAAATTGACTGAAAAGGATAACTAATTCACAGTAGACTGAATCTTATATATAGTGCCAGACAAATAACAATTAATAAAAATGATAGCCTAATAATGAATTATGAAATATCTTGCCTCTTTGGACGTCATTCCACTATTAATGACTAATTTATTTGTCAAATATTATTGTCCATGCTAGTATGAATTGATTGAAAAGGCCGGGTAATTAATTCGCATTAAGTTGAATCCTAAATATATACAAACAAACAGCCTACAAATTAGAAATATGTGATAGTCGACCATGAATTATGAAATATATTTCCACTTTGGTCCTCGTGGTTTTAATGTAATTGTCCAAAAGGATTGTACCAAATGTAGCAATAATGACAATCTAGCATTTCATCAATTACCCACCTATGGAAAGAAATGATAAAAAGGATTTTTAATGTAATACTCTGTTACAAAATTTAAAACCATACCAAATGAGTGAATAAATGGAAAAATTATCAGTAATATAAATAAAGAAAAAAACAAATTTGTATGAATGTGTGTGTAATTCCAATACAGTGTGCGTAAATTTGAAGCACAAAAATTGGTTAAAATTGATTACAAAGTAAATATCCAAAACAATCTTTTTTATGTATGGGTTACTCAGGAAACAAAACAAACCAAATAATTGAATTACTAATTTATATAGAATAACAAACCCGTATTTATTCCAAAAGAAAAACTAAAAATGATATTTCTTGGTTATATATATTTTTATTAACTCTATGTATCAATATACTTTAGTAGAAGTTTTCTTAGCTTATTGTATACATGTATATGTTTATTCCCAAGCATACTGAGCATTATTTTTAAATATAAAACATAATTTTTCTCTCCAGTAATTTGACTAGTAAATTTTGCAATACCAAAAAAAGTTTATCCAAGATGATTGTCCAATCATTAGATGTCGATGTAGATTGTTACACATAAATATTTGAAATTAAAATGAAGGTATATTAAAATGTGCGTCCAAGCAGATTTGAAAGTAAGTTAAGTGCACGATATGTTGTAACTTAAAAGAAAAGAAAAACGATTAAAGTTATTGTGCACGGAAGAAATAGTAGAAATGAATAACTTTGTATACAAAGTTAAATAGCAGATCTGATATATTAGAATTAAAATAAGCAGTTTGTGATATCAAACCTGATGCTGAGATCATCCATAGCAGATCTATGTCTATTGATCATCCTTCGTTCCGATTCATGCTTTACCCAAAGACAAACAATGATATATATAACAATTTGGAGAGAACCCGAGAGTAAAAATAGTTGATTTCAGAAGAATGACCTTTTGTAATGGGTACCATCCAGATCTGTTCACCGCTTAGGCAAAATCGTATGTGAAATCAGGACAACCTTTGGTAAAGTCTTCGTTTTGGGATAAATTGGAGGTGACGGTTGATTCCAATGAAAAGAGAAATGAGATTTTATTGAGTAGGTTGACAACGGCGCCGCACGCGTGGTGCGTATGCATGATTTTTTTTCTCACGATAGAGCAAATATTTGGATGCTCAAAGGACCCAAATATGTTCACCGCGTGGTGCGTATGCATGACCTTTGGTAATGGGTACCATCCAGATCTGTTCACCGCTTAGGCAAAATCGTATGTGAAATCAGGACAACCTTTGGTAAAGTCTTCGTTTTGGGATAAATTGGAGGTGACGGTTGATTCCAATGAAAAGAGAAATGAGATTTTATTGAGTAGGTTGACAACGGCGCCGCACGCGTGGTGCGTATACATGATTTTTTTTCTCACGATAGAGCAAATATTTGGATACTCAAAGGACCCAACCCTCTCTCACAAAATTTATATTTAAGCAAATATAGCTTCAATTGTTTCATGATGTGGGACTATTCTTAATCTTTTCTCTCTTTCTTTTCTTTTCACTTGAAATAAAACAACTCACACAAAACAATTTTATAAATTTTTTCAGTGACAATTTCTTTCTCTAGATTATTTATTAGTACCTTCTTGTGATTTCATGATTTGATATGGATTTTGTCAGACCTAACTATTAGGATAAACTAGTATATAATCTTGCAAATGGTTTAAATTGTAATATATCATTGGGTCTATCATGTATGAGTGTCCTTTCCGCATATACACACATATGGGACCGTCAAAAATGCAAGCAGCCCATTTACCATATCCAATTAGCTATAAAATGACTGGATTGGATCAAACTAGTTATTTATGTGGGTTTGTTGGGTTATACCATTAAATCCAATTATTTAAATAGTTTACACGGTTTTAATCATTAAATCCATTATTTCGTTTAAACCAGTTAAATTCATACGATGAAATTTTAGGGTTTCTCATCTTTCTTACCGATTCTTGCTCAAGTTAACTGAGCTACATGGCTTGTACGACGATTCTTCCTAGGTTTCTACTTGATCATTTTCTAGGTTTGCTAACGTCTCTTCTGACTCTAGTCATGGTTGCTCGCTACCCTTGCTGATTTTCTTGCCTTAATCAATGCCTTTTAAATCGATTCTTAGTGAATATGCTGGTGATGATCTTTGACAATTTGTAGTTTCGATTTTGATTTTAAGTTAATTTGTTGGTTATTGTACCTTGGGTTCTGAAAAATATGAAATTATGCGAAAACATTTCATTTATCTCTGTCCAAAACTGTGTTGTTTTAAAATACTATAGTTATATGGTTTTCATCCTAAAAAATAACGAACATGTTGGATTTGGGTTTTAAGTTGATGTGCCTATTGGTTTTTCAACGCGTAAACTTATAAAGTATGGAAAATACTCCAATCCAGTTTCATTAAGGTTCCGTTTGTTTAAAATGATGAATTCTAATTGCCGAACTCTTAAGTTTGAACGATGGTTGCTGAATTCTGAATAATCACCTGTTTGTTTGCATTTAACATTCAGCACAAAAAACAACATTTAGCATTCAGACAAAAAAGTAAGCATTAAAAAAGTTCTGAATTATTTTGTCTGAATAGATGACTTTGTTCAGAACACTGATAAAAAACAAACAATGTAGAAAGTTCTGATTTTTAAACCAGAACTTGGATTTAGAACTTTTTATTAAAAACAAATGCAGCCTAAATGCCTATAAACTTCAAATTTAGTTTATGTGCTTTCTGCTAGGAACCATTTATGTTTGAACTTATAAAATGAGTTAGTTTTGAATATAAAAAATTAATGTATGACTAATTGTAAATGCATGCCTATAAACATTCTACGAATAACTAATTTGATTTTTTTATTTTTTTTATTTTATGTTTTGAATTTAGATTCAATGATTGGCGTATGCTTAATTCAAATGATAACATAAGCTTAAAAGTTTAATAAAAGTGTTAATGCTAGTCTAATTGTCAACTGTATATGATTAGGAATATAGAATTCTATGCTAATCAATCATTCTATTTTAAAATGTTTAATACCTACATTGTGAGTACCTCAAAAGATATGTTATATTGCATAGTTCATGAAGTTTGTGTAGTTATGCAAACTTTATCTTTTAATATATAGTACACTCATACCATTATACAATAAATTTTAATGTTTTTGACTCTATATTATTAACAGTTTGCCTGGTAGATGACGCACGAACACAGGTCTTTACAGCTTTTTCGATTAAATTATGTCAACCTACTATCAGTGCCGGCCCTTGGCCTGGGCAGCCTGGGCGACAGCCCAGGGCCCAATTTCAAAGGGGGCACGTACACGTTTATTTTCTCCCAGTATATTTTCTGAGTAACCCTAAATCCAAACACACGCATAAGTTCAGAACTAGGCAGCAGCGAACAGAACAGAAGCCAACGCATTTACATCAGAAGCCGAAGCGGTCTTTCCAATTTTCAATGAAGCTAACGTTCTTCCCCAATTCAATTTCTCTTATTAATTCAGATTTTATTTCCATTTCTAAGCTTATCTGCCAATTCTTATTTGCTTCTAGATTCAAATCCGATTCGAATTTCGTTTGCTTTGGGATTTCAGATTTCAACAGCAAGGTATACTTCTAAATCTAATTTCAGATTTCAAGTTGTACAGCCAACGAATTACTTCTTTTATGCGTTTTTTCATACTATTTAATTCAAGAAGAAAGGTTGGTAGGATTGAATAAGTTGCTATGCAATTTACAAGATGTAAAATGTCAGGTTTGGGTCATGATAGTCTGGATCATCTAACCTTATTGGCTGCCTTCACCATAGTGAACTGCTAGTCTGGATCATGATAAAAAGTCTACAGCTGTGCATGAAACAAAAAACTAATCAGTTTTTAAAAGACGCACATTTTATCAAATATTCATAATATCTCAAAATTTGCCTCACACGTTCTAATTACATGCGAGCTTTCAATTTTTTTGTGTGTAGAATTCAATTCTGGAATTAAAAAAATATGTACAGAATTCAATTCTGGAAATTGAATTAAACTAGTTACTTTTTTTGTGTTTCAGTTTTTTAGGTTACCCGTTAGCTGGAATTTGGATAGAAGAAAGATGAGAATCGAGATATGATTGTTGGTGAATGGACTGCAGCGCATGAATCAGGTTGTATTGTTTTGATTTTTGTTCTCATTATTATTTTTTACTATTGTTAAAGCTTAGTTTAGAACAATCATGAAACAATTGTCTGGATCTCAAAAAAGAAAAAAACGACAAAGACAAGAACTTATGACTCAAAGTTTACAAGGTTCGTTGAATAAATATTTTAACAAACAATCTAATTCATCAGTTGAATCCGAACAACAAATTGATATTGTGGAAAATGAAAATGTTGATGAATTATTAAATCCATTTGAGATGCAAAATGATATTGAAGAGTTGAAAGAGGATGAGAGCAATGAAAATCAAGAAGTAAATGAAAAAAATGAAAACAATGTTGAAAAATTAGACGACAATGATATTAACAATTTTCAAGCAAATGAGCATATCGTCAATAATTCTAAGCATTTGAAAAATGATTTGGATTTAAACATTTATGATCCTAGAATATGGGATAATCTTCAAGGAAAACTTAGAAATTTACTTATTGAAAATGGACCTAAACGGGAAACTAATATTAATTTTCCAAAAGATGAATGCTCTCGAAGATTTTCTCCAAATTATTATATTCAAAATCTACCAAACGGAGAAACCCGTGATAGAGAATGGTTGGTGTATTCAAAAGATTTAGATAAAGTTTTTTGCTTTTGCTGTAAATTATTCAGAACAAAACCATCAAAAAGTCAATTAGCAAGTGAAGGAATTAAAGATTGGAAACATCTTAGCAAAACACTTGAACAACATGAAAATAGCATCGAGCACCTTCAGAACTTGAAATCATTGAAAATGTTAAGACTTGGATTGAAGAAAAATCAAACTATAGACAAAGAATTGCAAATGCAAATTAGGAGCAACACACTACATTGGAAAAATGTAATGGTTCGAATTATTGCTGTTGTAAAATGTCTTGCAATAAATAATTTGGCTTTTCGTGGAACAAATGAAACAATTGATGACGATGCTAAAGGTAATTTTTTGGGTCTTATCCAAATGATTTCAGAATTTGATCCAGTAATGCAACATCATTTTCAACTTATTAGAAATAAAGAAATCCATTATCACTATCTTAGCCATAAAATCCAAAATGAGTTGATTGCCATTCTAGCGTCCAAAGTTAGAAATGCTATAATTAACAAAATTAAAGAGGCAAAATATTTTTCTGTTATTCTTGATTGTACTCCTGATTCAAGTCACAAAGAACAAATGACTTTGATAATAAGATGTGTTGATGTGTCATGTTCTCCAATAAAAATAGAAGAATTTTTTTTGGAGTTTATAAATGTTGTGGGTACAACTGGACTAGCTCTTTTCAATGAATTACAAATTGCATTAAAAAATCTTGGACTTAACATTGATGATGTGAGGGGGCAAGGATACGATAATGGATCTAATATGAGTGGACGACATCAAGGAGTACAAACAAGATTGCTTGAGATAAATCCAAGAGCATTTTACATGCCATGTGGTTCTCACTCTCTTAATTTAATATTATGCAATATGGCAAATTGTTCTCATAAAGCGAAATCATTTTTTGGAGCATGTCAATGCATATATTTAGCTTTTTCTAACTCAACAAAACGGTGGCATGTTTTACTTGATCATATAAAGGGCTTAACTTTAAAATCATTGTCAAACACACGATGGGAGAGTCATATTGAAAGTATTAAAGCAATAAAATCGCAACTTTCTGAAATTAGAGAAGCTTTATTCAAATTAGCAGAAATTACAGAAGATGCAAAGCTTAGTAGAGATGCTGAAACTTTAGCTACGTGTGAGCTTTCAAGTTTTGAATTCATATTATCTTTGGTAATTTGGCATGATGTTCTAAATAAAATAAATGTAGTAAGTAAAAAGTTACAATCGAACGATATGCGTCTTGATATTGCAGTTAAACAATTGGAAGGTCTTGTTTCTTTTTTTGAAAAATATAGAGAAAATGGATTTAATCTAGCAATTGAAGAAGCAAAACAAATAGCAATAGATATGGAGATTGAGTCGACGTTTCATACAAAACGACGAATTCAAAGAAAAAAACATTTTGATGAACCATTTGATAATGATAGAGAACAATTATCTGCACAAGAATCATTTAGGATTGACTATTTTATCCACATAGTTGATATTGCACTCTCCCAATTAAGGACCAGATTTGAACAAATGAAACTCTTTGAGTCTATATTTGGTTTCTTATTTGATGCTCAAAAACTAGTTAATTTGGATGATCAAGAATTACTAATTGCTTGTGTGAATCTAGAAAATGCTTTAAAAAAAGATGATACTTCTGATGTGAATGGAAAAAATTTATGTTCTGAATTACAGGTATTACAAGTTATGTTACCAAAGGAATCATATGAAATGAACAAGTCATGGACTTCGACAAGAATGATTGAGTTTGTGAGAGAAATAGACATGTTTCCGAATGTGATGATTGCTTATAGAATATTATTGACTATCCCCGTGACCGTGGCATCTGCTGAAAGAAGCTTTTCTAAATTGAAATTGTTAAAATCATATTTGCGAACTTCTATGTCTCAAGATAGGTTGAATGGGCTAGCAATTCTATGCATCGAAAAAGATATGCTGGAAAATATTGAAGAAGACGATATAATCAATGATTTTGCTTCAAAAAATGCATTAAGAGAAATTTTCAAATAATGTTATTGTTGGATTAATGTTTGTATTTCTAATGATTAAGAAGTTGTAAGTTTGATACTTTTTGGGATGTAATGAAAAATTAATCAGCTTTTGAAAAAAATACCACTTTGAGTATTATTTATATGATTATTATCATTTGAAGGTATTAGTTGCAATCACATGAAAGGGCCCAAATTTAAGTTTTGTCCATGGCCAAAAATGTCGTAGGACCGGCCCTGCCTACTATTGCGAAAATATTAATGTATAATTTATTCATGATTGATTAGTTTGGTAAGATATATTATGCATTTTAAAGCATGGATTCAATCGTGGTGATGTTTAAAAAAATAGAAGGAAAAAGAATAATTCCACAAAAATATTTTTGCAGTATATAGTATAGAGTCAAAATTTTAACATGTGTGCATAAATCCTTGATAATACGGACTAGTTGTATGAAAACTTAATCGCTCTTATTTACAAAACCATCTATTATGGTACTTATATTCTTGTGCAGTTAAGCACTTTGCCATCTTTTTGCATCAGTTGAGCATGATCAATCCGCTTTAATAAAAGATAATTCAATATTTATATTACTTGATGAATTGGAACATATTTTGAAAATTGCTGAACTTGATTTTTTGCTATCAATGCATTGTCTGGTTGATATCAGTAGCTCCATTGTTCACACCCAATAAAAATTCATAAACATCATCAGTGGTTGCTTCAAATTTGCTCAATTTGAGGAGGAGATAGTGAAGAAGATTGAGGTGTTTCTGAAGGTATAATTTTTTACTATGCAAGTTCTGAACAAGCATCCATTTATAAAAGCAAATGCACCATATAATGTGGGAACGAGAGATAACTAAAATACAAATATGCGTAAATATGTTTGACATACCGATGTTATTATGTTTCATAACATGATAAGTTGCCTAGTTGACTTTACCATCCATAATAATAGCAATTATGAGTTTCCACAAAAAATGATTGATTTGCAAACTATAACATGCATGGTTGGTTAAATATAAACAGGGTTCAAATCACCTGTATCCATATTTACTTATCTCCTAATGAACTTGTGTTCTTTGTCCTGTTCGAAACCAGAGTAGGATGCAACCATGTCCCTAGTGATTTAATAAAGAAACCTTTCATAATTTTTGACAACAATGGAGGAAGGGTTTTAGCTTCTTGTGAAATCGTTAGATATTTGTTATAAACTTGCTGATTTAAACCCATATCAATTTAGACTCCTAACCTTTAGTTTAAGCATTGTTAGCCACTTCATTTTCTTAGAGAACTACTTGGTTATTTAATTATACCATGGTTTTATGGAACTCATTGATATCACTTGCCTGTTTTAGATAGGATTACTCTGGTATTATGGGATTGAGCCATTTGTGGAAGTCTGCCTTAAGTATTCTGGAACTAATATGCATGATCGAGCAATCGAATCAAACAACCATTCTACCAAAGATAACAAATATATATGGCTAACGTTTGGTTTGATATACTTGTGTTATTTGGATTTCGGCTAATGTTTATTAAAATTCAATACTGTAGAACATGCATTCGATTGAACATGTGCACATGGAAATAGATGATTCAAATGTAGAGGAGCCCGCTGTGGATGTTTACTTTGTCTCATATGGATGTGGAGTTGGAAATTGCATCCTAAGTATGAGGTATATGCATGCTTAACTACCTAAGTTTCCTAGTTCATGTAGTTTCAATATTTCCTGATAATACTTAATAAGTCATGTGTTAGCACATAATGATTCTTTTCTATTATAATTTTTTAAAGACTAGCTTTACATTCTTACTTTAAAAAATAAAAATTATTAGAGAGTCATTTCAAAGCTGAAAAACTATATATTCTGTTGAAATATGGGTTATGTCTTACACGTTCAGCTGTTCAAATTGCTTAAGAGAAGGTTATCCGATCATATGATGAAAATTATCTCATCTGCCATGATATCAGCTTCAATTCAAATATGGAAAATGTTGTGTAATATTTAGCACATATTACCATAACCCTTCGACAATTTAGCTCATTGATGGGAATTCTAATTTAAGTACAGTGATACTTCTTGAATGATAGAAGCGACAAGGGTAGAGTTTATGTTAATTCATTAGCATTGATTGTGCATGTATAAATGGGTTAAACATTATTAGAGAGATAGTTACTTGAATATCAAATGGTCATGTTAATTCATTGGCATTGAGTGTTCATGTATAAATGGGTTAAACTTAGAGATATCATAACTTGAATATCACTGCACATGTCAGACATAAAACATCTTAATGGATATGAACATCACAAGTGCATAGTAATAATAGTTGAATGAACAAAAGTGAGGTATTCACTCAAACTTATATTTAATAATCACATCGTGGTTCTAAAACATTGGTGTTTATATAGATATTTTTCTTCTTACTGACTATAAATATTCTGAAGTACCACAGTATGGTTGGAATAAAAGCTGTTTTCAATTTGGTAATTATGGGTCTCAGCTAACTTGAAGATGTGAGTGTCTGTTATAATGAAAATTGTATGTTATGTTGTTTTGCGAATGAAGACAAGCATAGAAGTGAGTCAACTTTATAAGTTAAAATGTACATTATGTTTTGCCTTTGACTAACTATATTCTGCTGCAGTATGGGCTGTATTTCTAAGTTTAAGTTCAATAAGCGCTAACTCGTTAGATATCTTAAATGCAGATTTTAACATGGATGCAGCTGCAGCATTTCTAGTTGGCATCAATGGTTGCTTTCTCTTGTAAATTTTCACTACTTCTATTCTACTAAAAAAACCGATCTGAATGAATCAATGCTGATCAGCTTCTATTTTATTCTATACATGAAAATTGTTATATTTTGTCATGATGTATTAAATTTTTAATTAAATGTTAGGGTTCTTGGATAATATATTTACAAAATAATTATCTATATATATATAATATTTTATTAATTATAAATTATATATTATAATATACATAATAATTATTTTTATATTTTTATATTAAAATAAATTTAGATTAAATTATTTACTTTATTATCATAATTATATAATATTATAATTATATATTATATATATATAATAATTTAAATAATTTAATCTAAATTTATTTTAACATTGCAGTTTTTGTGTTATCCAGTCCATTTTTGCAATTTTTTAATTATTTTCTAGTATTTCGCAGCAGTTTTTACTATCCTGCTGCACTTTTTTGAATTATTTTATAGTTTTTTTTGCTGTAGTTCTTATTTTTTAGCAATGGAGTTTGTTATATTTGAAGCTTTATGGTGCAGTTTTACTGGCTGATCGATAGCTTTTTAGTTTTTGACATATACCCGCGTGCGTGCTGACACGCATATAAAGCTAGGATCAATAGCCCTCTTTATTTAGTACCATTTCGTAGCTTTCGATATCAGCTACAAGTTAATATATATAGTACTATTAGTATGTGTATACAAACCATTTATAGATATTGTAGTATATTTAAGGGGGAATTAATTTAAAGGACAAAAATTTGTATATTTTTTGCCTCAAGGACACAACCTCAATATTTTTACCATAAGGACAAACATTCTTCTAAAAATTATTCATAAGGACAAATATTTTCCAAAATTATTCATAAGGACAATAAAACTGCTACCAAGCTAAAAACTGATACCTAAAAACTGCTACCGATAACTTCAAACTGATACTATCAATGACTAAAAACTGATACCTAAAGAAAGTTGTCCTTCAGGATAAAATATTGAAGGTCTGTCCTTGAGGCAAAAACGCTGAAAATTTTTGTCCTTGACAATAATTTCCTGTATATTTAAACATATGTATATACTTAAGCATTTATGTTTCTGATACGTATTTAATTTGTCACATGCATATATAAGTATAATATATACGTACATGCAATAGGTATAAATTTCAATATCTATGTGAATATATATAGTTATACACATGCTTATATGTCTGTGTTATCATTAAATTATATGTGTGTGTGTGCGCGCGCGCGCGCGCACACACACACATATATATATATTTAAATAAACATTCAATTAAATTAATTAATATGATTAAATAAATAAATAAAATATAATTTTATTTAAATAGATAGATCGGATCTAATGCTGATTATTAGACTTCATAGGCCCATTAAGATCAAAATAGGAAAAAAGTTTCAAAATCTATCGATTCCATCCGTTACTAACTGGCTCAATTCCATCAATGGTATTAGAGCCCAAATGGTTTGTGTGGTATAATTATCTACTTTAGGGCCAGCTAATTAAGCCTACATATTCAATGGATGCTTGGAAAAGTGGCGTCTGGGTTGAAGTTGAAGAATCAAGTATTTTTCCCTCATTGACTATCTGCCTGACCCATTGAGTTGAGTAAGTCCAAAAGGTTTGTCCAATTGTAAAAGTCCAGATTGATTTGGGCGTTGGGCTAGTTTGAAAAGTTTAGTTTGAAAATTTAAAATATATTTAAAATTTAAAATATAAAATAAATATTACAAATATTATTAAAACACGACTGATAATGAGTGGAGTTGAGTTAATTGTTTTCTGTAAGGTCATATACATAAGAGTAAGTATATAATATTAAAATTAATTTCATCCAAAACATAGTTTATGATATCGTAACAACCTGACTTTCTACGTCGACAAAATTATTAAATTTAATTAAAATTGAATGTTCGAATTCAATTTTGGGTAATATTTTATTTTGAAGTGAATTAAAATTGTTTTAATAAAGGATTTTGTTTTAATAAATTGAATTAATCAATCAATTCTTTTCATAAAATTTATTGATGTCACAATGGTAATAAAATATTCTAATATTGTGAATAACTTTTATATGTAAATTAAATAATTGAAAAGCAGTTTTGTCCGATATTAAATAAATTAATTCTTGACTAGTTAAATTATTAAAGATTATGAGATATATTTTGTATATATGGTGACCCAACTTAACTTGACCAAAATGCATTTAAAAATATAACTTGTGTTAACCCAAAAAATGGATCAACACCCGATATGAGTATGTGAAAGCAGCAACCCTGTCGGAATAGGGCAAAGGTAATATAAAACAGCAATAAAGTAAAAGAAATAAGAGAGACATAGAGATTTTTATAGTAGTTTGGCTGTTAACTAAGCCTACATCCACTTAATAGTTGCTTGATCTGGTTTGTATAAGATTACAAAGTGTTTGATAGAGAAAGGGTCACAAGTACATAGGCTAGACAAGTTTTAAATCCTAGAAATGTCTATAGTAGTTGCCTTGGTGACTATGTTGTAGAGGAAAGAGTTGAAGAAGAGACAACGTTCCTTCGTAGTTATAGTAGAATCTAGATCCTTTCTTAGTTGTTCTATGGTTTGTATTTATAGAGGTAGCAGTCGTATTGGGCTAAGTAGAGAGTTGGAGCAGAGCCTAGAAAAAAGTCTAGGATAGTGTGTGAAATCACAAGTGCAACGAAGTCAACATGACATATCGGTACCGACTTCTCATGTCAGTGCCGACATGTGTAGTTGAGTCCCATTTCCTTGTGATCTTTTATGTTGCCTTCATTCTTCATTTTAGAGTGTCATAAGGTGTTATTGTGAGTAGATAGTTCCTTTATCACTTAGTTTGCTCTGCTGTTCTGACTGCTAACTCCTCCATTCATATACTCAGTTATTCAGAATCCTATGATATCTCTTGGGCACACATGAAATAGGTAAAGTAGAGCCTCTGCAAAGTTTGAGTAAGAAATATGGATGTACGTGAAGTCATCATCGAACTCTTGAAGTCGGTGCCGACATCCCATGCTTACTTCATTCCTGTTGAGATTTCCCTGATGTGCTTTTCTAGCCTATCTAGGTATGCTTCCAAGATTTCATTTCATTTCGTCTTCATCTCGACGTTCTACTCCTGTTGATTTCTGCTTGGTTAAAAACGCAGTTAACATTTGCCCTCCAGAGTATGCTTCTGTTGAAAACAAAGTGTGCTCTGGAACGAGACAAGTCCCAGATTTCTATCTTGTGAATTCCAGTTGACAACTTAAGTGCCGTCTCGAGACGTTGCTTTTATTTGGCTTTAATCAATCGATTTCCGCTCATTGTCTGCTTGAACTTGGACTAGAACTTTTCTTCTTGATATTTGTTAACCATAAAATCTACTTGAAAGCAGAAGTATGAAAGAAGGATAATAAGATTGAAGTTTCGATGAAGAGACAGGCCAAGTCATCATGAAAGACATAAAAAGGATGTTTCGAAGGCATTGAGCAGGTATCGATGGAGTCGAAGGCACCAACTACTCATACAATGCAAAGGCCTTCGACCCAGATGAAAACAGATGGGACCTTCCGCCACTACCAACCTTTCGACATAGTTGAACAAGCAATGATGACTTCAAAACCCCTTTCGAAAGCAATCAATAGTGTTCCCTCAACTACACATCAAACCTTCTGAAGTCAAAGGTTTCGTCCCAAAGTGACCTTTTCGAAAGCATAGGAAGCGTTTCGAACCGGTTAAGACCCATCCAGGACACCCTTCGACAATGTCGAAAGGTACTATGAAGGAAGCAACACACAGAAATTAACAAAGACAAAGGAACGATAGAGAACCTCTCGACGATGTCGAAAAGAGTCATGGCTTTCGACCAGGTCGGAAGGTTAAGAGGGAGTGAAGAAGCTGCTAGAGTATAACAAGAAGAGTAAGAACACCTTCCGATAACATCGAGAGTAAGCAAGCTTTCAACAACATTAAAGGGAAACGTAGCTTTCGATTAAGATTCAAGACAACATGAGAAAGGAGAACCTTTTGACAAGGTCGAAAGGTTCATAATAACACATGAAAGATAAACCTTTCGACAAAGTCGAAAGGTTCATAACAAGGGAAAACCTTTCGATGAGGTCGGAGGGTTCATAACAGCTTATAAAAGAAGACCTTCGACCCGGTTGAAGGCAGGGAAGTGAAGGGATAGACCAAGAAGCACAAGAGAACACCTTTCTACGTCGTCGAAAGGTTCATAAGACTTTGATCAAGTCGAAAGGTTTAAGGCGGCATATAAAGGGGACCTTTCGACTCAGACGAAAGCAAATGCACGGCAGGGGGCCAACCTGCATCTATAAATAAGACCCATAGCGTCCAGTTTTGGGGGCCGAATTCTGGGATATTGAATTCATTTCCTTTTCTCTACTTTCTTACTGAAAATTGTACTTAGAAGAATCCCTAAATCAAATTAGGGAGAAAGCTTAATTTCTTGTAACTCATTTTAAATAATAAATGAAATGGAGATGGCTTGCTCATGATGGATATTGGCGATGAGGAAGATCATTTAGATCATTAGCTAGACTAATGATCAAATGCACATGATTTCAACCTTTTTCTCATAATCTCTTTTGATCTATGCTATATATAAGATCGACTTAGACATTTCAAATCGTTACCTATCATCATCGAAATCAATCTTTAATACGGAAACAAAAGCAATGATGATGAGGTGACGACTATGTTGAATGCAGGAGCTATGAGAATTTCTAAATTGATCTTATATAAGGAAAATAAAATGGGTTAAAGATTATTAAACTAGGACTACTTCGAAAGGAGGAATACCCTTCGACCTAGTTGAAAGGTACACTTCCTAAAGGAATCCTGGTTTATATATCTAATAACCATTCATGATGGAATTCATTCGAGGGGAATCTATTCCTTTAAGCATCAGTGATCTCCTTGAAAGGATTCCATGGACATAATATTGACACTAAGGGGTTGAAAGCAATTAGTATTTACAGAAAGGATATGCATTTCCTTTCGATAAAGTCGAAAGGTCTCAAACGTCACCTTTCGACATGATCAAAAAAGGAAGTGGAAGTCATCATCGATAATTTCTTTCAACTCCCAGGAGAGATGGAACTTGACAAAGTAATGATTCTGAGAGCTAAATGATTTTGAATTACTTCAACCTAATCGAAAGGATGAAATGGCCTTGTCACACCTTTCGACAAGGTCGAAAGATTTGGCAACTTACTTCTATTCCAACCTAGTCGAAAGGTTGGAGTGATCTTATGAATAACCTTTCGACAAGATCAAAAGGTTTGGCAACTTAGTTCTATTCCAACCTAGTCGAAAGGTTGGAGTGATCTTGTTAATAAGCTTTCGACAAGGTCGAAAGGTTTGGCAACTTACTTCTATTCCAACCTAGTCGAAAGGTTGGAGTGATCTTGTTAATAAGCTTTCGACAAGGTCGAAAGGTTTGGCAATTTACTTCTATTCTAACCTAGTCGAAAGGTTTGATTGATCTTGCTAATAACCTTTCGATAAGGTTGAAAGGTTTGACGATTTAATATATCATCAACCTGGTCGTAAGGTTGAAACAGTCTCATTATTCCTCTCGACAAGGTCGAAAGGAATGGCAGTTCACTATTCCTTTCACCCAGGTTCATTTGATTAAGTCATTTTATTCAAAAGATACACTTTCAAAGGCGAAAATCATCTCAACCACATGGTTATGTTCAAATAAAATTATCTTATAAAAGCATTGGGGGCGTTGACAAGATTTCTTGTTAAAATTTTTGGCGCTAGAAGGAGGGCTTGAACCTCCGATCTTGTTACTTTATATAGACTAATTATGATTCATTTCTCTTGCATAGGAAAAATGAGGTCAAAGCGTTTGAGTGCACTAGAAGAGGGAGCAATACACACCACTGCCTTAGAGGAAAATATAGCTCCAACTTTCAACCTGGATGAAGTCATTCGAGGGCAAACTTCGTCACTAGTAAAGCAGGATTAAAACGTGGCAAAAATCAAGCGCTTGGAGCAACAACTGCAAGAAATGCAGGAACTGCTAAAGATGGCTTTGTCTCAGAAATCATCAAAAACTCCAAGACAGACTCAAGGAAAAGAAGTGGTCTCACCTAGTAGATATCTAAAGACCAACTCCAAAGAGTGCAAAGATAAGGTGGACTTGACTTCCTCAAAAAAGAAAGAGCTTCCCTAAGCCAGAGCTAATCATCAAGGGAGAGTTCTCAACAAGTCATTAGAACAGTCTGGTAGCTCACATCTAAAGAATATTGCCCAAGTCAGAAAAATTACGGCAATGTTGAAGCTTTTCTTAAAGATGCTGCTGAGAAGGCTATCAAAGACGCTATGAATGCTAAAGGGAAAAGAACTATGGACGAGAATGTCAATGATAATGAGAGGGTGCCACCTTTCATTGATGAGATCATGGCAACAACAATACCTCCATATGTTAAAATCCCGTCTATGAAATATCACAGGGACGGATCCTGATGATCATCTTATGGCTTTTGACAGCCAAATGGACTTATACAATGCTTCTTGGGCAGTCAGATACCGACTGTTCCCCGTTACTCTCCAAGGGGTAGCAGCCAAATGGTATAGACGGTACAGAGAAAAAACCATCTACTCCTGGAAGCAGTTTTCTTATGAATTCTCAGCTCAATTCTGTATTTGCAAGGATCCCACTATTGATTACACAGATCTAAACAAAGCATGCCAAAAGATTGTTTCCCGCTACCACGAATAGATCAGTTAGTGGATGCAACAAGTGGACACAAGTTGTTATCCCTTATGGATGCTTATTTAAGGTACAATCAAATATCGTTGTACAAGCCATATGAGGATCATACCAGCTTCATAACAGAATAGGGAATTTATTGTTACAGGGCCATGCCATTTGGGTTAAAGAATGCAGGGGCTACGTATCAGAGATTGGTTAATCGAACTTTCAAGGAACAAATTGGCAGAAACATAGAAGTTTATGTTGATGATATGTTAGTAAAGTCTAGCGAGCCTAAGAACCATCTTAAGGACCTGCAGGAAATGTTCAAGATATTGCAGAGGTATCAAATGAAGTTGAATCCACAAAAGTGCTCTTTTGGGGTCCACTTTGGAAAGTTCTTAAGCTACCTAGTAAGTGCTCAAGGAATTGAAGCAAGTCCTGACCAAATCCACGCCATAAAAGACATGGCCGAACCTAAAACTAGTAAGGAAGTGATGAGCTTAAATGGAAGAGTAGCTGCCCTAAGCAGGTTTATTTCAAAAGCTACTAATAAGTGCATTCCTTTCTTCGATGTGATTAAGAAAAAGAACTTCGAATGGGGAAAGGATTGTAGAAAGGCTTTTTTGAAATTAAAATGTCATTTGGAGAAACCACCAATACTCTCTAGACCCGAGAGCGGGGAAATATTGTATCTATACATGGCGGTATCAGAACATGCAGTCGGTTTAGTGCTCATTCGAGAAGACAATGGGGCACAACTCCTGGTATACTATGTGAGCAGGCGATTAAAGGATGCAGAGGTTTGATACCCAGTTATAGAGAAATTAGCTTATTGCCTAATTCTGACAGCTCGAAAGCTCAGAGCATACTTCCAGGCACATTCGATCAGGGTACCGACGAATTTTCTTCTTAAACAAGTTTTTAGTAAGCTTGAGACTTCGGAGAGGTTGGTGAAATGGAGGATTGAGCTCAGTCAATACAACATAGAATTTCAACCACGAGCTACAATAAAAGGGAAAGCACTGGCAGACTTTGTTAATGAATGCACCAGCTTTATAGAGGAACAATCGAAAAAGGAGAAGGATCAGAAGTCCATGTGGAAACTATTTGTGGATGGAGCGTCAAATGAACAAGGTGCTGGCGCATGATATGTAATTATAACCCCAGATGGACATCGTTTGCACTATGCCATGAAATTGGGATTTCCTGCAACCAACAATGTGGCAGAATATGAGTCGATGGTAGCAGGATTAACTTTGGCATTCGAATTGAAAATCCCACGAATACAGATTTTTAGTGACTTGCAGCTGATGGTAAATCAAGTGAAGCAGGTATACCGAACAAAGGACCACAAGCTATCTTTATATGTGAAGAAGATATTGCAAATGCTTGCTTGTTTTTGGAATTTTCGATAAATCAAGTTCCAAGGGCAAAGAATGCACAGGCAGACTCTTTAGCAAAATTGGCCAGCTCAAGGGGAGCCCTAGAAACGCGAATTGTCCCTGTCAGATATCAGGAAAAGCCAAGCATTGAAAAGGAGACCTCCGAGCAAGGGAAAGAGTTGCTTCTAATGACGAGATCCTAAGCCAGGTCTCAGAGGAGAGGGTAAATAGAAAGTGGCAATGAGTTGACAAATGAAAGGATGGACCAACCCAGTCCAAAAAGCACATATGATGGTACATGGATGTCACCAATTGTTGAGTTTTAGTTAAAGGGACATTACCATTCGATAAAGGAGAAATAAGAAAATCAAGAGACAGGCTCCAATCTTTGTTATGATAGACGAAATCCTTTATAAGAAGGGACATGCTCTGCCCTATCTTAGGTGTGTGAGCATGAATGATGGGATGAGACTAATGGCTGAAGCGCACGAAGGGTTTTGCGGCGACCATTCAAATGGAACAAAGCTTGCAAAGAAAATAATGAGGCAAGGGTTTTACTAGCCCCATATGGTAAGCCAAGCCATAGACTATGTGAAAAGATGTGAGAAATGCCAGAATACTCAAAGATACCCAGGTTGCCTCCGAGTCAATTAACACCAATCACAAGTCCATGGCCCTTTGATGTATGGGGAATAGATTTGATCGGCCCATTGCCAATTTCAAAAAGAGGAGCAAAATATGTCGTAGTGACCATTGATTATTTTACCAAGTGGGTTGAAGCTGAACCACTTTCGAAAATCACTTCTGGGAAAGTATTGAGATTTGTTATCAAGAACATCATAACCAGGTTCGGAATTCTCCAGAAGATAATTTCTGACAATGGAACACAATTTGAGAGCGAAGAATTCTCCCGGTTCTGCCACAAAAATGGGATTATTAAAAGTTTTCATCCATCGCACATCCAAAAGATAATGGGGGCAGTTGAAACTGCAAACAAAACTATAAAAACAATTCTAAAAAATCGACTGAATAAGGCAAAAGGAAACTGGGTAGAAGAGCTGTCATTAGTGCTATGGGTGTACCGGACATCTGCTAAGACAGCAACGGGACATACCCCGTATTCTGTGACATACAGGTGTGAGGCGATGCTACCAATCAAGATTGAAATACCCTCACATCGGAGAATTGCTTACGCATTTGATAAGAATCAAGAGTTAAAAAGAGAATCATTGGATTTGATACATGAGCTAAGGGATGAAGCAGCGGTAAGAACCACCGAATACTAGAGAAGAATCTCAAAGTATTACAATTCAAGAGTAAGAACACGATCATTTCGCGAGGGAGACTTGGTACTTCGTCGAGTAATTGCTAATACAAAGAATCCTGTGGGTGGACCCTAAGACCAAACTGGGAGGAAACATTAGTCGTTTGCAAAGTAATCCCTCCGGGAGCCTACAAACTGTGTCGCCCAAACGAAAATATGGTGCCTAGGGCATGGAATGCTGAGCATTTACGGCCGTATTTTCCAAAAATGAATCAATAAAAAGCTAATTTGTGAAAAGGGAAAATCTACATGGTCGGAGTGAAATGCTCCTTATATTTGGATACTACCTAAGATGGTAGAAAAGCCTCTGTCCGCGTCGAGATGGCCAAGGCAGAGTATCTCCTAGATGGAGGGTGGGTAAGCCTTTAGCCACACCAAAAGATGGATAGGTTAAAGCACCTGATAAGCCCTTGGCCGCGCCTCTGGTCAGGTCATGGCACCTCCTGGAGGGAGGACGGAGTAAGCTTTTATCCGCGCCAAAGATGGCCAGGGTAAAGCACCGAACAAGCCCTTATCTACGCCGCAAAAGGGCCAGGGTAAGGCACCTCCTGGAGGGAGGACGGAGTAAGCCTTTATCCACGCCATAAGATAGCCAAGGTAAGGCACCGAACAAGCCCCTGTCCGTGCCGCAAAAGGGCAAGGGCAGGGCGCCTCCTGGAGGGAGGTCGGGTAAGTCCTTAGTTCTAGCCTCTAAGATGAGCTAACCAAGAGCACCAGACAACAATGGACTAAGATGTCCAGGCCCAAGAAGAGGTCCATCAACAATGGACTAAGATGTCCAGGCCTAGAAAGAGGCCCATCAAATAATGGACTAAGATGTCCAAACCCAAGAGGAGGCTCATTCAATAAAGGACCGAGACATCCAAGCCCAAGAAGAGGCTCATCAAATTGTGAACTAAGATGTTCAAGTTCGAGAAAAAGCATATCCGATCATGAACTAAGATGTCCTAGCTTCATAGGAAGCCAATTAGATTATTTCTATATATACTCAAAACCTGAAGGGTCCATACATGTCAAAGAAGAAAGAAGCAAAGGAGTGAGATAGAACTCCGCTTACTATTACCCGAATCTGGGTTTCGGGACTCTCATTTCTAAGCATTGGCTATTAATACCCGAATAAGAGTTTCAAGTTTTTCATATATGAAATTCATCATTTAACACCCGAATCTAGGTTTCGGGTCTTTATCAATCGCTAACTTATTATGCCCAAATCTAGGAATCAAGACTGATACTTATCTAAACCCCAATCTGGGTAAGGATCTGTGGATTTCTATTCATCACAGATGCCTGAATCTGGGCCGTGAGATTCTCATATATGAATTTCAACATCTAATACCCGAATCTGGGTTTTGGGATTCTATCAATCGCCATCTTTATTAAGCCCGAGTCGGGGAATGAGAACATTGTCTATCACTACAATTCATAATACTTGAACTTGGGTTTCTGGATTATTATCCGATCTTGCCAAAATACCCTAGTCTGGGTCCATGGATTCCATATGAAGACAATTTTCAAGAATTTCTAGTTATTCAAAATATGCCCCAATACGGGCAAGGAGTTTCTATTTTACAACCATCTGCTTACACAAATATGTGCCCTAATTTGGGCCGAAGATTCTTTCTACAAAGAGGATTGACTCACATATGTCCTGATCTGGACTCAAAACTCAAAATGTACTAATTCCCGTTTAGTTGGCCATAAAAACTTGAATATGGGTTTAGAAATGCCATATATGAAACTATTTATGGGATATTGTTGTTTGGATTCCAGATATCATGTTATCAATCTCTAAACTTCACAAGTTAATACCCTAATCTGGGTTAGATTTCATGGTTGATATAATGTAATTGAATCTATTGCAGGCGACCGAAAATTTCAAACTGGTCTTCTTAATGTCAAAATTAAAAGCTAGTGTTTAAAAATTCCAAATGATGCTTATCAGGTGAATAAGGGCATTAATATGCTGATCAACTACTAAACATACATGTAAGTATTACAGTAACAATGGTGCTTTTAACTTTGAATTTTGCAGGAAAGGTAAAATCATGAAGAGTAAGAAAGCTATGAAAACTTTGTCCTAAAGAACAAAAGCTTCTTTCATAGGGGGGGCAAAATGTTAACCATAAAATCTACTTGAAAGCATAAGTATGAAAGAAGGATAATAAGATTGAAGTTTCGATGAAGAGACAGGCCAAGTCATCATGAAAGACATAAAAAGGATGTTTTGAAGGCATTGAGCAGGTATCGAAGGAGTCGAAGGCAACAACTACTCATACAATGCAAAGGCCTTCGACCCAGATGAAAACAGATGAGACCTTCCGCCACTACCAACCTTTCGACACAGTTGAACAAGCAATGATGACTTCAGAACCCCTTTTGAAAGCAATCAATTGTGTTCCCTCAACTACACATCAAACCTTCTGAAGTCAAAGGTTTCGCCCCAAAGTGACCTTTTCGAAAGCATAGCAAGCCTTTCGAACCGGTTAAGATCCATCGAGGACACCCTTCGACAATGTCGAAAGGTACTATGAAGGAAGCAACACATAGAAATTAACAAAGACAAAGAAATGATAGAGAACTTCTCGACGATGTCGAAAAGAGTCATGGCTTTCGACCAGGTCGGAAGGTTAAGAGGGAGTGAAGAAGCTGTTAGAGTATGACAAGTAGGGATGGCAACGGGGCGGGTCAAGGGTCCAAACCCGGTTGACCCTGACCCGCCCTTGTTTTGGCCCGTCCAGACCTGCCCCATTGGGTCATCGAGGCGGGTAGACTCGTTACCCGTTCTTGAGAGCTCCGGGTCTAGGGTCGGATCGGGGCTTGGCTGACCCGCCCCAACTTGACCCTCACTACTCTCATGAAATCGCGCGTGAGTTGTTCTATAAACTGTATATGTTTCAGACACTCAAAAAAAATTCTAGAAATATTTACGCATATTTTGCGTTGAACTCATGCATAGTTTGTTTGAATTTTTATTTTTAAGTTCAGTATTTTTTTTGGTGGCTTGAATTTATATTTTTGTTATTAGTTAATAAAGAAAGAATTTGTAAAGGAATTTCATTTGTTATATCCTATTTTAAAGTAACATAAAGATTTGATTATATTTGAGCGTTTTGAATTTGTAAAAGAAACTATTTGTAAAAAAAAAACTATTTATCAGGTCCTATTTTCAAGTGATATTAATGTTTATTAATATTTGTGAAGGCACGTGTTGAATTTGTAAAGCGAGTTTATTTGTTAGATAAATTTTTAAGGGATTTGGTAACATATATATATATATATATATATAAGTGTTAAATTATATATAAGTAAAGGGTATTTTCGGAAGTTTACGGTCGAACCAAAAGTTTGCGCTTCCAAGCCAACTATTAATAAAGATAATGATGATTTGTTAATATATATATATATATGTGTGTGTGTGATTATGACATGGATATTATAATGCTCCAATCAATAAGCTATAAAAAAATTATAGTATTAAGTTGCATAATTTATAATTGGGGTTTTTAGACTCAAGGAAAAAGTTGCTAAAAATTTTAGTCTCAGGGACAACAAGTTTGCTTTTTAGGTTGAAGGACACTTTATAGTGCAAATCATAGAATGATAGTTATAACTATCATTTCTGTTTACACTAAAAAATGTCCTTCAGACTAAAAAGCAAACTTGTTGTCCCTGAGACTAAATTTTTTATCTACTTCTTCCTTATGTCCATTTTCCTGTTGATAATTAT
This sequence comes from Allium fistulosum, assembly GCA_030737815.1. Taxonomy (NCBI): domain Eukaryota; kingdom Viridiplantae; phylum Streptophyta; class Magnoliopsida; order Asparagales; family Amaryllidaceae; genus Allium; species Allium fistulosum. The sequence goes on from CM060905.1 coordinate 928,917,705, forward strand.
ACAATAACATATGCATATTTTTTTGAACTCTTTGGTACGCCACATTTTTATTACCTTCCCTTATCATTGTAAACATATTGTTATTTGTATTTAATGTAACATATAGTAATAACAAATATAAATATATGTACATCAGCACACAATTTTGAATCAATACAAAAAACCTCATCGGGTCTTGGGGTGGGGCGGGTCTACCATGACCCGTACGGGTTTCGGGTTCGGGACAAAATTCCGGACCCGTAGCGTGTCTACGGGGTGGGTCCGGGGCGGGGTCTAAAAAACCCAGGGCGGGTCTGGGGCACAAGAAACCCGCCTCATTGCCATTCCTAATGACAAGAAGAGTAAGAACACCTTCCGACAACATCGAGAGTAAGCAAAGCTTTCGACAACATTAAAGGGGAACGTAGCTTTCGACTAAGATTCAAGACAGCATGAGAAAGGAGAACCTTTTGACAAGGTCGAAAGGTTCATAATAACACATGAAAGATAAACCTTTCAACAAAGTCGAAAGATTCATAACAAGGGAAATCCTTTCGATGAGGTCGGAGGGTTTATAACAGCTTATAAAAGAAGACCTTTCGACCCGGTTGAAGGCAGGGAAGTGAAGGGATAGACCAAGAAGCACAAGAGAACACCTTTCTACGTCGTCGAAAGGTTCATAAGACTTTGATCAAGTCGAAAGGTTTAAGGCGGCATATAAAGGGGACCTTTCGACTCAGACGAAAGCAAATGCGTGGCAGGGGGCCAACCTGCATCTATAAATAAGACCCATAGCGTCCAGTTTTGGGGGCCGAATTCTGGGATATTGAATTCATTTCCTTTTCTCTACTTTCTTACTGAAAATTGTACTTAGAAGAATCCCTAAATCAAATTGGGGAGAAAGCTTAATTTCTTGTAACTCATTTTAAATAATAAATGAAATGGAGATGGCTTGCTCATGATGGATATTGGCGATGAGGAAGATCATTAGCTAGACTAATGATCAAATGCACATGATTTCAACCTTTTTCTCATAATCTCTTTTGATCTATGCTATATATAAGATCGACTTAGACATTTCAAATCGTTACCTATCATCATCGAAATCAATCTTTAATACGGAAACAAAAGCAATGATGATGAGGTGACGACTATGTTGAATGCAGGAGCTATGGGAATTTCTAAATTGATCTTATATAAGGAAAATAGAATGGGTTAAAGATTATTAAACTAGGACTACTTCGAAAGGAGGAATACCCTTCGACCTAGTCGAAAGGTACACTTCCTAAAGGAATCCTAGTTTATATATCTAATAACCATTCATGATGGAATTCATTCGAGGGAAATCTATTCCTTTTTGCATCAGTGATCCCTTCGAAAGGATTCCATGAAAATAATATTGACACTAAGGAGTTGAAAGCAATTAGAATTTACAAATAGGATATACATTTCCTTTCGATAAAGTCGAAAGGTCTCAAACGTCACCTTTCGACATGATCAAAAAAGGAAGTGGAAGTCATCATCGATAATTGCTTTCAACTCCCAGGAGAGATGGAACTCGACAAAGTGATGATTCTGAGAGCTAAATGATTGTGAATTACTTCAACCTAATCGAAAGGATGAAATGGCCTTGTCACACCTTTCGACAAGGTTGAAAGGTTTGGCAACTTACTTCTATTCCAACCTAGTCGAAAGGTTGGAGTGATCTTGTTAGTAACCTTTCGACAAGGTCAAAATGTTTGACAACTTACTTCTATTCTAACCTAGTCGAAAGGTTGGAGTGATCTTGTTAATAACCTTTCGACATGGTCGAAAGGTTTGGAAACTTACTTCTATTCCAACCTAGTCGAAAGGTTGGAATGATCTTGTTAATAACCTTTCGACAAGGTCGAAAGGTTTGGAAATTTACTTCTATTCCAACCTAGTCAAAAGGTTTGATTGATCTTGCTAATAACCTTTCGATAAGGTTGAAAGGTTTGAAGATTTATTATATCATCAACCTGGTCGTAAGGTTGAAACAGCCTCATTATTCCTCTCGACTAGGTCAAAAGGAATGGAAGTTCACTATTCCTTTCACCCAGGTTCATTTGATTAAGTCATTTTATTCAAAAGATACACTTTCAAAGGTGAGAATCATCTCAACCACATGGTTATGTTCAAATAAAATTATCTTATAAAAGCATTGGGGGTGTTGATAGGATTTCTTGTTAACAATATTGTTTATATAATTTTGAATATTGGAATCCTCATGTAGCTTCACATAATTGAATGAGTTTATCGTGTGAAGTTTGACAAATTTTGGGTTAAAGATGGGATTTTGGTTTCGACCTATCATGTCTGTACCTACATGTACACTTAGAAATTTTTTGCTATTTTCCTCCTATATGTTATACTTGACAAATTTAGAGCTCCCCACTTTCTTATCTTAGCTGCTGAATTCCTAAACCCTACACGAGATCTCCCAAGTGCCGACTTGCCTTCATCTGCCACTTTGAATTTTCCATCGATTACTTCCAGCACCACCACTGACCACAGTCACTTGTCCAACTTACTCGTTGTCACCCAGCACCGCCGTCATTACCTTGATCACCATCAACATTTCTCGGGTCCGAATACCTTTGAAACCCTAGGCCGTGATAGATTTATTAAATTGACTTGGAGGTAAGTGGCATTGTGATGCTAGGTCGTGATGGTTGAAGAGACGGTTGAGGCTTGGTTGATCTCGTGAGATGGTCATGAGGTTAAGGATTAGGGTTTCTTCCGATTAGATGCATGTGATTTTAGAGAAAAGCTTGACTTATCTCTTTTCATTGTTTTCCTTACGAGATTAACTAAGTTTAGTCGCCAAGTGGATTTCGATATGATGATTAGTTTTGAGTTCGAGTATATCGGACGATCCTACCACTTTGCCTTTCCATAACTGCACTCCTAGTGATCCTGAAAAGAAAGACCTTTCGCGTCGCTCCGGACAACGGATCTGTTATCGATCATTGATCGATAACGGGTAAGTGTAAAGAAATAATTTCAATAGAGAATGTGAATTGTTTTTCAAATGCAAGCTAACTATCTACACCGGATGGTTCACTTGCAATGTTCGGGACATTGGACTCGTTCTATATAGACAACACATTGCATTTGCCCCGATTAACACTTAGAATTCAATTGGTTAACATACATCAGCTTCCTTTGAATTCCAAGCGTTGGTCACATGGGTATTTCTATTTCAAGTTAAATTTTACCTGGTTGTGTTGAATGCCGGTTATACTGTCTTAGAATGTCTCGATGATTAACCTGCCATAAGTCTGGTGAGGGATCATCTACTCCTTTTGAGGGTGCATCCACTATTACTCAGGTTTCACCATCTGTCCCGGTTCGAACCAACCAACCTACAACCTCCGGATCTGAGAGCTAGTGCTAATGGATCCCGTTCTACCCTTGTTGTCTCCAAGGCTAATCATAAGTGACCCGTTGGAACAAATACCCACCATTTGACCAAGACGATGCTCAGTAACATTTTCTTGCAATATGGCATCCCCACAGAAGATGTTCGCCTACCAGCAACAAATTCGCACATCATTCCCCACCTGGTTTCACTACTTGTAGCCGATATATGTGTCTTAGTGGCGCTGTCCCGCCTTTTAATTCCTTCCTAAGGAGTTTCCTGGGAGAAGTCAAGCATGCGTCATCTTAGGTTCACCTGAATGGACATGCTTTATTGAGTTCATTATATGTTCTATTTATGTAAAGGTTCGAATGCCCTCCCTGATTCCATGAGCTTACATATCCGCTCAAGTTAAAAAGAAAAAAAGATTTCCCATCCTTTATAATCATCGAGGCTTGGACAAGATGCAAGGTCATCGGGAAACTCCATAATAAATGTTCCATGTTCAAGAGCGAATAATTCTTTGTATGTTGTCCAGAAGGATTCAATCGGTTCCGGTCAAAAGGAAATGAGTTCCTCTCTATCAATTCCTCTTGTTTTGGAATCTCTACATTCCAAACTTAATGTATGTCTCTCATAGGTATTCCAAAGCGGGACAAAAGATCGGAGCGCAAGAAGATGCTTAAAGACTTGAAAGCCGTTAGAATGAGCCACCGTTTTGTCAAGTTCCTTTTGACAAACAAGAACTTACAAGAACATGGACTGCTCACTCGAAGAAGAATAGTCCATACTAAAGCTTCGTCGAAGAGCAGCTCCAGATCACACACCCATTATAATGCCCCTTCTCGTAGCTTTGATGAGGATATTCAAGGGAAAGAAGAGGAAGATGCTTCTGGTGAGGAACACGGGGAAGGAGCTGCTGATGCAGAAGCTGATGAGCCTGTAAAGAATGATAAGGAAGAAGCTGTTGGGACAGGTGCTGACGGGTCCATGCAAGATGATGCCCTTAGTCACATGGATGATAGCGGTAAAATACCCATAATCCTAGAGGAAGACAAGCCGACTAAAGGAAAGATGGGAAACAGCCAATAGTGGCTGAAGAGGAGGAGATCTTAGATGATGATGATGGTGGTGGTGACTTTCGCATCGTTGAGAAAGAGAGATATGAATCCTTCGGTGAATCGCCGGGGATGAGCCTCGGCCTTTCCAATATTCCTTCTCTGAATCTGTTGACTACTAAGGCACCGAGCCTTGAGCTCCCGATTTCCCCTCCTCTAGGGCAAACCACTATTGAAACTCCACAATCTATTAGATGCTAAGCTGCTACAACTCCCATCGGAGATATGTTGACTTCTAACTTTCTAAGAGATATTTACATTCATGTGAATGAATTCGGTGATATCTTGATTATCGAGTTGTTGGACGAGATCGTGTCGTAGATCGACATCTCTTCTAGCACTTTTATTAGCGAAGGTGGAAAGACTCCAACCCTTAAACCATGCCGATACAGTTGGTAGAGTACATAGGGGGTCATCGGCACTACACACTTCACTTGGGGGACACAGACACATGTTTCCGCATCGAGTCAACTTTCCTATCCAAAGTGTTATCTTCACTTCCATTTTCGTTTTAGGTTCTATGGATCATGGACTATACCACCAATTTTGTCAAAAATCTGGCTCATACAATGATCAAACTTCGGATCATTCTCATTACTCTTATCGTGAAACGGATGAGGAGAGGAGAAAGAGAAAGGAGGATGAGGCTTTCCACTTAGAGAGAGAGTGCGAGAGGGGAAAGAAAAGAAAAAGGGACGACGAGAGTAGTGCTCCCAGCGATGTACACAAGCGCTATAGGGACTCTCATGAACACCACGAGGCTTCATTACCCATTCCTCCCCCTCGCACCGAAGCTCGGACAGCCACACTACAGGAAGTCCCTCATCCTGGGCCATACTACTACAGTTGCCTCCGGTTCTTCTAGCCAAAAGGATAAGTTTGTACTCCCGCTAGGTCCACCCATGCTCCAGGCTGCCTACCCGCATTTATTCTTAAAGGGGTTAATTTCGACAAGAACATCAAGCCCACCAATAAAACTACTTCCTTGCGCAATCTTGAGACTGTCCGCAAGGACTTAGAAGCTGGGTTTGATTGGCAGCATCTTGTGAAGGCCCTTTCGGACGTGAATTGTATCAATTATCAAGAAAGTCTCTCATTCGAGGCTGAAAGGGCAGACCGTGATAAACCGATCAAGGATTGCGATACTGGAATAACAAAGATGAAAGTTGAGAGGGATAAAGTCTTAAAGGGAAAGGCTGCCAATGACAAGTCATTGACCAAGGCGAACCGAGCTCACGAAAGAGCGGTTATCGTGATTAAAGATCAACTCAAGGATGCTCATAAAGAATCCAGCAAACTGACAGAGCATATTATCATTGCAAAGAATACTATCAAATCCTAGGATCAAACCATTACTAGTCAAGCTACCGCCATCACTAAACAGGCCGTCGAACTTACCCGACTCCACAAGGAGAATGCATGGTTGGTCAAGGAGAAAGAAGAAGCTGTAGGTGGCAAACTGGTAGAAAAGTTCGACCATCTAGTCACATGTTTGGAGCTTTTGGAGCTTCGAACAGCGTATGATGAGGCGATAGACCAAAAGGACGCCAGCATGTTTCACCTATGCACTTGCAATGTGATGACAAGGATAGCCTGAAATGGCTTGGCGATGATTATCCTTGGACTCTCGCCATGGTTTAGGATGAAGTGCTGGTAAGATCGGAGAAGGCCAGGGATATGCGCTCCGAGGAGGAATTAATGGATGTCTACCTCAGCTCCGAGAACATAGGCTTTTTAACCGTTGGTAGACATATTCTTTGAGGAGAGAGAGCGAAGGATATCGCTGCCAAGGCTCTTGCTGGCGCAAGCTCTTTGAGTCAGCGTGAAACACTTGTTCCTACTTCCCAAGAGAAAATGTTAACCATTCCCGTATCCGCAATTACCGTTTTCGGAGCTGCTCATGTTCATCTATCTTCTGAAGCCTTAGGTGAACCACACCTTTCTCCAGCTATCATGCGACCCTTTGAGATGGGGACTTGCGGAGGAAACTTTGAAGTTGTAGTTCGTGACCAAACTCAAACTCCTGGATCAGGTATTTCCCTCATCTCTCTAGTGTTCCAGGCACTTTGATTCAATCCAGAATCTTTTACTAAACTATAAAACCGTGTTTCCCAAATTGTAGATCAGCCAACTCTTCCTTCACCACCCCCAGCTATTCAGAGCTCAGGAACCTCTACTCTCTTCACTGCTTCCACTATCGTTTGTACAATTTCTTTGGGCACGATTCCTATCTCCAGGTTCGGGCCTGGACTCGATTTCGAGCAGATTGAAGCACTACAGAATCTGGAGGACGTCTCCGTATTTGTGGACAAAGAGGTAGTAGCCACTGGTGAGTCGGAGCCAACAGACAAGACCATGATGGAGGAGAGGCTGGAAGAGGAAAGGAAAGGGCTTCAATTGAAGAAGGAAAAGGAGAAGGCGAAGCGCAAGACTTCGACCACTATGAAGTTACGGATGTCAAAGGAGGGAAGTGCGGCTGTCGGAGGATCTGAGAGATCATGCCCTAACTATAGAAGAAGGGATTGATAAAGATAGCAGGAAGAAGATCCCAATCCGCCAGGCAAAGGCACCAAAGGCAAGAAGAAGTGATGGTGCACTTGAGCGCTGGTGGAGTGGAGTGTTGTGGTCCTTTTGGTATGTGTCCTTTGTGTTGTTTAAGTCTGTACAAGTATAAAGTCTGTGCTCGGTATTTCTTTCCTTGTTGCTTCAGTGCAGTTTGTATTTTGCTTTTGTTGTGTCTAAACAGGCAAACAGGCCGATGTTGTATGGATATAGCCCCTGCTGTTTGAATTATACAAATAATGATACTGGTAATGAAAAGATTAGCGCTTCTATTGTAATCTTTCCCATGTACTTTCCCTTATATACCACTGTGTGTGTACATGATACAATTGCATGTCTTGCAATTTCCATATTATACACTATTGTGCTGTGTGATGTGTGCATTAACCATAACTCTATGCATGTAAATAGTGAAATTTGCAGTGATTTTTGTACACTACTTTGCCTAATTCTATCGTGGTTGCCAAAATTCTTCGTTCGGCGTAACAGAATTGTGGTGTATCTTGGCTTAGCTTGTCCAAAGTGTACGTTGGTGTATGTATGCCCCCTAATCCATAGAGCTGGTTACTTCGAACTTAAGGTTCAAGCAATTGATTATAGACCAGTTGTTCTGGGCAACTCGTTTGGTTGCACCTGGTCTGGGTTGTGCAGTAGGCTCCCATCTTCGGGAACCTGTGATTTTGACACTCGATTCCATGCATTCCATTCCTTGATAGAATTTCTCCAAGTTCAGAGTTGAGATTTGTTCGCATATTAGTTTCTGTCTCTGGAAACTTTTGAACAGCCTAGGTACTTGGATTTTATTTCGATGTTGTCGTCAATCTGGCGGTTTGGTCTTTCATGATATTGCCAAAGCAATGCTGACTTCCACTAATCCTGTGACAGGAAAGTTTTCCGATGTTGCCGGAGCAACGTCGGTACTTGGGAAATATAGATGAGCTCTTGGTGTTACCAGGATAACATCGATTACTAGGACAAAAGGATTTCTCGAAGTTGCCTGGGTAACATCGGTACTTGTGAAATTTTGAATCGATTTTCTGTCAATTCGACGATTTAGGGGTCTATACTCCCAATCCGAAGACTGGGGAGTATTTTCCCAAGTTAAGCGGGATGTATATGGGTTGCGTACTTGAACACGATTCCATTAGTTCAAGCAGCGACGTGCGGCTTACGGGTGGCGCACTGGAGTTTGCTTGCAAGAGCGTGGTTCCATCAGCTCAAGAAGCGAAGAAATGGTGCGTACTTGAACACGGTTCCTTTAATTCAAGCAGCAGAGGAACAAAGCATACTTGAACATGGTTCCATTGGTTCAAGCAGCAAAGGCATGGAGCGTACTTGAACACAGTTCCATCGGTTCAAGTAGTGAAGTAATGGAGCATATTTGAACACAGTTCCATATGTTTAAGTAGCAAATGAATGAAGCGTACTTGAACACAGTTCCATCGGTTCAAGCAGCGAATGAATGAAGCTTACTTGAACACGGTTCCATCAGTTCAAGCAATGAAGGGATGAAGCGTACTTGAACGCAGTTCCATCGGTTCAAGCAGCGAAGGGATGAAGCGTACTTGAACACGGTTCCATCTTCAAGCAGCGAATGAATGAAGCGTACTTGAACACATTTCCATCGGTTCAAGCAGCGAAGTGCGGTTTATGGGTGCATATAATGATTTGGGATTTCCCGATGCTGTCGGAGCAACGCTAGTTCTCAAAAGGTAGGGATCGATTTTCCCTGTCGATTCAACGGTTTAAATTGATTTTATCGTCGACTCGGTGGTTTGATTACAAGATCACGGTTCCAATAGTTCAAGAAGCTAAATTTTTACTAATAGAATGAAAAGAAAGGCAAGTCCTACCTATTTATAATGCCCCTAGCATCCTTGGGTGGCTTATTTGCGAAAATAGGAAATACATAGATTAGTATTAAACAAAGTAGTGCCACAGCGAGTCCCTTTTCCAGGCACGAGGAATTGGAATTCCGTCGATCGTTATCAGCTTGAAAGTTCCATCTTCAAGTTTCTGGCTGATCATGTAGGGTCCTTCCTAGTTTGGATCAAGCGCTTCCGTACCCTGGAAGACCGTTTCAGGACGAGATCTCCAACTTCGAAGGTGCGGTTGCGAACTTTGGTGTTGAAGTATCGTGCTACCTTCTTCTGGTGAGCAGCGGTCCTTAGTTCTACTTCCTCCTTCTTCTCATCGATCTGGTATAAGGACTTGAGCAGAAGCTGCTCATTTTCATTTTGATTGAAGTGTTGCCTCTGATGAGAGGGGACTTTTAGTTCCACTGGGATCATCTCTTTTTAACCATATGCCAAGGCGAACGGTGAGTGCCCAATCATAGATTTATGTATTATTCTATAAGCCTATAATGCAAGTGGAAGTTTATCTACCTCATTTCCTTTAGCTTTCGTTAGTCGCTTCTTGATGGTGGATTTGATGATTTTGTTCACTGTTCCACTTGCCCGTTTGCCTGCGGGTGCACTACCACAAAAAAACTCTTCTCGATCCATAATGCTTGCAAAAGTCCTTGAGTTCACCACTTTCGAACTAAATTCCATTGTCCGTGATGATTTTCTACGGTACTCCAAACCTGCAAATAATGTTTTTCGTTAGAAAGTTAATTAATTTTTTAGTGGTAATGGTGGCGAGCGATTCCGCTTCAGCCCATTTGGTAAAGTAATCAACTGTAATGGTAGCATATTTGGCTCCTCTGCTTACTATTGGTAGTACTCTGATTAAATCAATTCTCCAGATCATAAACGGCCAAGGGTTGACCATTTGTGTAAGTTCTGAGGATGGGGTTCTCAGGATCTTTGAAAATCTCTGGCACCGATCACAACATTTAGCGTAGTCTGTTGCATCTTGGTTGATTATGGGCCAGAAATATCAATAACGTAGAACCTTCTTTGCCAGTGTCTGCCCCCTCGTATGGTTGCCGCAGCTGCCTTTGTGGACTTCCATCAGAACCTTCTTGGCTTCGTCTTTGGTTACACAACATAGTAGGGGTAGAGAAGCCTCTCCTGTATAACACTCCATCTTGTAGTATGAACCGCTATTTTTTCGAAGGAGCTTCTTTCATTCATTATGGTTTATGGGGAGTATTCCTTTGAGTGGATAATCCTTAATTGGCATCATCCATGATTCTTTCTCTTCCTTGGCCTTAGAACCTAGTCTACATCCATCTGATCTTGGCTTGGAGCTGTTAACACTTCAATTGGAACCAATCCCATTGATTGCGCATCTTTGAAACTGGCCAGCTTCGTAAAGTAATCGGCCTTCATGTTCTGTTCCCTAAGAATATGGGTTATTGTGTAGTGTTTAATGTCGTTGAGCAGTTCCCATGCTTTTGACAAGTAGAGAGCGAGATTGGCCCCTTTAGCTTGATATTCCCTCTTTACTTGACAAACAACTAGTTGAGAGTCATTGTAGATATGTACAACTTTTGTTCCTAGTTCCTTCATAATTTTTAAACCTACTATCAATGCCTCATACTCCACCTTGTTGTTAGTAGCAGGGAACTCCAGTCTTAAGTCATAGAAGATTGATCGTCCTTCGAAAGTCCCCGGCACAACTCCTACTCCTGAGAAAAATTTGTTTGATGCACCATCAACGAACAGCTTCCATCGTGATACAACTTCCATTGTCTCCAACTCTTCCCCATATCGAATGGTGAATTCCATAATGAAATCAGCCAATGCATGTCCATTAATTGCCCTCCGAGGATGATAAGTCACGTCATACTGGCTCAATTCAATATTCCACTTCAGAGTCGCCCTGAAGCCTCGGGTCAATAAAGTATTTGTTTCAAATTTTGATCCATCAACACTTTAATTGAATGAGCTTGAAAGTGTGGTCACAACTTCCTTGATGCTATTAGTAAGCAATATGCCAATTTTTCCAAATTCAGATAGTTCCATTTAGCTCCAGTGAAGCGTTTGCTGACGTATTAGACGGGCCATTGAATTCTGGCTTCCTCTCGTACAAGCGCTGAACTTAGAGCATAATGGGACACTACCAAGTAAATGAAAAAGTCTTCTCTTTCCATTAGCTTAGATAGGACTAATGGAGTTTCCATGTGTCGTAGTAGTTCTTCGAAAGCCGTCTGACAATCCTAATTCCACTCGAAGTTTTTCTTACCTTTCTTCAGTGCATCGAAGAATGGTATACATTTATCTATTGCTTTAGAAATGAATCGAATTAATGCTGTGATTTTCCCATTCAAGCTCTATAATTCCTTCTTTGTTGAAGGGGTTGTGACATTCCGTATGGCAGCTATCTATTATGGATTAGCTTCGATGCCCCTAGCATTTACAATCTAAGGAATTTTTTGGAAGCCACGCCGAAAGAACACTTCAGTGGATTTAGTTTCCTCCGTATTTCCAATGGATTTCAAACATCTCTGAGAGATCGTCCAAATGATTTCCAAACACTCGTGACTTCACAAGCATGTCGTCTACATATACCTCCATCGTCCGTACGATCTGATCTTTCAACATTGAATTCACTAATCTTTGGTAAGTAGCACCAGCATTCTTTAAGCTGAACGACATCATGCGATAACAGTACAACCCTAGGTCGGTAGTGAAGCTGGTGTCTCCTGATCGTGCTCATGCATCATAATCTAATTATATCTTGAGTAGACATCCATGAATGAGAGCAGCTCGTGTCCTGCGGTTCCTTCAAATAACTTGTCGATTATTGGTAGTGGAAAGCTATTCTTCGGGCAAGCTTTGTTCAAGTCCAAGTAGTCGACACAAGTCCACCACTTGCCATTCGATTTCTTAACTAATACAGGGCTTGGTACCCATTTAGGATATATTACGTCACAGATAAAGCCGTTGGCTAACAACTTATTCACTTCTTCCTTCAATGCAGCGAATCCCTCCAGATCTAGACTGCATCTCTTCTGCTTTACTAGTGTGAATTTAGGGTCGATATTAAGTGCGTGACAAGCAATATCTGGCGATATCCCATACACGAAATGCATCTAAGCGAACACATCCAGATTGGCATGAAGAAATTTAAGCTGTTCATTTTGCATCTTGACCCCAAGCTGTGAACCTATCTTCAAGAATCGAGTTGGGTCGTCCATTTCGGTAGGGACAGCAACAGTAAACTCCGTCGGCACTGCCTCCTCCTCCCCTGAACTCTTCTTCCTAGGTTTCAAAGCCTTGTCAAAGCGGCTATGGTCCCCGAGCTAGGGCGGTTCTGTAATTACTATGCTTGCGGTTCACGGATGTGGAGAGACTTCCCCACATTCTTACCTTTCTCACGATGCTTAGATTAGCGTAGTTCATCAACGTAGCATTCTCTTGTGGTGCTTTAGTATCCCCTCACTACTCCGACCCTATTCTCCATTGGAAACTTCATGGGAAGGCACTAGGGAGCCAAAGCTATTCTGAAATCAGCAAGGGCCGGTCGATCTAAGAAAGTGTTGTAAGTTGACATTTAATCGACTATTACAAAGGTTTGGATAAGGACCACCTTCGTCCTCCTTCTCCGAGCTCTACAGGTAAGTCAATCGTCCCAACTTGCTGTCTCGATTCTCCTATAAAGGCCTGGATCTTAGTTCAACATGTAGTCACATCATTAGTGCTTATCTTCATTTGATCAAACGTATTTCGAAATAATATGTTGACCGAGCTACCACTATCAACCAATACTCGACGCACAACAACAGGTCCAATTCGGATGGTTACCACCATCAGGTCGAGAGTTGGCACCACTATTCCTTCAGTATCCCGACTCCGAAATACAATATCATCTATGATTGTTGTCTAATATTTGGCCGGAGTTCCAACCTCAATTGCATAACAAGTTTCCTTAGGAGCATGCTTTAGTAAACTAGCATATCGCTCCATCTTGCCCCAACTCTTCTGAGTTGGGTGTTGTCCTCCAGAAATGGTACTTATGACGATTTTCTGATCAGTCCGATGAGTTCCTTCTCCGCTGGGTCCGGCCTGATTTTCTTGATTGCTCGGAACTTGGGGTCTAGCAGGTTGGTCAGAATTTTACGGTTGGAGCCTATTGTTCCTTGTTATTTCCTTGATTAAGTCCTTCAGATGCTAACATTCATTTGTGTTATGCCTGTGTGTTTCATGAAAGTGGCATAACTTCCCTGATTGCTTTTGTCATTCAGATTCTTCCTTCTTGGGATGCTTGTTATATTGCTTGGTTCCTTGAGTTGTAAGGTAGATGTTCTCCAAGATGTCATTCAATGGCGTATACTCCTCGTGTCTCAGGTTCATGATCCGGTTTCCATTCCCATCATGCCTACTAGTGTTCTGGTACTTCCTTTTTTGATTTCTATCTTTCCCTGCATTCCCTATCATGGCTCGAAAATTGTTTTCATCCTGATTGACCGCTACATTGCTCTGAACTATCTCCTTCGGTTGCACAATAGCGGTCTTGCCCTCTAATGTGTCTGCCTCTTCCAATCTCAGATACTGACTCACGTTTTGGTTAAACTCCGTCATGGTGGTTGGTTATTTCATCTTAATCCATCTTCCAAAGTCTGTGTCCGAATGGATAGCTCAGACCAAAGCCATAAATACCATATCTTCGTTAGGATTTCTCACTTCAGTAACAGCAGTATTAAGCCGCTTCATAAAGGTTTTTTGTGACTCATTTGGTCCTTGGAAAAGGCCAGATAGAGACATCACATCTTTTGGCTATGCCGCGTGAAGCCTGAACTATTCCTAGAATTTCCTTGCTAACTCGTCAAAGGTAGAAATGGATCTTGGTGGGAGTCTGGTAAACCACATAGAAGCAACACCTTCCAAGAAGATAGGGAGACATCTGTAACGGACAACATCCATTCCTAGCTCCATACATATGCAAACTATACTTATACAAGTGTTGTTTGGGGTCTGTCGTCCTATTGTAAGATGGCATAGGGGGCATAGTAAACTTCTGGGGGTACTCTTCCCTTAGAATGTTTGAAGTAAATGGAGTTCGACTTGGTGTAGAACCCCAATCATCGTCCTTCATGCCTTTACCTTCTTCCATCAAGCATTTGACTATTCCACAATGAAGGCCTCACTAGTTCGGTAGTCCATAGGTTGACTGTCATGGGCTACACCAAGCATTTGACTATGTAAACGGTCTTGGTTTGCCAACTGAAGTCAAGATTATCCAATCTTCGGTAGAACCACTCCTGCCGAATTTCGTTGCTGCGCGGTTGGCCTTATAGCAGCAGTTTGAGCTTTCTTTCCAGCATTTTGGCTGCCTATGTCAGCATTCAATTCCAGTCCTTTAACATCAAGTTGCATGTCATCTTCAGAATTGAAGAGAAGCATTGCAATATTCCCTTGTGGAGCCTTCACTCCAAGGTTAGGGTTTGCAATAGGTTGTCCTCCAGCAAGAGTGGTACTTTTGTTACCTTCAATAACAATTGCAGTAGCTCCACCAACTATCTGCTTTGCTTTTGCTTGCCAACCCTCCTATTCAAGCCTGAGACGGAGGAATTCTCCTATTTCATAACCTCTGTAGTTTTCGACCTTGTCCTTAGGACAGTTAGTGGTTGTAGTGCTAGCAAAGAATTAATCTTGTCCATAAGAGCCTTTTGACTATCAGTCATCTTCTGTTTAACTTGATTAACCATCTGGTCAAGCTCTTCTCTAGTTACAACCTCCTATTGAGCGGAAGCACCTGGTGCTAGGTTTCTAGCATTAACCTCTATTCGATGATTGTTAGAATTGTTTCCTTCAGTTTGTTACAGATTTGCTTCCTCTCCCGTAACCGTTTCTCCTGCAGATCTCCCAGAAGCAGTTCTTTTCTTAGGTGCCATTTGTCCCTAGAAGTAAGCCTACAAATACTCAAAACAAATTTCATGGATCTAAAAGTTGGACCTCTTCTAACCTAAAATGGCAAGCTAGATCCAAGCCTGGGTTCAGATGTTTTTCGTAAAAGCACAAAAATGTTAACCCAAAAAAGGGATCAACACCCAATATGAGTATGTGAAAGCACCAACCCTATCATAATAGGGAAAAGATAATATAAAACAGTAATAAAGTAATAGAAATAAGAGAGTGACAGAGATTTTTATAGTAGTTCGGCTGTTAACTAAGCCAACGTCCACTTAATAGTTGCTTGATCCAGTTTGTATAATATTACAAAGTGTTTGAAAGAGAAAGGTTCACAAGTACAAGGGCTAAACAAGTTTTAAATCCTAGAAATGTTTATAGTAGTTACCTTGGTGACCACGGTGTAGAGGAAAGAGTTGAAGAAGAGACATCATACCAGCGTAGTGATAGCAGAATCCAAATTCTTTCTTGGTTGCTCTATGGATTGTATTTATAAGGATAGCAGTCGTATTGGGCCAAGCAGAGAGTTGGAACAAAACCAGAAGAAAGTCCAAGATAGTGTGTGAAATCGCAGTGCAACAGAGTCGATATGACATATCGGTACTAACTTCTTATGTCGGTGCCGACATGTGCAGTGGAGTCCAATTGCCTTACAATCTTTTGTGTTGCCTTCATTCTTCGTTTTAGAGTGTCTCAAGGTGCTATTCTGGATAGATAGTTGATACTGGTGATAGTTCCTTTATCACTTAGTTTGCTCTGCTGTTCGGACTACTAACTCCTTAATTTTTATACTCAGTTATTCAGAATCCTCTAATATCTCTTAGGCACATATGAAATAGGTAAAGAAGAGCCTCCGCAAAGTTTGAGTAAGAAATATGGATGTACGTGAAGTCATCATCGACCTCTTGAAGTCGGAACCGACTTCCCATACTTGCTTCATTCTTATTGAGATTTCTCCGGGGTGCTTCTCTAGCCTATCTAGCTATGCTTCCAAGGTTTCAAGTTGTTTCATCTTTGTCTCGATGTTTAAACTTCTATTGATTTCTGTTTGGTTAAAAATCTAATTAACAATTGGAATTTTAAATTTTTACATTTAACTTTGGATTGAATTTCAATGTAAAAGAAAAGAAGATGGAGAAGAATTAAAGTTTGAATATTAAACAGGCCCATCTTCTTTCTTAGCCCATTTACATTAAACAAATGAGGCAACGTACCCTCCTATCCTTCTTTACCAAACTCGACACGTAATCTCCCTCAAAACAAAACCTCAATCTCTTTTCTCTTACCTGCCCCAATCCTCGAATCATTCATCCAAAATAAAAAATAGGAAAAAAAAGAAAAAACGATGAAAAAACACGTAGCCATGAATTCACAGGTTGTGACGTCGATTGTGATGGGGAATCAGGCTACGTGCGATGATGCAGTGCGGTACAGAGATGCTAGCTGGCTAAAGCTCACATGGTTTGGAGTGGCGTTGAGGCACGACGATGCATGTGCGGTTAGGCGCAAGATGTGAAATGAGGGGTAGAGGCATTGGCGCATGGCGATATGGTTGTAGGTGGTGTTGATTCGATCATCGTGACGACTGTGTATGGATGGCTGAAGTTGCTAGGAAGGAATTGCATTATTTTGGGTGAAAATAACTAACAACTATGATTTAATCTTTTCATTTGATTGCCTTTTCATTGTATGCCCTTGTTTACTGAATGTTGTGATGAATTATGGTTGGCATTAATCAAATTAGGTTGGAAAATTGGTTGAATTTGGCCAAAATAACATTGTTAATTATAATTTCAGCAACATATGAATATTCCCTTTGATATTGGATGTGATTCCTTGTTTGTTGAGTATAATTTGGTTATAGAATGATTTGAAATTATATATATGATGTGTTCATGTCTTTTCTTTGCTTCGCTTTGACAACGGATGGACATTGCATTTGAAATTCGTTAGAAGAGGAAATTTTGAGTTAAATACTTTTGGAAGTATTATAAAATAAGAATTTGCTTGAATTATATTATTTTTGAAATTAATGGTTTAAAATTTGGTTATATAAAAGAATTTTATAAAGGAGAAGAGAAATATTTTAAAATGAATGTTTTTAGAAATTTTGAAAAGAAACTAATTTTTAATAATTTAAATTAGGGTATTTGTTCTATAAGTCGATTTTAAAATATTTGATGGATTTAATAAAAAAGGATTCTAAAATTGCCAAAAGCGGTGACTTTATTTTTATAGAAAATAAAAGGAAGTTAAGTTTCGTGAATAATATTTTTGAAATAACAAAAAAGTTTGAATTTGATTTATTTGTTGTATGAAAAATATTATTAATCGAAATTTATTATTATATTCTATGAGTATGATCTTCGGAAGTAATTTAGTTCGTATTTGATCGTATCTTATGTAAGGAAATTGATTTATATACCCTTTAAAAATAATATAAAAGCGATTTAGTTGAATTTATTTTGGAAAGGTAAGTTTTGGGAATTTGGTAAAAAAAATGGTGAATTATATAAGTTGATGCCTTAATATAAAAATTTGGAATACTTTATGGAAAAGAATTTTAGTTTAATAAATTATTTTACAAAGGTGTTTTAAAAGGATTTTAAATATTGATTTTGAAATTGAATATTTTATTTTTGGAAATATTTCTTTGACTGGAAATAATATATTTCGAATTTCATTCTAAAAGTTGTTTGAAAATTTCAAAACTACTTTATAGCATTTTCATGGTATTAAAGTGGAATTGTTGATAGTATGATTTATTTATTTTAAAGGGAGTAGTGGGTTTGAAGATTATGATTAAATAAGAGGTTTTAAAATGAAGACTTCGACAGAAAATGAGAGTTCTATAGAATAAGACTCTTTGAAATTTATAGTGGTTTTGGAATAAAAATGAAGGTTTGAGAAATAAGAATTTTATAATTATATCTCCTTTGGAATCAATATCGAGTGTATTGAATGTGAATCATGTTAATAACCCCTGGCGACACCGGGTTAAATGATGGTTGGACGGGCCGTCATAAATATGAACTTGTAAATTGAATAAATAAATTTTGATCAAAGCAATGTGAGACACTGGATGAGCTAGGTATCCATCCTAGATTGACCGTCTATGGCGTAGCCCTTGAGTCCTGAAAATTTGGCCCTATTGTCATAGGTCAAACAATCTGCTTCATGGGCACAACAAGTGAGGATAGGAAAATATAATTTGATTGATGAATAGTGAGGATCGAAGAGGTATTTAGTGGAGCAACTAGATCGTGTAAGGGCACCCATAATTCTGGGCTGAGGGGATGTCGCATCCCACGTGTCATTTTTTGGTGTCGACTCGGCTTCTGGTAGAGAGAAAATGACTAGGGTGTACTGGTTATTTATTCATAGATATATATTAATCAAACATAAAATGAGGCATGGTTAACAATAAACATGATAGTAAATAATTGTGATTAAAAGTGAATCACTGTCGAGTAGATTTTCAAATGTGCGACACATTATTACAGAGACATAACACAGGTGTTGTGACATTGTGTTCTTGGGATGTGGGATGTATAAATAGCGAGCTTATGACATTTACCAGTATTATTTACACATGTTATTATCATGTAATTGTATTGCACACTAATACACTCACATCTAGTTTCTGATTGTGGTGTTTTATTTGTTTAACAAACTCTGGTCAGATTAAGGTTGTTTTTGATAGGATGTGTTACTATGATTTTTATTTCTCTTAGGACTCGAATTGGTGGTGGCGTAGAGGATGATTATGATGTTGGTTATCCTATACTTAGTGAAATTGATATATGATGATATCTTGTATATTGTGTGATGTACTTATATGGATTTTGTTGTATATCATTATGAGAAGACAAAATTTGTATTATTTGGTGGTATATATGTTATTATGTTATGATAATATACGTTTTGATGTGTTCTTAGGCTCCCTGTTCTCTGTTTTTATTACATATTATTCTGCTCTGGAAAATCCACGTGTTTATTGCTATGTCGATATTGAGTACATATATTTGATTTATTATATGAGGTTGGAATACATATTGGTGTTAGCCCAAGGAAATATTCACGTGTGGTCGCTCCTAACAAGCTTTAGTCTCTGTATTACCTGATAGTATTACTATGTAATATTCTTTGGTAGAATGAGTATAGAGATGGTGCATTACAATAGGTACCAGAACAGGTTTAGAATAATATAGAATATATGTGACACTAATCTTGGCTATATGAGACTTAGAGTCCCTGTTTCCCTTTGAGTGTGAGGTAGTTACTTAAAGGATGGTAGGAGTGTACGATGATTACTGAAGACGAGGACATATTTCTTATGTTTCCTATTATAAAATATCCTTGTTCTGACCTCTTTTATGCATTTGTTTTCATGTGAATGGAAGTTGTTGATAGAGGTCGTGAAGGAAGGAGTTGTTAGCCAGACCAGTAGTGTCGGCATTAGCGATGTAAAATAAACCTCTACATGGATTGGAAATGAGAAAGAAGTAGCTCGGTTAGGAAATGTGACAACCCGCACCCCAGTGGGCCTGAATTTTCACTAAATCGAAAACTCAAGTCCATCAAAGTATGGATTATTGATTTGGTATCCTGCAAATAAATAAATAAATGCATATCAAAGAACTGTCGATATAACTTACAACGGAATAGTAAAGTATAATAAATCATATAGTACTGATCAAGATTGACACTTCCAACAACAAGTGTTCATGTCAGTGCCGAGCATGCATAAGGGAACCTGTCCTTTCACTGTTCCCGCCTTGCACTAGTACTTGTCCCTCTAAAGCTATCACGTGGGTTGCAATGATTAGGGGGTCAGTACAACATTCCGGTGACTGGTAAATTATACACTTTATATGTAACACTATTTTATTCTGATTGCCTTATATTACATGTTGTGTTCTTTTATTTTACTTAGTCATCTCAACTCCACATACGCGTACGATATTCCCCATCTACCCAAAGTAGACCACGACTACATGTGTGTGTGTGTGTGTGTATATTTAGTACCATGGTCCCCCTTTGGACCAAGATCTATCCATGCTAGTATCCATAACTCAGCACCACATCAGGATCTATTGTCAATGCAGTATCATGTCCTCGTCGTAGTGCATATCAAGGAACTCACGTAGTGCCTAATAACGGTATTGCAATATTTAGCCATTTTCTATCTTGCCTTAGGGATTTACTTGTATGCTTCCTATTATGGGCTCAGCTCCACGGACTATGGAGGACTTAGCTCCTTGAACTACCCTACTCATTTTGAAAGACCTCACTTAAGGGTTATCTAGCCTTGCCTTCTAATAAACAATTGTGGCAGTGCATGACCTAAAAATGACCTCCATTAGTAATCTGTGTAGCCCGTTTAGGTGTAACCCTTGTATTTCCGCTGACGGCTCAGGACCGATGACGTTCTCAACCTATGTACAGCTTCTACTCCCTAATATGGTAACCAACACACTCACATAGCACTGAGCCTTGCTCACCGTTCCATTTAGATTTCCTAATGCAATCAGGGCAATACCGCCACTAAAAGTTGAAGCATATCCTACTGGGGTATCATTAACCTATACGCGAGCATATATAATTCTATGGGCCCCACAGTTGGGTATGTCCCGCATTAGTATAATGTATACACAATCGCTAGTAGCCCCTTGCAGCGGGCAGACTTTTGTTGTGTAATATCACTGACCTCACATTCCAACCCATTTTAATGACTATGTCATTCTTATCTATCTAAGTTATTAGCTAACTTTAAAAGTTCATACTCGTCATAAACGCAAAACGTGAGGCTACGTTTATATATTCATACTTGTTTAATTATTACACCTCTAATATTCAATGGTTCATAATATTTCTTTACTTTTTCATGTGTTTACTTCTTATCCTTTTAATATCAATTTAATGTCATTTACCACTTTTATTAAAAGATCTAAATAACTTTTCCTGTTTACTTTTCTTTCTCGTTACTAAATTTTTATTTCTCTTTCACTCTTACCACCCTCCCTTGTTTAGTGGACTTTCCATACCCATATATTATATATACTTCTTACCTTTATTCATTATATTACTTGCCTACCATGTTATTTTTTACTATTTGGTTTCTATCTTGTCTCCATTTCATATATATATATATACAGATTTTACAATTTAACCATTACTATTATCACAACTTCAACTACTTAATTCATGTTTAGGAATTCTTTCATTTTAACGCATTGGAATTATATCTCCCTTAAAAGGAAAGGTTAACACCATAAATCGCTATCTTATCCAAAAGGGTTTATGTTACGTCTGGAATTATAAGAAATTATATTTTGTACTTATTGAAATAGACAGTAAAAAATACGATAAAATATCCTTATTTTATACATCTCTTTCTTTTAGGTTTATTTCTTGTTATTTCAAACGATACACTTTTATTCATGAATCTGAACTTAATAATCTATAAGAATTTACATTGCAACACCCTACATTCCAATGAACTAAAATACTACTTAAATTCCCACAATTTATTTTGATAACTCTAATTTACATTTTTGTTGCATAGGACATTTAAATCTACAAATTTGGAACTACTACCAAATTTATAAATTTCAAGGACTACTACCACCCAATACTTTTTAGATTCTCATAGATGCAATACTAAAATTAAGTTAGCAATCATAGAATATGTAGGCAAGATTTATAAATTTGTTACGTGTATACAAATTTAGCATACAACTTCAAGTTTACATTTAGGCATACATGAATAGATTTACAACGATACAAATATAATATTATATAAAAATATATAATTTTTCACTCATCTTTTTAGCTTTCCAAATCTCGAGACCTAATCCATGTTATTTCAGTTTGACTCCCCTTATTCTCCCTATTCAAATACATATACCGCAAGCATACTCTATCAGAAATCTAGATCAGAGAAGAGATTTGGATTTAATTTAGATTTTAGATCCGGATTTTTAACTTACCTTAGCTTTGACGATTTAATTCGACCATATTCTTCTTCTCAATTATCCTTTGCTATTCTCCACTTGCATACAATATATAACTATAACTATTTTTAGAATTAAGAATTTTAGTGAAGAAGAGAAAATAGGAGAGTAATGTCATCACTCCAGAAAATATAAGAAGAAAGTGAGGGGTTAGGTTAGTATTTATAGGAGTTTGAGTCAATGTCAGCCATTATATTCTTTTAATTTAAATCTGGGTCGTTCGGCCATGTCAAAATCTCAGATTTGACAAATCAAATGGTCGACCGCCGCCCCCCTTCCGGTCGAACGCTAATGGTCGATCGATCGATATTAGGGGTCGACCGATTGCTTTGTTTTTGGTTAATTAATTATGTCGTTTAATTTGGTTGATTTGTTTCCTTACGCACAGGATCCAGATAATTTATTTCTGCGTTACTTTTCTTAAGCCCCAAGCAACAGTTAATGTTACTTTATTTTAGTTGATTACATATATAATTATTTCCGATTCAAAAACTTCAAATGCTAATAACTTTTTCGTTTGAACCCCGATCAGAAAATTTTATATATGTTTTCCAACGATGTAAGTTTCGTAGCCAAATTTGTTATTATTTATTAATTAATTTTTTCTAATCAATTGTCGTAAAAATTACGGGGTGTTAAAGGAAAGCTATAAAAGACCCTAATCCTAATCTCGCAATATGAATACTTCACAACACTGAATTGTGTTGAAGTGAGTTTGAATAAAAGGATCTTGTAGTGAACAGAGTTGCATAATAGAAGCTAGTGGATAGCTTTCCACTAAAGGCGTTAGTTTATTGTTTGTTTGATTAATGTGTGTATTATTGTATTAATGTTTGTTTTTTTATTTAGGCTTAGTTTAGAATGTGGGAATTGAGTAGGGTTCATCACTCAAAAATTTATGAACCACTTGAATATGGACAAATCCAAATATTAATAGATGTTAGTGGCTTCTCTGAAACTGAACTGCTTGGGGATAACAAATCTGTTTAAGAAAATAATTGTAATAACATATATTTGTATAATTAAAATGGGAAATAAAATAAAATATACTTTATTGAATGTTTGTTTGCTTTTGTGAATAGATGAATGTGGTGTTATATATTGCCTTGATTACTAATGGTTGATAAATGGACGTGTGTGTGTGTAAACATCATAAGCAAATATTGTCATGTAAACAAACATACAATTTTGATAAATCATGAATATCATTTTTATAAAATGGTTGGAAGGAATCTAATGGCTCATTTTATGTTAATCGGTCCATTGAGTGGTTTATGAATTCTGGTAGATACGAGTAGCTAATATATCGGTAGGGATTTCTAAACACTTAAAGGAGACAAAATTGACACAATATTTTGGAAATGGTATAAGAAATGTTTTACTTGGAGTTGTATATTGTTTTATGAAGTAAAATATATTATTTTAGAAAATGAAAATATTATTTTTCTAAATTTAAATATTTTGAACAACGTTGAAATGACCCACTTAAAATTTTTTTTTTAACATACATTCAGTGGCCATTTAATCAAGAAAAATATTTAATTCAATTTTTCTTCTATCCAGGACCTTTCTGCCAATAAATATTGGTTTAATCACTTTATCTTGAACTTATATATATGAAGATATATAAGTCATCTTCTACCTAAATCAGAGTATAGAAATGTTGAAGGTAGAAACCTGTTTGAGTATTGCTTAAAGAAATACTCTCTACATAGCAATGGTGTTCTTTTCAAAGTTAGGTTTCTTTTTTTTTCAAATGACTTGGGTTAATGCATCACTATTGATTTTATATCTCAAGGCTCCTTATTTTACATAAATTCTTCTGATTTTCTTACTGGGTAACTATTCTTTTACTTGTGCATGTGTGTGTGCATGTTTCTGTGCATGTGTGTTCAAACTCAGGCTATAAGAAAGTGGATCCTAAGTGAACACAAGCAACATCTAGGCGTAATGGAAACGCGCCTAACTTATACATGAGAGGTCACAAGTTCGAGTGCTATGCTGGTCGGTTCAACCCAATTTTTGTTTTTTTTTTCTTTTTTATTTTTCCCTTGTTTACATATTTGCCTGAGTCTACCCTATACTTGGCTATGAAACAGATTTAAAAGCTTAATTAAACACACTTGGGTGCTGTCTTAACCCAGGCTCAAGAAAATGGCTATGTTAGCCTTATTCTGGTTTGCACTACTCTGATACAAAGTATCTGCTATATCATTTTCTTTTCAAAGCAACTCAAACCCTTTTATTAGATTTTTATTTTTGACTTGAACAAGGATTCTCTTATGCCAGATCTTTTGATATATATACAAACCACAAATTCTTTCAAATCTCAGATTTTCTACCATTTTAGCCTAACTGTTCTTGAAACTTGAAATTCATTTTCTTAACAAAGCATTTTGCAAAACAAAATACATAAGTTCCAACTGATACATATAAATTCAACACTTACAAAACAGCAAATAACAATACATTGGTTTTTCCAAGCAACTTAAACAAATAGCTTAACATAGTTCAACATGAATATCTAATTTAGCTTCAGCAAAGACTTTTAAAAATATAGCATCCAATTCTTAAGCAGTTTAATATCCAAAGCCTGATCAAAGCAATCCCTATTTCCCTGCAAAGTCACCATGAACTGCCCCATATAATTATGAGACACCCAATGGTGCATAAACACAAAAGGGTCAGACTATTTGTCTGGTGTGAATAATCTAACTGAAAACATGATTTATTTCAATTCTATTTATATTCCAGTACTTTGCAAGAATAAGAAACTCAATGTCTTCTGTGTGCATGTTTTTGGTGAAGCATGTTCATTCATATCAGTGTTAAGCAAATTCACAATGACTTGATTCCTAGAAAAACAATCATAAGTTTCATCCATGAAAACACCCAAAACAACCAAATACAAACTTCAATCCAGTTATCATCTCCTTTTCAACTTTTCTGGCCATCAGGGATTTTGCCCAGACCTCTACTGAATCTATTCCTAGAATTCATTATCAAATATAACAGGGTCTTTAGCTACTTTCTTCTTTTTAAACACACACTGCCTGGGACCTTTCTCTGTTAACCCAGCACACTCAGGCCCCTGGGTATAAATATACCATGTGTGAACTTGCAATATTCCCATTGCCAAGCTATACTTTGGTAGCCCTAAGATCCCAAGTCCTTAGTTAAATTACTAAGTGTTTTAATATTTTTCATAGCAGTGCTAATCCCTTCTGCATCTCACTTCTTAATCAGAGAAACATAAATGATGCAAGCAACACATATTCATCCAGAGTTTGGTAAGTTAAATTCTCAGAAGCAACCATTTTATCATAAAAGAGTGAGGTGACTTCTTAGCACATTATTTTGCCTATGGGTTTCACTGGATCAAGATGTAAGCATATGGTCCTGAGTAGTTTGCCAGATATATATATTTATTCTTCCTTACCTCTGGTTCAATCAGATTCATGATCTGGCTAAACCACAAGTATATTTGATTTGGGTATTTCATAAAACATAGAAGCTCAGCACATGTACAACATTGCACCTCTACATTTTCTTTTGTTTTAATTAATATGAGACATAAGCAACAACACAATGTCACAGCCCATATTTCTTTCTACCTTCAGACCATATACCCACTACTTGAATCCGGGGATTTTACAAACAACTTTCAAAGAAAACTTATAAAAGAAAACACCCAATCTCAAAGTTAACCCATATCTCAGACAAACATTTTAGTTCATGAATCCATGACTCTTATTTTTCTGGGTAAATCAGATAGAGGTTTTACCCTTAAAACAAATCATTAACAAGCCAAAGTCATCCAATCATAAAACATAACTTATAAAAGAAAATTAGTTCAAACTGGCTGCCTCAATATTCAGGTCTTAATGCCAAATTTTTCAGTGAGGTTACTCACATTAATCCTTCTTCTTCCTATGCCTTATGAACCCCTTTTTAGTCTTCTGCCTTCTCCTATTTTCTCTGGTTTATGCCTTGTATATTTTTCTTTTTTTTTTAAGAGGTAGAGCAATCATAAAACCTTACCACACCAGGTCTTCTTATATGAACTCTGGCTGCTACTAGGGTTTAAGGAAATTACCAAATGCCAATTTTACCCTACCAACTATGATCTGCCTCTTATTCTAACATTTTAGAGAAAATGGGTAAATAGTCCTGGTATATTTTTCAGAAAATATACCTCATTGCCCCGGTCATGTTATTTGCATGATTTCTGTTTTTTTTTCTAAAGTAAAAAGGAATTGCTAAAAATGGATAAAGTGCTTGTCCAAGAGTTCATACCATTTTCATGCAAATGTTAATTTTTCTCTTTTTATTTCTGCAAGTATTATTTAGTGCACATGTATAATACATGTATGCCTACCCTGGCCTAAGTCCTTTTATTTTTAAGGCTTGGTGATTTCTGCCTACATGTATATATACTTGTAATTCATATATCCTATTATTTCCATTGATTGTTTCTTATTTTATCACACAGAAAACTGTGTACATGTTTGTGCACTGCCTTGTGCACATGTGCATGTTTTATACTTGGTGTCTGCAAATCAATTTCCTATTCCTATTTTTTTTTCAATGCAATTTCAAACAAATACAAACTAAATTAAATCATGAAATTACTCACAAAAATCAGGGTTATCACATATACCCCTCCTTTTAGGAATTGTGTCCCACAATTCTTTCATACTTAACTTAAGTATCATTTCTTCAGAAATTTTTTTTTTTTCTGATTTCAAAACCATTTTCAAACCAATCACCTATTAAGCACTATGCATATCAACACAAGAAAAAAAAATCACAATGCATATTCAACCAACACATTCATTAGTATGTACATATATATATAGATTTACCTTTTCTTCAATCAAACAGCTGGGGATAATCATTTCTGATTTTATCCTCCACTTCCCATGTGCAATCATTTGGGTCTAGACTCCATTGTACTTTTACTAATTTAATTTCTTTGTTTCTCAATTTCTTAGTTTCTCTAGAAACTATGCCCACTGGTTCCTTTTCATAGATCATTCTAGGATCAATCTGCACATCTTTAGAGGATTCTAATATTGCTTCCTTATCATGAACCCATCTCCTTAGTTGAGACACATGAAAGACATCATGCATTGCTCTCATTTCTTCTGGCAATTCTAATTTATAGGCTACTGTCCCTATTCTTTCTAGAATTTTATATGGTCCTATATATCTAGGAATCAACTTTCCTTGTTTCCCAAACCTTAAAACCTTTTTCATGGGTGATATCTTGATGAACACATAATCCCCAACATCATATTGTACTGCTTTCCTCCTTTGATCTGCATATTTCTTTTGCCTATCTTGGGCAGAGGCAATTCTTTTTCTGATCAAGGCTATCTTTTCAGAAGTCTCCTTCACATTTTCTGGTCCTAAGACCACTTTTTCTCCAGACTCATGCCAACTTGAAGGTGATAAACATGGCCTTCCATAGAGAGCTTCAAAGGGGGCCATGCCTATACTACTGTGATGGGTGTTATTGTATGCAAACTCAGCTAGATATATGTAATCTTCCCAGCTTCCTCCCCAATCCAATACACATGCTCTCAACATGTCTTCAAGCAATTTGTTCACAATTTCTGTTTGGCCATCAGATTGAGGATGGTATGCTGTACTCAAGCATAAATCAGTCCCCATTGCCTTGTGAAAACTCTGCCAAAACTTTGAAGTGAAGATGGTATCTCTATCACTCACTATAGTCTTTGGTATACCATGCAGTCTGACTACTTCTTTAACAAACAACTGGGCTAGGGTATTAGCATTTCTTTCTGATTTCACTGGTATAAAGTGGGCTGACTTGGTTAACCTATCAACCACTACCCAAATACTATCATTTCCCCTCCTAGTTCTAGGCAAACCATCAATAAAATCCATTGATGTCTTCCCATTTCCACTGTGGTATTTGTAAAGGTTGAAGCATTCCTGAGGGTTTTTGATACTCAGCCTTCACCTGCTGGCAAACCATACATTTTGATACATAGGTTGCCACTGCACTCTTCATACCACTCCACCAATAATCTCTCTTGAGGTTGTGATACATTCTTGTGCTCCCTGGGTGTATAGTATATTTGCTTTTATGGTAAGCATCCAAAATTTCTTGCTTCAACTCATCCATTGCTGGAACACATATCCTTTCTCCTTTCTTCAGATGGCCCTGATCATCCAACTGGAAACCTTCCACTGTTTCACCATTTAATAATTGTGTCTTCTTTCCAAATAAAAATGGATCTTGGTTTTGTAGCATTGCAACTTTATTTTTCAATTCTGATCCCAGAGTAATAAAACTTAATTTTCCCATCTCTACCTTCCCACTGCATAAGCTCATGTTTTCTAGGTTATCACTTTTTATCTCTGAATCAATTAATAATGATAAAGTGTTAAACTCTTCTATCATTAATCTAGCCACTTTAGCATGTTGTCTACTTAGGGCATCTGCTACTTTATTAGCCTTACCTGGTGTATATAATATTTCAAAATCATATGAGGCTAAGAGTTCAATCCATCTTTGCTGCCTCATGTTTAATTCTTTTTGTGAAAATAAATATTTGAGGGATTTATGGTCTGTATATACTTCGAATTTGCTCCTAACAAGTAGTGTCTCCATAGCTTAAGGGCATACACTATAGCAGCCAATTCAAGGTCATGAGTAGCATACCTTACTTCACTTGATTTCAACTGCCTAGAAGCATAAGCTATTACCTGATGTTGTTGCATCAATACTGCTCCAAGCCCTTGTCCACTTGCATCAGTATATACCACCAAGTTTTCATTTCCCTCAGGTACTTTAAGAATTGGAGCTTGTACCAGTGCCTCTTTTAATTTCCCAAAGGCATTTTCACATTCCTCAGTCCAATTGAACACTTGATTCTTCCTAGTCAATCTGGTTAATGGAATTGAGATTTTTGCAAAATCTTTTATAAATCTTCTATAGTAACCAGCCATTCCCATGAATGATCTGACTTCAGTGACATTAGTAGGCCTTTTCCAAGCTTGCACTGCAATGACTTTATTGGAGTCCATAGCTATTCCTTTTTCTGATATAATATGGCCTAGAAAGTTCACTTCATTCTGCCAAAAAGTGCATTTTGAAAACTTTGCTTTCAAGTCTTCCTGTCTCAATTTCCCAAATACTAGATGCAAATGGTTTTCATGCTCCCTAACTGACTTAGAATAAATTAATATATCATCAATGAATATTAATACAAACTTATCCAAGTATTCTCTGAAAATCCTATTCATCAAATCAACAAAATAGGAAGGAGCATTTGTTAAGCCAAATGGCATCACCAAAAATTCATAAAGTCCATATCTAGTGTTAAAGGCTGTATACTTAATGCTGTTCTCTTCTACTTTCATCTGATGAAAGCCTGAAGCTAAATCAAGTCTAGAAAATATTTTTGCACCACTCAATTGATCAAAGAGATCATCAATTCTTGGTAAGGGGTATTTATTTTTAACTGTGACTTTATTTAATTCCCTATAATCAATACATAATCTCAGAGATCCATCATGCTTCTTAACAAAGACTACTGGTGCTCCCCATGATGAGCTACTGGGTCTAATAAAACCTTTTTCTTCTAGTTCAACCAATTGCTTTTTCAACTCCATCAATTCCTTAGGCCCCATTCTGGTTGGTCTTTTAACCACTGGGCTAGCTCTTGGAATTATGCTAATTGAAAATTCAACTGGCCTATGATTAGGAACTCCTCTTACTTCCCCAAACACATCATCATATTGATTAACTATGGGGATCTCTTCTAATGCAGGCATGGGTTTTTCATTTGACAATGCAGAAAGGTTGGCTATACTTCTATTTTTGTTTGCCTCACACAGAACAATTATTCTTTGTCCATCAGAGACCTTCAATGATATGGTGGATGTCTCCATATTTATGATAGCCTTATATCTACTCAACCAATCAACTCCTAAAATAATTCCTATGTCTGGATATTGCAACACATATAGGTTTGACTCAAACACATGTCCTCCTATATTTAATCCCAATTGCATGCACATCATACCCATGACACATGAACTACCTATAGGGCTTCTAATTAGCAGTGGTTTATCAACAATCATACAGTTCAATTTTAATTGTTGTGCAATGTCATGAGAGATCAATGAGTGTGTAGCCCCAGTATCATATACTACTGTTAAAGGTATTGAATGGATAAGCAAAGTACCTTCAACTTGACCATGCTTTTCAACATTTGATCCCTCAGCTGCCTTGCCTTTCCCTTCCAAAGCCCCTAATTTTCCTTGCTTAAAATCTGGGCAGTTCCTTTTTATGTGACCTTCCTTCCCACAATGGTGACAATTGAAGGATGCTGGTCTAGGATTGGTGCACCTATTTTTCATGTGCCCCTCTTGTCCACAGTTGTAACAAGTGATCCTCTTCTTAACTTCAGCAGTTCTAGCTTCTTCTGGTTTCTTGGTGGAAGTTATGTCTGTTTTCTTTTTATCATAAGGGTGGAATTTACCCTTTCCCTTCTTGTTCTGATTATTTTTGAATGCTCTGAAATTTTCTCTAGCTTTATCATGTTGTTCAATGCTCAGAGTCAAATCCAAAACTTGATCAAAAGTTTTATCCTTATATGGTAGCATGGCTCTACTAAGGCTAGAGTTCAACCCTTGGATATATCTGCCATTCTTAGCTTCCTCAGTAGTGATGAGCACTGCACCATACTTTGCCAATGATTCAAACTTCTGAGTGTACTCAGTGACACTCATAGTCCCTTGCCTCAATTTGATGAATTCCTCCAGTAAAGATTCCTTAGCTGATGCAGGGATAAATCTGCCTTCCAACATTGCTTTAAACTGATCCCATGTCACTTCTCCTTCAGGTCTTCCAGCTATGATAACTTCCCACCAATCCAAGGCTGCTCCTCTCAATTGCATGGATGCAATTTGCCTCTTCCTTTGGTCTTCAACTTGCATGTCTGCAAAGATTCTTTCCAGAATTCTAAGCCAATTTTGAACCCCCATAACTCCTTCTGTGCCATCAAAGGTTTTGCCTCCAAGATTAGTAAAAGTCTTGAGTAGTTTGGAAAGTTCCTCATGTGGATTTTCCTGCCTGTTGCCTACTCCATCTCTTATGGCCCTCATGAATTCTTGCACATTCACCATGGGTGGTTCACTTGTTCCTACATTTTGATGTCTGGGTCCTACCATAGCTCTATGGATATAACACTTAGGTTAGTCTGTTTTGCCTAATGCTCTATAGATTAATTCATTTTAATTTATCACTTATTCTGTCATAATAGATATCAATAGTGTAAATATATATATAAAAACAAAGCATCCAAGCAGTAAATACTTCTATACATCCAATGCAAACAAATTCATACAAAATTTTTGCTATGTTATTTAACAACATAGCTCTGATACCAAATGAAATGACCCACTTAAATTTTTTTTTTAACATACATTCAGTGGCCATTTAATCAAGAAAAATATTTAATTCAATTTTTCTTCTATCCAGGACCTTTCTGCCAATAAATATTGGTTTAATCACTTTATCTTGAACTTATATATATGAAGATATATAAGTCATCTTCTACCTAAATCAGAGTATAGAAATGTTGAAGGTAGAAACCTGTTTGAGTATTGCTTAAAGAAATACTCTCTACATAGCAATGGTGTTCTTTTCAAAGTTAGGTTTCTTTTTTTTTCAAATGACTTGGGTTAATGCATCACTATTGATTTTATATCTCAAGGCTCCTTATTTTACATAAATTCTTCTGATTTTCTTACTGGGTAACTATTCTTTTACTTGTGCATGTGTGTGTGCATGTTTCTGTGCATGTGTGTTCAAACTCAGGCTATAAGAAAGTGGATCCTAAGTGAACACAAGCAACATCTAGGCGTAATGGAAACGCGCCTAACTTATACATGAGAGGTCACAAGTTCGAGTGCTATGCTGGTCGGTTCAACCCAATTTTTGTTTTTTTTTTCTTTTTTATTTTTCCCTTGTTTACATATTTGCCTGAGTCTACCCTATACTTGGCTATGAAACAGATTTAAAAGCTTAATTAAACACACTTGGGTGCTGTCTTAACCCAGGCTCAAGAAAATGGCTATGTTAGCCTTATTCTGGTTTGCACTACTCTGATACAAAGTATCTGCTATATCATTTTCTTTTCAAAGCAACTCAAACCCTTTTATCAGATTTTTATTTTTGACTTGAACAAGGATTCTCTTATGCCAGATCTTTTGATATATATACAAACCACAAATTCTTTCAAATCTCAGATTTTCTACCATTTTAGCCTAACTATTCTTGAAACTTGAAATTCATTTTCTTAACAAAGCATTTTGCAAAACAAAATACATAAGTTCCAACTGATACATATAAATTCAACACTTACAAAACAACAAATAACAATACATTGGTTTTTCCAAGCAACTTAAACAAATAGCTTAACATAGTTCAACATGAATATCTAATTTAGCTTCAGCAAAGACTTTTAAAAATATAGCATCCAATTCTTAAGCAGTTTAATATCCAAAGCCTGATCAAAGCAATCCCTATTTCCCTGCAAAGTCACCATGAACTGCCCCATATAATTATGAGACACCCAATGGTGCATAAACACAAAAGGGTCAGACTATTTGTCTGGTGTGAATAATCTAACTGAAAACATGATTTATTTCAATTCTATTTATATTCCAGTACTTTGCAAGAATAAGAAACTCAATGTCTTCTGTGTGCATGTTTTTGGTGAAGCATGTTCATTCATATCAGTGTTAAGCAAATTCACAATGACTTGATTCCTAGAAAAACAATCATAAGTTTCATCCATGAAAACACCCAAAACAACCAAATACAAACTTCAATCCAGTTATCATCTCCTTTTCAACTTTTCTGGCCATCAGGGATTTTGCCCAGACCTCTACTGAATCTATTCCTAGAATTCATTATCAAATATAACAGGGTCTTTAGCTACTTTCTTCTTTTTAAACACACACTGCCTGGGACCTTTCTCTGTTAACCCAGCACACTCAGGCCCCTGGGTATAAATATACCATGTGTGAACTTGCAATATTCCCATTGCCAAGCTATACTTTGGTAGCCCTAAGATCCCAAGTCCTTAGTTAAATTACTAAGTGTTTTAATATTTTTCATAGCAGTGCTAATCCCTTCTGCATCTCACTTCTTAATCAGAGAAACATAAATGATGCAAGCAACACATATTCATCCAGAGTTTGGTAAGTTAAATTCTCAGAAGCAACCATTTTATCATAAAAGAGTGAGGTGACTTCTTAGCACATTATTTTGCCTATGGGTTTCACTGGATCAAGATGTAAGCATATGGTCCTGAGTAGTTTGCCAGATATATATATTTATTCTTCCTTACCTCTGGTTCAATCAGATTCATGATCTGGCTAAACCACAAGTATATTTGATTTGGGTATTTCATAAAACATAGAAGCTCAGCACATGTACAACATTGCACCTCTACATTTTCTTTTGTTTTAATTAATATGAGACATAAGCAACAACACAATGTCACAGCCTATATTTCTTTCTACCTTCAGACCATATACCCACTACTTGAATCCGGGGATTTTACAAACAACTTTCAAAGAAAACTTATAAAAGAAAACACCCAATCTCAAAGTTAACCCATATCTCAGACAAACATTTTAGTTCATGAATCCATGACTCTTATTTTTCTGGGTAAATCAGATAGAGGTTTTACCCTTAAAACAAATCATTAACAAGCCAAAGTCATCCAATCATAAAACATAACTTATAAAAGAAAATTAGTTCAAACTGGCTGCCTCAATATTCAGGTCTTAATGCCAAAGTTTTCAGTGAGGTTACTCACATTAATCCTTCTTCTTCCTATGCCTTATGAACCCCTTTTTAGTCTTCTGCCTTCTCCTATTTTCTCTGGTTTATGCCTTGTATATTTTTCTTTTTTTTTAAGAGGTAGAGCAATCATTAAACCTTACCACACCAGGTCTTCTTATATGAACTCTGGCTGCTACTAGGGTTTAAGGAAATTACCAAATGCCAATTTTACCCTACCAACTATGATCTGCCTCTTATTCTAACATTTTAGAGAAAATGGGTAAATAGTCCTGGTATATTTTTCAGAAAATATACCTCATTGCCCCGGTCATGTTATTTGCATGATTTCTGTTTTTTTTTTCTAAAGTAAAAAGGAATTGCTAAAAATGGATAAAGTGCTTGTCCAAGAGTTCATACCATTTTCATGCAAATGTTAATTTTTCTCTTTTTATTTCTGCAAGTATTATTTAGTGCACATGTATAATACATGTATGCCTACCCTGGCCTAAGTCCTTTTATTTTTAAGGCTTGGTGATTTCTGCCTACATGTATATATACTTGTAATTCATATATCCTATTATTTCCATTGATTGTTGCTTATTTTATCACACAGAAAACTGTGTACATGTTTGTGCACTGCCTTGTGCACATGTGCATGTTTTATACTTGGTGTCTGCAAATCAATTTCCTATTCCTATTTTTTTTTCAATGCAATTTCAAACAAATACAAACTAAATTAAATCATGAAATTACTCACAAAAATCAGGGTTATCACAAACGTATGCCGCTGTTGGGTCATAGTGTGAAGTTGAGATCAGTGGCAAGACAATGTTGATATATAATCCTAGATTGCCAACAATGTAGCCAATTGGCAAAACGAATTGCCAAAAATTTGTGGCACGACAATGTCATATATTTTTTAATATAAATTAACTTATGAATTATTGTATGTAAATATATATCTGTTTAAGTTTGAACCAAATTTTTGTTAATGATATATATATATAGTAGATTTGTTTTTAGTCGAATAGAAATTTTCTAAAGAGAAAAATAAATCCGTTACCTACTTTATTGATAAATATTTGTCAAGTAAGTATGTGAGAATGCTATGTATTTCAAAATGCATCTCGAAAAAAAATCAATCTTATAAAGATGCTAGTAATCTAATCCGAAAGAAATAAAATTCATTGGAAAAAAGGGAAAGAGAGAAGTGTTTATATAACAAGTTATGCTTATAAAAATAATGAGAGTTTGAAATAAAATGTCGTTTTGAAAAGAAAAGTAGTGGAAGTATAAATGATTTTTGAAAATATAAATGAGTTAAGGAAGAGATATTTTATATATAGGAAAATAGGCACATGGAAGAAGTTGCAAAAAAATTTAGTCTCATAGACAACAAGCTTGTTTTTTAGTCTGAAGAACACTTTTTAGTATAAACATAAAATGATAGTTGCAATTATCATTCTGTGATTTACACTAAAAAGTGTCTTTCAACCTAAAAAGCAAACTTCTTGTCTCTGAAACTAAATTTTTCTCCAACTTTTTTCCCGAGCCTAAAAACACATTTTATATAATAGTAAGATAAAATAAATTTTAAAGGTGAATTTTTCAAATATGAAGTTATAATGGAAATATAGTTCTAGCAATGAATTTATGACTTATTTAGTCCTTTTGATAATATTGTAATAGATTTGAAAAAAAAGTTGAAGTGTATAATTTGGTATAAGGAAGATATATGTGAAAATAAAATGGGTAATGAATTAAAATTGGTGTTAAAAATTTTAAAAGTGAATTTATATGTCGTGAAAAGTTTACGAATGATGGAAAATAGTATTTCAAACAATGTTTGGTGAACTGAAATACAAATTTTAGTCATTTTCTGAATTTATTGCGGAAAAAATTAATTCTTGGGAAAGGAAACTAAATCCATATATCAACCCTTATTTTACTTATCCGATGATCGTAAAATATTATTTTTAAATTCATATGAGGCAGTATGACTCTATAACTTTGGCAAACGCCTACAAGTGACATTTCCTATCTTTAGAATTTTATTAGATGATTTTACCCTTGAAGACTTGTAACTGCTATAACTTTCGATAGAAGCCGAATTAGCATCCGAGACCACTTCCATTGGAAAGATACGATGGTTTCTCTTTCTGTAGAGTGGTTATAATAGTGATTTGGACTTTCTAGCTTGGAGATATGACTGTTTGAAGATTGGTAGTTTTTGGAGTAACTAGTGGGTAAATAGTGAGTTTGGGGAGAGGCCCAATAATCCATTTTGGGTTTAAGGGTTAATATGGCTGTAACAGACATCCCCAAATCATTTCTATCATCTCCCAAGTAGATCTAAGCCACCATTAACTTATTCTTCATCCAAAACCTTCTCTTTTCTCCTCCAAATCAAGTCTAAATCATATATTTTGAGTAGATTAGCAAGGCATTCATTAGAGATCTTTATATCTACATTTTTGTGGAAGAAAAAACAGACCTTTGCTGTTCATTTTCTGATTTGCGTGCAAATCTCCATATTTTGAGTGTTTGGTGAGTGATTTATCATCTCTTGCCTTAATATATATATATATGTACTTGTAGGTTTTAACATGTTTTGGATCCAATTGTGAAGTTACAATTATGTTACATTGTCGTTTTAAAACCATATCTATAGAAAAAAAAGATGAATAAATGGATTTTTGGTGTTTTAGGCGTATCATTTAGATACGTCATTTCCTTAATATATGTTAGGCTATGCTGTAGGCACCTTGTATGATGATTACTATGATTGATTGTGTGATTTGCATGTATAAATGTTTTTTGATGAATGCGTGATGTTTGTTGTATGTTTGTATGGCTAAAAATGCTAATCAAAGCGAACTAAAGGTAGAAACCGTGAAACCGAACTTCGACAGATAGGCTCAAGGATGTTAGAGTTGAATCGATGCATATAGAAGGCATATAGGTCGAAGAATGGAGCATAGCGATAGACTTGACGTGAAATTTGGATTCGAAGAAGCTACAACGTTTTAGTTGGGTGGTTGGGGTGTTCTTTGGTTCTGTGGGGATTTTGTTCGGGCTTTGCTTTGGGTCGGTGTGAAGGAGGACCGGACAACAAGTACTGTCTAGTTGTGCTATGTTCGAGGATTGAACAAGATTTGCGGTCTAGTGTAGCTTCGTGGCTTGCTCGGCTATTTTATGGGGATGCTTCGATCTGATCCCAAAAAAGAATTTTGGTCCATGCTTTGGGGTTGCTTCAAGTCGAGAGGCGGGTTGCTTCAGGCCTTTGCCTGGGATGCTTCGGGCTTGGTTCGGGTATCACCGAACAGAGAATGGAAGTTGGAAATTTTTATCATGGCAAAGTGGTACTTTGAGGATTTCTTCCTGGCGTGTTCCAAAGGACTTGGAGGCGACGTGGAGTGAAGTAGGAAACTCCAAACAACTTAGCATGGCCTTGGACATTGTGCGCGACTAGTGAAGCAATAGCGTAGTGCTTCTATGAGATGATGACTTTGGAACTTTGGTACGATGGCAACATGACTTGAAATGGGTGTCTAGAGGCATTCTGAAGATGAGGACTCGATGTGGCGAGTGACTATGGCAACTACTGATGGACCGAAAGGACGAGTTCCGCGTGATAGCTCATAGAGTAGAACATAAGGTTATGATGCTTGTGAGTGGGACATAGTAGTCTATGTGTACCCAAGGTAATCTACCTGTACCCATATTGTTAGATGTCTGAGTGTGCCCAGTCCCTAGCCATCTGCATAGGCATGTTTTGAGCATTTGTGAGGTAGTTCTACTATTGGTATGTGTGTTAAGGGATCAATGGATAACTCTAAGGTGATGCTCATAATTGGGACATGTAGTCTATGTGTACTTAGGGTAGTCTGCATATACCTATATTTTGGACGTCTACGTATGTTCAGTCCCTAGCCATCTGCATAGGCAATGAGTTGAACATCTATAAGATTTACCATATATCTGAAGCACTTAAGTGAGAGATGCAAGGCTCTGTGATGGATGTTATGTTTATTGTGTGCCTAATAGGCTTTGTGATACCCCTGATACCCCATATTTTCCACTTTTAAGAGTAATTTAGCATATACCGTGTTTATGTGCTAACTCTTTGGATGCAAGGATAGGTCAGATATGACTATTCACACATTATACCCCTATTTACTATATATGACTTTTATAGTGTTTTAAGATGATGTATCTCTAAAACCCAAGGTTTTATGTTTTTCTTCTTATTATCTCGGGTACCCTTAATGAGTAGATTAGGGTTAGCAGGTCTGAATACGCATGGAGTTGTATGAAGTACACAGGAGGCTACGCTTTCATATGACATACATTATAGCTTACTATCGCTTATATTTAGCCGTGCGGTACCGTGGAGCTTTGCTAGTAATTGTGTTACTTGGAGACAACTCTAGAGTTTATTTTGGAAATTGTGATGTATAAACTGTATTATTTTTCTTTATATAACTATGATGAATCAATGTACTCTGATTGTTCTAGTTCACGTAGTTATATTCTACCTCGCGTGTTTTACATCTATTTGATTATTAAATTTTGTCCATGCGCTGTCAGATGATCTACATGTTTCGTGTTTCAATTTTTTTACTTTACACCCTTGGCTACTGTCCTACATCGGCTAGGTATCTCTATAGCGCATTATACATGTATATTGAGTATCGCTGGTGTAGGGTAGTTACCACATTTTGTATCCGAGCTTAGGTTGCGTAGACGACATAAGTTGAAACTTGGATCCATTAGAGATAAGGAAGGACCTATCGCCTTAGAATGGATCGACTGATATATGAGAGAGCACATTTGTTATATTTTAGTTTTCGAAACTGCATAGTAGGAGTATATAAGTCGCATTGCATCCACAGACACCACTTATTCCTTTTAGAGAGACTGATCATTCTTACTACAGTTTATAGGAATGAGCCGACTAAGGAGGAATGCTGCTAGGAACTCCATTTTTGGAGTTGAGGAGGGGGCAGGATCAAGGGCAGCTAATCCCGACTTGTAGAACATGTTCGCTGAGATGGTGCGAAACATGGCTCAAAATGCCTAAGTTGCTTCTATTGCGGCGGTTGGTGGTGGTGCTCCAGTGCAAGCGGCGAGGGCTAACTTTTCCAAACTAAACAAGGATTACTCTACTCTAGAAGGAAAATCATTTCTTGGAACAAAATCAGCCATCAAAGTGCAGGATTGGTTAGACTCCCACGAACGCATCTTTAAGGATATGGAGTTAGAGGATACGATGAAGAGGTACCTAGCCTCTAGACAACTTCAGGGAAGAGCTATAGGGTGGTGGAATGCCATTAAGATTACTACTCCTGAGGATCAGAATACTTGGGAGCAGTTGTTAACCGGCATCTTGGCCCGGTTACAAAACGACGGTTGAAGAAATTATCATTAGCACTAGACAAGATTCTGATCAAGGAGAGACTGGAGGTGGTAGCAAGTTGTCAGACCCACAATAAAGCAAGAGCATTCGGCCTGCCTGGCCTGGTGCGCAGATTCACCCACTATGGGCAGAGGCACCTTGCTCCTAAGCCCATGAAGGAAGTCCAACCCATCTTCCTCTATAAATAGAAGGGCAGGGGCACAATGAAATGGACCTTTTTTGGAGAACACTGGGGAGACTCTGCCATTTTTTATACTCTCCTCTTTTTAATTCAAACTTGTATTCAAGTCATCAATATATGGATTGTATCTGTATTCAACTACTTGTGAAAGAAATAAAGATCAAAACTCAAAGTGGACGTAGGCAATTACGCTGAACCACTATAAATCCGTTGTTCTTACTTTCTGCATTTAAATTAGCATATTCTTCCTTGTTTAATTTAACTTCATTACTTACATCTCTACACAATCTTTCTCAACGAGGTTAGTGACTAATTTTGGTGCTAACACTTTGGTGCTTTCACTAAGAATTGAATTCTCAGCTTGATTGGATCTCATCATCTACTAGTGGATTTCCATATTCGCGAGATAGATCCAGTTGTTTACTAGGAAACTTCCTATTCTACTCAGATTTGAAAGAAATCTAAAGGAAGCTGATAGTCGTATTTATAGAAACCAAGTCTATGTAAGATATGGGGACTAGGCGTTGAAGTTTGCAGTCATGTTGAATAGAGGCCGACCCCCCTCTGAAGCCAACTTAGCCGATCGTCCCAGAAAAGGAGTATGCCGACCGCTCCAGAAAAGGTGTATGCCCATCGCTCCAGAGAATTTCCCATGCCGAGCAGAATTCCCATGCCGAGCAGCATCCAGGCCGAGCAGAGCTCCCATGTCGAACGGAATTCCCATGCCGAGCAGCATCCAGGCCGAGCAGAGCTCCCATGCCGAACGGAATTTCCATGCCGAGCAGCATCCAGGCCGAGCAGAGCTCCCATGCCGAACAGAATTCCCATGCCGAGCAGCATTCCTATGCCGAACAACCTTGGCCGAACAGCTTTGGCCGAACCACTCCAGACCGATCCACTTTGGCCGAACAGCTTTGGCCGAACCACTCCAGGCCGAACCACTCTGGCCGAACAGTCTTGGCCGAACAGCTTTGGCCGAACCACTCCAGGCCGATCTACTGTGCCAAACAGCCTTGGCCGAACAGCTTTGGCCGAACCACTCCAGGCCGATCCACTTTGGCCGAACAGCCTTGGCCGAACAGCTTTGGCCGAACCACTCCACGCCGATCCATTCCACCGAACAGCCTTGGCCGAACAGCTTTGGCCGAACATACCTCTAGGCCGAACGCCCTTCCAGGCCGACCATAACTATAGGCCGAACGCCCTTCCAGGCCGACCATACCTCTAGGCCGAACACTCTTCCAGGCCGATCCATACCTCTATGCTGAGCACCTCTGTAATGCTGAACGGTATTGTATGCCGAACGACTCGGTTGTGCCGGACAAGAAAGAATGCTGAGCATCTCTGTAATGCCGAACGGTATTGTATGCCGAATGACTCAGTTGCGCCGAACGAGAACGAATGCCGAACACCTCTGGAATTAAGTTACACCGGTCACTTATACGAACCCTAGCCGCAGCGCAGTGCCTCCGGATAGTGAAATCAAAACTCAAGTTAATAAAGGAACATTCTATCCACTTCCTTGACATCCCATGATCGACCAGGGCAGAGAGGATCTAGCGGCAGCTTATGAACGACATCAAGGGAACGGACAAGCAACCGCTATTCAAACGGTACTCCCAAAGGTTGGAGAACATAGAGGATGTGACTCTAGCAAATGCCAAGATGACTCCAAGCACCATTCTTCGCTGACCCAGCACTTCGAATTTAGTGACTCCAAGCAAACCAATGTTTGGCTCTAAGCAATTTATTCCAAATACTAACAAGGGTATCATAATGATCACGTTTGAGGAAAGTCGACCTCCAAATATATTTTGGAAGCTAGTTAGCTAAAGAGCCTCCTACGACTATGGATCGTTTCTTTTACAAAATGAATCAGAACTAAAGTGAGGTGGAGTGGAGCATACTAAGAAAAATAACAATGAAGGCCCGTTGGCTAAGGATGTAGATCCCAGTAGCCGAAACAAGACTTTAGAATTCAGCTCATATGCTCTTTGAAAGGTTCAATTGACAACCTCTACTTGAAGACTCACGACTCGGAGTGGTACTGGAAACCAACCTCGAGAGAGTACACCAAAGTCTAAAGAAAATCAGGGGAATGTTGTATATTCCCAAATGCTCACTGATCCTAACACGGGCGATTACAAACATCTCCGAGGTATGATCGAAAAGATGACCTGGAAAGGAAAGCTTCAATAGTATGTACAAGTCCTGCAGAATGGCGGGCAGCGAATATCCGATGCCTATTAATAAAGGGCTATGATTATCAATTGGACGGTTGACGGCCAACATCCCTTTGAAAGGAGCCAGGGGCGGAGTCGAATAGCGAGCACACGATGCTGCTTCACATATCAATGAGATTTACCATAATCTTCTTTGAATTATTTCCATTTCCATCTCTATTTCAATTGTTCTATGAACTACGACTAGCTTGAACTAAACTACTTTCAAAACGATGCAGGTGTCCAGGTACTTAGATTTGGTTGCCAACCAATCTACGCAGACCATGATCGGACGTGTGGAGTTACATCTAGACGAGAATAATTCTATTGCTCATCATCAACCATATGCCTTTGATTTGGGGCTATGGATTAAATACAATGTACAACATCACGATGCACAGAGAGCTGAATTCCATCCTGCAAGTGGAATTTATTCAAGTAGAGAGCGGCTGCGATACGGCCAGCCACTCGCTAAGTGAAACTCGAGCTCGGGGGCAAGCCATCACATCAAGGTTAAAAATGGGTTGATACACGACGATCCTTCGCACAACTCCGTACTCCCAGAGTGTGAGACGGAGTATA
The DNA here is from genome assembly GCA_030737815.1 of Allium fistulosum. Classification (NCBI taxonomy): domain Eukaryota; kingdom Viridiplantae; phylum Streptophyta; class Magnoliopsida; order Asparagales; family Amaryllidaceae; genus Allium; species Allium fistulosum. The sequence goes on from CM060905.1 coordinate 928,959,804, forward strand.
AACATCTACTTAACTCTGTACTCCCAGAGTGAGAGACGGAGTATAAACATTGATCAACTCCGTACTCCCAGAGTGCGAGATGGAGTATAAACATTGATCAACTCTGTACTCCCAGAGTGCGAGACGGAGTATAAACATTGATCAACTCTGTACTCCCAGAGTGCGAGACGGAGTATAAACATTAATCAACTCCGTACTCCCAGAGTGCGAGACGGAGTATAAACATCTACTTAACTCCGTACTCCCAGAGTGCGAGACGGAGTATAAACATTAATCAACTCCGTACTCCCAGAGTGCGAGATGGAGTATAAACATTCGCTTAACTCTGTACTCCCAGAGTGCGAGACGGAGTATAAACATTAATCAACTCCGTATTTCTAGAGTGCGAGACGGAGTATAAACATCTACTCAACTCCGTACTCCCAGAGTGCGAGACGGAGTATAAACATACATCAACTCCATACTCATCCCCAAAAATGGGGGCAGAACCAAAGCAAAGCACGCTAGTTGAACATTTGTCTAAAAGAAGATTGCAACGAAACGATTAAAAGACGACTGTCAAGCAATCAACTGAACAGAAATATTCAGCATGAAAGACTGCGGTTTTTCAAAGCACGTCATGTTTACACAAGACGTCCTTTAGGGGGCAAATGTTATCCAGCCTTTTGGCAAGGCCGTGACACCAAGAACTTGATTAGAAACCAGTGACAGTTCATCTTGGAGATCGGTTACACAAAGGTTCACTATGGATATCGATGGATTTTGTCCGAGTCTGGATCGAGCCACGATTAACAAGACATAACAATCAAAGCCAGGGAAGCCAATGTTCCAAGTTTCAAGACGATCCGAGTTCGTATGCTCAACTTATGATCGATTCGAACAACCGACCATCCATCCATCAACCTCCACATTTGACTTGGAGACCTAAACTGCTTGGAATGAATATGGCCCGATCATCCACTCCAATCGAGTCATAGAACAAAGTTCGAAAAAATACCCCTCATGAAGCTCAGTGACGCCGGGATCCGTCTAAAGTGGACGTGATTTGATCATCTACACATCAAATCCTACCCTGAACATGAAAGGTTGTTCGAAAGCCCAACTTGAAGTAGCTATGGTAGACTGCGTACTCGCTAACCATCGCTGTCAATATATGGACACGACTACACCTTGGAACATATGCAACTTACTTTGTCTACTCAACAATCTATTATCCTTATTTTCTAGAAGGAGATACGGAGCAAATTGTAAGAGATTTGGCTATCTAACCCAACATGGATGTGATTCAACCATCTGCCATATACCTCCTTCCTTGACTTGATTGGAAGAGCTATAATCTGTCATATACCTCCTTCCTTGACTTGATTGGAAGAGCTATAATCACCAAGCGGACGAGAATCGATCGTCCATTTTTCAAATTCCGTCCCTCATCCTGGGGGGCAGAATCCCATTCCGTGAGCAAACGTGGTTCGATTGTTCATTCGACGACATTAGCCTCGATACAGTAGATGAATACAAATTAAAGAGTGGAAATACGACTGCTCTCAACTTAAACCTCCAAGTCCCCAGAGTGCGGACTGGAGTACTCTAAGTCCCTAGAGCGCGGACTAGAGTATAAACGACTCAAACCTCCATGTCCCCAGAGTGCGGACTGGAGTACTCTAAGTCCCTAGAGCGCAGACTAGAGTATAAATGACTAAAACCTCCAAGTCCCCAGAGTGCGGACTGGAGTACTCTAAGTCCCCAGAGCGCGGACTAGAGTATAAACGACTTAAACCTCCATGTCCCCAGAGTGCGGACTGGAGTACTCTAAGTCCCCAGAGCGCGAACTAGAGTATAAATGACTAAAACCTCCATGTCCCCAGAGTGCAGACTGGAGTACTCTAAGTCCCCAGAGCGCGGACTAGAGTATAAATGACTAAAACCTCCAAGTCCCCAGAGTGCGGACTGGAGTACTCTAAGTCCCTAGAGCGCGGACTAGAGTATAAACGACTTAAACCTCCATGTCCCCAGAGTGCGGACTGGAGTACTCTAAGTCCCTAGAGCGCGAACTAGAGTATAAATGACTAAAACCTCCAAGTCCCCAGAGTGCGGACTGGAGTACTCTAAGTCCCCAGAGCTCGGACTAGAGTATAAACGACTTAAACCTCCATGTCCCCAGAGTGCGGACTGGAGTACTCTAAGTCCCCAGAGCGCGAACTAGAGTATAAACAACTAAAACCTCCAAGTCCCCAGAGTGCGGACTGGAGTACTCTAAGTCCCCAGAGCGCGGACTAGAGTATAAACGACTTAAACCTCCAAGTCCCCAGAGTGCGGACTGAAGTACTCTAAGTCCCCAGAGCGCGGACTAGAGTATAAACGACTAAAACCTCCAAGTCCCCAGAGTGCGGACTGGAGTACTCTAAGTCCCCAGAGCGCGGACTAGAGTATAAATGACTAAAACCTCCAAGTCCCCAGAGTGCGGACTGGAGTACTCCAAATCCCCAGAGCGCGGACTAGAGTATAAACGACTAAAACCTCCAAGTCCCTAGAGTGCGGACTGGAGTACTCTAAGTCCCCAGAGCGCGGACTAGAGTATAAATGACTTAAACCTCCAAGTCCCCAGAGTGCGGACTAGAGTACTCTAACTCCCCAGAGTGCAGACTCGAATATAAGCGAATCGGATCTCCAAGTTCCCTGAATATGAACTATGACACAAATGACTTGAATTTGTTAAATCCCTGACATACGGGCTAAAAAGTATTCTAAGTGCTCGAAGCACAGAATGGAAGTTCAACGACTCCCGAAGAGTTTCCGAGTTATATGAAGATGGACTGAGAAGTCTATGTTACTCACGACTGCTTGGATTAAAATCACAATCACAAAGAAAACTGAACAATAAGAGTCTTTTGTAAGACAGAAAAAGGAACTAAACCTTATTCAAAAATGAGTTTCTATTAAAACCCCTCCAAAGTTTGGAGTCGACGTTCTATTTACAAGGACTAAGGAAATAGATGAAAATAATTACATGACTTAAAACTAACTCTCGTTGAACGAGGATAGTAATCACTTCTTGTGCTTCTTCAACTTCTTTCCAGACGGCTCCTCTACAGAGCATTTACCCTTGGTACTCTTCTTTGATAGAGTGGGTAGCAACTGAAGGAGTACGGGGGCCTTCCATGGGCTTGGACCCACCAGGAAGGATGACCTTCAACGGCTTGTTCAAAGGATCGTCCAAGTCCATAACTCGGGGCTCTACTATGACCTTGACCATCTCTTCCTTCTCTTTCTCGAGCCGCTCCTCCATGCTCAATTCGGATGTGTGCTCAGAGGCGCCTGTAATTTCTACTTCATAACCCCCGTCGGTAGGAGAGGAGGTTTCAGACTTGTCTTCATCAAGCGCTCCGATCACCTGAGCATCTGGACCAGAAGCCTCCCCTGCGTGAGTGGCTTCACTTGTTTTCTCCCTCACTTCCTTGGCGACATTGCTCCTCGGAGTGGGCTCGGGGTCAGAACGGCCTGCACAAAATCGTGGAAAACAAGCATTAGAATGCAATAGTCCTGCATAAAGAATAACGACTTTCGAAATCTTAAAGAGAATCTTAAAGAGAAGGATTATCTACCAGGTTTAGGCAAACTCTCAACCATCCAAGGGGTCTCACCCTCTGGAACGGGAGACAGAATGCGGACTAAAGTACTCTAAGTCCCTGAGTGCGGACTAGAGTATAAATGACTCAAAAACCTCTACGTCCCCAGAGTGTGGACTACAGTACTCTCAGTCCCCAAAGCATGGACTAGATTATAGACAACTTCAGAAAAATCCCTAAATCCCAGAAGCGGACCAGATTACTCTAAGTTCCCAGAGTGCGAACTAGAGTATAAACGAGTTGACAAAAATCTCTGCGTCTCGAACTGTGGACTAAAGCATAAACCGTTCGACAAATCTCTAAGTCCCCGGAGCGTGGACTGAAGCATGAACACAAATTGGGCGCGAGTCAACCGGAGGGAGAATAACACTAAGTCACCAGAATGCAGAGTGGTGTATAAACATCGATAAATAGACGAGTGGATCCCGACCATTTTCTATTCCGTAAACTTCGGCCTGGAATCGACAGGAGGATTTTTAACCCGCTGAGGATGGAGTTCGACCATCCAACTAGTGACCTGGCTAAATCAATGCTGGGGGCAGGGGTACAAAACACTAAAAAGCCGAATACGACAGCTTACTATAGCCCTAGCATGGCGTTCTTTATAACTTGAGGCAGCGACTGCAGGGAGGCCTCAATACAGAACCAATCGAAACGGCATCCAAAGTACGAGCAACCTACTATATCATACCTCAGACCAAGGGCCAATACCGATCCGCACCAAGCACATACGAATGTGACTCGGATGTTTGTTTTTTGAAAAACTATGACCCCCAGAGTATGGAAAGGAGGGTAAACCACGGATACTTGGTCAAAAATTCTCCATCACCCTCGTTCGATTCGTCAGGAGGAGTATGAAACTGGATGAGCATAACCCGACTGCATTTGTAGCCAACTTTACCCCGAGATCTGATTACAGAGCATGAACCAAAGTGGATGTGGATGACCACCCACTGTCCAAATTACGCCCTAAAACTTACGTGGCATCGAAGTATTCCTCTTGGAATGAAAAACCATGATAAAATCCAAGATAGGCGAGACCTAGTCTCCCATCGACTGACATGATCCCATAATTCAACGGGAAAGAGAGTAAAGCTAAAGTGGGCGTGGCTGGCCTTCCTACTTATCGGTATATGCCCCAGACCTGGGGGCACGAGCGAGAAGCAAGATGAATGTGAACCGACTATTCACCAATCACCCCTATGTCTTTGGAGTTTAGGTGAAAACATAAACATAGCTAGGACGAGACTCAACCGTCCATGCAGTACATTTATCAACCCGAGACTGGGAGAAGACGTATGGTCATCCAAAAACTGGATACGATAGCTCAGTATTAAAACTTATATATAGTGCTTACAGCTACTCAAGGCAACGACCGAAAGGATGCCTAGAGATGGAATCATTAAATCGATGCCAAAGCTTGTGGGCAACTGACTGTCACTCCGACCCGTAGGGCGAGTGAAGGATCATGAATGCATTGAATAGAAAATGCGTTACTCGAATATACAAGCAAATTCAAACTCATAGCAAGATCCAGCTATGCAGTTGCACGCAACTCGAGGCTGGCCCCTACTCGACATTTCCTTCAACGTGCTTTTAAGCCTGATCTTTGGCCATTTGCAGATAATTAATTAGAGCATTCAGAGCCTTTCATTATTTGACTTAACAACTCATGACAAGACTCTAGGATTCGCCAGAGTAACCATCAACATTGACCGTCCCAACCATATTTCACATTGAATGTTATGCAAAATAGTTACATCTTTACTCAAAGAATCTGGGATGGCACCTACTAAGCTGACGGTCGACATTACAACCAGCCATGGCGACCCTTTCCGGGTGCTGAATATCGGATTACAGCTCAGTGCAGTGATGATAATAGAATTAGTTGGATTTTTCTGAATAAATGATGATATGTTCCCTTGGACCCATTCTGACATGCATATGTGATTTCATTAACTATCGCGGGCCATGCATTGGATATCAACCCGAAGCTACAAAAGCTAGCACAATCCTATTGATTTCATCATGAAAGCTCCACTCTTACTTTTAGGCTCACCCCATCAACGTTTATGCCTACCAGCCGTTGCGACATGGCATACAATGACCTGAGACGTCTAAAAGACTACTTAAATAGAATATCGAACTAAGCTAATTCGATATCACTTATTTCCCACGAAGGGCTATCCAAGGACGGAAATTAGCAGACCTCACACCCAAATTCACTACCTCAGATGACTACTCGAAGAGTAGCAGAGAACCAACCATGAGATGGAAAATGTACGTGGATGGAGCATCCAATGATCAGTGTTATGGCATAGGAGTCATGATAATGACTCCTGAGGAACGATCAATCTGCTACGTCCTAAAACTCGATTTACCTGTAACAAACAACGATGCTTAGTATGAAGCCTTGACTGCCAGCCTCAAACTTGCTAGAGGATTTGAAGTGAAAACTTTACATATCTTTTGTGATTCTTGATTGGTAGTATACAAATTTAAGGAAGTTGATCTTGCTAGGGGGCATTGTCTTGCTCCTTATCTCGGCCAAGTCCAAGAGCTACTAAACGACTTCACGTATTACATCATTACACACGTACTCAGCGAACAAAATGAAAAGGTGTCATGGTTGACTCCTATCAAAGACTATCTACAATGAGGAATTCTTACTAAACGGAGGAATGGAAAACGACAGATCCTCCTCAAAGCTTCACGCCAAATCATCTAAGAATAAGTTGTGTGTCAAAAGGAGTCTATCCATCCCCATGCTTTGGCATATCGCCCATGATGATATCTTGAGCAAATTCTATGAAGAAGAATGCGGTAATAACATCAGGGGGAAAACCATGATAAAGAAGATACTCTGCTACAGGTATTACTGGCCAACTATCAACCCAGAAGCGGTTGATCATGCTAGACAATGTGACGAGTGCAAGATGTTTGCAAAAAATCCGGGAACCCCACCGATGGAAATTATTCAAATGGCTAGTTCATAGCCGTTTGCCACTTGGGGGCACTGAAATCATCTTTTTGTCGATCCTAAACGTTGTGCGAAATACACCATCATAGCAGTTGATTACGTCACCAAATGGGCAGATGAAGAGCTCTTAACCACGACCAAGATGAAGAAAATAATCAACTTCTTTATCCGTAACGTCATATGTCCTTATGACCTTCCATGATCCATTATAACTGCAAATGGACAGGTTGAAGCTGTGAACAAAATCATAGAGTCTGTACTGAAGAGAGGTTTGGAAAACTCCTCAAGTGTCTGATTGCAACCCTTATTTCACAGAAAATACAAACAAGGAATCGCGATTGAATTACAATTAAACTGGATGGAGTTGGCGATGACTTATGAGCATATAAAACACATCCGAGAGCCAATGGCAAGAACATGTACCCGAACGTGCATGTGTACATCCGAAAAAGTTCGACTTCTTGAAATCAACAGAAATTGAATTCTCACTAAGGGTTATTAAGAGAAGACTAGATCATATAGCCAAAGCTTATTAGCTCTGCAGAATCAGACACGGATGGCCACTAATGAACTACAACCCTGGATTTATAATATTGGGAATCGACCAAGCATCACGATGACCAAAGAAGGATACAACACCTTGGGAGGATAAATTGGAGGATAATGACTATTCAAGAAACATGGTGGATTTCTTTCTGAAGACAAGGAATACTCGCTGATTCAAAGCGTGTTGTGTTGCTTCACACGACACACTTTGGGGGGCAAGTGTTAACCGGCATCTTGGCCCGGTTACAAAACGACGGTTGAAGAAATTATCATTAGCACTAGACAAGATTCTGATCAAGGAGAGACTAGAGGTGGTAGCAAGTTGTCAGGCCCACAATAAAGCAAGAGCATTCGGCCTGCCTGGCCTGGTGCGTAGATTCACCCACTATGGGTAGAGGCACCTTGCTCCTAAGCCCATGAAGGAAGTCCAACCCATCTTCCTCTATAAATAGAAGGGCAGGGGCACAATGAAATGGACCTTTTTTGGAGAACACTGGGGAGACTCTGCCATTTTTTTATACTCTCCTCTTTTTAATTCAAACTTGTATTCAAGTCATCAATATATGGATTGTATCTGTATTCAACTACTTGTGAAAGAAATAAAGATCAAAACTCAAAGTGGACGTAGGCAATTACGCTGAACCACTATAAATCCGGTGTTCTTACTTTCTGCATTTAAATTAGCATATTCTTCCTTGTTTAATTTAACTTCATCACATACATCTCTACACAATCTTTCTCAACGAGGTTAGTGACCAATTTTGGTGCTAACAGCAGTTTAAAGCGAGATTTGAAGAGAAGTATATACCAACTGCTCAAAAATCGATCCTTATTAGGGAATTTGCTAATTTCAAGCAGTGTGATATGTCTATGTCAGAGTACATAGCCGAATTTGATGTGTTGTCGAAGCAGTCTATCTTTTATCGATACTCTGCTCAAGAAGAATGAGATGTTTATCATGGGCTTGGATGATTATCTTGGAGAGAAACTAGTAGGGCATATCGATAAGACCTTTGAGAGGCTAGTGGAGAAGACTCATCGACATGAGAGACTATATCCTAAGCCCAAGTCAATTGTTGCTCCTAAGGATGAGCCAAAGCTGCAAGCTAGTGGGGGAGGAAAGAGGAAGTTGGACAACAACAAGAAGATGAAGTTGGACAACAACAAGAAGATGAAGCTTTAGAATGGTGGCCAGAAGAAGGGCAAATGGGATCCTACATGCTATAACTTTGGACAGAGGAGCCATCTTAGAAAAATTTGCAGAAACAAGAAGAAAGGATGTTTTAACTACAACAAGCCAGGGCATATGAATAAGGATTTCCTAGAGCCATTGAGAAACCAGTAGGTTGTGTTTGCTTATGCTTTGAACGTTGTTCCAGCTTCGTCGAGTGCTCCATCGGCGAAGGAGAAGGGGAAGAGTGCTATTATACAGGGTATGCTTTCTATGTTTGATATACATTTGCATGTTTTATTTGATATTAGGGCTTCACATTCTTTCATATCTAGTGATCTGGTAGATAGATTGGGATTGAAACCTGAGATAGTTAATAGATCTTTGATTGTTACAAACCTTGTTGAAGGATTGACTAGCCTATGCATGGTTTGTCGAGACCTAGCCTTATCGAGTCATGGATGTTTGTTTGTTTGTGATTACTTTATTTTGGGTTTCATGGGGTTTGGTATTATCTTAGGGATAGACTGGCTGAGGAAGTATGTAGTAATGGTGGATTGCGAGAGGCTGTTGGTGACAGTTGGGGCTGTGAAGTGGCGGACATTAGTGATTAGTTGCCTGTTGGAGGATGGAGTTATGGCAACCTTTCTATATTCACTCAAGATTCCACGGATGAGTTGTTGTTTGTGCCTACCATGAGAGAGTATTCGAATGTGCTCAAGGATGTGACCGGATTACCTCCACATTGAGAGATTGAGTTCCTCGTAGAGCTAGTGAAGGATGCTAGGCCGATAGTTATGCCCTTGGGGCCTACAACACCCAGAGAGCAGAAGGAGTTGGAGGTGCAAGTAAATGACCTGTTGAGGCGAAGGTTCATTTGTAGTAGCATATCTAAGTGGGACACACCTGTTGTATTCGCCACTAAGGCGGATGACTCTCTAAGATTTTGTGTAGATTATCATGAACTGAATAAAATGACGAAGAAGATCAAGTACCCACTCCTATGTATTGATGACCAATCAGCTCCATGGTGCGAGGGTGTTCTCTCAGTTGGACCTTGGGATGGGGTTTCAATAACTAAGAGTGGCAAAGGAGAGTGTGTTGATCACTGCGTTTCATATGTCATCTAGATTATATCTGTGGTTGGTTATGCCATTCGGGCTAACCAACACACTAGCATACTTTGTCGATCCTATGAACCGTGCTTTCAAGGATCAACTAAACAATTTTATACTTGTGTTCTTAGACGATATCCTTGTTTACTCAAGGATGGATGAAGAACATTAGGAGTATTTGAGGATTATGCTCGAGGTGTTGAGGAGGCACAGATTGAAGGCAAAATTTTCGAAGTGTCACTTCTGGAGGAGAAAAGTGCGATTTCTAGGTCACGTTGTTTTTGAGCAGGGTATTGTTATAGATTTTGCGAAGGTGGCAGCAGTATAGGACTGGGATAGAACCAAGACCTCTACAGACGTGAGAAGTTTCCTTGGATTGGTAGGATATTATAGACGTTTTATCAAGGACTTCTTTAAGGTAGCAGCACCATTAACCAACTTGACGAAAAAGAATTAGATTTTTATTTGGGACCGAAGTGCCAACATGCATTTGTAGGTTTGAAGGAGAGGTTGACGGTCACACCAGTGTTAGTCTTTCCAAGTGGGAATGAGAAGCTGACAGTATATATAGACGTATGTGGTACTGGACTAGGTGCGGTGTTGATGCAGAGAGGAAAGGTTGTCGCCTATGCTGGTTGACAGCTGAAACCGCACCAGAGGAGGTATCTAACTCATGATTTGGAGTTGGCGGCGATAGTATTTGCTTTGAAGATATGGAGGAATTATTTTCTTGGGGAGAGGTTCAAATTGTATACGGACCACAAGTCGTTGAAGTATCTATTCTCCCAGAAGGACTACAACGTTCGTCAACAGCGATGGTTAGAGTTCTTAGCCTCCTATGACTTTGACATTTCCTACACCCTCAGCAAGGAAAATGTAGTTTCTGATGCTTTGAGTAGGAGACATGCCAGCTTGGAGGCAATGTTCCTAGAGTGGAAGTGGTTGGAGTTTATCGCTTGCTATGATTTTAGACCACGAGGTGAGCTAGAGTTAGAAGTGTTGGCCAGCTTGACTATCAGACCTACTCTAATTGAGTGGATCGGTACTAGTCAGAGGCAAGATGCTAGACTAGCGGAGATCATGGCGAAGATAGAAGAAGGAGTAGAGTCTGAGGAGGTGAAGCAGTACAGGCTCGACCGTGATGGTTGGCTCCGGAAGGATGAGAGATTTTTCGTTCCTGATGTCGATGGGTTAAGGGATAAGGTGCTATGAGAGTGCCATCATTCGAGATTGACTATACATCCCAGCGGAAGTACAATGTACCATGATATGATGCATACATTTTATTTGGAAGGGATGAAGAAGGACATTAGGACATTCATCTCAAAGTGCATGAACTGTTAGTTGGTAAAGGCAGAGTAGTAGAAGCCGAGTGGGTTGCTGCAACCACTCGAGATTCCCGAGTGGAAATGCGAACAAGTTTCGATGGACTTCATTGATGGATTGTCGAGGTCCAAAGAAGGGTATGATTGCATTTGGGTCATAGTCGATAGGTTGACGAAGAGTGCACAATTCATACCTGTCAAGTTTAGTAGAACGACATCCAAATTGGTTTAGTTATATGTAAAATGGGTTGTGCGATTCCATGGTATGCTGAAGAGCATTGTGAGCAACCAAGACCCTTTATTCACTAGTGGGTTTTGGAAGAGCTTACAAGAGGCATTGGGGATGGAGCTACATATCAGTATAGCTTATCACCCATAAACAGATGGTCATACCAGGAGGATGAATTATATATTGGAGGATTTCTTAGGACCTGCATTCTTGATTTCGGTGGCTCACGGGATGATCATTTACATTTGGTAGAGTTCACATACAACAACGGTTGTCATTAGTCCAGCATCGGTATGGCACCATTTGAGGCATTGTATGACTGGCCGTGCAATGCTCCTTTATATTGTTGGGAAGCGGGTGAAAAATTGATACTTGGGCCAGATATGATTAATGAGACTTCGAAGAAGATCGAGATCATTCAGCAACGAATGAAATCTGCTTTGGATAGATAAAAAAGCTACGGTGATAGGAGAAGACGTGACTTAGAGTTCTCTGTTGGTAATACAGTCCTTTTCAAGATCTCTCCGTTGAAGAATGTTGTTCGATTCAATACCAAAGGGAAATTGGCATCGAGATTTGTTGGTCCTTTTCAAATACGTGAGAGGATTGAAAGCCTGGCTTATAGAGTCGACTTACCTCATAAATTGATAGGCATGCACAACGTATTCCACGTCTCTCACTTGTGAAAGTATGTGCACGGCTCAGGCATGATAGTTGAACCCAATCTACTTGATCATTTCGAGATTGAACTAGAAGCTTCAAAACCTCGTAGGCCTATTTGTATCGTTGGACATGATACGAAGTGGCTTAGAAGGAAGACGGTAGAACTAGTGAAGGTTCAGTGGAGTGAGAGCGAAGGTGGTTGTACTTGGGAGATAGAGTGAGCGTGAGGACCACTTATCCTGAGCTCTTTACTTGGTGAATCTTATGTTTATCGCACTTACTTTCACTTTCGATATCATATAGGGTAGCTTAGTATCCTACATACTTGGGTTGGTGTAGATATTATTTCCTGCTTCTGTGTGCATGTTTGATGTTTGATATGTTTGATCGTAAATGCTAGGTATATGGAGTAGCTATGCTTGATTTTACCTTGTTGTGTTGGGGATTTCAAGGGCGAAATTTCTAAAAGAGAGAGAGAGAGAGTGTAACGACCTATATTATACATATAGGAGGATCGTAAAATATCATTTTTAAATTCATATGAGGTCGTATGACTCTATAACTTTGAGAAATGTCTACCGGTGACATTTCTTATCTTTAGAATTTTATCGGACAATTTTATCCCTGAAAAGTTGTAACAGATATAAGTTTTGATTGAAGCCGACTTAGCATCCAAGACCACTTCCAATGGAAAGATGTGATGGTTTCTCTTTTCGTATAGTGGTCATAATAGCGATTTTAGACGTTCTGGCTAAGAGGTATGGCTGTTTGAAGATTAGTAGTTTTTGAAGTAGTTTAGTGGATAACTAGTGTGTTTGGGGAGAGGCTTGAAACACCCCATCTCTATACCTATACTATCCAAGAGTATTACAAAGTAATACCGTCAATTAATACGGAGAATAAGACTATATGGGGTACACACATGAATATTCCCTTGGACTAACACTGGTACGTACTTAAACATCAAATAAATATCTCACATATACATACACAGTATCTGTACAAAGAAATAAACTTATATGTCTCCAAGAAATAACAATACATAATACATAATAACATATAGAGAACATGGAGTCAATCGCAATGATAATATATATAATCTAGAGTACAGTTTGAATATAAATATTTCAATGTAATATGATAAATAGTCTATATACAACTTAATGTCATACATATATAAATAATCAATATCTTATTAATAACATACAACATCCTAATATATAATTCTTCTAAGCCCACTAAAACGAATGATGGTCATGTCATCCCTGTACCTAAAATATACTGAGAATTCACTATACTTTGGACATATATCACAGGTATAATCTCATCTCCTCATATCTATCCATCAGAAAGTCTCATGATGGGAAATTATGGTGCGACAGACATGAAGTCCCAAGTAGAGTCATATAGATAATAACAATATGCGGCACCTGGCCCACATCAATGCTATAGTAAGGTGTATCAATCGTATATGCCAATCCATCACTCCATTAGTACCAGAAGGGAGGCTTATAACACCAAGCAAGCTTCAGAGATACTAAGTCTCTACCGTCTTTAGTTACCTCTCAGTCATCGTGACACGTATCCACAGGCGGGCTCGTCAACGCAAGGACTTTAAGTCATGACACTACAAATGCTCCTATAAGTAATAGATTGCTGGCCTAGATGACATATGAGCATATGCACAAAGAAAAAGAACTAAGCTAAATATATATATATATATATATATATATATATATATTCGGAGCTCCATAAATATAGATTGTCATGGACCTGGGGAGCGACCCCACGATCAAGTCGTCAGGGTGGATACTGGACATCTGGTCCTCTCCAACAAACATAATAGGAGTACATCGTAATAGTGGCATATAGAATCAATACATATAAACCCGAAGTCTGACTAACTATAGGAACAGAGCCATATATCACTGTGTATCACCTCACACTATCTACTCTATTCCCGTCATGTGCGTGTGATCTACTTACAATGAATAAATGAATAAATATCACTACAGCATCCCATACCACTATGTGATTCTTAGACGTTTATTCAGTGCTTATAAACTATACTCAATCTACTCGATATTTTATATAACGAGTCCAAAGAATAACTGGAGAAATATTACCAAATTCCCTATCCCAAAAGGTATTATAACTCGGTTTATTCAGATTTCTCACTACACATAATTGAATATCACAAAATCAAATAGAAGGATGTCATCACCATATCATATCAAAATTTCCAATCAAATCAATATCAACGGTGAATTACTCATATCATAAAAATCAGTAGGAGATGAGAAATCAGAAGTACAGTGCAAAATCACATTAATCAAGTATATATATAAATATATATTCACAAAGAATATTTTATCTAAGTTTATTATATATGAGTAATACTTTAAATATACTTGAAATCTTGATTAATAATAATTACTTTTTAAAATTAAATAAATAGATATATATATATATATATATATATATATAGACACACACACACACACACTTTGAATAACTTATATTTATTTCTAACTATAGATATAATTCAAAATCTTCACATAATATTCAACTACTTAAAATAAAACATTTTCCTTTAAATTAAACCATATTGGAAATTCTTATATTCTAGAAGGAGATTTTTTTATTCAAAACATATCTAAAATCATTTAATTATTTTATAGAAAGATTTCTATATTTACTAAGGTTTAAAAGCTCTTCCAATAATATTTTCAATAAACTTTATAATAAAAATCACTTAAAATAGTATTATTATATATATTTTTACATATTTTATAAAGTAGCAATTTATTACATATTTCCTTTAAAACAATTTCCAACTTATGATATATAATAATATTAATTTCAAAAAGAAAATCACTTCACAATCATTACAATAACCATAAATATAAATATATATCACGTGACCTGAGTCGAGTTCCATCAAACTCCGATCATATATAAAATTTCACACATCGACATATAAATAACTATTTAGTTTAATTCAAAAACGGCCATAGTTCCGTTGGTAAATCAACACATCTGACTAACACATTCGACCCATTATCACAACATCATCCATATCAACCAAATTCATTACAATACCAAACAAACAAACAATTCAACCAAGCTATGTATGTAACTATCGAGATGAATAAATATACCACAAGAGATAACTACATATAGTTGTGAGTGAGAAAAACTCATCGAATGATGATCGCACACTCAAGCTACCCAACATTTCATCCTTCAATACGCCATCATCAGCCACCTCCACAACGCTGCCCCGACATTATAACCATTATCAATTCCAATTCACAATTCAGCCACACCTCCACACTCAAATTAACCTCCAATCGCTTGCCTACACAGATCATCCGCTGCCCGAACGCCAGCTGAGCCACTCTAAGTCGCGGCCTCAAATACACAACCCGCCCCTCATCAATCGTTAGGCACACTCGCACCAAAGCCAACTCGTGAGTTCTCCTACCTCAGTCGTGTAATGGACCACACGCGAGCATAACGTAACCAACTACATGCCTAGTGACGTCGATCGTCGCTGAACTTCATACCCCGATCGTGATTTTTATTTTTTTTATTTTTTTTCATGGGATCGATTTGGGGAAACTTCCTTGCGCGATTTATTTCAAAAATTCTGGAGGAGAGACTACATATGAAATTGAATTAGAATATGGGTTGGTTTGGGAAAAGAAGTAAAGAACAGAAGAAAATAGATTTGGACTTCGGGCCTTATTTTTAATTTGAATTTAATTTTAATTATTCTCCTTCACTTTTAAATTTGAATTTTAATCCATGAATAATTTTCAATTCAATATAAATTGATTTACACTTCATTCTACGAAATATAATTTGTTAATTACATAATTTTTTCATTTCAATATTTGTTTATTTCTATACAATTATTTATTAAAACATTTTATTTGAGTTTAATATATTATCAGAAATGAATTTAGTAATTTAATTCAATTTATTAAATAAAATCTCTTATTAAATAGCATTTATTTCAGCAAACATGTATTCTCTCATAGCTCTAGTGAAGTTGGCAGGGGTTCCCTACTCCACAGTTGAGGAAGAGGGTTTGAGCCCTGACAGCTACACTTTAGCAGCTTGTAATTTGTGGAGGCATGTAATAATCCCCTAAAAATGAGTTGAAAATCTCAAAATCAAAATGTGCCTCTATGAGAGCCTAGCTAAAAAGGGGGGTTGTTGGGGGCGGGCCTACGAAATTCCCTAGCTCTACTCTTCAGAGCAGGGTTTTATAAAAAAATGGTTATTAAAATCAAATTCAAACGTTTTATTTTAATTAAATTGATTCATTATTACGACATAGAAAGTAGGGTTGTTACAGACTCCCTTTTAAATGAATTGCTTCCTTGCAATTCCTATATAAGAAGAATCTCTAACAACTCCTATAACGAAGATGATAATCACTTCGTTAGCTAATGTGATATACGAATAACATCCTCATATAAAGATTTATATAACATATAAACATAATTATCATACTATATGCATCCATAGCGGTAAATAAATTCTCTTTATGAAATATATAATTTACATTACATTTGTGTTGTTTATTACATCAAATTTTGTTTTAAAGATTTGTATTTTAACTCATATTCGATT
This sequence comes from Allium fistulosum, assembly GCA_030737815.1. NCBI lineage: Eukaryota > Viridiplantae > Streptophyta > Magnoliopsida > Asparagales > Amaryllidaceae > Allium > Allium fistulosum. The sequence goes on from CM060905.1 coordinate 928,976,103, forward strand.
AAGTTCTTAAATATTTTCTAAGTGCTGAAATTATGAAAAATTTCGGCAAAGTCTCTTATGTTCGGATCGCGTTTCAAAAATTAAAACAGACAATATAAGCCTTAAATGAGGTCCTCTATATCTGGGACTTCCCGCATGGGGTATAATAATCAATACACACACATTTATATAATATATACCATCATAAGCATAATATATACCTTCTTTTTGCAATTTTATTATTTTTAGCAAGAAAAGATTTTTCCCTTCTTTTAGCAGCATACTTGAAGCGAGTGATCTTTATTTAATCCATTAGTAGCTTTCCGATACCTATAAGAAGCTCAAACATTAAATTCGAATCAAATTATAACATTTTTACTAATGATTCCTATGGTGTGCCATGTTCATGCTAACTTTTAAAGGTCAAAACATTAAAATTTAAGGTAGCAAGTAAAAGTAATGTAGTAGCGCATTCAATGTAGTTTCCGAAACATCTTACGGATCTTGAATACACTAAGTATGTTAAGAGTTATGGCATTTTTAACATAGGAAGACAAACTGGATTTTACAAAAATTCTCAGGCCAGCGAGATACTTTCTCGTTTTTTGCCTAATAAACGGTGAAATTTCACATCGCATTTTAAAGAAAAGTTATTCCTAACTTCCATATCTTTCCAAGGAATGCTTACTCATCGAAAATGGATCATTGGAATGAGAGTTATCCCCAAAACGGTAGAGTGTATAGGTTTAGTTTTTTTATGTAATAAATAGCAAGAATGGTTTAACATTTATCAGTACCCAAGCATTCATAAAGACTTATGTAATAAGTACTCTGGATCATGCATTTCATTAAATACTTATTAAGCGTTAATGCTTCAGTCTTTAATAGGAAGATAGTATATGTTTATGTGATATTGTCAACCAAATTTTAATGGAAAAACACATGAGAGAATTCTCTAAGCATGTACATAATAATCACTGAACACTAAACGAAAGAAATGAAAGATCAATAATTGGCAGGCAAGTCAACCTAAGAATGATGAGATTTGTAGACACAAAGTCCACAATGAATTTTTTTAAAGAAATAGATTGGTCGTCAGGAACAGACATAATTGAAAATGACATCTTGCATACGGCTCAACCCTTAAATCCATTATAAACTATAAACATAAGTGAAGCTTTTGAGGTGTGGGAATAATTAATTATTACCTAACTAGGTCATATTAATAAACACGATTTAACCTTTTTTTCCATTCTACTTTATTTATCCCATTACATTCATATATTCATTTACTATTTTATCTGATGAATTTTTATGCGTGAATCATTAATCACTTTTGTTTTAGCTGCCATGAACATATAAAGTTTCTTATTGAAGGGTATTGCTTCATTTGTAAACTGCATAACTTATTGAAATAAAAATAATCAATTTCTTGATGCTATAAATACAACAAGGTTCAGATATTGTTTATTTCAAAAGCTAATGCAGGTTATATGATTTATTCCATGAAAATTATTTATATTTAGGTTCAACAATTTTATGGAGAATAATATAATAAGAAATATTAATTTATGTTTCTTTCTATCGAACTTTATTATTACATTCCACATTTCAAACTATGAATGGATTGGGCAATCGTCGAACTTCCTTGAAAATATTATTTTCAATATTATTCAAAATATTATTATTATTATTATGATCATTATTTAAAATATTGTATTTTTTCCGAAACATTGTATTCACTTTCAAAACATCTTATATATATACTTTTTTTTTCAAATTGTTGTACTTTTTTTTAAAATATAATTTTCTTTTTAAAAGATTGTGTCAAAATGTCTCATCCTAGTATTTAGGAATCCTATTGATAATGATGGCCAAACGTACGGACTAGAATTCTTAATCCACAAAACGGACAAGTTAATACAACTTCATTTTAGAAATATCCATAAGTATCACTTGTTCAAATTATTTAATATACTTGTTCAATAAATCTTTTGCTTATTCGATTTAATTTTTTTAACTCAATACTATACTTATAATATATATACTTCTTGAAAATTTTCTTTTTATACATGACTTCCAAATTCACATAATACAAATATATGCGTACAGGAACAACCTTTATTTCTATCAATCCTTTGATAATTTCAAACAATTTCAAACAACCTTTAAATACACACAAATTTCAAAAATAAATCCAATACCAACAATTCCAAATAGCCAAACAAACATAAAAGACTAAAATGAATATACTCAGCGGGAACTAATAAATAGATTTTCCGTTGCACACTCTGATAAAAATCATATCAAACCATAACAACAATATCAAACCAAACACCGCAATGCACTATTAAACCATCCAAAATCATAAATACACATGCTACTAGTTGGACTAACTCCTTTCATCCTTGCAATTCCAACTATCTATATTTCATACTTAAAGAAAAAGAAACTAGTTATATATAAATACATATATTTGTAATATCACAAATACGTCCCTTGATGATTACCCCAATAGTCATTATATATATATATATATAAAATCCCTTAATACAGGGAATTCCTAACACATCCAAGGGTCGGGGAATCTTAGTCTTATCTAAGGTCTCGACTCTTATCTCTAATATATGAGGTATTGCTCTGAACCTTGCTCTGATACCAAACTGAAACACCCCACCTCTATACCCATACTATCCAAGAGTATTACAGAGTAATACTGTTAGATAATATGGAGAATGAGGTTATATGTTCTACACACGTGAATATTCTCTTGGACTAACATTGGTACATATTTAAACATCAAATAAATATATCACCTATACATACACACTATCAGTACAAAGCAATAATATGTCTCCAGGATAAAACAATACACAATAATATATAGAGAACACAGAGTCAATCGCAGCGATAATATATAATAGAACATATAATCTAGAGTACAATTTGAATTCAAATATATCGATAGAATATGATAAATAGTCTATATACAACTCAATGTCAAACATGTACAAAGAATCAATATCTTATAAATAACATACAACATCCTAATATAGTATATATATAAATATCAATATCTTTAAAATCACATTAATCAAGTATATATATAAATATATATTCATAAAGAATATTTTTATCTAAGTTTGTTATAGATGAATAATACTTTAAAAATACTTGAAATCTTGATTAATATAATTACTTGTTTTAAATTAAATATATATATACACACTTTGAATAACTTATATTTATTTCTAACTATAAATATAATTCAAAGTCTTCAAATAATATTTGACTAATTAAAATAAAACATTGTTCTTCAAATTAAACAATATTGGAAATTCTTATATTCTAGAAAGAGATTTTATTTATTTATTCAAAACATATCCAAAATCATTAAATTATTTTATAAAAAGATTTCTATATTTTACTAAGGTTTGAAAGCTCTTTCAATAATATTTTTAATAAACTTTATAATAAAAATCACTTGAAACAATATTATTATATTTTTTTACATTTTTTTATAAAATAGCAATATATTACATGTTTCCTTTAAAATAATTTCTAACTTATGATATGTTATAATATTAATTTCAAAAAGAAAATCACTCCATAAACATCACAATAACCATCGATATAAATGTATATCACGTGACCCCGGTCGAGTTCCATCGAACTCTGGTCATACATAAAATTTAACACATCGACATATAAATAACTGTTTAGTTCAATTCACAAATGGTCAGAGTTCTGTTTGTAAATCAACACATCTGACTAACACATTTGACCCATTATCACAACATCAACCATATCAACCAAATTCATCACAATACCAAATAAATAATTCAACCAAGCTATGTATATAACTATTAGGATGAATAAATATATCGCAGGTGATAAATATATATAATTACGAGTGAGAAAAAATCATCGAACGATGATCGCACACTCAAGCTACCCAGCATTTCAGCCTTCAGTATGTCATCATTAGCCACCTCTACAACGCTGCCTCACCATTATACATAATGACCCGACTTTTCGACCCTCGAGTGTCAACACCTAATACATCCACATTACTCGTGCGTCGAGCACCCAAGTGCCGAAAAGACATAAAGTTGGGGTAAAATAAAAAAAAAGAAGAATAGAACAAGAAAAGAAGAATACAATATCAAAATCTCACTGGGGAAAGGTAATACATAATATCAAAGGAATAGTACAAAGGGTTACTCTAAATACAGAAATATCAGAGTTACTAAAAGCTAAGTACTATCATCAATCTGGATAGTTATAACTACATGTCCTCATAATACTGATACATATAATACAGAAATGCAGCGGCAATAAGAATACCACGGAAGGTAATCGTCTAGCTCTTCTCCATAAGCTCCAAAGCATCCGTGGCTAAATCGAGAAACATACACGGGGCCGACTCAAGCATTATAAGAAAATAACACACGGATCAGTCTGGTAAACTAGCATGAGAAACTCAAGAAATAAGAGTGATATATAATGGTAAACATTGAGACCGTATGAATTCCTATAATGGTTTTCCCCTCAAAGAAAGCAACCATTCATTATGTTTAACATATAGTGATATGATAGATAATTTCTAGAGTATAACACATAAATCATATCAAATGGCTGCTGTGTGAACACTATAACAATAATAAGTATACAATCAATACCGCTAAGGCGCGTTCGCATAGTGGATTTTTCATGGAGATCTCCTCGGATCGAGCCAAATCCGAACTCCTGCACAAGGATTAGAGATATCCTTCCGAGTAATGTACATCTCTAGGGAATTTGTTATAGGAAACACATAGCTCGCCCATGCCCAGAAAATCATGGTTTTGAATGCATCACCCCCGAATGCATATCTATAAGTAATACTAGGTGGAGTAGCCTACACTCTTGGGATTGGTAAAATGCTACGTTCCCTTTGGCTATGCATCCTATCTTTAGTTTTAGTCATTTCCGATGTTAAGGTTACGTTTGGCATCTTTCACTCGAGTCTTCATCACTCGGACAGAACAAGAATCCCCAAATGGATTCCTACATCTCAAATAGATCACGAATTACTACATGGATTCGAGCATCTCAAATAGATCTCGAACCTCCACATAGGTTCCCCGCATAAGTCGTTTGACAAATGCTAATGTTGCCCTCTCTCTTGGAATACTCCTTAAGATAGACAGTCCCACATAATAGCATCATTTGAAATGTTAACGCTGACCTCTCCCTTGGACTTAACCTTAGGATTGACAGTTCAACTCTATAACATTTCACTTCACATCCGCTTCCAAAACATAGAACTCATATACTAGTTTTGAAGTGGTATTTTTTAAGTAAAACACTCACTGATTTCGTTCTCTTCAAAACTAATTCGATGAATATTTGGCAAAATCAATTCCGATTCATTCAAAAGTAAGTGAAAGCTAGAGACGTTTCATACCAATGCTCCTCCCCGGGGGTTCCCATTAATATTCACGAAGCCTTTCGATAAGTTAAGTCATATTTGGTCAAGTTCGTTAATCAACTAATCGATTATCTAGTCAAAAATAATTGCATATACAAATCACGATTTGTATGCTTAACTCGTTTCCGACTGTTATTCCGCCTTTTGGCAAGGCCGTAACACCAAGGAATTGACTAGTAACCAGTGACGGCCCATCCCAGAGATCAGTTATATACGGGCTCACTACGGATATCGATGAATTTTGTCCGAGCTCGGATCGAGCCAAAATTGGTAGGACATGACAAGCTAAGCCATGAGAGCCAACGTTTCAAATCTCAAGACAATCTGAGTTCGTATGCTCAAGTTATGAGCGATACAAGATTGGATGAAAATCAATTGCCGGTCAACTCGCTCCTTCGACTCGCTTCGCAACACTCAGGAGAAGCCAACTTCGACTCGCTCCACGTCCCTCAGGGCTGCTCTCTTCGACTCGCTCCAGTTTGAAACCATCGAAAGTGCACACTTCGACTCGCTCCGCTCAAACAACTGTTCGACTCCATCAACTTCGACTCCACTGCTCAAACCTCCCAGGACGCCCCATTTTGACTCGCTTGACCAATGCTTGTTTCGACTCGCTCGACCAATGCTTGCTTCGATTCGCTCGACCAAGTGCTTACTTCGACTCGCTCGATCTGGGAACACTTCGACTCGCTCAATCAGTGAGCAGTTCGACTCACTCGAAGCAACATCCAGGACAGAGTAAGAATCAAGTGCCACATCATCGAGTCGAACGGAAGCGATTCGAAGGAAACAGCCTACCGGAAACTCCATTTCGTATCGATCATATCTCCCAATCTACAAGTCCAAATGCTATGAAATTTTCACAGAAGACTATGTGCATGCTAAAGAACGTCCACGCCAAATTTCGACTCCATTGGATGAAATCTTGATCGAGTCGAAATCTGTTCGTGTCGATCACGGATCGGACCGAAACTTCACGGGCTTGGGCATGCGGGCCTGGTCACGTGCCAGAGATGGTCTTTCGAGATCTGAGCAAAATACCAGCCTCCTACACCTATAAATAGACCCCGAAGGCCAACAAAAAAGGGATTCTTCTTCCTCTTTGAGATCTCCAACGCCCGGACTCCGCCAGATCCAGATCTGGACTCAATTGCTACTGCCACAAATGAAATTCACTGCTGCAAATCACAATTGACTACTGTAAATCACTGAATTCACTTGTAAACGCAAAAGAAAGATTAATAAAGCAAACTACTTCGTAGTGGACGTAGGCTATACGCCGAACCACTCTAAATTCTTGTGTCTCCTTGCACTTTAATTATTCTCATTCCTGAAATTTGGAGTTTTTGTTAGATAATTCCTCTTTTTTCATTTAATTTCTTCACTTTATCTCTTCAAAGACTTCCGAAGAGTGTTGTGCCCAATTTTGGTACAAACACTTTAGAGCTTTCATTGAGAAAACCAATTTCTCTCCTGCTCTTTGGATCTCCTATCTATATTGGATTGCATAAATCTAAGAAGAAGATCCATCTAGAACTTTGAAGCCCTTCCATTCTATTTAGATTTGCATCAGATCTAGGAAAGGACTTTCATCTCCTCACCATGGTGAGCACACGTACCACTTCTACAGCTGCTGATCAAGGAGCTCGGGACCGACAAAATCCCGTGCAATCGCCTCCATCCAACCAAAATGCTACTGGACCTCCAAATCCATCAGGCCCAATCACTAGACAAGAATTCCAGACATTGCTTCAAGAGTTGACCCAAAGTCGACAACAGCTAGCGGAACAACTACGCGCCAACACGGAGTTGACTAACCAGCTAAATCGCCAAAGGCGAAGAAGATCCAGAAGAGACCAAGGTTCTCACTCTTCCACAGAAAGTTCTGCCTCCTCCGATGGCCAAACTAGATCCACACGTCCACGGCTAGGTGTAAGATACACCCAAGCCACAGAACTCCAACCTGCTTCGAACCTTGGGCAACCTTGAGCTGGACCATCCGCCAGTCTTCGCACAGAACCTTCAACTCGAGGAGGAGCTGCTCCTTATCATGTTACCGACAACATTGCTACTACCACCACTGCCGGACGAGGAGGTGACGCTAGAAACCAAGCTGATCCTCAACGTAGCCAACGAGAGCAGACTCCTGAGCCTTATGTCCCTGAGGATGTTGAACCAAGGAGGCGAGGCACGGACCGTCGATCGCGTCCGGTCCAGACTCGCGCTGTGGAACCCGACCACACCTTGGCACAACATGCTCCAAGTGTCCGAACACCAGATATACCAACGATGATCCGCCAAATGATCTGTAAAAGTCAGGGTCGCTCTAATGACGACTGGGGAATCTCCCGAAGTCATACCCCTTTCACCGATGATGTTTTATATGGTGAACCACCTCAGCACTTCAGGATGCCAGCTTTTCCAGTTTACGAAGGGAGTTCTGATCCCAATCAACACATCCTGAAATACGAATGGCTGATGAATGCTGCTAGAGCTGATGACGCAGTAAAGTGCCGTAGTTTCCCCATTTCCCTAGGGGGGATCGCTACCATGTGGTTCACTCGTTTGCCACCGCGATCCATCTCTAACTTTGACCAGATGGCCACCAAGTTTGTCGAATAATTCCGTATGCATGTGGCGAGGCCAAAGGACGTTAACACTCTGTTTAGTGTTACGCAAGCTCCTGGAGAAACTCTTAGACGGTACTTGGAGCGATTCTATGCTGCGTGTGCAGAAATAAGCAATCCCAACGATAACTCTATCCTGATGGCTCTGACTAAGGGGATTGATGCTGATTCCGAGTTCAGAAGTTGGTTAGCTGGGAAACCACCTGCGTCATTGGACCGTTTCTATTCCAAGGCAGCCCAATTCTTGAGAATGGAGGATGCGAAACAGTCTAGGAAACAGGATGATGCGGGGCCCAACATCGAAGGTATCCAGAGTAACGTCGCTGTTAAACAGTCCGGGGATAATTCTGGAAAAATTCAGTTGAACGTCCCGAATAAATAGAATCAGCAGAGGGACAATAGAAACCAGAACAAAAAACGCGATCAGGATCGTGGACCACGGCGTAGAGCTTCCATGTACGATAATTACACTCCATTGAACACGTCATTGGAAAATGTGTATTTGCAAACCTGCAATACCATGCAGTATAAGAAGCCTGCCCCGAAACCACCAACTGAAAGATAAATCCAAACAGGAAAGTTCTGTAGATTCCATGAGAGTTATGTCCACAACACCAATGAGTGTCGTCACTTACAAGACCTCATTGAAAAACTGATACGTGAGCGGAAGTTGGATTAGTATGTACGGGCGCCGCAATCCGGTGGTGTGGGCCCATCAAATCAGAATCGTGCACCGAACCAGGAAAGACAGAAAGAACCCGCTCGTGCGAACGGAAGGTTGGTCATCAATACAATAAGTGGTGGTCCTCACCCAGCAGATCGAAGCTGGAAGGAAATGGAGTCGTATGCCAGTTCTATCAGGCATGCGGACTTCGAGTGTTGCAGTAGTTTTGATGAGGGGGCTCCGGCCAAGCAACAGAAAACGATGACGGATGACATCGTGTTCAGGAGCAGAGACGCTGATAAAATCGAAGCTCCCACTATCGATCCATTGGTCATCTCAGCACAAGTAGGTCCCGCTTGGATAAAAAGGATCTTAGTTGACAGTGGAAGCTCTGTGAATATTTTGTTCAAGCGAGCTTATGATCAAATGAAGATGGAAGCCGTAGACTTGAAGCCTTGTCAATCTCGAGTCCATGGTTTCAACGGAAGTGCCATAATACCCACTGGGATGGTGGAACTGCAGTAGAGTTGGGAGTCGGAGAACGTCGGAGAGTACGGATGTTGCAGTTCATCGTTTTGGACATAGACTCCCCTTACAATGCTTTCTTGGGCCGACCGGCCCTCGCTGAATTCAGAATAGCCATTGCCCCATGGTGTTTGACCTTAAAATTTCCCACTGATCATGGAATAGGAATCGTTCAGGGAGATCAGGCCACTACCAGAGCCTGTTATGTTGCTGAGCTGCGGGAGGCGCAGCGAAAGGAGAAGGGAAAGGGCGTAGAGGAATCTCTCTGCGTCCGTTTCGCCGATAATTGACAATTAACGCCCGGGCCCAGGCCCGGGCACCCCAGCCAATTCCTCAAGGATCTTGACCCGAGAGAAACTGAAGACGAAGGAGAATCTAAAGAAAGTCAAGCATCCCCAGCTGAATTGACGATTGACGTCCCAATTGACAATAACGATGATTCGAAAATAATAAAGATTGGATCTCAGCTAAGCCAGCAAACTCAAGAGGATTTGGTTGAATTTCTACGGGCAAATCTTGAAGTATTTGCCTGGACACATTCTGATATGTGTGGGATCTCGCCGGACATCGCGAGCCACACTCTGAACATTGACCCGCGGCATGTCCTGGTCAAACAAAAAAGACGCGGTATGGATCCAGAGAGATCTGCCGCCCTTAAAGAGGAAGTAGAAAAGCTTGAAGCGAACGAATTCATTCGAGATGCACTATATCCGGAATGGGTGTCGAATCCCGTGCTCATTCGAAAGCCGAATGGAAAGTGGAGAACATGTGTCGATTATTCCGATCTGAATAAAGCATGTCCCAAAGACAGTTTCCCACTTCCCAGAATTGATCAACTAGTAGATTCGACAGCTGGGCATGAACTCTTATCCTTCATGGACGCGTACTCTAGTTACAATCAGATACCGATGCATTTACCCGATCAGGAACATACCAGCTTCGTGACCAACCTGGGACTTTACTGCTACAAGGTTATGCCATTCGGACTCAAGAATGCCGGAGCTACTTATCAGCGATTGGTCAATCGGATGTTTGCCGATCAAATCGGGAAAACAATGGAAGTATATGTCGACGACATGCTTGTGAAGTCACGACTCTCCACCGACCATGTAAAAGACCTGGAAACTATGTTCAACATACTTTGGGAATACAAGATGAAGCTCAACCCACTGAAATGTCACTTTGGAGTTGCATTCGGAAAGTTCCTTGGGTTCATGGTTAACGCCCGAGGAATCGAAGCCAATTTCGAAAAGATTTGGGCAATCAGAAATCTTGAAACTCCTAAAACTATAAAGCAAGTCCAAAGTCTCAATGGAAAGGTAGCGGCATTGAGCAGGTTCATTTCAAAGTCCACTGACAAATGCATTCCCTTCTTCGATCTGATCCGAAAAGGGAAACAAAACTTTGAATGGACCATGGAGTGTGAAGGCGCTTTCCAAGCACTAGTTCAACATCTATCCACACCACCAATACTGTCAAAGCCTATTGATCATGAGAAGTTGTATGCATACTTGGCGATATCAGAAAACGCTATCAGCACTGCCTTGGTTTGAGAAGAAGACGGGATACAGAAGCCAGTATACTACGTCAGCAAACGATTGACCGGTGCTAAAAGGAACTATCCAAAGTTGGAGAAGTTGGCTTACTGCCTTGTAATCGTATCAAGAAAACTCCAACCGTATTTTCAAGCACATCCTATAGTTGTCTACACCGACCAGCCGTTACGACAGGTCCTTTCACGGCCTGAGACGTCTGGTAGGATACTTAAGTGGAACATCGAACTGAGTCAGTTTGATATTACTTACACTCCAAGACGAGCAATACAAGGACAAGTCCTCGCTGATTTCATAGCTGAATTCACCGTTCCAGAGGACTTGCCCGAAACCAGTAAATCCCCCAAATGTGTTTGGAAGCTGTATACCGATGGGGCATCAAACGACTGGTGTTCGGGCGCTGGTGTTGTACTCGAAACCCCCGAAGGTCGATCTATATGCTACGCTTTGAAATTTGACTTTCATGCAACCAATAATGAAGCTGAATACGAAGCCCTCTTAGCTGGCTTGAAACTCGCCAAAGATCTGAAAATCATCGCTGTGAAAGTTTATTGTGATTCACAATTGGTTGTATGTCAAGTACGGGGAGAGTATCATGCAAGAGATCGAAGGTTGGCTGCTTATTTAGCTCGAGTTCTGGAAGTACTGAGTTAGTTCTATTACTATGCCATTTATTGTATACCTCGGGAGCGCAACCAAAAGGCCGATTCATTGGCAAAGCTAGCCAGCACAGGTGAAGCTCAACAGATGGGACTCGTTCCCGTAGAAACGCTATCTTCCCCCAGTATCGACCGGACAGAAATAAACCGGGTATGCGAAATCATTCCCGAAAAGGATTCATGGATGACCCCACTCCGAAATTACATTGAGCACGGAACCCTGCCGGAGCGCAGGAGTGAAAAAAGACAGGTCCTTCGAAAGGCCTCAAGATTTACCATCCAGAATGGACTCATGTACAGAAGGGGGTACTCAGTTCCCCTACTCCGATGTATCGCTCACGATGAAATTAACAAGTGTTACGCGATGTGCATGAGGGAGAATGTGGCGATCACATCGGGGGGCAAGCACTTGCCAAGAAAATACTTCGCTATGGATATTACTGGCCTACCGTGAATCGCGATGCGTTGGACTATGCAAAGAAATGTGATAGGTGCCATAAATATGCCCGAATCCTTAGGGCTCCTCCTACTGATATAACGCAAATGGTGAGCCCATGGCCGTTCGCAATGTGGGGCATCGACATCATCGGTGCTCTACCTCTGGCAAAAGGTGGTGCGAAGTACGCCATCGTCGCGGTTGATTACTTTATGAAGTGGGCTAAAGCCGAAGCTCTCGCTACCATTACAACGAAGAAAGTAATCAACTTTGTGGTTTGTAACATCATCTGTCGATTCGGTCTCCCACACACCATTATTACGGACAACGGAACCCAATTCGACAGTGTTGAATTCAAAGATTTCTGCAAATGATTTCACATCCAGAAGAAATTCTCCACAGTTGCACACCCTCAAGCAAACGGACAGGTCGAATCAATTAATAAAGTCATAAAGTCCATCCTGAAGAAACGACTAGAAAAGGTTGGGGCAAGTGGGTCGATGAACTTCCTATGGCTCTATGGGCTTACCGAACAACCCACAAGACTGCGACCGGCCACACTCTGTTCTCTCTTTCTTACGGTTCAGAGGCCGTTATTCCAGTCGAGCTAGAAGTACCTTCTCATCGTCTGACATACTATGATCCAAAGACAAATGTTATATTACTTGCTGAATCTCTTGATCTACTGGATGAGAAGCGTGAAGAGGCTGATTTGAGGGCAACTGCGCACCGAAGTCGAGTCGCCCGATTGTACAACGCCAAGGTCCGTCCGCGAACGTTCGAACTAGGCGATCTCGTCTTAAAAAGAATCTATCTGGTTCCTTCACATATGAAGCCGATGTGGGAAGGACCGTATGTTATTGAACGAAGGCTCGGAGATGGCACATTCAAGTTATCGACCGTCGACGGTCTTACCCTGCCAAGGGCTTGGAATAGCGAGAGCCTTCGCCGCTATTACACCTGACAGGCTATCTTTATCCATTTAGTTTACTTTCCTTTTTTGCAATTTGTTTATGCATTTCGAAATTAGAACTTGTAATAAGGCAACTGACTTTGCCATACTTTCTTATTTAAGCAATAAAATGCAACCTCTTCGAGCCAGAGCTGTGTTTTACTTGAAATACTTCATATGACCATCACTATGCACAGAGAGCTAAGTCTCATCATACGGTGGGATTTATTCAAATAGAGAGTGGCTGCGATGCAACCAATCACTCCCTAAGTGAAACCCGAGCTCGGGGGTAAGCCATCACATCAAAGTCAAAAAAGGGATTGATACGCGACAATCCTTCATCAACTCCGAACTCCCAGAGCGCAAGTCGGAGTATAAACATTCAACTCCGTATTCCCAGAGTGCGAAGCGGAGTATAAACATTCAACTCCGTATTCCCAGAGTGCGAAGTGGAGTATAAACATTCAACTCCTAACTCCCAGAGCGCGAGTCGGAGTATAAACATCCAACTCCGTATTCCCAGAGTGTGAAGCGGAGTATAAACATTCAACTCCGTATTCCCAGAGTGCGAAGCGGAGTATAAACATTCAACTCCGAACTCCAAGAGCGCGAGTCGGAGTATAAACATCCAACTCCGTATACCCAGAGTGCGAAGCAGAGTATAAACATTCAACTCCGAACTCCCAGAGCGCGAGTCGGAGTATAAACATCCAATGCCGTATTCTCAGAGTGCGAAGCGGAGTATAAACATTCAACTTCGTATACCCAGAGTGCGAAGCAGAGTATAAACATCAACTCCGTATTCCCAGAGAGCAAAGCGGAGTATAAACATTCAACTCTGTATTCCCAGAGTGCGACGCGGAGTATAAACATTCAACTCCGTATACCCAGAGTGCGAAGCGGAGTATAAACATTCAACTCCGTATTCCCAGAGTGCGAAGCGGAGTATAAACATCAACTCCGTATTCCCAGAGAGCGAAGCGGAGTATAAACATTCAACTCCGTATTCCCAGAGTGCGAAACGGAGTACAAACATTCAACTCCGTATACCCAGAGTGCGAAGCGGAGTATAAACATTCAACTCCGAACTCCCAGAGCGCGAGTCGGAGTATAAACATCAACTCCGAACTCCCGGAGCGTGAGCCGGAGTATAAACATCAGCTCCGAATTTCCAAAGTGCAAGTCGGAGCGTAGACGTCGACTCCATATTCCCAGAATGCAGAACGAAGCCTAAACACCAACTTCAAGTTCCCGAAGCATGGATCGAAATATAATTATCAACTCCAAACTCCCGGAGCGCGAGTCGGAGTACAAATGCCATTTCCAAATCCCCAGACAACGGGCATATGATTGAAACTCAAGCCAGCGTGACCAACTGCCAGTAAACAAATGAGGATCCCCAGAGTACAGATATGATCGTCAACGATCAGACAAGCGCGAATAAACCGCTCGATCCCTGTCTGCCTTAAACGCCCATCCAACGGCACTAGACTCGGCATGCTAGGAGAAAAGGGCAATCGCTGACTGATGTTTTACAACATGCCACCAATACTGGGGGGCAAGACTTAAGCATCAACCATTGACTGAAGCAATGCGATGTCAAAATTCGACTCATTTCCCAGTCGCAAACCATGTCCACAATACCCGAACTTGGCGAACAGAAACAAACTTCATTCGGAAACTGAAACTTCACAAGTGCAGTCCAGACACTGAAACACTTAGACAAATACACAATGACAAAAAAGAAGTCAAAAAAGAAAAGTTTCATTTCTATTGATTATAGAAGAAGTTCATGTACAAGTTTCCAAAAAATTCCTACTAGCAGGGGCCGAACCCGCATCTATACACGGCTAACAAAATGCAAATCGAAATACACCGGGAGAGCATGCCTAATCTTTCTTTTTCCATAGCTTCCTCCTCGGTGTGGACACGCTGGAGCCATCGCCATTCTTCCTTTTCGAGCCTTTGCTTTTCGGCGGTTGGTCCTCATGCAAGGGCATTATGTCAACGTCCTCCTCCGAACTCGTGTGAATAAGAATGCTCCTTACGGGCGGAGTCGGAGGAACGGGATCAATTACAGAAGGTGGAATGGCAGGCTGGTGAGAAAGACAGTACCACCAAAAGACATCATTTCGAGCGGGGCAGGTCCCGATGCTGCCATCCCACCTCCAAAGCTACCGCCATAAGCCGCTGCTGCCAGTTCAGCGTCAATCTGAGCAAACATCTCCTCTTCGGTTACTTCTCGAGCCCCGCTGGGGGCATCAGCAGTCGGCATTGAAGAGCTTGTAGCAGGATTAGTTCCGCTCATAACAGATGACAAGTCAGCGCGAGGATCGCCGTGGCGGCGAAAGAGTTCATCCATCAACAGCTCGTCGAACGCGATCATACCTCCCTGCAGATCGTCAAGCGGGGCAGTTGTACTCATGGTGGTTGCCTCGGTCACGTTAGCCTCCTGCATTTGATATGGTTCTTGGGTGGCTAGAGGTATGGCCGGTGCAGCATCGATCACTGGACAAAGAATAAAAGGACTGTTAGGACTTAACTCGATCGAAGATTCCGATATAAGAGAGGTAGAATGTTCAGAATACCTTCCTCAGTTCGACTTGTAGACGGCAGGGTGGCATCAGTAACTTGCGCAGCAGTCGATGACATCTGCGGCTGATCCGGATTGTAAGCAGGAACAGCCTGGGGATCAACCGCAGACGAGGATTCGGGCTGGGTTGACACGGGAACTTCGAGACTTGCTTCGTGATGGTCAACTCCAGAACCCTCTCCCACTTCAAAGTGCTGGGCGCCAAGTTTTTCTTTCTCACGCAGAATCATCGACTCGTGGAGAATCTTCTTTTCATCATTAGTCAGAATGCGATTCTCAAGTTTGAATTCATCTACGGACTCGCCCTGGTGCGCCTCTTTCTCCTCCTCAACCAATCGGCTCCAAGCATTGTGGACATGCGTCGAAAAGTCATCGAGCCAGGCTAGGCCCCTGTGCCTCAGCACGTTAGCATTGTAAACAACAAGGAGGTCTTCGATGTCGGCCTCTAGCCTGGACTCGGTCAGCTTCACCCTTTCCTCGACCTCAGTCTCCACCTTCTGGACTTTGGCCACCGCCGCATCCCATTCATCCCTGAGCAGAACAGCTTGTTCACACGCCTCCTGGGCTGCGTTGTTCGTGTCGTCTTTCTCCTTGGCCATATCATCAAATTTGGCCTTGAGTTCATTAAGCTCCTTGACCGCCGCGTCCCGCTCAGCAATGACTTTAGTGTTCCGGTGGCCCATCTCCTCTACCAGGGCAACATGTGTCTGCCCCAACCTCTCCATCTCCGCCTTCGCCTCGTCGGCCCTTTTAACGGCCTCCATCTCAGATTTCCGAGAAGACTCGGACTCAGCGGAGAGTACCTGAATAATCCGATCCCTTCTTGCAAGCTCGGTCTCCATCTTCTCGAGCGCTTTGGCCCGCTCAAAGGCCACTTTGGAAGCTTTCTCAACAGCCTTTGCCCACTCCCGGTACTGAGTATATATGTCGTGAACGAAGTCGTGCACCGTGTTTTCCACCCCTGAGGGGATTCTCTTTAAGTGTGGTGGGAAGACATAACCGTCGAAACAGATATTCGGAAAGTCCTTCCTCATCTGAGCCAACTTAAGAGCTCCTTCCCCTGTGGGTTCGCTAGGGACCTGCTCAGTAATCATAGAGGCCGTGGTCTCGACTCTCTGAAGATGAGTTTCGGACCTGGAAGCGTGAGAAGATGGCCTATGACGAGGAGCCTCTGGTGGATTTGAAGTTTGAACAAGGAGAGGAGACGGAAGTCTAGGAGGAGGAGAGCCTGATCTGGATCGATGTCTATACTCTCTATCACGCCCATACCTATCCTGGTTAGAGTATTCGCGATCGCGATCTCTATCTGAATCCCTCCTGCGGGAATCATAGTAACCAGAAGCTTTTCGGGCTGAACGGAGATTCCCAAGCATCGATCCCCTTCCAGCATTGTACCTGAAAATGATAAACGAAGAAGGAGTTAGTAACTTCCTAAGTCGGACGAAGTACAGTTGTGAATCATGTAGTGTAGTGAAGTGTATGCATGTGCAATCCCCCGACCAACCGGAAATGTCGGCCGCACTCGTAGCAAGCGACCCGCTCGGTTCATGAACACTATCGAGCTCCTCCATCCCGACGTCGTGTTGAGACGACACAAAGTCCGAAATCGGAACATCGGCAAGTCCCTAAAAAAGATTCCCAACCGGCGGGGGAGAAGCCTCCGCAATTCTAATCCCCTGGAAAGGTAGAGACACGACCACAGATTTAAATCACTTAGATTTAGGACATTTCTGAGCAACAGCCTTGCCTTTTCTCTTTCCTCTGGAATCTTGAACATCGGAAGGAGACCCGGCTGGGAGCTCAGTATCGGTGGGCGTTCTTTCTGGATCAACTTCTTCGGTGATCACGACTGCAGGCGCCTTGCGCTTCACGCGTTTCTTCGGGACCACCCTATGTATCCCTTCTAGATGTATGCTTTGTTTCCGTTCTATCAGCCCGACAGCCCTCAAATTCCTGTCGGTCAGGACTAAGTCTGTGCACCTCTCTTCACCCGGAAACGCTTGAAGAATCCGAACAAGCTCTCTGAAGTATCCGCCATCGGGACGAGAGATTGCGGCTACAGGAAAGGAAAAGTATGTCAGTTTTGAAGTCAGTTACTAGTATCTCAATGATTCGAGAGAGAAATGGCAACATTTACGTCTATCCAACCACCGCCTAGCAAATCCAAGGGGGCACCGAATGTAGAACCATTCAGTTTTGTAGTAACTTAACCTTCCCCAGGAGCCCAGTACAATGTGGCAGCTTCTGACCGCCTCCAGGAAGGTGAAAGAGGGGTTGTCTCCACGGCTCTTGACGTTGAATAAATATCTGATTTCGATCGGCTTCGGTGGTCGAAAGAGGATCTCCATAAACAGGACAAAGGTGATGTTCAACAAGGCATGCCCGTTGGGATGTAGCCGAGAAGGAGCTATGCCAAGAAATGATAACATCTCTCTTATATATTCATTGAAGGGAGGGAGTGTCCCCGCTGTGCAAGCGTGACGGTTGAAAGCAGTAAACCCCTCCGGGGGATTATGTGGCCTATCTGTTGGCCCAGGAAGTAGCACGTCATCCAGCGATAAACCATGCCTTAAGCAAATCCATCCTAACATATCTTCGGAGATACCCGATGGCACGGAATCTGTTGGATTGAGAATAAACCGAGCACCCGGACGCTCATTCAGAGCTGGCTCTATGACTTCGGCTTCGATAACTGGTATCTCTATGGTTGGAGGAATAGAACTTGGGAGTTCCGGCTGCTGAGAACTTGAAGGATCCATAACTAGCTAGCTTATAAAAAATCATTGTTAAACTGACAAATAACACCCGTGCATCCCCCAGTGTAAAGTGTGTGAGCGTGTTGTGCAGTGCAGTACTGTATATTATTTGGGAAGATCAACCGGATTAAGGAAAACGTGTAAACCACGAGACATCGGAATTCAGTCTGAAGGACCGTCATTGCTGACCGTCACAACCATGCCATCCAGTTATTAGCTATCAGTCCGAGTTAAAATGTGTTACTATTTTAGTTAGTTCCAGTTTCATCGACGAACTTCAATAGGCAATCAGGTGTGCGGCGAAAAAATTAAGTCCAGTTAAACAAATCTGAAGCTCGTCGGAGTTGAGTGGTCAAAGGCACTAGAATTTTCGATATCGTCGAAATTAAATCAATGGTCAATCATCAAAATTTCAAGTTCAAGACAATCAATCCGGTTCAAGTTCGAAATGTTCACTAAGGCGCGAGTTCGAATCAATTGTTCAGGGTGCGCAGTTCGACTCGGTTCAAAGCCCCGCGTTTCGACTCGCTTCGAAGCCTCTGCTTCGACTCGGCTCAAAGCCTCGCGTTTCGACTCGCTTCGAAGCCTCTGCTTCGACTCGGTCCAAAGCCACGCGCTTCGACTCGCTTCGAAGCCTCTGCTTCGACTCGATCCAAAACCCCTGTTCGACTCGATAGAAAACTACGCAGTTCGACTCGATTCCAAGGCATTCCACTTCGAACCGTTCCAAGGTCACTATTTTGACTCGATCAAAAGGCGAACTTTTCGACTCGATCCAGGGCCATTGTTTTGAGTCCATCAAACACAACCCCTTCATATCGATCCACAGATGCCAAGCGTTCGACTCAATGCGGAGCTCCACCATCGATCGATACGAAGGCCTCCGCCTCATCATCTCGAAACCCCTGCTCCAGATCAACACGAAGCTAAGGCCAAGGGCTTTTCGATCGATCGCGACACTGATGGGTTTGGTGTTAAGAATCGAGTCTCCTCGTTTACGTGTAGATTCGCTTATTGGATTACCTAAATTTGTTAATTGGTTCGAGTAATTGAAGATGTAAATCAGTTCGAGGACGAGTGTGTTTTTTCTTCTTTGCTTTCTCTATTCTCAAAGCGATATGAAGGAGAGGCAGGAAAACGAAAAGTAAAAAGTGAAAAAATGGCTAAGTACGAAGTATTTATATGGACTCGAAAGCAAAAGGAAGAAACGTTTCGTATCCAGTGGGTTCGAGCGCACGTTTCGACTCTGTTTTCAGTGCATCGATGCGAAGCTCCCCTTCGTATCACTTGACTTCGACTTCGTCTCCAGTGCAGTCAAGCGAACAATTCAAATCCATTAGGGAAGTTTATTTCGACTCGCTTCGTTTCTACTCGCTCAGCTCACAGCCATCAGGGAAGTTTACTCCGACTCATTCCAATTTGACTCGTTCAGTTCGTGTTCATCATCGAGTCGAACAAGCACGTCGTATCCACCGAACCCTACGTCTATCGATGCAAAATTCCTGTTCGTGTCCATATTTTCCAACTCCTTCACTAGAGCATCGATACAAACAATTCAAATCCATCGAATCATGGCTTCTAGAGGCCAACTCCGTCAACTCGACATACTTACTTCGCATCCATAAATCTAATAAAAATCATCTTCGATGTTTCAACCCTTCACATCGATTCAGGAGAGGATCGTTACGAAGGAGCATGCAAAAGCAACCATCGAGCGTTGTTGCAACGAATTTCACATCGGTTCAGGAGAGGATCGATACGTAATTCAAAAGTAAAATAAACTGACAACGACTCATGGACGTACAAACGTCAACGAGAGTCAGGTTAACATATATGCATGCATGACGGACTAGTATTCAACATTCTGGATTTTCAGGAATCAGAAACTCATCCATTAACGATTACAACCGCAAACGGGTAACCACTAGCATACAACAATCAGTTGCAGCAATACATGGTACAACAGTCGACAGTCAACAGTTTACATTATTAAGAAGAACGGTCAAAGGTTACAGCTTTCATCAAGAAGACGATAACTATTCAGAGTAAAGATGGCAGTATTTCAAAGCACATCATGTTTCCACAAGACGTACTTTGGGGGGAAAATGTTATCCCGCCTTTTGGCAAGGCCGTAACACCAAGGAATTGACTAGTAACCAGTGACGGCCCATCCCAGAGATCAGTTATATACGGGCTCACTACGGATATCGATGAATTTTGTCCGAGCCCGGATCGAGCCAAAATTGGTAGGACATGACAAGCTAAGCCATGAGACCCAACGTTTCAAATCTCAAGACAATCCGAGTTCGTATGCTCAAGTTATGAGCGATACAAGATTGGATGAAAATCAATTGCCGGTCGACTCGCTCCTTCGACTCGCTTCGCAACACTCAGAAGAAGCCAACTTCGACTCGCTCCACGTCCCTCAGGGCTGCTCTCTTCGACTCGCTCCAGTTTGAAACCATCGAAAGTGCACACTTCGACTCGCTCCGCTCAAACAACTGTTCGACTCCATCAACTTCGACTCCACTGCTCAAACCTCCCAGGACGCCCCATTTCGACTCGCTCGACCAATGCTTGTTTCGACTCGCTCGACCAATGCTTGCTTCGATTCGCTCGACCAAGTGCTTACTTCGACTCGCTCAATCTGGGCACACTTCGACTCGCTCAATCAGTGAGCAGTTCGACTCGCTCGAAGCAACATACAGGACAGAGTAAGAATCAAGTGCCACGTCATCGAGTCGAACGGAAGCGAGTCGAAACAGGAGCGAGTCGAAGGAAACAGCCTACTGGAAACTCCATTTCGTATCGATCATATCTCCCAATCTACAAGTCCAAATGCTATGAAATTTTCACAGAAGACAACGTGCATGCTAAAGAACGTCCACGCCAAATTTCGACTCCATTGGATGAAATCTTGATCGAGTCGAAATCTGTTCGTGTCGATCACGGATCGAACCGAAACTTCACGGGCTTGGGCGTGCGGGCCTGGTCATGTGCCAGAGAGGGTCTCCCGAGATCTGAGCGAAATACCAGCCTCCTACACCTATAAATAGACCCCCAAGGCCAACAAAAAAGGGTTTCTTCTTCCTCTTTGAGATCTCCAACGCCCGGACTCCGCCAGATCCAGATCTGGACTCAATTGCTGCTGCCACAAACGAAATTCACTGCTGCAAATCACAATTGACTACTGTAAATCACTGAATTCACTTGTAAACGCAAAAGAAAGATTAATAAAGCAAATTACTTCATAGTGGACGTAGGCTATACGCCGAACCACTCTAAATTCTTGTGTCTCCTTGCACTTTAATTATTCTCATTCCTGAAATTTGGAGTTTTTGTTAGATAATTCCTCTTTTTTCATTTAATTTCTTCACTTTATCTCTTCAAAGACTTCCGAAGAGTGTTGTGCCCAATTTTGGTACAAACACCGACATTCCAACTTAACTATTCTTCATCCAAGAGTGAAGCCAGGTAAGTTAGAGCACTAGTTGCGTCAAAGCCTTGCCTAGACACTTCATTCTTGAATCTCACAAATAGATAAGTCTACCTTGTCGGATTTTAGTGTTAAATATAGTATTAATGATTTCCATAAATAATAAGAAATCAACACAATTAACACGTTTTCGGCATTTTCCGATTTGCTATTCCTTGGCCAAGAGGGAAACCGGTATGTTAGAGAACTATTGCTTCATCCTTACTCGACATCAATCTTAACCCTCACAAATAAATAAGTCTTACTTTGTCGGCTTTTAGTGTTAAGCGTAGTTGAAAATACTTGGTATATACTTTTCAAACAAGTAATTAAACAATTAACAATTTGGCCATTTAGCAATTCTAACCCCTTTTCTAAAACATTTGTATATACTTTTAAAATACTTTAAAATATTTATAATAGGTTTTAAACCATTTATCTAAAATATTAATTTAAAATAACAAGTTTATAAAATTCTTTAAAAACTTGAAAAGAACACATTTTCTATATATTTTAACAAAATATCCTTCTTTAAAAATTCACAACCAATTCTTCAAAATTCATAAATATATAAAAACACTTTTAAAATACTCTAATAATAGTTAACAAACACTTGTAAAAATAATGAAACAAAATACTTAAATTTAAATATCTTATTAAACCTTTTAAGTCCAAAAATCAAGTCTAATCGGGGCAGTTTTGCACAAATAAAGTTTTGGCTGTTTTGAGCTGTTACTTAACTTTTTACTATTTAAGCTTTTAATAGCAACAAACATACATATAAAACATTATAAATATGGTGAGAAACCCAAAAGAATTTCTCTACAAAGTTCCATAGCAATCACTAAAAACAAGGCAATTCACAACTGTATCTATAGCGACTATCGCTATAAGTACACTTTCAAATCCGAGTCCAATCTAAACCAAAGTCCATCTATAACCTATGTGCTTTGTTCAAGGGCTAGTCAATTTTTCATATAAGTTCATTCAAGTCCATATACATGGTCATATGTCCTTTACTTTTAAAGTAAGAATCCAAACTAATATTTAACATAAGTTAACAACAATTCAAACAACTTAAACACCATTCAACACAAACACATATATGTTATATTTTCATTCAAAGTGAAGTGTTAATTCACTTTTAACCCAACAATAACCAAGATCCAAGAACCCATGCCAAACCCAAGCTAGCAACCTCCTTTCCTTCCCTTCCTCTCTTGCTTTTGCACTTGCCCTTGCCCCTCCTCCTCACTATATACTCACGGCCATTCAAGGTAAAGGGGTTTGGCTACCAAATTTCAAGATCTAACTACATAGGATGTTTTTTTATACTGTAGTAAGGCTTCACTCCAAGTTTGAAGTGATTTGGATTTGATTTGCAAATATTTTGCTTTAGGAAATTATGAAGAAGAAGAAGAAGCCATTGATTTTCTCACTTAAGCTTTGTGAATTTATGATTCTAACTCTATGGTATGCCTCTTATTATATAGGCAAATGGTGTTTCCTCAGCTTGCACTCACCCCTCCACCATGCCATAGAAGCTTCACCTCCCAAGTGACGCCCCACCTCTATACTCACACTAGCCAAGGACACCACGGGGTAATGCCGTCGACTAGCACGAAGAATAAGGCTGTTGAGGAGCGACCATCTGTGTAATTGCTTTGTGCGAGTACCGATATGTCAGATAATATAACTTACATTTCGTTTCAGGAGGAAATCCGACACATCAATTACAAACTCAAAGCTACTACACAGTGGCTAAGTGGCCTTCAGAAACAAATATAGAAATAAACATAACACAAATCAGTCACAGATATTCATATCACAAAGGCGGAAATAGATATGAATATATCACATAGAAGTGTACATCAAAGTAGTGGTCATACAAGATCCACTACATCACAAAAGAATAGATACAAGTACTAGACAAAAGAATAAGTATACAACAAGGAGTCTCTTTCTCGAACGTATACTAACAAAAACTACTAAGCTAAATTAGTTAGCGAAAAGTCAGGTGACGAACCCTGATAGAAGTCAAGCAGAAGCACCTGAAATACCTCGGTCTGACCCGAGTATTATTTTAAGAAAAAAAATAAAAAATGGATCAGTCTAGCTATAAATATCAGATAAAATGAGATAGGATAAGAGATATGACCAAAAACGTATGATAACAAAAAATGCCATACTGTGTCAAGTATACATCAAATAACAACAAAAATCATACAATATCTCAAATATTCTCAAACATAAAAAAGAATGTCACATTCTTTAAATAATTCACCAAAACACAAATATTGACAAAACATATCAGTGCCAATCCACGAAAATTGGTGAAACACAAATTTTAAAAATCATCAACCAGAAATCCAAAAAACACAAAAGGGGGAAGGCCATGAACCGAACATCGATGTACCTAAAAAGATAAGCCCCATGCACAGTCGAACATCGACGCACCTGAAAAGATACGCCCCATGTATAAACTAACATCGACGCACCTAAAAAGATACGCCCCATGTATAGTCGGACATCGATGCACCTACAAAGATACACCCCATGCCTAGTCGAACATCGATGCACCTAAAAAGATACACCCCATGTATAATCTAACATCGATGCACCTAAAAAGATACGCCCTATGTATAGTCGGACATCGATGCACCTAAAAAGATACACCCCATGCACCGACTTATCGAGCCGAATGCTCCACGAACGGTCCAAAGACCATGGGTCGCTAGCCCATAAAAATGAGACGAAGCTCAACAGAACGGGGTATAGTCCCCCACGCGGACAAAGAGACAACGCATATCGCTAGTCTAAACCACAAAATGATCATCAAGAAGTGTCGATTACACTAAGCTAGTAAATAAATGAGTTTAGCTTCATGTCCCATAACCACTGGCTTAACTTAAATATTTACGAACAAATTGTAGATTTCCACTCGAAAATTGTCACAAGATTTCAATCGAACAAGTCTAAGAATTAACCGACAAAGTAAACGCAAGCGTTTCATACCACTTGTTTTGCTAAGCCGTTTAATTAGATTTCTCATACGAATGAGGTAAGGTTTGTATATTCTAATAGATTGGAAAACGGTTTTAAAAGCTAGTTTGGTATTGAAAGTAAATGTTGAAATCGTTTTGATGAAAGAGTTTGAATATTTACTACTAGTATAGAAATCTTTGCATTTTAAAGTGACAAACCATAGAAATGATTGTAGAAATAATCAATCACCAAAAATTCACATACGAAGACGTGAATTAAATCCAAAGAAATCGATACCAAATCCATCAAAATGGATATTCCCAAAAATCCCGAAAAAGAAGTCATCAAGGTCGATAAAAGTGATAACAACTAATCGGAGCAACTAAAATCAATAAACAATGGAAATTCCCTGAAAAACAGCCTAAACAGGCAAAAATGAACAGTTCCAGACGTCTGGGGGTCAATCCAGACGTCTGGATTTAGGTTCTGGAAATTCCAAAAAAAACCTCCCAGACGTCTGGATTTAGGTTCTGGAAATTCCAGAAAAAACCTCCCAGACTTCTGGTTCGGCAATCCAGACGTCTGAAACCATCCAAACGTCTGAACCAAAAAAATCAGACATCTGGATTTAGTCTCTGTCTTTTTTTTTTAAATTCTGTGTGCATATATTTTTGCTCCAGGTCCAAACCAGACGTCTGGACTTGGTCACCAGACGTCTGGTCACCTGGTCTGGGCAACAATTTGCCTAGGCCAAAGTGGCCAAAACGTATCGGGAGCGATCGGACGAGCAACGACGACTAAGGATTTACGCCTAGCGACAACCAAGCTTTAAAGGCTCTCCGATACACCTCAAATATCAATCTCCAAACATCCATAGTAGGATTTTCATAAAATTGGACTAAAACACCAAAATTTAGAAAATTCACCAAATCAATTCAAATCAAAAGCAAATGAGTATGCACAAATGTTAGGAATTCATACCTAACAACAATGACAGCTATAGACGTAGATGTGAGTTAAAGAACTCACCTTTAAATCCAAAAACAATGAATGAGAAGCTTTTAAAACAAGGCAAGAACAACTCCTCTTCAACACACCTCTAGAATCCTCAATCTATTATCAAAGGTGAAGTTTTTTCTAAGTTAGTATAGGAATTTCTGTAAATTGAAGAGAAATTGAGATGGAGAAGATGAAGAGGATGCTTACCTAAGCTTCTCTTTGATTTTGGAGCAAGAACTTGAGTTTCCTAATCAAACTAGGGTTTGGAATTTCTATTTCCAATCTTTTTCCCCCATTTCTCTTTAGCTAGAGTGTTAGGAAAAGGAATGAGTGAATGAAGAGGAGTTGAGTGGAGTTAGGGTATTATGATGGTTTAGTGGGCTGAAACCCAAACCCAAAGCCCAAGTAGAAAAATAGCAAATTCTACTCAACTCCAAACATATCAATGTTTATACTCAAAAAAGTTGTAAACTCCATTTTGGACTCAATGGAAGTGGTCTCGAGTCCCAATTCGACTGTTTACAAAAAGTAACATTTCGGACTTTAATGCGATTAACGATGCTATATTTAAATAAAACATTTAAATATACAATCGTAAACTATGCGGATTGTTACAGACTCCCCTCCTTAAAGAAATTGCGTCCTCGCAATAATTAAGAGGAAGATAAAAAGTAACAACCATACTAAGGCATAACAACACAAAAGAAGAAATTTTGAAATGAGAAATTCACCATAAAAGAGCGCGAAAGAGTAAGTCCGGATGTGTTCGCTCGATGAATTCTCAAGATTCCCAAGAGCAATCCTTAGGATTTTAGGACCGTTGAACTTTCACAAGAAGAACATCTTTATTTCGAAGGCGTTTAACCTTCGAAGCAATGATACGACTAGAATGTTGCTCATAAGTCAAATTTGGTGAAACCTCAATTTCTTCAATAACACCGGGCTCAAGATTAGAATCGGAATCTCTAAGGTATTTCCATAGTTGAGAGACGTGGAAAACGCCATGAATAGCGGAAAATTGAGCCGGTAATAAAAGGCGATTAGCCACGAAACCAATGTGTTCGGTGATGGGAAATGGACCAATATACCGAGGTACAAATTTTCCCAATCGACTGAAACACACAACACCCATCATAGGTGAAACACAAATAAAATTTAAACCTAAAACCAGCTTCTCACCGGCTTCAAGCCAACACGAAGGAAATCGGCACGGCCTTCCGTAGAATGCCTCGAAAGGTGCCATACCAACACTAGATTGGAAGCTATAATTATAGGAAAACTCAATCAAGAGAAATATGATCTTCCCAACTTCTACCAAAATCAAGAACACATTCACGAAAGAGATCTTCAAGATTTTGATTCACATGCTCTATTTGTCCATCGGATTGAGGACGATAAGAGGTGCTAGAATTAAGCTTTGTTCCCAAAGCTTTTGAAGACCTTACCAAAATCCACTAGTAAAATAATGGATCACGATTGCTAACATTAGAAGTAGGAACTCCATGCAATTTAACAATTTCTTTGACATAGAGTTTAGCCAAAAGAGGCACGGTCCAAAAGAGAAGGATGAGCCTTAAGGCTACACAAAACAAGAGATGAACATGAATCGGATTCACGATCTCAAATCTCACAAGTGGATAAAGTCTTGAGATCACTCCATTCGGATATCATCATGGAATCAACCGCTTGTTGCTTACGACTAAGGGCATCGGCAACTCGATTGCACTTTTCTAGGAGTATAAAGAATATCAAGATCATAAGATGCAAGGAACTCGAGCCAACGTTGTTGACGCAAATTAAGTTCCTTTTTAGAAAATAAATATTTCAAAGATTTATAATCGGTGTAGAGAAAAAATTTCTCTCCTAAAAGATAATTACACCAAATTCTAAGAGCGAAAACAATAGCCGCGAGCTCTAGATCATGAGTGGCATATCTAGTCTCAACAAGCTTTAATTGTCAAGAAGCATATGTGATAACATGTTCCCTTTTTGCATGAGAATGGCATTCAAACTAATACGACTAGTATCGGTATAAACAATCAATTCTTGGTTCCCTTTGGGAATCGCAAGAATAAAAGCATCAGAAAAGATTTCTTTTAATTGATCCTCTTTCCCGAAAAGCCAGGACATTCAAAATTATAATTAATTTTATGTAATCATCTTTTTTAGAAAAAATTACTTATTACAAGTCAATTTACTGTGTCTGACTGTCTCATCATAGTGTTTAGGAGATTCATATCGATAACGTTGATCAAGCGCATCGACCAAAATTCTTAAAGCACTCAATGGGCAACCAACACGAAATCATCTTCTATATGATAAACATGTCTCTTATAAAATTTACAAATATTCTTTGCTCGTTTTAAGAACAAAATCCAATCAAACTTATAAATATCTTATTAAAAAGATTTGCAGATTTTAAATTATTGTTTTCATCCATAATCAATAAATACAAGGATAAACTCATCGAGATATTCATAGAATACTCGATTCATAAGATGGATGAAATAAGGTAGAAGGTTCGTCAAACCGAATGACATAACGAACCACTCACAAGAATCATAACGAGTGCGGAATGCGGTAAGTGGAATGCTACCCTCCGCAACTCGTAGCTGATGAAAACCGGTGGCAAGGTCGAGCTGAAAAGACCTTAGCACCATTCAATAGATTGCTTAGGTGATAATCCTAAGACAAGCTCAAATATACCGGAAAATTCACAAACTACTTGAATGAGAGAAAAAATATTCTCCTCATCATGTAGGTTTAAAGAATAAAATGATGCCACCAAATTTGGAAATCGAAATCATTAAGAACCATAGAAATCCGCTTAACAGATTGGGGATGTCGATGATATATAGTCCGCTCAGGACATATGATGTGGGCTTCATAATGATCAAGCCAATCCTTTCCCAAAAAATCAATTTCGAAGCCTAAGTAACGCATAACATGAAAATCGGCTCGAAAAGAATAATCACATAAAATAATCTCGACATTTTCACAAAGTAAACTGAGTGTTGCGGATCCACCAACCGAATTTGCAATTCTCAGTGAAGTCATCAAGCCCATAATATTTAAAGAAAAAGAATCAACAAGTTCTTTTGATATAAAAGAGTGGGATGCACCCGTATCAAAAGAAATCAAATAGGAAGATCACGAAATAAAATAATGCCATCAAGGACTGAATGAGAAAAATACCTTGATCAAGAGAAGTGTTACTAGGGGCTTGCACAACATTTAGCTTTCCCTCCTTCTTGCTTTGAAGTATGGGACACACAAATATATGATGACTCAAACTTTTGCAATAGCGACAATAAAGGGGTTTCAGACACTCATTTGCATAGTGGTCCATAGAACCACAATTGTAGCATTGTCCACGACTAGAGGTAGGAGTCTTTGCTACCGATGTTTCTTACTTCACTTTCTTGTTGGGATTGGGGTCTTTGAACTTAATAGGCCTCTTCATGTTATTGTTGAAGTTCTGTTTGGCACGCACAACTTCAACATCACTTTCTCTATCGGCCTCTTCAAGTCGAAGAGCGATATCTACAAGCTGATCGAAAGAAACTTCTAGTTTCAGAAGTAAAGGCTTTTTGAGGTTCTTATTCAACCCATAGACAAACCTCTGATTTTTCTTCAATGGGGTATTAATATACTCGACCCCATATTTAGAGAGAGATTCAAAAGATGCGACATAATCTGCCACAGAAGATTCACCTTGAACAAGGTCAATAAAGCGTCGGGCTAAAGTTACTTTTTCAGCCTCCGGCACAAACTTCAATTCGAATCTTTCCCGGAATTTCTCCCAAGTAAGATCTGCTTCAATAATTTCCAAAATCAAAAGCTCATACCAATCTAATGCTCTTTCTTGGAGCATGCTAGAAGCCACTTGGACTCGATGTAGATCCACAAGATTCATGCGAGAAAAAATGCGATCGCATGATCTAAGCCAAGCTTGGATTTCTATAACATTTTCGGAACCCTTGAATGGCTTTCCACCCAAAGCGGTATAATCTCTGCACAAGCGTGCAAACCCAGATTTAGGATGAGAAGGCGCTGGAATGGGTCCGGCAGCTTGGGCATTGTTCACAAGATCTAAAAGTTGTTGAGCAGACATAAATACTCCATCCTGAGGAGTAGCACTAGATTGACCGGCGCTGGAACGGCCTGGTCTAACCATTTCTCTTCTTTAAGAAAGAAAGAAGAGGAAAACGTTTATTCACAGAATGAATACCAAACAAACTTGATTGATAAAACAAGGCATCATAAAAGAAATAGGATAGAACGGTACGAAGACTCGAATTAGATCCTATGGCACGATTCCTAAGAAAGACTTAGGACAATGATCCTTGGTAGATTATTCTACATTGTTCCGAAGTTTGGCTCTGATACCAAGCTATGACGCCCCACCTCTATACTCACACTAGCCAAGGACACCACGGGGTAATGCCGTCGACTAGCACGAAGAATAAGGCTGTTGAGGAGTGACCATCTGTGTAATTGCTTTGTACGAGTACCGATATGTCAGATAATATAACTTACATTTCGTTTCAGGAGGAAATCCGACACATCAATTACAAACTCAAAGCTACTACACAGTGGCTAAGTGGCCTTCGGAAACAAATATAGAAATAAGCATAACACAAATCAGTCACAGATATTCATATCACAAAGGCGGAAATAGATATGAATATATCACATAGAAGTGTACATCAAAGTAGTGGTCATACAAGATCCACTACATCACAAAAGAATAGATACAAGTACTAGACAAAAGAATAAGTATACAACAAGGAGTCTCTTTCTCGAATGTATACTAACAAAAACTACTAAGCTAAAGTAGTTAGCCAAAAGTCAGGTGACGAACCCTGATAGAAGTCAAGCAGAAGCACCTGAAATACCTCGGTCTGACCCGAGTATTATTTTAAGAAGAAAATAAGTATTATTTTAAGAAGAAAATAATAAACGGATCAGTCTAGCTATAAATATCAGATAAAATGAGATAGGATAAGAGATATGACCAAAAAGTATGATAACAAAAAATGCCATACTGTGTCCAGTATACATCAAATAACAACAAAAATCATACAATATCTCAAATATTCTCTAACACCAAAAAGAATGTCACATTCTTTAAATAATTCACCAAAACATAAATATTGACAAAACATATCAATGCCAATCCATGAAAATTGGTGAAACACAAATTCTAGAAATCATCAACCAGAAATCCAGAAAACACAAAAGGGGGAAGGCCTATCACAAACGGGAGCATGAAAACTCACCAACACGTGTATCATAAATGAGATGTTATCCCATGAACCGAACATCGACGTACCTAAAAAGATACGCCCCATGCACAGTCGAACATCGACGCACCTGAAAAGATACGCCCCATGTATAAACTAACGTCGACGCACCTAAAAAGATACGCCCCATGTATAGTCGGACATCGATGCACCTAAAAAGATACACCCCATGCCTAGTCGAACATCGATGCACCTAAAAAGATACACCCCATGTATAATCTAACATCGACGCACCTAAAAAGATACGCCCTATGTATAGTCGGACATCGATGCACCTAAAAAGATACACCCCATGCATCGACTTATCGAGCCGAATGCTCCAGGAACGGTCCAAAGACCATGGGTCGCTAGCCCATAAAAATGAGACGAAGCTCAACAGAACGGGGTATAGTCCCCCACGCGGACAAAGAGACATCGCATATCGCTAGTCTAAACCACAAAATGATCATCATCGATCATCAAGAAGTGTCGATTACACTAAGCTAGTAAATAAATGAGTTTAGCTTCATGTCCCATAACCACTGGCTTAACTTAAATATTTACGAACAAATTTCAGATTTCCACTCGAAAATTTTCACAAGATTTCAATCGAACAAGTCTAAGAATTAACCGACAAAGTAAACGCAAGCGTTTCATACCACTTGTTTTGCTAAGCCGTTTAATTAGATTTCTCATACGAATGAGGTAAAGGTTTGTATATACTAATAGATTGGAAAAACGGTTTTAAAAGCGAGTTTGGTATTGAAAGTAAATGTTGAAATCGTTTTGATGAAAGAGTTTGAATATTTACTACTAGTATAGAAACCTTTGCATTTTAAAGTGACAAACCATAGAAATGACTGTAGAAACAATCAATCACCAAAAATTCACATACGAAGACGTGAATTAAATCCAAAGAAATCGATACCAAATCCATCAAAATGGATATTCCCAAAAATCCCGAAAAAGAAGCCATCAAGGTCGATAAAAGTGATAACAACTAATCGGAGCAACTAAAATCGATAAACAATGGAAATTCCCTCAAAAACAGCCTAAACAGGCAAAAATGAACAGTTCCAGACGCCTGGGGGTCAATCCAGACGTCTGGATTTAGGTTTTGGAAATTCCAGAAAAAACCTCCCAGACGTTTGGTTCGGCAATCCAGACGTCCGAAACCATCCAGACGTCTGAACCAAAAAATCAGACGTCTGGATTTAGTCTCTGTCTTTTTATTTAAATTCTGCGTGCATATATTTTTGCTCCAGGTCCAAACCAGACGTTTGGACTTGGTCACCTAGTCTAGGCAACAATTTGCCTAGGCCAAAGTGGCCAAAACGTATCGGGAGCGATCGGACGAGCAACGACGACTAAGGATTTACGCCTAGCGACAACCAAGCTTTAAAGGCTCTCCGATACACCTCAAATATCAATCTCCAAACATCCATAGTAGGATATTCATAAAATTGGACTAAAACACCAAAATTTAGAAAATTCACCAAATCAATTCAAATCAAAAGCAAATGAGTATGCACAAATGTTAGGAATTCATACCTAACAACAATGACAGCTATAGACGTAGATGTGAGTTAAAGAACTCACCTTTAAATCCAAAAACAATGAATGAGAAGCTTTTAAAACAAGGCAAGAACAACTCCTCTTCAACACACCTCTAGAATCCTCAATCTATTATCAAAGGTGAAGTTTTTCCTAAGTTAGGTTATAGGAATTTTTTTAAATTGAAGAGAAATTGAGATGGAGAAGATGAAGAGGATGCTTACCTAAGCTTCTCTTTGATTTTGGAGCAAGAACTTGAGTTTCCTAATCAAACTAGGGTTTGGAATTTCTATTTCCAATCTTTTTCCCCCATTTCCCTTGAGCTAGAGTGTTAGGAAAAGGAATGAGTGAATGAAGAGGAGTTGAGTGGAGTTAGGGTATTATGATGGTTTAGTGGGCTGAAACCCAAAGCCCAAGTAGAAAAATAGCAAATTCTACTCAACTTCAAACATATCAATGTTTGTACTCAAAAAAGTTGTAAACGCCATTTTGGACTCAATGGAAGTGGTCTCGAGTCCCAATTCGATTGTTTACAAAAAATAACATTTCGGACTATAATCCGATTAACGATGCTATATTTAAATAAAACATTTAAATATACAATCGTAAAATATGCGGGTTGTTACATCCCATCACTACTCCTTTATGCTAATTACCATTATACCCCTCTCATAATAATATCTCTTATCCATTAGAACATTATAGAACCTTCCAAGCTTTATGTAACGACCCGCAAATTTATTACTTTGATAAGTTTTATTTATTTTTAAATTTATTCAAATAAAAGATTGATAATTCAAATAATATTGTTTTGAGTGATAATAAGTAATAGTAAATTTATTTTGAATAAATATTTACAAAAATATTTTCCTCAAAATCTAAATTAGAATGGCCTAAAACGGTTTTATCAATAACAAGCTCTATAATCGTAAAACGTCGCGCACGAAGCTGGATACATACACTTATTTTTATAATTAAACAAGAATATGAAATAAAATCAATTGATTTATTTTTGGAAATAAAATGTGTTTTTGACATTGTTAATAATGCCCTTAAATAGGATAATTGATTTACTTAATCTGAATTGAAATTTAATGGTTTAATAATTATTTTAATTATTCAAATAATTATTTTAAATGATGATAATTCATTTGAATAGTTATAAAGTGATAATAAATCATTTATAATAATTTTATAAAGATATATTTGATTTGAAAATATAAGGAAAAATCAATATCGCTTTATCGGTACAATAGCAATTATTGTAAATAATTGTTAATATTAATTTATATGCTTTTACAAATGAAATATGATCATTTTAATTAATTTAAAATGATAAGAAATTTATTTTCAAAGTTTGTTTATAAAAATGTGTACGTTAACTAATAAGTGAAAATGTGACCGGGAATCGGTTCTCCGATTGGCAACGGTTTATCGAACGAAAGTTGTTCGGAATCAATGCAACGTTATTTATATGTCATGTACACATATATAACATATAAATGCATCCACTAACATGCACATGAACATATGTATACATACATATATTCGTATACACTTATAAATACATACATAATACAAAAATCAAAGATATTTTAAGTAAGCTTCCTCCTTAAGCTTACATAAGTCGACTTATGCATACATGAAGTGGATGGAAGTGATGGGCACATGGGGTGAAGGTTTTTGATGGCCTAGGGAGTGGGAAGGTGTATTAGAGAAGCCATGAAGTGATGATGTGTGTATGGATTCTTTTACACTCTTTCTTTGGCAATAAATAGCCCAACCTCTCATCACATTTTTACACCTTTTTCACTCTAGCATAACTTCCTCATATCAGACCGAAATGAGGAACTTCTTTTATTCAAACCCTTCAAAATTTAAGTGGCTACAACTTTCTAGTTGATCACTTCTTCCCATTTTAAAGTTAACAATGCTCAAAACACCATTCTTTCTAAAGCATTTTCGAGCCCAGTTTTGATGGCCGAAAATACCTCTTTTTCATTCGAGTATAACTCCTCATAATCAGATCCAAATTGTAACGGACCGGCGATTTTCGACCCTCGAAAATCAACATCAATACGTCCACTGTATAAATGCCGAGCAGTTGAGTGCCGAAAATACCAGTTCATTAGGGGTGAAGAATAAAAAGGTAGAAGAAAGAACATAACAACACAGAATCTCACAATCGCAGCGGAACAAAGTATAATATATAATAACAGATTTTAAATAGAAGAACTGTACTGTTAATATATATATACCAATATCAGAGTACAACAATTCAATACATCAAATCTGGATGGTTTAATAACTTGTCCTTACACAGCGGAATAATAATCAAGTACGGAAGTACGCCTTGCCATCCAGCTCGTCCCCATAACTCCATAGCATCCTATCCCGAATCTGTAATGCTTGGTCTGACCCGAGCATTATAATAAAATAACACCCGAGTCAGTTTGGAAAACCAACGTGAGAAAAATACACTCAAGTTAAATTATCAACTTTTATCAAATCCTTTGAAAAACAATGGTATCTCGTAAGACCACGCCACAAATAAACACGATGGGTTTTTACCTTACGATAACCAAAACAATTTTTATCAAAATCATCTGATATTATAATAGTGTCTATAGAAAGTAAATAGAAAATAGCTGAAATGCTTTCATCTCACGTTCTAGCATAGTTGGGCAAAATCAAAACCGTACGGCGCTTATGGGAGAATGGATTCCATCGAATGACTGGGCCACTAGGGTACCACCCACCACAGTACACCTCTAGAACCATGTACCGAGGACCACGCCGGGATCCCTTGCTACACAAGACCGGCCTACCACTAACCTAGAGAGACAGAATATGTCATCACCCCGGATGTTCCCACCCTTACCATCGAGCGCTTCTTCTTTCATGTGTACCCATATCTAAGATAAATAGGGTTTCCGAGGACATCTAGAAAGGTGATAAGATACCCTACTTGGGTGCGACCCACTTAGCCTTGCTGCATCTTCGCTGTTTTAGTCATTCCCGGTTGATGAGATTAGAGGCTAAGCATTACCTTTCAAGAACAATTTTTTTTAGAATGCTCATCGTCCTCCAATGATGATGTTCTGATAGCATTCGTCTATACAAGTTGTCCTGGGTCTGGACAAACCGAATCACCGACTTTATCATCTTCACGGTATTCATTCGTAACATTCAAACCGGATCGAAGTGGTTTTCGGATAATTAAATCCGATCCCGGTCTCTTCGAAATGATTAACGGAATTGGCCAAAATTGATAGTCAGTTATTTAACTATCAACACACATCCATAAACAATCATCAGCCTTATTTTAAATTTTCCCAAATTTTATTTCAAAATATCTTTATAGGATATTTCTTCCAGTTCTTCGCATTTGAAAACAATTTCAAATTCTTATATTTACAACCGAACATTTCCAACCCTTTCCAATACTTAGAATATTTTTCCCACTTCATTTTATATTCAGCACTTAGAAAATACCCCTTTTATTTCCTATTTCTCTTCCTCAAAAATCATTTACAATTTTATTTGCAAATCTCTCAACTCGTTTTACAAAAATTCTATAATTCCCAGAATTTCTTAATTAATTCCCTTAATATTTTCAAAAACAATTATACTTGCTTATAAACCCAATTCCCTTTATACTTCTTTAATGAATTCTATTTCATTCTTCAAAGTTCACTTACATTTGACTACTTCGGAATTTTTCTAACCTTTTTCTTCCCAATTCCACTTATGCATTTTCTTATAAAAACATATTCATTGAATAACCCCATATCCAGGCTTCCGAGAAGGCTTATAAATAAATTTAAATAGTTTCAAAACTCTGTATATATGTATAATAATAATAAGTTTTTAAAAGAATAATAATAATTTATTTTAAAGGCGTGTTCAAATAATTCTCTAAAATGTTGAAACACTTTTTTATAACGTCACTTTCAAAGTAGATTTAAAATTTAGTATTTTATTAAATGAATATCAAGTATTTGAAAATTCATTTCTGAAGTATTCAATGCTAACTAACTTTAAAATTACATAGTTTAATAAATAAAACCTTCCTTTTTAAAATAAAAACTTAACTTATTAAATAAAAATATATTTTTAAATCTCAATAACCAAATTCCAATTTATACCCCCTCTCGGTTTCTATCACATCACCTCCATTGCGGTCTCCTTGACCATTTTCACTTCAAAAATAGTTTCCACTATTTTTTTTGTCCCCTTATTTCCATATTCAACTATAAATACTTCCTGTAAATTTTGTCTTTCCAATTTATCATCTGATTTCGATTTCTTTTATTTATAAACATCGTTTGTAAATCCTTATACTCCTTTGAGTTTCACCAAAAATAATCTCATTTATAAAATTCCATTTTTATAAATTCCATTTTTATAAATTCAATTTTTTCTAAATTCCATTTATTTGTGCCAACCTATTTTTAATATCGATTTCAACTTCTTTCTATATTTTCCAAATTATCATCTTAAAAATCCAATCTTTAAAAATTTCTTTATTTAATTTACTTTAAATTATCTATTTAAAGTATTCTCCCGCATTATTTAATACGATCAAAATTTCACCATTTCTTATTCAAAACCAATCTCCTTTAAATAGTCCAAATTTCGATATACATACTTTTATATTAAAAATCTCTTTTTAATTACTTAAAAATTAAAACAATATTTATGGTATTTAATATTCCCAAAATTAATTTCCATGCCATTATAACACTCAAAAGTTTACAGCACACAATAATCTAGCATTTTATTCATTCACATCATATATTTATATATATGAAAACCACTAAATATATTTTGAGAAATCTAGTTGGATCCCTCCAACCTATTTTCCCTGCATCCACAGATGTTAGACAACAATAAAAATACCCATCCCGCTTCGAGGGGGATATCGCGGTATATAGGGTCATCCGCTATTATGCGGGGCGCATAGGGTCTCATCCGCTATAATGTGCGGGAATATCACTCCAATATTAATATATATACTACTATATATATAATTATCCATCAGATAATTATAAATTTATCAATCCAACCAAACATCCAAAAATTTAAATTTAAACATTTAAATTTAAATATGGTAATCCAAATGAGTGAGAAATTCTCACCTTTGATTTTTATTTGCAATCTGTTTCAAATTTTAATTCCTTTATTCAGATTCCGCAGCTTTGAATCCAACGACGGATTTTTGTTCGATTGAATCTTGTATAAGCAAATTCCGAATAATATAAATTTACTGTTACAATTTTAATTTAAAATTCAAATCCACTAATTACTTACTTAAAATAAATTACCTATTAACGAGTCTAATGACCATCTTCTCTGTTCTAATCCCGCTACAGCCGAAACAACCCACCATCACAGACCACTCCTCCTTCCCACCTCCTTGCCCAAACGCTCCATCACTGTAATGACCCGTAAATTCTAATGGTTTTAATAACGTAATTAACTGAATTTTTATGAAATTTTAAATAATAAAATTTGGAAATAAAAATTTGGTATTTGAAATGCGTCTAATTAAACATAGCAAATAGTAAATTTTCAATTTATAATATGGAAGTTTATTTTTCTTATGTAATTCTATTTCAATTTAAATCAGTTAGAATTAGAGATAATAAAATATTTTCCAAACTTGAATATTTTTATATAATAAATTTGTAAATCATCTTTTGAGCGAGACGTCATATTTCGTTTCACCAATTTTGACTGCTATTGCTCCGTTTATCTTATTTTCGGCGTTTTAGCAGCATTTTTGGTAGCGATTATCGACTTTTGATAGGATGATCGTACCAATGATATCTGTATACTGTTTTGATCGCCTCGTCGTGCTGATCTCTACGGTATATCCAATTCTGTGTTTTGAAGTCCGATACGTAGCGGAATCCACGAAAAACGATTTCGTATCGGTACCGGTTTTACAATCTTTTGGTTTCTTTTGTCTATTCAGTTACCCACGTGAATTGAAAGGCTTATTAATTTCAGCCAGCTATTAGATTGAGACTTTTGCTTTTCCACACATTCCAACTTTCACTGGTTGTCCTTTCATTTTCTGCGGTTACTTGTTCTTTCACTGTGCTACTTTATTTTTATTTGAAATTTTTTTATAATAATATATGAACCAAACCCCTTCTCCTGAAGCACTATCTTCTCCAGTTCTTCCACTCATTCATGGCCGAAGTCTTTTCTCTCCTCGCTTCCCTTCCAACTCGAAGCCTAACCGACATCTCATCCCACAATCCACCTTGCTGCATCTCCGTGCCTCCAATGGCTAACCGAAGCCATAGCCTTACCGAGATCCGAGCCTCGCCTCCAACCCACGGCCTTTCCTCCATCGGCCCCAGCGACGCTAACCTTGCTGACCATCTCCTCTTGCCTAGCCGAACCCAAACCCAAAGCCTCGCCTCGCCTCAGCTACTCCACCTTTAAACAACCCTGCTTCCTCCGTACCACCACCACCTCTCGACCTAACCTTCCCAGAGCCGCAACAGTTTCTCTTCTTTATATATAGGAGGTATATATTTATATATATGTTGTTATGTAAATTTCAAATGAGTTGTTAGTTATATATAGAGAATTACATCAGTACGCATATATTATATCTAATATATGTTATTGTATATATATATATATGTTGGTTCGTATCTATATATATACTTTGGTTTTTGGGTAATTGTAGTTTATATAAGTAAATTGTTAGAATAGTATATAGATGGTTACAATATATTTTATTATAAAAAGAAGTATATATGGGGTATATATATTTATATTACAGTTATAATATGTAAATTGTATAATGTTAGTTTATATATTGGGTAAGCTCTGTTTCAATTTTGTTTTGTGTTTTCCTGTACTTATACAGTAGTTTGAAGATATATAAAGGTGCATATATATACGTTTTTTTATATGTATTAATTTGTTCGCATGTACATTGTTGACTTAAAGAGATAAATATAGATATGATCAGCTTACTTATATATATCTATATTGATATTTGATTAGAATTTGAATTATAGTGTGTATATATTGGGTTATAGGTATAGTTTGGAAGCTTAAATGTGTCAGTGTTATACTGTTATATATTTACAGTGATATACAGTTTTGATTTTGTTAATTTTTATATATATATATATACTATGGGTCCATACTGTTATATATAAATGTTAAGGTTTTGGAAATAACTTCAATATATATATATATGTATATATATATAATCTGTTGCATATATACTCTGGGATATGTATATATATATTATATGTGTGAATTTATGCATTTGTATACATATATTTTTGGGTAAGTCTGTATATAAAGTGTTATATGTATAAAGTTAGACAAGTTTGAATATAATCTATTATTATGTATATAAGTTTATGTGAGTGCTATACGACAAGTTGTCTTAAGTTATATAAGTTGTTGTTTATGTTGTATTTATATATCAAAGTTACTATATATATGTATATGTATATGTATATATAAGTTTGTATAAGTGGTATTTGATATGTTGTAATGAACCTACACTATATATGTAAGCATTTTGTATTTTAATAAGTATATATATATATATATGAATTTCAAAATATATTGTATATATGTTTGATTTTATATATGGGTCTTAATTTAAAACTATGATCTTTGAAAACCACATATATATTTAATTTAACATATGTTTAAGTTTAGAATATGATTTTTATATATAAATTTTTATATATAGTGGTATATATACATTCACTTATACCATTCATCGTCATCGATCCAGTTCTGATTTGATTTCGTCAATTCCTATTTATCAGCTTTGCTCGTCAAATTCACTTTCAATCTAGCTTTGCTTTGGATTCGTAGCTTGTTGTGTTGTCTATCTTCTCTAACCTCGAAAGGTGAGCAATCACTCATGATTAATGTTCTTATATTTATTAAATTTGATTTCAATTGAAACGACAATTGAAATATGCTGCTAAATGGAACTGTAGATTTTATAATTGCTATATATGATATGATATTATCTGTATTGTTCACCTGTGGGATATGACACCATATCCTATTGTTTTATTTTATTTAATTTGTTATTGATGATATATGCCTGTTGTTGATATGTTATATTTATTATCATAACTGCTTTCACTCTGCAAGTTCCCTGTTAGTATAGAATTCCCTATAGGTTGAAATGATACATACCCCAACGATCTGTAGAATAAGAGAAAATCGTTATGGGTTGAAACGATAAACCCAAGCGATTTTCATTAAATTAAATTTGGGATTGCGGGTTGAAAAGATATATACCCGTATATATTTAAATTGCGGATTGAAATGATAAATATCCTTATCACTTGACCATATGATAGAAAATTATATACAGACACCGTTGGTCTATATATAAATGTTTTGAAATGATTTCTATGGTTTTGAAAGGAAACATATATGGTTTTATTTAATATTGAAAATATTTTATATATAAATAAGTTTTAATATAAAAAAATAGATTTAATAATAAGCTTTAATTCAATAAAGTTTGATTTAATTAATATATAATATGTTTAAGTATTTATTTAAAATTTTATTTTACAAATAGATTTTATAATTATTTTATAAGTTAAGGTTGGGGAGATGAATTTGAATTTATTTGAAATTGTATTTAATTAAGAATTTATTTAATTAAATCGATTTGAAACTTATTGAATTTGAAATTTAAAGATATGATTTTATAACTTGATTTGATTTAAAGTGACTAAATGAATATTTCAAGTCAATAAGTTGAGGGGAATATTTAGTTTATATAAAGTGTAATTTAAGGTTTTATTTAAATGATATTGGATTGACTAAGTGAATTTTTCAATATTAAATAATGGTAGGGTTGAATTTGAAATATAAATGAATTTAAGCTTTGAAATCTATTGAAATTGAAATGGTTTAAATTGTAGTTTATATATGTATTTATCGATATAAATTTTAAATGGTTTGAACTGAATTGAAATTGGTGAATTGAAATTAAATTAAATTGAATTTTGGAATTCGAGTTGATCTGAATCGATTTGTGAAATTTGAGGAAACTATTTTATTATATAAAGTATTTTAAATATATTTAAAACTATTTCAATATTTTACTTTATAAATTAATTAAATATAAACTATTTTAATTTTTAACCATTTTTAATATACTAATTATTTATTTCATAAACTATTTTATTATATAAACTATTTTATTATATATACTATTTTAATAT
This sequence comes from Allium fistulosum, assembly GCA_030737815.1. Lineage (NCBI taxonomy): Eukaryota > Viridiplantae > Streptophyta > Magnoliopsida > Asparagales > Amaryllidaceae > Allium > Allium fistulosum. The sequence continues at coordinate 929,017,866 of CM060905.1, forward strand.
CTAAACTGTTTAAGTGGGGAGTAACATGATTTCAAAGTTTTATGATTTGCAAGTGTTATGATTTCCTAAGTGTTATGGTTTCAAAAATGTTATAATTTCAGAAGTGTTAAAATTTTGAAAAGTATTATGATTTTGGAAATGAATATTATTTGAGTGAATAATGATATTGTATTGATATGGTTTTGAAATAGATATGATATTTTGGTTTTGAAATATGATTTGAAATGAAATGACCACGGTGTTATAATAACGGTTGGTTGTTAAAGAGACCGGGATCGGATATTGTCATACTCTCTGCCAATACCGAAAACCACTTTAACAACTGTGTACGTGGTGGAGATTCCAGAAATGAAGTAGGATGGTTTAGTGAACGGTTTCTGTATAAGGTATGACGTGACCCTGACTACCATGAGTCAGCTTAGATGTGACTAAAATCAGGAGCTATACCGGGCCAAGTGAGGTCATTCCTCCTATCGGGCATATTTCTTCGATAATAAATTTGACTTTGTGATTGATTTGGTGGCCACCCCTCAATTTGATTATGGGAGTGTGTCCGAGGTGGGTGGTAGTAGCTACTATGCGTTACCACCAGTCCGGGAGTGCAATTGGTATATCTGCCATGGCATCTCCTCGTGTTCCGTGTTCACATGCCCTAGCGCGCCTTCTACGAGTTTGGTTTGTACCATACCTATGGAGTGCCCTCTGATAGCCCTCCAGTTTACGGGGGGAGTTACAGTACTGTATAGACTATGGGAATATATAAAATGTGTTAAGGAGGATATGGATAATGCCTTAACGCTATTTTAATTCTTTTACTTTACTTTAGACATATTATAATAGCGTATATTACTACATAGTAGATAGTTCCATGGATCCTTAGAGGATGGACATCCCAACTATCCTTTAAGTTACTTGTATTTCAGTTGACATTTCACTTGAGTTGGATTTATTAATATAAGAATGTTAATCCTGACTCGAGTGTTTTGTGTTTTGATTTACGCTCGGGTCAGACTGAGTGACACAGCATTGAGACTCACCTTTGGAGTTTAGAGCTTTGCTTGGAGATCCATCTATATCTATTCAGCTTTCAACTATCCAGTTGTTCTGTCCAGACTTGTCATCTGTTTGTATTCGAGACTATATTGTATTTGAGATATTCTATTGTATTTTGTTTCAGACTCTGATGTTTTATATAGTAGCTTCATGAACTACTATCTATTCTATTCCGTTGCTTATTGTTGTATTACTCTGTGTCTGTGATTCTGTGATTGATTTATTTACTGTATATGATGAGTTCTTCTAAATATAAATTAACAATCTGATATTTTGAGCAATTCAAGTTTTGACATGTGTGGATGCGAATGGTTGAAAATATCGGGTCGTTACAATCACCCACCATCCCAGACCATTACAGTCGAAACCCTCCAGGCCCGCTCCTCCTTCCCGATGCAAATCGCGACCTAAATCCTTTTTTTAGTAACGAGATCGAAAGCCACATCTTGGTCAGCCACCGCGACCCTCAACTCGTGCCGCACCTTTCCCTCGATATTGAGCACCTTGCTAAACTCCAATCGTTCGCCCTCCAATCGCCTTCCCTGCCGCGAACACCTCGCCTCCAATCAACTCGCCACCGAAGAACTCGCGTCTCCAGGCTTCACGATTTTGATCGATTCAACTTTGATTTCTGATTTCATTTTCTTTGAATTTGTGTGAGTCGATTTTTTCTGTAAATCGATTTGGATGTCGATTTGAAAGTGGGAGAGAAAAAAACAATGCCGTGAATTTGAATTGAAATGTGAAAAGGGAAATGGCCGATTTGATTTTGATTTTGAACTCGTTTCTCTTTTTTTTATATAACGAGCAAACTTTGATCGAACTGATATGAGGGGGAAAAGGAAATGTCACATCTTTAAAAAGTGAAAAGAGATGGCTTCGTTTGCACGTTGGCTCCAGGATTGAGTTGATTTGATTACATATATATTTTTATTTTATCCCATATATCTCACATTACATATCGAGAAATCTGGACCTCCTATTGAGGCGTGCCGCTAGGCGTTCATAATGTTATACCCCTATTCCGAACGAAATGGGAAGGGTTTCGAGTCCTAATTCGATCGTATGGAGAAGATAGCTTTTTGGACCCAATTATTATATTGAATTTTCGATATAAATTTTCAGCGCGTTTCTATACCGTACGGCCAAACGATAACTCTAAATACTACAAAATTTGAAATCCGATAATAATACACTATTACGGATCCAATGGAACTGGTTTCGTCGACTTCCGAGACTGTGCCTCGGAAGTCTATTTTAAATGTAAATTTGAACAAACTATTTTTAAAATTGGACAGACCACTTTTAAATTCAATTTTAAAACTTTTATTATCTTTATCATTATTAATATAACTTTTACAAGCCTTTACATTATTTTAATCGATCTTAAAACTCAAGATACAACAATTTAACCAATAAACTTCAATAATTAAATTATCCAATAAATTGCTATATTTAATTATGTATTTATTTTATAAATAAACCCAAATTGTCCATATTCAAAATCAATCCATAATTCAAATTCAATATTTAAAACCATTTAAATATTCAAAATCGAACAATGAAAAATCTGGGTCGTTACACAAATGAGGTAATTCTTTGTTCCAAATCGTGTGAAATTCCAGTGGCTACAACTTTCATGTTTAACACTTCTTCCGGTTTTGAGTCTACCTATGCCAAAATTCCACTTTTTTACAGCGCATTTTCGGGCTTTGTTTTTACGAATCTGAGAATACCTCCTCTTCTCTTTACCATAACTTCCTCATAACTAATCCAAATTAGATGATTCTTTTCTTGAAACCGTAGAGTAAATAATTTCCCACAACTTTCATGTTCACTGCATTTTGAAATTCAGAGAGTTGAGTGTCCAAAAACCTGAGAGAAAATAACCTATTTTTAGGTCTAGTTTTTGGTAAATTCAATAATCCAAAGTCCTACACTTCGTTTCCCATGCTTGGCCGAGCACCACTTTTGGTATGGAATGGCCGAGCATACTAGAAGGCAAGGTGTTGGGATTCGTGAGCTCGGATCACGAGTTGGTGAAGCTATAGCCTTTTTTCGATAGGAAATCAATGCGAGAACCCCTAAACTATAGTATTATATTTTTGGATGATGATATGATATTTGCAATGGATGTTTATCATGCTTTGATCATCAAGTTTGGTTGTTTAAATATGAATGTTGAATATATATGCAAGTCAAGAATATACACGTCGATAAACACAAAGGAAATCACTTTCCTCTATATTTAATGAAATGGTGTATATGGAATGTTAAAACTTCTTAAAAATGGTTTAAAACGTATTTGAAATGTTTTATAAACATTAAAAGTGTTTTGGTGAAGTTTGAAAAGAAATTGAAAATTTAATTAAAAATAAGCGCGTCGCGTAACGGCAGTTCACGATTTCACGCTATAAAAGTCAAACAAGTGTAAAAGTTGGAATATGGTTCGGAATTCTTCCAGATAAGAATTTTCCAAACTATTATATCCATAGTATCCAACAAAGAAAGAAAATTAAGATTCCGATAAGTAGATTTTGAAATATGAGTAAAACAAGTTTTTTGAAAAATCCCGATTTTGCAGTTCGAAATCCAAGACAGTATATTTTGAAAATAATGTTTTAAGTTGTTTAAAAATATGGAATAAATTATATAAATCTTTTAAAATGTTTTAAAAGTGATTTGAGTAATAAAAATGAATTTTGAAATAATAAAAAGTCGTTTTGATCAATATAGCTTAAAAGGCACTTTTCGCAGCACTTTTCTATAACTTTTGAAATATAGTTTTAAACGCAACCGTTCTTTCCCAAATCTCTTGTAAATGTTTTTAAATGATTAATAAAGTGTTTTTAAGATGAATTAAAAGATTTATGAAATGATTAAATGTTTTAATGATTTAGAGTCGATCAAATTACTTGACCACCTTATAGGTGTCAGAGAGAGGGTGTCAGAGAGACAATGTCCAGGCTTGGGTTTAGAAAACCAGTTTCCTGCCCTCCCTGGCTATTCGGACTAGCCAAATGGAGGGGATAGTAAATTTGATTTACTCGGATTGGAATTTTCCAAATGATAAAGAAAGATATTTTCCAGGATTTAAACAATTTGGATTTTATAGAGATGATCTTCTTGTACTCTATGTTAAAGCCCGAAGAGGGAACTCATCCTATTCATGGAATTTAAAAGGTGATTTCTACATTATTCCTTCCATAGTATTTGTTGAATACGGGAATTGATATTGAGTAGAATTAGATGATTTCTATAGATTCCGCTTACTTAATATTTACTAGTTTTGGATTAACATCCTAGATAACATGGTTTTAAATCGATCAAAATAAAGAGTTTTGAATTAAGAAATCTTTGTTAAGATTCAAATGAAATGATTTGGAATTAATTTAAATTGCTATACTTAAAATTTAATGGTTTGGATTTATAGTAAACAATGTCTTGAATAACATTGTTTTTGATCCGTGTTAAAAGCAATGATTTGGAAATTTTTGTTAAGATTTAAATAAATGATTTGGACTATTTTCCTAAGAAAAGATGAAATGATTTGGAATTTAAAAAGGGTTTTATGTATTCAAAGGATTTAATAAGAGAGGTTTAATGATTCCGTATATATCGGAAAGAATGTTTTAGAAATATATATCTCCAAAAGAGGTTTTGATAAAAAGAACATAATCAATTAAAGAATGATTCCTTATTTACAAAACCTCTTTTTATCGATGATTGGATCGAAGGAACCAGGGTCAGATCTGGGTAATTCCTATCTGGAAAACACTTCGAACTAATGTATGCGTTCGAAAAAATGAAGACTTGATAAAGAAAATGAAGGATGAAGACCAAGGCTTTTCGGGGTGAAAGGACTGCTTGTTGATAATTCTGGTTAGTTCCCAAATACTAAAGTTGTAGTGATCCCTTCATTTTTTAAACTCTTTGGATTACAAGGACTGCTCGCTACTAATCCTATGGATAATTCCAAACAAGATGTGATAGGAGGGTGCCTTCGGTTTCGTTCAATCCTAGAATGAACTTGTATGGATGGATGTATGACATTGCATTCTTGAGATTTCATCATTGACTTTTATTAACATATATCTGTTTGGTGGCGAAGAAGGCAACTTCTCTTAGCTTAACACCCTTCTCTGAGATGTATGAGCTCGGAGATTGTATGTTTGTGGAAGTCAATAGTGATCGATGGAATGGCAGTGTGGCATTCAAAGAAAGATGATGTGTTATGATAAAGGTAATCGTTACCTCAAGCCTTACACCTAGAAATGACCGAAATAGGGTAGATGCTGCAAGACTATGTGGTTCGCAACCATTAGGGTATGATCATCCCCTTCTAGATATATTTCTTGCTATGACGTTCAAGATGTAAATTATTGTGGATGTATGCTATAAAGGCCCTCGGATAGGTCGGAGGGGTGATGACATATTCGGTACTATCTAGGAAGAGGTAGGCCGGTCTTGTGTTGGTAGAGGACCATTTGTTGGGCCTCGGTACATTCCTCTAGAGATGTACTGCCAGAAGGTAGTCCCTTCACCTTGTCATTTGTATGGAAACCCATTCTCCAATAAGAGCCTGTATGATTTTAGATGTTGAAAGCCTTGTATTACAAGGTGGTATGCTGGAATTTAATAATGTAACAGTTTCGGCTAAGATTAATAAGTTACTTGCAAATGTTTTCAAAGATATGTCACTAAAAATAATATCGAATATTTTAACGTAGAATGATTTGGTTATCATAAGGTGAAAACCTGTTCCGTGTTTATGTGCAGCATGGTCTTATGAGATACCTATTTTGTTTTCAAAATGCGTATTTTGAGTTCTCACACCAGTCCTATGACTGACCCAGAGTTTATTTTTCCCTTTCCTTAAACTCTGGGTGCCCAAATTTTTTCGGGCAACCTAGTAGTCAGGTTTAGTTTAGAAGAATGCTGGATGGAGCTCAAAGCATGGAGTCAGAAGATTTTTCTGAAGATTTTGGTCTTTTTCCACCACACACTTGTACTATAGTATTCTACATTTGTAAGGACAAAAATTTATAACTGTCCATGTTTTTAACTCTGATAAATGCATTTTAATTTCCGCTATAAAGTTTTATTTGAAATAACATATTTAAGATTCTGTTCTGCTTATTTTTCTTCTTACCCTTGAAAATCCGCTTCTCTGGCACTTGGATTTACGGCATATGAATACCGAGGATGCATTAGTGTCAATTTTTGATGGTCGAAGAAATGGGTCCTCACACTTTATGAAGAGGAGAGTGTGTAAGTTAGTTTCTAATGTGTTCATTTGATCATTAGACAAATGCACAAGAGTTCGAACAACTTATATCGATCGAAAAGCTGTTTACTGATAAACCGATTTTCGGTCATATTATCGGTTTTTCTTCAAAGAATATATTTTTGTAAACAAACTTCAAAGATAAGTTTCTTATCATTATTCACTAATTAAATGATTTTTAACAAGGTTGTAAAATCATATTTATAACATTGAATTATATTTCAAAACATTTCGATATTCGAAGATAAAGTGTTCGAAATTCCGGGTTGCTATATTCTTCCCACTTAGAACATTTCATCCTCGAAATTCAAACAAGAACGACAATCAAAGAAGATAGATGAAACAAGATACATGTATAGAGTACTAATGAAACATATACAAGCTGAACTACAAAACAAAATGCATAATACTTGACTCCATCTCAAGCAGTGAGTACACCACAAAAGATACAGTATACTAAGATAAGAGGGAACCCCTAGTCTATAAGCACCTTGGGTAGAACTCCTTCAAATTGTCCTCCGTCCTCCATGTTACCACCCCAAGCATCCTCACTCCAGGGTACTTTCTAACTTTAACAAAGGAACAAGCATACAAATACTCAAATATCATTCATAATCACTAGCAATCAACGCTCATGGTTTGCTCAGGTTCGAAACTCTCATATCGTCTAAGGACGATAAACAATTTACTAAGCATACCTTACACTCAACAGCCTTTGGTTCTTACTTAGACGATTATTCATGCTACCTCATAATGAATCGAAGAGTCATTCCCTAAACTCTTCATAAGCCAACATAATACATCTTAGAAATGTACTAAAGCCCGTACGATGTATATACCATCATCACACAATATCTAATCTGATCACTTGCTTGATCACACAAATTTCACTTACTAACTAGTATAAATCACTTGACCTATCTACTGCGAACTCTGATTTGGTTCCTTAATTAGAAACCTGCGTTTTCCTTGCATATCCATATCTATAATAGAAAACATCGAGATCATATCACGAACCCGCATCAAGTGTTGCCATCAAGAATCGAGTGAAAAATCCTTGTTCTAACTGGTGTAAACCACCTCAAAAACATGTATTCGAATACTAAATCAAAAACAGTAATGCGAATAAAATGGTCTACGTACAACTTACATTTTTATTTTATTGGTTTCTTAACTAAACCAATTCTTTTGTTTAATCACATTCATTTATACAATTAGTATGTCTTCAATACTAAAACCATTTATGAATCTTCATAAAACATAACTTCAAGTTTATCCACATTTTATAACTTAAGTTCATACTCGTATAATACTCCATCACATCTAAAGAGCAATACTAACATCAAAATTGTTTTACTTAACAAGTAAATTTAAACTTGTTTTAACTTACTACCTTCTCAATTTTAAGTGTTATGTAAACTCAACTTTATATTTTCAAAAACACTTAGCGACGAATTATATAACAACTCGGAAGTTTCTAACTATCCAAAATCATCGAAAATTTCATTTCATTTTAACAATGAAAACTATCAAACATTATCATATCATGATGCATATACCATACATTCCTAATGCATAGGCTATATGTGTCCATGTAATAACTTAATAAGAGAACTTTTAGAACTAAACACCGGTTTTCATTTCAAATCATTTTGAAATAATATATACATATAACTTTTGTATATAAACCATACTCTCAAATTTTAAATCAAAATCCATTTTACCAAAAAAAATTTATAGTATCCCACACCTAGAAACCCAAAAAAGAACGCCGATGATGCTGTAGTCATCACCAAAATTATTTTCAACCGACAGAAATGAGTTCAGTACATGATACCATACTTTCGGTATTTAAGCAAAATCATTCCAAAGCGGTATCAAATACTGTGTATAATAATACTAAGTATCATGACCTCAATCTCCGACACCAATTTTCCATATATTTACTTTCAAATATACTATCATTATTTTCTCCAAAATCTTGAAAAACATTTTCAAAAATATTGGGATTTAAGTTCTCAAACTCTCTATTTAAATCCTTTTCGTTTATAAACCGTACTTATATAGAATTACTTTCTTATATAAATCTTTTCAAAAATATTTATTTCCAAAATATTCTATTTTTCCTTTTATTTATAGTAAACATCTTTTACTAAATTTTAACTTCTAGCCCAACATTATCACCGAACGCCTTATAGTCAAACAATGAAACTTAATACATAAGGTGTTCATTTCAATGTGCCTACAATTACTGTCTACCCAACCCATGATGTTGAAAGGTAAAACTGCTCATAAACTAGTTGAGCAGAAATCAATAACATATAATACCCAATGTTCTTAACATGCCAAGCATAACTAAACAATCAAGGTTACGGGACATTAAACTATGAGAAGCACTAATATCAAACCAAACACTAATAGGTAGACTATAAACAGATAGTACCCTCAAGAATCTACTTGCCCTGCACAACTGCAAAAGTGGAAGGTGCTGAAGCAAGTGCAAAGCTCTAGGCTGTTGTCCTATCCGAAGCATCAGACAACTCCTAACTATACAACCGAGTTGACGGTAGTTATAGCAAGTCCTAGACCCCAACCGTGTCTTGGCCACCAACGACTCAAATTACTTTGGTATCTTAGCAATCAGTTCCTCAGCTACTTGTCCTCCTCCTTCTGTCTTACAATCTTTGGCAAAGTGGCCCTTCTACCCACATCAAGGCAAACAAGGTTGGACATGTACTTCAACTACTGAAAATTTCGTTTGTTTCTTCTATTTGGTGCATATATAGATGGTCTTAGAGCCAAACTCTCAAACCGAAAAGTCGTACTTATATATCCATGGATATGATCTGTCATATCCTTACATGCCATGTTACACAAACTAATCCTAGCATTGACTTCGATGATAGTCTCGGTGCCGTTGAACCTCTTTCTACCTAACACCTCAAAGTCGTGCCATATCAAAGCAAAGTATTTCCATGGACGAACCTACACCACTTCTTCTACTACATTTCCTTTAGTATTAGAAGCTCTAGCATCCATAGTTCTTACTACCTAATCAAAGCGGAACAACTTTCGGAAACTAAAGGATAGAGTTACTTCAAAGAGAGGGTTACGAAGAAAGAGATATTCCTAAGGAATAATTTTAAAAGTCTAGTTTTCAAAATACAAATACGCTCTCATATGTATAATACACTCGACTCATTCTAGGGTGTCACATACCCTATCCCTAATGAGCCCCACCCAAATAAAGGCAAGGTGTTCACTCAATCTTGTGCTCTAATACCAAATGTAATGACTCGACTTTTCGACCCTCGAATGTCGATACTAAATACATCCACAATATTTGCGTGCCGAGCACCCAAGTGCTGGAAAGATAGAAAGTTAGGGTAAAGGAAAAAGAAGAAGAATAGAACAAGAAATGAAGAACAAAATATTAGAATCTCACAATGGAACGGTAATATATAATATCAAAGGAACATTACAAAGGGTTACTTTGAATAGAGAAATATCAGAGTTACTAAAACCTAAGTACTATCATCAGCCTGGACAGTTATAACTGCCTATCCTCATACGATGCTGATACATACAATCTAGAAATGCAATGGAAATAAGAATACTATGAAAGGTAATCATCCTGTTCATCTCTATAAGTCCTAAATCGTTTGTAGCTAAATCTGGAAACATACACGGGGCTGACCCGAGCATTATAAGAAAATAACACCCGGATAAGTCGGGTAAACCAGTGTGAGAAACTCAAGAAATAAGAGTGACATATAATAGTAACCATTGAGACCATATAGATTCCCATAACGGTTTTCCCCTTAAAGAAACCAAATTCATTAAGTTTAACATAACGTGATATGATAGATAATGTCTAGAGTATAGAACATAAATCATATCAAATAGCTGTTGTGTGAACACCACAACAATAATAGGAATACAATCAAAACCGCTAAGGCGCATTCGCATAGTGGATTTTCCATGGAGAACTCCTTGGATCCAGCCAAATCCGAACTCCTGCACAAGGATTAGAGATATCCTTCCGAGCAACGTACATCTTTAAGGAATGTACTATAGAAAATGCATAACTAGCCCACGCCTAGACAATCGTGGTTCCAAATGCATTACTCCCGCATGCATATCTGTAAGTAATACTAGATGGAGTCGCCTGCACCTTTGGGATTGCTAAAATGCTACATTCCCTTTGGTTATGCATCCTATCTCTAGTTTTAGTAATTTATGATGTCGAGGCCATGTTCGGCATCTTTCACTCGAGTCTTCATCACTCAAATAGAACACGAATCCCCAAATGGATTCCCACATCTCAAACACATCACGAATCACTACATGGATTCGAGCATCTCGATCAGATCTCAAACCTCCACATAGGTTCCCCACATAAGTCCTCCAATGAATATTAACATTGTCCTCTCTCTTGGAATACTCCTCAAGATAGATAGTCTCATACGATAGCATCGTTTAAAATGTTAACGCTGACCTCTCCCAAGGACTTAACTTAGGATTGACAGTTCAACTCTATAACATTTCACTTTACAACCGCTTCCAAAACATAGAACTCATATACTAGTTTTGAAGTGGTATTCGATAAGTAAAATACTTACCGATCTCGGTCTCTTCAAAGTTAATTCAATGAATTTTCGACTAACTCAAATTTAGTTCTTTCAAAAGTAAGCGAAAGCTAGAGATATTACGTACCAATGCTTCTCCCCGGGGGTTCTCATTGATATGAAATCGCTAAACCTTTCAAAAACTTCTTACGTCATATTTGGTCAAGTTCGATAATTAGCTAATCGATTATGTAGTCCAAGACAATTGCTTATACAAATCATGATTCATACGCTTAACTCGTATCTGACATTCCAACTTAAATGTTCCTCATCCAAGAGTGAAGCCAGGTAAGTTAGAGCACAAGTTGCATCAATGCCTTGCCTAGACACTTCATTCTTGAATTTCACAAATAGATAAGTCTAACTCATCGGCTTTTAATGTTAAGTATAGTATTAATGATTTTCATAAACAATAAGAAATCAATACGATTAACATGTTTCTGACATTTTCCGACTTACTATTCCTTGGAAAAGAGGGAAACCAATAGGTTAGAGCTTTATTGCTCATCCCTAGTCGACATCAATCTCAACTCTCACAAATAGATAAGCCTTACTTTGTATGCTTTTCGTGTTAAGAATAGTTAATTACTTTTCAAACACGTAATTAAACAATTAACCATTTAGCCATTTAGCCATTCTAACCCCTTTACTAAAACATTCGTATATAATTTTAAATTACTTGAAAATACTTATAATAGGTTTTAAAACATTTATCCAAAATATTACTTTAAAATAACAAGTTTATAAAATTCTTTAAAAATTTGAAAAGAACGTGTTTTCTATATATTTTAACAAAATATCTCTTCTTTAAAAATTCATGACTAATTCTTAAATATTCATAAATATCTCAAATCAATTTTAAAATACTCTAATAATATTTATTAAACACTTGTAAAAAGAATGAAACAAAATACTTAAATTTAAATATCTTTTCAAACCTTTTAAGTCTGAAAATCAAGTCTAATTGGAGAAGTTTTGCACAAGTGAAGTTTCGGTCGTTTTTGAGATGTTACTTAACTTTTTATTATTCAGGATTTTAATAGCAACAAACATACATATAAAAAAATTATAAATATGGTGAGAAACACCTAAGGTTCTCTCTACAAAGTTCCATAGCAATCGCCAAAAGCAAGGCAATTCACAACTGCATCTATAGTGACTATCGCTATAAATGCACTTCCAATCCGAGTCCAATCTAAACCAAAGTCAATCTATAACCTGTGTGCTTTGTTCAAGGCCTAGTCATATGTCTACAAGTACATTCAATCCCATTCCAAGTTCGTTCAAGTCCATATACATGGATCACATATGTCATTTACTTTTAAAATAAGAATCCAAACCAATGTTTTAACATAAATTAACAACAATTCAAACAACTTAAGCACCATTCAACACAAACGCACATGTGTTATATTTTCATTCAAAGTGAGGTGTTAACTCACCTTTAATCCAACAATAACAAAGATATAAGAATCCAAGCTAGCAACCTCCTTTCCTTCCCTTCCTCTCTTGCTTTTGCACTTGCCCTTGCCCCTCCTCCTCACTAAATGCTCACGGCCATTCAAGGTAGGGAGAGTTTGGCTTCCAAACTTCAAAATCTAAATAGGTAGGATGTTTTATTATATTGTATTAAGGCTTCACTCTAAGTTTGAAGTTATTTGGATTTGATTTGCAAATATTTTGCTTTAGGAAATTATGAAGAAGAAGAAGAAGCCATTGATTTTCTCACTTAAGCTTTGTGAATTTGTGATTATAACTCTATGGTACGCCTCTCCTTATATAGGAACAAGAATGGTGTTTCCTAAGATTGCACTCACCCCCCATCCCCAACCATGCCATGGAAGCTTCGCATCCCATCACTTCTCCTTTAAGTCACTTCTCATTTATGCTAATTATCATTATACCCCTCTCATGATAATATCTCTTATCCATTAGAACATTCTAGAACCTTCCAAGCTTTATGAAGAGGAGAGTGTATTAATTAGTTGCTAATGTGTCCATTTGATCATTAGACAAGTGCACAAGAGTTCGAATAACTTATATCGATCGAAAAGCTGTTTACCAATAAACCGATTTTCGGTCATATTATCGATTTTTCTTCAAAGAATATATTTTTGTAAACAAACTTCAAAGACAAGTTTCATATCATTATTTATTAATTAAACAATGTTTAACAAAGTTATAAAATCATATTTATAACACTTAATTATATTTCAAAACGTTTCGATATTCGAAGACGAAGTGTTCGAATTTTCGGGTCGCTACATTATAACCATTATTAGTCCCAATTCACAACTCAGCCACACCTCCACACGCAAATTCACCTCCAATCGCCCGCTTGCTTGGATCATCCACTGCCCGAACGCCAGCTGAGCCACTCCAAGTCACGGCCTAAAAAACACACAACCCGCCTCCTCGTCGATCGCCACGCACACTTGCACCAGAGCCAGTCACGAGTTCTCCCACCTCAGTCGCGTAATGGACCACACATGAGCATAGCATCACCAACCTCTTCCCTATCGACGTCGATCGTCGCTGAACTTCATACTCCAATCCCGATTCTTATTTTTATTTTTTTCATTAGATTGATTTGGGGAAATTCCCTTGCGTGATTTATTTTGAAAATTCTGGAGGAGAGACTACATATGGAATTGAATTAAAGTATAGGCTAGTTTGGGAAAAGAAATAAAGAAGAGGGGAAATAGATTTGGGCTTTGGGCCTTATTTTTAATTTGAATTTAATTTTAATTGTTCTCCTTCACTTTTAAATTTGAAATTTAATCCATGAATAGTTTTCAATTCAATACAAATTGATTTACACTTCATTTTATGAAATATAATTTGTTAACTACACAATTTTTAATCTTTGTTTATTTCTATATAATTATTTATCAAAATATTTTATTCGAGTTTAATATATTATCAAAATGGAATTTAGTAATTTAATTTAATGTATTAAACAAAATCTCACATTAAATATAATTTATTTTAGTAATTAAAATCAAATTAAATATTTTGTTTTAATTAAATTGATATATTATTACGGCATAGAAAATAGGATTGTTACTAGGCCCAACAACCCATTTCAGGTTTGAGGGTTAAAATCACTGAAACAAACATCCCCAAATTATTTCTACCATCTTCCAAATAGATCTAAGCCTTTACTAACTTATTCTTTACATAAAACCTTCTCTTTTCTCCTCCAAATATAGTCTAAATCATAGATTAAGGGTATATTAGCAAGGATATTCATTAGATATATTCAAATTCACATTTTGGGGAAGAAAAATCAGATCTTTGCTGTTCATTTTTGGATTTGCCTCAATTTGCATGAAAATCTCCACTTTTTGGGTGTTTGGTAAGTGATTTATCATCTCTTGCCTTATATATATATTTGTGTGTGTGTGTGTGTGTTTATAGGTTTAAACATGTTTTGGATCCATTTTTGAAGTTAAAATTATGTTTTATCACTGTTTTAAAACCTTATCTATAATAAAAACATGAATAAATGGATTTTTGGTGTTCTAGACATGTCATTTGGATATGTGATTACCTTGATATATGTTAGACTATATTGTAGGCACCTTGTATAATGATTACTATGATTGATTGTGTGATTTGCATGTTTGAATATTGTTTGATGCATGTATGGTGTTTGTTTGTATGCTTGTATGGTTGAAATCGCTCATTGGAGCGAACTAGAGGTAGGAACCATGAAATCGAACTTTGGCGGATAGGCTTGAGGATGTTAGGAGTTTTATTGATGCATACAGAAGGCATAGAGGTTAAAGAATGGAGCGTAGCAGTGGAATCGATGTAAAATTTGGATTTGGAGAAGTTATAGCATTTCGGTTAGGTGGTCTTTGTCCGATGGATGAAGTGCTCGGGGTGTGCTTCGATCCTGTGGGGATTTGGTTTGGGCTTTACTTTGGGTCGGGGTATAAGAGGATCGAACAACAAATGTTATCCGTGAGCGCTATGATTGGGGACGGAACTAAAATTGCGGTTTGGTGTTGCTTTGTGGCTTGCTTAGCAAATTTATGGGGATGCTTCGGTCTAGCCCCTAGTACGAATTTTGGTCCAGTGCTTTTGGGCTGCTTCGAGTCGAGAGGCGGGTTGCTTCCAGTCTTTGCCTTGGATGCTTTGGGCTTGGTTCGGGTATCACTGGACAGTGAATGGAAGTTGGAAATTTTTCATGGAGAAGTACTTTGGGGATTTCTTTGGGACATGTTCCAAAGGCTTTGAGGGTGATGTGGAGTGAAGTAGGCAACTCCAAACAACTCGGTATGCCCTTGGACTTCGTGTGGTGACTAGTGAATCGATAGCATAGTGCTTTGATGCGTCGATGGCGACGACAACTTCGGAACTTTGGTACGATGGCACTATCACTTGAGATGGGTGTCTAGAGGCGTTTTGAAGATGAGGACTCGATATGGCGAGTGGTTATGGCATCTGGTGATGGACCGAAAGGACGAGTTTTGCATGGTAACTCATAGAGTAGAACATGAGAATGTGATGCTTATGAGTGGGATGGGGTAGTCTACGTGTACCCATATTGTTGGACTTTTACGTGTGTCCAGTCCCTAACCATCTTTGTGGGCATGAGTTGAGAATCTTGAGGTAGTTCTACTATCAGTACTTATGCTAAAAGATCAATAGTTAACTCTAAGTTTGTGATGCTCATAGTTGGGACAGGGTAGTCTGCGTGTACCCATATTTTTCGAAGTCTACATGTGTCTAGTCCCTAGCCATCTGCATGGGAAATGAGTTCAACATCTGTAAGAGTTATCGTATATCTGAAGCACTTGAGTGAGAGATATAAGGTTGTGTGATAGATTCTATGTTTGATGTGTGCTTGATATGTTGTGTGATACCCCTATACCTCATATTTTCCACTTGTGAGAGTAGTTTAACATATACCATGTTTATGTGCTAACTCTTTTGATGCAGGGACATGTCAGGGATGGCTATTCATACCATATACTCATATTTACTATGTATGATTTTTATAGTATTTTGAGTCAATACTCACATCAGATTGTTGTCTAACCTGAGATTTTATGTTTTGCTTCTTATTTTCTTGGGTATTCTTAAATGAGTAGATTAAGGATAGTAGGTCAGGAGAGCGTATGGAGCTGTATGAAGCAAGGGCAAGAGGCTACGCTTTTGCATATCATAATTTAGGGCTTAGTATCGCTAATATTCCACTGTGCAGTATTATGGAGCTTTTTCGGTACTTGTGTTAATTAAAGACAATTATAGAGTTTATTTTGGAGATTGGGATGTATAAACTCTATTATTTGGGTTTGTATAACTATGATGAACCGAAGTACTTTGATTGTTCTGGTTCACTTTATATTATGCCTCACCTGTTTTACATCTATTTGATTAATATATTTTTTCTATGCACCGTGGGATGTTCTACAAGTTCTATAATTGGATATTCTTTACTTTACACCATTGGCTACCATCCTACATCGACCGAGTACCTCCACTGTGCATTATACATGTATATTAGGTACTGGTGGTATATGACAGTCATCATAGTCCATAAGCTATTTTGAAATATATATATATATATATATATGGGTGCGTTTGGCATACATCCCTGGTAAGGTTTGAAAATACACAAAACATCCCTTTATTTTTTCAATAAGTTTCCGGTCCCTGTTTTCAAATTCCCACGCGCATAAAGACCTAAATACCCTTTATGTTTTTAACATTTCAAATGCGTATAACTTTCTGCAGAAACATCAGATCAGCATACCTTTCACCAAAAAATCAAAAAAATTATGATATTTAAAATGAGATCCATTGTTGATTCCAAAAAATCATATTTGTAGTAAAGGTGCAATTATTCCATATATTTGCAGACAATTCTACAAATTTTAAACATCTTCGATTTTTCTTTAAATCTACGACTATTGCATATAATTGCAGACATTTCTGCAATTATATGGAATAATTACAGACATGTCTGCAATTATTGCATATAGTTGTAGAAATGTCTGCAACTATTGCATATAATTGCAGATATTTCAGCAATTATATGGTATAATTGCAGACATGTCTGCAATTATTGCATACACTTGCAACTATTACATATAATTGCAGACATTTCTGCAATTATACGGTATAATTGCAGACATGTCTGTAATTATTGCACGAAGTTGCAGAAATGTTTGCAACTATTGCATATAACTACAGACATTTCTGCAATTATATGGTACAATTGCAGACATTTCTGCAGTTATTGCATATAATTGCTGAATTATCTACAATCACACCATTGCGAATAGCTTGTCTTGCCGTTGTTTTTACATGTGCACAATGCCACTCGTTAGAAAGATAATAAAATTTGTGATTTAATGGTGAAAACGGTTTGTTAATCCGTCGTTTCTACAAGAAGTTATTGCGTTTTAAAGACTGATAATTAATGGGGTGCAAATTTTAATTATGGATGTGAGAATAACATGCATATATATGAAGAATCAACATTGCTGCAATGGAGAAGAGGGGTATTATAGGGAAGAAAATTGTAGTATTTGAAAATAGGGATGTAATTTATATCTTTTTTATGAGGAGGATGTTTTGTGTATTACGTTTGATTTTAAGGATGTGTCCCTTATTTTCACTATATATATATATATTTGCAAAAAGAATGATATGCGTTTGATATTATGGAATAAAGGATTTTAAGGAAAAATTCTATGTAAAAGTTTTTCGGATTTTGTGAAATATTTCTAAAAATGAATTTTTACGAGGAAAATAATATTGTTTTATTTTGAAAAATACATGTTTAATGGAATTGTGGAAGAAATGAATTATTAATGGAATAGGGTTAAATGATGGTTAGATGGGTTACCTTATAAATATGAACATGTAAATTGACTAAATGAAATTGTCAAAGCGATGCGAGACACTAAATGGGATAGATATCCATCCTAGTTGGACAGACTACGAGGTAGCGTTGAGTGACAATCTGGCCCCATTGCCATCGGTCCAACGATCTGCTACACAAGCACAAGTGAGGATATGCAAATTAGATTTGATTGATGGATAATGAGGGTTGCCAGTGAGGACCGGAGATGTTTTAGTGCAACAAATAGATCGTATTTGGGAAAGCTAATGCACTTTGCAACAACTTAACTTTTGAAACCATCACATGGTTTTGTGGTTTTGACGATCAATAATTTGTCATATAGTAGCCTAAACAAAAATGTGCTGTATTTCTATTCTGATTACATGAATGCATGCTTATTAAATTTTCTTATATGATACTAATATTTTAACAAGAGTTGAGAATAGGTACTCAAGAAGCCTATTTGGATGAGCTTGCGGTTCTAGCTCGCTTTTGCTCGCATAAACAACAAGATAGCTTGCTTGAAAATGCTAATAAAAAGGTATATATTTTATGCAATATCGAGATATATATGTTGTTATATTGCTTCTCCATGTTTCGAGATGCCCCATTGTCAGGATGTATATATATTATGTGATTTTTATATATTGTAATAGGAGACTCTGTCGAAAATTTCTGAAAAATCCGACACATAGAAAAATTGTCATATAATATTATTGTATATGAAAACATAAAGTCGTTACATGAGTCTATTTTAAATTAATAGCATGCGATATGATAGCAATTTAAGAGCCACATGGAGGATTGGGTAAGTTTAAACCTGATATAAGTTTCTAAAATATGAAAAAAGATAAGAGTATAAGCTGCATATGACGTCTTTTTTGTAAGAAACTGCGAGAACACAATTTTCATAAGGGGAAGTTTGTAATAACCCGACTTTCTATATCTACAAAATAAATTAAGTTTAATTAAAATAAATATCAGAATTCAATTTTGGATAATATTTTATTTTGAATGAATTAAAATTGTTTTGATAAAGGATTTGTTTCAATAAATTTAATTAATCAATCAATTCTTTTAATAAAATATATTGATGTCAAATAAAATATTTTTATATCGTAAATAATTTACATATATATAAGTGAAATAAATGAAAAGAAGTTTTGTTTGATATTAAATAAATTAATACTTAACGAGTTAAATAATCAAAGATTGTGAGCTATATTTTGTAAAATATATAGTGACCCTACATAACTTGACAAAAATGCATTTAAAAATACAATTGGAATTTGAAATTTATACAATTAACATTGGGTTGAATTTTAATGTAAAAGAAAAGAAGATGGAGAAGAATTAAATTTTGAGTATTGAAAAAACCCATCTTCCCTCTTAGCCCATTTACATCAAACAAATGAAGCAACATACCCACTTATCCTTCTTTACCGAACCCGACCCGTTATCTCCCTCAAAACAGAACTTTGACCCCTTTTCTATTGCATGCCCTAATCCTCAAATCATTCATCCAAAATCAAAAATAGGAAAGAAAAAAAATAAAAAAACGACATATAGGCGCACGTTCATTGGCACGTCACCAACTGTGATAGAGAGCCAAGCTGCGGACGATGACGCGGTGGAGGTTGGAGGTGGTGGCTGGTTGAAGCACGTGTGGCTTAGAGTGGCATTAAGGAGCGACTGTGCACACACGATTAGGCGCACGATGTGAGATGAGGGGCGGAGGTGCTAGCGCGCGACGGTGTCGTGGTTGGTGACGTCGACTCGATCATTGTGATGACTATGTATGGGTAGATAAAGTTACTAAGAAGGAATTGCATTATTTTGGTTGAGTTATTTCAAATAAAAACTATGATTAGTCTTTTTATTTGATTACCTTAGCATTGTGTGACCTTGTTTGCTGAATGTTGTGATGAAATATGGTTGATATTAACCAAATTTGGTTGGAAAATTAGTTTAATTTGGCTGAAATAATATTATTAAATATGATGTCAGCAACATATGAAATTCCTTTGATATTGGATATTCCTTATTTGTTGAGTGTAATTTGGTTATAGAATGATTTGAATTGTATATATGATGTTTGAGTGTCCTTGCTTTGCTTTTATAATGTATGGACATTGCATTTGAAATTGATTAGAAGTGGAAATTTTGAGTTAAATACTTTTGAAAGTATTTAAAATAAGAATTTGCTCAAATTATATTACTTTTGAAATTAATGGTTTTAAAACTTGGTTATATAAAAGATTTTTATAAAAAGAAGATATACATTTCAAAATGAATATTTTTTGAATTTTTGAAAAGAAATTAATTTTTAGAAATCAAAATTATAGTATTTATTCTAGAAGTCGATTTTTGAATAGATATTTTATTTATTTATGTTTATATAAATATTTGATGGATTTTTATAAAAAGGGATTCTAAAATTTATATTCCAAAAGTGATGAGTTTCTTTTTATAGAAACTGAAAAGAAGTTAATTTTTATAAAATAATATTTTTGAAATAACAAAAAAGTTTGAATATGATTTATTTATTATACGAAAAATATTATTAATCTAAATTTATTATTATATTTTGTGAAGTACGATCTTTGGAAGTAATTTAGTTCGTAGTTGATTATCTCTTATACAAGGAAAATAATTTATATACCCTATGAAAATATTATAAAAGTAATGTAATTGAATTTATTTTGGAAAGGGAAGTTTTGGGAATTTGGTAAAAAAAAAGGTGAATTATATAAGTCAATGTCTTAATATGAAAATTTGGAAGACTATATATAGACAATTTTAGTTTAATAAATTATTTTACAAAGGAGTTTTAATAGGATTTTAAATATTGATTTTGAAATTAAATATTTGATTTTAGGAAATATTTCTCTCATTGGAAAATATATTTCAAATGCGATTTTAAAAGTAGTTTGAAATTTTCAAAACTCCTTTATAACATTTTCATGTTATTTAAGTGGAAATTTTAATAGTATGAGCTATTTATTTTAAAGGGAGCAACATGTTTGAAGTTTATATTAAAAAAGAGGATTCAAATTGAAACCCTGGGAAAAAATGGGAACTTTAGAAAATAAACTTCTTCGAAATCTATAATGGTTTTGGAATAAAAATGAAGGTTTGAGAAATAAGAATTTTATAATAATATTCCCTTGGAATCAATATCAAGTGTATTGAATGTTGAATCGTGTTAAAAACCCCTAGTGACATCGGGTTAAACGATGGTTAGATGGGTTACCGTCGTAAATATGAACATGTAGATTAACTAAATAAAATTGTCAAAGCGATGTGTGACACCAAATGGGCTAGATATCCATCCTGGTTGGACCGACTATAAGGTAGCACCCTAAGTGACAATTTGGCCCCATTGTCATTAGTGTCTATTGCATGGCTACAACAAGTAAGGATATGCAAATAGGATTTGATTGATAGATACTGAGGATTGCTAGTGAGGACCGGAGAGGTATTTAGTGCAGCAAATAGATCGCATTTGGGAAAGCTAATGTACTTTGCAACAACTCAACTTTTGAAACCATTACATGATTTTGTGGTTTTGACCATCAATACTTTGTCATATAGTAGCCTAAACAAGAATATGCTATATTGCTTTTATGATTACATAAATGCGTACTTATTAAATTTTCTTATACTAGACTAATATTTTAACCGGAGTTGAGAATAGGTACTCATGAAGCCTATTTGGAGGAGCTTTCGGTGCTAGCTCGCTTTTGCTTGCATAGATAACACGATAACTTGCTTTAAAATGCTAATAAAAAGGTATGTTTTACAATATATCGATATATATATTATATTGTTTCCCTATGTTTTGGGATGCCCTATTGTTAGGATGTATATACATTATGTGAACTTGATATGTTGTGATTTTTGATACGCTCTCCATATAAAGAGGACTCTGTCAAATTTTTTTGAAAAATCTGACAATAATAAAAAATTTCACATAATATTATCGTATGCAAAAATATAAAGTCATCAAATGAGTTTATTTTAAATTAATAGCACATGATATGGTAGCAATGTGAGAGCTACCTAGAGGATTGGGTTAGTTTAAACTTGATAGAAGTTCCTAAAAGTACGAAGAAAGTTAAGGGTATAAGCTGTGTAAATTGCGTGGATGCAATTTTTAGAAGGAAGAAGTCCATAACAACCCAATTTTATATGTCGACAAAATAAATTAAATTTAATTAAAATAAAATGATCGTATCAATTTTGGATGATATTTTATTTTGGAACAAATTAATACTGTTTTGATAAAGGATTTTTCTTTTAATAAATTGAATTAATCAATCAATTTTTTTAGGAAATTATATTGATGTTGAATAATATGTTTACAATGGTAATGTTTGTGCAAAAATTGGCCACAAACACCCTGTTGTACGTGAAAGCACCAATATCCAATATTTAGATCCAAACAGAGAAATATACACTCATAGATTACAGAATAGATTGTAGAAAGGTAAATGAACATGCAAGTTTTATAGTGGTTCGGCAAACTCTGGCCTACGTCCACTCCAATAATCTTTTATTTTTACTGTAAGATTATAAGTACAGATGTTTTTTTGCTTTAGAAAAATAATGGAGGAAGAGATAAGAAGTGATGAAGGAGAGCTAGCCGAAAAGTCCTTTGCAATAAGCTAAGTCCGCTGTATTTATAGGTGAAGACTTGCATGGATCGGGCTGAAATTTCGGCAGAAGAACTTCCAGGCCCATACGACCCGATTCACAAAATTTGGGATCGATCGAACATCAAAAAATAATTTAGGCCGATCGTTCCATACTAACTCCAATGGGGCTGCGATCGTTTTTATGGGGTTCTCCATGCCTCTAGTCCTTGCTCCCAAAGTTTCATGCCATTTCGATTTACAGTTTGTGAGATATCGATAGATCTTCGCTGTTTTGACTAGAAATTGGATCATAGGAGATCATTCCACGCTTCATCCTTTTCAGCTGCATTTGATCATGTGGGTTACCCATGATGTTAGCTACTTGCTTTACAAATTTCGTGCAATTCCGACGTACCGGTTGAGAGATATCACATTTTCCATAAAATTATGGATCGTTATGCTTATTTGTACGATCGTTCCAATAACGATCGGCCTCTTTTCCAAGGTTTCATCCTTTTGAGTTGCAATCGATCATGGGGGGTGCTCCATGATATAAGTTACTTTCTCTCCAAATTTTGTGTAATTCTGACATACATTTTGTGAGATATCGCATTTTCCGTAAAACTATGGATCGTTACGGCTTATTTGTACTATCGTTCCAATAACGATCGGCCTCTTTTTCCAAGATATGGGATTTTTTCATGCGATCGTTTTTGTGGGCTCTACTCATTAATATATTGATGCTCTTAAAGTTTCTAGTGATTTGGTTTTGTAGATTTTGAGATATTGATCGATCTTTGTCGATTTACGCTGTTTTATGGATCGTTCCCTATCGATCCATATAAATTCTTCCTTTGCCCATAACTCAAGCATACGAACTTCGATTTACTTGAAATTTTAAATGTGGCATCACGGGGCCATCCTTGTCACATCATGCTGATTGCACCTTGATTAGGACTCGGTCCGAATCTGCCCAACTATTGTCCATAGTTCCAAATATCATCGATTTCCGAGCCTGATAACCGTCTCTCCGGGCTTCCTGCCTTGATGATCATAGAAGCCATTTAGCCAACTTTTATGATATTCTACTTGGTCAAAAGACGGTATAACATTTGCCCCACAAAACATGCCTTCTAGTAGGAAGGCGTGTTTTGAATTGCCTTAAGTCCAATGTTAGAAACCCGTTGATGACCTGTGAACAAATCTATGGTCTTGCCTGATTGTTAGTAACGGCCGTTCGGGACTGTAAATCGAATTCATAACCATCCCAGGCTGATGATGATCCGTAACATTCCGTATCTGGAGGCCAAAAGCTAAGCGCTACAGATGCTACAATCATCCATAGTATTAACTTCTGGTGACAAAATAAGGTAATGCTAATGGTATTCATAATATCAGAAGCACTTGAATATGAACAAATTCATAGATTTCCAGAAACAACATTTTACTGATTAAATTTCAAAACATATTCATATTCAAATTACATAATCCCATATCGTTTCCTAGGTAAAGATCAAATATAATCATTACAAAATACGCCAAGAGCGACATATGAAGATGCCCTCTTGGTTGATCAGAGTAAATATAGTCATATCTGACTTAGTACACAGCGGAAATAAACAAAATAACCTGAAACTCCTAATTAGCTATCCGTCAGCCGCCTGCTCGTCTTCGGAAGCTTTATTCTCCAAAATGAATAAAACCTGAAAACCTTAACCCTCAGCCTACTCAAATCAATTTTTGAGCACCCGAGAGTTTAAGGGGAAACAAAAACTTCGAGTCAGACATAAAGCCTGGTGTGAATAATACTGTTACATCTCGGTTTACTGATATTAAGTGAGACCACGCCGCTTAGCGGAACGAGTTCCCCTCACTAATATCCTCTTTAAAACATATATTTTGCAAATCCTTTCCTGCAACCAAACTGGTTAATCGAACTGATATTATGATGATAATAATCGCTAAGTCCGTTAAGCTATAATCAGGTTACTAATGGACTATCTATCCATAAATAGTAAATGGACTATTCGTCCGAAAACTGGGCCGACTGCTTGCAAACTGGACTAACTGTCCGAATCAAAATGGACTACCTATCTGAATCATTTTCTTAGGGTTAACTACCCTTCATCTTTTTCCTTGAAAACCTTTTCAAAATGATTTAACCTTTTAAATCATACTTATACAAGGAAAATATATTCTTAGCTTTACTCTAAGCTATTTTTACCATGTTATATATACTTTACTCAAAATAATATTGATGAATTTTAGTGAGGATTAGCTATCCTTCCAAAACAAGTTAAAACCCTATTTTACTTGAAAATACTTGGGTTATATTGCCTATTTAATACCTTTGAAACCTTTGTTTAAAACTTTTAAACAACCCATTCGAAACCCTTGAAAGTAACCCTTTCGAAACCATTGAAAGTACCCCTTTCGGAACCATTGAAAGTAACCCTTTCGAATCCATTGAAAATCACTCTTTCGAAACCAATAAAAGTCTTTCCTTCGAAAGCTTCAAAATATTAGACATCCTCCTTTAAAACCTTTTAAGCATTGCCTTCCCAAAACATAGGAAAAACCTTCCCTTTCAACCCTGTCGAAACCTTGGGGAACCACCCCTTCGAAACAATTCACTAAAACCCTTTCGAAAGCATTAAAATACTAAACCTTTCGAAAGCTTTTGGGTTCGATTTAAAACATGTGGAAACTTTTCGAAACCATTCAAAAATTTACCCCTTCGAAACCCTTGAAAACTGTTTCGGTCAAAACCATTTGGATTATGCCTTCAAGTAGAGCAAAAGGATCAGAAACCCATTAAAGTCGAAAGCATCTGTTTCGAAACCATTTAAAACTGTCTCTTTCGAAACCATTTGGGTTTTACTTCAATCATAGAAAAAGGGTCGTTAAAACATTTAAGTCAAAAGTATCTATTTCGAAACCATTTCCTAAGTAAAAAAATGATGGTGTCGAAACCATCCCTTCGAAAGCATTGGAGAAGTAGCCAAATTTTAAAAAACAAAGTAACCTCTTCGAAACCATCTAAGTCGAAAGGTAAAAAGGCGGCAGCAAAAAGGTTTCGACTTAGTCGAAAGCAATCATTTAAAAACAAAGGCGCAACCCAATCGAAACCATTTCCTTAAAATCCATTTGACCAAGTCGAAAGCTACTCAGTCGAAGGCCATTTAGTCGAAAGCGAGCAGGCGCATTTTTAATTTAAAAGCAAAGTAATGCCTCAACCCCTTCAGAACCCCTGGTTTTGACTCCATACCTTCCGCCTACATCCAATTCACTACGCACTAGTCCTCTGATACCACGTGCATTAGTTTCGACTATGTCGGAAGCGAAGCTAAGGAGGCGGAACCTGGTGCCGAAAGCATCGAAATAGTGAAAAACATGTAGCAAATAGTTCTTTTCACCTAACCTGCTTTACGTGTCAAATTTTGATTGGTTGCCTCTTTTCTTTACCACTAAAAAGTGCTGCAATTTTTAGAACTAACTATTTGGATTATTTGTAAAAAGCCCCTTCTCCTTTTATAAATGTACAAAACATTTAAGTATCATATCTTAAATAATTTTATATATCCATTAAAATACTTAGGAAAAATCTACAAAAATTCCAGAAAATCTCTTTTAATATGTTTTCAAACATATATTTCAAACCGAAATCTTTTATTATTTAACCGTAAATAATTTATAACCCAAAATAACATTTTCTTTACTAGAAAATTCATATAAATTCCACAAAAATTCTGAAAATTCTGAAAATCGAAACATATCTCTAAAATATCATTTATGATCTTCATAAAAATTCGCAAGGCATTTGGATGTCGTTTAATAGGGTTTTCATATCAAAACATGTCATAAAATCTATATGAACAACCATAAATCATCAACAAGTGTATATAATCATTCGATCATTCAAAAACATGGCAAATCAATGCAAAATATTTTGGATTTCATCTTAAAACCAAAAACAAAAGAAATGTGAGATGTAAACATTATTCACCGTGGCTTTAGAGATTAAAGAGATTGAGATGTGAATGGATTTGATTTGCTTAAGCTTCTTTCTAGCCTTTCTCTATCTTCTTCCTCTTTCTCTTGTTAATGGTGGTCGCCCTCAAGTTAAAAAATTTAAAAAATGAAATGAACGTGTGTGAGGGAATATACGACCAAGTTCAAGGGATTTGGGAATGACCTCTTTCCTATTTTACCCTTCCTCTATTTCAATTTAACTCTTATTTTAATTCATAGGTTTAATGGCACGGCTACCCTTAATTAAATCAAATCTCAATCCCCTAATAAACACATTATTTTATTTAATTTAACTAATTAAATATCCTAAATAATGTTACCAAAAATATGGGGTGTTACAAACTCCCCTCCTTAAAGAATTTCGTCCACGAAATTACGATAAGGTACACAACAAATCAAACAAGAATGTATAACATACCATTAAACAAGTCAGGATAAGTATCTCTAATCCTGCTCTCAACCACCCAAGTACAGTCCCTGTCATCATCGCTCCACTGGACTTTGACTTATCCGACCGTCTTGGTTCTAAGCCTCTTCTCATCTCTCTCAACAATACGAATAGGCTTCCTCACCATAGTCAAATCCGGTTCTACTACTAAGTCATCTAGCACAGTCTGTGCAATAGTAGTCTTCGGGTCTCTAACACACTTTTTGAGATGAGAAACATGGAAAACATCATGGACACCTGCCAAACTGCTCGGTAACTCGAACTTATATGCGAGTTTCCCGATTCTCTCAACAATAGGAAAAGGTCCAATGAATCTCAGAGCCAACTCTCTGGATCGTCCAAATCTGATCACACCCTTTATCGGTGACACCTTGACGAAAACCTAATCTCCAACTGAGAACTCTAAATCTTTTCGTCTTTTATCTGCATAACTCTTTTGCCTAGACTAAGCCTCCTTCATTCTAGCCCGAATGATCTCAATCTTTTCTGCAGCTTCCCTAACCAAATCTGGACCAACCTATCCCCGGTCTCTAACTAACATACGGGAGATTTGCATGGCCTCCCATACAAAGCTTCAAACGGTGCCATCCCAATACTAGTCTAATAACTATTGTTATACGAAAACTCTACTAAATGCAGATGATCGTCCCATGATCCCCCAAAATCTAGAACACAAGTTCTTAACAAATCTTCCAAGACTTTGTTAACTCTTTTCGTTTGCCCATCCATCTGTGGATGGTAAGCGGTATTCATCTTGAGCTTGGTTCCAAAAAATTCTTGTAGACACTTCCAGAACTCGCTAGTGAATAAGGAATCTCTATCACTAACTATACTGCTAGGAATTCCATGCAGTCTAACAACATTCTTCATAAACAACTTCGCTAATACAAGTGCCGTTCTGGTTGACTTCGCTGGAATGAAATAGGCATTTTTGGTCAATCTGTCCACTATAACCCATATACTTTCATTTCCTCTATTCGACCTTGGCAACCCGTTAATGAAATCCATAGAAATAGAATCCCACTTCCATACCGAAATATCTAGTGGCTGAAATCTACTTGGCTTTTGGTGTTTGGCCTTTGCCTGTTGGCAAATCAAGCACTGCTTTACCCATAAGCCAATATCCCGCTTCATACCTTCCCAAAAGAAACTCCTCTTCATATCCTGAAACGTCTTAGTTCCTCCCGGATGAATAGAGAACTTCGAACGATGGCATTCCTCCAAGACTTCTTTCCTTATGTTTCTTACACTCGGAACACATAATCTTCTTTTCTTTCTCAACCTCCCATTCTGGTCAAGACTGAAATCTTTCAAGTCATCGCTCTTGGTTCCATCTCTTAACTTCCTGATCCATCCAGCTAACATTGGATCCTCCATCTGTTTAGAAGCAATCTTTTAGATCATCACTGGTTGAACTTCCAAACAAGATAACACTACGGTTTCTCCGCTAGACCCAGCCTCAGATCTCCACTGCACTTTGCAATATGCTAATGCCCCCAAATCTTTCCACTCGATAATCATCACCAAAACCGCATTCTGATGTTTCCTGCTAAGTGCATCTGCAACCTTATGGCCTTTCCTTAGTGTGTACTCAATCCCAAAATCATAAGTAGCGATAAATTTTAACTACCTTTGTTGTCTCATGTTCAACTCCTTCTTAGAGAACAAATACTTCAGCGACTTATGATCGGTATATAACTCAAACCTCTCTCCCAAAAGGTAATGTCTCCACACCTTCAACGCGAAAATCACTGCAGCCAATTCCAACTCATGTGTTGGATGTTTGACCTCATGCGGTCTAAGCTGTCTAGAAGCATAGGCAATCACTTTACCTCTCTGCATCAGCACAGCTTCTAACCCTATTCCACACGCATTGGTATAAACCACCAAATCCCGATTCCCTTTCGGAACAACCAACACAGGTGCATGGGTCAATAAGTGTTTCAAACTTTGGAATGCTTCCTCACACTTATCGGTCCACACAAACTTCATATCCTTTATCGTTAGCTTGGTCATCGATGCTGATATCCATGAAAAGTCTTTAATGAACCTCCAATAATAACCAGCCAACCCAAGGAAACTCTTTATCTCCGCCACTGTCTCGGATCTCTTCCAACTATTCACCGCTTCAATCTTAGTTGGATCTATGGACAACCCTTTCTCTGAGACTACATGACACAGAAACTTCACTTCCTTCTTCCAGAAATGACACTTCGAAAACTTCGCTTTCAGCTGATGCTGCCTCAGCGTCTCAAGCACCACACTACGATAAACTTCATGCTCTCTTTCATCCTTAGAGTATATCAAAATATCATCTATGAAAACTAATACAAACCTATCCAAGTGCTCTCGGAAAACTCAGTTCATTAAATCCACAAAGAATGATGGCGCATTAGTTAGTTCGAACGGCATAACTAACCATTCGTACGATCCATATCTGGTCCTAAACATCATCAAAGGTATATTATCCTCTGCTACTCTGAGCTGATGGAAACCTGTCACCAAATCCAATTGTGAAAATACCTTGGCTCTACTCAACTGGTCAAACAAATCCTCAATCCTCGGCAATGGATATCGATTCTTTATCGTTTTCTCATTCAACTTACGATAATTGATACATAGCCTTAACGATCCGTCTGGCTTCTTAGCAAACACTGCGGCTACTCCCCAAGGCCAACTACTCGGCCTGATAAAATTCTTGCCTTCCAAATCCACCAACTGCACCTTAAACTTCGTCATCTCTGTAAGGGTCATCCTGCTTGGCGGCCTACTCACTGGTTCTGCTTCCGGAACCAAATCTATCCTAAACTCAATGGCTCATTTTGGTGGCAATCCAACTACAGGCTCAAAAACATCTGCGAATTCTCTAACCATGAAAACTCGACTCAACTCATCTTCCAACTCCATAACACCCAATAAAGCATTCACCTCACTGTTAGAACCTTCTACGGCATAAACTATCTAATCACTACAATCAGGGTGTCTAAGCGATATTTTCCTATCCTGAAAAAATATCCTAGCATCGTACTCGCTTAACCAATCCATCCCAAGGTTAACTCCAAACCCTATAAAATCAAACACATGTAAACTGCAAACAAAAGCATGACCTAACAAGTCAAAGTCTAACTGATCACATCTCAACCCTAGAGTTGCATACCCTCCTATTGGATTCGCAACCCGTAAGGAAGTAAATATGTGGGTTCTAGGTTAAGCTTATCTATCAAACATCTAGATATAAAAGAATGAGATGCACCAGTATCAAATTGAACGCTAACAAACATACCATGAATCTGAAGCGTACCTCCCAAAACTGCCTTTCGAAGTAGCAGGTTCTAATGCATACACCTTGCCCTTTCCATCCTTAGCGGGCTCCTTGCACTGGTTTTTATAATGGCCAATCTGGTCATAATTGAAGCATCTGACATTATTCTTCTCGGCTACCTATTTTGCCTTTCCAGCACGACACTCATTAGCAAAATGTCCCTTCTTGTCGCACTTGAAGCAAACAATCTCAGACTTCCCTTTCTTAGCTGCTCCACCCTTCTGAGCACCTTTCTTAAGAAAGAACTTCCTCATCTGATTTTGCCCAACCTGGACCTCCTTAGCCCTACTCTTCTTTAGAGAATCAAGAATATCCTCATGCCTTAAGGCCATCTCTACTACAAAATCAGAAGGATCTCTAATATGAGGTAATGTAACCCTTGCTAACTCAGGCTTCAATCCCCTGATAAACATCTCATTCCTCTTCATTATTGTATCCACTGAAGCATACCCATATCGTCAGCTACCTGCTTGTCTCCGGAAGCTTTATTCGCCAAAATGAATAAAACCAGAAAACCTTAACCCTCAGCCTACTCAAATCAATTTTTGAGCACCCGAGAGTTTAAGGGGAAACAAATACTTCAAGTCAGACATAAAGCTTGGTGTGAATAATACTGTTACATCTCGATATATTGATATTAAGTGAGACCACGCCGCTTAGCGGAACGGGTTTTCCCTCACTAATATCCTCTTTAAAACATATATTTTGCAAATCCTTTCCTACAACCAAACTGGTTAATCAAACTGATATAATAATGATAATAATAGCTAAGTCCGTTAAGCTATAATCAGGTAACTAATGGACTATCTGTCCATAAATAGTAAATGGACTATCTGCCCGAAAACTGGACTGACTGCCGTCAAACTGGACTAACTGTCTACAAACTGGACTAGTTGTCCGAATCAAAATGGACTATCTGTCCGAATCATTTTCTTAGAGTTAACTACCCTTCATCTTTTTCCTTAAAAACCTTTTCAAAATGATTTAACCTTTTAAATCATATTTATACAAGGAAAATATATTCTTAGCTTTACTCTAAGCTATTTTTACTATGTTATATATACTTTACTCAAAATAATGTTGATGAATTTTAATGAGGATTAGCTACCTTCCAAAACAAGTTAAAACCCTTTTTAACTTGAAAATTCTTAGGCTACATTGCTTATTTAATACCTTCAAAACCTTTGTTTAAAACCATTAAACAACCCATTCGAAACCCTTGAAAGTAACTCTTTCGAAACCATTGAAAGTACCCCTTTCGAATCCATTGAAAGTCACTCTTTTGAAACCAATAAAAGTCTTTCCTTCGAAAGCTTTAAATATTAGACATCCTTCTTCAAAATATTTTAAGCATTGCCTTTCGAAAACATAGGAAAAACCTTCCTTTTCAACCCTGTCAAAACCCTGGGAACCACCCCTTCGAAACCATTCACTAAAACCCTTTCGAAATCATTAAAATACTAAACCTTTCGAAAGCCTTTGGGTTCAATTTAAAACATGTGGAAACCTTTCGAAACCATTCAAAAATTTACCCCTTCGAAACCCTTGGAAACTGTTTCGGTTGAAACCATTTGGATTATGCCTTCAAGTAGAGCAAAAGGATCAGAAATCCATTAAAGTCGAAAGCATCTGTTTCGAAACCATTTAAAACTGTCTCTTTCGAAACCATTTGGGTTTTACTTCAATCATAGGAAAAAGGTCTTTAAAATATTTAAGTCAAAAGCATCTGTTTCGAAACCAATTTCTAAGTGAAAAAGTGATGGTGTCAAAACCATCCCTTCGAAAGCATTGGAGAAGTGGCCAAATTTTAGAAAACAAAGTAACCCCTTCGAAACCATCTGAGTCGAAAGGTAAAAGGCGGCAGCAAAAAGGTTTCGACTTAGTCGAAAGCAATCATTTAAAAACAAAGGCGCAACCCAATCGAAACCATTTCCTTAAAATCCATTTGACTTAGTCGAAAGCTAACCAAGTCGAAAGCTACTCAGTCGAAAGCCATTTAGTCGAAAGCGAGCATGCACATTTTTAATTTAAAAGCAAAGTAATGCCTCAACCCCTTTGGAACCCCTGGTTTCGACTCCATACCTTCCACTACATCCAATTCACTATGTACTAGTTCTCTAATACTATATGCATTGGTTTCGACTGTATTGGAAGCGAAGCTAAGGAGGCGGAACCTGGTGCCGAAAGCATTGAAACAGTGAAAAACATGTAGCAAATAGTTCTTTTCACCTAACCTGCTTTACGTGTCAAATTTTGATTGGTTGCCTCTTTTCTTTACCACTAAAACGTGCTGCAATTTTCAAAACTAACTATTTGGATTATTTATAAAACCCCTTCTCCTTTTATAAATATATAAAACATTAAAGTCCCATACCTTATTTTATGTATCCATTAAAACACTTATGAAAAATCTACAAAAATTCCAGAAAATCTCTTTTAGTATGTTTTCCAACATATAAAAATTTCAAACCCAAATCTTTTATTATTTAACCGTAAACAATTTATAACCTAAAATAACATTTTATTCACTAGAAAATTCATATAAATTCCACAAAAATTTAGAAAATTCTGAAAATTGAAACCCATTTCTAAAATATCATTTATGATCTTCATAAAAATTTGCAAGGCATTTGGATGTCATTTAATAGGGTTTTCGTATCAAAACATGTCATAAAATCTATATGAACAACCATAAATCATCAACAAGTATATATAATCATTCCATCATTCAAAAACATGGCAAATCAATGCAAAATATTTTGGATTTCATCTTAAAACCAAAAACAAAAGAAATGTGAGATGTAAACATTATTCACCTTAGCTTTAGAGATTAAAGAGAGTGAGATGTGAATGGATTTGATTTGCTTAAGCTTCTTCCTAGCTTTTCTTTATTTTCTTCCTCTTGTTAATGGTGGCCGACCTCAATTTAAAAAATTTATAAAAATGAAATGAACGTGTATAGAGGAATGCATGGCCAAGTTTAAGGGATATAGAATGGCCTCTTTCCTATTTTACCCTTCCTCTATTTAAATTTAACTCTTATTTTAATTCATAGATTAAATGGCACGGCTACCCTTTAATTAAATCAAATCTCAATCTCCTGATCAACACATTATTTTATTTTATTTAACTAATTAAATATCTTAAATAATGTTATCAAAAATGTGGGGTGTTACATGATCGCACGGAATCAAGTGTCTGTTCGAGGCGAAATGCGATCGTTCGTGATCGAATGCCGGGTTGAGGCGAAATGCCATCGTTCGAGATCAAGTGCCTGTTCGAGGCGTAATGTGATCGTTCGAGATCGAATGCCTGTTCGAGGCGTAATGTGATCGTTCAAGATCGAGTGCCTGTTCGAGGCAAAATGTGATCATTCAAGATCGAGTGCCTATTCGAAGCGTAATGTGATCGTTCGAGATCGAGTGTCGTTCGGGGCGAAATGTAATCATTCAAGATCGAGTGCCATTCGAGGAAAAATGTGATCGTTGAAGATCGAGTGTTGTTCGAGGCAAAATACTTGTTTTTCACATTCAAGTGAGTTTCGGAATCATTTGTTATGGCGGTTTATCGCCATCTTAGAGCATGCCTCGGGACCAAACTCGATCCCGTACATGCGTAAGTGACTTAGCCATTTTAATGTGGAGTTTCTTTTACTTCTTGCCATCCCGATCAAGAGATGATGACATATGCCCTTAAGCCGAGCTAGCTCCAATTTGTGGCAGATGATGGTTGCTCCTATTCCTTCACCACCGTCCATTTTTCTTACAAAGCCATCCAATCCGTGCCCCCAGTTCCATGGGGAGTAGTGCTGATCCATTCTCCTTGGCCGCGGTTTTCCCCCGGTTGCTCCAATCCATATCCAAGTCTGCTAGTTTCCACTCCAAGTCCTGGATTCCAATTTTCAATTGTTCCGACATCCATAAGTGGTCTTCGATCATCATTTCCATCCTGCCCCCCGTTCTGCGAGCGAATCCCAGATTATCCTCTTCTAGATGCGCATCCAAGTTTCGATTGACATCAAACCGCTTAGCATTGTCCAACACCCCACCTGGGATCGATCCAGCATAACCCGGGGGCATGCCCCCGAGTCTAGATCGATTGGCGCCGATCGTTCTGGAACGATCGGTAATGATCGTTATGTGTCGGCCGAGGACTGCCCCCCAACTATACTACTCCATCCCGTTGTCTGTTAGCTTCATTTCCTTGGTCCTGATTCTGGTTTTCCTCAGCTCCTGCTGCTCCAACTCCGTGATCCATATTTCCAACGTTTCCTACTACTCCATTTCCTTAGTTTTGTGCTCCAGCTTGTCCCATCTGCCAGAGGAGATTTTGGATCATCCCCTCTTGTCTCTTTAGTGCCCTTTCTTGCATAGCTTCCACCATCATTTCCATCTCGTCTCTGGTGATATAGATATATATTTGATTTGCTCCAGCTCCAGAAGTAGACTCCTGACTCCCTCCTTGGTGACTCCTATCTGCTAATCATCTCCTTGTTAATTTCCTAGCCATTGCTTCCTAGATCCAAGTATCCAAGCTTCCAAATCCAAGATCCTAGCTTCCAAATCCGCGGGCGCAAGTCCTTCTCAGTGAAAGCACCAAAATGTTTGTGCCAAAATTGATCACAAACACCTTGTTCTACGTGAAAGCACCAATATCCAATATTTAGATCCAAACAGAGAAATATACACTCAAAGATCACATAATAGATTATAGAAAGGAAAACGAACATGCAAGTTTTATAGTGGTTGGACAAACTCTGGCCTACGTCCACTCCAATAATCTTTTGTTTATACTATAAGATTACAAGTATAGTTGTTTTTTTTGCCTTAGAAAAATAATGGAAGAAGAGATAAGAAGTAATAAAGGAAAACCAGCCGAAAAGTCCTTTGCAATGAGCTAAGACCGTTGTATTTATAGGTGAAGACGTGCATGGATTGGGCTAAAATTTCGGCAGAAGAACCTCCAAGCCCATACGACCCGAATCACAAAATTTGGGATCGATCGAACATCAAAAAATAATTTAGGCCGATCGTTCCATACTAACTCCAATGGGGCTGCGATCGTTTTTGTAGAGTCCTCTATGCCTCTAGTCCCTGCTCCCAAATGTTCGCACCATTCCAACTTACTGTTTGTGAGATAACGATCGATCTTCGTTGTTTTGACTAGAAATTGGATCATAGGAGATCATTCCATGCTTCATCCTTTTGAACTGCAATTGATAATGTGGGTTTCCCATTATGTTAGCTACATTCTCTCCAAATTTCATTCAATTCAGACGTACTGTTTGTGAGATATCGCGTTTTCCGTAAAACTATGGATCGTTAAGCTGATTTATACGATCATTCCAATAACGATCAGCCTCTTTTCCAAGACTTCATCCTTTTGAGCTGAGATCGATCATGCTCCATGATGTAAGCTACTTGCTCTCCAAATTTTGTGCAATTCCGACGTACTGTTTGTGAGATATCGCATTTTCCGTAAAACTATGGATCTTTATGGCTGATTTCTACGATCGTTCCAATAAAGATCGACCTTTTTTATCCAAGATTTCAGACTTTTGTCATGCGACCATTTTTTTGGGCTCCACTCTTCAATATATTGGTGCTCTAAAAGTTTCAAGTGATCGATCTTCGTCGATTTACGCTGTTTTATGGATCGTTCCCGATCGATCCACATAAATTCTTCCTTTGCCCATAACTCGAGTGTACGAACTCCGACTGACTAGAAATTTTGAAATGTGGCATCACGGGGCCTTCCTTGTCACTTCATATTGATTGCACCTTGATTGGGACCCGGTCCGAATCCGCCCAACTATTGTCCATAGTTCAAAATATCATCGATTTCCGAGCCTGATAATCATCTCTCCGGGCTTCCTACCTTGATGATCACAAAAGCAATTTAGCTCACTTGTATGATATACTTCCTGGTCAAAGGGCGGTATAACAGGTAATGAAATATTTTTATATTGTAAATAATTTTTATATATAATTAAAATAACTGAAAAGAAGCTTTGTTAGATATTAAATAAATTAATACTTAATGAGTTAAATAGTTAAAGATTGTGAGATATATTTTGTAAAGTGTACAGTGACCCAACTTAACTTGACAAAAATACATTTAAAAATATAATTGGAATTTGATACATTTGACTTTGGATTGAATTTTAATGTAAAAGAAAAAAGGAGAAGAATTAAAGTTTGAATATTAATCAAGCCCATCTTCTCTCTTAGCCCATTTACATTAAATGATGCAACGTACCCTCATATCCCTCTTTACCAAATCTGACCAATCATCTCCTTCATTAAAAAACGCCAATCTCTTTTGTCTCGCATACCCTAATCCTTAAATCATTCGAACAAAATCAAAAATAGGGAAAAAATGAAAAAAATGGCGGGAAAAAAACATGCAAGCATGCGTTCACTAGCTACGACGCCGACTGTGATGGGGAGCCAAGCTGCGTGCGATGACGTGGTAAGGCATGGAAGTGCTGGCTAGCTGAAGCGAATTTTGTTTGGAGTGGCATTGAGGAGCGATGGTGCACACGCACTTAAGCGCACGACATGAGATGAGGGGTGGAGGCGTTAGCACGGGACGATGTGGTGGCTGGTGGCATCGGTTCGGTCATCGTGATGGCTGTGTAACGGCAACTGAAGTTGCTAGGAAGGAATTGCATTATTTTGGGTGATTTATTTCAACTAGCAACTATGATTTAGTCTTTTTGTTCGATTGCCTTTGCATTGCATGCCCTTATTTGCTGAATGTTGTGATGAATATGGTTGATATTAATCAAATTTAGTTGGAAAATTGGTTGAATTTGGTCAAAATAACATTGTTAAATATAATTTCAACAACATATGAACATTTTTTAATATTGGATATTCCTTGTTTGAGTATAATTTGGTTACAGAATGATTTGAAATTGTATATATGATGTTTGCATGAACTTGCTTTGCTTTGATAATGTATGAACCTTGCATTTGAAATTGATTAGAAGGGTTTTAAGTTAAATACTTTTGGAACTTTTTATAAAATAAGAATTTGCTTGAATTATAATATTTTTGAAATTAATGATTTTAAAATTTGGTTATATAAAAGAATTTTATAAAAGACAAGATATATATTTAAAAATGAATCTTTTTAGAACTTTTGAAAAGAAATTAATTTTTAGCAAAGCTAGCGGGCTTTGATGTGGGCTGTCTACATATGTAAAAGAATAAGAAACAAGCGATTGGCACAAGCACCAGAACAGATTCAAGGTAAATAAAGCACATGAAGTTAGCAATAGGGCCAACCTACTAAAGAGAAAACAAATCTTTGTCCCACTCCAAAGAGGAAGATCCACTCCCATCATCCGTTGATTCAGACCCAATAACATGATAAAATCCTAAGAATAATAACGCTAAGTTAGGAACAGAGTCCATTGAGTCCGAGCAGCATATATGTTTCATATCCCAATTATTGTCTGATAAAATAATGCGATTCATACCACCAACTTGCCCAAGAACAGTGAGAGCTAATCCTTCGGCCTCCATATGGTAAAATAGCCATCTATTCTCCTTATCTCTGCCCACATACTTATAAAACCAGCCGCCCTTTGGGTCATACCTCATATCAGTAGGCTCATGAATCCAAGCCTACTCAAACACACCCTAAAAGAAGTCAGAGGGAGGTGGAATCACAGCTCCCTCATCTGAAGATAAAACTACATTGATAGGTATCGTCTTGGATGGAGCAACAATTGTAGCCAGTGAAGCTTAGGAACCCACTTCAGAGATGGACGAGGAAGTGGAATCCTATCAGTAAGCAGAATAGAGGGAACATCAATTCGATGTTTATAGGATTCCTTAATGTAATCGAAAGAGTGACAAGCTATGAAAACATAAGGTTTCCAATGTTAATGGACATCAACAATAGCAACATGCCCTTCAGCAATACAAATAGGAATTTGGGAAGGCATAGGTTTTTCCAAGGAAGTTTCAATCAGAGCATTGGCATATACTAACTTATTCCGAGCTACTGTATTTGCATTGATGCATTTTAGTTTACCAACTGCACTCGAATCAATTTAGCCCACTAACTTATTCCGAGCTACTATGTTTGCATCGATGCATTTTAGTTTACCAACTACACTCGCCAACCAATTTAGCCTAATCATGGGTTGCAGCACAGATGGAATGTAACAGAAATGTACCTAGACTGGAATGGAAAGGATTTTTTTCCCTAGCTTTATCCACCGAAGGACTCCAAGAAGTGAAATGAAAGGTTGACCTGCAATGAGGGAAGAGTCCACCTCAAGGACACGAAGCCTTTCATCTTTCCCGAAGAACTTGAAAAGGAACATAGAGTTGTCGAAGTGGACTTGAAGTTTGCCCTTTAATTTTCAAAATTGACGGCAATGATCTCGAACTACCTGACATGGAGGATTAGAATCTAGGAAAAAGCCAACTAAGTACTCAGACCAAAATTGAGCCCCAACGTCCAACACTTTAGCCGGAGGAACCTTACCCCATTTGTCTCCATTATTTCAAAATGCGGGGAAAAAAGAATCCAGCATTTCTGGGAAGTGCAATAAAGAGGGAAGACCACTTACTAGCAGGGATGGGAGCAATATAATGTTGTGCATCATAACTTTTCAAAACAGCAGGCTTGGAAAGAAATGCATCACGTACCTCCTCAGGGTCATTTGCGCACACACTTGGAGTGCAAACATCTCCCAATACAGTAGCAGGTTGCAAAGCACTAACATCAGCAGTTTCAGGTTTGCTGTTTCAACAAGCAGGTGGAGTGCATTCAAAGCATCTCGATAAACCCAACAACCCTGCTGCGCAACCATCAACCTTCACAGCCTCGTTATCTTCATTAACATGAACTTTACAAATATTATCAGCCATCCACTGACCTTCTACAATACCAGTTGCCAACATTGGCGAGAGAACATTACCTACATCAACAGTACCAGTTTGGAAACAAAGCTCTTCAGAGAGGAATCCAAAATTGTAAAAGGGTTCGTGGTTAACAAAGTGGGATTGGGACTCAGTTGCAAGACCGGTGGAGAATGACGAGTTGCTTTAGATGAAGCTAGTAGGGGGAACTCACGGTCCAAAGCAACGTAAGCAGGTGGAGAAGATGGAGGATTGGCCGAAATTAAAGCATCGTTGAGGGCACGACCAAATCTGGTGAGGGATGGGTTCACAAAAGAAAGGTGAAGTGGCGAGCTCTTGCTGGATGAGGTAGACATGTAGTGGAAGGAGGAGCGGAGAAGGGGAAATGAAGGAAGTTAGGAGGAGGAAGGAGCATGCGGACAGAAGCAACGTTCAGAGAGCTGAGAAATTGTGGCCATTTGCAATGAAGGAATTTCTATGAATTTAAGGGTGCGTTCTTTTTTTAAACAAGGGGGCAAATGAAATGGGCTGGAAAAGGGGCAAGTTCGCGAAAGGGAAATGCATTTTTTTATGAAAAGGGCAATGCGAAAGAGGCAAAATTATTATTTATATTATTATTTTAGAGGGAATTTGGCTAAAGGACAAACTTTGAAAAAAAAAATTAGGCTGAAGGACACCAAGTTTCATTTTTAGGCTGAAGGACAAATGCTAGTTATAATTAGCATTATATTCAACTTTTATACTATACAAAATGCTAGTTATATCTAGCATTATATTCAGCTTTATACTATACAAAATGCTAGTTATAACTAGCATTGTCCTTCAGCCTAAAAAACAAACTTGTTGTCCTTCAGCATAAATTTTTTTCTAAGTTTGTCCTTGTGCCTATTTTCCTGATTATTTTATTTGTGTTAATTATTTTTTAATAAAATAGATATATACCGAATATAAAATACATAATACATAATACCGAATACATAGTTCAGAATACAAAATACGAAATACAAAGCAGAATCTACAAATACAAACAACTGTGGTGGGTATTACATGGATAGGTAGGTGGAAAGTTTAGTGGATATGTAGGTGGAAACGTAGGTGGAAAGTTCGGTGGAAATGTAGGTGGAAATGCAGCTGGAAAGGCAGGTGGTGGCATAGACATCATATGCTGTTGGTACCTGATTGTATGATTGCATTTGTCGATCTCGTACCGCAACAATTCTCAAGCTTTGTCGTCTTCCAAAAGTGTGAGCGTATCTCTGTTATCCTTGATTTGGAGAAGTGAAATTGCTTTGGAAAGCTGAATATCTTCAAATTTCTTCACATGCTCAATTGTGGCCTTCAAATCCGAACCTGGGGTAGTGGACTGTGGGCTTGCATTAGCATAAGGGGAGCTACTAGCATTAGTGGATGGATTAGAGGATGGACTATTTGTGTCCGAAGGATATTTCTTGTTTTTATGTTTTTCATACATCATATCAACAAGTGCATCCATTTTTTCCTCGTTCTCCGTCCGTCTTCTTCTGCTTGATCGAGACTTGGAAGAAGAACCTACGCCACGTGTTTGTGTAGGTTTTTGAAATGACTGTTTCGTGTTGATGTCTTCAAGTGGGACTTGAAAACCTTCTGTTCCCCATGTTCAGTCAAAATACGTGTGTGTAATGTCTTCTTGAGGAGGAGAACGGGGTGACTGTTGAGCGTTGAAACCTTTGGTAGTGCCAGGAGTGAAAGCATCGGCACCAGTTGCAATACTGTTACCAAAAATTTGTTCGAATTCGTTCAAATTCTCTATCGGCTGTCTCTTATACTTCAAAACCGAGTTGCCAAACTCCTAAAATTAAAAATAAACATAAATTAGTTGCGGTAAAATAGAAATTAAAAAAGATAAAAAAGTATTACTCCCGCGCTATCGATCCACCAATGTTCGCTTCCACTAATCGTTCCTCGAACATTATCCCATCCTACGCCCGTTTTATTTCTCAAATTGCGCCAAACCGCCCATTTCTTCTTCAACGCGTCGTATTTGGCCGGTGCTTCATTCGGAACACCCACTAAAGCCTCATTCAGTCCTGCAATTATCTTCTTAGGGATTCCTTTTTTGGATTGACTGGCAGCTTGATAAGCTTCGGCAGCTATTCATAAAAATGCAGAATTTGCGTGAGCGGATCAAATTCTTGGGCTACGGCGGGAATTTCTCGGTACATTTTGTTCGGCCATTTCTAAGACAGAATATGTCAAAAAAATCAGAAAAACAAGAAAATAAATGAAACGAAATGAACAAAAAACAAAAATAAAATTACCAAAATACGGTGCTACTACGACGAACGCTCAGATTAGTGAACTTGTAGAATGAAAGTGAGTGAGGAGAGTGATAGAGGAGTGGGTTTATATAAGAGTGTTGGGAAATATGGTCGTTGGAAGGAAGATGTTTGTGTCCGATTCGTGTAACGACCCATAAATTTTAACGGTTTTAATAACGTAATTAACTGAATTTTGTGAAATTTTAAATAATTGAATTTGGAAATAAAAATTTGATATTTGAAATACGTCTATATAAACATAGCAAATGGTAAATTTTCATCAGAAAATATTGAAGTTTATTTTGTTGTGTAATTTAATTTAAAATTTAAATCAGTTAATACTTGATGATAATAAAATATTTCTCAAACCTGAATATTTTACATAATAGAAATGTTTATCATCTTCTGAGTGAGACGTCATATTTCATTTCCTCAGGTTTGGACTGCCATTGCTCCGTTTATCTTATTTTCGGCGTTTTAGCAGCATTTTCGGTATCGAATATCGACTTTTGATAGAATGATCGTACCACTGATATCTGTGTACCACTCTGTTCATCTCGTCGGGCTGATCTCCGCGGTATATTTATTTGTGTGTTTCGGAGTCCGGTACACGGTGTACTCTACGGAAACGGTAACCGTATTGGTACCCGTTATAAACTTTTGATTTCCCTATCCCCTCATTTTTCTACCGTGTAAATTAATTTGCCAGTAGCTTTTATTATTTCCTAAATTCAGGTCCTGGCTTTTCTGATTCCATCGTTTCAATAAATATTTTAGTCCATTCATTTCCATCTGTACGTCACTATGAAAATAGAGAAACAAATAAATTATTTATAGCCTGTTCCTCTTTCTAATTTGCGTGCAGATCACTCTTCTCTCTACCATTCTTTCCATTTGGCCATGCCTACACGTCCTTCCACATACTCAAATGCCTCAGCCCGCCTCTACTCGATTCGCCCACCACCGACACCCCAGTGGCAACACTGACCACACACGTTCCCCTCCGCCACAACCACCTCCGCCGTGCTCAACCACAACGCCCTACCAAAGCACGAACACGGACCCATCAACCCACCACCCTCCTCCATGCTTCTCCTCTACCTCACTGCTGTGCCGAGGCCATCTACTACCACACGAGGCAGCCTCACAACCACCCTCTTCCCCTTCCGCTCTCCACCCCTTCACCATACACAGCCACGCCTTGCAGTGACCACTAGAAAACCCGATCCTCCCTAGCTGCAACACATAGTCAACCTCTGCCACAATCCCCTCCGCCTTGCCCACGTTGCAGCCGCACGTCCTCCTTGTGCCATCCTGTGCTTCTCTGTTGTAAATCATATATATATATATATATATATATATATATGTAAACTTGTATATATAGTTGCTTTAAATCTTGTTATACTCTGACCTGAACCGTGCAACCTTCACTTCTCTATATAAAGGTATATATTTACAGTATATATTATTATCTGTTTACAGTATATATTGTTATGTGTATACAGTATAAAGATTTAAATAAGTTTGTATATAATGTGTTGTGTATATATATAAAGTTATACAAGTTATATAGAATCTGTGGATATGTATATAAGTTTATATTAGTATATTATATAGTATCTGTTCGTATAAAATCATAATAGTATTATATATATAATCTGTTTACGTAAGTTTATATCTGTTATATAAAGTAGAATCTGGTTTCGATAACTATCATATATTATATATAAAAAGTATATAAACTATGATCTGTTGTACACATACATGTTTATGTATTAAAAAAACTGCTTGTTCCCATCATTCCTTTCTATCCTATGTTTGGAAAAATTTATATATTATATATGTATATAAAATAAATTTTGTAGTTGTTTATATGAGTTTGTTTTCATCTGAGCAGCAGCTTTCATATTTTCTGAAGCTTATATATTTCGATCTAAAGCTTCCTGACTTCTGTTTTATAAATGTATACATGTATTGGTCCCTTTGCTGGTCCTTTTGCTTTGGTGTAAAATGATATATATAAAGGTTACATCCTATGCCAGTTGATAAGAGTTTGTACTCTTAGCCTTCTTTTCTTAATATATATTTTAGCATGTACTTTTGGTTATATATATATATATATATATTTGATTTTAAAATATATGTGGTTAAATTAAGTAATGATTTTGTGATATAATATACATAAATCATTTTTTGGGTTTTGAATCAAATATTGATTTTTATAAAATAATAATAATATATATTTTCTATATATATCAAGCTGATGTGATTGGTTCTCATCGATGCCTATTTATCAGTTTCATCCGTCAAATTCGTGTTCTGCTACTTTGCTTTGAGATTGTCGATGGATTAGTCGATTTTTGGGTTCGTACTTCAATTCGTAGCTTGTCGTGTTGTCTAATCTCTCTAGCCTCGAAAGGTGAGAAATCACTCACGATTAACATTCTTATATTTAGTAAATTTGATTTCACTTGAAAGACAATTAATATATGCTGTTAAATTTGAATTGTTGGTTATTTAATTGTTAAAGATGATATGCCATTATCTGCAATTGTTCACTTGTGATATATGACTCCATATCCTATTGTGTATATTTTATTAAATTTGTTACTAATGATATATGCATGTTTTTGATATGTTATATTTTATCATATTTGTTCTCACTCTACAAGTTCCCTATTAGTTTAGAAATCCCTATGGGTTGAAATGATACATACCCGAACGATATTA
Source organism: Allium fistulosum (assembly GCA_030737815.1). Taxonomy (NCBI): domain Eukaryota; kingdom Viridiplantae; phylum Streptophyta; class Magnoliopsida; order Asparagales; family Amaryllidaceae; genus Allium; species Allium fistulosum. Next base: position 929,062,044 of record CM060905.1, read on the forward strand.
TAGATTAGGGGAAAATTGTTATGGGTTGAATTGATAAACCCGAGCGATTTTCATTGATTTTGAATTTTTGGGATTGCGGGTTGAAATGATATATACCCATAAATATTTAATTTGTGGATTGAAATGATAAATATCTGTATCACTTGAACATAGGATAGAAAATTATATACGGACACCGTTGGTCTATTTTGAAAAATGATTTTTATTGTTTTGGAAAGAAATATATGGATTTATTAAATATTGATTTTTAAATATAATAAAAATATTTATTTTGTAAAATTAGAATTTTAAATTATATGTTTGGAAATTTTAAATTTATAAGTTAGTTTGAAAATATAATTTTTAAGATTTTACTTATAATTTTATTATTTTAAAAATATATAAAAATAGATATAATATAAAATAAATTTAATAATAAGATTTAATTTAGTAAAATTAATTTAACTAGTTTATAATATGTTTAAGTGTTTATTTAAATTTATATTAATATTTAAAAAAAATAGATTTGCAATAACTTAAAAAAAGGTTGGGAAGATAAATTAATGTTGACTTGGAATTTAAATTGGTTAATAATTGAATTTAAATAAGAATTGATTTAAGTTTATTGGTTTTGAGATTTTTAAAAATATGATTTATAACTTGATATGATAAAAAGTGATTAAATGAATATTCTCAACTTTAAATAAAATTGAGACTGAATATTTAATATTGATTTAAATTTATAAATTGAGATTTTATCTAATTGTTATTAAATTGATTAAGTGAATATTTCAAAACTAAATAATAGTAAAGTTAAATGTTGAATATAAATGAAACTTATATTGAAATGTTTGAATATTTGAACTTTGAATCTTATTGGAATTAAAGAGATAGTTCAAAACTGGATTTGAAATTGATAATGATTGAAATAGTTTATTTAGAATTTGAATTGAACCTTAACCTTTTAAAATTGAAAGTGTTATGATTTCAAAAGTGTTATGATTTCAAAAGCATTGTGATTTCAAAAGCGTTATGATTTCAAAAGTGCTATAAATTTCAAAGTGTTACGATTCTGGAAATGAATATTATTTTAAAGTGAATAATGATATCAAATTGACATGGTTTTGAAATGAATATGATATTTTGATATGAAGTATGAACTATTTGAAATAAAATGACCATGGTGTGAAATAAGCGTTTGGTTGTTAAAGAGACCGAGATCGGATATTTCATACTCTCTGCCAATACTGAAAACCACTTTAACAATTGTGTACGTGGTGGAAATTCCAGAAATGAAGTAGGATGGTTTGGCGAACGATTCTATATGAGCTATTTACGTGACCCTGACTCCCGTGATTCGGCTTAGATGTGACTAAAACAGGAGCTATACCGGGCCAAGTGAGGTCATTCCTCCTATCGGGCACATGTCTTCGATACTATATTTTGACTTTGTGATTGATTTGGTGGCCACCCCTCGATTTTGATATGGGAGTGTGTCCGAGGTGGGCGGTAGTAGCTGCTATGCGTTACAACCAGTCCGGGAGTGCAATTGGTATATCTACAGTGGCATTTCCTCGAGTGTCGTGTTGATATGCCCTATCGCGCCTTCTACGAGTTTGGTTTATACCATACCTATGGAGTGCCCTCTGATAGCCCTCCAGTTTACAAAGGAATTACAGTACTGTATAGACTATGGGAATATATAAAAATGTGTTAAGTGGGATATGGGTAATGCCTTAACGCTATTTTAATACTTTTACTTTACTATAGACATATTATAATAGTGTATATACTACATAGTAGATAGTTCCACGGATCCTTAGAGGATGGAAATCCCAAGCATCCTTTAAGTTACTTGTATTTCATTTGACATTTCACTTGAGTTGAATTTATTAATATAAGAATGTTAATCCTGACTCGAGTGTTTTGTGTTTTGCTTTACGCTCGGGTCAGACTGAGTGTCACAACATTTGAGACTCACCATTGGAGTTTGGAGGTTCGCTTGGAGATCCATCTGCCTATCCAACTTTCAGTTGTTTCCAGCGATTTCTGCTCAGTCTTGTCAGTTACTTATGTATTAGAGATGCATTTGTATTTGAGATATTCTGTTGTATTTTGTTTCAGACTCTGATGTTTTATAGTAGCTTCATGAACTACTATTTATCTATTCCGCTGCTTATTGTTGTAATACTCTGTATTTGTGATTCTATGATTGATTTATTTACTATATATGCTAAGTTTTGCCAAATATAAATTAACAATCTGTTGTTTTGAGCAACTCAAGTCCGACATGTGTGGATGCGAATGGTTCGAAATACCAGGTCGTTACAATTCGCGTCCGACGCGTTCGACGTCTCGGACGCGAACGACTTCCCTTCAACGGTTAAGTTGAACCGGGCAAACTTGTGGGGCCCACATCCAACGCGTCCGACACGTCGGACGTGGATGCCAACTTCAGCTGCCCAGTTCAACAAAAGAATAGTACCTAAATGTATTCTACGAAGAAATGAATCAAGCACTTTAATGTACCCTACGTTAAAGCAGGTTAAATTTACTAAAAACAATTTAAAAAATTAATTTTCAAAAATTGAAATTATGGTATTTGCTGTGTATGTCAATTTTTAAACATATATTTTTTGTTATATTTATAAAAATATTTGATGGATATTTATAAAAAATGATTGTAAAATTTATATTTCAAAAGCGATGAGTTTATTTTTATAGAAATTGAAAAGAAGATAAGTTTTATGAAATAATATTTTTGAAATAACAAAAAATCTTGAATATGATTTATTTATGGTATGAAAAATATTACTAATCAAAATTTATTATTATATTCTATGAAGTACGATCTTTGAAAGTAATTTAGTTTGTATTTGATTATCTCTTATGTAAGGAAATTGATTTATATGCCCTTTGAAAATATTATAAAAGTAATTTAATTGGATTTATTTAGGAAAGGGAAGTTTTGGGAATTTGCTAAAAAAATCAGCTGATGTCTTAATATAAAAATTTGGAAGACTCTATAAAGATATTTTTAGTTTAATAATTATTTTACAAAAATGTTTTAAAAGGATTTTAAATATTAATTTTGAAATTAAATATTTGATTTATGGAAATATTTCTCTGATTGGAAATAATATACTTCGAATTTGATTTTAAAAGTTGTTTGAAAATTTCAGAACTCCTTTATAGCATTTTCATGGTATTAAAGTGGAAATCTTGATAGTATGAATTATTTATTAAATAGAGTAGCGAGTTTGAAGTTTATAATTAAATAAGAGGTTTCAAAATGAAGACTTCGAGAAAAATATGAGAATTTTATAAAATAAACCTCTTTGAAACCTGTAGCTGTTTTGGAATAAAAGTGAAGGTTTAAGAAATAATAATTTTATAATAATATCCTATTGGAATCAATGTGGAGTGTATTTAATGTTGAATTGTGCTAATAACCCTAGTGACATCAGATAAATGACAGTTAGATGGGTTATCGTCGTAAATATGAACATGAAAATTGGTTAAAGAAAATTTCATCAAAGCGATATAAGACACCAAATGGACTAGATATACATCCTAGCTGGACCGACCACGGGGTAGCACTCCGAGTAATGGTAATTTGGTCCCCTTATCATAGGTCGAATGATCTACTGCCCGGGCACAATAAGTGAGGACAGGCAAATATTATTTGATGGATGGATAGCGAGGATTACAATGAGGACCGGAGAGGATTTAGTGCAGCGAATAGATCGTGTAGGGGCACCCACAATTCGAGGTCAAGGAGGATGTCGCATCCCAGGAGGCATCTCTTGGTGTCGACTCAGCTATTAGTAGAGAGAAAGTGACTAGGATGTACTAGTTATTTATTCATAGATACATATCAATCAAATATAAAAGGAGGCGTGCTTAATAATTAATTTGGCAGTAAATAATTGTGATTAGGAGTGAATTGCAGTTGAGTAGATTTGTGGTTGTGAGTCGCATTATTATAGAGACGTAACATAGTGACATTGTGTGCTTGAGATATGGGATGTGTAGTTAGCGAGTGTGTGGCATTTACCCATATTTATTTACACATTTTATTGTCATATAGTTGTATTGTACACTAATACACTTACGACATTTCTAGCCTGACCCTTCGTGTATTGTTTGTTTAACAACTTCGAATCAAACTGAGGTTGTTTTTATAGGATGTGTTAGTGTGATTATTATTACTCTTGGGACTCGAGTTGGTGATGGAGATGAGGATGATCGTGATGCTAGTTTTTTTGCACTTTGTGATACTGATACATGGTGGTATCATGTATATAGTATTATGTACTTATATAGATGATGTTGTATATCATTATAGGTAGACACAATTTGTAAAATTTGGTGATATATTTATATATATAATGGTATTATATGTTTCGCTACGTTCTGGGGCTCTGTATTCTTATTTATATTATATATTGTTCTATCCTAGAAAGCCCATGTGTTTATTGCTTTGTGTCGATACCGAGTATATATATTTGATGTATTATATAAGGTATGAATACGTACCAGTGTTAGCCCATGAGAATATTCATGTGCGGTCACTCCTAGCAAGCCTTGTTCTTTGCATTACCAAACAATATTAGTATGTAATATTCTTTGGTAGTATGGGTATAGAGGTGAGGCACTATAGAGATCATACACAATAAAAGTTGATAACAACCCCATACATATCCTAGGTCAAGGAGTTGATAGGTTGTGTGAGTCGAGAGGCTACACGTGGTACTTGATCGTGAGGTATCTTATGTGGATCACCCCGAAGAATTTTTTGACTGACCAACATTGGTTTACTAGTTTATGTTACGAACATAATTTCATAAACTAAAAACTAAATCATTTTTATACATATATAAAGGAAGTTCATAAAATGTTTATGAATACCAATTTCGTTACATTGAGAACCAATGTTGTTTCAAGAAACACCAACTGCATGACGAAGTAATTTCTTTTAGAAACTACTGGTTGTAAAATGGATTTGAATATGATCCAAAGATAAATTAATTACAAAAGATGAAAATAAATTAACCAAGCCTAAAATGGACACATAACATATTAGAATGTTTAATAATACTTCTTGTACATTAAAGAGAAAATATGATATTCGTTATGTTTGGGAATTGGTATTACATATAGATGTATCCATAAGCAAAAAATTCCGAATACATAGAATTTGCTTTGATTATTTTATAGTTAGTTTAGTTTCCAAAGGTCATGTTTAAATAAATGTCAGTTGTTATGGAAATTTAGTTATGCAATCAATTAAATTTTCATACAAATTTTTTCATTATAGAAATTTACATTCACTTTTTTGGAAACATAATCATTTCAGCTTTGATTTTTTCATCTTCATTAATTTCTATAGATTGTAAATCATTTTCTGCAATTTAGCCACTAATTCGCTCATTTATTTGGTATAATAATGGATTTTGGTAACAGGACATCAAAGTGAATTACTTTTAATTATGTATTTTTATATTTGAACAGCAATGAAATGAAAAATTGTGATCATAGTATCCAATGGTTATTTAAATGACATTCTCTTTCATAAATTGTAATATTGACCGAACTATCATGGTAAATTTTGCAATGAAATACAAGGTTTTGTTTTGTTATATCTCATAAAAATATATTTTGACATAATATGCAGATCTACTCTTTTTTTGGCTCTTAGATGAAAGTAAATTCTCCTTGACCAAATGCAAATACATGTAAGTGAGAGTGCAAAAGTAACAAGATGAAGTAGTGGATAAAAAGTGTGTTGGTGCATGTTGAGATGTTGTGTTAGTCTCATAATATACTGGGAGTTTAATGTTATCTTGATTATCCTAAACTTGAAACTAATTTTTTTCAATAAAGGAGGTATCACTTTGCATCAGTGATTTATGTTGAATCTTTTTATTCTCATTGAAACATCCCTTAGTTGCTATTTTAATTTCCTGATATATGCTATACTAATCCTTGCAAAATTATTACTCTTTGGTTACCATTTTTAACACTCCCAATAATTCGATTACAGTTTGTTAACTAATTTTGGATAGGTAATTAAGGTTAAACCAAAGGAGAATAAAATGAACCATTTTAAAATGATTAATTTATGCAACCAACCCTTAATTAGGATGAATACCTTAATAAATTTTGTAGGTTTAAACAATTCCAAGATGAAATTTCAATAGTATTACATGTAGTTAATGGTTTTTGAAGCCCATATAAGATGTACTTTCATTGTTTTCATTATTATCCATATATATTCGATTAACTTTGTAATTTGATTTGCATGTGTTTCACTATTTCCTTACCAATAACAATATTGACATCCACATAAAATGGAATTAATACACTACTATATCTTTTTACACTTAATGTGAAATAAAAAAATTTACACTTAATAAGCTATTTAATATATTCTTGGACGTTGCACCTACAAAAGCTGATAATGCTGGCTTACGAGTTTTCAACATAAAAGGTAATTGCCATATACATTATTCATTCGTTAATCAAAAAGCATGTAATCTTCACTACTTCATCGCTTAGCAATTAGCATAGTGCCCACATTTATAAGCATGAAACTTCACAAATATAAAACTCAATTTGGCCACACCTCTTCATACTCAATGTATAATACTTTTCAATAGAAAAAAAGACAAAGGTGTAGATATTAATGTTATAAATTTTTAACTCTATCATCCACTTGCTAACCATGTCGGACTTTAAGTTCGAAAAAAATAAGAAAATAAAATAAATGTTATAACAATAATTTAATACTTTTAAAAAGGGTTCTCAACCTATATGACTTAAGCGTGTCTAAATTAATTGGTTGATGTTCGTGCACAAATTGTCAATTGTTTTTTTTAATTAGGTACTTAAATGATGGTACATATTAGTACTACAATTCTTAGGTAGTATACAACACACTACATATCAATATATGTTCGAATCACGCTACACAAGTTTTGAACCTGTGATCTTTTGCACCAAAGTCGAAGTGCCACCATGAAGGCCCGGCTAAAAGGTGGTAGGGTTGGGACGGGCCTTCCTACATCCCTAGCCTACAAAAGTAGGTTTTTTTTGAAATGTACTTTATATAAAACATGGCACTAGGATAACATATCACATGTCAATAAACGTTCGAATCACGCTAAACAAGTTTCGAACTTGTGACCTCTCGCACCAAAGCTGAATCACTTAACCACTTGGACAATGGTGCTTGTCGAAAGTAGGTTTCTAATTCCTATTGAAAGGTATAAAATTAGGTTCACTTACATATGGAAAATAATTGCCATACATACAAATTTTGTTTTTTGCATGGCCAAAGCACGTGCCACCATACTCATATATATATATATATTTTGCATACACGTGTATATGTCAACATTATATATATATAATATTATTAATATGTATATACAAACTATAAACATATATTGTAGTATATTTAAACATATGTATATACGTAGGTATTTATATTCCCGATATGCATACAAATTAGTCATATGCATGCGTATGTATAATGTATATGTATATACAATAGATATAAATCTCAATATCTATATGTATATTTCGTTATATACATGTTTTCATGTCTTTATGTATATTTGTATATGTATATATATGATATATTCAAATAAACATTCAATTAAATTAATTAATATGATTAACTAAATAAATACAAAATAAATTTAAATAAAATATGATTTTATATAAACAGATAGATTGGATCTAATAGTGGTTTATTGACTTTAAAAGCCCATTAAGATCCAAATAGGGGGAAATTTTTTAAAATCTACCCATTTCACCCATTGTAGACCGGTCCAGTTCCTTCAATATTACTTGTTTTTCTCGATCATATTAATAATCAATTTGAATTCCTCTTGAATTCGTCTTGATTAAACCATTCCTTGCAAAATAGATTGACTAGACAAAGATGTACTCCATTGGAAATTGAAATATTCAATCCTAGAATTAAATTTCTCATTAACAGAATAGGTTTCCTTAAATTTTGACACGTGCCTTGAAACTCAAATTATATACTTACCTTTCGATTCACTCTAATTTTCGCTTGCTATATTTTATCTGATTGTTTTCTTAGTTAAATGTGAGATATTATGAGCATAAGAAATTTAGAAGTTTGTGTGACGATCCTCCTTTTCGACTCCCAAATGTTGACACTAATACACCAACGGTATTCGTGTACCGAGCACTCAAGTGCTGGAAAGACGAATTGTTAAAGTAAAATAAAAGAAAAGGAAATAGAATAAGGAAGAGGAGAAAACTACATCAGGATCGCATAACGGAACGATACCATATAATATCAAAAGAAAGTACAAACCATCACTCTAAGAAACATAGCATTTTAGAATTACAATCATAAGTACTATCATCAGCTTGGACAGTTATAACAACCTATCCTCACATATGCTGATATACATAACATAGTAATGCAATGGAAATAAGAATAACATGGTAGGTGAATGGAAGCATCTCCAAAAAACATCAATGAAAACCTACATTTCTCAGACTACTTGAAAGAGCACCCATGGAAATAAGGGAAATATAAAACCACAAGTCGGACATATGTCGGGTGTGAGAAACTCAAGAAATATGATGCATCATATAACGGTACTTTTGAGACCGCATGGAATAATATATCGATTATGCCCTCAAAAGTGCTAACCATTTATTAAGTACATATTTCGATATAATAGATAATGTCCAGGGTGTAGAATATAAGTAAGAAATAACTGTGCTACATATACACCACAACAATAACTAGGTATATAATCAAGACCCGCTAAGGCGTGTTTGTATAATTGTATAGGATTTCCAAGGAGATCTCTCCGATCAAGCCGAATCTGACATCCAACACATGGATCGGAGTTATCTGTAACGGCCCAGAATTTTAGGCATTGGATTTTGTATATTTAATTAATTTTAAATATTGAATTATTGATTTTAAAAGTAAATAACTTGAATTCAAACACAGAAATAAATTAAATATTAGTATCGTAAAACTTAGTTTTTGGAATAGTGAATTAAATATTTGGATTTTGAAATTGAATATTAATTTTATGGATTTACTGGTCTTACTTAACTCATTTTAATTAATAAATAATAATAGTGAATTCATTTTATAAATTTATTTACAGTAATAAATAGTTCAAATAAATAATAAGGAAATATATTTATAATATAACGACATGATTTTTATTGACGTATTTTTAATTTAATTTATTCATTTTTTCCATAATTTTAATTTGGAAATTATTCAAATTATCGTTTGATGATTTTTCAGCAAACGACAATATTTTTATAGTTTTACAGAATACATTAATCACTGTAGATTATTACTGTTTTGGGATTGCATCGATGTTCCAAGTGCATAGTATTTTTTTTTGTCGTTCGCAATCCGTACGTGAACGAAATTCGGTGCGGTGAAATGCCAGACATTGCATTATAAATTAGAATAAACCCAAAGAAAATTCAACGCATTACTTTTCCTCCTTCCTCTCCATTTTCTCATTCCAGTAAAAGAAAAATAAATAAAGGCCTATTCTTAGAAAATTCTAAAACAAATAAAATACTTTAAAAAATGTAAAGATTTAATCTTTGAACTTGGTTAGGCTAGATCTACTTCTCTCTAGGGTTTGGTGAAGCTCGGTTGAGTTTTTTGGTACTCGCCAGTTTGGTGGAGGCTAGTTTCAACCTAGGGTTTGGATATGGGGTTGATTCTGGTGATGTTAGGCGATCGGAAGGGGTGCATCGCGTTTGTTGAGTCGAGGAGCAGCTGTGGTAGTGGAATAGTGGAGTGCGGTGCAGTTCTGGCCAGTCCGACAATTAGCGAGGTCGATGTTTAGGGTGCGATTCACGATGCCGTTTAAGGGCACGGACGTGGAGTCTTGGGCATGATCGAGTCTGTCTCGTCTTGATAATAACGTTGGTGGCGATGGCCAGAGTTCTGGAGGTCCGAAGCGGTGTGAGAGGATGGGTTTCATGAGGGGGATTTTTAATTTGGGAAAGAAGTTTTATTTAGGGTAATTAAGCTACTTTATGTGATTAGTAAATTTATTAATGTTTCTAAATCTCATTAACTTATAAAATTAATCTCCTGTTCATACAAGATCTAAATCAAACACGGTCAGTCGTGTTGGATTCGTAATGATGTTAACTACATTTTGGAATTAGATTCGTGAAAATTGGAGCTTGTATAATTTCAAACTAAAATCGAACATTGTTCGATTTTAGACAGAATCAGAACGCTTCGGTGATAATTGGAATTTCGATGAGTTAAACTCACCTTTTTGGTTAATCAGTATGTTATATAGTAGATAAAAATTATTGGTTGTATGCTTGGATGTTTTATTTGGTTGATTGTTGGGTTTGGATAAATTATAATTTTTGAAAATGGATAATGTACTAAGTGATAAAATAATACTGATTTAATATAATTAAGTTTGTTTAAATAATAGCGTTGTTAATTTAAGCATACATCTTTGGTGTTATCTATTTGGTCAAATAAACGCCGTCTAATAATAAACGGAAGAGTTGTTTTAAATGAAATTGTTTTACAGAATAACTCATCGTTCTGTTATTATATAAACTTGGGCATTTGTTTAAGTGTCAGTTGATTTATGTTGGATATGTGACGTGTTAACAATTGATTGTTAACTACGGATTTCGTTTACATATATGCCTGATTATGTAAATACCTGTAATTTAACTTAGGAAGTTAAATTGAATTTAATGGTAGCTTGTTTAAGTACCATTGGGGTCGCTGTTATACCACCTTTTGACCAAGCAATATATCATAAAAGTTGACCAAATGGCTTATGTGATCATCAAGGCAGGAAGCCCGAAGAGACGGTTATCAGGCTCGGAAGTCGATGATATTTGGGACTATGGACAATAGTTGGGCGGATTCGGACCGGGTTCCCATCATGATGCAATCAATATGAAGTGATAAGGAAGGTCCCACGAGGCCACATTTCAAATTTCAGGTCTATCGGAGTTGGTATGCTCGAGTTATGGGCAAAGGAAGAATTTATATGGATCGATCGGGAACGATCCATAAAACAGCGTAAATCGACGAAGATCGATCAATATTTCAAAATCCACAAAGTCAATGCACTTGAAAATTTTAGAGCATCAACATATTGAAGAGTAGAGCCCACAAAAACAATCGCATGACAAAACTCTTAAATCTTGGAAAAAGGGGCTGATCGTTATTGGAACGATCGTACAAATCAGGCAGAACGATCCATAGTTTCATGAAAAATGCGATATCTCACAAACGGTATGTCAGAATTGCACGAAATTTGGAGAGTAAGTATATTACATCATGTAGCATCTGCATGATTGATTGTAGCTCAAAACTCCCAAATCTTGGAAAAAGAGGCTGATGGTTATTGGAACGATCGTACAAATCAGCCAGAAAGATCCATAGTTCCACGGAAAATGTGATATCTCATAAACGGTATGTTGGAATTGCATGAAATTTGGAGAGAAAGTATATTACATCACGGAGCACTCCCATGATCAATCTCAGCTCAAATATCCCAAATTTTGGAAAAAGAGGCCGATCGTTATTGGAACGATCGTACAAATCAGCCAGAACGATCCATAGTTTCGCAGAAAATGGATATCTCACAAACGGTACGTCGGAATTGTACAAAATTTAGAGAGATATTATCTTACATCATGGAGCACCCCTATGATTGACCGTAGCTCAAAACTCCCAAATCTTGGAAAAAAGGAAGATCGTTATTGGAACGATCGTACAAATCAAGCAGAACGATCCATAGTTTCACCAAAAATGTGATATCTCACAAACGGTAAGTCGGAATAGCGCAAAAATTTAGGAGCATGGACTAGAGGCTTGTGGGACCCCATAAAAACGGTCATAGCCTCATTGGAGTTAGTATGAAATGATCGGCCTAAATTATTTTTTAGTGTCCTATCGATCCCAAATTTTGTGGGTTGGGTCGTATGAGCCTAGAGGTTCTTCTACCGAAATTTCAGCCCGATCCATGCACATCTTCACATATAAATACAGTGGACTTGGCTCATTGCAAAAGGCTTTTGTTTTCGCTCTCCTTCATCACTTCCTATCTCTTCCTCCATTATTTTTCGAAGGCGAAAACATTTGTAACTGTAATCAAATAGTATAAATAAATGATCATTGGAGTGGACGTAGGCCGGAGATAGCCGAACCACTATAAAACCTTTTTTGAAAATTGGTGCTTTCACATACAATTGGGTGTTTGTGACCATTTTTGGTGCAAACAGTCGCTGAGCCTCATTTTGAATTTGGAAAGTTATAGTTTTAAATTAACTTCAAATTTTATAACGTGAAGTAAAATGTTTAATTTAATTATTATTTTAACAAAGTGTTTTGTTAAATTTTTATTTTACAAAGTGTTTTGTTAAATTATTTATTTAGTAAGGTTAATTATTATATTTAGAATGTTTTAAAAATCAATTATTTTATTAATGTTGTTTAAAGATAATTAATTACTTATTAAGACCGTTCAAAGATAATAATTTTTTATTATTGGTTAATTAAATCTAGTTAATTATTTTATTGGTAATATTGTTTGAAAGTTAATTAATTATATTTTGAAAGTTGTTTAAAGTTATTTTATTTTATTATATTTTTTAAAATGTTTTTAAAGTTTGATTATTCTATTTTAATATTGTTTTAAAGTTTATATTCATGATGTTAAAGTTTGTATTCACTATAATTACATAATAAATTGTTTATGAAAGGATTCCTTTTTTATAAAAAGGATTTAATAAAGGAGTTTATGAATTTGAAAGAGATTTGAAATTGGAAAAGAAGTTTGGTTTTTAAATGATTTCAGAAAGAAGTTTTATAAATGATTTTGGATATTTGTAAGAGTTTTATAAATGGTTTTAGATATTAAAAAAAAGTGTTATAAATATACTTAGAGATTTATTAAGAGTTTTATAAATGGACATGGAAATTTAGTACAGGAGGCATTCATAAATGAAAGAGATGTTTAAAAAAAAGGTTTTTATTAAAGAAATTTATGAAAGAAATTGAGTTTGGATTTCCCCAAAATTGACCTTCTTAATTGGTAGTGTGGACTTTCGTTCCATGCTTAACACCGAAGGAATAGTGTTTGGGTTCCTCCTTATCTTCATTTCTTTTTAAAAAAACATTTGTTTTGATCCTTTTAATATGATTTCGAAACAAGAAATCATTCACAATGTTTTGTGAATATACTTACACCATTGAGATAAGTATGTGGTTATATTTTCTAAGTATCGAAAATATAGTATTTTATGAATATACGTATCCTGTTGAGATAAGTATATGAAGTGATTTCCAAGTATTTGCAAAGTGATTTTTATTAATGGAATATTAGTTAAATGAGACCTAGTGGTTTCCATAGGAAATGTAATCTCTGTTTTAATGTTTGATTATTTGATAGTTTAATAACCGACTATCAAATCTTGGCATAAATATGTGATCCTTCTTAATTTTGGTGGTACGAAAATATTCTCTACTTAACACTGAAGGATTTTAACTCTGGAAATATCTAGGAGAAACACATGGATTATATGGTATAATTACAGTTAGTGGTGCTATACTGTACATATAAACTCGTTTTATTCTTCTAGGACAAATGATGAGGAGATCCATCCACATAAACGGTTAGGGGTTTATCCCCGCTCTTATGTATTGTCTGATTATTTCCAAAAGAACTGATATTTAGCATTCCAGAAATCGATCGATTGATTTTGGAACATCCTGTAAGCGGGGAGTATACTTGTAAGAGGAGACTTAAACCTATAACCACTCCAAAACCATATACAGGGTCTATGCTTGGAGGAGATTAAAGATATGTTTTGGACGTGGGAATCCATGTGTGATTCCAAGACCCGTTGGGGTGTGGGAATCCATATGTGATTGCGGGATCTGTTTTGGATGTTGGAATCCATGTGTGATTTCGAGACCCGTTAGGACATGGGAATCCAAGTGTGATTCCGAGATCTTTGTTGAGATGTGGGAATCCATGTGTGATTCCGAGATCTTTGTTGAGATGTGGGAATCGATGTATGATTGTGATACCTACTGAACTATAGGAGCCCATGTGTGGTTTCAAGATCTGTTTTGGTGGCAGTGTGTGAGCTATAATGTCGGACGTAGCATCACCAATGGTAATGACTAAAATTAGAGATTGGTTGCATAGTCAGGGGTCTAGTTAACCAATGAGGGTGCAGTCGTCTCCTTCCTAGAGTTACCTACAGTTGTTATGCATACATGGAGCAATGCATTCGGCCTTGTGTGGCCAGCTATGTGTTTCCTATTGTACGTCACTAGGGATGTATTGTTGCTTCTGAAGGATTACTCCGATCCTTGTGCAGGAGTACCATTCTCGAAGTACTGAGGGCACCTTCATGGAATCCTACACAATTAGTGAATGCGCCTTATCGGTTTTTGGTTATATACCTATTATTGTTGTGATGTACACTCACGAGCATTACAGCTACTTAATTATTGATATTTTCGCCCTTAGACATTATTATAATATCACTGGATTTTCAAATATAAATGGTTTGGTTATCGTAAGGTAAAACTCGTCCGTGTTTATGTGCGGCGTGGTCTTACGAGATACTTTTATTTTAAAAGGTTTTATAACATTAGAAATCCATTTAAGGTATGTTTCTCACGCTGTTTTACCAGTCTGATCCGGGTGTTATTTTGTAACAATGCTCGAGTCTGACCAAGCATATTCACAGATTTAGTTTGGATCCTTTGGAGTCTTAAGTGACGAGCTAGATGCCTCCAAGACGTATTCACGTACATTGTATTTCCGCCTCATTAGTTTTTGTAGTTAAGCATTTGTAAGGACATGGTGTTATAACTATCTAGGCTAATGATTTGTTTTGTGTACTCTGATTTATGTATGTATATTATAGTTTTTGTTTGTGTAAACATCTATTGTATATTGTATATTACTCGTCACGATGTGAGATTCTATTATGTCCTCTTCTTTCTTTTTCTCCAACAATCTATCTTTCCAGCACTTGGATGCTCGGCACGTGAATACCGTGGATGTATTAGTGTCGGCCTTTGAAGGTCGAAAAGGCAGGTCATTACACATGGTATTAGAGCTTAGGTTGAGCGAACATCTAGGCTTTGATGGGTTAAACTCATTATATATAGGGTTAGTAATGCCCTAGAATGAGTAAACTCACTAGAGATATGGTCGGTAGCACCCTATAATGAGTTGAGTGTATTATCTATAAGTGCATGTATTTGTTAGTGCTATAAAAATATTTTATATTGTGTTGATTTATCTACTGAGTGGTTTATAAATTCTGATCAAGATGTGGGACGTCAAGGTATCAATAGGGGTTTGTAAACACTTAAACAAGCAAACCGACATAGTATTGATTTAAAAATTGGTAAATGAAATAATTTTACCAAGATTTTGTATTTTTTATATAAAGGAATAATTTTCATAAACTAAGTATAGTGATTAATGGTATGTGTGCTTGTCAGGAAATGATAATATTTAATTGTTATAATTTATTATTTGATTAGTCATGCTCACCCAGTTAGGAGCATTGACTATTGTCTGTTGATTGAATAGTTGTGCCCACAGTTTATGGGCATTGACTATTGTGGTTGATTTAGAGCGGTTTTATCCTTTTCACTACATGGGTTAGGTAAATAGTAATTGTAGGAATGTTGAAACAAACACTTCATTAATATAGTTTCATAATTTGACCATAAGGCTTTTGGTGATAATGTTGGGTTAAAATTTAACTTTAATAAAAGTTGTTTATTATAATCTAAATAAAGATATACATTTGTCAAATGGATTTATATAAGGAAGCGAAAATTATATAAGTATAATTTATAATTGTGGTTTATAAGAAAAAGGATTTAAGCTGGAATTTGAGAATTTAAATCCCTATGTTTTGGAAATGGTTTTTTCAAAATTTTGGAAGAAATAATAATAGTATTATTTGGAAGTATTTTTGGAATAGAAATACTTTTGAAGGACTTTTAAAGGAGATAGAAAGCACTGAACTTATTTTGGTCGCTGGAAAATAATTCCAATGATGACTGTAGCATCATCAGCATTCATTTTCAAGTTTCTAAGCGAGGGATTGCTACCATGTTATTTTGTCATAGAGTTGTTTGGAGAAAACAAATTTTGTTTCGAATTCCAAAAGGGTGATCTAATATACAAAAGAAGATATGTATATGTTATTTATTTCAAAATAGAGTTGAAATAAAACTGGGTGTTTAAGTCTAAAGTTTTCAGTCAAGTTATTATATGGATGCATGTGTCTTATGAATTATGGTAGTTTGGTTTTGCATTTTATTTTGATATGATTGTTTGGTAGTTTTTCACTTCTTGAAATGAAATGGAACTTCCAGTGATTATGGACAGTCGGGACTCCCAAATGGATATTGAAATTATAAGAAGATAAGCTTTTGTAACTTATTAATCTGAGGAAATAGTAAGGAAAAAACATGTTTAAATTGGTTGAACATCCTGGTTAAGTAAAACAAATCTAAAATTTATACATATACTTTTAGAATATAGAAGAGTGTTATACAAATCTGGACTTAAGTAAAAGGGTGATTGATTTACATAAGTTGAGTTTCATAGCACGTAAAAAACTTAACTGATCTGTAACGACACGAAATTTTAGGTCATTTGATTTTGAATATTTAATTAATTTTAAATATTGAATAATTGTTTTCTTAAGTTAATAATTTTATAACAACCCCTATCTTGAGGCCCGAAGCTAAGCGCTACGATGCTGCAGTCATCTATAGTATTAACTTCCAGTGACAAATATGGTAATATTAATGGTAACCATAATATCAAAAGCACATGAATATGAAACAAATCACAGATTCCCAAAATAACTTTATCGATTACATTGCAAAATCCATGTTTCATATTCCATTACACAACCCCAAACGATTCCCAGGTTTCGATCAAATATAATTATTACAAATTACGCCAAGAGCGACATATGAAGATGCCCCCTTGGATGATCAGAGTACTCAACAGACATATCAGTCTTAATACATAACAGTGGAAATAAAACTAAAAACTCCTAAATAGCTAACTTTGCCTCCTGCTCGTCTCCGAAAGCTTTATTCATCCACCTACTAAACCTGTAAAACCTTAACTTTCAATCTACTCAAATTAATTTTGAGCACTCGAGAGTTTAAGGGGAAAACATAAACTTCGAGTCGGATATAAAGCCTGGTGTGAATAATACTATTACATCTCGGTTTACTGATATTAAGTGAGACCACGCCGCTTAGCGAAACGGGTTTCCCCTCACCAATATCCCTTTAAAACATATCTTTTTGCAAATCATAATCTTACAATCAAACTGATGAAAACAATAATAGCAGTATCATATATGCTCACAAATCAGGCAAAAAATGGACTATCTATCCGAACAATATAGTTTTGTTTGGCTAAATACAAACCATTAGCTGACTCGGGCCTAACATACATAACAAATAAATAATCTAATATCTGTTAGACGCTCTTCTAGACGGTCTGTCCTTAACTAACTTCTCCTTGGGTCAACTGATCCTAATGGTTTTGCGGGCTCACCGCTAACCTATCCTCCTCTATATATTCCTTTCTGTGTGTAACATCATTTAAGTCTTACCTGTGACTAACCCTACACATTGCATTTTGGACTTATATTAGCTAGGGGCTATAGCAAAAGTATAGGGCACGAACCTATACCGGTCCCATCTGGTATTCAAATATCTGAGCTATTAACTTAGGGTTAACTACCTCATCAAATTTTTCTTAAAAACATTTCTTTCAAATTGATTTAACGCTTTAAATCATACATAAACAAGGAAAACCTACTTTTTGCTTTACTCAAATCTTTTTGCTATGATATATGATTTACACAAAACAATGTTGATGAAAACCTTCGAAACCCTTATTTAAAAACTTTAAACGGTCCCTTTGGAATCCATTGAGAATACCCCTTTCATAATAGGTTAACAACTTTACCTTAAAACACTAGGTCGAAAGGCCAAAACATACCTTTCGAAACCATTGAAGGTATCCCTTCGAAAGCTTTATAAACCTTAGACATCCCCTCTTCAAAACACTTTAAATTTTCCTTTCGAAAGCATTGGAAACCTTTTCTTCAAATACTAAAAGCATACCTTTCAAAAACCTTGGGGAACCTCCCCTTCAAAACCTTCATTATATCTTTCGAAAGCATTAAAGTCCTTTGCTTAAACAAACCTTTCGAAAGCATTGGGTTCAAGTAAAAGTTTGTGGAACATAGCTTCGAAACTATTTAAAACTATTCCTTACGAAACCTTTGGGTTTAACTTTCAATACATCTAAGGGTCTTAAAAGAACTAGGGCAAAAGCAACTTTTTCGAAAGCATTATTCCTTAGTAAAAGATAGTGGATGGTTTCGAAACCAACCCTGTCGAAAGCAAGGAGAAGCGACTTCAAATTTTATGGCAAATGAACCCTCTCGAAGGCATTGATTCGAAAGGTTGAATGCGGCAGCAGGGGTTTCGACCCCTTCGAAAGCTTATTTTAAAACAAAAGGCGACAACCTCTTTCGAAAGCCCTTTTTCTAAAACAAAGGCATATTTGACTAAGTCGAAAGCCATTTCCTTCGAAAGCCTCGTTTTGTATACAAAATCGTTCTGAGTTTATAAAGACTACTTCTACCCCTTCGAAAGCATGTTTTGATGCTATACCTTCCGCCTATCTTCAATCCACTACATACCAAGACATTGATACCATGTGTATTGGTTTCAACTAGGTTGGAGGCTGTAGTATGGGGTCGAAAGGTGGCTGCTATAACTAGCGAAGCAGTAATCTTTTACAAAACTGATTTTTAACCTTTTAAAGTAAAATCTTTCCAACTAACTTGCCTTATTTGTCAACATATAATTGGTTTCCAATTCTTTTCAAAATCTTTTCTAAAAGTGCTGCCAAATTCAGTAATTAACAATTTAAAAATTTTTACAAATTGCCCCTTCTCCTTTTATAAACACATAAAACATTTAATCTCATACCTTAAATAATTTTTTATCTTTAAT
The DNA here is from genome assembly GCA_030737815.1 of Allium fistulosum. Taxonomy (NCBI): domain Eukaryota; kingdom Viridiplantae; phylum Streptophyta; class Magnoliopsida; order Asparagales; family Amaryllidaceae; genus Allium; species Allium fistulosum. Next base: position 929,081,149 of record CM060905.1, read on the forward strand.
AAAAAACTTAGGAAAATTCTCCAAAAATTCCCATAAATCGCTTTTAATATGTTTTCTAGCATATTTAAATTTCTGACCCAAAGCTAACATATAATAGCCGAAAATAATTTTAAACCCAATTTAACCATTTTCTTTGCTAGAAAATTCATAATAAATCCACATTAACTTAGAAAATTATGAAACTTGAAACCCATCTCTAAAATAATGTTTCTGACCTTATATAAAAAACACAAGCTATTTGGATGTCATCTAATAAGTTTTTCAAATCAAAACATTCCATAAAATCTATATAAAGCAACATAATTTATCAACAAGCATATATATCCATTTAAACAATCAAAACATGGCATTTCACTTACAAAATAATTTCAGATCTTATCTAGAAACCGAAAGCGATAAAAATGAGATGTAATCTATTATTCATCTTAGCTTGTTGTAAAGAAGTTTGAGATTTGCTCTAGAGTTGATTTGGTTAAGCTTCCTTCTTTAATTCTTGCTTATCTTCCCATTGTTTTCTCCTAATGGTGGCCGGCCAAGCTTTGAACGTTTTTAGCTTTTGTTTCCAAAAGTTAAAAATGAATAAAGGATGAAAGTTATAAGGGTTTAGGGTATAAAAACTTAGTTTATTCCTATTTTGCCCTCATCTTATTCCTCTTATTTATTTCATTTTAATTCTCTTTAGTTTGTTGGTTAATTAGGCACGGCTACCTTATATTATTCAAATCTCAATCCCTTAACCATTTACATTATTTCATTTAATTTATCTAATTAAATGTCCTAAATAATGTTAGTCAAAATTAGGGTCATTACATACTCCCCTCCTTAAAGAATTTCGTCCTTGAAATTACGATAAGGTACTCATCAAAATCAATCATAAAGGTAAAACATACCATGAAACAAGTCAAGATAAGTATCTCTAACCGTGCTTTCAGTTTCTCAAGTATAGTCTCTCTCGTCGTCACTCCACTGGACTTTGACTAATCTTACTGTCTTGTTCCATAGTCTCTTCTCATTTCTCACGACTATTCGAACTGGTTTTCTAACTATAGTCAAATTTGGTTCCACTACTAAGTCATCTAACACAGTTGGTGCTATATTAGTCTTTGGATCTCGAATACATTTCCTTAGATGAGAACTATGAAAAACATTATGGACTCCTGCCAAACTACTTGATAACTCCACTCTATATGCGAGTTTCCCAATCCTTTCTATAATAGGAAATGGTCCAACGAATCTCGGGGCCAATTTTCCTGATTTTTCGAATCGAATTACACCTTTCATCGCTGATACCTTGACGAAAACATGATCTCCAACTGAGAACTCTAAGTCTTTCCGTCTTTTATCAGCATAAATCTTCTACCTTGACAGAGCTTCCTTCATTCTAGCTCGAATTAACTCAATCTTTTTTGTAGCTTCCCTGACCAAATCCGGACCAAGAATTAACATATCCCCGGTCTCTAACCAACAAATGGGAGATTTGCATGGCCTTCCATACAAAGCTTCAAAAGGTGCCATCCTTATACTAGTCTAATAACTATTGTTATACGAAAACTCGACTAAGTGTAGGTGATCTTCCCATGATCCCATAAAATCTAGCACACAAGCTCTTAACAAATTCTCTAAGACTTTGTTGACACTTTCTATTTACCCATCTATCTGCGGATGGTAAGCGGTACTCATCTTGAGCTTGGTACCCATAGTCTCCTGTAGACTTTTCCAGAACTCGCTGGTGAATAAGGAATCTCTGTCACTTACTATACTACTGGGAATTCCATGTAGTCTAACTATATTCTTCATAAATAACTTAGCTAAAACATGTGTCATCCTGGTTGACTTAACTGGAATGAAATGGGCACTCTTGGTCAACCTGTCCACTATGACCTATATACTTTCATTTCCTCGATTTGACCTAGGCAACCCGTCTATAAAATCCATTGAGATAGAATCCCATTTCCATATTGGAATATCTAAAGGCTGAAGTAACCCACTTTGTTTCTGATGTTCGGCTTTTACCTGTTGACAGTTCAAACACTGTTTCACCCATAAGCCTACATCTCTCTTCATGCCTTCCCAGAAGAAACTTCTTTTCATATCCAGATACATCTTAGTTCCTCCCAGATGGATAGTGAACTTTGAACGATGTCATTCTTCAAGAACTTTCTTCCTAATGTTTCCCACATTTGGAACACACGGTCTTCCTTTCTTCCTTAGCCACCCATTCTGGTCAAGACTGAAATCTTTCAAGTCATCGCTCTCTGTTCCATACCTTAACTTTCTGATCCGTTCAACTAATAATGGATCCTCCTTCTACTTAGAAGCAATCTTTTCGATCATCACCGGTCGAACTTCTAAACAAGACAACATAACGGTCTCCTTACTAGATTTAGCTTCAGATCTCCACTGTATCCTGCATGTAGTCAATGCTTCTAAATCTTTCCACTCAGTTATCATTGCCAATAATGCATTCTGGTGTTTTCGGATAAGTGCATCCGCAACCTTGTTGCCTTTTCCTGGTGTGTACTCAATACCAAAGTCATAAGCAGCTAAAAACTCTAACCACCTCTGTTGTCTCATATTCAACTCCTTCTGAGAGAATAGATAATTTAATGACTTATGATACGTATACAACTCAAATCTCTCTCCTAAAAGTTAATGTCTCCACACCTTCAATGCAAAAATTACCGCAGCTAATTCCAAATCATGAGTTGGATACCTAACCTCATGCGGTCTGATCTTGTGTCAAGAAGCATAGGTAATAACTTTACCTTTTTGCATTAACACAGCTCCTAATCTCGTTCCACATACATCCGTATACACTGCTAAATCTCGATTCCCTTCTTGAACAACTAACACAGGTGCATTTGTCAATAAGTGTTTCAATCTCTGGAATGCTTTCTTACACTTACCGGTCCAAACGAACTTCACATCTTTCCGCGTTAGCTTAGTCATCGGTGCTGCTATCCACAAAAAACCCTTAATGAATCTCCGATAATAGCCAGCTAATCCAAGAAAACTCTTTATCAGGTCACTGTCTCGGATCTCTTCCAATTATTCACTGCCTCAATCTTAGTTGTATCTACTGACAACCCTTTCTCTGAGACTACATGACCAAGGAACTTCACTTCTTTCTTCTAAAAATGGCACTTCGAAAATTTTTCCTTCAGTTGATGCTGTCTCAACGTCTCAAACACCACTCTAAGATGAACTTCATGCTCTCTTTCATCTTTAGAGTATATCAAAATGTCGTCTATGAACACTAACACGAATTTGTCCAGATGCTCTCGAAAAACTCGATTCATCAAATCTACAATGAATGTTGGCGCATTAGTTAGTCCGAATGGCATTACTAACCATTCGTACGATCCATAACTGGTCCTAAATGCCATCAAAGGAATACTATCCTCAGCCACTCTGAGCTGATGGAATCCTGTTGCCAAATCCAATTGGGAAAATACTTTGGCTCCACTCGGCTGATCGAACAAATTGTCAATTCTAGGTAACAGATATCAATTCTTTATCGTCTTCTTGTTCAACTTACGATAATCGATACATAACCTTAATGATCCGTCCAGTTTCTTTGCAAACACTACGGCGGCTCCCCAAGGAGAACTGCTTGGTCTGATAAAAATTTTGCCTTCCAAATCCACTAACTGCACCTTTAGCTCCCTCATCTCGGTAGGTTTTATTCTACTTGGTGGTCTACTTACTGATTCTTCTCCTGGTACTAAATCTATCTGAAAATCAATAGCTCGTTTCGGCCATACTCCTACTACGGGCTCAAAGACATCTGCGAATTCTCAAACAACGAAAACTTGATTCAACTCGTCTTCTGCCTCCACAACACCCAACAAAGCATTAACCTCAATACTAGGGTTTTTACGGAGTATATTATCCGATCACTACAGTCAGGGTGTCTAAGTGATATTTTACTATCATGGCAAAATATCCTAGCATGGTATTTACTTAACCAATCCACACCAAAAATATTTTTGAACCCTACAAAATCAAACACTTGCAAACTGCAAACAAATGTGACCTAACAATTCAAACTCCAACTGGTCACACTTCATCCCAAGTGTCGCATACCCTCCTATCGGATTTTCAACCCTTAAGGAAGTAACTAGGTATAAGAGTTCTAGGTTAAGCTTATCTACCAAACAATGAGATATAAAAGAATGTGATGCACCAGTATCAAATAGAACTCTAAATGATACACCATGAATCAAAAGCATACCTCCCAACACAGCTTTTCCTTTCTCCTCCGCTGTTGGTCTTGAGATAGCTGGCTCCAATGCAAACACTTTTCCCTTTCCATCCTTGGTTGACTTCTTGAATTGGTTCTTATAATGTCCAATTTGATCGTAGTTGAAACATCTCACTCCTTTCTTGTCAGTAGCTTTCTTCCCTTTGCCTGTTCGACACTCATGAGCATAGTGTCCCTTCTTATCACACTTATAACAAATAACTTCTGCCTTTCCCTTCTTGGTAGATCCACTCTTCTGAGCTCTTTTCTTATGGAAAAACTTACTCTTCTGGTTCTGCTCCCCTTTAGCTCCTCCGGATTTGTTTCCTTCCAGAAAAGCAAGCATCTTTTCTTGCCCGAAAGCGATCTCAACAACTACATCGCACAAATCTCTAATATGCGATAATGTGGCCTTAGCAAGCTCAACCTCCAACATACGAATGAACTTCTCATTCCTTTTAATGACTGTATCAACTATAGCTCATAGGTACCTCGATAGCTCCTCAAATCTGGTTGCATACTCAAGCACTGTCATATCTCCTTGCTCCAACCCCATAAACTTCCCGAGTAGAGTTGACTTAGCAATCTCTGACATAAATCTTTCCTCGAACCTCCTTCTAAATTCAGCCCAAGTCATGGTCTCCTTATTGACTCCCACAGTAACACTATTCCACCAAAACAATGCTGCTCCTTGTAACTGTCTAGAAGCAAGCTTTCTCTTTTGCTCATCATTAAGCCTCAAATCAGCAAAAATCCTCTCTCAATGAAATAACCAGTTCTCCACTTCAATTGCGTCCTCCACCTTGATAAACAGTTTTCATCCTAGCCTGGCATAATCTCTACTCAATACAGCATAGTTATTGACCGCTGGAGCTTCTTGATTTCCTCCTTCAGCATTTCCTCCAACTAAACCCATAGGAAATCCTACCTGGACCATGTTGACAAAGAACTGGTACATAACACCCATATCAACTTATGGCACTCCAACACCCACATTAGCAGCTTGTGCCTGATCTGGATTCCTTCTAGTATTTGGTCTAGAATTCCCATTGGTTGTGGTGATTCCTCCACCAATGTTCACTTTTCCACTACTCGCATCCATATCTTACGTCCTTAAAATATGCATTCGAGCCATTGTAAGATACAGAAGAATAGCCTAAGAAAGATGGGAGAATAGAGATAAAATGTATACTTATATATAGCAAAAGTACAATACTATAGCATTATCCCATACCCCAATCTTTTCTCCAATTCCTTAGGATTTTTTTTCAAAATCATTTTAAGTTTGAAATTTCTTTTAAGATTTTCATAAACCTATTCTCTGATACCAATTTGTAAGATCCCCTATCTTGAGGCCCAAAGCTAAGCGCTACAGCTTCTGCAATCATCTATAGTATTAACTTCCGGTGAAAAAATACGGTAATGTTAATGATATCCATAATATCATAAGAACATAAATATGGAAAAAATCACAGATTCCAAAAAAACCTTTACTGATTACATTGCAAAAACCATGTTTCATATTCCATTACACAACCTCAAACGATTCCCAGGTTTCGATCAAATATAATTATTTCAAATTACGCCAAGAGTGACATATGAAGATGCCCACTTGGATGATCAAAGTAATCAATAGACATATCAGTCTTAATACATAACAGCGGAAATAAAACTCAAAACTCCTAAATAGCTAACTTTGCCTCCTGCTTGTCTCCGGAAGCTTTATTCGTCCACCTACTAAACCTGTAAAACCTTAACTCTCAATCTACTCAAATTAATTTTGAGCACCCAAGAGCTTAAGGGGAAAATATAATCTTCGAGTCAGACATAAGGCCTAGTGTTAATAATACTATTATATCTCGGTATACTGATATTAAGTGGGACCACGCCGCTTAGCGGAATGGGTTTCCTTTCACTAATATCCCTTTAAAACATATCTTTTTGCAAATCAGAATCTTGCAATCAAACTGTCGAAAACAATAATAGCAATATCATATATGCTCATAAATCAGGTAACAAATGGACTATCTGTCCGAACAATATAGTTTTGTTTGGCTAACTACTAACCATTGGCTGACTCGGGCCTACAAGACATAACAAATAAATAATCTAACATCTGTTAGACACTCTTCTGGACGGTCTGTCCTTAACTTACTTCTCCCAGGGTCAACCGATCCAAATGGTTTTGTGGGCTCACCACTAACATATCCTCCTCTGTATATTCCTTTCTGTGTTTAACATCATTTAAGTCTTACCTGTGACTAAGCCCTACACACTGCATTTTGGACTTATATTAGCTAGGGGCTATAGCTAAGGTATAAGGCGCGACCCTATACCAGTCCTATCCGGTATTCAGATATCTGAGCCATTAACTTAGGGTTAACTACCCCATTAAATTTTCCTTGAAAACATTTCTTTCGAATTGAGTTAACCCTTTAAATCATACATAAACAAGGAAAACATAGTTTTTGCTTTACTCAAATCTTTTTGACATGATATATGCTTTACACAAAACAATGTTGATGAAAACCTTCGAAACCCTTATTTAAAAACTTTAAATGGTCTCTTTCGAATCCATTGAAAATACCCCTTTCATAATAAGTTAACAACTTTACCTTAAAACACTAGGCCGAAAGGCCAAAACATACCTTTCAAAATCATTCGAGGTATCCCTTCGAAAACTTTATAAACCTTAGACAACCCCACTTCAAATCACTTTAAATTTGCCTTTCGAAAGCATTGAAAACCTTCCATTCAAATACTAAAAGTAAACCTTTCGAAAACCTTGAGGAACCTCCCCTTCGAAACCTTCATTATATCTTTTGAAAGCATTAAAGTCCTTTGCTTAAACAAACCTTTCGAAAGTATTGGGTTTAAGTAAAAGTTTTGGGAACATAGCTTCGAAACCATTTAAAACCATTCCTTTCGAAACCTTTGGGTTTAACTTTCAATATGTCTAAGGGTCTTAAAAGAACTGGGGCGAAAGCAACTCTTTCGAAAGCATTATTCCTAAGTAAAAGTAGTGGATGGTTTCGAAACCAACCCTGTCGAAAGCAAGGAGATGCGGCTTCAAAGTTTAAGGCAAAAGAATCCTTTCGAAGGCATTGATTCGAAAGGTTGAATGAGGCAGCAGGGGTTTCGACCCCTTTGAAAGCTTATTTTAAAACAAAAGGCGGCAACCTCTTTCGAAAGCCCTTTTTCTAAAACAAAGGCGTATTTGACTAAGTCGAAAGCATTTCCTTTGAAAGCCTCATTTTCTAACCATAATAGTTCTGAGTTTATAAAGGCTACTTCTACCCCTTCGAAAGCATGTTTCGACGCTATACCTTCCGTCTATCTCCAATCCACTATGTACTAAGACATTGATACTGTGTGTATGGGTTTTGACTAGGTCGATAGTGTAAGGTCGAAAGGTGGCTACTAATAGTGGCAAAGCAGTAATCTTTTACAAAACTGATTTTTAACTTTTTAAAATAAAATCTTTCCAACGAACTTGCCTTATTTGTCAACATATAATTAGTTGCCAATTCTTTTCAAAATCTTTTCTAAAAGTGCTACCAAATTCAGTAATTAACAATTTAAAACATTTTACAAATTGCCTCTTCTCCTTTTATAAACATATAAAACATTTAAGTCTCATACCTTAAATAATTTTATATCTTTAATAAAATACTTAGAAAAATTTTCCAAAAACTCCCATAAATCACTTTTAATATGTTTTTTTCTAACATATTTAAATTTCTGACCCAATGCTAACATATAATAGCCAACAATAATTTTAAACCCAATTTAACCATTTTCTTTACTTGAAATTCATAATAAATCCACATTAACTTAGAAAATTATGAAACTTGAAACCCATCTCTAAAATAATGTTTCTGACCTTATATAAAAAAACGCAAGCTATTTGGATGTCATTTAATAGGTTTTTCAAATCGAAACATTCCATAAAATCCATATAAAGCAACATAATTCATCAACAAGTGTGTGTGTATATATATATATATATATATCCATTTAAACAATCATAACATGGCATTTCACTTACAAAATAATTTCGGATCTTATCTAAAAATCGAAAGCAATAAAAATGAGATGTAATCTATTATTTACCTTAGCTTGTTGTTAAGAAGTTTGAGATTTGCTCTAGAGTTGATTTGATTAAGCTTCCTTCTTTACTTCTTGCTTATCTTCCCCTTGTTTTCTCCTAATGGTGGCCGACCAAGCTTTGAACGTTTTTAGCTATTGTTTCCAAATGTTTAAAAGGAATAATGGATGAAAGAAATAAGGGTTTAGGGTATTAGAACTTAGTTTATTCCTATTTGCCCCTCATCTTATTCTTCTTATTTATTTCATTTTAGTTCTCTTTAGTTCTTTGGTTAATTAGGCACGGCTACCTTATATTATTCAAATCTCAATCCCTTAACCATTTACATTATTTCATTTAATTTATCTAATTAAATGTCCTAAATAATGTTAGTCAAAATTAGGGTCATTACAAACTTGAATTTAAATACAGAGATTATTTGAAATATTTGAATTTGTTAATTTATTTGAATAGTGATTCAAATATTGGGATTTTAAATTTAATATGAATTAAATAGATTTAATGGTTTTAGTTAACTCCTTTTAATTAATTAATAATCATGATAAATTCATTCTTTAAATTTATTTGCAATAATAAATGGCCCAAATAAATAATTAGAAATTTTGTTTATATTTTTACAACTCGATTTCTGTTGACGTATTTTTAATTTAGTTTATTTGTTTTTTTCATAATTTTTAATTTGGAAAAATTTGAAATTTCTGTTTGACGATTTATCGGCAAACGGTAGTGTTTTTGTGATTTTACAGAATCTAATAAGCGGTGTATATTATTTTCGTTGTTAGGTCATATCATTATTCTAAGCATGACCATATTTTTGTTTTGTTGTTCGTAGCCCGTACGCAAACAGAAATCTGCATGGCTAGATGCCGGAAATCACAAACTTAATACCAAACACCTAAGCACAGCCATACCATTCCTATCCTCTCCTATTTACTGTTCTATCATAAACAAGAAAATTAGTTTTCATTTTCACTCAAAAATTCAAAACGAATCAAATAAAAAAAAGATTGAACCTTTGTACTCTAAATGGGTAGATCTACATGTTAAGGGGCGCTAGACGGTTGCGGCATCAAGTGGTGATGGCTTGATAGTATAGCCAAGATCTTTTTTGGAGCTAGGGTTAGCGATTTTGCTCGATTTAGGTGACGGGAGGTTATGGGATCTATTGCATTGGGTTCGTTGTAAGGAAAGGCAGCTTTGGGAATGTTTCTAGGACGTGCGATGCTAAAGAGGAAATCGCGACCGTGCTACTGGGTCGCATGCTGGCCATGGGTCACGATTTAAGGTAGTGGGCTGGAGTGGAAGATGATGGGTCCGGGAGGTCGGGCTCGGGAAAAGAAACTCGTCGGCAAAGGCTGATGGGAGTTTCGTTGAGAGGTGTGGTTGGTAGGAGGAGGAGATCGATCGGCCATGTGGGTTTCATGTGCAGATATGCATGCATGAACAGTAGGATGGTGAGGAGGGAAGAAAGCCTTTATTTGGGTATTTAAATAATAAGCTTTGTAATTAATTTAATTAATGTTTTTAAAATCAAAAGCTTATAAAATGTATATCTTGCTCATACGAGGTCCAATCGAGACAAAAAATTTGGCGTTGCGCTCGTGATGATGTAAGCTTCGCGTTGGAACTAGTTTGGTTAAATTTGGGGCAATTTGAAAATTTGGGCTAAAATCGAACGTTGTTCAATTTTAATTCAAAATCGGAATGCTTCAGCGCCAACTAGAATTTCGGCGAGTAACTCACCTCTTTGGATAAATCAGTATGTTATAGTTGATTAAATTTTACATTTTGTGTTTGGTTGAAAATATTAGCTGATTTGGTTAAATATCCATTTTAAAGTAATTGGCATTTAAAACTAAAATACAAGGAATTTTATTGAGAAATCTGAATTTCTCACCGTAGTGATTTATAATTTCTAGTTATTTACCTGTTAGTTTATTTCAGTTACATATCTGTGATATAGGTTATTAAATGCTAAAAATTGATTTTTTGGCCATATTGGGTGTGACATAAGACATTGTGAAAAATTGAACCTTTAGAGTAAAAAGGAAGTAATAGCATTTGTTAAGTGCTATAGCAACTATTGGGCTCGATATAGTATTTTTGAAACACTATTGACTGTTGATTTGGGAAAAGGATTTTAAATTTGACATTTTTAGAATTTATATGATATTTCAACTTAAATGAGTTTTTAAAACTTTCTATGCTATTTAAAATTTCTTTATTTATTCTTTATAATATATATATATTTAAGCAAATGTTTAAATAATTATTTTTGAAGTATTGGTTTGTACAGAAACTATTTTAATAGTAAATATTTATTTTTAAAAGAAATTTTAAAAGGACAATCTTTGTTTTAAAAGGGGATTTTTCGAGTTTAAAGAAGATAGAAATACTTGAAATAATATTTGTGAATTGTTGTATAAAAATAATGTATAAGGGGAAGATTTATAAATATTATTTTATAAATGGAGGATAGTCTAATTAATAGTGTTTATAAATTAAAAAATGGTTTTATAAATAACATCCTATAGAAAAAGGAAATCAATATCTTTTGATAAATTGGGATTATTAATTCCCGTTGTGATTTTATTTGATATATGAAATGATGAGTTTTATAATTATATCCGGTGTTTGTTTTATATTTTGGGTTTTGATTATATTTGGGTTTTTGGTGTTATATTTGGAGTTTTGTTTTAAAATGAGTTTTGGTAATTTTATTTAGAAAAATTATAAAAAGAATTTTATAGATGAATTTGGAGTTTTATAAAAGAGTTGCAAATAAGTTGGGAATTTATCAGATGAGTTTATAAATGATATTTTATAAAAGGAGGTTTTATAACAGGGTTTGTTAATAATATAAAAGATGTTATAAATGAGTTATTAAATAAATTTGCAAATTTATAAAGGAAGGTTATAATTATGTTATATAAATATATTTATATAAAGATTTATAAAACAATAAAGAAATTCTAAAAGTGAATTTAGAGCTTGTATTTATAAAAAGGTTATTTTTTTAAAAAGAGTTATTTTATAACAGAGATTTGATTTCCCAAATGACTTTCTCAATTATGATGGTAGAGAATTTTTTTTTCCTATTTAACACCGAAGGAATAATGTTTGGGTTATTATTATCTCTATTTTAAATGACTCTGTTTTAACCCAATTTTAAGTGTGGTCTTGAAATAAAAATCTTTCTTAAGATTTATAAATATACTTATATCGTTGAGATAATTATTTGAGTATATTTTCTAAGTATTGAAAATGCAGTATTTTGTGAATATAATTGTACTGTTAAAATAAGTATATGGGAAGATTTTCCTGGGTTTTAAATGAAATGGTTTATGAATATACTTGTGCAGTTGAGATAAGTATATGAATATTTTCAAGTATTTGAAAGTGTAAAGAAGGGTTTTTGAAGTATATCTTTGTGAGGGTATTTTTAATACAAGAGTTTACAAAGCAGATTTAAATAAATGAAAGATTAATTTTAGAGGCCCAGTTTTGCTTTGTGCTTAACCGGCGTCATTTTTCCTTAGGGAATTAAATCTTTGGTTGAATTGTTTTTTTTGGGTTACAGCTAAATAACGGACTATCAAATCGTGGCCAAAATTATAACTCTGGAAATATCTAAGAGAAATACTAAGTTATATAGCACAGCCATCTTCGATGATGTTGTATTATGCGTATAAATCTCGTCTCGCTCTCCTAGGACAAATGATAGGGAGATCCGACCACTTAAACGGTTAGGGGGTGATCCCCACTCCTATCAATTGTCTGGTTATTTACAAAAGAACCGGAGTTAAGTTTACCGAAAACTAATGAATGTTGGTTTAAAGAGACCGGTACAGATGAATTATCCGAAAACCACTTTGATCCAACTCAAGCGACTATTGAAACATCTTAAAGATGATGGGATCGAAGATGTAGTCCTTTGAAGTGCAAGGGCAACTTGCTACTAATCCTGAGAGCGATTCCAAAATGGATGTAGTAGAAGTAGTGCCTTCGGTTTGTTCATATCCTAAACAACTTGTATGGATCAATGCTGGCATTACATTGCTACCTAAAGGGTAGTGTAGCATTCCAAGTGGGCTTGCTATATAAAAGGTAAAACGTAGCCTCTAGCCTCATCAACCAGGAATGACTAAAACAAGAGATATGCAGTAGGGCTACGTGGGTCGCTCCCATTAGGGTGTATCATCACCTTTCTAGATATGCATTCATTTTATGGATTTGGTTAGAGCTCTCGGTAAAGGTTGCAAAGCAACCGAGGTGATGATATATTCGGTACTATCCAGGAAGAGGTAGGCCGGTTCTGTGAGCAGGGGTGCAAGACGTTCTTATTGACCTCGGTATATTTTTCTAGAGGTGTACTATGACAGGCGGTACCCCAGTGGCCTCGTCATTATTGGAATCCATTCTCCAATATGTGCTTTTACAATTTTAGTTGTATGCCTATTATGCTGGATTTTAATTAATGTAATAATTTTGGCTATGATTATTATGTATTTGTATTCTAGACATTATTATAATATCAGAGGATTTCCTATAAAATGATTTGGCTATTGTAAGGTGAAAACCCGTCTGTGTTTATGTGCGGCGTGGTCTTACAAGATACCATTATTTTGAAAAAAAATTATAACTTTAGAATCCATTTGAGGTTTGTTTCTCAAGCTGGTTTACCAAAATGATCCAGGCATTGTTTCCTTATAATGCTCGGGTCATACCTAGTATATTTACAGTTCTAGTTTGGACGCTTCGGAGCTTCTGGAGGCGAGCTGGAGGGCTCCAAGACATATTCACGTACATGTTTATTTACACTGCATTTTTAGTTTTATTTTTTAGCATTTGTGAGGATAGGTTGATATGACTGTCCAGGTTGATTGTTAGTTAATGTAGTCTTATTGATGTATGTGTATTACAGTTTTCTTTTCTTTGTAAAGATCTGTTTCATATTATATGTTACTCATCATGCTGTGAGATTTTTTTTCTATCCTTTTCTTTCTTTTCCCTACAATCTGTCTTTCCGACACTCGGATGCTCAACATGTGAATACCGTGGATGTATTAGTATCGGCTTAAGAGGATCAAAAAGGCGATTCCTTACTCGTGGTATCAGTACTTAGGTTGAGCGAACACCTAGGCTTTGGTGGGGATAAACTCATTTGAGATAGGGTAAGTGAGTCCCTAGGATGAGTTTGAATGTGTCTCTGTGTGTGTGTGTGTGTGTGTATGAGTGTGTATTTGTTAGTGTTATAAAAATGTTTAATATTATGTTGATTTATCAGTTGAGTGGTTATGAATTCTGGTCGGTACAGTAGGAAAAACTGTATCGATAGCGATTTCTAAACACTTAAACAAGGTAAACTGACACAGTATTGTTTTGAATTGGGTAAATGAAATAATTTTACCTAAATTATATTTTATATATAAAAAAATAATTTTCAAAAATTATTAAAGTTATATATGGTGTGTTTGATTTTTAGAGTATGATAATATTCAATTATTATCATTTATTGTTGATTAGTTGTGCTCAGATAGCTTATGGGCATTTTGTTTAGTTAAATTAAGTGCGAACACCTTATGAATTTAGTTTCATAGTTTGACTATAAGGTGTTCGATGATAATATTGAGTCTAACTTTAATTGTAATAAAAGTTGTTTATTATAAACTAAACAAAGATATACATTTGGAAAATGTTTTCTATATAAGAAGTAACTTTATATAAGTTTGATTTAAAAAGATGAGCTTATAAATAAATAGGGATTTAAACTGAGAATTTGAGAACTAAAATCCCGTTTTTTTGAAAATTGTTTTCAAAATTTTGGAAAAATAATAATGGTATTTTTTGAAAGTATTTTTGATTAGAAATGTCTTAAAAAGCATTTTAAATAAGATAAAAGCACTAACTCACTTCAGTCGCTGAAAAATAATTCCGTCGATAACTGCAGCATCATTAGGGTTCATTTTCGAGTTTATAAGTGACAGATTGCTACCATAGAAGTTTTCTTTTTGTAAAACAAAGTTGTTTTAAATTCCAAAAGTGTGATTTGATATATAGAAAAGATGTGTACATTATTATTTCAAAAATGATTTGACATAAACAGGGTGTTTAGTTCTTGAATTTTCAGTTAAGAGATATTATGGACTCCTTTATCTTATCCATTAGGATAGTGTGGGATTGTGCATCTCATTTTTGGATATTGTTTGGGTAATTTTCATTTATGGAAATAAAATGGAATTTTTGACGATTTTGGACAGTTGAAAACTTCCAAATTTATTGGGAAATTTAAGCTAAATGTTTTGTGAAATTATAAGCAGATAAGTTATTATAACTTATAAATTTGAGAAATTGTAAGTTAAAAACAAATCTGAAATTTTTGTATATACTCTAGGGATGTAGGAGAGTATTATGCAAATATGAATATAAGTTTGAAAGTGATTAATAAAACATAAGTTGTAATTATAGGATGTGTATGAACTTAAGTAAGGATTTATGAAATGATTCATAGGTGATATTAGTATAAAAGGAAATAAAAAGAAAATAATGAATGTGAATAAAAAGTAATTGGTCTAATTTAGAAACCAATGGAATAAGTACGTATGAGGTACATAGATCATTTTATTCGCATAGATGTTTGATCTAGATTCGAGTACACGATTTCGAGGTGATTTACACCAGTCCGAGTTAGGATTTTTCACTCGAATCTTGACAGTGAACACTGGATACAGATTTTTGATTTTGAAGTTTTCTACTATAGTATATGGCTATGTAAGGAAAACAGAGGTTTCTAATTAAGGAACTAGATCAGAGTCTGTACTAGAGTAGTCGAGTGGACGATACTAGTTCGGAAGTGAAATTGTGTGATTAAGTGAGAGATTGGATTTGAGATTGCATACAGATGATATATGTGCATCATACACTACAACAAAAAGGACTTTTTATAGCGTGTAAAAACCGCTATAAAAACTTTCTATAGCGATTCTATAATCGCCATAGATCAACATGTTGTAAAAAGTCTGGTAGATACTATAGCGTGTCATACTTGCAATGGAAAACGTATTTTTCTTTCCATCTAAAATAGGCCATATTGGTGCAACTGCTTTTCTATAGCATTATGAAACGTGCTATAGAACTTTTTATGACACATTTTAGTTGCTATAAATATGTCGACATGCTATATTATTATAGCATTTGAACGCGCTATGGAATCATCGTGTCAACCTTTTATGACACATTGAAATGCTATAGAAAATTCATTACTATCTATTATAGCACCGTCTTATTGCTATGAAAACTATTTACTCTTTACAAAATATTTTGTATAGCACTAACATGATGCTATAGTATAACAAAGCTGAACAATTTTTCTTTTTATTGCATAGTTAGAACGCTATAAAAAAATTCTATTGTACATTTTTTGCTGCCATAACATTCAAAGCTTACAATTTTCAATTCTACTTATATATTATAACTCAAAAAACCACATTCATCACATTAACATAAGTACACAAATTGAGTCATAAGCCAAATCACAAAATATATATATATCCATAATATTTCATACATGAAGAATTAAACATAAATATTTGTGATAAAAATTAAACATAAGTACACAAATTGAGTGTAGCATACCAAAACGATACATACTAAAAATATTTTAATGATCGTCGATAAGTGACGCAGCGGATATTACAAAAATGATGTAGGTCGGTGAAAGTAGCAGTCGATGGATTGATGAATGCTGAATTGCCCGAATTCGTTGATCCGAAGATACCGAACTCTAGCTATCTCGAACTCGTTGATCGCGCACGATACCGGGTTCGAAGATCTTCAATTCTTCAAGCGTTGATCAAGCGCACTTGATTCCGCGAATCGGCTTCTACAATCGTTGAATCGAGCGCACTCGATTATCCGAAAGAGGAGATAGGAGATTACACTCAACTACCAATTTAGATGAAAGCACAAAGCAATCAAAAGAGAATTTTATTCAAAAATCAACAACCCTTACAAATGAGAGACCCGGCCTATTTATAGGCGTTTTACAACTCACACAAAACACAAAAATTCACCAACTCCTAAGTCGGCAACTGACTTACGACCTACGACATAACTCGGCGACGACTTATTTACAAAAGAATAGACGTCTTAAGAAACTAGTTACAACACACCGACTTACAACAGAAGATACAACAGACAACTCCTTAAGTCGTTGCCGACTTACAACATACCGACTTACAAACAGAAAATACAAACAGACCCCCTTAAGTCGTTGCCGACTTAACAGCTCCACACGACTCAACTAGTACCGACTTAAGAATAGCGGTCCAGATAACTCGGCATAAAGATCAACGGCAACAGCTTCAGCAACTTAAAACCTGCAGCATCCCAGATTTACGACTTAAGAAATCCACGGTAGAGGTTAACTCGGCAGAGGAATCAACGGCACATGCTTCTGCAACTTAAGATGGTACGACTTACCTAAGTCGTAACTCGGTTCCGACTTATCGTTGGACTCGTTAAGTTGGTTCCGACCTATTACTTCAACTGTTTGCTTTGTTTTCTCTCTGAGTAACTCGGTAACCCGTACCTCTGTACAAGTTAGGTCGTCCGCTCTTCTAAGTCGGTCACGACTTAAGTCTTTACTCCTGTTAAGTCGGTAACGACTTAAGTCTCCCAACAGGTTAACTCGGTCACGACTTATAACTTTGGTCCTGTTATCTCGCAAGCATCCACTAAGTCGTTGCCGAGTCATACTAAGTCGGTGGTACGACTCATAACCTTTGTTAAGTCGGTTGCGACCTAAAATTCCAATATTCCGCCATTTCTCACCAAATCTTAACTCGTTAGCTTCATTCTTAGGTCGGTCTCGACCTACCATCATGTTAACACGTACACGACCTACGACTTCTTCTCTCTGGCCTGCATCATCCTCCCCTGGTTGAGAGAAATTCATCCTCGAATTTGCACTCTCTTCTACCACAACAAATTCATTCCCATGATACGGTACGAGATGTTTGACATTGAATACGTCAAACGTATGCACATCATCTGGCAGTTTCAATTTGTAAGCATTCTCATTAATTCGCTTCACAACTTCTACTGGACCAATTTTTCTGGCTTTCAACTTATTATAAGCGCCTACTGGAAAACGATCTTTTGTTAACACTGCATAAACCATATCTCCTTCATTAAACTCAACATTTCGTCGTTTCAAATCTGCAGCTCGTTTATATTTCTCATTTGCTTTCTCCAGTCGTTCCTGAACGATCTTATGACATTCCGTCAACCCTTCAACAAAATCAGCAGCTTTCTTAACTGTCTTCTTTGATTGTGGCACTACAGTTAGATCCAATGGTCCCTTCGGTAAACTGGAATATACTATCTGGAATGGACTAAACCCAGTACTTCGATTTACAGCATGATTATGGGCAAACTCTGCTTGGCATAACTTCACGTCCCAACTCTTCAGATTATCTTGAACAAGACACCTCAACAAGTTTCCCAAAGATCTGTTAACCACCTCAGTCTGTCCATCCGTTTGCGGATGATAAGCACTACTGAACTTCAGCTTCGTTCCCACCATTTTCCACAAACTCAACCAAAAATGACTCAGAAATCGAGTATCTCTATCCGACACAATAGATTCTGGCAATCCATGAAGTCGATAGATCTCCCTGAAAAACAACTGAGCAACATGAACAGCATCCGCCGTCTTCTTACAAGCAATAAAATGTGCCATTTTCGAAAATCGATCAACCACCACATAAATGGAATCATTACCACGCTGCGTTCTCGGCAAACCCAACACAAAGTCCATACTCACATCAACCCATGGTTTAGTTGGTACTGGTAATGGCATATATAAACCTGCATTAGTCGCAGTTCCTTTCGAAACTTGACAGATATGACAACGCTCAACAAACCTCTCCACTTCTTTCCTCATTGATGGCCAAAAGTAGGACTGTGAAATCAACTGTAAGGTACGGTCCCTTCCAACATGTCCTTCTTCGTGTAACTCCTTGATAATCTTCATTCTCAGACTACCCTCCGGAATGCACAATCGATTTCCTTTGAAAAGAAAACCATCTACCATCACGAAATCATCCGTCTCTCCCTCCTTGACCTTTTCAACAAATTTTGCAAAGTAAGGATCATCAGTGAATAACTCTGGCAATATTTCAAACCCCGTCACTTCAACCTTTAATGTAGTCAACAAATGACTCCTCCTACTCAAAGCATCAGCCACCCGATTTGTCACCCCTGACTTGTGTTTCACAACAAAAGTAAACTGTTGCAGATATGCAATCCATGATGCATGTCTCGCTGAAATCTTATCTTGCCCTTGCAAATAATGCTTCAATGCTTCATGATCAGTGTAAAGAACAAACTCCTTCTGAAATAGATAGTGTCTCCAGTGTTTGATAGATTGTACAACAGCATAAAACTCCACATCATATGTACTGTATCGCATCTTCGCTCCTGACAACTTCTCACTGAAATATGCAATAGGACGTCCCTTCTGACTCAACACCCCTCCAATCCCAACCTTGGATGCATCAGTATGTAGTTCAAATACCAACTGAAAATCAGGTAATACTAGAATTGGTGCAGTCGTCAGCAATTCCTTGATCTTCCCAAAAGCACTCCCTGCTTCCTCTGTCCATGCAAACTGTTTACCTTTCATGCAATCTGTAACAGGTGCCATCACACTACTAAAGTGTGGTATAAACCTTCGATAGAATGAAGCCAACCCATGAAAACTACGAATTTCCGTTATCGTCTTGGGCTGCGGCCAATTTCTGATCGCCTCAACTTTACTTTGGTCAACCTGTATTCCTCTCTCTGAAACAACATACCCTAGAAATAAAACACTATGCGTCATGAACACGCATTTCTTCGTTGCAGCATAAAATTGTTCTTGTCGCAATACCATCAGCACTTCTCTAAGATGATTCAAATGTTCCTCTGGACTTCCACTGTAAATAAGAATATCATCGAAATACACCACCACGAATTTCCCAATGAACGGTCGAAAAATCTGATTCATCACCCTCATGAACGTACTTGGTGCATTGGATAAACCAAATGGCATGACCAACCATTCGTATAGACCCTCCCTAGTTTTAAAAGCAGTCTTCCACTCGTCTCCTGGTCTGATACGAATTTGATGATATCCACTCTTCAAATCAATCTTCGAAAAGATAGTAGCTCCACTTATTTGATCCAACAAGTCATCCAACCTCGGCATTGGAAATCTATATCTCACAGTAATCTTATTCAATGCTCGACTGTCAGTGCACATCCTCCACGTCCCATCCTTCTTGGGTACCAATAAAGCTGGTACAGCACAAGGACTCAGACTCTCCTGCACACGCCCCTGTTCAAGCAATTCCTCTACCTGCCTCCGCAATTCTTCATGTTCCTTCGGACTCATTCGATAATGTGGTCTGTGTGGCAATACAGCACCGGGAACAAGATCTATCTGATGTTGTATATCCCTCAACGGTGGCAACTCCGTTGGTAACTCCTCTGGAAATACATCGTCAAATTCTTTCAGAACTGGTTTAACTTCTTCTGGAATTTCAACCTCTTCACTGCTTTCTCGTCCAATCAACAAGAATACTTCCGGCTCTTCTTCAACTTCTTTAACAAACTCCTTCAAAGTCAATAGAGTTTTCAGCTCTTCGATTTCCTCCACTTTGTTTTCTTCCTGTTGGCGTTTCTTCGGAACCAAAGTAATCTTTGTACCTTCGAACATGAAACTGTAACTGTTGGTCCGTCCATCATGTTGTACTGCTCTATCAAACTGCCACGGTCTCCCCAGCAACAAATGAAAAACGTCCATATCTACGACATCACACCAGATTTCATCTTTGTATTTCTGCCCAATTGAAAACTTCACACAAGCTCTACGTCCAACTTTCACTTCACCACCCTTCCTCAACCAAGCTAACTTGTACGGTTTAGGATGTTTCTCAGTTTTCAACTCCAACTTCTTCACTGCTTCTGTAGAGATAATATTATCGCAACTCCCAGCATCAATAACAAATTTACAAACTCTTCCCATAATAGTGCATGTAGATTGAAAGATATTGTTCCTCAACCAACTACTTTCTTCCTCTTGCTTCGGTGTTAAACAACTTCTCCTCATCATCAATGCGTACCCGTCATCTCCCGATAGTAAGTCTTCCTCCTCAACTGGTAAAGAATTAGAACACTCAGCCTCTTCATCCTCATCCTCAACCTCAGCAATCATTGCTCTCTTCTTTGGCTTTGGACACTCATTGCTTTTATGACCCAACTCCTGACAGTTGTAACATTTGAAACCGTTGTTAACCCTTGCCTTCTCAACCTCCTTCACCACTGGTTTACTGATAGGTTTAGACACATTAGAACTTCCACCAACACCCTTCACTTGATTATTGGAATTCGTAAACACACCACGTCCTCGTCGTCCCTGCTTCTCCCAAGCCAACGCTTTTTGATGTGCCTCTGCCACAGATCTTGGATCGAACATATTAACCATATCCTGAATCTGCATTCTCAATCCCCCAATGAATCTCGCTGTCAGCTGCTCTTCTGTTTCCATAATATCATTCCTCGCAATAAGCTGATAAAACTCATCTGCGTAATCATTAACAGTCTTTGTGCCCTGCCTCAAGTTCTGCAAACGTTGATACATCAAAGATTGATAATTGTAAGGTAAGAACGTTGCTTTCATCAATTTCTTCATCTTCTCCCAAGATTCAACTTTTGACTTCCCCATTCGTTCACGTGTAAGTTTAGTTTGCTGCCACCATGCCAAAGCTCGACCCCTCAACCTTGTAGCAACCAACTTCACTCTACGACGTTCTGGAACTTCTTTGAAATCAAAAATTTCTTCAACATTAGCCATCCAATCCAAAAACTCTTCGGCTTGCATACCACCTTTGAATTCAGGAATTTCAGTTTTCATTCCCGATTCCCACTTGTGATCATATTCAGAATAGTTTCTTCCTTGACCTCTTCCTTGAATACTTCCACCGTCATATTCCTCTTCAAAATCAGATGCATAACGATGTCGATTCTGACCACCAACATCTCTACTTCCATTACGCCTTCCACCATCATCCCTTCTATCTACATTCCTCCGTTCACGATCATTCACGTTCCTCCCACGCCCTTGGTCATTTTCAACACCTCGGTCTCGATTGGAATGTGGTGAGATTCTACTACCTCCATGATTAGATTCTGGTGAAACCCTTCTCCGATTTTGATTCATCTCCGTCATAAGCCTCTCTAACCGGCCAATTCCTTCGTTAAGCTTTTCACTAAAATTCTCATTGATTCTTTGCTCCATCTCATCAGCCTCTTCTCTTCGATATAAAGCTTCTACGTTTTGGTGGCGATTTGCTCTTCTTGGCGGCATACTTGAAAAACTTCACAAATTCTCAACACTTCAAATTCAAACACTTTCCGAACTTTGATCTAAAATGAAACGGATCGAAAACTTCCACTTTGTAGCAAATCGCGATGAACACGATGGACAAAGTTTTGGCCTCCAATGCAAATCCGAACTTCAATCTTTGATAATATTGATTCTTCTCCCTCTCGGCCACGGTTTGACACTTCAAGTACTCGTCTTCTCTTCAAACTTCAAATCTCTTCAAATGATTAGGCTCCAAGTCTCGATCTAGCTATGATTGGCTAGAACAAGCTCTGATACCAAACTGACGCAGCGGATATTACAAAAATGATGTAGGTCGGTGAAAGTAGCAGTCGATGGATTGATGAATGCTGAATTGCCCGAATTCGTTGATCCGAAGATACCGAACTCTAGCTATCTCGAACTCGTTGATCGCGCACGATACCGGGTTCGAAGATCTTCAATTCTTCAAGCGTTGATCAAGCACACTTGATTCCGCGAATCGGCTTCTACAATCGTTGAATCGAGCGCACTCGATTATCCGAAAGAGGAGATAGGAGATTACACTCAACTACCAATTTAGATGAAAGCACAAAGCAATCAAAAGAGAATTTTATTCAAAAATCAACAACCCTTACAAATGAGAGACCCGGCCTATTTATAGGCGTTTTACAACTCACACAAAACACAAAAATTCACCAACTCCTAAGTCGGCAACCGACTTACGACCTACGACATAACTCGGCGACGACTTATTTACAAAAGAATAGACGTCTTAAGAAACTAGTTACAACACACCGACTTACAACAGAAGATACAACAGACAACTCCTTAAGTCGTTGCCGACTTACAACATACCGACTTACAAACAGAAAATACAAACAGACCCCCTTAAGTCGTTGCCGACTTAACAGCTCCACACGACTCAACTAGTACCGACTTAAGAATAGCGGTCCAGATAACTCGGCATAAAGATCAACGGCAACAGCTTCAGCAACTTAAAACCTGCAGCATCCCAGATTTACGACTTAAGAAATCCACGGTAGAGGTTAACTCGGCAGAGGAATCAACGGCACATGCTTCTGCAACTTAAGATGGTACGACTTACCTAAGTCGTAACTCGGTTCCGACTTATCGTTGGACTCGTTAAGTTGGTTCCGACCTATTACTTCAACTGTTTGCTTTGTTTTCTCTCTGAGTAACTCGGTAACCCGTACCTCTGTACAAGTTAGGTCGTCCGCTCTTCTAAGTCGGTCACGACTTAAGTCTTTACTCCTGTTAAGTCGGTAACGACTTAAGTCTCCCAACAGGTTAACTCGGTCACGACTTATAACTTTGGTCCTGTTATCTCGCAAGCATCCACTAAGTCGTTGCCGAGTCATACTAAGTCGGTGGTACGACTCATAACCTTTGTTAAGTCGGTTGCGACCTAAAATTCCAATATTCCGCCATTTCTCACCAAATCTTAACTCGTTAGCTTCATTCTTAGGTCGGTCTCGACCTACCATCATGTTAACACGTACACGACCTACGACTTCTTCTCTCTGGCCTGCATCAATAAGCATGACCGATTTAAAGGAGAAAGAGTGCGACATCATGTATCAACCTCAAAAGCATCATACAACACCTGTGAAGAAGAAACACAAACATATATATGTTAGTCAATATATACAAGTATGTATAAGTACAAAAGATGCATCGCCAAAGACTAAGTTACTGAAACTAGCATAACCCCTAATGAACCTGTTATTATGATCAATCATGCTTTAAAGAAGCACACTAAGGACAGTGGCACTGGCTAGCTAGGATTCTGGGTAAAGTTAAAATCAATACAATCTGAAATCTAAGTTTTATCCACTACTTCAGAACACAACAAGAACCAAATAATGTTTATATATATACATCTACATCTATACCCTAATATGGTACATAAAAATGAACTAAATCAGTCAATCATTTACACTCCACCTGTCAATGTCTTGCACTATCTATATATTGTATTGGCGATCAGAATATTTTACAGCCCTATCATGATAGAAACAAAAGAAGTAGATTCAATTATAGCTAAAATGTTAACTAGAAAATAACCAAAACCTAAGAAGTAGATTCAATTGTATTGTCGTTTTTGAAGAGTAGATAACAAATCACCACATTTTTTAGACAACCAAAACCTAAAAGTAGATTTAATTATAGCTGAAATGTTAACTAGAAAATAAAATATAAGACTTCACAAGGAAGCATTCCTGAAGCAAAACCTGATGAATCATAACAACAAATTGTAGAAAGAGGTAAAGAATAAACCTGATGAATCCTGTTTGTCATCAACATCGATGATGTATGACCATTCAGCCTTAGCTGCGTCTTCCTCATCTGCTTCATCTCCGAAGGCATCACCATATTCATGTCTATCATCTTCTGTTTCTGAGTTATAACCATTATTATCATCATCTACATCACTTGTGGTATCGTGAAGTACTTCATCCTCTTCAGTTTTTTTCTGTTCCCCTGTCCAACGAGAAGCTACAACACGCCCCAACTCCTCTTTAGACCAGCCTGAAGTATCATCAAAATCTCCTTGCTCCTACAAATGTGAATTTAATGATAACCCAAAACCGGATGAGAAAAAAAATTGAATTTCATGTAAATTTGTAAATTAAAATTCATGTTTAGATCGTATCACTAAAACCCTGAAGAATTACCTTCTCGCTCTTGAAACGGGAACGGACATTACCGAGCTCCTTGTCGACCCGGACTCGCTCTTGCTCTTTATTCAGACAATTCCGGACGTCGCTAATGAAGATGGAGAGGCCTCTCATCCTTGAAAGCTCCATCTCCTCCAATCAGAACTAGACACGAATTCGCACTATTCAGATCTAAAATATTGAGTTTATTCAAAGTTGATTGTATGTACATTTATACGTAACCTTGATTATATTACATGTTTTATGTATACAGACATTCCAAATTACAATTGCTTGTAAAATTGTTCTAAAATCTAACCGAGTAAGAACAATGAAGAATCAGTATTTGTGTCATATCATGTGATGTTTTGCTTCATCTACAATTCATATACAAGTGGCATGCTTTTATATCACAGATTCACATGCTAATAAAACTTAGCAGCATGCTAACGTTGTCTAGGATGCTAAATACTTCCATCATGTATTCAGACATTAATTAGACTAGAGAAAGCATCTTCTGCATATAGAAGATGGAGTTTCAAAAAACAAACCCATGTTATTTGGGTTTTACAGACACCTTATGGTAGAAAGTGTATTACCCCATGTATATAACAATCACATATGGGCTTATATTTTGTACGTGTCATTGTGCAAAGATGAATTTAAAGAATATGAAATGCATCTGACCAGCATATGTAAAGAAAACAACATCAGGTTTGAGCTTTGGTATGGTGCAAAGGTAAATGACGCTAACCTTGTATTCATAAATGAATTAAAACATCATGTCGTCTAGATAGTCCAACTCTAGCAATTATTCATCAGTCCACTATGTAATAAATGAATTAAAACATCACTCTTATATCCATGACTTACAAAAGTACAACGCAATAATCCATAATGTAATTACAAATATGAAGATTGAAGTAAAACTACACTGTTCTGTGGTAAGCTAAATTTCAGGGGATGGTATAATATTTGCAAAAAGACATGCAACGGAAAATATCGGATTTCTAACTTTCAAGGGATGGTATAATTTAACTTAAGATAAGCCACAAAAGCAATCTAACTTTCAACAATCGGATTTCTTGTTCAAAATGAATGCAACCCAACCCTTTTGACCGCAAGTTCAACCAAAGTTGAAACTGAAGCATGAAGCACAAAAAAATGTAAATGAAAATAACTAACTTTTTGAATGATGTCAGCACCAAGTCGCTTATCGGCATCATCTAACTTCTCCTTGATAGCTAGAACATAGGCAGAAAGATAAACATAGGCAGCACCGCCACCAGGTACGATGCCTTCCTCTATAGCAGCAAAAGTGGCATTTTTGGCATCCTCAATATGTAGCTTGCGGTCCTCGAGCTCTGTTTCTGTAGCAGCACCGACTTTAATGACTGCCACACCTCCTGAAAGCTTTGCAATTCTCTCGGCTAGCTTTTCAGAGTCATATACTGAGTCGGTCTCCGCAAGCTCTTTCTTGATTTGAGTAATTCTAGCTTGGATTTCATCCTTGGTTGCAGCATCAGCGATCAATGTTGTTGAGCTCTGGGAGATGGTCACCTTTCTTGCTGTGCCAAGTTGTTCCACTGTCACGTTTTCTAGTAATAGACCTAGGTCCTTAGCTTGGAACTCGGCTCCTGCAATGAAACAAAAGAGAGAAAACACATATGTGTTAAAGGTCAGACCAACGTACCTTTAATCCAAATCTAACCTACCAAATTACTGTATCTCATTTACACTCACCAAACAATCATAAGCTGATATTTTTCTCTCTCTCAAACTTGTTACACAAATGAGCCTCTTTTTCAGGCCAGTATTTACACATTTTCAGATTTCTACAAGACTTAGTTTTGTAAAATAAAATAATTCCAGGTGAGGCCTCATGTTGCAATAAGCTTTTTCAAGAGGCCTATTTCTAGAATGAGTACTCTAATTTAATGTGAAACAGCCTAAACCATCTTTGCAATACATGTTTCATCTTTAAAACTGAACTAACACAACTTTCCACTTGCAGCTAAACCATATATTTTGACTATCAAAACATCTTTTATTTAATTAAAGATATAGACATATAACAAATAACAAGATTAAGCATACCACAAATGATATAAAAATTAGTTGTAATATGGTTTAGTTTATTCACAAGTACCTGTAACAATAGCAATATCTTGGAGAAGAGCCTTTCGTCTCTCACCAAAGCCAGGTGCTTTGATTGCAGCAACATTAACGATACCTCTTAGTTTGTTGACAACAAGTGTGGCTAATGCCTCACCAGTCACATCTTCAGCAATGATTAGCAAGGGAGCTTGGAGGTTAGTGGTTTGCTCTAGTAAAGGAATAATTTCCTTTATCGATGAAATCTTCTGATCAGTCACTAAAACCTTGACGTTCTCAAACTCAACAATCAGCTTTTCAAGGTTGGTAACAAATTAGGGTGATATGTAGCCTCGATCAATCTACAGTTGGGTTTCGAAAAATTATATATTATTTGTAGGCAAGAACAGTATAAACATTATTTACAGTTGAGACACAAACCTCCATTCCTTCCTCAACATCAACTGTTGTTTCAAATGACGATGAAGATTCAATTGAAAGAACACCATCTGGACCAACTTTATCGATTGCGTCAGCAATCATCTCACCAACAAAATCATCATTTCCAGCTGAGATAGAAGCAATAGCTGCAAAAAGAGACATTGATGTAAATCATGATACTGTTGTATGAAGGCAATAGAAAAATGATAATACCTTTGATGTCACCACGTCCTTTAACAGGTCTAGCTTTCCTCTCAAGCTCTTTAACTAATCCTTGAACAGTTTTTCAATACCCTTTTTGATTCTAACCGGATTAGCACCTGAAGTAACATTAAGGAGATCCAACTTGATAATTTCTCGAGCAAGCACACATGCTGTGGTTGTACCATCACCAGCAGAATCATTTGTCTTACTGGCAACCTTATCATCATCGTCATATAAATAATAAGAATAAGCTATTAAATAAAGTGGATAATCTAAAAAGTTACACCGTAAATGAAAATTAATGACACCTCTCTAATCAAGGCAGCACCAGCATTTTCCATCGGATCAGCAAGCTCAATAGCCCGGGCAATCGTGACACCATCATTCACACCACTTTAGGGTTACCATATTCGTCCAAAACAATGTTCCTACCTACATACAGAAACACATGTCAACATGCAATTAAATGAATGGTAGACACACAAAACCAGTGAATGAAAGTAAATTATTGATAAATCTGATTTCAATGGCAGAAATACTGCTTCACACACACATATACATTTGCATGCATGCATGCTTGTGTGCGTGTGTAACTTCAACAGCTGTGTAAAATCATCAAAAAACTAACATGCTACAAAGATAAAGTATGTCCACACGAATGTGCTGATACAAATTATTCACACAATCAGTGATGCACTGTATTAAGACCTCTACAACAGCCTAATTTGTGCTAGACCACAATAGCATATAGATCGCTTATCAAGAAGAAATGGAAACTATAAACCAGAAATAATATTGCTGTATTACCAAAAACAGAACTGGAACTCCATATATAAATCATTGATTAGATAATACATAGAGTAGTTAACATTACTCACAAAACACATGCAGCATCAAATCTTCTACTACTGACTATTAAAAGGTAATCATCTAAAGTTTTGAAACTAAGTATATGCCATGCATATATCATACACATGCATAATTGGCAACAATGGCGGTCAACAAAAACAAGCATGCTACGCAAATATGATCATTATGTAACAAGTTTCGGGTAGTATGCAGTCGAAACCACAAACATTGATATCTTGGTTATCGCATTTATCTCAAAAGCAACAAGTATAAATGTGACCTGCAATCGCGTTTAGCATCTTCTAATTAGCCCAACAAAATTACTAAAAAATAAGTGGCAAAGTAAATAAAACTTGGAGGAGAAAATGTTATTTTATTACTTTGAATATTGCTGAATACATTTTACACAACAGTGTCCAACTCTATATGCTCATTTGCAATGTTGCTTAATCTTAATTTCTTTTACATATAAAAAAGTTACAGTAAGTTTACCTTACATCCAAATTTTCATATTAGTCTTCAAACCTTGAACAAGTATTTAAGTTTATCAGATAGTATTAAAATAGAAGATGGAATGTCTATTGATTAAAGAAAGGAAAATTGCATAAGAAATGACGATTACATAAAGAAAGATTACGTGCAGCAGTCTTAAAAAGTGACGATAACAGAGTAACTTTGAAAAATTGGTTCGTATAGTTTATTTAATCATGCATGTTCATTGCATCAAGAAACTTGTATTCATCGACAAACAACTTGTATTCATCACAGATCCATCTTTAGTGTGGATACTACTGATGCTGGCAGTGAACAGTTGAAGAACACAAGTGAAACAAGATCCAGAACATTTCAACTTCAAAAGAAACTTATAAGTTGTGCAAAGTTACTATAGGATGTGAGATTGACAATAAATCCAATTCCAATATAGAGAAATAATCTAAGTATTCAAATGAAGAAAACTCAACGCATACATTTTGAATAAAGGAATTCTAATATATGACATCAGCTGCTCTTTAAAAGCAAGTTAGATCAAACATAAACTGTAAAATCTAAAAGTGCAAGGATCATTAAGGTGATTTAAGTATTTTAAGACCTATACATTCAATATAATATACAAAAGTATACAAGTTTATGACAAACCTTACAATTTTGACTTGCATTCTACAATAGCAACAATGAAGGATGCAAATCCTATGTAATCACAGACAGTAGAGTAAATGAATTTAAATTATAAGCAAGTTTCCACGTTTAAAGGCATGGTAATGAACCCATTCATAAAAATATGAAACTGTTTCTATTTTTCATTATATATGCAGTTTTAGTTGATATAAATAAAATTATAACTCTAGAGATGGATTCTAATCTTTTTATATGTTAATCAAAATTGCCCTCCTCAATTGCTACACCAAAAACAACAAGGGTCAGAAACATAAATGGAAAACAATACCACATATTGTTGTTGCTCTATTTCGGGCATCTATCTCCATTGTTTCACAATTAGAGGCCATCAATGAGCTGCATAAAAATTCGAACTGAAAGGTGAAGAAGTCTCCTTTCAGTCAGCTACACAATACTTATTTAACACTCAATCTATACATAAGAATGCATCGTAAGAAATATAATCAATTCTTACTCCGAATTGATTAGAAAATGAAAATTTAAGAGACGACAAGTAGTTACCTGGATTGATAAATCAGTGGACCGGAGAAGTGAGCAAAAGAAATAAGCAACTGTGTTTATTTATCTTCGTACAAAAGATCATGGCGCCGAAGAACGGCAGAGGGAAAAAGATGGAGATGCGGGGTATCGATCCCCGTACCTCGTAAATACTAATCAGAATTTCAGCAGGCTGGATGTGAGAAGAGAGTGGCATAGCTTTAGCGAAGTTTATGGATTTTAGAGTGAACAAGAGTGCTCGTAAATTATGGATTTTGGAATTGAAGGGTTGAAGGAGGGATACGTGAAAAGGAAAAAAAGAGAGGGAAAGCAAAAAATTACCACCGACTTTTTAGTTTTATTAATGATAGCGTGTACATGAGCTATATTTTTTTCCTAAATGACTACTAAATAGTTACAATGGCAAGACGCATTTTGATGCTATTGATGTTTGCCATTAATAGGTTATTTTCTTGTAGTGATATGTGTTTTACTATAATTATATGTTTTGAAATTTGAAAATGCAAGATTGTATGGTTAAGAGTTATATGGTTGCATATTATGTGTAAATAAGATGCAAGTTAATAGAAACAAAGGCTAGTTGACGCTTTTGGTTTCATGAGTAAAGTGTTGCCCAACAAATAGGTACGAGTCTATATTGTTATTTAGTTTGATGGTTTTATACCTGGATATAGGAGGCCGCTTGGCTCTTGATTTTATTTTGTTCGTTTTGGCCCGTAGTGGCGATTTGTAGTTTTTTCGATCGAGCCGTGTAAAGGAAACGCTGTCGAAATTTTCCGTGATTTTAAAGGATTAGAAATTTAATAATCCATTCCAAATAATTGATTTTGAAAAGTTAATAGGTTTAAAGACATTGTTTGCACAAAAAATGGACAAACACCTCAAAGTCGTATGATTTAGTAGATCTTATGTTGTTCTTAGTGGTTTGGGTGATTTATGCAAATATATGAAAAGCATGGGCTAAACTGTAAAAAGACACGCAGATTTATAGTGGTTCAGCCAGAATGTGCCTACGTCCACGTTATATGTTATTTCTCATCTCTTGTTTAGATTACAAGTACAAAGCTTTGATACAAGTAAAAGAAAGTTGTTTGAAAGTTCTCTCCATGCTTGAGCTCTCAAAACTTGTCCCCATTGTTGTACCCCTGCCCCTCTATTTATAGAGTCAGGCTGGGAGCAGGGGTCTTGGATGTATATAGCTGCTGGCGGGCTTGGGCTGATGCAATCTGGCCTGGTGGAACTGGTCCGGTTTCCCTTGGTTCGGTGGAGAGAGACGAGTGGACCGGTAGAACCTTGGTTCGGTGGAGAGAGATGAGTGGACCGGTAGAACCTTGGTTCGGTGGTAGGAGTGTGGTGGTTCGGTGTTGCTTCATTCGGTGGTTGAACCGGTGATGCTGGTTCGGTATTGATGTGGAGATGTTTGGTTCGGTGGAGAAGGCGGGTTTGGTCCGGTAGGTGTTGGTTAGGGAGGTGGTTCGGTGAGGCATGGATCGGTAGCCTGTAGACTTTGGTTCGGGCGTTAGTTGATTCGGTAGCTTCGTTGGATTGAGGCTGATTCAGCAGTGAGGTTTGGATCGGTAGCCTGTAGACCTTTGTTCGGCTAGGGTTGGTCCGGTGGTGAGAATTCACCCAACATTTGCCCCCCAAAGCAGGGCATATGTTTAACATATGTCGTGCTTTGTTTCAGTTTGTCAATTTCATTCGGCCTGCGAACCGAACCGGCTGGTCCGGTCAACCAACCTCCCCCTATAAGTATGGGCCTTATGTCTCCACCATTCCTTACCATTTGAAAACAGCCAAATCGAAATTCTCGTCTGCCGAATAAAACTCATTGCCGGATCATCCTTGACTACCGAATTAGGTAGTTACTGAATGGCTCTTATATTTTGAATTACTGAATGAATTTGCACCATGGGTACTTGAGTGCAGAATGAGCTTTGATATTGGGAATGTCGAACGAACCGTGGTATTGGGAATGCCGAATGAACCGTGGTATTGGGAATGCCGAATGGACCGTGGTATTAGGAATGCCGAATGAACCGTGGTATTAGGAATGCCGAATGAACTCCCAGGCCTCTCGAGGCTTTTAAATCACAAACGAAAACCCCAGACTGTACGCACTTGCTTGTCAGTATTTCTACACCTCCTCGTCCTAATAATGTGCTTCTCTTGTGTTGCAGGTAAATGTCTCACAAAGTGGAAACCCGATCAGAGAAAAAGAGATCTCATGACAGAGAAGAGCCTTCCGCCGTGCCCCCAGCTCAGCCAGGACCTGTCCGTCATGGGCCCACCCCGAGATCATTAGTGGATGGATACGGTCCTTAGGAACTTCTTAACCTGCCTCCTGATTGCTTCCCTAGCTTACTCAAGGGCGAGCAACTTGATGTTATATCTCGCTCCTTCGGGATCGACCGAGCACGCATGTTATTGCCGGACGTGGGAGTGATGCCGTATGATCCTCCCGAAGGATATTTTGCCTACATCAGATACCATTGCATGTGCGGGGCCATCCCGCCTCTCAACGCCTGGGTAGTCAGCTTTCTCACCTATCTAAAGGTAGCTCCATTCCAGCTTCAGCCCAACTCTTATGCCATTTTGGTGAGTCTCTTCGTCATCTTCCAGAGGAGATATGGGTGTCCTCCTTCCAACCGGGAGATCTGATATTTGTACAACTTGAGAGGCTACAAGAAGGGGTCTCCCTACATCAGCTTGGAATCGGCCGTATCCTTTAAGCCGGTCCTGGATTTATACTCCAAGTACAACATGTTTAAGAAGGAGTGGTTTTTTGTCAGGGATGATTCTGTTTCTATTCGGCGCTTCACCTCCGAATGTAAGTCAAAGCTTTATTTTTAATTCCCGTTCTGGTTGCAATACTCTTTCTTATGTGTTTTTATTTTTTGCTAGCGACAGGTGGTTTTGCGGTCATGGAGAATGACCGCCTGGTTCAGACGGCAGCAGAAATAGAAGCTATTACTGGGAGAGATAGGTCGGCTGCCTACCTGATCAGGAACGCTACACTCTTGGAGTACAACTTGATCCTTCCACAGCAGTCCGTGGTCAAGCAGAGGGACACGGCTGAAGAGAAGGCTGCCCAAGCTAAAGAAGGGGCCGAGTTGAAGAGCAGCAAAAGGAGGCCCTTTCCGAAACACCCGGTTGCCGGGGGGAAGAAGCTCAAAAAGTCTGACGGCCCCTCTCCCAGCTCATGTCCAGATATCCCGGAGGAGGGAGACGTGGAGGAGGAGCAAGGCGAAGATGGAGGAGAAGGCGCTGGAGGTGGTGACGGTGTCGGGGCTTTGTCTTCTGGGCAAGTAGGCGAGATGCAAGAGTGGACGGATGATGCTTTCCGCCAAGCCTTCGAAGGTTTGGAGGGGATGGAGAAGTCCAAGAACGCCGATAACGTTGGGACCGGCGTCGATCTGTCTTCCGGGAGCGCCTCTACTGAAGCAACTTCGGCGGTTCAAGGTGAATTTCACTTTACTCTTTTAATTCTTAAATGATGGCTCAATACATGTTGGTGACACTTGGTTTTCATATCAGGAGCAGGTAAAACGGCCAAGACCTCGGATCTTCGGCACAGGCTTGAACAATACAAGCTCTCCAAAGCTTCCGCCAAGCCGAAGCCTCCGACCCACCGTTCCGGGGATGTAGTCGGCTACCGTCCTCTTCTCGGGGTTATTGGAGAGGATATTCAAAAGAGAAAGAGGATTCGCTCCCTATCCGAGCCTTCGCCTGGTCCTCAGCCCCCAATTCAGCCTCTTCATGATATCACGGAGGAGGATACTGAGTTCACACCCTCTCCGCACCCATCTGAAAATCCTACCATTACTCAGATTGATCGTCCTGGCCTGGCTCGTAATCCATTTGCGGGTCATCCTGATCTGGATCCAAGTTCTCATGATATTTCCTTCGACGAGGTTACCGGTGAGCACCTTCTTCCTCGCAACCCTATGGTAAAGGTGCTTGTTGAGGCCAAATCCCTGGACCTTGATTTGCTTACTACTCGGGTTGTCGCTATGGGGAACGAAGCTAAAGCAAATATCGACCGGGTTGTTGAGGAGACCAGGAAGTTGATGGGGCATCATGCCCGATTGGTCAAGGCCGGGGAGGAAATTAGGAGTGCCAACATAAGATTGCGGTTAGTGGTTTCCGACCAGGCCAAGCAACTCGCTGATCAGGCCATCCAGATCTCTCAGCACGAGGCCGCCTCCGGACGTCTAAAGAAAACTATGGAAGAGGCCAGCCGGGCCGAACTACGGAAAATGGAGGCTACTTGCAAGGAACGGATCGATATGGCCATTGCCACGGTGAACGAGGTTCGGAAAGCGGATCTTGAGCAGATATAGGAGTTATCCGGGAAGCTTGAGGCTGCAGATCTTGCTCAAG
This sequence comes from Allium fistulosum, assembly GCA_030737815.1. Lineage (NCBI taxonomy): Eukaryota > Viridiplantae > Streptophyta > Magnoliopsida > Asparagales > Amaryllidaceae > Allium > Allium fistulosum. The sequence continues at coordinate 929,115,234 of CM060905.1, forward strand.
CCAAGTTGAGGGAGGAGATGGAGGCGATGCGGAAATCCCTTCAGGCTGACTGCTCGAGATACCAATTGGAGAGAGATGCCGCCGTCGTAAGGTTGTCGGATTCCGAGGCCCGGGCGAGGGAGTTTGAAGAAAACGAGGGGTTGATGGAGGGGATGCTCCAGGATATGTACTTCCGTACTTGGAGGCAGGGTAACTTGTCCTGGATGGATGATTACCCTCGGGTTATGGCTAGGATCTATCTCAGGGCTCTAGAGGAGGCCCAGGCTGAGGCAGATAAGGAGGGTGGCGTGGCCTTTAGGATGGATGCTGTTACCGCCCAGTTTACCAAGGAGGAGAAGGTGGCGGTGAAGGAGGGCATGCGGTTGCTTGCAGCTGAGGAGACAGGTGTGCAAGCGGAGGATGATGATCAAGCTGATCAAGGAGCAGATGATGGTAAGTCTTCCTTTCTAGTCTTTCCGTTAACTTGGTTGCTTATCACTAACGAATTCTTTTTCTGACCGGACAGGTGGGCAACAGGACAAGGATAAGACTCCGACGCAGCCGGCTCCTTGATTAGACATATGAAAAAAGGAAATACCGCCCTTTATATTTTGCTTGTAGATGGCAGCTTTGAATATCCTGTGTGACCGAGTAAGGGATGCGGTCCAGTATCTTGATGTGAGTATCCGCTTCTATTAGTGAGTGTCTCCTGTTCTGTGTCCTGTACTTCAGGGATTGTTACAGAGGATAGGAGAAAAGTTTCTTAAGTAAAATTGAAATATTTGAAAAAGTAAAACTTCCAATCACGGAAGGCCTTCGATGTGCTTAAGTTCGTGGCAAACGGGCTTTGTAGTCACTTTCCCTAGCTGTGGGTCTTGGAGACATTTGTCACCCATCTTACGCCTCCGCGGGGAGTTAATTCTTTTTTACCATAGCCGCACTTAAGACACATCGGAGCCGAGATCGCGCACAGTAACTACCCGGGCCATTATGGCCCATAATCGTGGGTATTATTCGATTTACTGTGGTCGGCTAGCGTGGGTGCCGATCGTCAACCGTGAACTGCCCCTGGCTGGCCACACCTTATGTTGGGGCTTATAGTCGGTTCACAGTTGCCGGCGAGCCGAACGCCATAATGAGCTGCCTCGGCTATAGTCAGCCTTCTCGGTGGCTTATAATCGGCTCATTACAGTTGGCTTTAAGGGCCGTCGTGAGCAATGAGTTAACCCGCAGTAGAGGGATGTCGGAGCAAAAGTGTCTCATTGGCGAGGGCATAGATTCGCATAGTACCTGTTAGGTCTTGTCCAGGTGAAGTTGCACTGTGGAGTGCATTGAGTGGAAATGCTATACGCATAGGATTTTGTTCAACAGAAAAGGATAAAGTTAACAAGCAGCCAAGATATAAAGGAACAAGTTAAAAAAGAGACAAAGTTTTTTAAAGTGGTTCGGCACGAAAAGGCCTACGTCCACTGATTCTCTTTGTTAATTCACTTCATATGGGCAGTACAAGTTAAGAAAAGTATCGACGGAGGTGTTGGATGTTCCATGCCCTCTGGAACACCTCTCCGTCCACTGTTGACAAAATATAAGCTCCATTGTGGAGATCTTTATGAATTACATATGGTCCATCCCAGATTCGGTCTAGTGCTCCGGGGCGAGGGAAGATTCGCTTGAGGACAAGATCCCCTTCTTGTAAGGTACGATGCTTGACTTTGGAGTTGTATTGTGCTGCCACTTTTTGCTTGTGGGCTGCTGCTTTAAGGATTGCATCATTTCTTCTCTCCTCAACTAGATCCAAAGACATGTGAAGGAGTTCTTCGTTCTCTTCTGGGTTATAGTGGATCCTACGGTGGGAAGGCACGATGGTTTCAACTGGGAGCATAGCCTCCGATCCGTATGCCAAAGAGAAAGGAGTATGCCCTGTTGACGTTCTGAAAGATGTGCGATAGGCCCACAGTGCCGTAGGGAGTTCATCCACCCAAGCGCCCTTTGACTTTTCGAGTTTCTTTTTTATTAGAGTTTTTAGAATTTTGTTGACGGCTTCGACTTGTCCGTTTGCCTGGGGATACGCTACGGATGAGAATCTTTTGTGAATTCCGTGCTCTCGGCACCAGTTGGCGAATTCCTCGCTGTCAAACTGAAGTCCATTATCTGATATGATTTTGAGTGGGGCTCCGTACCTGCACAGAACATTTTTGATCAAGAAGTTAATAACTTTTGCTGAAGATACTTTATTCAGAGGTTCTGCTTCCACCCATTTGGTGAAATAGTCGACTGCCACTATAGCATATTTGGCCCCACCTCGGCCCAGTGGTAGTTCGCCGATTAAGTCAATTCCCCATATTGCAAAGGGCCAAGGGCTGGTCATTTGAGTAATCTCAGTTATTGGTAGCCGCGGAATCTTAGCAAACTTCTGGCATCTGTCACACTTTTTGACGAAATCCAAGGCGTCCTTGCTTAAGGTGGGCCAGAAATATCCATATCGGAGTGTCTTTTTTGCTAATGTTTGTCCTCCGGTGTGATCTCTGCAGCTTCCTTGATGAATGTTGGATAAGATTTCCTTGGCTTCCCTCCCAACGACACATCTTAATAATGGGTTAGAGAATCCGCGCCGATAGAGGATGTCTTCTTGTATTGTGTAGCGGGAGGCTTTCCTCAAGATTTTCTTGACTTCGTTACGCCTGTTGGGTAGTGTGCCGCTTTGTAAGTAGTCTCGGATGGGAGTCATCCAAGTTGCTTCTTCGGTTGCAGCTATCAGATTCACTTGCTCAAAACTTGGGGTCAGTTGCTTTGAGATGGTTACTGCCCCGAAGATGGCGCTGTCTCTCACACTTGCTTGCTTTGCCAATTCGTCGGCCTCTTGGTTCTCTTCCCGAGGGATGTGTTTGACTAAGTAGTGGTCCAATCGGCCGAGAAGTAACTTGGTCTTCTTTAAATATGCTATGAGTCATTCTTCTCGGGCTTGGAATTCTCCTAGTATTTGATTAACAATAAGCTGAGAATCGCTATGAAGACACAAAGAATTGGCTCCAATTTCTATGGCAAGTTCTAATCCAGCTATCACTGCTTCATATTCTGCATCATTGTTGGTGGCAGCGAACTCCAACCTTATAGCATAGTGCAGCTTATTTCCCCTGGGAGTGATTATTACCACACCTGCCTCCGAGCCTTGTTCGTTTGATGCACCATCCACAAAGAGATTCCACTTGATGTCTTCTGCTATTTCCAATTGCTCCTTATCTTCGTTGGTAGTGAATTCTGCAATGAAATTAGCCATGGCTTGTCCCTTGATAGCGGTGCGAGGGTGATAGGTGATATCATACTGACTTAGTTCAATGCACCATTTAAGTAGTCGCCCAGAAGTGTCGGGACGATGGAGTACCTGCCTCAGTGGTTAATCGGTCAGAACTTTGATGGAATGGGACTGGAAGTAGTGACGCAGTTTCCGTAATGTGATTAGTAAACAGTATGCTAGCTTCTCAAGTTTAGGATATCTGACTTCTGTCCCCGTAAACCTCTTACTGAAGAAGTAAACTGGCCGCTGCGTGCGGTTGTCTTCCCTTACCAAGGTAGCGCTTAGGGCGTGAGATGACACAGCAAGGTATAGGTATAACTCTTCGCCTTCGCTTGGATTCGAGAGTACCGGTGGTTTCTGGAGGTGTTCGATTAAGTTAAGGAAAGCGGTTAAGCATTCGTCAGTCCATTCGAACTTTCCTTTGTCTTTCTTTAGAGCTTCGAAAAAGGGGACGCACTTGTCCGTTGCTTTGGAGATGAATCGGCTTAGGGCGGCCACTTTTCCATTCAGGCTTTGCATTTCCTTTCGATTGGAAGGTATCTTAATATCCCTTAGCGCTCTGACTTGTTCAGGGTTTGCCTCAATCCCTCTGGCATGGACGATGAATCCTAAGAACTTTCCTGATGATACTCCAAAGGAGCATTTTAGAGGATTCAACTTCATTCCATACTGGCGAAGTACTTGAAACATCTCGCCTAGGTGGCTTACGTGATCGTCGGCTTTCCTTGACTTTACCAGCATGTCATCCACGTATACTTCCATAGTTTGCCCTATTATCCCTGCAAACATCTTATTGACGAGGCGCTGGTATGTGGCTCCTGCATTTTTAAGTCCGAAAGGCATTACCTTATAGCAGTATAAACCCCGGTCGGTGATAAAACTAGTGTGGTCTTGGTCGGGAGCATGCATAGGAATTTGGTTATATCCTGAGTATGCGTCCATAAAAGATAAGAGCTCGTGCCCGGCTGTGTTGTCTACAAGTTGGTCGATTCGGGGAAGTGGGAAGCAATCCTTTGGGTAGGCGTCATTTAGGTTGGAGAAGTCAATGCATGTTCGCCACTTCCCATTAGCCTTCTTTACCAGCACCGGGTTAGCGATCCATTCCGGGTAGATGGCTTCTCGTATGAAGTCATTGGCGAGTAGATTCTTTACTTCTTCATCGAGGGCTGCTGATCGCTCTGCCCCCATACTTCTCTTTCATTGTTTTACGGGCGCCTTGGTAGGATCAATGTTTCGTACATGGCATGCTACGTCGGGGGAGATTCCGGTCATGTCAGCGTGTGACCATACGAATACATCCAAGTTGTGGCGGAGAAAGTCGATGAGTTGCTCCTTCAACTCTGCTTTTAGTTGGGACCCAATTTTCAATAGTCTACTCGAGTCGTGCTTGTCTACAGATACAAACTCCATAGCCTCTGCAGGCTCGGCGGTGGCCTCCTCCTCTTTGTCCCTAGGGTCTAATTCATTGAAAGGGTCGCTGGTATACCGAAGAGGAGGGGCTTTCTTTAGTTGCTATGCTTCTAGACTTTTCGTGCAGAGGGCAACCTCTACACCCTTCCCTTTATCCTTCCTGTGGTTGTTGCGAAGTTCAGTCACATAGCAGTCTCGAGCAACGTCCTGGTCTCCTTCTACTTCCCCTACTCCATTGTCCGTTGGAAATTTCATTTTTAGGCACCATGGGGCTAGGACAATTTGGAAGTCAGACAAGGCTGGCCTTCCTAAGAAGGCGTTGTAGGCCGAGTGGTTTTCTATTAGCACAAACGTCTGTCTCCGTACAACGGAGTGGGGATGGCTTCCAATTTCAACAAAGAGGTCCAGTTGCCCGAGGGGCATCTTCGCATCTCCAGTGAAGCCGTGTAGTGGTTTATCGCAGGGAAATACATCCTTCATTGATAGTTTCATTTTGTCGGATGCATGATTGAACAGGATATTTACTGAGCTTCCAGTGTCTACTAGAATTCGGTAAACTTCGGCGGGACCGAGCCGGGCAGAGATAACCATGGGATCCATGTGAGGGTATTGCCTTCCTTTTAGGTCACGCTTACCAAATGTGATGTCATCACTTTCTTTCCGCTTCGGGTAGCGCTCTTCTATAATCGAATTGACACAGTCTTTATTGTCTCTAAGCGACTTTCCATATCTTTCCATCTCTTTCCAGCTTCTGTCTGCGATGTGCGGTCCTCTTGAGATGGTATGGACCACTATCTTCTCTTGACTAGAGCCGCTAGTGTTGCGGTTTCCTCTGCCGATCTCTGGTGAGGGTAGCCTTGGGTTCTCATTGGCAGGAGCTGGAGTCCTGTCCTGACCTTTTACATAGCGTTCCAGTTTCTTCCTTCTGATGTGTTCCTCAATCAAGTCCTGGAGATGATGGCATTCATTGGTATCATGCCCATGAGATTCGTGGAAGCGACAGAACTTTCCAGACTTCTGCGCGTTATTTGATTCCTTCTTGTATGGTGGGCGTTTGTATCTAACTTCACCTTGGGTGGCAAGGAAGATGCTTTCGACGATTTCGTTCAAAGGAGTGTAAGTGTCGAATCTCGGTCCTGGCCGATATAGGCGCTTTTCTCCCTTCTTGCCCCCAGCATTGTCTCTGGAATCATTTCTTCGAACGTTCCTTGCCACAGCAGGCGCATGGCTGTGAGTTGCCTTATTTTGTTGTCCTGACTGCCCCTCCACGGCAGCATCCTCAAGCCTCGTATATTTCCCGGCTTCATGGAAGAAATCGGGTAAAGTAGCTGGTTTTTCTTTTGTCAACCTCCTAGCAAATTTAGTGTCCGGATGCACACCACTACAGAGGGCCATTAGGATAAGCTTCTCATCGGCATCTTGGATTGCGGCCGCTACGGCATTGAATCGGGTTAGGTATTGCTGCAGTTTCTCTCCGGGTTTCTGTTTGACGCTGGATAAGGAATAAGCATCCTTAGGTTGTTCCACATGAATGCGGAACTGACTGATAAACTTTTCTTTCAACATTTCCCACGAGCTGATGGATCCCTGGGGTAAATGACAGAACCAGGAGGTAGCGAGATCTGCTAAGAATAGTGGAAAGCATTTGCACAGTACTCCCTCTGTCGCTCCACTCATGAGCATATGTTGTGTGTATCTCTGCAAGTGTACAACAGGGTCGGAGGTTCCTTTGTAAGGTTCCATTGTTGGCATCTTCCATTCTCAGGGGGTGATAGCAATTTCGATATTGCGGGCGAAAGGGCTGGTTACTCTAGCGCCTATCCCTCGATCCCTTTGCTCCCATTGGACGCACTCTCTGAATAAGCATGCCATCCTTTCATCAGAATTTGGAGCAGATAGAAACGAGTTTGGTTCTGTTCTGTGGGATTGATTCCGTCCAGATGACCTGTAGGGATGGTATCGTCTATCATTCCTCATATTTTCCAGTGGCTGCCTTTGGTCTTCTAGGAGCATGCTAGGGTCAGCTACAGTTGGCCCTTGCCTTGATCTTCCCCTGTTGGGTTTTGATCTAAGCACTTCCTCGGGTCCAACTTTGGGCTGGACTCTAGCTCGGCCCCATTCACTGGCGTTTCCGTGGTTAGGTAGTATAACAGGCTCAGTCACATTTGACCTTCGCCCGGTACCTCCCCCATTGGGTTCGGTTCCAAACGTTTCCTCGGGCCTAACTTCGGGCTGTGCTCGATCTCGGCTCCTACCATGGCTGCTTCTACCGTTAGCTCCTTCGAAGAAGGAAGATCTTTGTTGTCTCTGAGATCCTCCAGACTGGGACTCGCCCCATGATTCAGTGTTGCGGTTGGACTCTTCAGCATCCCTTAAGCGTGACATGAGATGATCCACCAAGGCTTCCTGCTGGGACGTGAAGCGGTTAGTTACTTCAACCACAACCCTGTCTAAATCTGCCCTAGTAATTGCTGCGGGCTGTTCTGTGGCAGGAGTGGTCGGATTAGCCTGTCCTTCATTTGGTACTGCTGCTAGAGGAGGACGATTTACTTGATTCGTGACGGCTGGATCTAGAAGACTGCTGGATGCGATGTTTTTTCCTTTGTTAACATCTTTTTTCTGCTTGGGAGGCATGTTTTCCAAGCGGCGAACGATGCTTTTAGGAAAAATGTTAAGTGGATGAAGCTGAAACTTCGAGCTTCTAGCTCTCAATGAAAGCACCAAAAATGTTTGCACAAAAAATGGACAAACACCTCAAAGTCGTATGATTTAGTAGATCTTATGTTGTTCTTAGTGGTTTGGGTGATTTATGCAAATATATGAAAAGCAGGGGCTAAACTGTAAAAAGACACGCAGATTTATAGTGGTTCAGCCAGAATGTGCCTACGTCCACTTTATATGTTATTTCTCATCTCTTGTTTAGATTACAAGTACAAAGCTTTGATACAAGTAAAAGAAAGTTGTTTGAAAGTTCTTCCGTGCTTGAGCTCTCAAAACTTGTCCCCATTATTGTACCCCTGCCCGTCTATTTATAGAGTCAGGCTGGGAGCAGGGGTCTTGGATGTATATAGCTGTTGGCGGGCTTGGGCTGATGCAATCTGGCCTGGTGGAACTGGTCCGGTTTCCCTTGGTTCGGTGGAGAGAGACGAGTGGACCGGTAGAACCTTGGTTCGGTGGAGAGAGATGAGTGGACCGGTAGAACCTTGGTTCGGTGGTAGGAGTGTGGTGGTTCGGTGTTGCTTCATTCGATGGTTGAACCGGTGATGCTAGTTCAGTATTGATGTGGAGATGTTTGGTTCGGTGGAGAAGGCGGGTTTGGTCCGGTAGGTGTTGGTTAGGGAGGTGGTTCGGTGAGGCATGGATCGGTAGCCTGTAGACTTTGGTTCGGGCGTTAGTTGATTCGGTAGCTTCGTTGGATTGAGGCTGATTCAGCAGTGAGGTTTGGATCGGTAGCCTGTAGACCTTTGTTCGGCTAGGGTTGGTCCGGTGGTGAGAATTCACCCAACAGACATTTTTCTTATCTTGGGAATTTCGGGGGCGAAATTCTTTTAAGGGGGTAAGAATGTAACAACCCAAAATTTTAGGTCATTTGATTTTTAATATTTAATTAATTTTAAATATTGAATAATTGTTATTTTAAAGTTAATAAATTGAATTCAAATACAGAGATTATTTAAAATATTTGAATTTGTGTTTTTATTTGAATAGTGATTCAAATATTGGGATTTTAAATTTAATATAAATTAAATGGATTTAATAGTTTTATTTAACTCATTTTAATTAATTAATACTCACGATAAATTCATTCTACAAATTTATTTATAGTAATAAATGGCCCAAATAAATAACTAGAAATTTTTTTATATTTTTATGACGCGATTTCTATTGATGTATTTTTAATTTTATTTATTTGATTTTTTCATAATTTCTAATTTGGAAAAAGGTGAAATTTTCGTTGACGATTTATCGACAAACGGTAGTATTTTTGTGATTTTAAAGAATCCAATAAGCAGTGTATATTATTTTCATTGTGAGGTCGCATCGCTATTCTTAGCGTGACCGTATTTTTGTTTTGTCGTTCGCACCCGTACGCAAACAGAAATATGTACGATGAGATGCCGGATAATCTCAAACTTAATATAACCAAACACTTAAGCATACCCATACCATTTCTATCATCTACTATTTACTATTCTATCAAAACAAGAAAACTAGTTTTCATTTTCACTCAAAACAAATAAAATCAAAATCAAAAAAATAAAATGGTTGAATCTTTGTACTCTAAATAGGTAAATCTACATGTTAAGGGATGCTAGAGGGCTGCGGATCAAGTGGGGAGGGCTAGACAGTATGGTCGTGAGATTCTAGAGCTAGGGTTAGTGATTTTGCTCGATTTAGGTGACGGGAGGTTATGGTATCTGTTGCATCGTGTTCGTCCCAAGGAAAGGCAGCTCTAGGTAAGTTTTTGGGACATGCGGCGCTAAGGAGGAAATCGTGACCATGCTATTGGGTCACATGCTGGCCATGGGTCGCAATTTAAGGTGGTGGGCCAGAGTGGAAGACGATAGGTCCGGGAAGTTGGGCTTGTGAAAAGAAACTTGCGGTGAAGGCTGATGGGAGTTTCATTGAGAAATGAGGTTGGTAGGAGGAGGAGATCGATCGGCCATGTGGGTTTCATGTGCAAATACGCACGCGTGAACGGTAGGATGGTGAGAAGCGATGAAAGATTTTATTTTGGTATTTAAATAATAAGCTTTGTAATTAATTTAATTAATTTTTAAAAAATCAAAAGCTTATAAAATTTATATTTTGCTCATACGAGGTCCAATCGAGACGAAACTTTTTGCATTGTGCTCGTGATGATGAAAGCTTTGTGATGGAACTAGTTTGGCTAAATTTGAAGCAAGTTGAAAATTTGGGCTAAAATTGGGCGTTGTTCGTTCAAAACCGACTTCGACGCCAACTAGAATTTTGGTGAATATAACTCATCTCTTTGGATAAAGCGGTATGTTATGTTAGATTAAATTTTACGTTTTGTGTTTGGTTGAAAATATTGGCTGATTTAGTAAATATCCGCTTTTAAAGCTGTTAACCCACCTTTTGCCAAGGCAGTATATAGGCGGATTTAATCCAACAAACTTCACGATTATCGAGGTCGATGAGTCCGGGGTGATGATTGTGGGACCCAAAAATCAAGTACATATAATAACATAAAGTCGAGATTGAATGGAATTGATAGATATGTAAGGCAGAATGTTCAAAGTATGGAATATGGTTCAACACTAGGAGCAAGTGCATTTCGATAGAAAACAATTAATAACTCAACAACCACAAGAAGGATTGAAGTGACACTCTATGAGCAGGAAGAAGGGACCCTAGGAAGTTCACCCTAGGGATCGCACCCCAAAACATGCAACTTGAAGGGATCAGTACCGATCACTCCATAGGGATCGACACTCTTCCCTTATAGGGATCCACTATATTCAATTCTAATAGTGATTGGTCAATATCTCAACATCTGCACATTCAATTGACATTAAACTTGGAGGACATGCTAATTACAACATGTGTAACACCCCATAGGGATCGCATATCATTTGGAGCAAGTTGGAGGGATCGGTACCTATCTCTCCATAGGGATCGGCTATAGTCTGCCGTCATAACATATTGCAACAAAGATTGATCAATAACTCGAGTTCTACAATCCAGTTGGCGTGAAATTGGAGGCTAAGCATAATACAACATGGAGAAGCTCCCCTAGGGATCGCATGACATTTGGAAGAGATTGGAAGGATCGGCAGAAATAAGAATTTAAGCAACACTACTTCATGGAAAATGCGATATCTTACAAACCGTACGTCGAAATTACGCGAAATTTGGAGAGCAGGTAGCTAACGTCATTGGCCATCGCTCATAGGGATTGCAGCCCATTTGGACATACTAATAGGGATCGGTATTGATCCCTATTGTGGGTCCCATTGGGCCTGGAAATTTTTGGGTGGCCTCATCTTGGTCTCCCGAACCTACTGCCAAAATTTCAGCCCGATCCATGCACGTCTTCCCTTATAAATACAGCAAGCATGGTGGTAGAAAAAGGATCTTCTTTCTGCTTCCCTTTATCTTCAACCTAGGCTGCACTATGCCAATTTTATTCTTGATTTCAGATTGTAACTGTAAATAAACTTCAGTATAATAAAAGGATTATTTGGAAGTGGACGTAGGCCGGAGTTAGCCGAACCACTATAAATCTCGTCTCTTTTTACTTGCTTTTATTTATTGCTTTAATTTTGTTCTTCATTTATTCTCTTTATATTTCTATGATTGGATTGGATATTAGTACTTTTACATAACTGGGTATTGATGGCTAATTTTGACCCAACATTTTGGTGAGTTCACTGAGAAAGCTAGCCCCCATGGATTTGGAGTTCAGATTTGGAATCAATTAGAGAGCTTGGATTTGGAGCAATGGTGAGACAATCAACAAGGAGACAAGTAGCGGATAGGAGCCATCATGAAGGGAGTCATGAGGCTTTCTCAGGAGCTGGAGCTAATCAAACATCTATCTACATCACCAGAGATGAAATGGGAAAAATGATGGACCCTATGCAGGAACGGATGCTGAAAAGACAATAGGAGATGATGCAGAATCTACTCTGACAGATCAGACAGGCTGGAGCCATAGGAGCTACTGGAATGCAAAACCAAGGAGTTGGAACGATAGGGACTACTAGAGCTATGGTTCAAGGAGTTGAGGCAACAAGATTCGTTGGAAATCAGAACCATGAGCATGGAGACAGAGCTATTAGATAAAGGAGTGGAACAGAGCAGCCGAGGGCAGTCCCCGGATATCTTAGATGGATCGACACCGATCCCTCCAAAAGGATCAGCACTGATCCTTAAAGAAAAGGGGGTATTCCCCCGGGTCTGGTCGATCGTGATGCTGAAGGATCTGCAATCAATCCTATGGAGCTTGGTGCGAATCAGAATTTGGATGCTCGTCCAGAGGAATACGTTCCAGAATTCCCTTGTAGACTCGGGGGCAGCTTGGACATGATCATAGGAGACTATCATTGGAAGACAGTGATAGGTTTACAGAGATGATCAGGTGAGCTATGCGTGGAGGATTAGTAAACATGGATCTGGAGGATGTAAATAGAAGTCCATTCGCTCCTAATATCAGGAATGCTAAGAATCCACCAGAATTCCAACTACCAACACTGGAAGCTTATGATGGAAAGTTGGATCCAACTATGCATATGATGAGGTATATATGGCACATGGAAGTACTTAGGGCTTTGGAAGAAGTCCTGGCATGATGCTTCCCCTTTACTTAATGGATGTAGCTGCGCTATGGTTCAGACAGTTGGAGAGCAGTTCTATTAGCACATGGACGGAATTGGTCGAAAGATTTATGAAGCAGTTACTGGTTCCCATTACAAGACCTAAGAATGTGATGGCATTGACATCAGTAAAGTAGTGGGCGGCAGAATCACACAAGAATTTCTTAACCAGGTTCAATGCGGTAGTTGTTTCGGTGGATCGACTAGATCCATTGACGGTTTTGATGGCAGCAGTGTTAGGAGTTGCAAACAATTCAGATTTTAAGATATCACTGATATAGGATTCACCGATGGATCTCGGGGAATTCTACCATGAATCAGAGAGGTTTCTATGACAAGTAGATGTGAAAGTTGATAAATAGGCAATGAAAGTTAATACGATAAAGAGTGGAGAACCGCCCGGTGAAAGCTCAGGAAAGGACAAGGGAAAACTGAACAAGGATAATAGCTCTAATGGATCGAAGTGACAGAGGGTGGAACCCAAATTCTCTTCTTACTCGAAATTGAATGAAACCCTAGAAAGGATATATCTGGATACTTGAGGGCGCCTTCCATATCGGAGGTCGGCAAGGAGGGAACCCTCCGAACGCGAACGGACATCAGGAAAGCGCTACATATTCCATGAGCTGGATGGGCACAATACAGATGACTGCATGCATTTAAAGGATATCATTGAGGAACAAGTGACGAATGGTTAGTTACAACAATACGTAAAGACTCAGGCAGCGGCGGTGGAACAGAAGCAGCCACCGTCCGCCTCGAATGAAAACGGTACTGGATCAAGGCATCATCATCAACTTGTCATTAATTGATCGGGATAGCATGGAATAAGTAGCAAACTCCGCAGTAGGATGGCTAAGTCACTTACACATGTACGGGATCGAGGACAGTTCCTAGACATGCTCTGAGATGATGATAAACCGTAGTACTCAGGTTTGTAAAATTAGTTTTTCTTTTTCTTATTTTTTTCCTTCTTATTTGCTTCGAACTCTGATTTATTGGTTGTACAGACTCTTATTTTATATTTTTGGCAAATGGACTTAGGAATGTTTAAATTTGGACCAATATAATAGATAACATGGGTCGTCAGGTATGAACTATGCTTGGCAAGAGGTAGGTCGCTTCGCTCAAACGCGATGGATCAGGCTACCCAGGTCGTCGAGTATGGATTGTGCTCGGTAAGGATCCGTAAAGATCAAGGTCGTTAGGTATGGACTATGCTTGGCAAGGGGTAGGTCGCTTTGCTCGAACGCGATGGACTGGCCTACTCAGGCCATCGAGTATGGATTGTGCTAGGCAAGGATCCAGAAAGATCAAGGTCGTCAGGTATGGACTATGCCTAGCAAGGGGTAGGTCGCTTCGCTCGAACGTGATGGATTGGCCTACTCAGGTCATCGAATATGGATTGTGTTCGACAAGGATCCAGTGACATCGAGGCTTTGTATTTGGCAAATGATCCGGTAAGATCATGGATTTGGCTATTGGCTTTAGATAGATATGGATTCGGAATTGGATATCGACTCGAAATAGCCATGGATTTCACTAACGATCCAGAGAGATCGTGGATTTGGATTGGAAACGGATTGGATTCTAGATTGGAAAATACGACTATCAATCGACCATGGATTTCAAATTTTAGATTTATGGCAATTCAAAACATGCATTCCTATCGCAAGGCATGTTTTGAGGGGCAAAGTATTAACCCACCTGTTATCCCGCCTTTTGGCAAGGCCGTGACACCAAAAGATTAACTGGAAACCACAGACAGTTCTCCTCGATTGCCAGTTACGTACAGGTTAGCTATGGATGTCGCTGAATTTCGATCGAGTCCGGATCAAGCAACAATTGATATGGCATGATATGCAAAGCTATGGAAGACAACGGTTCAAATTTCAAGTCAATAGGAGTTCGTATGCTCAAGATATGATCGATGCAAACCAAAGAAATTAACTCTTCGCATCGATCGGCTCGCATCCATCAATTCGCATCGATCGGCTCGCATCCATTATTTCGCATCGATTGGTTCCTATCCATCAGCCACTGCATCTATTCATGCCCATTAAAGCCAAACTACTTCGTATCCATGGAGAGTTGTCACTTCGTATCGATCATATTTGCTACATTTCGTATCCATCAGCAACCAACACTTCGCATCGATCTCGTTCAACTCAGTTCGTATCGATCGACTATGGATCGATACGAAACACACCACTAAGAACAATCAATATGAAGTGGAGTGCACAAAATTGATATGAAGTGAAATACAATCAATCGATACGAACAGTGCAACGATGATCGATACGAACAGTGCAACGATGATCGATGCGAACAAGGCAGAGGTGATCGATGCGAACAAGATACACTCCAATGAAAGACTCGATGGTTCAGCATGAAATGTGGATCGATCCTAAAAGAAAGTGCCACGTCAACTTTCAGACACGTGCCCGGATCGATAAGAACAGATCGACACGAAGAGGAACGATACGAAGAGAACAGCAGTCGAAAAATCCGAACTTGCATCGATCATAACTCACAATCTACAAGTCCAAATGCCACCAAACTTTCGTAGGAGCTGGCGTACAACCTAAAGAATGTTCATGATCGATCTCGACTCAATTGGACAAGATCTTGGTCGATACGAAATTCGTTCGTATCGATCACGGATCGAGTCGAAATCACCTGGGATCGACCACGTGGGCCCGCGCACATGCAAGAAGAAGTCTCATGAGATCTGAGCGAGATATTTGCAGCCTACGCCTATAAATAGCAGTCCAAGAGCTTCAGAAAAAGGGATTTTCTGGTTCTTCTACGCTGCTACTCTGTCGAACTCCATCGTAACTCAATTATTATCAACTATATTCTTGTAACCAGCGAGTGCTTATCAATAAAATATCAACTCTTCAAAGTGGACGTGGGCCAGAGATAGCCGAACCACTATAAGCCTTGTGTCTTTATTGCATTCCTTTTAAATTTTGAGTGTTCTTCACATTTATTTTCTCTACATATTTGTTATCTGTGATCGTAAACGGGTGCTTTCATCGGCAATTGGGTGTTTGTGACCAATTTTTGTGCTAACACTTTGGTGCTTTCACTGAGAACTGAACTCAGGGATTCCAAAGCTTGGATTTCAGATTTGAAAGCTTGAAGACTTGGATTTGGAAAGCTATGGCAAGGCAATCGGTAAGAAAACAAAGGACTGAAAGGAGTTAGCATGAAGGGAGTCAGGAGGCTTCCTCGGGAGCGAATCAGGCGTCGATCTTCATCACCAGAGATGAGATGGAAACGATGCTCAAGAGACAAGAGGAGATGATGTATAAACTACTTCGACAAGTTGGACGAGTTGTAGTGCAGAATCAAGTTAACGCAACTACATGAGATGCTGGAGATAGGGATCGAGAGCACGGAGCAACCAGAGTTCAGAATGAAGAGGGACCATCCAATGCAGCACCAGAACTACGGGGCACTCACCCAGAGCATGATCCAATCCCGAGCAGAGTACCAGGTGGAGCCGAGCAACATGGCACTGATAGAGGAATGAATGCTCGTCCAGGAGAGCAGATTCCAGGATTCCCTCGTGAACTCGGGGGGTAGACCGGAGGCAACGGACGAGAACTACAGCTTGGTGATAGCGATATTTTGGCAGAGATGGTTAGGCGAGCCATGAGAGGTGGATTGGTGAATAGAGACCTGGAGGATGTGAATAGGAGTCCTTTTGCTCCCATGATCAGGCAAGCTAGGAACCCGCCAGATTTCAAATTACCGACACTGGAGATGTATGACGGGAGAACGGATCCCACTGTTCACTTAACAAGGTACATGAGGCATATGGAAGTGCTAGGGGCCTTAGAGGAGGTCATGGCATGATGCTTCCCTTTGTATTTAATAGATATTGCAGCATTATGGTTCAAACAGCTGGAAAGTGGCTCTATTGGCACATGGACGGAGCTGATTGAAAGGTTTGTGAGCCAATTTCAGGTCCACATAGTCTGACCGAAGAACGTGATGACTTTGACATCGATGAAACAATGAAAGGGAGAGTCGCTCAGGGACTTCCTAACCAGATTCAATGTGGCAGTGGCTTCGGTGGATCGACCTGATCCTTCGATGGTTTTGATGGCGGCCGTTTCGGGAATTGCAGACAATTCAGATTTCAAGATATCGTTGAAATGGGACCCACTGAGGGATCTCGGGGAGTTCTACCATGAGGCAAAAAGGTTTTTGAGGCAAGAAGATGCGCAGGCTGAGAGAGAAGGGAGAGAGGCTGAAGCTTATGCAGTAAGGGGTGGAGGTCCACCGAGGGAGGATCCGGTCAAAGATTATAAAGGAAAAAGGAAAATGAATGATAATGGTAGCACTCCGAAAAGTCCACGGAGGGAGTCAAAGTTTTCTTCTTGCGCGGATTTAACTGAAACTCTAGAAATGATTTACTTGGATACTCGAGGGCGTCTCCAGTATCGAAAGCCGGCAAGAAGGGAGCATTCTGAATATGAGCGGGCATCGGGAAAGCATTGCATATTCCATGAGCTGAATGGGCACAACACGAATGATTGCAGACATTTGAAGGATATCGTTGAGGAGCATGTAAGAAATAGTCATCTACAACAATATGTAAGGAATCAAGATGTGGCAATGGAACAGGAGCGGCCACCACCCACCTCGAATGAGGACGGAACTGGATCTAGGAATCGTCGGCTTGTCATCAACTAAATGGATTTATGACTTTGAATAAGTAGTAGAACTCGAAGTAATACGACTAAGTCACTTACACATGTACGGGATGGAGGACGGTCCCTAGGCATGCTCTGAGACGATGATAAACCGTGTTGCTCCAAGTCTATGAAATCTTGTTCTTCTTTTCGTTTTTCTGAAAACTTTGGTTTTTTCCTTGGATGTATAGACATTTATTTGGTTTTCCCGGGCTGTAAAAACCCTTATTTTGAATGATTGGATTTGAATCAATGTAATAAATGATACAGGTCCTGCGATCACGGTCCCAACCGGAGAGACGGGGCAGTGATCGCAAGGTCCCTTCGCCGGAGAGCGATGGAATGGACTCGAACATAATATAAAAAGTCCTTTGCCGGAGAGCCGAGGTCGGAGAATATAAAAAGTCCCTGGCCGAAGTGCCGAGGCCGGAGAATATAAAAAGTCCTTGGCCGGAGAGCTGAGGTCGGAGAATATAAAAAGTCCCTGGCCGGAGAGCCGAGGCCGGAGAATATAAAAAGTCCCTGGCCGGAGAGCCGAGGCCGAAGAATATAAAAAGCTGTTGACCAGAGAGTCGAGGTCGGAACAGGATATCGGCCCGGAGTGGTCATGGATTTGGTTATCGGTTATTGGATATGAATGGATTAAAGCTCGGTTGATGAATTTGGATAGCTGCGAAGTTGGCTAAGGTTGTGGTTACAGGACTTCAAATTGGACATCGACTCGAAGCAGCCGCAGACTTGGCTATGGCTATGGCACTTGGATAGGATGGCCTGGTAATGGATTGCATTATGAATCAGATGGTATGGCTATGGATGGAATATGGATTTTGGATATTGGATTCAGAGCTATTCAAAACATGCCTTCTTACCACAAGGCATGTTTTGGGGGACAAGTGTTATCCCGCCTTTTGGCAAGGCCGTGACACCTAAAGATTAACTGGAAACCAAAGACAGTTCTCCTCAATTGCCAGTTACGTATAGGTTAGCTATGGATGTCGGTGAATTTCGACCGAGTCCGGATCAAGCTACAATTGATATGGCATGACATGTAAAGCTATGGAAGACAATGGTTTAAATTTCAAGTCAATAGGAGTTCGTATGATCAAGATATGATCGATGCAAATCAAAGAAATTAACACTTCGCATCCATAAATTCGCATCGATCGGCTCGCATCCATCAATTCGCATCGATCGGCTTGCATCCATTATTTCGCATCGATTGGTTCGTATCCAACAGCCACTATATCTATTCGTGCCCATCAAAGCCAAACTACTTCGTATCAATGGAGAGTCGTATCGATCATATTTGCTACATTTCGTATCCATCAGCAACCAACACTTCGCATCGATCTCGTTCAACTCAGTTCGTATCGATCGACTATGGATCGATACGAAACACACCACTAAGAACAATTGATACGAAGTGGGGTGCACAAAATTGATATGAAGTGAAATACAATCAATCGATACGAACAGTGCAACGATGATCGATACGAACAGTACAACGATGATCGATACGGACAGTGCAACGATGATCGATGCGAACAAGGTAGAGGTGATCGATGCGAACAAGATACACTCCAATGAAAGACTCGATCATTCGGCATGAAATGTGGATCGATCCTAAAAGCAAGCGCCACGTCAACTTTTAGACACGTGCCCGGATCTATAAGAATAGATCGACACGAAGAGGATCGATACGAAGAGAACAGCAGTTGAAAAACCCGAACTTGCATCGATCATAACTCACAATCTACAAGTCCAAATGCCACCAAATTTTCGCAGGAACTGGCGTACAACCTAAAGAATGTTCATGATCGATCTCGACTAGATTGCACAAGATCTTGATCGATATGAAATTCATTTGTATCGATCACGGATCGAGTCGAAATCACCTGGGATTGATCGCATGGACCCGCGCACGTGCAAGAAGAAGTCTCCCGAGATCTGAGCGAGATATTTACAGCTTATGCCTATAAATAGTAGTCCAAGAGCTTCAGGAAAAGGGATCTTTTGGTTCTACTATGCTGCTATTCTGCCGAACTCCATTGTAACTCGATTATTATCAACTATATTCTTGTAACCAGCGAGTGATTATCAATAAAATATCAACTCTTCAAAGTGGATGTATGCCAGAGATAGCCGAACAACTATAAGCCTTATGTCTTTATTGCATTCCTTTTAAATTTTGAGTGTTCTTCGCATTTATTTTCTCTACATATTTGATATCTGTGATCTGCGATCATAAACGGGTGCTTTCATCGGCAATTGGGTGTTTGTGATCAATTTTGGTGCTAACACCACCTTTTGCCAAGACAGTATAACAGGCGGATTTAACCAAACATACTTTGTGATTATCGAGACCGATGAGTCCAGAACGATGATTGTGGGACCTAGAAATCAAGTGCAGATAATAACACAAAGTCGACATTGAATGGAATTGATAGATATGCAAGGCAGTATGTTCGAAGTACGGAATATGGTTCGATACATAAGAGCAAGTGCATTTTGATAGAAAACAATTAATAACTCAACAACCACATGAGGGATCGAAGTGAAACTCTAGGAGCAGGAAGAGGGGACCCTAGGAAGTTCACTCTAGGGATCGCACCCCAAGACATCGAACTTGAAGGGATCGGTACCGATCCCTCCATAGGGATTGGTACTCTTCCCTTATAGGGATCCACTATATTCAATTCTAACAGTGATTGGTCAATATCTCAACATCTACACATCCAACTGACATGAAACTTGGAGGACAGGCTAATTACAACATGTGGAACACCCCATATGGATTGCATATCATTTGGAGCAAGTTGGAGGGATCGGTATCTATCTCTCCATAGGGATCGGCTATAGTCAGCCTTCATAACATATTGCAACAAAAATTGATCAATAACTCAAATTCTACTAATCCAACTGGCATGAAACTTGGAGGCTAAGCATAATACAACATGGAGAAGCTCTCCTAGGGATCGCATGACATTTGGAAGAGATTGGAGGGATTGGAAGAAATCAGAATTCAAGTAACACTACTTCACGGAAAATGCGATATCTAACAAACCGTACGTCGAAATTGTGCAAAATTTGGGGTGCAGGTAGCAAACATCATGGGGCACCCCTCACAGGGATCGCAGTCCATTTGGACACACTATTAAGGATCGGTACCGATCCCTATTGTGGGCCCTAATGGGCCTGGAAATTTTTGGGTGGCCTCGTCTTGGTCTGTGAAGTATTGAAAATGCAGTGTTTTGTGAATATACTTATACTGTTAAAATAAGTGTATTGGAAGATTTTCCTGAGTTTTAAAATGAAATGGTTTGTGAATATACTTATGCAATTGAGATAAGTATATGAAAATTTTCAAGTATTTGAAAGTATAGAGAAGGGTTTGTGAAGTATATCTTTGTGAAGGTATTTTTAATACAAGAGTTTACAAAGTAGTTTTAAATAAATGAAAGATTAATTTAAGTGACCTAGAGTTGCTTTGTGCTTAACCAGTGTTATTTTCCCTTAAGGAATTAAATCTTTGATTGAATTGTTTGTTTTGTTTGATAGTTAAATAAATGGCTATCAAGTCTTGTCCAAAATTATAACTCTAGAAATATCTAGAAGAAATACTTGAGTTATATGGCATAATCATCTTCGATGATGTTGTACTATGCGTATAAATCTCGTCTCGCTCTCCTAGGATGAATGATAGGGAGATCCATCCACTTAAACAGTTAGGGGTTGATCCCCGCTCCTATCTGTTCACTGTTTATTTCTGAAAGAACCGGGGTTGAGTTTACCGGAAACTATCGAATGTTGGTTCGAAGAGACAGGGATTGGATGAATTATCCAAAACCACTTCGATCCAACTCAAGCAAATTATTGAAACATCTTGAGATAATAGGATCAAAGACGGAGTCATTTGAAGTATAAGGGCTACTTGCTACTAATCCTGAGGGCGATTCCAAAATGGATGTAGTAGAAGTAGCGCATTCGGTTTGTTCATATCCTGAACCACTTGTATGGATGAATGCTGGAACTACATTGCTGCCTGGAGAGCAGTGTAGCATTTTAAGTGTGTTTGCTATATAAAAGATAAAACGTAGCCTCTAGCCTCATCAACCAGGAATAAATAAAATAGGGTATATGCAACAAGGCTAAGTGGGTCGCTCCCATTAGGGTGTATCATCACCTTTCTAGATATGCATTCATTTTACGAATTTTGTTAGAGCTCTCGGTAAAGGTTGCAAAGCAATCGAGGTGATGATATATTCGGTAATATCCAAGAAGGGGTAGGTAGGTTCAGTGAGCAGGGGTGCAAGATGTTCTTGTTTACCTTGGTACATTTTTCTAGAGGCGTACTATGACAGACGGTACCACAATAGCCTTGTCGTTGTTGGAATCCATTCCCCAATACGTGCCATTACGACTTTAGTTGTATACCTATTACGTTGGAATTTAATTATTGTAAAAATTTCGGCTATGATTGATATGTATTTGTATTCTAGACATCATTATAAAATCAGAGGATTTCCTATAAAATGGTTTGGCTATATAAGGTAAAACCCAGTCCGTATTTATGTGCAGCGTGGTCTTACGAGACACCTTTATTTTGAAAAGTTTTTATAACTTTAAAATCCATTTGAGGTGTGTTTCTCACGCTGGTTTACCAGACTGATCCGGGCGTTGTTTCCTTATAATGCTCGGGTCAGACCGAGTATATTTATAGATCTAGTTTGGATGTTTTGGAGCTTCAAGAGACGAACCGGAGGACTCCAAGAAGTATTCACGTACATGTTTATTACTGTTGCATTTTGTAGTTGTATTTATCAGCATTTGTGAGAACAAGTTGACATAACTATCCAAGCTGACGGTTAGTTACTGTACTGTGATTGATGTATGTATATTACAGTTTTATTTTCTTTGTAAAGATCTATTTCATATTGTATGTTACTCGTCACGCTGTGAGATTCTATTCTGTCTTTTTCTTTCTTTTCCCCAGTAATCTGTCTTTTCAACACTCGGATGCTCGGCACGTGAATACCGTGGATGTATTAATGTAGACTTTCGAGGATCGAAAAGGCGGGTCGTTGCATGATAGTTTTATGAAATGGTTCATAAATGATTTTAGCATTAAATGTAATACTATTGGTGTAATTAAAGGTGGACTATTAACTTAAGTTATGAAATATTTATACACTTAATTAATGTTTTATGTCATGGTTCAAAAAAATGAATTTAGTATGGAATGGAGTGTTGTTAAATAAGGACTGAATGTGATTTAAAATGTAAGGTAATTGGTGTAGTTAAGAAACCAACTGGAATAAATACGTAAGATGTACATAGATCATTTTATTCGCATGAGAATTTTTTATCCGGATTCGGGCACATGATTTCGAGGTGATTTACACCAGTCTGAGTTAGGATTTTTCACTTTATTCTTGACGATGAACACTGGATATGGATTTTTGATTTGATTTCGAATTTTTTTATCATATTTGATGGCTATGTAAGGAGAATGGAGGTTTCTAATCAATGACCGGATATTATCCGCAATAGAGTGGTCGAGTGAGTGACACTAGTTCGAAAGTGAAATTTTGTGATCAAGCGAGCGATCAGATTTGATATTGCATATGGAAGGTATATGTACATCGTACGGACATTAATAAATTATATGTTTGACTTTGGAAATGCAAAATTATATGGTTGCATATTATTTGTAAATAAGATGTAGGTATATGAAAGAAAATGCTAGTTTAATGCTTTTGGTTTCATGCGTACAGTTGTTTGCCCGACTAATATGTACATGTTTATATTTTTTTTGGTTTGATGGTTTTATGCCCAGATATTAAAGGCCACTTGGCTTTTGTTTTCTTTTGTTGGTTTAGGCCCATAGTGCCGATTTGTAGTTTTCCTAATCAAGCCGCGCAAAGGATACGCTACTGAAATTTTCCGTAATTTTAAAAAACTTAGAGAATTTAATAAATCCTTTTCAACTAATTGATTTTGGAAAGTTCATGGATTTGGAGGCACTTTTCTTACTTAAGGAATTTCGGGGACGAAATTCTTTTAATGGGGAAAGAATTAACGGTCTGAAATTTTAGGCATTGGATATCAAATATTTAATTAATTTTAAATATTGAAATATTGATTTTAAAAGTAAATAACTTGAATTCAAATATAGAGATTATTTAAATATTTGAATCATATTAAATATTTGGATTTTGGAATTGAATATTAATTTAATGGGTGAATTGATTTAGTAAATTTATTTACGGTAATAAATGGTTCAAATAAATAAAATATATTTATAATATTACGACTCGATTTTT
The DNA here is from genome assembly GCA_030737815.1 of Allium fistulosum. Taxonomy (NCBI): domain Eukaryota; kingdom Viridiplantae; phylum Streptophyta; class Magnoliopsida; order Asparagales; family Amaryllidaceae; genus Allium; species Allium fistulosum. The sequence goes on from CM060905.1 coordinate 929,138,287, forward strand.
ACTGACATATTTTTAATCTAGTTTATTTGATTTTTCCATAATTTTAATTTAAAAATTATATAAATTATCGTTTGACGATTTTTCGGCAAACGACGGAATTTTTGTGATTTTACAAAAAATGTTAACCAGTGTATATTATTATTGCTTTGGGGTCCCATTGCTGTTTTGAGCGTGACCGTATTTTTGTTTTATCGTTCGTAGCCCGTACACGAACGCAATTCTGTGCGGAGAAATGCCATTAATTGCGTTATAAACTAAAATAAACCCAAAGAAAATTCAACACGTTACTTTTCCTGCTTTCTTTCCGTTTTCTCATTCCAGTAAAAGTAAAATAAATAAGCCCTCTTCTTAGAAAATTCTAAAACAAATAAAATACTTATAAAATGTAAGATTTAATCTTTGAACTTGGTTAGGCTAGCTTTACTTCTCTTTAGGGTTTGGGAAGCTCAATTGAGTTTTCTGGTGCTCGTTAGTTTGATGGAGGCTAGTTCCGACCTAGGGTTTGGATATCGGGTGGATTCGTGTGATGTTAGGCGACGGGAAGGGGTGCATCACATTCATTGAGTCGATAAGAAGCTGTAGTGGTCGAATAGTGGAGTGCGGTGCATTTTTGGGCGATCTAGCAATTCGTGAGGTCGAGGGTTAGGGTGCGATTCATGATGTCGTACAAGGGTGCAGGCATGGAGTCTTGGGCATGATCGGGTTGTCTCGTCTTGACATGAACGTTGGTGGCGATGGCCGGAGTTCTGAAGGTCCAAGGCGGCGTGGGAGGATGGGTGATCGAATCCTGGATGGGTTTCGTGAGCGGGAATTTTTATTTGGGAAAGCAGTTGTATTTAGGGTAATTAAGCTAATTATGTGATTAGTAAATTTATTAATGTTTCTAAATCTCATTAAATTATAAAATTAATCTCTTGTTTTACAAGGTCCAAATCAAACGCGGTCAGTCGTGTTAGATTCGTAATGACTTTAACTACATTTTGAAATTGGATTCGTGGAAATTGGAGCTTGTAGAATTTCGTAGATGGAATCAGAATGCCTTGGCGATAACTGGAATTTTGGTGAGTTCAACTCACCTTTTTGGTTATTCAGTATGTTATATAGCAGATAAAAACTATTGGTTGTATGCTTGGATGTTTTATTTGTTTGATTATTGGGTTTGGATAAATTATCATTTTTGAAAATGGATAATGTACCGAGTGATAAAATAATACTAATTTAATATAATTACGTTTGTTTAAATAATAACATGGTTAATTTAATCATACTTCTTTGGTGTTATCTATTTGGCCAAATAAATACCATTTAATGATAAACATAAGAGTTATTTTAAATCACATTTGTTTAGTAGAATAAATCCTCATTCTGTTACTATCTAAACTTGGACATCTATTTAAGTGTCAGTGATTTATACTGGATATGTGATGTGTTAACAATTGATTGCTAATTATGGATTTGGTTTACATATATGCCTGATTATGTAAATACCTGTAATTTGACTTAGGAAGTTAAATTGAATTTAATGGTGGCTTGTTCAAGTACCACTGAGATCGCTAAGCCTCATTTTGGGTTTGGAAACTTATGGTTTTAAATTAACTTCAGAATTTATAATTTAAAATAAATGTTTTATCCAATTATTATTTTAATAAAATGTTTTGTTAAATTTTTATTTTACAAAGTGTTTTGTTAAATTATTTCTTTAGTAAGGTTAATTATTATATTTATAATGGTTTAAAAATTAATTAATTTATAAAGTTGTTTAAAGATAACTAATTACTTATTAAGGTTGTTTAAAGATAATTATTATTTTGTTACTGATAAATTAAAGTTAATTAATTATTTTATTGGGGATATTGTTTGAAATTTAATTAATTATTTTTTGAAAGTTTTTTAAAGTTATTTTATTATATTTTATTTTATTAAATGTTTTTAAAGTTTGATTATTATATTATCAGTAATGATTAAAGTTTATTTTCATGATGTTAAAGTTTGTATTCATTATAATTAAATAACAAATTGTTTATAAAAAGATTTCTTTTTTATAAAAAGGATTTATTAAAGGAGTCTATGAGTTTGAAAGAGATTTGAAATTGGAAAAGAAGTTTGGTTTTTAAATGCATTAAGAAAAAAGTTTTATAAATATTTATAAGAGAAGTTTTATAAATGATTTTGGATATTTGTAAAAGAGTTTTGTAAATGGTTTTGGATATTTATAAAAGAGTTTTATAAGTAAACTTGGAGATTTATTAAGATTTTTATAAATGGATATGGAATTTTAGTAAAGGAGGTGTTCATAAATGAAAGAGATTTTTTTAAAAGGAGTTACTGAAGAAAGTTATAAAAGAAATTGAGATTGGATTTTCCCAAATTGACCTTCTTAATTTTTGTGCTATGGACATTCGTTCCATGTTTAACACGAAGGAATAATGTTTGAGTTTACCCTTATCTCCGTATCTTTTTAAATAACATTTGTTTTGATCCTTTTGATATGATTTCAAAATAAGAAATCTTTCACAATGTTTTGTGAATATACTTACACCGTTGAGGTAAGCTTATGATTATATTTTCTAAGTATCAAAAATATAGTGTTTTGTGAATATGTGTATCCTGTTGAGATAAGTATATGGAAGTGATTTCCAAGTATTTGCAAAGTGATTTTTATTAATGGAAGATTAGTTAAATGAGGCCTAGTGGTTTCCATGGGAAATGCAGTCTCTATTTGAATGTTAGATTATTTGATACTTAAATAACCGACTATCAAATCTTGGCCTAAATATGTAATCCTTCTTAATTTTGGTGGTACGTTAATATTTCCTACTTAACACCGAAGGATTTTAACTCTGGAAATATCTAAGAGAAATATTAGGATTATATGGTACAGTTACGTCAGTGGTGTTATACTATACGTATAAACTTGTTTTGGTTTTCTAAGACAAATGATGAGGAGATACGTCCACATAAACGGTTAGGAAGTGATCCCCGCTCTTATGCATTGTCTGATTATTTCCAAAAGAACATGTATTTACCATTCCGAAAATTGATCGATTGGTTTTGGAACATCCGGTAAGCGGGGGAGTGTATTTGCTAGAAATGACTCAAAACTGTAATCACTCCAAAACTGTAACATCCCGAAAATTTTCGACTTTCGAAAATTCAACATCGATACTCACTTTATCGACTGCTGAGCCATCGAATGCCGGAAACTCGAAAAGTTATGGTTTTAAGAAAAAGAAAAAAATAGAAGAAGAAGAAGATAGAAGAAAAAGAAAGAAGAACAACAACAGAACAACAGAACAGCAACAGAAAACAATATCAGAATCTTACACATCGCAGCGGAATAATATACAATAGATAATTACTAGTCTTTTTAAAACAAAGAACTATATCAGTTTTATATATACATCAATCAGAGTCAATATACAACTCAATACAATACATCACATCAATAGACAGTTATATAAACTTGTCCTCATACAGAATACACAGCGGAATAAATACTATCAGATACAAATACTACGTCTCGTCATCCAGCTTATCTCCAAGCTCCAGAATATCCAGATAACCTGATAATCTAACTCTAGACTGCCCGTGTGGAAATTGGTGGGCACCCAGAGTTTAGAAAGGAACAATAAACTCCGAGTCAGTCATGGTGACTGGTGTGAGATCGTAAAACAGTTATTTATCTTTAAAATAAATAGCAGAGAATTTTAAAGTCAATTCGCAATGCTTTTGGAAAATGAAACTACCATAAGACCTCCCACCACACACACAATGCAAACGCAGACTTGGAGGAGATTTCTTCTTATGATAGTCAAAAATGCTTACTACGCAAAATCAAATTCTTTTTGATATTATTATTAGTGCATAGTGTAGAAAAACATTTCGAAAGTAGAATATAAATCTTAGCCAGCATAGGTACCATTATATTATGCCTGCTATAGCTGCCTCCTGAGGAGACAGGTTATACAATTGAAATCGTAAAGGCTCGTATTGTTTCTTTGGATTTCCAATAAATGGTCAGGCTAAGGAACTTCCTTTTCCACGATGGGTACGTCCCTGGAATAGACGACCCGAGAACCTAACCGGATCTCTACCAACACAAGGCCGGGTTACCTCTGCAAAAATAGGTAACTACTGACACGCGTATGCCATCCCCCGATCGTCACCGATCTTCCCGAGGATCCCCGATTCGCAACAAACCACATAGATAATAATAATGCAGTAACCACAGAGGTTAAGTATCTGGGCTCCATACCATGATACCACCTTTATCCAGAAGGAATGACATACACTAAGGGGCGCTACTCCCTAGAACCTTGCTGCATCCTTCCTGTTTCGACCATTTCCGGGGTGTGAGGCTCGACGAAGTCTCGTCCACAAAGCTACGCTTTCTCAAAAAGCCCTGCTTCGGGTCAAACAAAATGATCAACCTATGATCACAAAGATATAAGATCAAACAAATGATCATATCACAAATGATCAAACACTGATCATTTCACAGCAACACTCAGTATGCCACATTACCAAATTGGGATATATCGCTGATAAATTTCAACTACATAACCTCTGAGCTCGTACGTCTCAGAGAAGGGTGTTAAGCTAAGAGAATAAATTCTCCGCCACCAACAGATATGTATTTGAAAGAAATCAGCTTTATATCTCAAATTGTAACGTCAGACACACAATCCATACAAGTCTGTTCCGGGATCGAACAGAACCGAAGGCACTTCTCACGAAGCCCTTGCACATCCGGATAATTTCAATCACGTCAGGACTTCCCGTCACTAAGGGTGATAAAACCTCTAAATCGAAGATCAGTCGATGTAGAGTAACTCGACGGTAATCCTTCCGTTTTCAAAAATATCCGGTCTTCAACACCGGTCTTCAAATGCAATTCATAACGACGTATCACATATTCGGAATGGGTTATACGACCCCATGGTCCTTTCCCGGCTAACCCGAATAGTGAGCGATTATTCAAAAATAAGTGTGGCATTCAAATTCATCCAATTCACAACAGATACCTACCTAAAGGTAATTATTGATAGTCGGTTATTTAACTATCAATAAAGATGCGCGACATCATCAGATTTCAAATAATTTTCCCAAATTATTTCATCTTCAAAAATATCTTTACTAGATATAAAATTTCCACACTTAACCGTTTGAAAACAATTTCAAATCAATTTCCACACTTCAAAAATAAATCAATATTTATTTTTAAACAACTTCGTTTTCTCTTATAAATTCCGTATCGAATTTATACTTTCAAAATATCTGCTGATATACGATTTTCAAATCGATTTTTAATATTCAATTTCAATTTATCTTTTACAAAGATAAATTCTCAAAACGTTCATTTCATTGGAAAAGCATTTCCATACTTATTTAAAAATAAGTAATTCACAAATCATTTATTTTCAACATTTGAAAATATTCGATATACTTAAATCAATATTAAGTATATATTCATTCTTTAAGGAAATCATTCTTTAAACACATTTATTTGAGTCAAAACGAATGTTGCGTAAAACATCGTTACGACGACTCAAAATCACTAGTATAGGGATTCGGATTTTAATAGATATATAAATCCCAATACTACATCAAAACATTTCCTTTCGGAAATCATTTACTATAACAACAGTGTTATAGTCCACCATTTCCTTAAATTTCTCGAAAACGTCTATTTCAACAAGAACTGTTGAAATCTATGATTTCGATATTTCACACGTTTTAAAACATCTTTAAAATGTTTAACTTCATTTTTCAATATCACTTTCCCAAAACAGTATCCATTTTATTTAATAATATATTCACTGTCCAAAATCGTGGATATACTTCACTAACCTCATTTCAATATTTTCTACCCATTTTTATTTCAATAAATATCCACTATCCAAAGTCGCGGACATATCTCCTTTATTAAACTTCTATGTTTAACCTATCAATTTCAATTGGTTTTGGATTTATAAAACAATGTTTATAAATTTCACCTTTTATATTTTATAACAACTTCGATTTGTACATCTCCTTTATTAACAAATTCGATCAATATTTCTTTTGTAGGCAAAAATCCAATTTATAAGTTAATTCCTTATAAATCTTTTATTCTACAATTTTATTCATTTTAACTTCACAATTTATACAACTATAAATTTCATATCTTCACAATTTTAAAATTCCATAAGATTCACATCCTCACTTATAAAAACTCGTTTTAAAATTCCAAAAATTTCAATTGATAAATATATAAATTTTTCTGTACATCTTTTATGATACTTTAAAAATCTCAATTTAACCTATTTTACAATTAAATCAACTTTCTTTTCAAAAATCACACTTTGGTTATATTTTACCAAAAATCTTAACTTTTATAACTTTAAAATTCTAGAAGTTTATTTTCTGAAATAAATCAATTCAAAAATTCGATAACGTCTATTTTTCAAAAATCACTTTAAAATCTTTTTAAAATAAAAGTCGTTATTTTTAAACTTCAAAACTGAATCCGATGATGTCACAACACCAATCAGTCCATCACAATAGTCAAATATCATATATCATCATATGATAACAGAATATATCACAATATCTGAAAATAAATAACTACTGGTGAGGAATCCAGTTGGATCCCTCCAACCTGTTTCCCTGCATCCAAAGATGTTAGCACAATACCAATTCCGCTCCAATACGGAATTATCGCGGTATATAGGTTTTTTATAAATCCGCTTACTAACGGCGCAATAGGGTCTCATCCGCTATACGAGGCGGGAAATCAATCAATCCAATATATACATATGCCAATATGTATATATTGCTATATATATAGATATATCCTATCATATCTAATAGCACATCCAATAACAATCATCAATCAATAATAACTGTAAAAATTCCACATTCAATTTGAGTGAGAAAATCTCACCGAGATTTTAATTCCGTTCCAGCGTTCATTTCGAATAAAATTAAACAGACGTTTAATTTCACTCAAAATTTTCATTGACCCCGATCGCTTCCAATCCAGTTGCATCGCGTAGTGTTCAGCGATACGATTCCAACGCCGCTTGTTTCGTCTCAATCCGACCTCGTATCATAGAGTTACAACATTTTAAACTTTATACAAATTTTTATATAATTAATAATTACAATTTTCTTTTAATTCTAAACCTTAGACAATTCCTGGCCGTTCGTTGCTAAGCCCCAAGATCTGGACCGTGAAACGCAACATCCTCCCTCCTTTCCAGTTTTCGTTCGAGACAACGAAACCCAAACCGCCGCCCCTCCCCATCAATTTCGCAACCCACACCGTTCATCTCCTCGTCGATCAAAGGCCGCCATTCAACTCGCCATGACGAGCTCCACTATCGGCTGGAAGGGCTCGAAGCTCGGTGGTCCCCACCCCTCTCGAGACGCGTGCGTACAGCAGGAGAACGCGGCCACTTCGATGACGATCTGCTCGATTAAAGCTCATCATCCCCGTATGGATGTAAAGGTCTCCTCGTGCTCTTCATATTTGCAGTTGACCATTTCGCGTGAATGTCGACAGATCGAGAGAAATTTGAGGGAGAAGGGCGCGCATTTCTGGCCATTGTTTTCTTTAGTGGCGGCCTGCAGCTTTGACCTAGGGTTTGAGTGCAAAGTGAAGATAGAGGGGGGTCCTTTATAGAAAATTTCACGATTTACTATTCATCGAATTTTTTTCGAACTCCGATTCGAGCGTGCCGGCTGACGTTTCTAGGGTTTAACCCGCGTTCCGAACGCAATGGAATAGGTTTCGAAAGCTAATTCGATCGTCTGCACGAGATACGGAATTAAACGATCAAATTAAATTAAACCGATTTAAATCGATTTCGAGGCGTTTTAATTTGTACCGGACAAATGGTAAATCCAAAAATTATGAAATTTGAAATCTTACAATAATATCACATTACGGATCCGATGAAACTGGTTTCGTCGAAATCCGACACTGTTTGAAAAATGACTATTTTAACTCGACGATTTAAAGTTAAAACGATATCGATGCGTTTCGAGTTGCCACGGTCAAACGACAACTCCGATGGATACGAAAATTGAAATCCGATAATAACTAACTATTACGGATCCAATGGAACTGGTCTCGTTCAATTCTGAGACTGTTCCAAAATTGACTATTTTTACAGTCGATAATTAAATATTAAAATATTCGATTTTCACAGATTAACTTTAAATTCAGTTCTGAAAGTTCTATAACCTTTCTATAACTCCAGTATGATTAAATAGAATTTCCCAAATCATTTTCAATCATATTTAAACTCGATTTTTTTTAATTATCACTTGAGTTTCACTATTTAATATATCAATTAAATTATCAAATTAAAACCCAATATTCGAAAAATAAATCATTCGACTTCTAAATTCCATTCATTAATATTAAAAATCAATTAAATATTCGAATTTTAATTATCAAAAATTCTGGGTCGTTACAGACTTCCCCCCTTAAAAGAATTTCGTCCTCGAAATTACAAGTTAGGAAGAAAGGTCCTTAACTCGTCTACTATTTTTTCACAATCAAAAGTTTTATCAAATTTTCAAAACAAATCTTTCTACTAAAGATTCGTTATCAATTCAACTAGCTTTCCAACTTCAATTATAAGTTTCAAACAACATTGTTTAACTTCAAAATTCGAATTCGAGTTTAAATTCAAATTTTAAACTTTAAAAATTTCTCAAAAATTTTCTAACGCCTTAAATTTCCGAAAAATTTCGCCAGCGTCTCCTTTGCGCGGCTAATACGGTACGACTACAAAACGTCCTTACGGACTCTCAGATTTCAAAAAGAAAAGGAAAAAGCCAAGCGGCTAGAGAGAAATCATCAAAAACTCATATTCAAATTTAAATACTTACCTTTTCCGAGCAATTCAAATTATCTTTGAAATCAAATCCAATTCCTTTATAACACCTGTATGTCCTACTAGCCATAATATCTAGTTACACATTCAAACCATTTTGCAAATTCAATTACAAAATTTCCAATATAAACTACTTCTATCATTTTTACTTCATTGTTGAAGTTACACATATTCATTTCTTATCCAATTTTCATTTCAAATTCATTTGAATTCAATTCACCATTCCAATCTAATTTGGATTCGGTTTATCTCCTGAATATTGAATTTTATCAGCTTTCATTCATAACTGATTATTTTTAGATTAGTTTCGGTTACTAATTCATTTATTCACATTCATTTTCAACATCCAGTTCTAATTCCAGTTTTATCTTCATTCAATCATCAACTTAGAATAATTTCAATATTCAAATTTTACTTAAGAATTTCGCTCTTCATTTCTCAGGTTCAATATAAATATCCCATGTAGACATTATATTTATTTTCAATTTACCACTTTCGGTTAAATCTATTTACATTTAAACTGGATTTCCAATTCGAATTCAATTTACCTTTCATTTATAATTATTCAATTCAATTCAATGCTTACAACTTCAAAATGAATCTCAACTTTCAATTTCATTTTTGTTTAATCATAATTGTAAATTTATTCTATCAATATTCAAATTCCATAAGTTATCAACTTAATAATATTTCATAAATATCTTTATATAGCATTCCAGAGTCTTTTCCAACTTTTTCAAACCCATTTTGAAAACAATTCGAATTATCCTTTGAATTTCAAAACAAATTTAAAACAATTTGGCAGCAATTTCTCTTTTGGAAACCCGAAAATGAACACCGATAGTGTCGCGATCACCAATCGGAATTATTTTCCAACGACCGAAAAGAGTTTAGAGCTTTTCATTCCGTCAAAACATTTTTCAAAACCCTTGAAATCCATTTTCAAATCAAAAATGATTTAAACTTTCCAAATCTCCAAAATTTTCAAACTCCTTTCAAAACATTTCCAAATACTTCTCTGGAATTCCGTTTTTAAATTACAAATCACATTTATAATTTACATTCTCAATTTTATTCATATATGAATTCATTTCCTTATACTTTTCAATTCACATTTATAAATTTCACTTGTTAAATGAATTTATCTTCAATCTTTGGTTATTACTTTAATTCAATTTCAATATAACAATGATAATATTTCAATGTTATTTCTTCCTAACAACCATGCAACCATATACTATAGAAATTCATAGAAAAATCATTTCTTTTTTATACAAAAATAGCTTTGGGCAAAATTATCTCATTTACCCTATTTAAAACAATACTGTGCCGAATTGTTCTATATAAGTGTTTAGAGATCCCTATCGATAGAGTTGTACGGACAATACCGACCAGAATCCATATACCACTCAACAAACCAATCATCACAATATAAAACAATTTTATATTCACTAACAAATACGCACTCATATCTATTATTACACTCAACTCATTCTAGAGTACTACTGACTCTATCTCTAATGAGTAACACCCAACAGAGCAGGGTTGTCGCTTAACCATATGCTCTGATACCACTTGTAACATCCCGAAAATTTTCGACTTTCGAAAATTCAACATCGATACTCACTTTATCGACTGCTGAGCCATCGAATGCCGGAAACTCGAAAAGTTATGGTTTTAAGAAAAAGAAAAAAATAGAAGAAGAAGAAGATAGAAGAAAAAGAAAGAAGAACAACAACAGAACAACAGAACAGCAACAGAAAACAATATCAGAATCTTACACATCGCAGCGGAATAATATACAATAGATAATTACTAGTCTTTTTAAAACAAAGAACTATATCAGTTTTATATATACATCAATCAGAGTCAATATACAACTCAATACAATACATCACATCAATAGACAGTTATATAAACTTGTCCTCATACAGAATACACAGCGGAATAAATACTATCAGATACAAATACTACGTCTCGTCATCCAGCTTATCTCCAAGCTCCAGAATATCCAGATAACCTGATAATCTAACTCTAGACTGCCCGTGTGGAAATTGGTGGGCACCCAGAGTTTAGAAAGGAACAATAAACTCCGAGTCAGTCATGGTGACTGGTGTGAGATCGTAAAACAGTTATTTATCTTTAAAATAAATAGCAGAGAATTTTAAAGTCAATTCGCAATGCTTTTGGAAAATGAAACTACCATAAGACCTCCCACCACACACACAATGCAAACGCAGACTTGGAGGAGATTTCTTCTTATGATAGTCAAAAATGCTTACTACGCAAAATCAAATTCTTTTTGATATTATTATTAGTGCATAGTGTAGAAAAACATTTCGAAAGTAGAATATAAATCTTAGCCAGCATAGGTACCATTATATTATGCCTGCTATAGCTGCCTCCTGAGGAGACAGGTTATACAATTGAAATCGTAAAGGCTCGTATTGTTTCTTTGGATTTCCAATAAATGGTCAGGCTAAGGAACTTCCTTTTCCACGATGGGTACGTCCCTGGAATAGACGACCCGAGAACCTAACCGGATCTCTGCCAACACAAGGCCGGGTTACCTCTGCAAAAATAGGTAACTACTGACACGCGTATGCCATCCCCCGATCGTCACCGATCTTCCCGAGGATCCCCGATTCGCAACAAACCACATAGATAATAATAATGCAGTAACCACAGAGGTTAAGTATCTGGGCTCCATACCATGATACCACCTTTATCCAGAAGGAATGACATACACTAAGGGGCGCTACTCCCTAGAACCTTGCTGCATCCTTCCTGTTTCGACCATTTCCGGGGTGTGAGGCTCGACGAAGTCTCGTCCACAAAGCTACGCTTTCTCAAAAAGCCCTGCTTCGGGTCAAACAAAATGATCAACCTATGATCACAAAGATATAAGATCAAACAAATGATCATATCACAAATGATCAAACACTGATCATTTCACAGCAACACTCAGTATGCCACATTACCAAATTGGGATATATCGCTGATAAATTTCAACTACATAACCTCTGAGCTCGTACGTCTCAGAGAAGGGTGTTAAGCTAAGAGAATAAATTCTCCGCCACCAACAGATATGTATTTGAAAGAAATCAGCTTTATATCTCAAATTGTAACGTCAGACACACAATCCATACAAGTCTGTTCCGGGATCGAACAGAACCGAAGGCACTTCTCACGAAGCCCTTGCACATCCGGATAATTTCAATCACGTCAGGACTTCCCGTCACTAAGGGTGATAAAACCTCTAAATCGAAGATCAGTCGATGTAGAGTAACTCGACGGTAATCCTTCCGTTTTCAAAAATATCCGGTCTTCAACACCGGTCTTCAAATGCAATTCATAACGACGTATCACATATTCGGAATGGGTTATACGACCCCATGGTCCTTTCCCGGCTAACCCGAATAGTGAGCGATTATTCAAAAATAAGTGTGGCATTCAAATTCATCCAATTCACAACAGATACCTACCTAAAGGTAATTATTGATAGTCGGTTATTTAACTATCAATAAAGATGCGCGACATCATCAGATTTCAAATAATTTTCCCAAATTATTTCATCTTCAAAAATATCTTTACTAGATATAAAATTTCCACACTTAACCGTTTGAAAACAATTTCAAATCAATTTCCACACTTCAAAAATAAATCAATATTTATTTTTAAACAACTTCGTTTTCTCTTATAAATTCCGTATCGAATTTATACTTTCAAAATATCTGCTGATATACGATTTTCAAATCGATTTTTAATATTCAATTTCAATTTATCTTTTACAAAGATAAATTCTCAAAACGTTCATTTCATTGGAAAAGCATTTCCATACTTATTTAAAAATAAGTAATTCACAAATCATTTATTTTCAACATTTGAAAATATTCGATATACTTAAATCAATATTAAGTATATATTCATTCTTTAAGGAAATCATTCTTTAAACACATTTATTTGAGTCAAAACGAATGTTGCGTAAAACATCGTTACGACGACTCAAAATCACTAGTATAGGGATTCGGATTTTAATAGATATATAAATCCCAATACTACATCAAAACATTTCCTTTCGGAAATCATTTACTATAACAACAGTGTTATAGTCCACCATTTCCTTAAATTTCTCGAAAACGTTTATTTCAACAAGAACTGTTGAAATCTATGATTTCGATATTTCACACGTTTTAAAACATCTTTAAAATGTTTAACTTCATTTTTCAATATCACTTTCCCAAAACAGTATCCATTTTATTTAATAATATATTCACTGTCCAAAATCGTGGATATACTTCACTAACCTCATTTCAATATTTTCTACCCATTTTTATTTCAATAAATATCCACTATCCAAAGTCGCGGACATATCTCCTTTATTAAACTTCTATGTTTAACCTATCAATTTCAATTGGTTTTGGATTTATAAAACAATGTTTATAAATTTCACCTTTTATATTTTATAACAACTTCGATTTGTACATCTCCTTTATTAACAAATTCGATCAATATTTCTTTTGTAGGCAAAAATCCAATTTATAAGTTAATTCCTTATAAATCTTTTATTCTACAATTTTATTCATTTTAACTTCACAATTTATACAACTATAAATTTCATATCTTCACAATTTTAAAATTCCATAAGATTCACATCCTCACTTATAAAAACTCGTTTTAAAATTCCAAAAATTTCAATTGATAAATATATAAATTTTTCTGTACATCTTTTATGATACTTTAAAAATCTCAATTTAACCTATTTTACAATTAAATCAACTTTCTTTTCAAAAATCACACTTTGGTTATATTTTACCAAAAATCTTAACTTTTATAACTTTAAAATTCTAGAAGTTTATTTTCTGAAATAAATCAATTCAAAAATTCGATAACGTCTATTTTTCAAAAATCACTTTAAAATCTTTTTAAAATAAAAGTCGTTATTTTTAAACTTCAAAACTGAATCCGATGATGTCACAACACCAATCAGTCCATCACAATAGTCAAATATCATATATCATCATATGATAACAGAATATATCACAATATCTGAAAATAAATAACTACTGGTGAGGAATCCAGTTGGATCCCTCCAACCTGTTTCCCTGCATCCAAAGATGTTAGCACAATACCAATTCCGCTCCAATACGGAATTATCGCGGTATATAGGTTTTTTATAAATCCGCTTACTAACGGCGCAATAGGGTCTCATCCGCTATACGAGGCGGGAAATCAATCAATCCAATATATACATATGCCAATATGTATATATTGCTATATATATAGATATATCCTATCATATCTAATAGCACATCCAATAACAATCATCAATCAATAATAACTGTAAAAATTCCACATTCAATTTGAGTGAGAAAATCTCACCGAGATTTTAATTCCGTTCCAGCGTTCATTTCGAATAAAATTAAACAGACGTTTAATTTCACTCAAAATTTTCATTGACCCCGATCGCTTCCAATCCAGTTGCATCGCGTAGTGTTCAGCGATACGATTCCAACGCCGCTTGTTTCGTCTCAATCCGACCTCGTATCATAGAGTTACAACATTTTAAACTTTATACAAATTTTTATATAATTAATAATTACAATTTTCTTTTAATTCTAAACCTTAGACAATTCCTGGCCGTTCGTTGCTAAGCCCAAAGATCTGGACCGTGAAACGCAACATCCTCCCTCCTTTCCAGTTTTCGTTCGAGACAACGAAACCCAAACCGCCGCCCCTCCCCATCAATTTCGCAACCCACACCGTTCATCTCCTCGTCGATCAAAGGCCGCCATTCAACTCGCCATGACGAGCTCCACTATCGGCTGGAAGGGCTCGAAGCTCGGTGGTCCCCACCCCTCTCGAGACGCGTGCGTACAGCAGGAGAACGCGGCCACTTCGATGACGATCTGCTCGATTAAAGCTCATCATCCCCGTATGGATGTAAAGGTCTCCTCGTGCTCTTCATATTTGCAGTTGACCATTTCGCGTGAATGTCGACAGATCGAGAGAAATTTGAGGGAGAAGGGCGCGCATTTCTGGCCATTGTTTTCTTTAGTGGCGGCCTGCAGCTTTGACCTAGGGTTTGAGTGCAAAGTGAAGATAGAGGGGGGTCCTTTATAGAAAATTTCACGATTTACTATTCATCGAATTTTTTTCGAACTCCGATTCGAGCGTGCCGGCTGACGTTTCTAGGGTTTAACCCGCGTTCCGAACGCAATGGAATAGGTTTCGAAAGCTAATTCGATCGTCTGCACGAGATACGGAATTAAACGATCAAATTAAATTAAACCGATTTAAATCGATTTCGAGGCGTTTTAATTTGTACCGGACAAATGGTAAATCCAAAAATTATGAAATTTGAAATCTTACAATAATATCACATTACGGATCCGATGAAACTGGTTTCGTCGAAATCCGACACTGTTTGAAAAATGACTATTTTAACTCGACGATTTAAAGTTAAAACGATATCGATGCGTTTCGAGTTGCCACGGTCAAACGACAACTCCGATGGATACGAAAATTGAAATCCGATAATAACTAACTATTACGGATCCAATGGAACTGGTCTCGTTCAATTCTGAGACTGTTCCAAAATTGACTATTTTTACAGTCGATAATTAAATATTAAAATATTCGATTTTCACAGATTAACTTTAAATTCAGTTCTGAAAGTTCTATAACCTTTCTATAACTCCAGTATGATTAAATAGAATTTCCCAAATCATTTTCAATCATATTTAAACTCGATTTTTTTTAATTATCACTTGAGTTTCACTATTTAATATATCAATTAAATTATCAAATTAAAACCCAATATTCGAAAAATAAATCATTCGACTTCTAAATTCCATTCATTAATATTAAAAATCAATTAAATATTCGAATTTTAATTATCAAAAATTCTGGGTCGTTACAAAAACCATATACGGGTTCTATGCTTGGAGGAGATTTGAGATCTATTTTGGATGTTGGAATCCATGTGTGATTCGAAGACCCGTTGGGGTGTGGGAATCCATATGTGATTCCGAGATCTATTTTCGATATTGGAATCCATGTATGATTCAGAGATCCTTTGGGGTATGGAAATCCATGTGTGATTCCAAGATCTTTGTTGAGATGTGGGAATCCATGTGTGATTCCAAGACCCGTTGGGTATGGGTTCCTTATGTGATTCCGAGATCTTTGTTGAAATATGGGAATCCATATGCGATTCCTAGACCTCTTGAGGTATGGGAATCCATGTGTGATTCTGAGATCTGTTCCGGTGGCGGTGCGTGGGCTAGAATGCCAGACGTAGCATCATCAGCGGTGATGACTAAAACTAGAGATAGGATGCATAGCCAGGGGTTTAGCTAACTCATGAGGGTGCAGTCGTCTCCTTCATAAAGTTACATGTAGTTGTTATGCATGCATGGAGCGATGCATTCGGCCTTACGTGGCCAGGTATGTATTTCCTATTGTACATCATTAGGGATGTATTGTTACTTTGGAAGGATAACTCTGATCCTTGTGTAGAAGGACCGTTCTCGAAGTACTGGGGGCACCTCTGTGGAATCCTACACACTTAGCAAAAGCGCCTTATCGGTGTTTGATTATATACCTATTATTGTTGTGATGTACACTCACGAGCAACAAGACTACTTGATTATTGATATTTTCATCCTTAGACATTATTATAAAATCTATACATGGTTTGGTTATCGTAAGGTAAAAACCCATCCTGTTTATGTACGGCGTGGTCTTATGAGATACTTTTATTTTGAAAGGTTTTATAACATTAAAATCCATTGAGGTGTGTTTCTCACACTGGTTTACCAGACTGATCCGGGTGCTATTTTCTACTAATGCTCGAGTCAGACCAAGCATATTCACAGACTTAGTTTGGATGCTTTTGAGCTTCAGGAGATGAGCTGGATGCCTCCAAGATTTATTCACGTACATTGTATTTCCGCTGCTTTAGTTGTTTTATTTAACAGCATTTGTGAGGACAGGTTGTTATAACTATCCAGGCTGATGATTTGTTTAATGTACTCTGATTTATGTATGTATATTATAGTTTTTCTTTGTATAAATATTTGTTGTATATTATATATTACTCGTCATGATGTGAGATTATGTTCTGTCTTTTTCCCTAACAATTTGTCTTTCTGGAACTTAGATACTTGGCACTCGAACACCGTAGATGTATTAGTGTCGATGTCTGAAGGTTGAAAAGGCGGGCTATTACATGTGGTATCAGAGCTTAGGTGCGAACACCTAGGCTTTGGTGGGGTAAACTCATTATAGATAGGATTAGTAATGCCCTAGAATGAGTAAACTCATTAGAGATAGAGTCAGTAGCACCATATAATGATTTGAGTGTATCTATAAGAGCACGTATTTGTTAGTGCTATAAAGCATCCAACCTATAATGAGTTGAGTGTACCCCTCTACATGCCCATCACTTCTCCTTTACATCGCCTTTCTTAGCAAATTACCTCCATACCCTTATATGAAATATCTCTTATCCCTTAGAAGCTTCTAGAACATTCCATTTACTTTATGAAGCAAAGTGTGTTAATTAGTCCCTAATGTGTTCATATGTTAATTAGCTTAGTACAAAAGAGTTTGAACAACTTATATCGATTAAAAAGCTTTTATCGATAAACCGATCTCTGATCGCATTATCGATATTTCTTTGAAGTATTTATTTTTGTAAATAAATTTCAAAAATAAATTTACCATCATTGGTTATTATTATAAAGGAGGTTAAAAAGGTTATTAAACCAATTCAATCACATTTAATCCAAAATTCAAATATTTAAATAATTCAGATATTTAAATACAAAGTGTCGGAAATTTTGGATAGTTATAGTTTGCCTAATGAATTTTCCATTTCTCCACTTGCATAGTTGGAGCAAATGATGAAAACAAATATGCACTTTAATTTGAAACTCTTCTCATTTATGCATATTATATGAAATCCTATACTTGTACATATCAAACTCAAAAAAACATATCAAATACAAATATTTTTTGATGTCATCTAACAAAACTACTTACTGTCACACCCTACAATTTGAAGTTCAATATTCTTTGGCAAAGTACTACGCGTACACACGCATATTGATTTTCTAATGTGCGAACTAAATAAGTTAACTAGTGACATAAAAATACTTTTCGACATTTTGTTATTTAAACCATAATCTTGTTTACTTTGAGGTTCCAGAGGTAATGAGATTTGAACATCCAAGACATCAAACTAAGTACTCTACTTGAATAAAGTATCACCCTTTCTTTAATAATTGTACCTTTCAAACTTTAGACTTATCAATTTATTATGTACCTCTTCAGACTTTAGAGGGAATACACATCTTTCTTTAATAATTGTAATGCTTTTAGTGTTGCCCTTTTTTTTAGTAAACATGATTTTTCCCAAATGCTCTGATTTTAGCTATAAAAATGATATGCATACGAGGTCAATAATATGAATCCCCATATATACATATATATACATATCTGTGTGTGTGCAAGTGCGTGCGTGAGTGTGTTTTACTAGAAAAATTGATATATGAAAAAGTTAATGAGTATAAATCCCAACTATAAAAAGAACTATACATCTACTTTCTCTATTATTATAGTCTGTCGCTATTTTTTATATTCTCACTATCATTAGAGCATTTAAAAAAAAGTATATATTCACTTTAATTATATTTCTTACTATTTTATTTCAAATTCATACATTCCATATTATGTTTATTTAACTCTCTATCTTAATGAAATTAATTCTCTTATTAGAAATTATCTAATATTAATGAATTTTCTTAATCTTTGATATTGGTCGTAATGGCTTTGATGTCATAGTTATTTAACGTAAACATGAAATTTTCATAATGCCAAGAAATTTTTGGTTTATAAAACGGCATACTTATGGGCTGTGTAGTTAAAGCCCAGCTAAAGCCTCGCAAAATCCCCACTATAGCGCGTAGCGCTCTTTGACCGCTACAATATTTCAATTTAGCACTATTAAATAGTATATCCGCTTTGAGCTCCACTATTTTCAGCTATTTCTACCAAATCAAGGCTTTTTAGCACCCCTTTAGCAATATTAATATATAAAGTTTAATTTGACTTGTTCTCTTTTAATTCAATTCAATAAAGTTAGGTTGAAGACCTAATTTTAAGGAATAAATGCTCAATACAAGTTAGAAATTTGTTGTGGTTATCAATCTAGTATGCATAAATCATGATATTCTTCATTTTTGCTATATCAATATTTCTTTTTCCTATAAAAATGATGTCAGCATGAGAATAAATTAACCTTAAATATTTAGTTATATATCTAATGAAGTTTTTTGCATCTCCACTATTTTCCGTTATATCCCAGCTTTATCCCCGCCATAACTTTTTGCACCGCCACCGCTATAAAATCACTAAGTGCTTTAACTACACAGCTATGAAACCATATGTTTGAACCACATTTTTTACAAAATATATTTTTAAATTTTGTTAGAAAATCTTACATATAAGTAAGTTCATAAATTCTAATCATAGACAAATGTCGCATTTTTTTCATTTTTAATTTTTTTTTTCAGTTTTTATATATTATGAGTGTCACTATACATTCCTTTGTTACATTATTTAGTAGGATTTGATTTGAAAATGAGTTTTATGTTTTTCCTTTTCAGCATATGCTTTAAAATGCATGGAAGATGAGAAAAGAGTGGAAAATGGTCAATTTGAAAATTGGTTTTAACATATAAAATTGAAAATGATTTTTTCTTGTTTGTCACGCCCCATTTTTCCGTACCGATTTAAACAGACTTTAAACCACTCTTGTCAGCTAAATAGTATGGAAAGACGGATAGTGAAAGAACGAAAGAAGGTAGAAATTGAAAGAAGATAGAAGAAAAGAGAACAAATCAGAATCTCACAGCGGAACGAATAAATTATAATATAAACAAATCTTTACATGAAACCAAAACTGTTGCTTTATATAACATATACAGACTTTATATCAGAGTTACAACTACACAACTCGGACAGTTATATCAATCCTGTCCTTACAACAATAACCACACAACCCAAAAACAGACTGAATATAAACATCTACGAGAATACGTCTCCTGATCCAGCTCCTTCTCCTGAAGCTCTCAGTCTTCCAGCTAACCTGGAAATATGCTCGGTCTGATTTTTTTTTTATATTACAGGGAAGATTTTGTAAGGAAGAATAATAATGGTGTTGGATTCTTCCCAGGATTGTACTGATGAGAGTGTTCACATACTTGTTGACTCAAGTACTTATTGTTGCTTATCCATTATCTGTTTGCTTAAGAATAGTTTCTTCCTTGTTCACTAATTTAGAATTTTACCAACTTACCCATAGTTAATCTTCATCAAAACTGTTTTCCACTTAACAGTAAATGATTTGCAAACTTGTTGTCCTGTTATTCTGTTTTTTTATTAACAGTAAATGATTTTGAAATCTTATCTACACATAACTACAAAATGTTTTAAGGTATATATGTAAGTATAGAATTGATAACTTATAGTTATATTTGTTTTAACAAAATTAGTGTTTGCATTCTATATTTTCACACAAATTTAAACATGAAATGTGTCATTTAAAATATAAATTAACACTTTATAAACACTTCTTATATCATTATTTGCCAAAGTAGTGTTTGCATTTTATTTCTTATACAGTTTAAAAAATAAAATAAGAAACTATATTGAAATAATACTTAAGGTATGCATTCTTATAAACTATAAAATAAAGATGGGAAACTGATCGTTTAAAATAACAGATTTTAACACTCTTGGTTAATTTGTCTTATATAAATGTATATGTATTTTAAACAAAATGAAATAACATTCTCAATATACATACGTTACTTTAAAACAAGGATTACAAAGTGACATTAAACTATTTCCAAGCCTTTATGTATGTATATATAACCATATACACACCCCTTTTAATTAAAAATATGGAAATTCATTTCTTTTAAATAAACTAAATTCATTTGTCATCTACGTCTATATATATATTTTTTCGTAAATCACTGAAGTGTTTATTATACCCATCTTTTATTTATAACATTTTATTAATTTAATAATTACCCATTTCCTCTTTCACTTATTCTTGCATATATACAATTTCTAAATACAATGTGTGTGTATATATATCAACATTTTAGAAATCTTAATACTTCTTTTTATTTCATATAAACAACATTGTTTATATACCCAAAATCAAAATATCACTCTTTACTTATTTTGAATTTCTATCCAAACTTTTATATACATCTAAATTTAATTTAATGCCATGAATTCCTGATCTCATTATGTATAAATCTTATCATTTACAATATATAAGGATATGTGCATTTGATTTTTCCTAAAGCTAAATTCTCTAATATATTTTATCTTTAGAATAAAATATACACATTAAATTTTAAACGAAATACATATATTACATCCAAAACAAAATACGTATATTCTACTTTTAAACCAATATATATATATATATGTAAGGAACTCCATTTAAATCAATCTATAATTTAATATAGATTTAAAAATTCAAATTATACTGGTTCTGAAAAATTGGTATATTATTATTAGTTATTGGGATTTTTGAATATTAAAATACAATATTATTGAATATTATAAATTTATATTCACAACTCGGGATGTCAAAAATCCCGGGTCATTACAGTTTTCCTCCTTTTGACAAATATCAAAAGCTATCTTCTCCCTTCTCATCCTCCATTTTGTTGAATGGTTAGGATTTTCTAACACTTTATCTTCCATGCTTTGTTTTCAAGCCAAATATAACGTTTATTTTTCTCAATTTTGTTTTGCATTCCTACATTTAGCATTCTACATATACAACGACACTATATCTTAATGGACATTATTCCTTTTATTAAAAACTACTTAATCATAATTAGTTTTAATAAGTTATGTTACCATTAGTGTCATACATTTTTGATATAACCCCTGACTTCCTAAAATGCTTCTATGTTTTTTATATACATATGTTAGTGATATGTACCCATCCATATCCAAAAAACAAAACCACTTTTCATTGTTAGAATTTTGACATATAAATAAGGTCTTGACTTTGCCCATATACGAATTGTATATCTACTTTTTACTTTATTCTTATGCTTTGATACTTTTCGGTGTTTGTATAATATTTCAATACACATGCACGAGCGCACGTGCGCGCGCATGTGCACGTGCGCTCGCACGCGCACACACACACACACATATATATAAGGATTTGCTGAATTAATTCTTTATACTAACTTTTGTCCAAATTATTTTTCTTGAAAACCTTTTATCTTTTGATTGTAATTAAATTAATTTCTTAAAGAATAATTTTATAGCTTCAACTTGTTTTTCTTTGTATTTTAAGATTATAGAAATGTGTTTCATATGCATAATAAGTACAACTATATACAAGAAATATTTTCAGTTTTATATTCTTTTAACTTTTACGCTTTGAATATAGTATTTATAGATCATTTTTAACTAAATTACTTACAAAATTTCAAATTATGGTTTGTATTCGAAAATTAAGAGAATTATTAAAGAGAGAAGTAAATTAGATAATAGAATTGGAAAATTAATGTTTTTTAGTTAGATAATTTTGTTAAGGGAAGAATCAAATCATTAATACTTTCGTATAAAAAGAATACCATATTGATTCTCTGTCTCTCTTATTACACATACTTTTATATCTCATTAAAACTATTTTTCAGTCTTTTAATCTCTAAAATATTCAAAATAAAAATAAATATAAAGATTATGGAGGATGATCCATTTAGATTTTCATTATCTTAATATCCAACCAATATTTTTATTTTAATTAATGACATCAATAATTAATAAATACTATGATAATTTATAATTAATAAATATTGTGATAATTAATGTATGAGTGCAATTTTAATGTTGATTCATTGATTATTGAAGTGAATATTAATTTGTGTTTATGTTACATTAAACAACCTATAATGTTTATTAAAGTGAATATTATTCAGGACTAAAGTACTCAATTGTGATATATATGTATTACGACATAAAAATTAAATGATAAATGATAGAAGATAAAGAAAATAGAAAAAACAAGAAAATATTCTAAAGAACATTTTAAAGGCTTTTTTAAAATTTAGGACAACCCAGTAATATTTTTGCTTCAAGGACAAAAACGTTCAAATTTCTGTTTCAGCCCTAACGGTCGCGCGCTTGTTCAATTCTTTCTTCTTCATCTACGTTTCTCATTTAAAATTTCATTCACTTCTTTATCATTTCTCTATTCTCCTAAGTGAATTTCTTCTTTTTCTTGATTGCATGTCTCGTTTCTTTCATCGGCCCTGTAATTTTCAAATTTAGATATGGTTCTTCGATTCGGTTTTGATACTTTCTTCTATTTGCATTTGATTCTTTAATTTAGGTCATTTCTAATTTCTTTTTCTTTTTCTGTTTTTATATGAAATTCCGCTTTATTATGTGTTTAGTTTTTTGATATTTAGTGGCAAATTTGGGAAGCAGCAGCAGGTATCTTCTGGTTTTTTTTCTTTTATTATGCACGATCATTTCCCTTATGTGTTTTAATTTGTTTGGTATTTTTTTTTGTTTTGTGACATATATTCCTTAGCCAATTCGGAAATATGATGCAAACACATAACATGCTATGAAATTCATTAAGTATGCATTTTTGTATTAGTGTCAAGATTAGTTATAGTATCAATTTTAGTGTCAGTATGTATCTTTTTTAATATTTTTTATCTATTTATTTCTATTTTTGTTATATAAAAAATGATATTGTTCTAGAATAAAAATGACAATTTGAAGAAAACATTTTTTGAATTGATGTTTTTTTTGGTAGGGGTGACAATAGCCTTCTTGTTGTGTTTGTATTTGATGATAATACTTTCATCACTCGGTTATCCGTTGATTGTTCTTTCTATGATTTGAAGAATGAAATTTGCTGTTATTGGTCTCAACTTACTCCTTTGACCATTGAGATTTCATACGTGCTTGAGAATAATGTTATTGTGGCTGATACCGATCCCAATCTTCAAGGTATAATTTGTTTTCAATTATATAAGAAGAGCGGATTCTTTCCATTTACTGTTAAGGTTAAGAGTTCTTTATTGGAAAATGATGGTGGTAGTTCTATTTTGATTTCATCTAATCTTCCTAGTTATTCATTTTCTAGTTGATCTTTGTGTTCCAATGTTGTTGTTAGAAGTAAAAGTTATTTGAAGAGTATGTTAAAGAGAGGTTCAAGGTTATCAATTTCTGATTTTGTTTGTTTTTGTTTTGGAGGAGCTGATGATTTTAAGGAAGTTTTGATGGCATACCAAATTCAAAAAGGATATGAATTAGAGTTTTTGAATAATTGTTCTGTTGGAATTATTGCTGTTTGTTTTTTGTCTAAAGATGGTTGTCTTTTTAAAGTGCATGGTTCTTGTGATTCTGGACAGCTTAATAGGTCTTTCATTAGACGTGTTGTCGGTGATCATTCTTGTAGGGATGCTCTTTGGAATTATCGACATTTTTCTAATGTGTGTTAAATCGTTGATCATTGATGAAATTTGTGATTGTTCTAGTAAAAAGCCTAAAGATATAGTGGTTGATTTTAGAAGAAAATACAATTTTAATTTGTCTTACTCTTTTTCTTATTCTAGGAAACAACTTGCTTTGATGGAATTGCATGGTAATGATGCTATGTCCTACAATAATTTGAGTAGGTATTTAGAAGCATTAAAGAAGTATAATCCAAGTAGTTATGTCAATATGGATGTTAATCCTTGTAGTAATTAATTTGAGAGGGTGTTTATTGGTTTTGGTGCTTGTTTACTTAGTTGCAAGCATTATCGAGCAATGATACTTTTTGATGCTGCTCATTTAAGGGAACGTCTAAGTATTTTGGTAGGTGCTACTACAAAAAATGGTAATCAGGGTATGTTTTTATTTTATTTTAGTGTAGTCGTATTTTTTTGTTTTTTTTTTTGTTATTAATGTACAAAATATTTAGTTTAGAATTTTGTTACATTTTAGTATCAAAATCTTGTATACGGGATCAAAATTTGAGAATAGTTATATTGCATGGTATCAGAATTTAATTACTTTGTTTTATGAAAATTTAGTTAATAGTTGATATCAAGGTTTGAAAAAATTTACATTGTATAGTATCATAGTTTCGGTACTACTGTGTATTAAATTTTAATTTATTGTTGGTATCAGATATAAAAAAAATTGTGTTGTGAAGTATTAGATTTTATTTAATATTTGATATCAGAATTCAGATAACAGTTAGTATCATAATTTAAAAAAGTTATACTGTATAGTATCAGAATTTAGTTCGTTGTGGTATCAGAGTTTTGTTACCGCTGTGCGGAATATTTTAATTTATGGTTGGTATCAGATTTTTAAAAAATTATGTTATGTAGTATTAGATTTTAGTTAATATTTGATATCAGAATTTAATAAGTTGTACTGTATAGTATCAAAATTTAGTTCATATGTGGAACCAAAGTTTAATATTTTGCTGGTACCAAAATACGTTAACATTTGATTAAAGGTTGTTTTAATATATTTTTTATTTACAGGTGTTTTACCTTTAGCTATAAGTATAGTTTCTATAGAAAATGTGGATAATTGGAAATAGTTTTTGAATCATTCAAAACAAATGCTTCCAGAAGATCATGATTTAGTTTTATGTCGGATCGCCATCATGGTTTGATTTTAGGTGTTTGTGATGTTTTTCCTTCAGCCTTTCATAGTTATTGCTATCTTCATATGGAACAAAATCTTCTTTTAGGAGTAAAGTCAAAAAAAGCTAATTTGTCTATCGTTGATTTGTTCAAAATGTGTTTTAGAGCTTCTAATATATATGAATTTGAGAAGCAAATTCTAAATTTTGTGAAATTAGCCTTTGTATTGCTGCTATGAATTTTTTGAAGGATATGCCTTATGATAAGTCAGTTAATTTGTTTTTTCTAGGAAACATTATGGTGAATGTAGTTCAAATGTTGCTGAAAGTTTTCATAGTTGGATTTTGAATGAACAAGCGTTTCATATTACTGCATGTTTAGATGGAATTCGTGTTAAAGTTATGGAACAAATGGCTAGAGGGAGAGAGGAGTGTCATTTTTGAAATACCACTCTTTGTCCTTCTATTGAGTTTCATTTAGGTGAATTGATTGAAGAAGGATTTGGATGGGATGTATCCAAGTCTTCAGAGTTTGTTTTTGACATGAAATCGCCAAACTCTCATTGTGTTGATCTTAAAGAACGGATTTGTAGTTGCAACTACTGGAAAGTTACAGAATTTCCTTATGCTCATGCTATTAAGTGCATGAACAAGTCAAAATTACCCGTTTATGATTTTGTTGAGTATTATTTCACCATTGATGCTTATCGTTGTTCTTATGCTAATGTTATAAATCTTATTTCTAATTTTGATAAGCCTATTGTTGATGCTAGTGTTGAAGATGTTATTAAGCCATCCAAGGAGATTCATGGTGCCGGCAGACCTACTATCAAACGCAAAGGAGGATTTGCATATTTTTAAAATAAGCAAAATAGATGCGGTGTATGCAAGCAATTTGGTCACAATAAGCGTAATTTCAAGCTTCTAAGAAGATATGATTTGTTTTTCATGTTGTTATGAATTTGTTGAGATTTATAATTAGTTATATGACTTTTTACTGGCAATTTTTTCTAATTGAATCCGGTTATAAAAGTGTATTCATTTTAGTATATTTTTAGTTTGACATTGATTTGCTCTTTGTAATTGAACCTAGTTATATAGTATAATTTGTAGTTTTAGTTTTAGTATCAGTTTAGTAGTATAACCAGTATCAGTTTTAATATTTATTTATTTGTAGGTTATTTTTAACCATTACTTTCAATATTTGTATGTTGATTTTTTCTTATTAAGTCAGGTATTAGAATTTTGTAGTGTATCCAGTTAGCTTTTGCATCCGTATATACCATATTAGGTTGTAGTGTCATTTAATCATTTTGTATTATCATTTTGTAGTATTTTTTAGATGTTTATAGTATCATTGTTTGTTTTCTTAAATAAATTGAATTATGTATATTTGTATTTGTAATGTTATTTAATAGTAGCATTTTATAAATTATAGCAGCAGCTTTTGAATTATAGTAGTTTTTGTATACTTGTAGTATTAGTTTACATTGTAGCTTCTTTTTGGAAGTGTGTAATAATCATACTATATAATTTCATAAAATGTTTCTTTAAATAAATATAGTTATGTATATTTCTATTCATAATGTTATTTTATATTAGAATAGTAGCATATTTTGAATTATTGTGATGACCCGGAATTTTGGCAATAGCAATTTGATAATCTTCTTTTATATTATTTAATTTGGCAAATTTATCTTTTTCAAAATAAATAGAAATGTTTCCTAATTATAATGTATATGTATATATATTGTGAATAGGAAGCTATGTTTTAAATTCAATATAATACTTTTCAAAAGTTATTTAAGGATAAATTCTATATTTTCAAAACATAAGATAAATATTTATTTAAAAATATGATAGCTTAAATAAGATTTAATAAAGGGTTTAAAATACTTTCTTTTAAATTATCCAAGAAATAAATATGGTTTGTATGTATATATAGATCTAATAAAAAAGGTTAATATTCTTTCTTTTTAAATTACACATGAAATAAATTTAGTTTATATATATAAACATAATACATAAAACATATAAAAACATAAGAAATAATTAAATAAAGGGTTTTGACATTTGTAAAATAATAGAAACATGCATTAACATTTGTAACTTATTTGTGTCATGCAATAACAAGTGGCAAGTATGTTTCTCTTAAAATTGAATTAAAATATATGTAAATATATACATAAAACTGAATTGAAGAACCAGGCTTATTCATTCTCTTTTCTCATCTTTCTTTTTCCTTCATCTTCTTCAAAAATAAAAAGAAAACTAAATCTAACTGAGCAACAACATCAGTTTTTCAAGCCTTTAAATCTGAAGATCAAGTAACTCAACTTAAACAAGCAAATCAACATCAAGCATTTCAGTTTTCAAACTTCAGATTTAACTCAAACATCAAGTACAGAGCAAAGTTCCAGATCAAAATCTAGCTCTGTTTCTCTGTAATCTGTGAGTAAACAAAAACTTTTCAAAGCTAAAAATCTTTTTTTACTTTATGCATGTGATAGATCTGTGTAGTGATGATGTATATATGGTTGGCATGGATGTTTTTAATTTGAATATAGTTTGAACTTCTCTGTATATATTGTGTGCATGTCTGTGTGTATATATATTGGACTCTACTGTATTCACAGACTCAAGAAAGAAGAAAATAAATTCATATCTTCCTATCCAAATAAATTCAAGCTATGATCTCTAAAAGTAAAATGATTATAATAATGTAATATTATTTTTAAAAATAATTTTTAAGTGTTTAAATTTAGTAATTATTTCAAGAATAGGACATTACAGTAAAAATAAATCAAAGTCAGAAAATCGATGTTTATAATTTCTTGTTTTGATTTTATAACCGGATTCGAACTTGCAAATGACGAATTTTAATATAGAAATCATGATTTTTAAATATGGGGTTGTTGCGAATTCTTGAGTTGATCGGTACGGGGAGTTTCGTCGATTTCCGACGAACGGCGGTGGGTTAAAGCTTGTGCTTGATGTCGAAGGTAGCTTGAAGGTTGACAATCACAAGAAAAATGGTGGTTGGGTTTTTAGAACATCGGGGTGGCGTAACGTCGTCAATTTAGGGTTTAACAGCGGGTTTTGGTCGAGAGTGTTATCAAGGTTCGTGCGTCGACGAGGGTGGATCGAAATCGA
Organism: Allium fistulosum; assembly: GCA_030737815.1. Taxonomy (NCBI): domain Eukaryota; kingdom Viridiplantae; phylum Streptophyta; class Magnoliopsida; order Asparagales; family Amaryllidaceae; genus Allium; species Allium fistulosum. The sequence continues at coordinate 929,167,042 of CM060905.1, forward strand.
TCGCATGTGGGGGGAATTGATGCGTGGGGTGGTGACGCTGCTTTGGACGAGGCGGTGTGGATTCTGGTGGTCGGGATCATCGTCGGTGAAGTGATTTGTCGATCAGGTTTGAGTTTCAGGTTGTGTCGAACGACTCGTTTTTGATTTGCTGGCGAATTCGTCGAACTAGGAGGTCGAGTGGGTAGGTGAGGTCGACGTCGAATTGTCGAGGATCGGAGAGATGGTCGGAGGAACGTGGAGTCGACGTGCACATGCACGTGCACGTGTGCACGTCTGTGGTTGGGTCGTCTTGGCATCGGGGAAGAAGATGAGTAGCTCGGGTAGGTTCAGGGATAGCTCGGGGATTTTGTGTTTTGGCTCGGGTTGTTTGTTGTTAACCCATGTTTTATATAAAATGATGACCAAGTTTGTAAATGAAGGAAGTAAACATGATTCCAAAGTTTAAGAGTAAAATTGTTAACTAAGTTTAAAAAAAACAATAGAAAATGGAAGTTTCGAAGCAAAGTTTTCAAAGTTAGTGGAAACAAGTTTTAAAAGTTATTAAAATGATTAAGTTTTTAAGAAATTCATTTAAACAAAGTTTTGAAGTATATTAAAATGTATAAGTTTTCAAAGTAATGATAACCAAGTTTTCAAAGTAAATTTATTAAACAAGTTTTTAAATTAATTAAAGTGATTAATTAAAGGCTAATTACTTAATGTAATTAAAGAATAATTAATTAGTGTAATTAATTAAGATAATTACTTAATGTAATTAATTTATAGTATAATTAATTAATGAAAGTAATTAAAGGATAATTACTTAATGGAAGTAATTAAAAGAATAATTACTCAATGTAATTAATTAAAGGATTAATTAATTAATATAATTAATTAAAGGGTTAGTTAATTAATGTAAGTAATTTATGAAAAATTAATTAATGTAATTAATTAAGGATCATTAATTAATGTAATTAATTATATTATAATTAATTAATGTGAGTAATTAAAGGATGATTAATTAATTTCATTAATTAATTAATAATATATGGCTGTAATTGGATAGTATAATTAAGCAGGATTTATAAGTAATTAAAGGTAATTAATTTAATTTATTTGGAGATTAAATTAAATCAATTGGGAATTTTTCAAACAAATTAATCTTGCTTATTGATGATAAAGTTGTATTGAATGACTTGAATTGTTTGATATCTCTGATATGTGCTGTTCTGTGATATGAAGTGTTGGGTTGAATTGTGATAATATAAGTTATCTATTTGTGATAGAATTGCTATGTGAATATGATATTCTGAATATACATTGAATTGTTTAAACCTAAACAACTTGGACTTTAAGACGGCGTTTGGATTTCGATGAGACCGGGATCGGATTTCCAAATGGATATCCGAAAACCACATCGATCCAAATTAAACGATATGTCGTGACATCTCAAGTGAAGATCGAGAATGAAGATTCAGAGTGCAAGGGCTATTTGTCATTAACTCTGAGGGTGATTCCAAAACGAGTGGAATGGAGATAGTACCTTCGGTTTCATTCGAACCCAAAACGGACTTGTATGGATGAATGCTATCAGACCATCGTCATTGGAGGACGATGAGCATTCCAAGATATGTGTGCTATAAAGGTAATCGTAGCCTCAAGCCTCATCAACCGGGAATGGCTAAAACAGGGGAGGTGCATGCAAGGCTAAGTGGGTAGCACCCAAGTAGGATAAGATTTTCCCCTGTCTAGAGGTCCCTTTTTATTCGGCTTAGTGGGCGGTTGGTCGCGCCAACTGCAGGGTTGTCTTATTCGGACTATCCAGTAAGGGGTAGCTCTGGTCTTGTGTTGTAGGGGATCAGGGTGGATCCTCGGTACGTTGATCTAGACCACGTACTGTGACGGGCGGTACCCCAGTAGCCCTGCCATTGTATGGAATCCAATCTCCAATAAGTGCCCGTACGGTTTTGATTGTGCCCAACTATGTTGGAACGTGAGATGTAAGCATTCCAGCTATATCCTATTTTACTTGAAAACCCTAGACACTATTGTAATATAACTGGATTTCCTATCAAATGTTTTGGTTATCGTAAGGTAAAAACTTGTCTGTATTTATGTGCGGTAAGTCTTACGAGATACCTTTGATTTCAAATGATTTTCAAAGTTAAACAACTTAACTCGTTTACTCACACCAGACCCATGTCTGACCCAGAGTTTATTTTCTGTTTTTCTTAAACTCTTGGGTACTCAAATTTTTATGAGTAGCCAAGTGTTTCAGGTAGCTTTGACGTATTTTGGAGGAAGGCTTGGAGCAGGAGGCTTCTGCGTATCTAGCTATATATATTCCGCTGTGTAGTTGAGATTGTATTGATAGTAGTCTGGGACAGGTTGTTACAACTATCCAGTTTGTTTGGGAATGATTGTACTCTGATATATTGTATGTAAATTGACATTCATAGCTTCTTGTATAAATGCTGTTATTTGATATTATATTTGTTCCGCTGCGATTGTAAGATTCTGTGCTTCTGTTTTTTCCTGTTTCTTCTTCTACCTCCTTTTCTTCTTAACCCTAACAGTCTGGGATTTCCGGCACTCGATTACTCGGCACTCTATACAGTGAACATATTAGTGTCGAATTTTCGGGGTCGAAAATTCCGGGTCGTTACAATTATAGTAGTTTTTTTAAAATTGTAGTAGCGATTTATAAACTATTATAGCTACTTTTTAAAAGTGTGTGGTAATGATACAGTGTAGTATCGTTTTTTGTTTCTTTAAATAAATATGTTTGTGTATATTTCTGCTCATAATGGTATTTTATAATAGCATTTTATGAATTGTAGCATCTGATCAGTTTGTGCTTCAATATGTACCTGATTAGGTTGTGTTCTAGTTAGCTTTTGCATCCATATGTACCCGATTAGATTGTGCATTCAGTTAGCTTTTGCATCCATATGTACCCGATTAGGTTGTGCATCTGATTATCATTTGCATCCATATGTACCTGATTAGGTTGTGCATCCAGTTAGCTTTTGCATTTAATGGTTAGCTCGGTTAACCAATCAATCTCGGTTACAGATTGGCTTCCATACATACTTGTTAGGTAGTGCACTCGATTAGCTTTTGCGTCCATATATACCCGATTAGGTAGAGCATCCAGTTAGCTTTTGCATTCAATGGTAAGCTCGGTTAACCAATCTATCTTGATTACATATTTTCTTCCATACGTACTCAATTAAGTAGTACATCGGGTTAGTTTTTGCATCCATATATACTCAATTAGGTTATGCATTTGACCAGCTTTTGCATCCATATGTACCCTATTAGGTTATGCATACGGTTAGCTTTACATTTAATGGTTAGCTCGGTTCACCAATCTATATCGGTTACATATTTGCTTCCATACATACCTGATTAGGTCGTGCATCCGGTTAGCTTTTGCATCCATATGTACTCGATTAGGTAGTGCATCCAGTTAGTTATTGCATATGTATGTACCCAGTTAGATTGTGTATTCGGTTAGCTTTTGCACCTGTATGACCCGATTAAGTTGTGCATCTAGTTAACTTTTACATTCGTATGTACTTGATTAGATTGTGCATCCGATTAGGTTGTGCATCCGATTAGCTTTTTCATCCATTTGTGTTGATTAGGTTGTGGATTCGGTTAGCTTTTGCATTCTATGGTTAGCTCTGTTAACCAATCTATCTTAGTTATGGATTTGCTTCCATACATATCTGATTAGGTAGTGCATCCAGTTAGCTTTTGCATCCATATGTACCCGATTAAGCAATTCATCCGATTAGCTTTTGCATTCGTATGTACCTGATTAGGTTGTGCAACTGTTTAGCTTTTGCATTCGTATCTACCCGATTAGGTTGTGTATCCGGTTATCTTTTGCATCCATGTGTACATGATTAGGTTGCACATTCGGTTAGTTTTTTCATCCATATATACTTGATTAGGTTGTGCATACGATTAGCTTTTGGATTTGATGGTAGCTCGGTTAACCAACCTATCTTGATTACAGATTGGTTTCCATACGTACTCGATTAATTGATGTATAGTATCATTTTTTTACATATTGCTAGTTTTACATTAATTGATGATCGGTGAGGAAGATGAGATGATCGACGATGTTGTTGTGAGCTAGAAGATATAGGTGGCATAGCAAGCGATGAGTTATTATGTGGTAATGTTGCTTAGTTTATTCAAAATTAGTTCTTTAGTATTAGTTTTTGCATACTATTAGTATCAGTTTCAGGTATAGCAAAATGTGCTATCAATTTTTACATGCTATTATTATCAGTTTCAGGTATAACAAAAATATGGTATAGGTTTTTGCATACTATTAGTATCAGTTTCAGGTATAACAAAATATAGTATCAATTTTTGCATGTTGTTAATATCAGTTTCAAGTATAACAAAATATGATATTATATTTTACATACTATTAGTATCAGTTTTAGGTGTAAATAGAAATAAAATATAGTCATAACATAGCATCCCATGATATTTATACGTAAAGTTAAACAAAGCTAATATTTACAGCATTAGAAATAAGATCATAGCTGTTTTTACAACAAATTGACAAAATCTCAACAAGCAATGTTTATATCCAAAGTAAAACAAAGATAACTTTAATTAGTTATAACACAACATCAAAAATGTATTTTAGTTGTAACTGAACATCAAAGAAGTTTTTAAAACAAACCTACTTCTGTATATTTTCATTATCTTCTAGTATTGACATGAAATAGGATAAATTCCAACAGTGGTCGTTGTCTGTCAATATCTCTAATAAAATTCTTGCTTTGGTTTACAACATAATTTCAGATTTTATCTTGATTGGTATTTGGCTTTCGTTCAGTGATATGATAAATATCATGACGTATATTCCATAATCAACCCCGTTTAAAGCAAAATACATTGTTAGTATCAGTTTGCATCAATTATAGTATCAGGTATATAACAAATATATAACATTGTATTTAAGAAATAATGGTGCAAACAAATAATATGTTTAGAAATGAAATAATTATCAGCTGTAGTATCTTAGTGTTAGCATTAGTTATAGTATCGGTTTTAGTGCCTGTAGGTGTCATTTTTAACATCTGTGATTAAAAAAATTGTTTCTATTTTAGTTATATATAATTGTAGTATCAGTTTTTGCGCCTGTAGGTATCATTTTTATGGATGAGGTATCAGTTTTGATCTAAAGCAAACTTTTAATGAATTGGAAGAAATTTTGTTTGTACAATAAACAATTTTTTTGCTATCATGGCCAAATTATCAAAATAGCTTGTGTGCCCATCTAATTCAACTCAGTGTACTAGGCATACAAGAAATATACAGTATTGTATATAAAAGATCAAAATGCAAACACATAACATGTTCTAATATTAAGCAACTACCGTTTCAGTATTACTATTAATTTAAGTTCTAGTATCATTTTGTTGTCAGTAGGTATCATTTTTAACAAATAAATTAGCCTACGTGTCTTCTCCTTGCTGTGCACATTTAATCTAATGAATTTTATTTTGCTTCACTTCCATATCTTATATATTATTGGTTTTCCATAAGTCTTGCAATATTTTCTCAACTTCTTTTCTTTGTTAAAGATAAAACAGTATAAAATTAGTTAATATTCACTATGTTTCAATTATATTAGTTAATTTTTCTTAAAAAATATTATAACAGTTTTTGCGTTTCTTTTAGACTTGGATTTGTTTTTTCATTTGATCCTCTCGCCCGTAAAGAATCTATGTGAGACCATTATATTATAGGATATGTCAATGTTACCAATGTCCGATGGTCCTCACAATGTAGAGGGAAATAAATAGCATTTGCATATGTATCCCTTTCAATTTCTTTAAGTAAAGGCATGCCTATATGTCTTTTAATACTTTGTACATTAGGGACTAGTCCTTTCTGTTGAATAAGTAAATTAGTTATAATTCAGTATATATAGCAATTATTATGTACTTGCATATTAAAGTTCTAGTTACCGTCATTGCTATGGTCATTGCATAGTTGTGCTTTATCGGTCCACATTTTGAGATTTACCAATCTACTAATGATGTTAACAAAAGGATATTGTAAGTTTTTGTAATTGGTGAAGCAGTATTAAATAATAAATAGTATCATTATTTTAAACAGTAGCAGTATATATTGAAAAGTATTATTATCAGTTTTTGTAATTATTTTTATAGTGATCGGTATTATTACACTACAAGAAACTGGAATTTTTATAGCACTCATTCATAGCATTTCTGCCTTTAGTGTTATTAAATCATAAGAAATAAAATACTTATACTTACTAAACGTTGTACACTCCCCGTATGGGCCCAAATTAGTACTAAATTTCAGTTAAACGTTGTACATATCACTTAGACTCATACAGAACGCGGGTTCTTTTCATTTCCTTTTTTCGTTTCTCTCCTAAAATTTCAATTCCCACCTATCTTCCTCATCTTACTCTCCCAACTCGCAAATTCCACTTTCGATATTTTAGATCGTAATAGATCACAACTCACAACTCATAGTAGACAGCCCTAAATTTTAATCATCGCAACATTAAGTTCATGCCCTAGCTTCCTCATCTTCGATTAATCGCAACTGTCCAGATCTCAGTGGGCCAAACCCTAGTTTCGTTCTCCATAATTTTATGTATTTTCTTTAAATCTATTGCTTTTTCTATTGGGTATATTTTTTAAACCTATTGATTCTTCTGTTCAGTATTTTCTTAATGGTTCAAAAGTTTGAAATTAACTAGTTGTATAGAATTCAAATCATATGATTTTCATAAGAATATTATAAAATATATAATGGGTGTAAGGACAATGAAACTTATAGTTTGCAGCTTCTTACTATGAAAATGAGCTACCAGAGATGCATACTAGTAGAAAATGATACAGGTTAGAGATACATAGCGAGAGAAGTTTGAGATGGATTTAAGGAAATTGGTTTCTTCATTGCTATATAACTATTTAAACTAACACATACTAGCATTGTTAGTTTGATCGTTTATTACAGCAACTATCATTAGTTGTCTGAGAAAAAAGACTTTTAGTCTATTATTGTAAGAAGGATCATGGTTTGCTATATTTTGCAAAGTTTTTATTAAGATTAGTCAAGCTATGATAATTTGGTTTCATAATTAGATACTAGGTATGGAACATGAGATTACATATAAATTTATTATTGGAAAGTGATAGGCATGGCAGGCTGAGAAATATTCTGCAATTACATGATTACGTAATGAGGGTGCACAACTTTCCTATGCTTTCATGCTTGGTTTAGTTTAGTTGCTCGAACAAATTATGTTTTATGATAAAATCAAGGTTGACACCTTCAATATAAATGCAAATATTAAATTGAATAGAAAATATTTGTTGAGGAGAAACCAACCTGAATAGAGAGTCATGTTTCCCTCATTTTTTGTTTGAAGTTTTCTATATTAAACGATTAAGATGAAAAAATGCAACTATGAATACTAATTTTAATGAATGTATTTTAAAAATCTATATGCGTTTATATTAGATAAGTAATTTTATACACCTAAAGGAATCCAAATGTATTTCTTTATATAATCTACAAGCTTCAAGGGTGCAAATGAGTTTCCTTATATGAAAACTGTATGAATATAGTGGTCACTGTTCATCCAATCATTCATCATCTAGCTCAGTTGTTTCACTTGCTTAAGACCACTAAGAAATTGTGTTGAAAATTGTATTTATTAACATTTCATTATCTATTCTGCCAAGAATTCAAATTTTGTGTATATTTTGATGAGCTTTTATTTTAATAGTTTTACTAGATTTTTCAAATGATAATAATGGTAATTATTATATTGAAAATGGCTGTTAATTATTTAATGAATTTGTTAAAATAATGCTAAAATTTGTTTTCAACATGGTTAATTCTATTCATACACCCAAATTTGCTTTACATACACTAGGCTTATTTTTAAAAGGAACTATAGACAAAAACACCCCTACTACAACAATAGTAAATAATATGTTCTAATTATTTTACTTTTTATTGCTTAGAACACTCAAGCCCTAATTAACCCAATAAATTATAGCAAAAAAAATTCTTATTCTCCACCAATGAATAGTAGGAGGTGGAGATTGATTTAGAGTTAGAATCAAAAAAAGATAATAATTTTGAAGTAGAAGTAGAAGAGGATTATGAATTTGGAGTAAAATCTAAAAAAGGGGAGAGGTTCTTGAATTCGTGATCAACACAACTTTAGTACATGGTACATAAAAGAACCACGTAGATTTCCGTTAGTGTTCGTACATGAATTCTGAAAGAGAGAAATTAAGTTGTAAAAGACTAAAATTTGCTGAAGGGTGTAATTGGAAATTGCAAGGTGTATGTAGAGTAAAAAAATATGTACAATGTTTTTTGCTAAATTAGAATGTGTGTAAAGCAAAATACGGTGAATGAATAGAATCAGCCTTTCAACATAATTTTCCTTCTTTATTCATAATACATATCTATTTTATTATGTAAGCAATAGAATATGGACAAATTAGATAACCTTCACCTCAAAAGCTCTCATCACAAATGTTGAATTATTAGAATTTCTTGGTAAATTTTACATTACACCTCTTTATACTTTCCATTTTCACATATATTGACCCTATAACTCATGTATCCATTCATACATGTCGTTATGTTGTCTTTCACTCTCCTCGTTCAAGAACTACTTATAATTTTTAGTTTTTTTAACCCATCATTCCTATTCGGCCAACTCCCCATTTTCTCCTTATCTCAAGTTGTTAATGGATTCTAGGATCCAAAAAATTCCTTCTCTATAACAGTTCTTAATAAATTCACGAATTTGAACATTTTTGATGCTTCCCTTTTCTTTTCATTTAACTTGCAAATGCTAAGCTCCCTTAGCCCTAATAGCAAATTGAAAATTACTCCTACAATACAACTTTTCTAAATTTGTCGGAGTTTGTTCCCTGTCTCTCAAGCATCCCCTCCCATCGTTTCCATTGCCTATATCGAAGTGTGTATATTGTTATCTAATATATTATAGCTGAGATATTAGTTTTCTTTCCGTTACCTTATAATTAGTTGTTAAACCCAAGATCTTCAACTTTGAAGCAATGTCAAATCAAAGCACTGCTAGGAATAGTTTGCTTATCATTAGCGGTAAAATTTTGAGCCTTACAAATTTTGTGTTTACGATTTAAAATGTTGTATGATTAGGTATTTTTCTTCTGTTCTATTTTTTATTGTAATTATTAAGTTGCTTATAGAAATGAATCTAGATGTATGCATATATGTTTGATCACTGGATAAGACTAATACTATTTATATATATGTTTGAAATCAATGTCATTAGTTTTTATTTTGTATAATCTAATGCTTTTTGTAATGGTAGTTGGATTACAATAGTAAAATTGGGTATCTAATAATGGAAGAGAGGAAGTGCCAGCTATAGGATCAAATCTAGCAAGAATCAATACCTTTTGGTTAGGAAGAAACTTCAGGTAATTTTATTTATTGTTTTTTATGCATGTTTTTCTTTGTCCTTCGTTTCTATGTTTTGAATCCACTTAAGTTTAGCTCCGTATTGGGGATGGATTGGACCTTTTTGGCTTGTAGCATTATTAAGAAATTAGAATTACTTGACTTAAAATTACTTATACAATAAGAACATCATAATTAGAATGTTTACTGGTACAATTTAGGTTCCTTATTTCCATGTAATTATGAATTTTATCCTTAGATAGGCATGGTTTAATGTTTGAATTGAAAATTTTATACAAAGAGCCTTTTTAAAGAGAAGTTAATCTTTTTAAAAAAAAGGTACTTACATAGTATAACATATTGGTAATATAAGTCTTAGGTAGTATGCAACATACTGCATATCAATATATGTTTGAATCACGCCACGCAAGTTTCGAATCTGTGACCTCTTGCACCAAAGTCGAAGTGCCTAACCACTGGGACAATGGTGCTTGTCAAGAGAAGTTAATCGTTATCCAAAATAGTAGACTATTATATCACAATAACTTTAAAACCTAATTCTCATTAATATATATATATATATATATATATATATTCATTAGATCCATACTTTCTTTAATAATTGATGTTGGGAGTAGAGAGTGAAGTTTACATATATTGTTATGAGAGATTAACAGATTAATACTGATTAGTTGATCTGATATAAAATCATAAGCTTCTTTTATAACTTTAGAAATTTACATCCGACCTTTAGCTTTTGAGCTCAATATTAACATCTCATGTAAAATGGCACCTTATAGAGAAAAATTGATAATAAGGATAACTTAGATAATAATATTTGTGTCCACGTATACATAAGAGGTGTTGTTGAGGAGACTTCTCACTATTATAATATGGAGTCAATCCGGTAGAGATTGTAACTTGTTTTTAAATTTACATCTTTTTTTATTTATGAAAGAGTGATCCTTGACTTGAAGTGAGCACTCATATGTATAACAATAAAAATAAAAAATCTATCAACATGCCTAATAGCTGGCAAAACAGTTATTAAAGACTCTAGGCAATAAGGTCATCCCATTGATGATCAACTAGTATTACATGCCATATGTACAGATTTTAAATAATATATCATACTGAAAGTTATATCTAAAACAACAATAAACAAACGACATATAGGAGTGATTTCTAGTGAAAGCACACATCATGGTTGCTGAAACAAATGATTGGTCAGTAGTAAATTGATAGATTCAGGATCTGAGGCAATAGGGCCGATCAGGTGAATTGGACTGTTAAGGCTGGATAGACTGCACAAGCTATGTTCTACTGTATCTGTACTAGTGATTTGAAGTGTTTAAAGCACCTAAAACCATAGTCTGATATGTAGCATGCTGAAGTATGACTGGTTATAACACATTGAAATACTTTTGAAGCATGAGTATTGGACTTTTCAGACTTCGGTCTGAATTTGAAAGTTGACTGGAGAATCAGAGAGCCAAAGCAAGATAGGAATCTGGATAGTAGAACCAAATTATTATGAGATGCATCCAAATCTGACTAACTAATTGAGGAAAATAATAGCCAATGACAGTGGCCGAACTAAAGTGACTGAACTAGGTGGTCAGGCTAAAGCTAAAACCGAAGCTCAACGTTGTTATAGGTGTGATGACACTGAAATTTGCGTGTTGAAATATGGATCTACAAGGTGATAGGAAGAAGGTATTACTACAAGGGGATAGGAAAGAGGGAACAAAACACTGATATATATTTATCTTTGTTTAGACGTAGGGAAGAAAATAAGCTAGCGAAGTTGTTGAATAAAAGATTTTGGCAAAGTAAACTACTTCAGTCGGGAATACATTTTTTATCTTGAAGATTCTTAATGGTTTGAGCACTCTTATAATTTATCTTAAAGAATTTTAATGGTAAGTACTATATGAAATATTATCGCAAGCATTATGTATGAACATGACGCAAACTGGTTACGCTTGATATTTAATATTTGTTTTATTATGAAAGGTTTTATGTAATTGTTGCTTGAATTTATTAATTTATTTTTACTACAAAAATTGGGAAAATAGTGTCATTTGAAAAGCTATTTTAATTTTTTATTTGAAATGTTATTAAATGATATGCAATGACAAATAACTGCTATAAATAACTAATATTACCTATAGAAAGTAAACAAAAACGCTATTAATGTTCAACATTTATATCGTTTTTAATGCTTTGGTTTACTTGGACTTTTTTAGCATGATGTTATATAACTGTCTCTAAAATGCTATGAAATAATTCTGTAGTGTTTCTTCTCTTTCATAGCGTTTGTTGTAATGTTAATTATATGTTCTTGATCTATTATAGCATGTTGTTACACAGCTTTTTTCAAACGCTGTAAAAAGCCCAGTTTTTTGTGGTGAACCAAAAAATATATATATATACCTGTCCATTTGTGATGTTTCCTTCAAGCACATGTCAGAGCATATCTTTTGTTATTATGCATCCTCCTTTGATAGTGTTTCTGGCATCCTATTATACTTCACTGTTTTAACAAAATAAATTTGAATCAAGCAATTAAAATTATTTTAATATGTAGTATGTACACTTACTTCTGTGTTCCTTTTTCTTGTTGTTCTTTTAATCTCTTGACCTAACAAGCTGTTTTTGGTTTTTTGTACCTTTTTTCACTTTTTTCTTCTTTCTTCGACTAGCAAGTTTGGTTGATTTAATTTCTTGATCTGGTTCAATTTTTTCAATTTCAAAGTCGTCCAAGTCATATAGTTTGAAAGACGAAGGAGTGAAATCGAGTATTGGATTATGGCAGAGTATGATTTGGCTGTTAATATGGTATCTTGTTCCATTGGATAGCGTGTTTCCTTTGTTGTGTCTGTTTTTTGTGCATTTTCTCTTTTTGTGTCTACAGCTTTATCTCAAAGGGGGATGCTTTAACTTTACAAAAGACTTCAAATGCCCCTCCTTGAATTTTTCCACTACCCTCCCTTGATTCCATACACATTTCAAGCCATGTTTCATGCCATATTTTACTCCTTAAATCATGCCTTAAAACAAAGGTCAATGTTTTCCCTTAATCACACTTACTTTATTTAATCTTTTGTTGTGAAAACAATTAATTTTAAAAGTTTGTTAAAGTGTTTGTATGTCAGTATACAAGTTCCAAAATATTTTAGGCAACATTTATTGAATAAAAGGTTGATTTTTAATAATGTTTTTCGATCACATTTTCAATATTACTTCAAAGTATATATTTTTTAAATACATTTCAAAAATAAGTTTTCTACCATAGTTATTAATTAAAGAGGGGTATTTGATTATTAAAACCATTAATTGAATACTTCAAATTAATTAAATATTCACAAATCAAAGTGATAAAATTCTAGGTTGTTACATTCTTCCCCCCTTAAAAGAATTTCAACCCTGCAATTTCATCTCATTCGAACAAAGAATGAAACAAGACAACACAAAAACTTAACCCTTTTTCTTAAGCCCATACGATGTATTGAATCATCCATACGCAATATCCGACCTGATCGCTTGCTCGGATACATAAATTTCTTATCCAAACTAGTATAGATCACTTTCTCTATTGTAGAACTCGAATCCGGTTCCTCAAATGATACTTTTTTTCCTTACATAGTCCTAAAATATGATAGAAAACACTCACATTATCCCAAAAATCCATCTCAAGTGCTTGCCGTTAAGAAAACACCCAATTCGGACTGGTGTGTATCACCTAGAAATCATGTACCCGAACTTTGGATCAAGAACTGTCATGCGAATAAAATGATCCAAGTCTAACTTACAGTTTTATCCCTTTTAGGATAACTTGATAATTATATTACTCCAATTCTTTTTACTTCCCAAAATATATTTATGAAAACATTTCATAAAAACATAACTTAATTTTCAAACTTGTATACCCCACTACATCCTGAGAGTATATACAACTATGTGATTTAATCTTTTATCTTTTCTTAAATTAAGATGTAGGCCCAAAATAAATCTGGGTCTTAATATCCAGTTGACCTTTTCAACCTCTTTACCCATCCGGTCTGATAAGTAGCCAAGAAGAATAAGATGTTGGTATCCAAACTCAATCCTAGAGCCTACTTTTTCTTAGTCCTCTAAGGTAAAGATGTTTATTAGTCGGCCCAATAACATCAAAGAGTTTATACAACTTAGATGTTAAAACAAAAGACATGGTTTTAAGAAAATAAAGTTTATCAAAACCTTCTTATTAAATTTAACCAATTTAAAAACTTATGTTAAATTATTTCTTCTCTAATCAAGAGTGATATAGACCCATATTAAAAATTTCATTTACCAACACACTTTTTTGTCAATATACCTTTTTATTTGAATCCATTCTCATTAAGGAAACCTAAGAACAAAATACCCGGTTTTTATTTCAAAACTCTTTTTGAAATGAGACTATATATTTTAATCCATAGAAAATATACATATAGATCGAGTAATACCAAAATGATTCCAAGGAACTGGGTCCTACCAAATAGTATCATACATCCTCTTACCAAGAAGGGTTATACTTAAGAGAAGTGCTTACCATCCAAACATATCTCTTGCCCATTTTTAGTCATTTCCAAGCCACTCGAACTAGTTAACATAAAAATACTTCTTCTTTTCGAATCCCATTTTGAAACAATACTATATATATTTCAATATAAATAGTTTTAATGAAATATCTATTACCACTCGCTTTGGGTTTATTCGGATTCGAACTCGTTTCGATCGTACAATGACAAAGGTAATAATTTACCAAGTACACTACAACGTTCACCTAAGCACATTCGATTGTCACTTAGAAGATTTTTCAGATTACAACAAAACTAATCGAGACTCATTCCCCGAACTATCCAAAGAAAAAATACCCTACTTAAAATACTCCTTGAAATAGTTATACATATAAATACTTTCAAGTAGTACTTTTATTACTTTTTCTAAAAATCATTTGAAATCTTTTTCCAAATTTTATAAGGTAAGTGGAAAATTTTATAGATTGTTATAATATGAAAATTATTTCGTTGGTGTTTATCTGATTATTATGCCAAACTGGATAATTGTATATGAGTTGTAGGCAACAAATTGAATATAATCTGGATATAATAAATATCGCCTACATATTCTTGTTTATGAATTGATTTAGAATTATTTACAACCTGATCTGGAAATCAGTCCCAAAAGTATGAATTTAGAATATTAATTTGAATGAAATTTATTCCAGATCTGAAATAAGTTGTATAATAATGTTATGAATTTGGATTATTACCCTAATCTTTTTGGAATGTAAATTTTTCTATGTTTGGAATTGTGGAATTTAGATCCATTTAATATTTGTAAATTAGTTTGATTTCTTTCCTTTTTATAAAAATACAACATTTAATCTAACAAGGAATAGATGCAAATAAAAAGAGAAAGAGATGTATAAATTATGAAATCATTATAGTTTACACCATCTATTTTAGTAATAAAAAGAAATGATTATTCCTTGTAATTTCAGATGATATAATCTTTTATATTTTATTAAATCTTTTGTTTTAGACTAATTTATGGAAATTATAGTGGATAATCTTTTTAGATATGATTCCAACAATTGAACATGGAAAAGAATATTTTAGTGAAGATATATAAATAGAATATATTCGATAAAAGTTGATATTTGTACGTAATTTTCTACGCTTATAATAATTAACTAAAACTTAGCTAATAATGACACTTACGCATAATATTCGCATTTAGGATAATTAATTAATGGGAAAGGAATTTAAAAGGTTGTAACTCCAGTAAATGAGAAATAAATGGTATTAAATATGGAAATTGCAATAATTTGATAGGGTAAGTAGATTAATAGGACTGATAAATAAAGAAGTTGAATTAATAACTATGGAATAGTTAAAAATATTACTAATTTGAAATTAGTAATCATACATAAATGTCTTAGAAAATGTCCGATAGGAGTTTACAGACAAATTGACATTTATGAGCATAAAAGGGGATTTATGGGTAGATAAGCATTTAAGGTAAATCTTATTACCTTAAATAAAAAAGGGAATTGGTAAGCTAAGTCCAATGTCTACCTAAGATAATATAAGTAAAGACTTAGGATGGTTAATTGGACTTAGTAGGTTAATTATGCGAGGTCGGTAGAGTCACTCGACGGAAGACTGCGTTTCACCTTGAGGCTGCCAGTAGTCGGGTGCACTTACTACTGTGTGAGATATCACTTATCTTAGGATCCGTGACGACGTATGTAACGACCTAGAATTTTAGTTATTTGAATTTGGAATATTTAATCGATTTTAAATATTGAAAAAATAATTTTATAAGTTAAATAACTTGAGTTTCAAATATAGAGATTTATTTGATAATTAAATTATTGAATTTAATATTTCGAATTGTTTAAATAATTGAATCTTGGATGTTAATTTGGATAAAAATGATTTCCAAGCTTATTTAAATTCTATTGGATAAGAATGGTAATAAGAATTTTTTAAATTAGATTTAAAAGTGATTAGTTTGGTTTTTAAAATAATTCGTTTTAATTAACGTCTAAAGTAGCCTTCCGGGGCACTATCTTGGATTTCGACGAAACCAGTGCCATTGGGTCTGTAATATTAAATTATTATATTTCAACGATTTTTGTGGCCATCGGACATATTGTTTGGTCATGCGAGATTGAAATGCGTAGAAATTTATTTTAGAAATTATATAATATAATTCGGTTTGAAAAGCTATCTTCTGCATATGATCGAACTAGGCCTCGAGACTAGTTCCATTGCGTTTGGAATAGGGATATAACATATAGAATGCCAGGTGGCATGTCTCGTTTGGATTTCTAAATTTTCAAAGGTTTTACAGTTTAATAATTTAAATTTAAATAATATATATCTACAATATTTTGCAATCCATCCCTTCATCCATACCCTACCCTATACCTAGCCATGTTTTCTACTGTTTGATCCATACTCTCCCTCAATTATAAATCGCAACCAATACCCGAAAGCATTGAAAAATTTCAAATCAAATCTGCCATTATCCTATGGCCTTGATTCGCCAGTGCTATTAGAGGCAGCAATAGGCCAAGGTCCCAATTAAAGAAATGTGCATGACATTGAGACGAAGCAAATGGATAGTTGGATCTCACTGGATCGTGATGGGATGGCCAGAATTTGGGGATGAACGGCGGGAACGTTTTTAGTCGATTACGGCATTTCGATAGGTTTGGGGCGATGGGGTCTAAAGGGGAAACGTTCATTCGGGGAAGAGCTAGCTACGACCGGGGTTTAGGGGGTGGCATCGTGTGGTGGTTGCAAAATTCCTAGTTGAATGGAAAACAAGAATGGGTTCGTGGGAGCAAACGACGACGAGTTGGAAGGGGGACCAACGGCGTGGATTGTGGATGGTCCACACTACACCAAACAGGCCATTTTGTCACACTTTTTTCGTTTCATTTTGTCACGGTTATTATTGTTGGGAATTTGTAACGGTTATTTCCGTGACAAAATTTGGGCTTTTCGTAAATAATTAGAAGACATTGGGCAGAGTTGTCATTTATGTTACAATCCTTGCTTCATACATTTGTCACGCTTCTGGCTTCTATCTTTCTTCCTTAAATCTAATTAGGTTAAAGCCGTCGCAGGAGTCGCCCGCCTATCGCCGTGTATATTTTGGTTTTTAATTAGCTTCTATCTTTCGTTGCGAGTCGCCCGCCGATCGTCAGGTAATAATTTTCGTTTTTAATTTGGTTTTGTATGTTTTAAGATTGTTTATTTAGGGTTTTGTATGTTTTAAGGGTTTTGTCTTGTTAAAGCTTTTGCATACATTTGGTTTTGTATGACGGACAGTGAGGAAAAAATACAACGATCAATATTGTATTTTAGTGGGTTTTGTCATTTGTTCCAAAGGTATTTGAATCAAAGTAGTGAAGCTAAAACATCACGGATTACAATGATAAACTCGAAGACATATTACAAAAGCATAAAAAAAATGAACAAGAGTATTTTATGATTTTGTAAGTTCAAACTGAACCAGATGTACGGTGTAAATGAAATATATAGTTGTATTACATTGTGAAGATAAGGTTACAAATTTTGTTTTCATGTTGGAAGCATCGTAATAAAGTCATATTTGTTTTGAAGTAAAGATGCCTATCTTGATGTATAGCAGAGCTGCAGGTAGGAAGGATAGGATATAGATGAGCTGAATCCTGTAGTAAAAAAACATGTGAAATTGACTTTGTAATAGAGTTTGTTTGGTTTATAAGACATCCATATGGTTGTCATTTATTTTTTTGGTACTTTATGGTGATATGTATATTTGTATATTATATTGTTATTGAACCACATATTTACACAAATTTAATATAGACAAAGTAAATGCCATTGCATATTTTTTAACTGCCGTATGGGTTCATTTGTTCTAAACTAAGTTTCTTTTGATGAAATTATGGCAAATACTGACTCATGCTCTTCATCTAAACCATTCATTATCATGAGAATTAGCTCTGTTTCAGACTTTATGACCTACAGTCTCTCAGTATGTTTTAATTTTGGTGAGATATTCCCTCATGGACATTTTTTATTTTCTAAGATTTTGCAGTGACCACTTATAGTGCATTATTTTTGCAGCTCAGTGTGAGTTAAAAATTCTCTCAACAATATTCCATATTTCAAACGATGAATTACACCCAACAATTTGAGATAAAAGATTTACATTAATAGATGATAGAAGTTGAGAGGATAATAAGCTATCTTGCCTCAGATACATTATGTATTCTGGGTTGTTTATTAATCCTCCTTCTTTGTTTGTAGTCATTTTGGGTGGAATGGCAACAGTTCCATTGATAAAGTGTTCAAGCCCATATCCCCTAATGAGATAAATTCTAAGGAGAAAACACTGCCCAGAACTCCAAGTGATGAAGCTTTTCTGATGGAGTTATGGTGGTGATGGTAGTTTCAGCTAATGATGCTGCTAATATTGTATAATTGTTTAATATATTTACATTTATTCATGTAGGAAACTGATAATCCCGAATGTAAAATTACACGAGCAAAAGCATGGAAAGTGGCGCACACAAGTAAAAAAACCAGAGAGGTGCTTCCTTACGCCGCTGAAAAATATGTAAGTCTTTGATTTATAGCTTTGATTTCCAACAAACACTAGTCGTTATGATTTAGTCTGCCATTGGAATTTGTCTTAAACATTGATGGCATCAATTGTTAGGTTGAATCCGTCGATGTTAGAATCATACTCTGTTTTAGATTTAGATGTCATTTTGTTTATCGTTATATTTAGATTTAGATGTCATTTTGTTTATGAACTTCCATGATACTTTAAACAACTCGGTTACTGGAGATTGGATGTAAATCTAAACTTTCAAACAAGCTTGAAGAACAACATAACTAAATAAAGTTTAACTAGTGTTTGTAACATGCATAGCTTACTTGTTACTCTTTGATTTCCTGTAGTAGTTTTGATTTTAAATTTGTCATCCACAAATACATGCTGCATTCAAAATCACTTCAAATCTTTCTAGCATTGTTCCGCTTATTGCTCCCCTTTACTCGTGTTTCTTGTCATCGACTCTACTTCTCCTTTTGCTTTACCTGTCTGAAGCCTGATTTGGTGCTGCTCTTGGAGCTGCTGTTAGGACTTTTAGCCTCTGATTTTCAGCTTCTTACTTACCTGACTTTAGTGCTGTAGAGTGATAAACACTGGGAACAAACGCACAACAAAAATGAGATTTTTACCTAAAATTACATGGTAACTCTGAATAATAATAATTGTAATGAGATTGGTTATTTAAAAGACTATAGTTGAAGAATATCTACAAATTCACTAAGCCGATCCTAGATACCTTTTAACATCCTAATCTGATACAAATTCACTAAGCCCTTGCTATGCATTTGCAGCATGGTTCATTTTCCGTTTAGAGCAATATTTATCGGTAGTAGTGTTACTAGAGTAGCTAATAGGTGACAAGTGGCTCTTGATCCACAACTGTTAGTTTGTATATTATTTGACATTGTTCAGAGTTCACAGGTAAAAACATATAAAAACATCAAAATATCTAGTATCTTTTAACATTTATCGTTTCTGGAAAAAGATACATGCTTTTGCTATTTCTTTTCAAAAAGTTAAATGCCTTAAGGGATGATGGAGGAGGTCTAGGTGTATGTAAGCAGTACTCTTGTCAAACATATAAGGTTAATCAGTAAGCAACACCCAAAATGATATTGGTCCAATAATATAGTGTTCTGTTAGTAAAATTATATTTCAGTTAACCAGCTGATTAGTACTTATATTTCAGTTAACCAACTGATTAGTACTAATCAGTTAACCAGCTGATTAGTAAAAGAAAGATGAGTACTCTACGGCTGCCTTTAAGGTCGCAAAAAGAATAATATACAGAATTAGGATTATTTTGTAGGAGATTTAAAGTTTGAAGCGATATAATCAAGTTATTCATTGATGTTTAGCACAAGACAATTACAAATTACATGAACACAAATGGAAAAAATAATAGAAAGAAAGCTAGATACACACAAACTAGTGCATCTAATCCTTCGTCATTATCATTAACAAATGAGTAAATCAAAAGTGAATAAATGCTGAAAACTTTTATTTTGGTTCAACCTTGGGCACGAATGGTTGTGATCCACTATATTCAAATGCACTGCTGCCATCATTATTTGACAACATAGTTGCATTGTATGGATCAGTAACTCCCTTTCTATTCACAAAGTCTGTGGTTGAAGTAGTTGTTGAGCTAAAATTTGAAATAGAGTTTGAGAACAATCCTTCATTTTGTAACATGACTTCTATTTTCCCTTCTCAATTGGTTGCTAAACTACTTTATATTATAAACTCCTAACTTCTCAATTGCTCCTGCTCGTGTATATAGTTTCCACCAGAGTCCAACAATGCTTGTAATTTATTTCTTGTGTTTTCTCATGGTCATTTTAGCATAAAAAATTTAGAATTTGTGTCTTCACAATGTAGGCACGAGATTTTTCTTTGTTGTTTATGAAATTCATGCTCTAATTTCAGTTTATCCTTCAGCTGCAAGTGTATGAATTTATGCATTGTAAAACAGTTTCAATCGATTTTTCTTTAAGATTTTTATGCATTGTAAAACAGCTGCAAGTGTATGAATTTATGCATTGTAAAACAGCTGCAAGTGTATGAATTTCAGTTTATCCCAGCTTTAAGATTTTTCTTTATGGATTGTAAAACGTAAATGAATTTATGCATATATGTCCCTCAAGTGTTTGCTTTGAGTCCATCTCGAATGCATGTTATATAACCTTCTAGTGAGTGCTAGTTGTTGACATATTTGAATGGCTTTCCTTTTGGTTGATTCTATTGGACAGATAGTAGCAATAAGATGGGTGTGTGATCACTAATCTCATCAGGTAATGCAATAGTAACTAAGTTAGGAAACTTAGTTAACATTGCATAGTTCACGATTATCTATACTTGTGGCCATTCCTCGACGTCTCAAAGTGTATTTGCACCCCTGTGAAACAGTTTCAATCAATCCACACTACATCATACAATTTTTGAAGTTTGTAATCTAGGATAAAGGAACTGACATCTGTTAATTTCAGTTTCAGTTTCAATTATATATTTAACCTCTGTTATGTAATTTTACATCCTTACAAAATTATGAATTGTGTAGGCATTGATAGAAGCAGCCGAAGAAAGACAAAAATCGGAAGCTAGTGTTAATGGAGAAGATGGAATAAGAAGTTTAGAAGATTTTGAAAAAGATCCCGTTGAAGGGGGTTTTGTGATTTTGCCCGAGTATCGTTTGCGTTATTAGTAAGTTACTAAACACTATGTAGTTATATTCTGAAACTGTGTTTTAAAGTTTGTTATATATACTATGCTTGTATGCTATAATTTGTGGTGTTGGTATGAAGTATCCTTTGTGGTGTTTGAATGAAACATAAATGTTTGGTGTTGTTCTAATTATTGATCGTATGTTTTCTTAATATTAATACTATATATTTTTTGTATACATTATTTGTAGCTGTAATAAAATATTGGTGCTATATAGTTTGTTTGATATTGTTTTAGTTATCACGGTTATAAGTGTTAGAAAATAACCTTCTGTCACGGTTATAAGTGTGAGAAATTACTATTTTCTCACGGTAATAACAGTGAGTAAATACTATTCTGTCACGGTTATAAGTGTTAGAAATTACTATTTTGTCACGGTTATAACCGTGAGTAAATACTATTTTGTCATGGTTATAAGCGTGAGAAATTACTATTTTTATCACGATTATAACCGTGAGCAAAAGTGTGACTGAATTTGCCCACGGTACCTATTTTCATGGTTATAACCGTGACAAATTAGTTTTGTCACACTTATAACCGTGAGGAAATTGCCTTTCTGGTGTTGTGCCAGGATGGGCACCGACGAGGGTGCGGCGGTCTCAGGTGGTTGGTGATGGCAGCGACGAAGCTTTGAAGTCACGTTTTTGGGTTCGGTTGGCTACCTTTTTTGAACGAGGGAAGAAGATGGATTATAGTTAAGGGTGGGATTAATTTTAATAATTATGTAATTAGTCTATTAATTTTTAATTTAAAAACCATTTAATTAAAATTATGTAACTCTCTCAGACGAGGTCCAATCGAGACGTGGATTTTTACATTGCGCTCATAAAGAAGAAAGCTTTGCAATGGAATTGGTTTGGACGAATTCGGAGGCAGTTGAAATTTGGACTAAAATCGGATGTCGTTTGATTTTAGTTCCAAACCGGAACGCCTCGGCGAGAGCAGAAAATTTCGGCGAGTTAAACTCACCTTTTTGGTTAACTAGTATGATATATAGTTGATAAAAATTGTTAAATGATTATTTGGATGAATTACAATATTTATTAGTTGGTTTGAATATATTCCCACCATCGGAGCAAATGAGACCTTATTACGTTCCCATGTAAGAGCGGATGACCCTTTGTATACGAATCCCGCCTCAAAGTGGTTGATTTATATTTTATGATTATATGACGTTTGTGATGCAGGGGAACTGGTTGGAGGGATCCAACAGGATTCCTCACCACTATTGATTTTAATTACATATATATGTGCTAATATATATGAGGTGTGATGCAAAGGGACAGGTTGGAGGGATCCAACGGGATTCCTTTTTATTGTTGAATTGATTTCACTAATATTCTAGTCATATGAATTGTTGGATAATAAACCTGATTTTTGGAAATATTGGTTATGACATCGTTATATGTTAAGAACCAATACCCAATAGTGATAGAAAAACCAATATCGATATTGGTTAAGCGTTGGGTAGCTATTGGCCTTAAATTAGTATTTTGAAATACTATAAATTGCCATTGAGTTGGAACTGATTTTGAGACGGAAAATGATTTTAAATCCGAAATTGGGTTTCGGAAATATATTGTTTTAAAGTTATTTAATATTATTTAAGGTTATTTAATTATATTAATATTGTTTTAAAGTTATTTAATTATATAATATTATTTTAAGGTTATTTAATTATATTAGTATTATTTTAAATTTATTAGTTTATAATTAATATTGTTTTAAAGAATTTATCAAAATGTTAATATTTTGAAAGGTTAATTATTTCAAGAATAATTATGGTTTGAAATTAATAATAAGGATTATTAATAAGATTTTGAAAATAAATTATTATTATTTATAAAAATGGTAAAGATTAATTATTATTGTTTATTTAACAATATTTTGAAATTATTAATTATTATTTTTAAGATGTTTTAAAGTTAATGATTTTGATTTATTTATAATGTTTGTTGTTAATAATTATTATTATATAATGGTGTTTTGAAGTAAAAGATTTTTAATTATTTATAATTGTTTCCGAGACCAATGAATAGAGTTGAAAGACTTGGATTTCATAAGAGTTTATAAAATGGTTTGAAGACTTAACGGAAGGTTATTTACAAGGTGAAAGACTTTATAAATGGTTAGATATTTATAAACGAATTTTAGAAACGGGTTTATAAATTTATAAAAGGAGTTTTACAAATGGTTTTTTGGATTTATAAAGGGTTTATAAATGATTTTAGAAATTGTACAAAAAGAGTTTATAAGTGATTGAATTTTATAAAGGGATTATAAAGGGTTTTTCAAAGATTTATAAAATGGTTTATAAATGGTTTTGGAGAATTGTAAGGAATTTATAAATGATTTGAGAATAAAATAAAAAGAAAATCTTTCCCAATTTTGTAAATATACTTATACCGTAGAGATAAGTATATGAGTGCATTTTCTAAGATGCGAGGTATAATGTGTGTGAATATACTTATGCCGTTAAGATAAGTATATAAATATTTTCTAAGTATTGAAAATATAGGGATTTGTGGGTATACTTTTGTAAAAGTATTTTTGTACAAGTAATTTACAAAGTGATTTTAAATGAATGAAAGATTTATTAAAAGGAGGCTAGTGGTTGCTTATGTGCTTAACCAATGTTGTTTTTCCCTAATGGAATAAATCTTTGTTTGAATGTATGTCTGTTGATAGCTAAATAACCTATTATCAAATCTTGGTCTAAATATGTAATCCTTCTTAATTTTGATGGTACGGAAATATTCCCTACTTAACACTGAAGGATTTTAACTCGGGAAATATCTAGGAGAAACACAGTTATTATATGGTACAGTTACTGTCGGTGGTGCTATACTGTACGTATAAACTCATTTTGTTCTTCTAGGACAAATGATGAGGAGATCCATCCACTTAAACGGTTAGGGGGTGATCCCCGTTCTTGTGTATTGTTTGATTATTTCCTAAAGAACCGGTATTGAGCATTGCGGAAAATCGACGA
The DNA here is from genome assembly GCA_030737815.1 of Allium fistulosum. Taxonomy (NCBI): domain Eukaryota; kingdom Viridiplantae; phylum Streptophyta; class Magnoliopsida; order Asparagales; family Amaryllidaceae; genus Allium; species Allium fistulosum. The sequence continues at coordinate 929,191,376 of CM060905.1, forward strand.
TTGGATTTTAGAGCACCAGGGAAACGGAAGAGTGTACTTGTAAGAGATGACTCGAAAACCGTAACCACTCCGAAACCATATACGATTCTATGGAGGAGTTTCATGACATATATTGAAATGTTGGAATCCACGTATGGTTCCGAGACACGTTGGGGTATGGAAATCCAGGTGGGATTTCGTAATCTACTTGGTGGCGGTGCATGAGCTGGAACACCGGACGTAGCCTCATCAGCGGTAATGACTAAAACTAGATATAAGAGGCATGGCCGGTACGGTTGGCAAACCGATAGGGTGCAGTCGGCTCCACTTAGACATTACTTACGGTTGTTATGCATGCATGGGGCGATGCATCCGGTCTTAGCGAGACCAGCTATGTTTTTCCTATGGTACATCACTAGGGATGTATGCTGCTACGGAAGGATATCTCTGATCCTTGTGCAGGAGGATCGTTCTCGAAGTACTGAGGGCACCTCCATGGAATCCTACACAATTAGCGAACGAGCCTTATCGGTTTTTAATTATATACCTAGTATTGTTGTGATGTACACTCACGTGCATCACAGCTACTTGATTATTATTATTTTTACCCTTAGACATTATTATAATATCAATGGCTTTTCTATAGAAAATGGTTTGGTTATCTTAAGGTAAACCCCGTCTGTGTTTATGTGTGGCGTGGTCTTACGAGATACCTTTAATTTCGAAGGTTTTTATAACTTTAAAATCCAGTTGGGTGTGTTTTTCTCACGCTGGTTTTCCAGACCGACTCCGGTGTTATTTTATTACAATGCTCGGGTCAGACCGAGCATATTACAGACTTGTTTGGATGCTTTGGAGCTTCAGGAGAAGAGCTGGAGGCCCAGAGACGTAATCACATAGATGGTTATTTTTCCGCTGTATTCGTTGTTGTATTTATCAGCAATTGTGAGGACAAGTTGTTATAACTGTCTAGGCTGAAATATGTTAGTATACTCTAATTGATGTTTTATATATACACACATTACAGTTTCTTTTTATGTAAAGATATATTGTATATTATAGATTATTCATTCCGCTGTGAGATTCTGTGTTGTTTAGTTTTCTTCTTACCTTCTTCCTTCTTTCTTTTTCCCCTAACAATCGGGTTTCCCGACATTCAATTGCTCGCACGTAATACAATGGACATATTAGTGTCGATTTTTGAGGGTCGAAAATCCGATTGTTACATTTGGTATCAGGGCTGAAGGTTAAGCGAGACCCTTGGCTTTGGTCGGGTACTTATTAGAGATAGTGTCAGTAACACCCTATAATGAGTTTGAGTGTATATATATTTATGAGCGCATATTTGTTAGTGACATAAAATTGTTTTATATTGTGTTGATTGGTCAGTTGAGTGGCTTATGGATTCTGGTCAACACGAGTAATTAACTTCATTGATAGGGATCTCTAAACACTTGAATAGAGCAATTCGACATGGTATTGTTTTGAAATTGGGTAAATGAAATAATTTTACCTTTATTATATTTTACATATAAAGGAATAATTTTTCAGAAAATTATTATGGTATATATGGTGTGCTTGGTTGTTAGGAAATGATAATGTTAAATTATTATCATTTGTTGTTTGTGTTTGAATAAAATTCGTTGTTATTATAATGCAAACAAAGATTAACAATTAAGAAATGATTTTATATAACCAAAGTGAGATTATATAAATATATGGTTTATAAATGTGATTTATAAATTGAAATGAAATTTCTGAAGTATATTATAAATATGATTTGTAAGTAAAAAGCGTTTAAAAGCTGGGAATTCGGGAATTTAAATCCTGTTAGTTTTGGAAATGGTTTTTCAAAGTTTTGGAAAATAATAATAGCATTATTTAGAAAATATTTTGAATAGAAATATTTAAAAAGGATTTTAAGGAAATAAAAGCACTGAACTCACCTCGGTCGTTGGAAAATAATTTCGATGATGACTGCAGCATCATCGACGTTCACTTTCGGGTTACCAAGAGAGGAATTGCTACCACCGGAGTTTTGTTTTGGTAAAACTAGTTTTGATTTTTAAATTCAAAAGAATGATTTGATATATCAAGGGGATTATGTATAAATATGGTTTCAAAGTAATTTGAAATAGGAACGGGGTGTATAAACTCTGAAATTTTTCATTTATGAAAATGTGAGAAAATAAGTTTTATAACTTATAAATTTCAAAAACTTATAAGTAAAAAAAGTTTTAAAATTTTTGAATATGAATGTTGAGAAAAGCAAAAATTGAAATGAATCTTAACTTAAGTTAAATAAAATGAATCTTGAAAAGAAATTTAGCCTAAGTTAGGTTAAATGAAATAATTTTTGCAAATGGAATTGGTGGTGATTGAAATAAATTAATGAAATGAGCTAATTAAATAAATTAGTGAGTTGAATAATGGTGTGGATTAATGAAATAAGTCAAATTGAATTGAATTTGATTTAAATTGGATAAGGACTTAAAATGTGAAGCGGCAATAAACATGGGGAGTGTTGTATGAAATGTTCATAAACCTAAGTAAAATTTTATGAAATGATTCATAAATGAATTTAGTGTGGAGTGAAATGTTGTTAAACATAAAATTTGATGGAATAGTTCTTAAATGATATTAGTATGAAAGAATATACTAAGGAAAAACTGAATGATACCAGCAATGTGAATAATTAAATGTAGATCAATTGAATGTGAATAAAATAAATGAGAATAAAGTGGATGTGAATAAAAAGGAATTGGGTATAGCTAAGAAATCAATTGAAATAAATAAGTGAGTTGTACATATATTATTTATTCGCATAACGGTTTAATCCAGATTCAATTACATGATTTCGAGATGATTTAAATCGATTTGAGTTAGGATTTTTCACTCGATTCTCGACGGCGCACACTGGATATGGATTTTGGTTGATTCTGTAATTCTCTATCATAGTATATGGCTATGCAAGGAGAATGGCGATTTCCAACCAAGAAACCGGATCTAAGTCCACACTAGAGTGGTCGGGTGAACGATACTAGTTCAAAAATGAAATTGTGTGATCGAGCGAGCGATCGGATTTGATATTGTGTATGGATGATATATGAACATCGTACAGACTTTAGTAAAGCAAATGTTGACAAGTGGAAATACAAATAATATGATTTTGGACTATATGATTGGATATCATTGGTAGATAAGATGCAGGTATATGAAAGCAAGAGCTAGTTTGATGTCTTGATTTCATAAGTAAAACGTGGTTGCCCAACAAAAAGATACATGTTTAAATTGTTGTTTGAATTTGATGGTTATATGGTTGAGCCACTTGGCTTTTGTTTTCTTTTGTTGGTTTCGGCCCGAAGTGGCAAGTTGTAGCTGTTTCAATCTAGCCGCGCAAAGGAGACACTGGCGAAATTTTCCAAGAATTTAAGGTTAGAAATTTTTGAAGAAATTTTTAATAACTAAAATTTGATTTTTGAGCTATAACCTAAAATGATTTAATGTGATGATATTAGTGGAATCCATGAATGAGTTCGAAAACTTAGTAAAAGTAATAACAAAGTTTCAACGAGTTGAATTTTGGGAAAAGTTAAAGGCTTGAAAGGATTTGGTAACCTATTTCAACTAATAGGTTTCGAAAAGTTAGTGGTTTGGGGCATTTTTCTTACCTTGGCAATTTCGGAGACGAAGTTCTTTTACGGGGGAAAGAATGTAACGACCCAGGATTTTAGTTAATTGAATTTGGAATATTTAATCGATTTTAAATATTGAAAATATAATTTTATAAGTTAAATAACTTGAGTTTTAAATATGGAGATTTATTTGATAATTAAATTGTTGAATTTAATATTTTGAATTGTTTAAATAATTGAATCTTGGATTTTAATTTGGATAAAAATGATTTCCAAGCTTATTTAAATTTTGTTGCAAAAGAATGGTAATAAGAAACTTTTAAATTACATTTAAAAGTGATTAATTTGGTTTTTAAAATAATTCTTTTAGTTAACGTCTAAAAATAGCCTTCTGGGGCACTGTCTTGGATTTCGACGAAACTAGTGTCATTGGGTCTGTAACACTAAATTATTTTATGCCAACGATTTTTGTGGCCATTGGACGTATTGTTTGGTCGTGCGAGATCGAAATGCGAAGAAATTTATTTCAAAAATTATGTAATATAATTGGGTTTGAAAAGCTATCTTCTGCATATGATCGAATTAGGCCTTGAGACTAGTTCCATTGCGTTCGAAATAGGGATATAACATATAGAAAGTCAGGTGGCACGTCTCGTTTGGAGTTCGAAATTTTCGAACATTTTATAGCTTGATAATTTAAATTTAAATAATATATATCTACTGTATTTTGCAATCCATCCCTTCAGCCATACCTAGCCATTTCTTCTACTGTTTGAACCATAATCTCCCTCAATTATAAATCACGACCAATACCAGAAAGCATTGCCAATTTTCAAGTCAAATCCGCCATCATCCTACGGCCTTGATCCCCTGGCACCATTAGAGGTAGCAATAGGCCAAGGTCCCAACTAAAGAAATGTGCGTGACGTCGAGATGAAGCAAATGGACGGTTGGATATCCTTAGATCGTGATGGGATGGCCAGAATTTGGCGATGAACGGCGAAAACATTTTTGACCGATTGCGGCGTTTCGATGGGTTTTGGGGCGATGGGGTCTAAAGGGGAAACGTTCGTGAGGGGAAGAACTAGCTACGGCCGGGGTTTGAGGGGGTGGCGTCGCGTGGTGGTAGCGAAATTCCTAGTTGAACGGAAACAAGAACGGTTTCGTGGGAGCAAACGACGGCGAGTTGGAAGGGGGAACCTACGGCGTGGGTTGCGGATGGTCCAGAAGGGGCAACGGCGTGGGTGCGACGGTCTCAGGTGGTGGGTGGTGACAGCGGTGAAGCTTTGAAGTCGCGTTTTTGGGTTCAGTTGTCCACCTTTTTTTGAATGAGGGAAGAAGATGGATTATAGTTAAGGGTGGGATTAGTTTTAATAATTATGTAATTAGTTTATTAATTCTTAATTTGAAAACCATTTGATTAAAAATTGTGTAACTCTCTCATACAAGATCCAATCGAGACGCGGATTTTTGCGTTGCGCTCGTAACGATGAAAGTTTCAAAATGGAATTGATTTGGACAAATTTGAAGACATTTGAAATTTGGGCTAAAATCAGACGTCGTTCGATTTTAGTTCCAAACTGGAACGCCTCGGTGACAACAGAAAATTTCGGTGAGTTAAACTCACTTTTTTGGTTAACTAGTATGATATATAGTTGATAAAAATTGTTGAATGGTTATTTGGATGAATTACTATATTTATTAGTTGGTTTGGATATATTCCCGCCTCTGGAGCGGATGAGACCCTATTACGTTCCCGTGTAAGAGCGGATGACCTTTGTACATGAATCTCGCCTCGAAGCGGTTGATTTGTATTTTATAACTATATAACATTTTTGATGTAGGGGAACAGGTTGAAGGGATCCAGCTGGATTCCTCACCACTATTGATTTTATTTACATATATGTGTGCTAATATATATGAGCTACGATGCAAGGGGACAGGTTGGAGGGATCCAACGAGATTCCTCCTTATTGTTGAATTGGTTTCGATAATATTCTAGTCATATGGATTGTTGACCTGATTTTTGGAAATATTGGTTATGACATCGTTATATGTTAAAAGTCGAAACCCAATAGTGATAGAAAAACCAATATCGATATTGGTTAAGCGTTGGGTAACTATTGGCCTTAAATTAGTATTTTGAAATACTATAAATTATCATTGAGTTGGAATTGATTTTGAGACGGGAAATGATTTTAAATCCGAAATTGGGTTTCAGAAATATATTGTTTTAAAGTTATTTAATTATATTAGTATTGTTTTAAAGTTATTTGTTTATAATTAATATTGATTTAAAGAATTTATCAAAATGTTAATATTTTGAAAGGTTAATTATTTCAAGAATAATTATGGTTTGAAATTAACGATAAGGATTATTAATAAGGTTTTGAAAATAAATTATTATTATTTATAAGAATGGTTAAGATTAATTATTGTTGTTTATTTAACAATATTTTGAAATTATTAATTATCATTTTTAAGATGTTTTGAAGTCAATAATTTTCATTTATTTATAATGTTTGTTGTTAATAATTATTATTATATAATGGTGTTTTGAAGTAAAAGATTTTTAATTATTTATAATTGTTTCCGAGACCCATGAATAGAGTTGAAAGACTTGGATTTTGTAAAGGAGTATATAAAATGGTTTGAAGACTTAAGGGAAGGTTATTTTTACAAGGTGAAATGGTTTATAAATGGTTAGATATTTATAAACGAATTTTAGAAACGGGTTTATAGATTTATAAAAGGAGTTTTATAAATGGTTTTATGGATTTATGAAGGGTTTGTAAATGATTTTAGAAATTGTACAAAAAAAGTTTATAAGTGATTGAATTTTATAAAGGGATTATAAAAGGTTTTTTAGAGATTTATAAAATGGTTTATAAATGGTTTTGAAGAATTGTAAGTAATTTATAAATGATTCGAGAACCGAATAAAAAGAAAATCTTTCCTAATTTTGAAAATATACTTATACCGTAGAGATAAGTATATGAGTGCATTTTCTAAGATGCGAGGTGTAATGTGTGTGAATATACTTATACCGTTGAGATAAGTATATGAATATTTTCTAGGTATTGAAAATATAGGGATTTGTGGGTATACTTTTGTAAAAGTATTTTCGTACAAGTAATTTACAAATTGATTTTAAATGAATGAAAGATTTATTAAAAGGAGGCTAGTGGTTGCTTATGTGTTTAACCAATGTTGTTTTTCCCCTATTGAATAAATCTTTGTTTGAATGTATGTCTATTGATCGTTAAATAACCGACAATCAAATCTTGGCCTAAATATGTAATCCTTCTTAATTTTGGTGGTATAGAAATATTACTTACCTAACACCGAAGGATTTTAACTTGGGAAATATCTAGGAGAAACATGGGAATTATATGATACAACTACCATCGGTAGTGCTATACTATACGTATAACTCGTTTTGTTCTTCTATGAAAAATAATGAGGAGATCAGTCCACTTAAACGGTTAGGGGGTGATCCCCGCTCTAGTGTATTGTCTGATTATTTCCTAAAGAATCGGTATTGAGCATTCCCGAAAATCGACGATTGGATTTTGGAGTGCTAGGGAAACGGAAGAGTGTACTCGTAAGAGATAATTCGAAAACTGTAACCACTCTGAAACCGTATACGGTTCTATGATGGAGTTTTGTGACATATATTGAAATGTTGGAATCTATGTGTGATTCCGAGACCCATTGGGATATGGGAATCCAGGTGGGATTCCGTAATCTATTTGGTGGCGATGCGTGAGCTGGAACGCCGGACGTAGCCTCATCAGAAGTAATGACTAAAACCAGAGATAGGAGGCATGGCCAGTAGGGTTAGCAAACCCATAGGGTGCTGTCGGCTCCACCTAGACATTAGTTACAGTTGTTATGCATGCGTGGGGCGATACATTCGGTCTTAGCGAGACCAGCTATGTTTTTCCTATGGTACATCACTAGGGATGTATGCTGCTTCGGAAGGATATCTCTAATCCTTGTGCAGGAGGACCGTTCTCGAAGTACTGAGGGCATCTCCATGGAATCCTACACAATTAGCGAATGAGCATTATCAGTTTTTGATTATATACCTAGTATTGTTGTAAGGTACACTCACGAGCATCATAACTACTTGATTATTATTATTTTCACCCTTAGACATTATTATAATATCAATGGATTTTCTATAGAAAATGGTTTGGTTATCGTAAGGTAAAAACCCGTTCCTGTTTATATGCGGCGTGGTCTTACGAGATACCTTTAATTTCGAAGGTTTTTGTAACTTTAAAATCCAATTAGGTATGTTTTTCTCACGCTTTTTTTCCAGACTGACTCGGGTGTTATTTTATTATAATGCTCGGGTCAGACCGAGCATATTACAGATTTGTTTGGATACTTTGGAGCTTCGGGAGAAGAGCTGGAGGCCCAAAGTCGTATTCACATAGATGGTTATTTTTCCGTTGTATTTGTTGTTGTATTTATCAGCAATTGTGAGGACAGGTTGTTATAACTGTTCGTGCTAAAATAGCTTAGTATACTCTGATTGATGTTTTATATATACACACATTACAGTTTCTTTTTGTGTAAATATTTATTGTATATTATAGATTATTCGTTCCGCTATGAGATTCTGTATTGTTTAGTTTTCTTCTTGTCTTCTTCCTTCTTTCTTTTTCCCCTAACAATCGGGTTTTCCAACATTCGATTGCTCGACATGCAATACATTGGAAGTATTAGTGTGGATTTTCGAGGGTCGAAAATCTCGGTTGTTACAATGTGGGGGATTGGGCCTGCTTTCTTAATTGAAAAGTATTAGATAGTACAAATTTGGAATTAGGAGCGATGAAGGATACCTCCATAGGGGTTCACTTCTGTTTTGAGGTATTAAGTGGATGTAAGGTCCGTCTCTCTCTTAAAAGAAAGTATTAAGTAATCTAGTGAGATTCCAAATAAATAAGAATGTCTCTAAAAGGGTTTACTTCGGTGTTGAGGTATTAAGTGGCTATTTTAGGGCCCGCCTCCCTATCGAAAGAAGTAACCTAATGAGATTCTATATTTATAATTAAGAGTGATAGTGGATATCTCTGAAAGGGTTCGCTTCGGGTTTGAGGTATTAAGTGACTGATCTAAGGGTTTGCATCTCTCCTAGAAGGAAGTATTAAGTAACCTAGTGAGATTCCAAGCGATGTTAGCTAGATAGTACCAGTGAGGAGTCCGCCTTTGAATTAGGTATTAAATGACAAAGGCCTACCTTTACATAGGTGTTAAATGGTCAGGGGTTTTCCTAGTCCTAATTAATGAGGTATTAAGTGGCTTGGGTACAGTCTCTCATATTGCTAATGCCGTAATAACAATAGTACCAGTGAGGAGTCCGCCTGGGGATAGGCATTAAGTGATGAAGGACCTGCCTAGACTATAGTTATTAAATGGTTAGAAGTCCATCTAGTCCTTTTAAAGGTATTAAGTTGTCTGGGTACCATCTCTTACATGGCTGCGATTTTATTGGCGACAGATGTGGTAATAGTTGGACATCAAATGTCGGAAGCCTTAAATAGTAATTAGAGGTCTTTGTAGCTAGAGCCCACCAACCATTGACAACATTGTTAGGAAACCTCCTTGGAAATAGATCTTAAATGACGGGGTCTACCTTGACTGAGTCTTAAATGGTAGAGTCTGCCTATTTCTCTTTTAAAAGTATTATGTGGTCATTATAGAAGCCTGCTTCATATTTAGAAGTATTAAGTGGAAAATGGGTTTGGAAGTATTGGATGGTTGATAAGGCTTCGTTAGTATTTTGTAACTTAGGAAGGGGTAAGTAAGTAATCGTGTGTGCAATGCAAGGTTAGATTAGAATTGCTAACCTTAGTATACATAACTATTAAATGGAAACCAATCGATATAAATTTATGTTATGGACAGTTTATAGATTTTACAGTCACCAGAACGTTGTTCCGACCCCTTCCTCATTACAACCCATAGGATAGATTTAGAGGAACGGGTCACTGGAGCTGGATGTGTTTTGTTGTTGGAGAGGTCTTTTTTCTCTCATGCTCGATGCTGATGTGACAACCTGTTATCCAAGGAATACCATTAATTCCAAGGTATTAGTCATAATCGGTATTCTTATCCTATTATTGTTTCCACTGTGAGTTTAGATTTCTATCAATCTTTGATAATTCTCATGCTTATTTGCAGGTACCAAATCCAACGATCTGTGCTTTGATGGATTTGGGTTTCGATTTTTATCAACATTTAGGCTCATTAAGGTATGGGTTGTTACATTTGGTATCGGAGCTTAGGTTAGTAGATCGGAGGAATTAGGATAAATTGAGAGAACGTATTCGTACTTTCATATCTAGTAATATTATATTTTTATGTTAGATTCTAAGAATTCCGACCATAGAAATAGTTGTAGTTCCACTCCAAAGGAATGGGAAAAGCAACCATGGGTTGGAAATATCTTAGAGTTAAGATTTTCATGTCGACTTCGAAGTACCCCACGGAGTGCCGGCGATGCGTAAGGCGCTGTTGATAAAGAGCACGAGTGCGACATATGGCAGAATACCGAAGACTGGAGGTGTTCGACTTGATGGTTGAGATTCTAGCTACCTTGTGATTTTGGATTTTGATGATGAGTTCCAGTCGGAGAAACATTTATTCTAGATGGGCGGGAAATTAGAGTATGTATGTCACAATTGTTTGGAAGCAAGTTTTTGCTATGGTGCATTCATTTATCACCCCTTTGATGGCAAACCAGATTTTTATTTGGATAATTAATGTCAATTCCTTAGTCTAAAACCTATGAAAGAATTTTTATAAAGTATATTTTAGAAATACCTTAGATTTTAGAAAAGGAAATTTTTTGAAATCCTTGAATATTAATATATAGCAGTAAAGGCTTGATTTTGATTTTTGGCAAATATAAGTTTGATTTTTAAGAGAAGTTTTAGTATGAAATAGTTTCTATTTAGAAACAAGTATAAAGGAGCATATATTTAGCTCAGTGATTTTTCGGTTTATAAAATCAAGGTTTTTTAAAACTTCTCTCTTTAAGTACAGACAAAATAGGAATGACATTCAATTTTATTGGGGTATGTAGTTTGAAGTGTTGTTGTACCACCAACTATCGGAAGAAATATTTCCTTGCGAAGTAGGCAGGAAATAGCAGTTGGAGTATTTTTGGATTTTTGAAATTGTTGTTGGTCGCAACAGTTTGTTGGGACTACTGTGAATTGCTGGAGCATGGTTCGAGACTAGGCGGTAGGCTTTGACACCGTCGTGATGAGAACAGGAATTTTTCGGATCGTGTCGAATCGAAGGAGACGGCGCGAAATGATTATTATTATTTAATCCGACCCTAATTGGGTCTAGGTTCAATTAACGCCCAAAACCCGTTTAGCGGTTGACCACCTAGCGGCAAAACTTAAAGTGGTCTACGAGTTAACAAGTTTTAGCACAACTTAAACCTGTAACGAGACTGTAAAAGCCGCATTCGAATTCCCCTAATTGCATTCTTTCATTCCTCCTTCCTCAACAAGTCGAACCCAATCTCCACTCTCCTCCTCCTCCAAGTAGCAGCCTCTCTCTTCTGTTCCTCCCCTAGGCGCGATGTCGTTTTTCCCTTGCAGCAGCAGCCTCGCCTCCCCTCATGCTGGTTTTGCACGTTAGATCTTGCCCCACCACCACTCCAAATCTAAACCCTATTCTTATCCTCCGACCACTTCTTAGCTCAAGACACCTTTCCACACTGCCGGTTTTTCCTCGCACCATTATGGTCTCAACCCTCAAGAGGCCATTTGGCTGGACCGGAATGAGCAGAAGGTTTTGCCGCTTTTGGGCTGGAAGAGTCATTCGTCGTGGTAGGATTTGCACCGATCCTCAGCTTCGAGACTTTTGAACGGGAATGTTACTCGTGCTTCATCTGCCTTTTCGATGGAGGCAATAGCTTGATTCATTCGGAGGTGAAGTGCGTCTTGATTGAGTTGACTAATGATGATCTCGCTGGAATTTTGGAGGCCTCCGCGAAGGACGCGGACTTAGATGATTTTGATGTGACCGACTAAAAGATTTTTGCAGCAGATTTTTTTCCAGGATGTCGGTAATTGAAAGATGGATAATCTAGGTCCGACTACCCGTCTGATTATGTGCATCATTTGGCACAACATCATCCCTAAGACGGGAAGTTACGAACGGATTTATCCATTGGTGCGGAAGACCACATATACTAGTATTGGCGGCATCACCATCAATTGGACCCGCGCCCTTTTGATTCAATTTGTTGATCAAGGATTAGCACTCCACAGAGTCGCTTTCTGTATTTTCATATATCCACTCTCGTCTTTAGATAAATGGGTAAACCTCCGTGGAGAAGCGGTTTTGTAGAATGTTCCTTCTACCATCATTAGATCATTCTTTAGGAAGATGACAATTTCGAAGCCGCCAGCAACACCAGCAGCGCCAGCGGCATGTGATTAGGTGTATAGCCGCCATGATACGACCATTCAAGGGTCGCAGCAATGGATCAACCTCCGACCATGGAGCAAGGCACCTCGTAGCCTGCAGGCGTTATTTTAGGATTTCTGGTGTTGTTGTCTTTTCCCTTCCAGCATTTATTCTTTTCTTTTATGTTGTTTGGCTTGTAACTGTTAGTTGTCTCTTGTAAATACACACATGATATTATGAGTTTCTATTTATGTACTATGTTATTATTTCTGGAAATGTAAATCGCTCCTATATATACATAGTAAAGAAGCAGTATAAATATGAGGACCTCATAAAGACATTTGACTAACGATAAATGCAATATAAGACTGAAAGTTTAAAATAGTTGGAAAATTTTGGCAAAGGACGTGATAAAGTTGTTTTGATATTACGGGTCATTGCTCATGTTCCTTAAAAGCTAAATTTTTTAAATAATAGATGCAATGATATTTCTAAATAAAATGTCAAGTTTTATGGGTAAAGGTTAGTTGTAGATTTTAGAATTTGGTTTATGCTTTTAGCGCATAACCAACTTCCGACTACGTTGAAATTGCTGCTTGGTTTATCAAAAATTTTGAGAAGTAAAATATTTTGAAAAGTTTCCCCTTGATTTGAAAAGATCTCTTTTGAAAAAAATGCTTTTTTGGTTTAAGGTATTAACTTTGGTTCGGTTTGAGGTATCGATGTGGATCGGTCCGGTTTGGGGTATTTGCTTTGGTTAGATGATTCGGTGTGGGTTTCCGCATCGTTTTTGCGGTCCGGTGCAGACGGGTTTCGTATAGCGGTTCGGTTTATATGTGTGTATGTGTATAGACAAGGATCGACTATACCTCAATTTTGCTACACCTCAAATCTTCATTGATATCAACCACAAATTTCGAATTAAATAATAGAGTAACTGGCAAAAGAGAGAATATATTATTTAATTCGGAACTTGTAGCTGAAATTAGAGGGGGTTTGAGGTGTGCGTATATGTGTGTATACATATGTATACATATGTATGTACATATGTACGTGTGTGTGTGTATGTATATATGTATGTATGTATATTTATGTATGTATATATATATATATATATATACACGAGTGTTACGGCATGCGCTTCGTGCGCGAATTGTTTTCCTGATAAATTATATATGTTTAAATCAATCAAAAATAATAATTTTTTATTTTAAAGTGATATTAAGATTTGTATATTTGTAAAGAAGTATTTTGAATTTGTAAAGTAAGTTTAATTTTAAATCATATTTTTAGAAGTGTTTTGAATTTGTAAAACATATTTAATTGTTAGATCCTGCTTTTAAAAGCGTTTGAATATGTAAATGAAGTTTAATATTATATCATATTTTTAAGTGATTAAAATATGCTAATATACAGAGTGGCGTTTTTGGTAGTTTACGTTGATACCAAAAAAGTGTGACATCAAAACTATTACAACTATTAACAACGATGTATGCATGTATGTATATATGTATGTATATGTATTAATTATCTGCGCGGGCAGGGGCTCATGTATATATCAGCCATTTATGGGATATAATGAAAGCATTAGTACGTGTCCAATGCATCTCACATGTTATATATATCATTGAACTACCCATTAAATGGAATATGAAGAAAGCATTTAATCATTCAATTGCATATTCAATTGGATATGTAGCCACCATCAACGATGCTAGCCAACTGCTTGACATAATGTGTCTCCGAACAGTAAATGCACTATACAAAAATGTGCCTGTGCTTCTGTATTTGCATTTGCACTCTACTACTCATTTCAATTCTTGATTTGTGCCATATACCGTATCTCTCTCACCACGAATGTCTAAAAACAAGAAGAAGAGCATTACAATAACTTGCACAAGCCAAAGGGCCATGTCATGTTTTTGTTCATTGATATCGGCATGTTTCAACGATTTTATGAATATTTCTGTGCCTTATCAGTTACCCTAACTTCGAGATAGCAGTTGGAATATAATATACGCTCTGTTGAAGCCGTAGATAAAACTGCTTCTTATTTCGTTACCAGCAAGGATTCCAACAGTAAGTCAGTAAAGAAACAAACAATATAAAAAGACCCTATCATCCAATTATGTATCTGTTCAACTACTTGATCCGACCTGCACGTACCAGTAGTTGACACAAACCCAACGCTCCACATGTCAAATTTATTACACCATTGTGTTTTAACTGTCAAAATAAATATATACATATAAGTCTTTTTGGTAGCTCAACTCTTTATCACTACTGCATATGTATATACAATAATATAACTGTAGGCCTCGAAACTTCTTATATTTAACACTGCTCCGTGTCTAAAGTTGATGTCTCTTGAGAACATGTATTTTACTGCATCTACTATGAACTCATTCTTGTTTAATGCATGTTCTCTTCTGTTTCTCCTTACATTTTGCCGTGCTGCGAATTTGAAGGAGTCCCTCAACAAAACGAATCCTTTATTTCCAGCACTGATAGCTTTTGGTGACTCTATTTTCGACACTGGAAATAATAATCTGCTGCCTACCATTGCTAAGTGTGATTTCCCTCCTTATGGCCAGGATTTTATAGGCCATGAAGCTACAGGAAGGTTTTGCAATGGGAAAGTTCCTTCCGACTTTCTAGGTAATTTATTTTATTTTTTATTTTATTTTATTTTATTTTTTTCTGAAATAAAGAGAGAAACTCGCAATCATGATATGTTACGCTACTAATGCTAATGACTACCGATGACATTGGTAAATTTTGATTGAAATGTCAAAGCTCTTGGGTTCCATCTCCTAAACATATATAATAGTCAAAATTAAATAATATTTGCAAGTTCTTCAGTTTCAAAGTTGGGGATAAAAGAAGTATTACCGGCTTATCTCAGCCCAAAACTAAGAAATGAAGACCTTGCGACTGGAGTTTGTTTTGCATCAGGCTCATCTGGCTATGACCATATCACATCTGACATTTTGGTATGATATCAAATGGCATATTAAGCTTGTTTCTACTATAACTTATGTAGCATAGACTATATCATCAACTGTTTGTTCCTTGTTTTTACAGTCAGTGATATCTATTCAAGATCAACTTGATCTGTTCAAGGAGTACATGGACAAGCTGAAGGCAGCTACAAACACTGAAACAGCTGCAAATATCATAAAGGATAGTTTATATGCAGTTTGCACAGGGAGCAATGACTTTGCAAATACCTATTTTACCACTCCCATCCGTAAAGCATTCTACGACGTTCCTTCCTATGCAAATCTTTTGCTTGATTCTGGTTCGCAGTTTCTTGAGGTAAATTGTTTTGTTATCAAAAGCAAACCCATTAACATTTCAATACGGAAAAATAAAAAAGCCACCTTCAAGTTTTAAAAACAAGAGGTTCATAAAAACTCCACATATAAAAGAGAAACTTACATGTGGATTCACATGATCAGCTTCTTTCTTATATGCAATGATACCCAAACTTCTAATTTATACCAGTAGTATTTTGCATTGAACAGTAACCATATTTTTACCTTGAAAAATACAGGATTTATACAATTTGGGTGCACGCAAAATTGCTGTAGTTGGGCTCCCTCCTTTAGGATGTCTTCCATCTCAGAGAACTCTTGCAGGAGGATTTCAAAGAGATTGTATATCTTTGTATAATGATGCCGCAAAACTATACAACGAAGAACTAAAGAAGAGAGTGAAAGTGCTACAGAACAAGTTGGCAGGTTCAACCATCATTTATGCAGACATATATGATAAGCTGCTTCATATTATTCAAAACCCCTCAGAATATGGTAATTTTCCATCTTATAAGAGAAAATCTACCATACTTACTTGGTTTTATTGTACATCAAAAAGTTATGTGATATAACATGAATGACACATCACATGTTTAAGTTTCTCATAAGGTATGTTACTTTCTTTCAGGGTTCAATGAATCAACAAAGGGCTGTTGTGGGAGTGGAATGTTAGAAGCAGGCCCGTTATGCAATAGAAGATCAAGCATATGCGAAGACGATAGGAAATATGTGTTCTGGGATAGTTTTCACCCTACAGAGAAAACATATGAAATTCTTGTAGATGAAATTATTAAGGAGGACTTGCCATTATTATTATAAAATGTCAACATTCTTTAAGTTGGTGCAAATATTCAGCCAAAATTGGTTAATATGACCGTGATAGATTTGTAATGAAACCATCAATATCATGTTAAATACATATTTGAGTATATTATTGAAATTTTTGAAGAGTAAATCACGTGGATCCAATCTTCTCTGTCCCGTTTGTAGCCCTCCAATAAATAATTGACATATAACCATCCATTTTGCAACAAAATTATTGATGTAAAGTACAAGGTACTTGCCAATAGGTTTGGTTTAGTAGGTTGATAGTTCAGACTGTTAGATTAAAGGTCATGGGTTTGATCCTCTAGATCGACATTTGTTGGTGCTAAAAAAACATGTTCAAACAAAAAGGTATAATGTACTTTTATGCAAAAAATCAAGTGTTTTAATTGGAGGGTTAAGATTTGGTCAAGTTTACTTAAGGATAGATAAAGCAATATTATGTAGCCTAACCATGGACCAAACTTAGGTAATATAGGAGACAGATACGGCGGATATTGTTTCACCGCTTCTTCTTTTCTTTTTTTTTTCTTTTTTACCCCCCTCCTCTGAAACATGGTAGATGACATTTGGTATGTGCCACTATTATAGTAAGGTTAAGCATTGAGAGGCAATGCACCAATTTAAGAATTTATGATAACTAATTAGTGCCAACATTGAATCGGCAGACCAAGATCAACTGAGCAACTCTATCGTTTGCTCCATCATAAACTAGAAGTTCTAATTTGGTGAGTGTTAAATACTACAAGGAAATCAATAATCGTATACAGTATCCTGAAGTAAGGTAAACATACACTTGATTTGTCTAATTAGACTAAACAATAAAACTTGATGAGAATACAATCAGCACAGAAACAAGTACTACAGCGATCTAATGAAAATATCAAAAATTCAAGCTTGTATTTCATCAAAGTGCAATTAGGTTCCGCATACATATACAAAACCAAACGGTATTGGGTTAAAAACAAAGGAAGCAACAATAAAACTCAACTAACCACAGCCTACCATTAACCAACTGTACTCGTCTCTCCTTAAGAACTCCACCAAGAACGACTTAACAACAATCTTGCCCAGTGCAAAAAATAATATCAACCAGCATTGAACGAATCAGTATAGGCTAAAACCAAAGAACTGGCTAACAATAATAGCTACCCCCATCAATATCGCTAAAATAGAAGCTGCCCAAGTCAGTTTTTCAGTAATTCTAGGAACCTTATCTTTCAATGCCAGACTACATGAACCTATAAAAACAGTATAACTCCCCATGGCAATAACAGTTCCAACAAGAAACATACCTAAAAAGGCAGCACCAGCCACACGTGAAGGAAGAGCAAGGGCAGGCAAAATCATCAGCAGTGCATCCGGTTGAAGCCCGTGCACAATACCAGTAGCAAACGTAGCAAATCCAATCTTCTTCTTCCCTTTTCCAGCTAAAGGTTCGCTTATAGTGACATCACACTCTCCGCTTTCTAAAGCAACACAGGGCACTGGAACTTCAGATGCCTCTCTAATGCCCATGGCACCAATTACCAGTAAGGTCAGCCCTACAACTCTAGTTCCCCAGGTTCGAATCACTTCGATATGCAACTGATCTTTAAGAAGTAAGAATACAAGTCCAAATATCAGTTGACCTGCATCATGGCCACAGCCCCAAAGAGCTCCCACTATAGCACTCTCTACACGCGTTCGACCTATTGATAATGGAGCTAAGGCAGCTAGATGATCTGGGCCTGAGAGCGTGTGAAGACAGCCAGCAAAAAAACCAGTCCATGCACTACTTAGTAACTCAGATTTGAAGAGTATACCGCCTCCTGATGTTGCATGTGCTGGGTGTACTAGAAATGGTTGTGTTACTGAAATGATTAGGGCTGATAGTAGAAAAAATGTTGTGGATTTGGTTACCTGTAAAAGTTTGTGTAAGCGCTATGTAGCAATATAGTGAACAGGGCAAGTATTCAAGTAATCAACGATATCAAACAATAGCAAATGAATAAAATGTTAAATGCTTCTTGTTTGCAAAAACATAACCAATATAACCAAAACTGTGGATGACTTGATCATTTAACACTGTGTTCATAGTCGATTTTAGCATTGGGCTAATAAGCCTAGTGTAATGGAGATGGGTAGCATACTAAAAACCACTCAAACAAATAGGGCTTCTTCACAATGTAAACCTCTTTTTTTTTGGCATTGATTATTATGTATACCTAGGGTATAAAATCCAAGACATGTAACTGCTCTAATTAAGTATCTTATCACTATTACTAGTGGTCATTAACGGATTTATACTAATGCTTATGCTAATTAATCACATTTACTGTTAATAACTAAAATCTGCAATTTCAATTGTGGCACCATGAAGTGACATCAATACTCCAACTGTTGATACAGTGGGATCATCGACGTCTGGCGTTTCAACCATTATTAACATTACATAAATACCTTTTTAAATTTTCATATTTTTAACGTGTCTCTATATTACATGCATGCATGCACACAACGTGTGAGTCATACACTAGTAAGAAATAAAGGTAACAGTTAATAAGGTGTGTTAAATACAAGCCACTGGAAAGAAAAGGTATTAATCACATTATGCTCAGCATTGGACATTGTCCAAGTAAATATGAATAGACAATAAATTATATATGATGTTGCCCCAAAAATGTTTACAACTTTCTTGCTAAAAATGTGTTTTCCAGTACTTCACTATTCAGCATAAATGATAGACAGACGGTGGTCATTCAGATAGTGTAGAGGAATTATCATAAAAAACAAAAGATATATTTTCCATATTACCGCAACTCCCATGAATAAAAGTCTCATGTTGCCTAGCACCATGTAATGATGCATGTATAAAACGGCACTCAGTAACTTTGTATATGCTATGAAAGTGGTTAAGCTAGAAACACATTTATGTTTTATAAGTGCAGGGTGTTTTGTTGGGTTTTTGTTTAAATTGCATACATTTAAAATATGTGGCGCGACCGCAGAAGTCAAGGAAGCAACAACCCTTTTTATAGTGGAGAAGACACCAGCCTTGCAGAGCCGCGGAAGCATTGCCTCTGCTTGAGTTATATGTATATCTATTATGTTCATTGAATTTCAAAAAAACAAAAAACAAAAAAAAAAATCCACTTAACACAGAAAAACACAAATATAATTTTCAAATAAAATCTTCTCTTTTGCATCATTCAATGTTTCATATTTTGATGCAGGTAAACAATTTCAACTTGAATCGAACAAAACTTCATTTCATTCTGATTGAGAGAAATAAAACATTTCCTAAATATTAGGGACATGCATGCCTTAAAGAGAAGTACATTCTTAAGAGCCACGTCTTTCAACAATTTACATCCACCCTCTATTGTAAGGTTCGATTTATCACTCCAAGGCACAATCGAATTGTTGTCTTTTAAGAATGTTTTTCTCATTCAAATCATGCAAAGTTGGATGAAAACGTTCTCTCGAGACAAAGCATCATTGTTTCAGTGGTTAAGTAATTCGACTTTGGTGCGAGAAGTCACAAGTTCGAAACTTACGTAGCATGATTCGAACATATATTGACATGTGATTTGTGTTACGTTGTCCCAGTAACATGGTGTATCTAAGTATCATTTCAAAAAAAAAACCTTCTCTCGGTATACAACGGAGATTATCTATGCAAATTATGATTACTTGCTCAGATCAAAAAAGCACTCTTAGGATAAACAAATGGTGCTTTAATTAAGCAAAAAAAGAAGAAGAAAAAATAAGTTTATAGTAATGTCATATTCTGTTGTTTGTTTCTGCTGAAACCAACACACCTCTTAGTGCCAACAAATATATCTGTTGATGTCATGATTAATAATTAAAATTGAAATCTTATCATCAACAGAAAATATCATTTTTTATTTTACAAACTGTTGTTCTTCACTCCACTAACGGCGTTGCTGCTTAGACCCTCACGACTTGATCAGGCAGGCCAATCCCATCCACGTAGACGTTGTCTCTGCATTTCATCTAAAGGTGTTTTTTTAATCCCCTGTAACCTCTCTGCGTAGTGGTGAACGTTATGAGAAATTCATGAAAATACTTCCAACACTCTAGTCTAATTCACTAAATCATAGGCTTTCTTCAAAATTCAATACCACCTTCATTTTTTTGGTTTGAAAAATCCTGTTTCTAAGATTTTTAAACATTGATTCAGACTAGCTACAAAACTAATCAAACGTGTATACTGCAATTTTGGTTGTAAATTACAACTCATCAAACTGGTGGTTTTTTATAGTTTCTAAAAATTTACTCATTTTGTCATTTGTAAAAACATATTTGTCTCCTCTATGTATATTTCAACGGCTCATTCATTTATTTCTAAACTTTCTCTCAAAACTCAAACCGACAAACTCTTCTTTAAAAAAAACCTCTCATTTGAATATTTTCAGATGTACAGCAGCAGGGTTTCTGATTAGACTTTTATAATCAATTTACCAGAAGTTTGATTTAATTTTATAGCATAATATTCTTTCGAAATAGTGTTTTGGTCCTTTTTCATACAATGTGGTTTTTATAATCCATTCTTTTCTAAAAATTTACTCATTTTATACCATAAGCTGCAAACCTTTTTTGGTGTTTTAGTTTCTTTTTCATATTTAGCAAATGGTATAATGCTGACGGTTAATAAAAAAATGAGTATTATGATGGTCTTCGAGTTTTTATGCATTTAACAATAAATTCCCATAATAGAAATTTCAACGTGCCTAAATGTGAATAAACCAATAGTTATAATAAGGACATAATGTATTTATATAATGTTGACCTCAATGTATACTTTTACGATATGGATATGAAAGTAATGAAATGGATATGATTCACAAGATATTATGTACATAAAACAAAGAAAAATACCAAATCGTATCGACATAAAGTGAAATTTTGTTAGGATGTTAAGTATCGTGTTTACTATCCAATTTGCAATGATTTCTTGAATGGCGGTTTATTATATATGTGTATGTATATATGTATGTATATGTATAAATGATTTTAATTTGATGCAAATATCTACGTCCAAATTTCTTCTCCCTAGCCCCCTTGAAGTTAAAGCGCTCGGCAGATTCAATGCGTCGGAGGTGCAAAAAGTCATAACGGGGATACAACGAAGATATAGCGGGATGTAGCGGATGACTCTAAAATAACATATAAAACTCGTACTTAATGTTTTTACAAAAATATAAATGGTAATTAAATGAAGAATTAACATTCAATTGAATTATAATTAATACATAAATAATTTTAAATAAAAACACGTGCGAATATACTGTAAATAAACGTAAAACTGTTATATAACATAATTAAATTTAATAGAATATTAGAGTGTTTTTATTTCTGAAAATATATTAAAAATTCAATTAAATAAATTAATTTCATAATCTTTATAATGTATAAATTTCATTTTTTAATTCATTTCTTTTAAAGAAGATATAGCGAAAATAGCAGAATATAGCTGGACTAAGGGGGTATGGCGGAAATAACGGGTCTTAAAGCGGAAATAACGGGTCTTAAAGCGGAAATGCTATATTTGAGGTTATAAATCATAGCGGTAAAAATCCGCCATGAGATATAACAGGATTATAGCGGGACATTAACTGCACAGCTAGCCCCACTAGTTTCCTCACCCACTCAAAATATTAACTTTATCCCTAAATAAAGTTACACCCACCATATTGTTATACATAGAAGAAAAAAATAATATGATTCTTCTGTGACATCAATGTATTAGTTGGTTTAAAATAAAAAATATTCTACAATTTTCGCTTGAGTTTTATGGTTTAAATTCTTAATTTACATGATTTGATTTTCCTATATCAACTATTATGTTTTTT
Organism: Allium fistulosum; assembly: GCA_030737815.1. NCBI lineage: Eukaryota > Viridiplantae > Streptophyta > Magnoliopsida > Asparagales > Amaryllidaceae > Allium > Allium fistulosum. The sequence continues at coordinate 929,213,432 of CM060905.1, forward strand.
TAATAAACTGAGTAACAATCTATGTCGACGAAGGAGGAAAAGACAGTAGATTTAGAAAGTAGAGATCCTGAATTTATTTTATTTTCAAATTTTATGTAGTGGCATATAGAAGTGTGTTGTTATTGGCATCCACAAAAGTGCTTTTGGCAACCATTAAACTTTTAATAGATATTAATTTTTTTATGTGGTGCTTACCATTCTCTTTTTCATTCAGCCCAAGACAGCCTTGTGTCTTTGTTTTACAACCATTTTTCACCATCGTACGACTATACAGCTGTCGAACGGTTAAAAAATGAGTTTAAATCGATACTCTATCAGTTTTGCGTTGCCGTTACTCTACATTCATTAACGGTCTTGCATTGTCGTACGGTAATTCAACAAACGAACGGTATAAACATGACTTTGGAACTATGCTTCATCGCCTATTGGCAGTGGTAGCTACCTATTTTTCTTGGTCAATCTCTGCCGCATTGTTGTCAAAATCTTAAAATCATTTAAATCTCGATTCAGATCGGATCTCTCCATTTACAATTCGATGTATATTTCAATTCAAACTTACTTAAAACTGCAATTAAAAAACATTCAATTTGGATTAATATATATAATATACTTATTTGGATTCACATTCCAATTATAATATTTTCAAAATAAAATAAAAATGAAATAAGAGAGAAAATTGAATTTTAAGTTTAGCTGTAAAAGTTCAACATCGAAATCAATTTCAAAAGGTGTACAAACCTTGAAATATGGATCCTTTGAATCTACGATTTACGATTTGAATTTCGTTTCGACTTAAAGTTTGAACTTTACGATTTACGATTGAAGTCACGTTTTGAAAACATTGCTCCGTCGTACGTTTATTTAATAACCAAACATATCAAAATTCATGATTTATTTGAATGTTGTTTGGATGTCTATTTGATAAAACAAAGTAATGTGTGATAATAGTAAGCATGTAAGCAGATTTTGTATGATGGTTAATAATTATGGGAGGCAGAAGTGATTTTCTGGATGTCAATAGTAATAATGTAGAAGAATTTAAACGAGTGTAAATAGCAACACTCTTCAGTTGGGGAATGCTAAATGGAAAAGCAATATCGATAAGAAAACTAATTTATATGGAGAAAATCAAAGGTAACATGACGAATAAAATAGTAATAAATTAGTAAATCTTGTTTCATTTTCATAAGTGGACTAAGTATATGTATGTATGAAGGTTCAACGACATTCATGTTTTGAAGCACCTCCTACCATATCTTGAGCTATGGCTGTTATGATAACGGTAAATTTCTTATTACCATACCATTACCAGTCAATCAGTTATCATTTTTCAGTAAAGTCGGTATACTAGCATAATCGGTATGATAATGGTAAATTTATTAGTTTTTAAGGTAAAACGTCGGTAATTTTTTTTTCAAAATCGATGATAACGGTAATTTACCGGTCCACTAAATAATGCATGGATATTCATGTAATATGTTATATTACATGCATTTAGAAGCAAGAAAATGTTGGATTTAGTCCCGAATTCAATTCAAATGATGTTAAATAGATTTCTTTCATTTTTTATTAATGTCTTTTATTAAATGATACAATGAAATGTATAATGAAGTATCATTACAACGTATATTAAATCAAGTTTTTAGGTTTTCTAGACAAATGGTAATTTTTATTATCAGTGTAATGGTTACTAGGTATACCGATAAATCGATAATGATAAGCAATTTTAGCTTACAATAAAAATAATACGGTAATGGTATTTGAAAAATGGTAACGGTAATTGTTACCATAATAGTCATATCTTGAGCTACATTAATTTAAATGCTATAAAATTTTGTAGATATTCAATGCACATACAAAGGATCATATCTACAAATTTGGGATCATTTCATAGCATAATATATTTGACATTTAAATTTAATGGTTAAAGTAAATGTTTGAATGATGAATAATTGAATTATAATTTTGAAAAGGGCTACAAATATCGAAATGAGCCAAAATTTTGGAGAGAGGGTCATCTAGATGTGGATTTGTAACATTTAAAATGGTGCAGCTCAAGATGTTACAGGAGTGCTAAAAAGCAGATGTAACATTGAACCTTATATATACACACATACACGTACGTGTGTGTATATGGGCAAGGGCAAGGATAGGCTAACATCTCATTTCTCCTGCACTCTATTTTCCCTTATTTCAACCGTTCGAGAAATTATATTATTTAAATCAGAATGTATGGTAATAAGAATGGGGTATAGCCGAAAATTGCCATATATGTGGGTGCGTGTGCGTGAACATTTTTTTAATGAATAATCAATTTGGAAGTATGAGTAGATTGGGTTATACAACTCCTCATAAAACCTGTAAAAACAAAAAACTCTGCCATTGGCTACTTAGCCTACCTTGCATCTATAGTCACAAAAATGCAAAATCTGAAAAGAAAAACCTACAACAGAATCCTAAAACGATACCTTTTTAATCACACAGGCTTTTAAATCGGTAAATTTGGGGAAATGCGTAGGTGAGAAATTGTCAGAATCCTTCTTCTGTCGTATGTTCGGAGCATGAATAGGACAAAGAGAAAATCGCTTTTGACTTGGAAGGTCGTCTTGTTTCGATAAGGAAGCTTTAATAATGGGTTTGAGAATGAGAGGAATAGCGGTTCTTTTAGAATAGGAAGACGGTGAATAGAGAGGAGAGAAGAGATGACATGGTGACGAAGAGATAAGCTTTTCCATTGAAATTTTAGGGAAATCAAGCTAAAAGAATAGCAAGAAATTCCTGTATAATTTGGGTTTGAACACGTAGCAGCACTAATCACTGACACTGAATGACCTTGTCTTCATTAAAATACTGTTTTTCCCACTTCATGGTGCAAGTAGTGAGTGATAGGAGCAAAAACTCTATTCCTCCCTTTATCCCATGGTCTCAGCCATAAAAATTTACCATATATAATGGTATATCTTACAAAAGAAACTTTCTTTAATGATGTTAACATTCAAAATATGATCCTTTTGTAAAATATACCAAGAGATTGTCACTGGTTAGGACTAGGAGAATAGGTAAAGTTGGGATTATAGGATTCGCATCCTGTTGTTGAGATGTGAAAAGTTGTACGAATTTAAATGTTTGGGTAATTTTCTACTTCATTGTTCATTAAGCTTCTTTTCAGTGTTTTTATACTTCCATAATCTTAAGGAGGTTAATTGTACATTGAAGTTAATATACTCAAGGTTGAATTAGATATGAAATAGATAGTGTATGAGTTGATTGGATGAACATCAAAGTGTTTGGGTTTACGGTCTCTTGAATAACATTCCACTTCAAGTGGTTCAACTTGTTAGAAATTTTGGTACCTAATTCCATGACGCGGAGAAAGAAACCCTAACTTCAAGAATTGTCGAACGAATAGGAGAAAGCTAAGAAGAAAGGAGGAGCTGATTTGATTCGGTGAAGGAAGGCAGTGATGCCGATCGAGCCTTGGAACGATGATTTGGAGCAGGAAGCGAAACCCTAGAGAGCATGATTTGAAGTGGAATTAGTTCGTTCGGTAAAATGGAGAAGCGGGAGAGAAAAGAAAATTGCCGAACGAAATATTTCGTTCGGTGATTTGGAGTGCCGGACCAAATTTTTCATTCGGTAGTTCGCCGCTCCAGTTTGCTTACCGGTTCAAAATTTTCGCTTGGAATTTTGCCGAACCAAACTCTAGGGCTACTTTATAGCAGTCACCCCTCCTCGTATCTATAAATAGGAGAGCTTCTGGACAACAATGGTAGTCAAAATTGAGAGCTAATTTCAGAACTATCTTAGAGAGCTGAAACTCTGCAGAGTTTTATCTGTATTGTAAATTATTCTTATGTATAGCCTCCAAAAGTGAATCAATCTTGTAACTCAAATCTTTCAGTGATTAATAAAATCTCCTCTCCCCAAGTGGACGTACACTGCCTAGCGGTAGTGGAACCACTACAAATACTGGTGTTATTTATTTTTCTGCATTGCATAGATCTGTGACTGTCTGTTCTGGTGTTTATCTTTTGTTTGTTCCGTCTCACTACAATCACAATCCAGTTGATGGCTGACATCTTTTGTTTGTTCCATCCAGTAGTGTTTGCCCCTGAGGAGTTGACGGCTGACATCTCAGTCGTGGAAAGGAAGGAGATGGAGAAATAGGCGTTTAGTACTTTACAACTAGCTATGAGAGAGAATGTTATCTCAGAGATTAGCAGTGAGATCACTGCTAGGGGCATTTGGACCAAGCTAGAAAATCTCTACTTGAAGAAATCTCTGACTAACTGTCTGATATTGCTGAAGACATTTTTCACCATGTAGATGAGAGAGGGTACTTCAGTGAAGGAACATCTTAATTTCTTTGATGATCTCATGATGAAGATGAAGACTGTTGACTTGAAGATGGATGAGGAGCAAATGGTAATGATTCTTTTGTGTTCTTTTCGGAAGCGATACACAGGTTTCGCTAACAGCCTTATTTTCGCTACAGACACATTGACAGTGGAAGATGTGAAGTCAGGCCTTCTATCTAAGGGCATGAGAGATTAGATGAAGGAGATAAGTGAAGGAACTAGAGGTGGAAGTAGTAGCCATGACCTGTTTATTGAAAGAGGTAGAGAAGATAAGAAGAATTGGCACTCTAGAGGACGTTCCAAGTCTAGGAAGCCCGATAATGGCAGAAGAGGAAAGTCTAAGGACGGAAGTGCTTTATTTGGAAGAAACCTGGTCATTGTAAAAAGGATTGTTCAAATTTGAAGAAGAAGGAAGAAGACGGATCTTCATCATTTTCGTTGGAGAAGTCTATCTGACGACGTGTTGTCTACAGCAGTGTCGGATGTCTCGGACCATTAGGTGTTGGACTCGGGGGCGTCTTTTCATATGACGCCTAATAAGGATTACTTCAGTTCTTTCGTTGGACGAGAGGGAAGCTCTATTCTTATGGGTAATGATGCTAGCTGTAGAGCAATGGGTGAACGTACAGTGAGGATCAGGATGTTTGATGGAGTGATACGCACTTTGACAGGTGTCCGGTATGTTCCAGGTCTTCGGAAGTCCTTAATTTCTTTAGTACAATTGGCATCTTTGGGATGCAAGGTAACTATCGAGAAGGATAGTTTGAAGGTTTCGAAAGGTGCACTAGTTCTTATGAAAGGAGATGTGTTCCAAAATCTGTATTTGCTGAAAGGAACCACGGTTCTTGGAAAGTCATGTATTGCAGTAGACTGTTCTCGTGCATTGGATGCTATAAAGCTTTGGCATCTCAGGTTGGGTCATATTTCAGAGAACGGCTTAGAGTTGCTTCGGACATGGAAGATGATCAAAGGAGAAAACTTCGACGAGATGGACTTTCACCAGGAATGTGTGTTAGACAAGCAAACTAAAGTATCTTTTGGAGTTGGACTCCATAGATCGAGGCGAGTACTTGAGTACATGCATACAGATGTTTGGGGACCGGTTTCTACTCCTTCTCTTGGAGGAGCAAAGTATTTTATCTCTTTCTTTGATGACTATTCTCGAAAAGTGTGGGTGTATGTGATGAAGGCCAAATCAGAGAGTTTTGAGAAGTTCAAAGACTAGAAAGTGCTTGTTGAGAACCAATCTGGTTCTAGGTTGAAGGTACTGAGATCTGATAATGGTAGTGAATTTGTCTCTAGGGAGTTCCTCGATTTCTGTAGACAGCATGGCATTCAGAGACATTTCACTACACCCGGAGGTACGCAATCCAATGGGATTTTAGAAAGGATGAACATGACTCTACTAGAGAACGCTTGTTGCTTGAGATTGATGGCGGGCTTGTCTAGAGGCTTTTGGGCTGAGGCATTATCAACTGCGATGCATATCATAAATCGAATTCCGTGCTCATCCATAGATGGGAAGATTCCAGAGGAGAAGTGGAGAGGTAAAGCAGTGTATCTTGGCTACTTTCGAATTTTTGGTTGTCCTATGTACGTTCACCATACAGGTGGTGATAAGTTGGAGGCTAGAGCATACAAGGGCATACTAATGGGATACACCGATGGTATCAAAGGGTATCGAATTTGGAACCCTGTTGATCGGAAGATTGTTCATTCCAGACATGTTACTTTTGATGAGTTTGCTATGTTCAATCCGTAGGAGAAGCTACCTACCAAATCAGAAGATTTTGATAGGCCTAAGGAGATGGAAGAAGTTCCCGTGTTCCAGCCAAATAGTAGGGTTGTTGTTGATGCTGTCAAGGAAAACACAGTTGATGAAACATCATAGGATAGTCCACAGGTACCTTCTAGTAGTGTTGGTGATGTGCATGAATATAGAGGAAGTTCAGTTCAAGGTGGAGCTGAAAGGAGTTTAGGCGAAGCTGTACCAACCCAGATCAGTCATAGGACTATTAGGCCACCCGAAAGGTATGGTTATTGGCAGTTTGCGAACCTTAGCCTTGGTGATCAGTTTGACTATTCCCTACATGTGGTCCTTGAGGAGCCGCTTGACCTTGATGAAGCTTTGAAGTCATGTGACAGTTCGAAGTGGATGTGCGTTATGGAAGAGGAGTTAGAGTCATTGAAGAAGAACAAGACTTGGAATTTGGTACCACCTCCTCAAGGAAGCTGAGCCATAGGTTGGAAATGGGTATTCAAGGTGAAGGATGATGGGAGATACAAGGCTAGACTAGTTGCTAAAGGGTTTTCATAAAGAAAGGGATTGGAGTATGATGAGATATTCTCTCCAGTAGTGAGGCATGCGTCCATACGCATTTTGCTCACTATCGTCGCAACTCATGACTTAGAGCTGGAGCAACTGGACGTGAAAACCGCTTTCTTGCATGGAGACTTGGATGAGACCATCTACATGAAACAGCCGGAAGGATTCGTTGTAGATGGGAAAGAAAACTGGGTTTGCAAATTGAAGAAGTCATTGTATGGACTTAAGCAGTCGCCTAGACGATGGTACAAGAGGTTTGACTCTTTTATGCGTTCGCTTGGTTTTGATCGTAGCATCAAAGACGCTTGTGTGTACTTCAAGCATTTAAAGAATGGTAGATGGGTGTACCTACTCTTGTACGTGGATGATATGTTGATTGCTTCCAAGGATAAAGCTGAATTCGATAGTTTGAAGCTAAAGCTAAAAGCGGAATTCGAAATGAAAGACCTTGGAGAAGCAAAGAAAATTTTGGGTATGAAAATCCAAAGGGATAGAAAGCTAGAACTTTTGAGCCTCGCTCAAAAGGAATACATTCGAAAGGTGCTTGCTCGGTTTAGCATGGAAGGGGCAAAGGCAATCAACACATCCATGCCTTTGCACATATAGCTTTCTAGTAAAGGCTCTCCAATCTCGGAAAAGGACAAGGCTTATATGATGAAGGTCCCATATGCAAGTGTAGTTGGCAGCTTGATGTATGCTATGGTCTGCACTAGGCCTGTCATTGCATAGGCGGTTGGATTAGTGAGTAGGTTCATGGCGAATCCAGGAAAGACGCATTGTGAAGCAGTGAAGTGTATCTTCAAATACCTTAGAGGAACTCCAAACCATGGACTTGTCTTTGGCGGTAGAGGAAGAGATTTCAGCTTGGTTAGTTTTGTGATTCCAACTATGCCAGTGATAGAGATCGAAGGAAGTCAACTTCCGGATATGTGTTCACCATTGGTTGGACAACGATCAGTTGGAGAGCGAGGTTGAAGACGATTGTGGCTTTGTCTACTATAGAGGCAGAGCTCATAGCTGCGATTGAAGCAGCTAAGGAGGCGCTTTATTTGAGGCGATTGTTGTGTGATTTGGGCTTTGCATATGAAGGAGTGGATGTGTACTGTGATAGTCAAAGTGCAATTCACTTAGCTGAAAATCTGGCGTTTAGCTCGAGGACGAAGAATATCGAGGTGAGAGAGTCGTTTCTTGTCTCGATGAGTAAAAAGAAGCTAGTTCATCTTCATAAGATTCACACAAAGGATAACGCAGCATACATGTTTACCAAGTCATTGCCTGTTGCTAAGTTCGAGCATTGCTCGAACTTGATTCACTTAATGAAGTGCTAGGTGCCATTGGGTGGCACGGGGGGAGAGTTGAGATGGTTCATAGAGACGTTTGTTTTCATGGTGGAGATTGATAGGTTCTACACGGATAGGGTACTTCGACCACTTTGTTGACTGGCGGTGTCCTTGCCGAAGTTCATTAACATAGTGTAATGAGTGATGGCATTGCCGAAGCTCATTGGGTAAGTATTCATTGCTTGGAGCATGAAGGTGTAGATGAAGTTGGAAGGCTTGTATGGAATTAGGTATCAAGGTGGAGATTGTTAGAAATTTTGGTACCTAATTCCATGACGTGGAGGAAGAAACCCTAGCTCCAAGAATTGCCGAATGAAGAGGAGAAAGCCAAGAAGAAAGGAGGAGCTGATTTGATTCGGTGAAGGAAGGCAGTGATGCCGATCGAGCCTTGGAATGATGATTTGGAGCAAGAAGCGAAACCCTAGATCATGATTTGGAGTGGCATTAGTTCGTTCGGTAAAATGGAGAAGCGGGAGAGAAAAGAAAATTACGGAATGAAATATTTCATTCGATGATTTGCCGAATGAAATATTTCGTTCGGTGATTTGAAGTGCCAGACCAAATTTTTCATTCGGTAGTTCGCCGCTCCAGTTTGCTTATCGGTCAAAAAATTTCGTTTCGAATTTCGCCGAACCAAACTCCAGGGCTGCTTTATAGCAGCTACCCCTCCTCATATCTTCACTTTATGAATAGAAGAGCTTCTGGACAACAATGGTAGCCAAAATTGAGAGCTAATTTTAGCCAATTTCAGAGCCATTCTAGAGAGCTGAAACTCTGCAGAATTTTGTCTGTATTATAAAATTTTCTTATGTATAGCATCCAAAAGTGAATCAATCTTGTAACTCAAATTTGTCAGTAATTAATAAAATCTCCTCTCCCCAAGTGGACGTACACTGCCTAGCGGTAGTGGAACCACTATAAATATCAATGTTGTTTATTTTTCTGCATTGCATAGATCTGTGACTGTCTGTTCTAGTGTTCATCTTTTGTTTGTTCCTTCTCACTACAATCATGATTTGATTGTTTTCCGCTGCGTTAGGTTTTTTATTCCCTTAGACTGATCATCTGAAGGGATTTTCCCCAACACAACTAATACACAACTACGATCATGATTGATAGAGTTAGGAGTATGCCCTAGGGGCAATTCTGTAATTTATTGTAAGTTAATTAACTGTGTAATCAATTCTCGTTCATAATAAGTGTGTATTTGTTTATGTTATATATTTGTTATAATGTGTTATAAATAATTAAATGTTTAATTAAAATATATTTAACAGAAAATCCATAAATGGTGTGTTTGCGATAGTAATTAAAAATAGTTATGATCATGAGTATTGTATCACAATATTATAAAACACATCGTTTTAAATGTTCATAGTCAAGTTTCATCGAGACTGCATATCGATGTATCTGTTGAGACTAGAGTACGTAACGCTCTCCAAATGTTGGGCAGTGTATTACTGCTGACTGTTGGGGGCATATAGGGCTTACGTACTGATAGTTATTAGATAACTATGGACCGACTCACTCGATAGTTTTCAATTGGGTAATATAACTAAGGTTAACAAAAAATATCGATGTGGCTGATTTACATATTTATCTCGACTTGAATGTATTTTCAATCTACAATATGAAAGCTCTGCTTTGATTATAGTCAAATTATGGCACATCGTCCATCTAGTGACAATAGTTGGGTTGAGTGGAAGTATTAGACTTGAAGCACTATCCAAGAGAGGATCCACACATGCCTTTTTTAAGAGGCGCATGTGTTATGATTTTCTTCAGAAGTACTTTGACTTAAAATGTCATATCTTTATTGTATAATATTATTCCATGGATAAGGTATTTTTGTAAAAAAAGCCTTTTACCCAAAAAACCTTTTGATCGTTATTCTTTAAATGAAAAGGTAGACCTATGTATTTGGCAGAAAATTCTTCCAACATACATATATCACATAATTTTACTTTTAATAGTTGTTTTTCGTAATCACTATCTTCTAGGAATGTTTCTCTTGTGAAGTCCGCTAATAAAAAATTTAATAATTCAGCAAGAGATTCTTGTTTAGATTGAATACTCCTAATTCTTTGTAATTGATTTAGATTTATTCTTATAAGATTCAGTAACCAACCTAAAGCATCTCCTGTCCAATAACTAGTAGTGTAATGTATGTATTCCATGATACTCATATTAGGGGGTAATAAGTAGATTGTTACATTAATATGTTGAAGGCGTGTTATAATATATTTTCATATTTTCCTATGAGGAAATCTATCAATATTGTAAGTTAGACTATATGCTGAAGAGGGTTGTTCATTATAAAAACCTTTTATTTGCTTTCACGAAGAATGAAACCTGATCCAATCTAACCTAGTACCATGTCTAAGCATTTCAGGGTAAGGATCATTATGCGGACTATTATGTATTTTCATCCTATTCTTGATCTTCTATAATTATATCAGAGTTAGGATCGTTTATCATGGAAGCACCATCTGGTGGAGGTAACATTATTGTTCCTCTACTTTGATTTTATGTTACTTCCAAAAGAATTTGATAGTGATTATATCCTTGGAATGAACAATCTAAGACATCTTCCTCCATTTAACAAATATTATTTTGAACTAGATGGCATTCTTGTACCTCAAGTAACGCTACCTGCTACAATTGCACCACATTATACTTCAGCAACACAACATGGTGAAAAACCTGTTACATCAATTGAAAATATAAGAACACAAAAAATAATGCAACCGAAAATTTGTACTTACAACATACCAACTTTAAATGAGTTTGAAATATTAATACATAATATGTTAGAACCTCTTTACTTAGAAAATCCATTAAAATGGTTTGATAAAACACCAAGGTATTGTAAAATCGAACTAATGGAACAATATAAAGATGCCAAAGTTCGAGTTAACAGTATCATGGTATCACCAACTAACAAAGAAGAATTTGCAAAAAAAATAAAAGATTAATTAAATTTAAATTAATAAAAAAAGGTTTTAGTACTCATTCTTCTCTAGCCTTCTTAGTAAGAAATCATGCTGAAATTAAAAGAGGAAAGACAAGAATGATAATAAACTACAGAAAGCTTATAGCTATACCAAATTTGATGGATATTTTATTCCCTCTGCTGAGCATCTTACTAAGCAGATGCAAGGAGCAAAATATTATAGTAAATTTGATGCTAAATCAGGTTTTTGACAACTAAAACTTGCTGATAAACAGTACATAGAATTAACTACCTTCAATTCCCCACAAGACATTTTGAATGATTAGTTATGCCTTTTGGATTAAAAAATGCACAACAAGTTTTCAAAAATGGATGAATTCTATGATCAGACATTTACAATTTGCAACTGTTTATATAGATGACATCCTTGTATTTTCTAATACTGCTGAAGAACATGAACATCTTCTAGCAGTAGTATAAATATTACTACAAAAAGGTGTAATTTTAAGCCCTAAGAAAATTTAATTGTTTAAAAAAGAAATAGATTTTCAAGGAAAAGGAATTACAAATGGACAAATAGAACTACAACAGCACATTTACACTAAAATTATAGATTTACCTAATACATTTAAAACATTAAAAGAACTCTAAAGCTTCTTAGGACTGTTAAACTATGGTAGAAAATTTATTCCTAATTTATCAGCTAAGACCCAAAAATTTATAAATGAAGCTCACAGATGAACAAGCAAAATACAAACAACATAATGGAGAATAACTAAGAAGATGGAACACAGACAAAATTTCTATTACAGTACAAAAACAAGAAGAAGAGGATATAAAGAAAATTAAAGATCTAGTAAAAGATTAAAAGATCTTCTATTTTCCTTCAGATCAAGAATTACTTACACTACAAACTGATGCTTCTGCCAATTTTTGGGCAGGAGTATGAATTGCAAAACAAAAGGAAATTGTAGCATATTCCTCTGGAAAGTTTAACAAACCCAGATTAAATATGATATCTATAACAAAGAATTACTCGCTATTAAATTAGCAATCAAAAGTCTAAGAATTTGTCTTCTACATGGACAATTTGTAATTGAAACAGACAACAAATCCGTTGCTCAATTCTTAAAAGAAAAATACTGTAAAAAATCCAGAAGAAAATATTCGAAGAATCGGATTAGCAATGTATTTAGAAATCTATAACTATGATGTCAAATACATTCCGGGTTACACTAATTTTGCCATTGATCTTCTTACTAGGTTATAAAAAATGGATGAGGATGATTTAAAGAGAATCAAAGAATTATTATGATTTTATTCACCGTCTCCACTTGTCCGTTTGCCTGAGGATGTGGTACCGCTTAAAAGCTCTTCTCGATTCGGTATTGTTTGTACAAATCCTTGAACTTGTTACTTTCGAATTGAGTTTCGTTGTCCGTTATGATCTTCTAAGGTACTCCGAACCTGCAAATGATGTTCTTTGCTATGAAGTTGATTGCCTTTTTCATTATAATCATAGCAAGCAGTTCCGCTTCAGCCCACTTCGTGAAGTAGTCCACTACGACTATTGCATATTTAGGTCCTCCTTTCGCGATCGGCAGTACACCGATTATTACCCGAACTACAAATGGCTATGGGCTGACCATTTTTGTAAGTTCTATAGATGGGGCTCTCAGTATTTTTGTAAATCTCTAATACGATCGCACCGTCTGGTGTAATCAACCGTATCATGGTTTATAGTTAGCCAGAAATATCCGTAGTGAAGGGCTTTTTTAGCCATAGTTTTCCTCTTGGTGTGATCATCACGACTGCCTTCATGGATTTCCATGAGGATCTTCCTCGCTTCATCCTTGGTTACACACCAAAGCAGGGGGTAGAGAATCCTCATCTGTATAATACTCCTTCTTGCATCATGAATCGGGGAGCTTTTCGAAGGAGCTTCTTCCATTCGTTTCTCTCTCAAGGGAGTTCCCTTGAGCAGATAGTCCTTAATAAGGGTCATCTACGACTCCTCTTCTTTCATGGTCTCCAAAATCCCGTCGACATGCATTTGATCAATGCCTGGAGCTGTTAAAACCTTCACTGGAACTAGACCCATCATTTGGGCTTCCCTAGAACTAGCCAGCTTAACAAACGAATCACTTGTGCATTTTCCTCACTGGGGATGTGCACAATCGTATAATGTTCTATGTCATCCAACAGTTCCATTATTTTCGTCAGGTAAGGAGCTAGTATCACGCCCTTAGCCTTGTATTCCTTTCTTACTTGACAAACCATGAGCTGGAAATTGCTGAATATGTGCAGCATCCTTATTCCCAGCTCTTTAACTATCCTCAATCCCGCTATCAATGCCTTGTATTCGGCCTCATTGTTAGTTGTAGGAAATTCCAATCTTAATGCACAGAAAACCAAGCGTCTCTTTGGAGTTACCAGCACTACTCCCATTCTTGAACTATATTCATTCGACGCTTTATCTACAAACAGTTTCCACTGAGGAAGTATAACCGCATCCTCTTCTTCTTCACCATCGTGCGTGGTAGACTCGGCGATGATGTCCACCAACTCCTGCCCGTTTATCGCTCTCTTTGGATGGTTGGTAATGTCATATTGGCTTAACTTTTTCTTCCACTTCAGCAGTCTTCCCAAAGTCTCAGGTCAGTACAATACCAGCTTCAAAGGCTGGTTTGTCGGTACCTTGATCAGATGAGCTTAAAAATATGGTCGCAACTTTCTAGAGGCAATCAATAAGCAATACGCAAGTTTCTCCAACTTCGAACAGTTCTTCTCAACTCTGGTAAATTCCTTGCCGATATAGTAAACCAATCTTTGAATCTTTTCCTTCTCACATACTGTTGATGCATTTAGCGCGTGAGCAGACACTGCAAAACAAACAAACAAATTCTCCCCATTTAGCGGTTTGGGTGAGGCCGGTGGAGCCTCCATATGCCGCGGCAATTCTTCAAGAGCATTCTGACAATCCTGACTCCATTCAAAATTCTTCTTGACCTTCTTGAGGGCGGTGAAGAAGGGTATACATTTATCTATTGCCTTTGAGATGAACCGACTAAATGCAGCGATCTTCCCATTCAAGCTCTGTAGTTGTTTCTTCATAGTTGGGGTAGTTACGTTCCTCGGGGAGCTAATCTGCTCCGGATTGGCCTTGATGCCCCTCACATTAACAATAAATCCTAGAATTTTTTTGATGCTACCCCAAAAGTACATTTCAACAGATTCGACTTCATTCCATATTCCTTAGGACCTTGAACATCTTCGAAAGGTCATCTAAATGATTCTGCGATACTCATGATTTCACAAGCACGTCATCCACATACACTTTCGTTGTTCATTTGAATTCATTCCTGAATATAAATTTTACCAACCTCTAGTACGTAGCTTCGGTGTTCTTCAAACTGAACGGCATCACTCAATAGCGGTATAATCCTAAATCCGTTATAAAGCTTGTATTCTCCTAATTCGGTATACGCATCAGGATCTGGTTATATCCCGAATAGGCATCCATAAATGAGAGAAACTCATGTCTTGCAGTTTAGTCCACTAGCCGGTCAATCCTGGGTAAAGGAAAGTTGTCCTTCGGGCATGCTTTATTCAAATCCGAGTAATCAATGCACATTCACAATTTTCCATTTGACTTCTTAACCAACACGGGATTGGATACCCATTCGAGGAGCGTCGTGGATGGAGCCATTTTCCATCAGCTTATCCACTTCTTCCTTCAATACAGCGAATTTCTCTAGACCCAAACTACGCTATTTCTGTTTCATTAGTGTAAACTTCAGATCAATATTAAGTGCATGACACGCTATCTCCAACGATATCTCGCATATATCCGAATGCGTCCAAGCAAACATGTCTAAGTTCCCTCAGAGGAAATTAACCAATTCCTTCCTCAAGTTAATGCTAAGCTGAGATCCAATCTTTAGAACACGAGTTGGATCTTCCATATCGATCAGGACGTTCACCGTCAGCTCGGTCGGTGCCGCCCACACTTCTCTTGACTTCTTATTGGGATCCATAGACCTATCAAACCTACTATGGTTCTTGAGCCAAGGGTCATGATTTAGTTGTTAGGCTTTTGAATCACGGATGCGGAGAGTCTTCTCCACATCCTTGCCTTACTCCTACTGTTTTGCTTCCCTTAGCTCCATGACGTATCGCCCCCTTCCAACGCTCTGGTCTCCTCTTACTAATCGACCCTGTTCTCCGTAGGGCACTTCATCACCAAGCAACAAGGTGCTAGTGATATTCTAAAATCAGCAAGGGCCGATCGACCGCAAATGGTGTTATATGTCGAGTATTCTTCTACTATAACGAATTTTTGAATGTCGACTATCCTACGATCCCCTGCATAATTCCACAGGAAAATCAATCATCCCAATTAGTTATTTTGCTTCACCCATAAAGCTATGAATTTTGGTTTTATAGGCTATCACTTCCTTCATGTTGATCTTCATTTGATCAAATGTTCTCCTATAAAGTATGTTCATAGAACTTCTGGTGTCTACCAAGACCCAACTCACTATTGCTGCTCCTTTACCTGCCGTTATTACCATGAGGTCGAAAGTTGGCGCTTTGACTCCATTTGCATCCCTATTCTTGAATACAGTATCATTAGTCATCATCCTTTGCTGCTTAGCCAGAGCTCCGTCTTCTACGGAAAAGCAATCCTCCTGTGGTACGTGCTTCAGCAAGCTCGCATACCATTCCATTTCCCGCTAGCTTCTCTCTATTGGATGAGGCCCTCCAGTTATGGTGTTGACAATTAACTTCCCATAATTTTACCTAGGCCCTTCTCTGCTTGGTCTAGGCTGATTCCCTTCGGAAGGGGTCCCTAGAGTCTTGTAGCTTGACTACCTTCTTTTCGCTCTTTAATGATTGCCATAGCTTATTTTTCCTGATCAGCTATTTGATGAGATCCCTCAAATTTTGGCACTCGTTCATGTTGTGTCCATGAGTTTCATGGAAATGACATAACTTTCCAAATTGCTTTCTATGCTCAGTCAAATTCCTTTTAGGCGGCTTCTTATATCCTTCTGTCCATTGAGTAGCAAGGTATATGTTTTCCAATGTATCATGCAGTGGTTTGTACTCTGCTGGTTTCATATTCCTCAGACGTTTTTTGTTTTCATGATGCCTTCCACTAGGGCCCTGATTCCTTTTCTCTTGATTGCGTTAGTTTCCAATATTAACTACCGTGTTACCAGAGCTATATCCAGCTTGTTTAATCGTCACGTTGCTCCGGATAACTTCCTTTGATTGTCCATCATCTGCCTTTCCTACGGCTAGACTCGCCTCTTCCAATCGCAGGAGCTGGTTAGCCTTCCAATGAAATTCTTCCACAATCGTATGTTGCTTCATTTTTAGCCATCTACGAAATCCATGTCCAGGTGTATGCCTCGGACCAACGCCATAAATACCAGATCTTCCTTTGGATTACTAACCTCTATGACAACAATATTAAATCGATTCTAGAACCCCTTCAGGGTCTCCTTGTGTCCTTGAGACAGGCTAGACAAGGACATCACATCCTTAGGCCGAGTAGTGTGGAGTAGAAATTGCTCCATGAACTTTCTAGCCAACTCATCAAAAGTCGATACGAATCTTAGCACGAGCCTACTGAACCACCTCGATGCAACTCCTTCAAAGAAGATAGGAAAACATCTACATCAAACAACAACCGTCGCCTTAGCACTATCCATGTGTCATTAATACTTGAGTAAATGTTGCCTAGAATTAGTAGCCCCCTTATACAATGGCATAGTCAACATTGTAAACTTTCTAGGATATTCTCCTCTTAGAATATTTTCCGTAAACGGAGTTCTACTTAGTGCAGAACCCTAATCCTTGCTCTTTCTACCTTTACTTTCCTTTACCAACCTTTTAACCATATTTGCTATGTATTCCTCATTGGCATTTTATTCCAAAGGTCGATTATCGAGGGTTGTACTAAACGTTTGGCACTACAAACGATCTTGGTATGCCCACTGACTTCTAGGCTCTCTAGTCTTTAGGAGAACCACTTCTCTGGTTTTCTGTTGATGTTTGGTTGGTTCTGTTGCAGCTACTTGAACTCCAGCTCTATTTACTTTGACATCCAGCTCGTAATCATCACGCTTGTGCTGTAGATCATCCTCCGAGCTAGATAAGTCCAAAGCTTCAACTCCATGTCCTTCATGTTGTCCAGAAATCCTCTCGGTATCAAGATGGTTTCTCTTGGTACCAAGTTGTTTTTTTAGGAACGTTTTGACTTCCTCGGGCAACTCCTTTTGTTGGACCAACAACTGCTTCCTTCAGCTTTTTGATAGAAATGGTAGTGGTTATACTACGCAATATTTAACTAAACATAAAATACAAAATACAAAGTTCAACAACATCAAACCACACCACACTACAACATATATACAACAAGTACCCATCAACATAGATCAAAATAAAAGTGATGCTAATAGTACTGTCTCACATAGGAGACTAAAAAGGATGACATATATATAACCTGATGCTAACAATACATCACACATCAAAAAGAGACCAAACAAACATCTTTAGTAAGCTTCAACCTTCAACTAAAATAAATTCAAATGCTGCTCTATCATCTACTGCCTATTACTTCTCCCTTTTCTATGCACCCGAGCTCCAATGCTATTACTTAGATACTCAAAATATTGCCACCTATCCGCTCCTACCGAAATATAAACAAACTTAAGAATTTGAAACAAAATATTATTTAAACTAGCAGAAACCCACTTAAAACATCCGTTGTTCCTCTCATTCCACAACAATCAACAAAAAGCAAAGTTCAACAATATAAACTTGGAAAACATATGATTGTTAACAAAATTACCATAAATGACAGTCCAGAAGTAGAACTGATCAGAATGAAATCACTCCATTTGGGTTGATGTTTGGTTGAATTAAGCACTTGGTCCAAACATAAAAAGCAACATCACAATCACAAAAGATATGTTCATAATTGTCAACTTCTTCACCACAAAACACACATTTCTCAATAACCTTCATTCCTTTCCTCTTTAACATCCTCAAAGTATTTAGCTTGTCATGAATGAGAATCCACATATGTATCTTAAAGGTATATCCTTACCTTTCCACATATTAACAAAACTAGTGAATCTCCTTCTAGAAAAATTTATAAAGCTATACATGCTGCTAACTTTGTATCTCTTCTTGCTAGTCAACTGCCAACTAAATTCCTCCCTTTCTTTGTTTAAATCTCTGCCTTCTAAAAGATGAATAAGCTTCAATAATTGAATAAGAGTTCTTCCCTCAATAATTCTATTAAAGGAAAGCTTCCATTTAAACCCAACAACCTACTCATCATACATACTTGCTACCGAGATTCTCTGATCGATTGCTAGCTCAAAAAGAAGATTGAACTCAATGGCGAAAGGAATAGGAAGTAGCCAACTATCCAACCAAAAAGAAGTACTACAACCATTATTTACTACAATCCCTAATCCAATTCTAAAAAGTTGTGAGTAACTCAAAATATCCTTCTAGAATTTAGAACAATTCATACTATCTACATGCAAATAGAAATTTTCATCATATTGAGTTTTCAATATCCACTCTTTCCATAAAGCATTGCTCGAGCTCAACATGTCCAATAACCATTTACAAAGAAAAGAAGTATTCTTATCCATCAAATTAGTAATACCTAGGCCACCTTACATAATTGGTCCCAGGCTATCAAACAACTCAAAACTTTAGTCTCTTTCACCCTAGTCTAGAAAAGTTCCTTCTAATGGCATGAATCTTCTTAATTACCCAAACATGACATTTATAAAATGAATGCCAGTATAAAGGAATAGCTGAGATGACTGAGTTAACTAAGATTAATCTACCAGCTTTAGATAAAGAACACCCTTTCCATCTAGAAAGTTTGTTATTAATCTTACGAACCAGTAATGACCAATCCTCTTTATGTAACTTACCTGGCCTTATACTAAAGGCAAGGTAATTCAATGGAAATTTACCTATCTTTCAATTTAACATATCTTCAATCATTTTAGCAATCACAACATTAGCACCTAAAACCATAATTAAGCTTTTATGGAAATTTATTTGAAGACCAAACTAGCTTTCAAATGCATATAATATAA
The DNA here is from genome assembly GCA_030737815.1 of Allium fistulosum. Lineage (NCBI taxonomy): Eukaryota > Viridiplantae > Streptophyta > Magnoliopsida > Asparagales > Amaryllidaceae > Allium > Allium fistulosum. The sequence goes on from CM060905.1 coordinate 929,232,547, forward strand.
ATTTTAAAGCTGCTACATACTTACAATCCGGATCACTGAATATGATAGTATCATCAGCATAGTATAAAGAGTTGATACCACCCATGATGTATTCACTACCAAAGCTCTTAAGAATACCATTGTTGCAGCCGACTTTTAAAATTTATGTAAACACACCAACAGCTAGATCAAAATGGAGAGGAGAGAGTGGATCTCCTTGTCTCAGTCCTCTCTTTGAGCTTATAATTTTACATGCCACTCCATTCACAAAATTGTTAGCTTTATTAGGAGATAATATACTTGAAATCCGCATAATCCATTTCTCACTAAAGCCCCTAGCACGGAACAAGTCAATCATAAAACCCCAATCTATAGTGTCAAATGCCTTAGCAAAATCAATTTTTAGTAAAGCGCAAGGGACATAATTTTTGCTACAAAATGACAGTACTTCCTACACTAATGCAGCTCCCTCCAAAATTGATCTTATCTTAATAAAGGCAGCTTGAGCTCTATCTATCAACAAATTCATTTTGACCTTTAATCTATTAGCTACTACTTTAGTTATTAACTTAAAAGTACTATTCAATAGATTAATGGGTCTAAAGTCAGGTAGAGATAGATTTCCTTCTTTTTTAGGGATCAACGCCACTTTTTCATAGCTCAACTTCTCTAAATTCAAAGACACAACTTCTAAGCCCTCAAACAACCTTATAATATCACTTTTTAACCCAAGCAATACATTTTAAAGAAGAAATGTGGGAAACCATCAGGTCCACGAGCTTTGTCACTAGGCATCTCATTCAAAGCATTGAGTACTTCAGCTTTTGAGAAATTGGCATCAAGTCCAGTTAAGTCAACATTAGAAGGATATAGTAACTTCCAATAAACATCAACTCTTCTACCTCTACATCTTCTAAAAATTCTTTTATAATAACCAGTGAAAGTTCTATTCAAATCATCTTGCTTAGTTATCTCAACATCCCCACAAAAAACACCACAAATCATATTAGATCTTCTTCTTCCATTAGCAAACCTATGGAAATAGCCCATATCCCTATCTCCTTCTTTTAGCCATTGAGTTCCTGACCTTTGTCTCCAAAATATTTCCTCCTGATCAATTATTTTAATAAGCTCCTCTTTATCATGAAGCATAAAAAACTCCACTTCATTTAATCCTCTGTTCTCGGTACATATATTTAGTTCCAAAATATTATTAACCAATTTTTCTTTCTTCAACTTAATGTCACCAAACACTTCTTTGTTCCACTTCTTCAAAAAAATTCTAAGATACTTCAACTTTTTCCTCATGATACAAGCAGCCTCTCCAACTTTTCAATACTCATTCCATTTTCTTTCAATCATCTCATAAAAATTCTCTTCAAGGGACTATATTTTTTCAAACTTAAAAAATGCTTTCCTCTTAGTATTTTCTACAGATTTAAAGACAATGGGATAATGATCAGAAATAATAGAGCCGACCCTTTCTAAAAAGATAATGGATATAAGTCTTCAAACTTAGGATTTATAAAAAGTCTATCCAGTTTCACTAAAGTTGGGTTCTCTCTCCTATTGCTCCAGGCAAATCTTTTATTAATTAGTGGAAGATCAATCAAATTACGTTCTCTCACAAATTCACTAAAATCTTCAAAATCTTCTACGTAGCAATCCATTCTACTGTTTCTTTCATCAATGTACCTTATCGTATTGAAATCCCTCCAATCCCCTAAGATCCTTGAATTAAAATCTGAAAGGCCACAATTTCTTTCTTTTAGCTCTAGTATTTGGTCCGTATACACTTGTGACAAAATATAGCACTCTAGAAGATTTGCATTTCAAAGCTACATGTAGACAATAAACATTCTTCATTTCTTGCATCAAAGACCAATGTCTACTATTCCACCTTACAAAAATTCCCCCAGCACTGCCCTTTTCTTCAATGTAGCTCCATTCATCCAAGAATGATCCTCCCAAGCACATAATTTTTTTATTATTAGGACAACTAATTTTTGTTTCTTGCAACATAACCATGTCAAGTTTAATAGAGTTAATAACATTTCTAACTCTAAGACACTTTAAATCAACGCCTAATCCCCTAACATTCTATGAAAACGTAATCATTTTAGAGAGTTAACCCTCTATAATTCTTTCTCCTTAATTTCAACGATATCATCATCATTATTTTTTAAAATAAAACCCGAACATTTTAGCAAGCTTATACAACTGAGTATGAGTTAAACTATTAAGAAAAGAAGGGATGAAAATACTACATTCTAGAGGATGCATAGCTTCCAACCCCCTTGCACTCCTCCTTAAGATAGCAACTTTAGCCTGCTCCTTATTGTACTTTCCCTTTCTTTTAGTCATCTTGGAGCACTCCGATACATCTGATGGAGCATATTTTACCACCTGCTTCCCAAGATCTTCATGCCTAGCCTTTGTATCAGTCACTTTTTCCATTGCCTCCTCATAAGCCCTATGACATCCAAGATCAACATCTTCAGCAATGATATTACTTCCAACCTCAGAATTGTCCACCATATTAGCATCTTTTTTATCAGTTGAGGTAATCTTAATAGGATTCCCAATTTCTCCTTCATGAATTTCACTATCTTCATGTAAAACCAAGAATATGAGGTTCCAGATTCCTTTTCAACATCCAAACTTTAAGTCTACCATCAATACATTTCTCAAATACATTCTTCTCAAAAACTTTTGAGCCCATTACATATTTTGGATCTCCCATATACCTTCTAAATGTAATTTCATGATAGTACTCATTAGTATACAGCTTAATGAGAGAAGGCAATACACATGGGGTTACAACTTCAATTTCTGCTCTCAGAGTAGTAAAATTAGCAGCACTCATAAGATCATTTTGACGTTTCTTGACATCCCCTACCTTGGACAACACATTTCTAACCCGATCAAGACTTCTTTTTTTGTCTTTCATTTCATTTATTCCTGACCAGAAATAGATGAACTCTCTTCTTCAGATCTGGGGGAAGAAGTTTCTCTCTTGTACCTCCTAGTCCTTTGTGGTTGCTGGGTTAGTAATGTTATGCTAGCGTCCATCCTTTCCATCAAAGCCTTCTGACCGTCAACCAACTTCTGGTTCAACTTCTGCATCATATTATCAAGCTTAACCGAGCAACCACTTGCTATTGAGTAGATGATTTGGCTACTGCTTGCTGGTTACTAACTTCCAACTGGTGAACATTTCCTTCATTACCACCAGCTGTTGCTCCATTTGTACCAGCAACCATCCTAGTTGATCTTCCAGTTTTCCTAGGTGCCATTAATTTCTATTAGCAAGTCTTCAATTTCCTTAACTCAAATCTTCCAGATCTAACCACTGGATCTCTTAAATCCCAACACAACAAGCTAGATCTAAGCCGAAAAATCGTGTTCTTGGAGAAAGCACTAAAATGTTGACGTCAGAAGTGGCACAACACACAAAAACCTATTAAAAGTTGAGATCATGCAGAGAATATAAGAAAAATAGTAAAACACTAAGATTTTATAGTGCTTCGGTGATCTTTGGCCTACATCCATTGTAGCTTTTATTGATTTATATATTTGATTGAGTTTTAGAGAGATTTAGAGTCACTGGTACAAAGGCTTTTTCTAAACTACTAAAGCCTGGAATAGAAAATAGTAGCTTTCTTAGTGACTGTCATAGAGAAGAGATAGGAGATAAAGAAGATGAAGTGCCAAAAGTCCTAATAGCCATATGGTTTGTATTTATAGGGGAATTCCTTAGTAGAATCGGAGGTCCACGAAGTACAAGGTTCAGATGCAAGCCCAAAGGTGCAGGAGGGTAAAAGTTGATCCAACCGTCAGTAAAAAGCACTCGGTACTGAGAGGTTCCTCTTGGTACTAATAGTTTTTGTTAATGGAATCTCCCCTCTTTCTGCCATCTTGCTTCCTATCTCCGAACCGTTGCATTCGACATGCTTTTCCTCGATAACTAAGTTGTTTCTGATAATCTTCTTTATGTTGCTTGTCTTTTCCTACTTTCTTTGCTATCTTCTAGTGAATCCACGTAATTGTTTGTCCATTCTTGAAGAAAAGCACTCCATGACGATCATCTGAGCCTGTACTTCAAGTACATGTGGTTTCAGAGGATCCACAGTGGAGCAAAAAGCTATCGATATCGAATGGTTCCTCTCGATACCGAGTGACCTACTTTGCTCCTTTGTCGTTATAACTTGTTAAGCATGATCCTATTCCACCTTTTGAGTATGTTCCCGAGTTTGTGAATCATTTCGTCTTCATCTTGATATTCTTGTTCCAGTGAAAATCTGCTTGATCAAAAAGCCAATTAACATAATTCATGTTTACTGTCTCATTTAACCAACAAACCTGGAATTACTATACAATCTCATTAATTTAGGGACTACTTTCGCCCTTACTTTCTAGATTCAAATATGTGCAATATTTAATCAAAGTTAACAATTCACAGAATATGTAAGCATGGTTTTCAAATTCATTACATGTATATATTTAAGTCTACAACTCTAAAATTATATTCAGACATACAAGGAACAGATTTACAACGATATAAATCCAATATTATATAAAAATATATAATTCTCCACTCAACTTTAAGCTAACAAATCTTCAGATCTAAATCATGTTATTCCTGTTTGACTCTCTTTTCTTCTTACTAAAATATGTATCGAAATCATATACATATTCATTAGAAATTTAGATCCGAAAATAGAATTGAATTTAATTTAGATTTGGATTTACAATTTACCTTGGCTTTGGCGATTGGATCCGATTATACTCTTCCCTTCTATTGTTCTCCGCTATTCTCTACTTATATATAAATATATTATAGTTTTATAGATTTTAGAATTCGTGGAGAAAAGAAAATGGCAGAGCTTCGTCATTGCTTCAAAAAATATGAGAAGAATGGTGAGGACTTAGACCTGTATTTATAGGGGTTCGAACCAATGCTAGCTGTTAGATTATATTATATTAAATCCAGGATGTTTGGCCTAGGTTCAATATATAGTCGGCCTACCATCGGTCGATCGCTTTGATGCCACCGGTCGACCGCTAGTTGCTTATTTATGTAAGACGTTGATTTATTTCCTCTTATACGTTATTAGATTTGTTTTTAACCGATCTGATTTAACATTAACTGTGCTTGGATGTTAAGTAACCATTAACGTTAATTAATGTTAACTAATTACATTTATTTCCTTAATTATATATATAATTATTTCCAAATTGAAATCTTCAAACGTTAATATTTTTCGTTTAAACTTTGATCATAAAAATTTATATATGAAAATTGATCAAAAAATCCATACGAACACAACGGTGCAAGTTTTGTAGCCAAATCCTAACGTTTGTGAAAATTCCATTTTCGGCTTTATTAATTAATTTCTTTTTAAATTAATTATTGTTCAATTTATGGGTGTTACATTCTCCACCTTTGATGTGCACGTAAATGTGCGTATTTCTACTTCCATATTTAGTCGAATTTAATTAAATAAATGATCATATAGGGTATTTTAACATGTTTAAACCAAAATATCAATTATTTTCAAATCACCATATATTCATCTTCATATAGGGGCAAAATGGTCATTTTGTACATATATTAATTTGTGAATATTTATTTCCACATTTTATTTGTAGGAAAATTGGATGGAAATTACAAGAGTCTTCATGGAAAATATGCATGCACAAGAGGAAACAAAGGAATGAAGATGGAAATAATTCAAACTCATGTATCATGGAGGACCCCACCTACCCACTTGCCTTAATCTACAATTAGAAGCTAATACACAAGTTAGTGGAGTTAAAAGTTTCATGCACATTTAAATGGAGGATTATCTCATGCTAACGATAACTTGGTGGCCACACTTCCTAGAGGGGTATTTTGAGTAGTCCCCAAAAAATTTGCATTAGGGTATTAGGCTTGTATAAATACCCCATATGTTCATGTAATCAATCTCTTAGCCTCTTCTTAGCCTCCTTTGAGCTTCCATTTTAGTTAGTTTAGTTTGAGGCTCAAAAATAAAATATAAGCTCTCTTTCTATTTCATGGCTACTTAACCATTTTCTTCTTCTTATGTAATTTTCTTCTTAATGTAATTTTAATTCTTGCTCTTTCTTTTTATTTACATGCTTTTTTCTTTCATGTTAGTAGTGTAAATCTTTTTATTTATGCAAGTAGATTAGCTTTTATTTTATGTTAATTAGCTCTCTTCTCACTTAGCTTGCATTTTCCTTTTGTTTTTGTTTCATGTTGCAATCTACAATTGTTGAATTGATAACAAATATGAGAGGCTAAACCTCTTCAATTTAGGGGTAATGAAGCTCTCTTAATCATATAGATTCAATATTTTGCTAATTAGTGATCTCTTTTTGTGCTTAATGGAATTGGTGGATGTGGTTAAATTTTGTTGTTTAGCTTTGAATTTGATAGCCTATGTTGTTGACACCAAATAGGCTATGCTTAAACAAACAAAACACAAATTACCTCTTCTTCTACATATAATTATGGTAATGAAGTGATTTTAAAATCAAAATTTGATAGTCTATATTTCTAATCGATAGTTAATATGTCATGCTTCAAATAGATTTTTTAAAATTTCATTGTCATTTTTATGAGAGTTAAGAAGTGGTTTAATAGGTGTGTTATAGTTTGATGGTTTATATTGGGTTAATTAATAGCACAAATATTCCATACTTATGATAAACACATCAATTAAATTCACTAATGACCAAAAAAGAGAGATCATAATTTCATATATGTTGATTTATGTGATCATGAGAAGGGATTTGCCTCTAAATTGCCTTCAAACTCTCATATTTTTATCCCTTTTCTTTTGCTAGTTTTTCTACATTTTTAGCTTAAAACAATTTCAAACCCTTGGTTAATTTGATTGAATAAAATTTTAAATCAATACAATTCCCTGCGGATCGACCCGTATTCGCTACGTACTAGAATCGTATGTCGTGCGCTTGCGGTTATTTTTATTTAAAATTTGATCGGCTATTCTCTAATCCGATAGAAAAATTGCTGATTAAACAAGTTTTTGGTGCCGTTGCTAGGGTATTGATATGAATTTATTTTCTATTCTTCGAATTATTTTCGTTTGATTTTATTATGTGTTCGTTTTGTGTGTTTATTGTTATTTAAAAAATAAAATATTATTGTTGTGTGTGATTTTTGTTTGCAATTTGTTTGTGTGTTTGTTTTCTAATTCTAATTGAATTTGCATTTCTATTAAGAAAATATACACAACTTCATTTTCAAAATTATATTATATTTCATTTTTTTAATATTTTTACATTACATTTCATTTTCAAAAGGAAAAAAATACACAACTTCATTTCCTACCATTCTCTGTTCACTATTACATATCATTCTCTGTTACTGATACATATCATTCACCGTTACATATCATTCTCTGTTCACTGCCTTGAACATCTACTCCAACTCCCCTCACAACCAATTACTGCCATTTATTCAAACTTCCACCACCATACCACTGTTCACTGACTTCCATACCACCAAAATCATCAACATTCTCCACATATCCAAACTGTCAAACCGTGCAACATCCACTTCAAACTGTGCACATATTTCAAAACAAATAACTGTCGAGCTGTCCACCTAAACTACCAATCTACTTGCCTGCACTTACCTCTGCCAGACCCATCATCTTACTTTATTGCATCACTCATAGCCTCCACCTTCATTTTGACAACCACCAACATATCTCCAACATACCAACTTGCTGCACTGTGCACCTCACAGTTACAACCTAGCATACATACAAACAAAACTCCCTCTACAGCAATACTCAATACCCACATACAACATTCACATAACAGAACATACAACACTGCACACTGCCTGTCATACTTCAACCACCACACACCTCCCATAGTTCAACCAAAAACCACCACTGCCCTGATCATTATTTCCCTACATCATCAACAAACCTGCCATCATCAACAAATACTTCTGAACTGCACTTCCTCTACTTGTCATTTCTCCAACTCCTGCTCCCCACTGCAACCGTTCCACCACCACAACCTCTGCCAAACTCGCATCAGTCACCATCCATAAACTACTTCAACACTCTACCTCGAAATCATCGCAACCATACCCTGCTTCACCAAATCACCATACAGCTCTCAAATCACACCATACATTTCTACCACCATACAACTCTCTACCAACTAACATCACCAACCCCAGAACATTGCAACTTCACTTCATTACCTCCATCACAACTCCCCCTTAATCACTCACCAAACCACCAGATTTGAAAAGAAAAAAAATTTCATTACCAAATTTCTTACCATTGTCCACCAGCCAGTAACCAACGCACTTCCTTCGACCTGCGGCCGCCACTACGAACCCAAAAATTCGCCATTGAACCACACACGCAACGAAAAACAACCCATAACAGCATATTCCTCCGCAAATACCCATAACAGCATTACTGGCACTATGTTGTTCATCCACTCGAACAACCCAAATTATCAACCTTTCACTGTTCAACAGCAACATCCCCTTGCGAACTCCTTAACCACGCCACCCTCCTCCGAACCCAACAGCAGCTTCTCTCCAACACCAGAAACCACGCCAACCACCGCAAGCCATCGCCTGAAATCACACCTACAACCACAAAAAGCACTTCTACATTGCTGCCACTCCATCATCCTCAACAAATCAAACGCAACCACCTTCCTCGCCTTCAACCACAACCCAAAAATAAAAATTCTCAACAACCGCAACCTCTACTCTATTAGCCCTACAATCGATCGCCGCACCCAAATTGAACATACCTCCTCAAACTCGAACATAGCCCTTCACCCTACATCTTCGATTGCTGGCAACCTCCCTGAACCACCCTAATTGAGAACCGCGAACTCCATCACTAACCAAAATGAATCGATATCTCCGATTACTGCGTTGAATCGTGAAATTGTTGTTGAATCGTAGAATTTTGTATAATATTTTGATTTCGAAAGTATTATTTGGGGGAGAAGTTCTCTGCTAATAAAAATAAGCAACGTGATTTAGTTTTTTTTAGCGAGCTGGGTTGTATAATGTTTTGTTTACTTTTTTTTAGACTTTCTTTCCTTTTGTTCTTTTTTAGTTCATTTTGTTTTAATTCATGATGTTTTGAAAATTTAATAAAAAAAGAGAAGGTTAGATTCATTTGTTTTTAGCTTCTTACAAAAAAAACTTCTTTTAATTTGTTTTCTTTTGTTGAATTTGTTTTGTTTAATTTGTTTTTAGTTCAATCCTAATTTAAAAAAAAAGAGTTGCTTTCTTTTAGTTTAGTTTTGTTTATCCTTTAAAAAAATTAATTTTAAATTTGTTTTGTTTTGTTATAATTTGTTTTACGTTCCATCCTTACATATATAAAAAAACAATTATATACATATATTGTTTAAATTTTCAGGCTCCAGGTGGCAGAAGTGCTTGCTAAAAAAACTGCTTGCTTGCTTATAAAAAAAATTGTCGCTTTAAAATAAATTGCTAATAATTCTACATGCTCTAGTATCGTGCCCTTAGCCCTTGTTTTTATTTACTTTTCATTGTTAGTTGCTTGCATTTGCATATATATATAATTAAAAAAATTCAAAAACAAAAAACAAAAATCCATTTGTAGTTACATTGTTAATACACATTTAATTTTCAGTTTTGCATTTCATCTTAGAATTTGCTAATAATAATGGTTAGACATCTTAAGGGTGTCGCGAGCTCACCTAGGGCTTAATTGTATATTGACAAGTTGTCTTCTTCGAATAATTTATTTTCTTAGTATCTAGGCTACTGCAGAACAATAATCAGTTATAAATATTACAGTGATTCGTAAAAATTATACTAATTGTTTCTTTGAAGGTACTTAAACCTTCGGCTGCATTGCTATGGTGATTCGTGGTGCACCGATAAATCATGTCTGTTACCTAGCTGAGAACTATATTGTTGAATTAAGACAAAGTGTGATTATATAATTTTGGGTTAGGAGCTACTTAGGAAAGAAAATTTGTAATTAAACCCTTACATTCATTTAGTTGCATTTGCTCATGCATATCTAAAAAAAAAGAAAAAAAATTCAAAATCCAAAACTAAAAAAATTATAAATATTCTATAACTTAGTTTTTAAATCCTTTGAATTTTTTTCAATCAAAAAAAAATTTGAGTTAGTTTTTTTCAGAAAAACAAAAAAATATAACCTTTTCAAAAAAAACAAAATCATATAAAGGAAAAAAAATTTGAAAATCCAAAAAACGAAACAAAAAAAATCAAATTTCCCTTCTGAAAAATAAATTCCTTTTGGTAAATAGTTTTCCTTTATAAAAAAAATATTCTTGAAAATGTCCGAATTTTCTTACTCGTCGGAATTTTACAATGGTTGTGAAAATCAATATAATCTATATAATTTCACATTAAATTCTTATGGATATTTTAATGACAACTATTGTACAAACAATTCGAATTTTGAACCACAAAATTTTCAAAATGCTGACCAACCCTCAAATTTTGAAAATAGCATTGAAATGATTTCGTCTTTACTTGAACTCTCTACACAACAAAATCAAAAGATAAATGATTTGTGTAATTCATATTTGTGCAATGATTCAAGTCAAAGTTTACAAAATAATCAAAATTTGAATTCACTTCAAAATTCAAATGATTTCGAGTATAACCCATGCCAATTCAATATCAAACTTCAAAATGAATTTTAAAATCAAAACGAAAATGGAAACAACTATTTAAATGATTTTGGCAATGAGAATTGTTTCAATGATGGTGAAAATTTTTGTTCTCAACAAGTTCAAGTTAAAAAATTTCAAATTAATAATTATAAATTGGATTTTGTTGAGTAAATGGAAGAGATTTACAATGATCACACGGATCGGTTGTTTGAAACATACATGAAACAACGTGAGAAACAAAACCAAATCCCAACGTGTGACGAGTCAAATAATAATCCATCTTTTGCCAAAATTGACGATTTTCAAATAACAACTTTTGAAATTGAAAATGACAATCTTAATGAAGTTGTTGAAAATACGGTAATTGAGTTGGATTTCAATTCTTTTGCGGGTGAGAAACTCAATTTAAAATTCGATCTTCCTTTTTCCGATTTTGAAAATTTGAATACCACAACTTTGGATTTTGAACATGATATATGCAATGAAGTTGTTGATAGTTCAACAAAGGAAGACGAATTTTGTGAACATAAATTTTGTGGACTTTTCGAAGATGAGTTGGTAAATTCTGAAGGGGAAGATTTAAATCACCTTTTTGATTTTAAAATCGATAATTTTGAAGAATTTAGCAATGATAAGTTTTAATTTCAATTTGGCGAAAATAGACTTGAATTTCAACCAATTGTTTTATCAATCCAAAAATCATCGAAAATAAAACAACTCACATGATTTTTAAAAAAACGACATTCGTTTTTCCAAATCAACATTCAACTTTGAAATCTTTTATGGTTTGGTTTTCTGAACTTAAGCTGTGTCTCTCATATTTGACGAGACAAATGAATTGGTCTTTGGAAGACCGTTTCATTTACTCTTTGACTATATATTTTCTGATGTCTTGTTAATAATAATCTTTTCATTTTCATGTAAATATAGGTCATATTTTTATTTTATTTTTCTCGTTTCACTTGTGTTAACTGTGGGGACACAGTTAAAATCAAGTGTGGGGGGAGTCTCATTTTCATTTTTTATTTTTCATGGTTTATTTTTTGCATTTTCTTTCCAAAACTCAAAAATAAAAAAATACCAAAAAAATTTCTTTTAAATTTCTTTTGAAAATTTCTTTTTAAATTTCATGGTTTTGATTATTAAATTGAAATTTTTGAAAATTTATTTGTCTCAACAAAAATAAAAATAAAGTTGATTACAAGTAACTATGGTTTAACTAGTATATAGGAAGGTTCGTACGTGTTAATTATGAAGTATATCCTAATTAAAAATCTTTGTTTAAAAAGTGGTGGATTTAAAGAAAAGGTATAACATTTTTTATCTTCTAAGTTAAATGGTGCTAAGATGATTTTGCAAAATTCTCTCTTCAAAAACAAAAAATATATAATAAAAAAATATATTTGTATATACGTATATATTTTAATAAACACCTAGAGTCATGTGTCCACATGCAAGTGTGTACACTCACCATGCTTTATACCCTTCTCACGTAAGCCTGAAAGACGGTGCACAATCGGTATATCTGGCCTCAGTTTATTTGAGTTAGGTGTATATAAAAATTCTTTTATTAATAATGCCTACAGCACGTAAGCTCAAAAGACAGTGCATGGGTAATATTTCTGGCCTCAGTTTATCTGAGTTAGGCATATGTAAATATTATTAATATCAATAAAATTTTCAAATAAGAAAGAGTAAGCAATTGAAATCCAAGCACTATTTTAACTTATTTGATTTGACTTGTTATTCAAAAGAAATGAAAATACCACTTTGAAAATAACTTTAATAATCAACAAAGGATCTATTTCATAGTTGCACCGTGCGATCAACCGAAATAACTAGTCAAACTAGAGTCTAGTTGTTATGATAACTTAATTTTTTTTTTGGAAATTTTGACAAGTAAACGGACTTAAATTTCTTGATAATGACCAAAACTTCTATTTAACTTATTCGTGTTAAGTTAAAAGTAAATCCTTCATTTGTAAGTATTTTCAAAAACTTGCATTCATCACTTTGTAAATAAATCTTGCATTTTGTAAATATTCTCATGTTGCATTTGGATTTTGTGGGTAGTATCCGCTGAAAACCCTCACGAGACAACACTCGTCCTACTAGGGACACCTAGAGGTTTAACGGCTTGTTGCATACGCCCAATGCAATCGTGCTCCCTACGAAAATGGATATATCTTAGTTTTTCTTTATTCAAGGACGAATAAAAAGATCAGTGCAAGGGTATTTGATGTGCACGTAAATGTGCATATTTTTACTTCCATGTTTAATTGAACTTAATTAAATAAATGATCATATAAGGTATTTTAACATGTTTAAACCAAAATTTCAATTATTTTCAAATCATCATATATTCATCTTTATATAGGGGCAAAATGGTCATTTTTGTGCATATATTAATTTGAGAATATTTATTTCCACATTTTATTTTTATTTGAACGAAAATTGGATGGAAATTACAAGAGACTTCATGGAAAATATGCATGCACAAGAGGAAACAAATGAATGAAGATGGAAATAATTCAAACTCATGTATCATGAAGGACCCCACCTACCCACTTACCTTAATCTACAATTAGAAGCTAATGCACAAGTTAGTGGAGCTAAAAGTTTCATGCATATTTAAATGGAGGAATATCTCATGCTAATGATAACTTGGTGGCCACACTTCTGAGAGGGGTATTTGGGTAGCCCCCAAAAATATGCATTAGGGTTTTAGGCTTGTATAAATACCCCATATGTTCATGTAATCAATCTCTTAGCCTTTTCTTAGCCTCCTTTGAGCCTCCATTTTAGTTAGTTTAGTTTGAGGCTCAAAAATAAAATATAAGCTCTCTTTCTACTACTTAGCCAATTTCTTCTTTTTATGTAATTTTCTTCTTAATGCAATTTTAATTCTTGATCTTTCATTTTATTTACATGTTTTTTCCTTTCATGTTAGTAGTGTAGATCTTTTTATTATGCAAGTAGATTAGCTTTTATTTTATGTTAATTTGCTCTCTTCTTACTTAGCTTGTATTTTCCTTCTGTTTTTGTTTCATGTTGCAATCTACAATTGTTGAATTGATAACAAATATGAGAGACTAAACCCCTTCAATTTAGGGGTAATGAAGCTCTCTTAATCATGTAGATTCAATATTTTACTAATTAGTGATCACTTTTTGTGCTTAATGGAATTGGTGGATGTGGTTAAATTTTATCGTTTAGCTTTGAATTTGATAGCCTATGTTGTTGACACCAAATATGCTATGCTTAAACAAACAAAACACAAATTCCCTCTTCATCTACATATGATTATGGAAATGAAGTGATTTTAAAATCAAATTTGATGGTTTATATTTATAATCAATAGTTAATAGGCCATGCTTAGAACAGAATTTTTTAATTTCATTGTCATTTTTATGAGAGTTAAGAAGTGGTTTAATGGGTGTGTTATAGTTTGATGGTTTATATTGGGCTAATTAATAGCACAAATATTCCATACTTATGATAAACACATCAATTAAATTCACTATTGACCAAAAAAGAGAGATCATAATTTCATATATGTTGATTTATGTGATCATGAAAAGGGATTTGCCTCTAATTTGCCTTCAAACTCTCATATTTTTATCCATTTTCTTTTGCTAGTTTTTCTACATTTTTAGCTTAAAACAATTTCAAAAACTTGGCTAATTTGATTGAATAGAATTTTAAATCAACAAAATTCCCTGCGGAACGACCCGTACTCGCCATGTACTAGAATTGTTAGTCGTGTGTTTGCTGTTATTTTTATTTAAAATTTGATCAGCTATTCTCTAATTCGATAGAAAAATTGTCGATTAAGCACCCTTAAAATAATTTCCTTCCCGAAATTCCTCAAGGACTGAATCTTGTAACATAACGCACAACCTCTAGCCTATCCAACCGATCAGTGTGCAACCAAATTTATAACCAATCATGTACAAGTGCATGGTGTATCACCACACATATGATATGTATGCAGAATAGTACTAAATCAGCGCCTCCTATATGAATACATTCTTTAAAATAATTTTGAAAATATGGTGTAAACATTCTATATATACTGGCAGTTCTGTATATATGCAAGTTTTGAAAATTAAAATCTTTGCTTTTGCGCACAAAATTTTCCACACTTCTATGAATAGAAGTATGCCAAAAAAGGGGTTAGATGGAGTATTCCATATTTCCATCCTTTTTTTGTGTATCTATTCCGCTACACTTTGGAACCGTTTCTAACATCCAAAAATTTTAAAATCCAGTTTTATAAACATATATTCTTATGCCGAGAAAGGGATTTAAATAGAGCATTCCATATTTCCATCCTTCACTTGTGTACTGGTTCTGCTGCACTTTGGAACCTTCTCTTTTGCCCCATATCCATTTCAACTTTTCCAAGTACAATTCACATAAGGAAATTTATTTTTATATTATATTTTTAAAATTTTAAACAGAATTATTTTAAAAACCTAAATATTTTCTACTATCAAGAAGGAATAGAAACTAAAATTCCAAAGCTAAAATAGTTTTTTCCTTGTTACCCTCTTTGTTTTACATAATGTCACTTTTGCTACACAGTAAAATTCATATTCACTAACCTGTCAACTTATGCTAAACATGTGGCATTTCAAACATTTTTTCCAAATCTCGTTTCAATTGAATATTTGAAGTCGAAAAGTTTAAAGCCTTTAAAGCCTTTTAACCAAATCAACTTTTCCTTTAAAGCCTTTTAACAACAAAGATTTTACTTCTTAAAAGTTGGTTGTATAACTCAAAATATTTACTAAGTTTTGTATTCCGAAAACTCAATTTTTATACCAAACCATTTTATTCAAAAATGCACTTTACAATGTTTCTAAAACATCCTTTATAACTTTAAATAATAAAAGCTGGAGTAAACAATGACAACTTCCATTCTATTATTTTCCTATCACTTATGTTATTCCACTTTCAACCTTAGTGAGGACTTTGTTTGTATATGAAGGGGACTTTTAAAAGGTATGTGCAATTACTACACATATTTATGGAAACTATCCATTTTTCTTTAAATTTCCTATTATTTCTAATTACTAACTTTATTTTATATAAATTTTGAACGTTGTTTCTATTTATATTTCAAATGTTACTACCATTTAACTTTCTTCTGCCTAAAATGCTCTTATTTAATTGCTTCTCTTTATATAGCTTTTCTCTAAATTGACTGTCTTCTTTATTAAACCATCGCAATGCATTCACCTATTGCTTTATTTTTGAGTTCTTATCTCCTTTTCATTCTCTTTACCCCATTTATAACCAATACAACTTCTATTTGTCCACTCTAAAAAAGAATTTCACAACTTAAAATTTTTCATCTTAGAAAAATCTTCGAGCTATATATACGCTCTACTTTTCCTTCAAAAAAATATTTCTTTATTAAAACCCATTTTGAATGAAACTTTCGGCCTAAACAAAGTTTTAATTTATGCTATAAATTTTTATATACATATAAATGGATGTTTTGTTCTATGGAAAAATTAATATTCACTTACTTTTCAAACATAGGGTTTTCTACTTTTAAATAAATCCTTGTAAAATCATTTCAATTTTTTTTCAAACCTTTGATTAAATTCTTTCATGTGGGGTCGGACTCAAAGTGGGTTTTACTTGTCCCTACTTTTGAAATTTTCTTTTTTCCCACTTACTTCTGACTTATCTTCTTTCAGAATACTGAAATCTGACTATCATCTTGGAGTGATTACTATACACCTTCTTTCGGGAACTTATTTAATTCTTACTTATGGGTATCTACAACATATAGATTCTTAGTTTTCCCTTATTCAGATCTAATGTACATCACCAATCGGTAATCTTGCTGGAATCTACAACTATAGGGCAATCTGTGCTCTATAAGGGAGTAAAGTACTATCCAGCTTCAGGGGCTCTTCCATATGTCGCGTCATGCTCTTCTTTAGTCAACGCTTTCCAATATGACCTACTTACCATGGGGTAATTGAGATATGCGTATATCTTCAACTCAATCTATTATTTCAACCCATAGTCGCATTATCCACCTTTTCAGAATATGGTTGCAACTAATTCTATAGTTGGAATTTGTAGAGTTCGGTGTATAATATATATGTATACACACACATAGAAATACGTTTACTCGGCATATTTTAATTACTATGATCGATTAACCTATGCTCTGACACCAACTATAACAACCCACCCATCAGTGTGTCCAAATTTTGCTAGATTGAATACCCAAGTCCGCGAAAGTATAGATTGTTGGAGTTGGTATCCTATAAATAACAAAAGTATATCATAGCACCATCGTTATAAACTCACATCGGAATAATAAGATATAATAAGCATATAATTACTAACCAAGGTTAATACCTCTTATATCTAGTGCCCTTGTCAGTGCCGACCATGCCTGTCCTTCCCCTGTTCCTACCTTGTATTAGTACTTGTCCCTCTAAATCTATCATGCGGGTTGTAATGAGGTGGGGCTCAGAACAATGTTTTGGTGACCAGTAAATTACATACTTTATACATAACACTAGTTTATATCGATTGCTTTACATTACATGTTGTCTATTTTTTTAAACTTAGTCTTCTTGACTTCATATACACGTACGATACGCCCCACCTACTCGAGCTATACAATAACTACATATATATACACATATATATGTATGTATGTATGTATAAGTACCATGGTCCCTCTTTGGACCAGAATACTTTCCCCGCTAGTTTCTGTAACTCCATAGTGAATCGGGATCCATCATTAACATAGTATCACATGCTCGCCGTCATGCATGCCAAGGAACTCCTATTAGTGCTTAATAACGGCATTATAATTGTTTACCCATAGTCTACCTCATCTTGAAGACTTATCCAACCGCTTCATATCATGGACTCGCTCCATTGACTATTGAGGACTCAACTCCTTAGACTATGCTATTCATTTGAAAGACCTCCATTAAGGGTTATCTACCATTGCCTCCTAATAATAAACAAACTAACAAACAACATGAGGCAGTGCATGTCCTAAACTTGATCTACATTATTAGGAGGTGTAGCCCGTTTAGGCATAACCCTTGTCTTTTCGCTGACTACCATAGGACCAATGATGCTCTCGACCTATGTGTAGAGCCTAACTCCTCACATATATGGTACCAAACTTGCTGACCTAGCTCGAGCCTATGCTCATCGTCCCATTTAGATTGTCTAATGCAATCAAGGAAATTCCCACTTGGTTACTTAACATGTACCTCCTAAAATGTTGAAGCAGACTCTACTTGGCCTTTTGACACTTCGACCGGGGTGAACCATCCTACTTTGATATATTCCCTTCACCTATACGGGAGCGTATAATCCCACAGATCCTACAGTTGGTGATGTCTCACATCTATACAATGTATACACAACGTTGGTAGCCTTTTTTGGAGGGTTGATTTCTGTTGGCAACACTACTGACCTCGCATCCCAACTCATACTAACAACTATGTCATTTTTAATTATCTAAGTTATTGACTGGATTCAATAATTCACACTGGTTATAGAAGTCACATGTATTTATTTATTTACTATTCTTCATATGTTCAACTTTTAATGTTGAATTATTTTTACATAACTTACTTCTTGTTTCATTAACGTCGTTTAATGTCATTTACCGCTTACTTCTAATTTAATAGATTGAATACCTTTTACTGCTTAACTTCCACTTAACACTATTAAATATAGCTTACTGTCCCTTTTCAAATATTAACTACCTTTCTTTGATTACTATATTAACTTAATTCCTCATTGCTTTATTTAAATTTCTTCCCTTACTGTTTATTTTCTAACTCTCTTAAATCGCATGTATTTGATTCACAATTAAATTATTTTTATTATCACTCTTACATTACTTTAGTTTATACTTAGAAATTTATGCATTTTAATGCATTGGATTTACATTTTCCCAAAAGGAAACGTTAAACTGTAATTTTCCATAAATTATCTAAAAGAGGACTTGTGTTATGTTTGGAATTATAAAGAATTATCTTTTCTATTATTATTGAAATAGATGGTACAAAATACGATAAACAACCTCATTTTGTACAGCTCCTTCTTTTAAGCATATTCCTTGTTATTTCAAATGATACACTTTTATTCATATTTATAAAACTAGATAATTTATAGAAATTTACATTGCAACACACTTCATTCTAATGAATTAAAATACTACTTAAATACCAATCCAAATTATAATAACTTCTAATTCATGTTTACTAACATATCTCTTTTAACCAACAAACTTGGAATTACCAAACAATCTCATTAATTTAAGGACTACTTTCACCCTTACTTTCCAGATTTAAGTATATGCAATATTTAATCAAAGTTAACAATTCATAGAATATGTAGGCAAGGTTTTCAAATTCATTACATGTACATATTTAAGCTTATAACTCCAAAATTATATTCAGGCATACAAGGAACAGATTCACAACGATATAAATCCAATATTATATAAAAATATATAATTTCTCACTCACCTTTAAGCTTCCAAATCTCCAGATCTAAACCCTGTTATTCCTGTTTGACTCCTTTTTCTTCCTACTAAAATATATATCGAAATCATATAAATATTTATTAAATTTAGATCTAAGAAGAGATTTGAATTTAATTTAGACTTAGATTTACAATTAACCTTGGCTTTAGTAATTCGATTCTATTATATTCTTCCCCACTATTGTTTCCGCTTTCCTCCCCTCCACACACACATATTAGTTTATATAGATTTTTAGAATTCGTGGAGAAAATAAAATGGAAAAGCTTCTCCATTTAATACTTCAAATCCGAGGTGAACCCTTGGTATATTTTCCCACATCTTTACACAAATGCATATCCCTTTCCCACGGGTCCTATGGTTGGAGATTTCTCACATCAGTAGTACGTATACACAACTGCTGGTTGCCTCTAGGTGAATTTCTGTTGTATAACTCTACCAACCTTACATCCCAATCTATTCTAAACTAGGCTTGTAAATGGATACTTTCGGATACAAATAGTGTTATATCCGCATTCGCATCCGAAATCATTTTCGAATATCGGATATCTACATCCGTGTATACAGACAAATATCAGATAATTATCTTATCTGCTAACAATCGATAAATCAAGAAATATAAGTAGAAAATTTTGGTTTATCATATTTTTTCAATCACATTGATTATAGAATTGTGAAAAATCAACAAATGTAATGATAATAAATAGTTTTGAGCAATTAATATGCATTAAATTCATATAATACAAAATGTTATCTTAATAAAAAAAGATAAACATATGCCTTTCATTGTACTTAAATACATAAAATATTAACTATAACCTTGACAAAACCAAACGAATAGTTTTTGAATATGGATACTTTCGTATCCGCGTTCTCATTCGTTTTACCGAATATTAGATATTTATCCACTTTTCGGATACGGATGCTGATGGATTTCAGAGTATTTTGGTATTCATTGAAGGCCTATTCTAAACCAAACTAATTATCCTAAGCCTAAATGTCGGGATAGGCCTACTAATTCACGCTCATCCTAAATGTATTATCGAGATAATATAATTTCCTATTATGAATATTATACCGCCTTCTAGTATTTAATTCACCTATTCGCCGTGAACCTATTCCTATCTTATACACTACTACATATGTTCTCTATTTCCATCTTACGTCCCATAAATGACAATTGCCTGTAATAAAGGGTAATTATTATTCAAATTTGACAATCACTAATGACATTTATTTATTCGTTCCAATTCAATCTAATATGCATATTCATTTCCTAATAAATACCATTTTAAATTCTTTAATCGGTCCCATCAAAAGCATTTATGTCCCTATTTAATTCATGTAACTCTTTGTTAACTATACATTTATTGCCCTACTAATTTGCTTGTTCATAAATTTTGGAGTTACTATTCCTTTTATTTCAACCTCCTAATCCTATGATTTACTACGCTACTAATAATTAGTCATCCTAATTATAATTAGTACGAATATCATTTTATATTACATTATATATATATATATAATTATTTATTTTCAATCAGTAGGCGCAGTTATACGTATATATACATAAATCTATTCTTTCTGACTCATAAATTCCTACGCTTAGGAACTTCAAAACATACACTTATATGTACGTTTTGTAAAGAACATTTATTTTCATATTTTAATATATTAGAGTTATCCTTTCCAAAAATAATTACTGTTATAACTTTCCATAAATCACCCAAAAGTGAGATTTTTGCTTCATTTGAAGTTACAAGAAATTATCTCTTTTCTTTTATGGAAATAGATAGTACAAACTATGGAGGAAAACATCCGTACTTTACACATCTCATTCCTTTTTGATATATTCCTTATTATTTCAAATGACTCATGTTTTATACATAAGTGTGGAATTGGATAACTTCTGTAATTTGAAAATAGGTACAACTAAATTGTACCCACAACACTCCCAATAGATTAAAACATTGAAATTCAAATTCCAAGACAAATTAGGGCAACCCAAATTAATAATAACAATTTACAACCCAATTATCATAAATTTGGAATAAATCTTACAATCTTATCAGCATTTTACTTTAATAAATTTAGGGACTTATTTTCAAATTTTTAGATTAGGATGTACAAACCATTCCTATTCTAATTACCCAACTTACAGAATATGTAGGCGAGATTCCAATTGAATAGTTCTTTCTAAGCCTACAACTCTATAAATCTTGCATAGACATAACAATTAAATAAAACTCAATGACATAAATTCAATGTAATAAATAAATCATATAATTTCCCACTCACCTTTCTTGCTTTCCAAATCTCCCAAGTCCTAATTCATCCCTTTAATTAACTCCATTTCCTTTCCAATCCAAAAGTATGTGTAACAAGATATATACATACCCATTAGAATTACAGATTTGAGTGGAGATTTGAAATAAGTTAGATATAGATTTATAATTATAAAATTTACCTTTTTCAATAATATTAATTCCTTCTCTTCTTTTTTCTTTTCTGCCCTTCTCTAATTATATATGTAATGACCTAGAATTTTATCGCTTTGATTGTGGATATTTAATTAATTTTAAATATTTAAATAATTGAATTTTAAAGCTTAAATTATTCATTTTTATTATCTAAAAATGATAATGAACTCATTTTGAATACTTGTTTACAAAAATAAATAGTTCGATGAAAAATTGGAAATGTGACCGAAATTCGTTTTTGCGATTTTCGACTTTTATTGAACAAAATTTATTGCAACATTGTGAAACACACACACCTTTATAACACATACATATACATATAATAACAAGTCAAATAGTACCAAAAGAATTAAATAAAACAAGGTTGCTTTAATACCTTCTAGAAGCTCTTAAGGAGTAATTAATTAAGGGTAAGTACACTTAGTACTTTTGTATTTAAATAAGGAGGTATATGCACGTACTTTGAGCATAATGGCATGTACTAAGGGGCATATAGGGGAATTAATCACAACATAATTCAAGGCAGTGTAGTGGGGTCATTTGGCAAAGGGTAGGAGGAGTAAAAAGCCACATTTCCTTTCTTATAAAGTGCAGCTCCATTTCCATTTTTCAATTTACATTTCACTCTTCACCTTAACTTCTTCTTGTTCTTTATTCATTTAAATGTAAATTACAAGAACTTCAAGTCAACCCCATTTCTCCTCCAAACTCTCGATAAAAACCTAAACACCATAACCATACCTCTACCTACCCAAAGATGCAAATTTTTATGCCAAATCCCTATTTTTCTCTAGGGCCATGAGCTATTTAATGAGGAGGGGGCCCTAGATGAGAGCTTCAGGGGATGGTAGGATAAGTATTCAAGGGAAAGAAAGGAGCGTGCTGGTGTGGAGGCGTTTGTTTGGAAATAGGAGATGTGGTAGCTTTTCAAAGGGGTTGACGTTAAAAGTGAGATTCTCACTTTAAGCCATATATTATTATGGTGAAAATTGCATAATAAATATTGTGTATACTATTGTATATATGTGTATATGACTATATATATCGTTGTTTGTTGTTTGATTCCCGCTTGAAAGCGGATGACATACATAACCATTTTTGCAGGGGACAAAAGCAAGAAAATGGAAGTCGAAGTGTTTCGTAACGAATAGGTCGCGATGAGTACACTTCAAAAGATTTGATTTTGCAGAGGGACCCAACGGGATTCCTCGCAACTATTGATTTACATTTTATGATTAGGGGCATTTCACTAGAAGGACAAACTTTGCAGTCCAATTAGTTTCTAGGACACACATCCACAGAAATTAATTTCAAGGCCAAAGTCAGCCGAATAATTACTTTTAAGGACAAAGTCGGCAGTCCAATTACTTTCAAGGACATAATTTCATAGGTTTTTAGGCCTTAGAAACTAATTATTTTGCATTTTGTCCTTAGAATTAATTATTTCAACTGTGTGTCTTAGAAACTAATTGCACTTGCTAAATAGGCCCTCGTGGCTAATTTCCACTTATGATTATATGTGTAAATGAAATGTTTGTATGTCAAAAGCTTGATAGCTTGGCTATATCATATGTAAACACTAATATGTTTCTAAAGTTTAACCTTTTTAGTAAAAACGGTAGTAGTAGCATTTGTTAAGTGCTAATGTAGCTCCGAAGCCTCCTTAAAACTTTTGAAATGCTATTTTGATTTATGACTTTGATTTTTCCTTTGAAATACTTTTGTTTTCTACATTGATTTTCAAGGATGCTTTTAAAAACGTCATTGGATGTCTATAGCTCTCTTTTACGTGACTTTGTCGCATTCATTCTTCTACAATATGTTTAATTGATATTTTGAACTTGACTTGTTTTTCCAGCTTTTGTTAGTCTTTCCTAACATAGCAAGGTAGAAAGTAGTTTGGAATTATATATATATATATATAAAACAGATTTGTTTTGGAGTATGGAAGTAAGTGGTTTATTTTGGATAAAGGAAACACCTTTACCTTTCAAAGTCAAAATTATCTTTTAAAGAAGCAACAAAAGTTGTAAGTGATGAAGTTTTCAAACTATGTTTTAGAAGTATTTTAAAAGAGATTTGGTATCTAAAGGGTATTTTAGGATATTTAAACAAGTTGTTTATTTAAATAAAATCTCTTTACTTTTTGAAACCGAATTCTCTTTTAAAGGTGATGGCTTTTAAGTTATGATTTGGATGGAAGTTTAAACTTTATTTAAAAGTGTTTTTAAAGGAGGTTTGAAATTTGTATAAGTGATTTAAAGGATTATTAGAAATAATAAAGTAAGTGATTTACTTTTATATAAAGGAAAAATATATTCTTTTCAACTCAAATGTGGTTTTAAACAAAGATTTTCAGGTGAGATTTTATATGGAAGTTTAAAAGTGTATAATAAGGATTTTAAGTGGAATCTTAAAGTGGAAGAAGGTCATGGATTGCAAAACCTTCGTTGTAATAAATGTATTGGGATAGTAGTAAGAGACTATGAACTATAACATTCTTGCTATAGTAAATAGTTTCGGGAAAAGTGGAATGGAGTTTGTTTATAATATATTGTTTATATTAAATGGTATATATAATTTATGAAATCTTATACTTGATGTTAAACCTCAAGGTAGTGAAACTTCTACTTATCCCGAAAGAGGAGAATGGTGTCGAGTCAAAGTTTGAGAGGTAATAATACCCCAAATTAAACGACTTCATTATTGACGAAAGAATAATTTAAGTTTAAAATCAAAGATTGGTGTTAAGTATATGAAGTATTATTTCCGTATATGAATTTGGTTACTTATACCAAAAGGAATGTGGTTTGGATTTATAGTAAACAATGTTTTTGAATGACATTTGTTTGGCCCATTTAAATATGATTTTTGAAAAAGGGAATTTTCCTTAAGATTTGAGAACATACGTATACCACTGATATAAGTATAGGGAGACGGTTTCTAAGTATTGAAAGTGAAATGTTTTGTAAGTATACTTATAACGTCGGTATAAGTATGTGGAAAAGTTTTCTAAGTATTGAAAGTGAAATGTTTGTGGTTATACTTATAAAGTTGAGGTAAGAATATCAATTTTTTTTCAAGTATTGAAAAGTGTAGAGAGGGTTTGCGAATATATCTTTTGTAAAGGTATTTTAATACAAATAATTGAAAGGAGATTTTAATTAATGAAAGGATTAAGTAAAGAGGCTTAGTGGTTACTTATTTGCTTAACCATGCTTGGTTTCCATATGAAATTAAATCTCTGATTTGGTTGTTTGCTTATTTGATAGTTAAATATCCGACCATCAAATCTTTGTCGATTTTTCCTTAGGAGGTATATATAAGCCTCACGTGTTCATACAATTTGAGATCCCTCGAGAGAACTCATTCCGATGAAACGTCTCTTGCTTTAAGGGTGGATATTCGAGATCCCCTTGGGACTCTTATATCGTCTGCTTACTTCTAAAAGAACTAGGATTGAGTCAACTAGAAACTATCGATTGTTGGTTCAGAGAGACCGGGATCGAATAAGTTATCTGAAAACCACTTCGAACTGGCATAAGCATTCGAAATGAAGACAACTTGAAGATAATGGAAATTGAAGATGGAATTCTTTGAAGTGCAAGGGCTACTTGCTACTAATACTGTGGGTGATTTCAAAAGGGATGTAGTAGAAGTAGTGCCTTCAGTTTGTTCGTATCTTGGACAACTTGTATGGATGAATGTTGGCATTACATTATTATATAGTGGGCGGTGTTAGCATTCCAAGTGGGATTTACTAAAAAGGTAAAACGTAGCCTCAAGCCTTATACCCAGTAATGACTAAATCAGGGGATATGCCGCAAGGCTATGTGGTTCGCTACCATTGGGGTATGACCATCACTGATGCAGCAGCGGATAACTGAAATGTATGATGCGGTGAAAGTAGCAATCGGTGGATTGAAGAATACCAAAGGCCCAAATCCGTTGATCCAAAGATACCGAATTTTAGCTATCTCAAACACGTTGATCGCGCACGATACCGTGTTTAAAGATCTACGATTCTTCGTACGTTGATCTAGCGCACTAGATTCCATGAATCGGCTTCAGCAGTCGTTGATTCGAGCGCACTCGAATACCGAAGGTGGAGATAGGAGATCACACTTAACTACCAATTTGAGAAGTGGCACAAAGCACACAAACAAGTTTTTATTCAAATCAACTAACTATTACAAATGACACAACCCGCCTATTTATAGGCTTACAACTCACACGACTCAACACTTGACAACACATAGGTCGTGAACGACCTAACACTTGCGACCTAAAAACAAACAAATACAATACAACACAACACATTACAAGGCCATCACGACCTAAAACAAACACACGACCTACGACCTTACATAGGTCGTTAACGACCTAATCAGAAAACATTACACGACCTTACAACAAAGTGACTCAACATATATACAACACATAACAAATACAATTTACAACAGGCGACCTAAGGATACAACACACACGACCTAAGATCACAACACCACGCGGCATAAGCTTCAGCGACATGAGGAGAATCAGCTTCAGGAAGGACTTATGCGACCTATAGGAGTCACGACTTAAGAAGTTGAGCGACCTTGGCTTGAGCGACCTAAGATTGATGCGTCCTCTGGTCGAGCGACTCAAGACAGGAGCGACATAAGAGATACGGCAGCGATATAAAGAATATAGCAACATAAGAAAGAGCGACATAACTTCTTGCGACTCAAGAACTTCAGGCAACCTACGTAAGGTCGTTCGCGGCCTAAGGATGGAAGGTCGTTCGCGACCTAAAGAAGATAGCAACAAAAGAAAGAGTGACACAATTACTTGCAACCTAAGGAGCCATGTCTTTAGCGACCTAAGGAATGAACGGTTTAAGCCCTTGAGCGACCTAACATGAAGTGGTATAGGTGAGCGACCTAGCATAGGTCGTAGCTCGCTCGTACGTCCTGAGCGACTTAATACTTCTCGCAACCTAAGGATGGAAGGTCGTTCGCGACCTAAATCAAGCGGCATATTTGAGCGACCTATCTGCATATTGGAGCGACCTATCTCGTTAGGTCGTAACTCTTTAGGTCGTAGTTCTTTAGGTCGTAGCTCTTTATCTCGTGACTCATTAGGTCGTGAGCGACCTAAGGAAATGACCTCTAATTCGTTAAGTCGTAGATCGCTTGGACAGCTTATCAACTTGCTTGGTCGGTCTTCATAGCTCGTTTGCGACCTAAAATGGCGCAACTTAAGGATTAAAGTGCTAGGTCGTAGCTCAGGAGAGTTAGGTCGTTGGCGACCTAAGAAATAGGAAGGTCGCGCTCCATCATCCTCCCCCTGTTGGAAGAAATTCGTTCTCGAATTAACACTTTCCTCTTCTTCGACCCGCTTATTCTCGTGAAACGGAACCAAGTGTTTGACATTGACAATGTTAGCAATAGAAAGATGATCCGGCAAACTCATTTTACAAGCATTCTCATTAATTCCCTTCACGACTTCTAATTGACCATTCCTTCTAGTTTCCAACTTGTTGTAAGTTCCAAAAAGAAATCGATCATTGGTAAACACTGCATACATAAAATCTCCTTCCTTGCATTCAACGCTTCGTCGCTTAATTTCTACTGATTGCTTATATTTCTCAGTTGCCTTAAGAAATCGTTCCTGTACAACTTTGTAGCGTCCTTGCAACTCATTCACAAAAACATTAGCCTATTTAATCACCCCTCTCTGCGGTGGCACTGTTGATAAATCTAACGGTCCTTTAGGAATTGTTGAATAAACAGCATGGACTGGACTGAACCCAGTGTTACGATTAACTGAGTGGTTGTGTGCAAATGCAAGTGCCCAAATGCTACGATTAACTGCATGGTCGTGTGCAAACTCTGCTTGACATAACTTCGCATCCCAACTTTTCAAATTATCATCCACGAGGCATCACGATAGATTACCTAGGGATCTATTCACAACTTCAGCTTGTCTATCTGTCTGTGTATGATTAACGCTACTAGATTTCAACTTAGTTCCAGCCATTTTCCATAGACTCATCCAGATATGGTTCAAAAAATGAGTATCTCTATTTGAAACAATAGATTCAGGTAATCCCTGAAATCGATAGATCTTTCTGGTGTATAACTGAACGACATTAACGGCTTCTGCAATCTTCTTATAGGTAATGAAATGTACCAATTTTGGAAACTGGTTAACCTCCACATAAATAGAATTATTGCCATGTTGCGTTCGCGGTAATCCCAAAACAAAGTCCACACTAACCTCCTCCCGTAATTTAGCATGTATTTGCAACGGCATACATAAACTTGCATTTGTCGTGGTCTTCTTTGAAACTTGTCGATTATGGATCTTCTGAACAGACCTTTCAACTTCCTTCCTCAGTGACGATTCAACACAAGACTTTGAGATTAGTTACATGGTACGATCACGGCTCACGATTTTATCTCTATGCAAGTCTTTGATGATTTTCATTTGCTGACTGTAATAAGGAGTATACGACTGCCTTCCTTCGAAAAGAAACCCAATAACCTGTCTTCTCAACTCTTCCTG
The DNA here is from genome assembly GCA_030737815.1 of Allium fistulosum. Taxonomy (NCBI): domain Eukaryota; kingdom Viridiplantae; phylum Streptophyta; class Magnoliopsida; order Asparagales; family Amaryllidaceae; genus Allium; species Allium fistulosum. Next base: position 929,260,810 of record CM060905.1, read on the forward strand.
CTCTATTGGACACATATGATAACGTGGCCTATGTGGTATAATAGCATCTGGCACTCGATCAACATGATGTGGTATGTCCCTCAATGGCGGTACTTCCTTGGCTAACTCTGCAGAGAGTACATCTTTGAATTCATTTACCACTGGCTCATCCTCCTCAGGAGTCTCGAGATCTTTACTGGTTTCATTCCCATTCAACATAAACACTTCCACTCTATCCTCCACTTCTTTAACAAACTCTTCTGTAGATAATAGACTAATCGAATCTACCCTCTTCACTGATAAATTACCCACTTCATCTCCTGACACAGTTCCTTCATCCTCATCAAACCTCGCTGGTTGTGAATTTTCAACTTCATGTTCATCAAGCTTCGTTGGTTGAAAACATCAACTTCATCTTTATCAAACTTTGCTGGTTGTGAATTTTCAACCTCATGTTCGTCAAACTTCGTTGGTTGAAAAACATCAACTTCATCTGTATCTAACTTCGCGGATTGTGAATAATCAACTTGATGGCCATCAAATTCGCGGGTTGAGAAGAATCTACTTTATCTTCATCAAACTTCGGCGGTTGCGAACATTCGACTTCATCTTCCACTTCAATACTACCTTTCACTTCTTCAACAAATTCTTTCGAAAATATTAACTTAGTTGCTTCTACTTTCTTCTCTGGCTTGCGGTCACTTTGTTCACGCTTCTTAAGAACTAAAGTAATTTTGGTTCCTTCGAACATGAAACTGTAGCTGTTGGCGTGACTATTATGTTGTACAGCTCTATCATGCTGCCATGGACTTCCCAATAGTAGGTGACACACATCCATATCAACCACATCACACCATATATCATCTTTGTACCTTTTCCCAATAGAAAATGTAATCAATGCTCGTCTTCCCACTGTCACTTCTTTCCCTTCCTTAATCCATGCCAGGTCATACGGTCGGTCTAGAGTGTTTTTCAGTCTTCAGCCCCAACTTCATAACGGCTTCTTCAGAGATAAGGTTATTGAAGCTTCCCGTATCAATAATGAATTTACAAACCTTACCCAAGATAGTACAGGTAGACTGAAAAATATTGTTCCTTAGCCAAATAGAATCATTCTCATGCTTTGGCAAATGACACCCTTCGTCTCTATGACCACGTATGTCTCTATAATCATGCAAGTCTCTTCTACTCAGTCTTTTGACATCACGACATGGTTCATTGTCAAATTCACGTGGAGTTCTTCTCTCCTCATCTCTGTAACCATGATGATCTCGTCTCATTGAAATTGATGATTCTCTTTTATCTTGATAAGATTGTGGCGACACCCTCCTTGCTTCCGTAACCGATGGCGAAACTCTGTTTCCTCCATGGTTCAAGACTGGTGACCTTCCTCTTTGACTCTGATTCAAATCCATCATCAACTTCTCCAACTTTCCAAAACCTTTGTTGAACTTCTCTTCGAGGTTATCACTAATTCGTTGCTCTATTGCCTTAGCATCTTCTCTTCTATACTCATCGGCAATATTCTGATGACGATTACCTCTTCTCGGATGCATGATTGATCTTCAACAAAACTTCAAAAAAAATTCTAACACAAACTAAAAAACTTGGCTTCGGTCTAGCTCTCGGCCTTGAACAACAAATTGATGCACGACTTCTTCACTAAGCTCGGATCTACTCTCAACCTTGAATAACAAGTGATGCACAACTTCAACTTCTAGCCCTCGGATTTAACTCTTCAATAAAAATTGGCTCCAAGACTCGGCTTAGCTATGATTGGCTAAGTCTAGCAATGATACCAAATGATGCAGCAGCGGATAACTGAAATGTATGATGCGGTGAAAGTAGCAATCGGTGGATTAAAGAATACCAAAGGCCCAAATCCGTTGATCCAAAGATATCAGATTTTAGCTATCTCAAACACGTTGATCGCGCACGATACCGTGTTTAAAGATCTACGATTCTTCGTACGTTGATCTAGCGCACTAGATTCCATGAATCGGCTTCAGCATTCGATGATTCGAGCGCACTCGAATACCGAAGGTGGAGATAGGAGATCACACTCAACTACCAATTTGAGAAGTGGCACAAAGCACACAAACAAGTTTTTATTCACATCTACTAACTATTACAAATGACACAACCCACCTATTTATAGGCTTACAACTCACACGACTCAACACTTGACAACACATAGGTCGGGAACGACCTAACACTTGCGACCTAAAAACAAACAAATACAATACAACACAACACATTACAAGGCCATCACGACCTAAAATAAACACACGACCTACGACCTTACATAGGTCGTTAACGACCTAAACAGAAAACATAACACGACCTTACAACAAAGTGACTCAACATATATACAACACATAACAAATACAATTTACAACAGGCGACCTAAGGATACAACACACACGACCTAAGATCACAACACCACGCAGCATAAGCTTCAGCGACATGAGGAGAATCAGCTTCAGGAAGGACTTATGCGACCTATAGGAGTCACGACTTAAGAATTTGAGCGAACCTGGCTTGAGCGACCTAAGATTGATGCGGCCTATGGTCGAGCGACTCAAGACAGGAGCGACATAAGAGATACGACAGCGACATAAAGAATATAGCAACATAAGAAAGAGCGACATAACTTCTTGCGACTCAAGAACTTCAGGCAACCTACGTAAGGTCGTTCGCAACCTAAGGATGGAAGGTCGTTCGCGATCTAAAGAAGATAGCAACAAAAGAAAGAGTGACACAATTACTTGCAACCTAAGGAGCCATGTCTTTAGTGACCTAAGGAATGAACGGTTTAAGCCCTTGAGCGACCTAACATGAAGTGGTATAGGTGAGCGACCTAGCATAGGTCGTAGCTCGCTCGTACGTCCTGAGCGACTTAATACTTCTCGCGACCTAAGGACGCAAGGTCGTTCGCGACCTAAGTCAAGCGGCATATTTGAGCGACCTATCTGCATATTGGAGCGACCTATCTCGTTAGGTCGTAACTCTTTAGGTCGTAGTTCTTTAGGTCGTAGCTCTTTATCTCGTGACTCGTTAGGTCGTGAGCGACCTAAGGAAATGACCTCTAATTCGTTAAGTCGTAGATCGCTTGGACAGCTTATCAACTTGCTTGGTCGGTCTTCATAGCTCGTTTGTGACCTAAAATGGCGCAACTTAAGGATTAAAGTGCTAGGTCGTAGCTCAGGAGAGTTAGGTCATTGGCGACCTAAGAAATAGGAAGGTCGCGCTGCATCAATCACTTGTATCTAGATCGATATTTATGGATTATGTATACTATGGGCCCGGAAATGGTTGTCAAGTTAGCAGCTAGGGTGATGAATATATTCGATACTATCTAGTAGAGGGGTAGGCCGGTCTTGCCATGTAGAGGTTGCATGGTTTGTAAACTTGGTACATTTTATCTAGAGGTGTACTATGACGGGCGTTACCCCAATAGCCCTATCATTGATGGAATCCATTTTCCAAATACGTGCCTTACGAACTTAGTTGTATACTAAATATGCCACTGGATGTAATTAATGTAACCATTCCGGCTATGTTATATATTTACCTTCAACCCCTAGACATTATCATAACATCATCAGATTTTCTAATAGAAATTTTTTGGTTATCTTAAAGTAAAAACCTATCCTTGTTTATTTACGGCATTGTTACGCCCCACCTCTATACTCACGCTAGCCAAGGACACTACGGGGTAATGCCGTCGACTAGCATGAAGAATAAGGCTGTTGAGGAGTGACCATCTGTGTAATTTCTTTGTGCGAGTACCGATATGTCAGATAATATAACTTACATTTCATTTTAAGAGGAAATCCGACATATCAAATACAAACTCAAAGCTACCACACAATGGCTAGGTGGACTTCGGAAACAAATATAGAAATAAACATAACACAAACCAGTCACAGACATTCATATCACAAAGGCGGAAACAGATATGAATATATCACATAGAAGTGTACATAAAAGTAGTGGTCATACAAGATCCACTACATCACAAAAGAATAGGTACAGGTGCTAGACAAAAGAATAAGTATACATCAAGGAGTCTCTATCTCAAATGTATACAAACAAAAACTACTAAGCTAAAGTAGTTGGCCAAAAGTCAGGTGACGAATCCTGATAAGAAGTCAAGCAGAAGCACCTGAAATACCTCGGTCTGACCCGAGTATTATTTAAGAAGAAAATAATAAATGGATCAGTCTAGCTATAAATATCAAATAAAATGAGATAGGATAAGAGATATGACCAAAAACGTATGATAACAAAAATGCCATACTGTGCCAAGTATACATCAAATAACAACAAAAATCATACAATATCTCAAATCATCTCGAAACACCAAAAATAATCACATTATTTAAATTATTCACCAAAACACAAATATTGATAGAGCTTATCAATGCAAACCGCAAAAATTGGTGAAACACAAATTCTAGAAATCATCAGCTAGAAATCCAGAAACCACAAAAGGGGAGGCCTATCACAAACGGGAGCATGAAAACTCACCAACACGTGTATCACAAATGAGACGCTATCCCATAAGCCGAACATCGACGCACCCTAAAAGATACGCCTCATGCACAGACTCGGTCGTGGTACAGTCCCCCACGCGGACGAATGATCCGAACATCGACGCACCCCAAAAGATACGCCTCATGCACGGACTCGGTCATGGTACAGTCCCCCACGCGGACGAATGAGCCGAATTCTCCACGAACGGTCAAAAGACCATGGGTTGCTACCCCACCAAATTGAACCGAAGTTCCACAAATGGGGATTTAAGTCCCTACACAAACAAAGAGACATCGCACATCGCTAGTCTAAATCACAAAATGATCACCATTGATTAATAAGAAGTGTGAATCACACTAAGCTAGTAAATATAAGAGTTTAGCTTCATGTCCCATAACCACTAGCTTAACTTAAATATTTACGAACAAATTGTAGATTTCCACTCGAAAATTTGTCACAAGGTTTTCAATCGAGCAAGTCTAAGAATTAACCGACGAAGTAAACGCAAGCATTTCATACCACTTGTTTTGCTAAGTCGTTTAATTGGATTTCTCGAACGAATGAGGTAAAGGTTTGTATATACTAACTCTACGCCATAAATGACCTTCTGCAACATTTTTGCAAGGTGTTGCCAGCTAAAATGTTGCGATAGATATAAAATTTTGGTCCTACTGCAACGTTGTATTTATGGTGTTACCTTAGCCACAAAATTTGTTGCTCTAGCTAAACAAGTGTAACACGATGCAACATTTTTATATAGTGTTGCTATAGATGTATTCAGATTAAAAAATTAATAAAATTAGCAATCCGCGTGAATACGATCCAACGGTCTACATTTAATCTGATTGTTAAACTGGATCATCGCTACAATTTGACACAAATTTTCGTTTTCCCGCTTTACTTTTCATATCATTTTCGTTCTCACCCCCCATTTCCGAAATCCCTAATTTCCAAATCATATTTTCGTTTCTTTTTTTTCTTCCAAAAATCCCTAATTCCCAAATCCTACCAACCGCAGCCCCCAACAAAACTCCACTACCCCACCACCGTTTTACAGCCTGATTCCGATGGCCATCGAGCACATACCCCGTGGCGATGGAGTTCGGATTTAGTGATGGAAATTGGCGATTAGTGGTTATAATTGGGTTCGCTGCTGCTATTAATTTGCAGAGGAAGTCAAAGTTTGAAGTAGGTCGTTGGTTGGGTTGCGATGCTGCCGATTGAGGGTCAATTGATGGTTGTTGGCAGTTGACTGGTTGAGTATTGTGGTGGTATGGCTGCAGTTACTGGAAATGGCAGCTGTGTATAATGTTCTGTTGATTGAAGCTGGTTCGAAGTGTTGTCGAAGTAGTGTTGAAGTTTGATGGGCAAGTGGTAATTGAGGCTGACAATGGTAATTGAGCGTGCCAGGTGATGTTTTGTTATATTTATGGAAAAGTTGTGAACTTTAACATTGGATTTACATTTACCGACGAATAGGCTTACATGTTTTTGTTGATTGGTAATTGTGGTGATATGCTAGTTCAGCACGAGTTGCCACTTTGTCCTCCTCTTGGCTTATGACTAATTATGTGAACATACTGCTGCTATGATTAGCTCTTTGATTACATTCAGTTCCAATCTCAGTATAGATTGCACGTGCTTATACTAGAAAGTAGCCAACTAGATTGCAGGCTGCAATTTCATATCCTGATTCAAAATGTACCAACTGTTGTTAAGGGCTGTAGGGGATATAAGTTGCAGCAGTTTGGGGAGTGGATGGTGGCAGTGTAGAGGTTGAAGTTTGGTAGTATTCAAGGAGAAGGAGTTGATGTCTAGTAGGATGTTTAGATGAGTGAACTGTGGTAATGTATTACTTATTAACACGCAACATGTTCGATGAAATGTCAATTTTTATTTATCATGGTTTCAGGTCTTTTACCAAGGCAGAGCTAAAAGTAAGGTCGGATGATTCAGAAGAAGCCACGAAAGAGTTGCAAAAGTCAATCATCGAGGAGGTGTTCAAATTCGCAGGAGGTGTTCATTTCTGCATCATTTTACGCGGACTGCGGTGCCCCGGACCCCCGCCGGCGCTGCACCCGGACCCGCTTCTCGCCTCGCCTTCGGCTCGGCACTCGGCTCGCCTTCGGCTCGGCATTCGGCTCGTCATATATTTGTCAGTGTCGGTGTCTGTATAAATTGAAACTGCATATGTAATGAGTGAACTGAGTGATGTAGTGAGGAATATCTGTATATGTGAATATCAGTGTTATATATCATTGAATTGTAAAATAGTGGAGTCGGGAATTTGTACTATTTCAAATGTTGAAATAAAATATTTATTTAAATAAATTACTGTTTAAATATCAAATTCTACGCAAAAGCATTTTATTAAATAAATATTTATTTCTATTAAAAAATCAAATATGCTCTACATTGTGGGCCCCACAAATTCAGAAAGTTAATATCTATGGCAACATTTTGGAATGTTGCTACAGATACCTATGGGTGTTGCCATAGACCCAAATAGGGTTCTATTGCAACAATATTACTTATGTTGCCTTAGATAGTCAAAATGTTGCCTTTGAGGTCTAAGGCAACGGCAAAAATTGCATCACCCTAAAAGTGTTGCCATAGACCTATGGCAACATTTTTCGGGCCTGAGCCAACATTTTTTTTGTGTTGCAGTAGGCCATTTATGGCGTAGTGTAATAGATTGGAAAACGGTTTTTTTAAAAGAGAGCTTTATATTTAAAATAGTGTTGAAATCGTTTTGATGAAAGAGTTTGAATATTTACTACTAGTATAGAAACCTTTGTATTTAGAAGTGACAAATCACAAAATGATTGTAGAAACAATCAATCACCAAAGGTTCACATACGAAGACGTGAATTAAATCCCAAGAAATCGATACCAAATCCATCAAAATGGATATTCCCAAAAATCCCGAAAAAGAAGTCATCAAGGTCGATAAAAGTGATAAAAACTAATCAGAGCAACTAAAATCGATAAACAATGGAAATTCAATCTAGAAAAGCCTAAACAGGCAAACATGCACAGTTCCAGACGTCTGGGGGTCAATCCAAACATCTAGATTTAGGTTCTGGAAATTCTAGAAAAACCCTTCCAGACGTCTCGTTCGACAATCCAGACGTCTGAAACCCTTTTAGACGTTTGAAATTAGTCTCTGCCTTTTTTTATTATACCGCGTGCATATATTTTTGCTCTAGGTCCAAACCAGACGTCTGGACTTGATCACCAGACGTCTGGTCACCTGGTCTGGGCAATAATTTGCCTTGGCCAAAGTGGCCAAAACGTATCGAGAGCGATCGGACGAGCAACGACGACTAAGGATTTACGCCAAGCGACAACCCAGCCTTAAAGGCTCTTCGATACACCCCAAATATCAATGTCCAAACATCCATAGTAGGATTTTCATAAAATTGGACTTCAAAACCAAAAATTGGAGAATTCACAAAACCAATTCAAATCAAAGCAAATGAACACGAAATATATGTTAGGAATTCATACCTAACCACAATGAAAGCTATAGACGTGGATGTGAGTTAAAGAACTCACCTTTTCAACCCAAAACAACAAATGAGAAGCTTTGAAATCAAAAGAAAGATCAACCACACTTCAACTTCAACTCTAGAAGCTCCAATCTAAGATTGCAACGAATATTTCCTAAATTAGGTTATAGGAAATTTCTGAAATTGAAGAGAGATAGAGATGGAGAAGATGAAGAGGAGGCTTACCTAAGCTTCTCTTTGATTTTGGAGTAAGAACTTGAGTTTCCAAATCAAACTAGGGTTTGGAATTTCTATTTCCTTTTCTCTTTCCCCATTTTTACTTAAGCTTGAATGTATTAAGAATATGAGAATGAAACGAGAAGAGGGGCTGAGTTAGGGTATTATGATGGGTTAGTGGGCTGAAACCCAAACCCAAAGCCCACGTTGAAAAAATAGCAAAATTCACTCAACTCCAAACATATCGATGTTTATACTCAAAAAAGTTGTAAACGCCATTTTGGACTCAATGGAAGTGGTCTTGAGTCCTAATTCGACTGTTTAAAAAAAAGTAACATATCAGATTTTAATCCGATTAACGATGCTATATTTAAATAAAACATTTAAATATACAATCGTAAAATATGCGGGTTGTTACAGACTCCCCTCCTTAAAGAAATTGCGTCCTCGCAATAATTAAGAGGAAAATAAAGAGTAACAACCATAAAAGCATATCGACACAAAAAAGAAGAAATTTTGAAATGAGAAGTTCACCATAAAGAGCACGAAAGAATAAGTCTGGACGTGTTTGCTCGATGAATTCTCAAGATTCCCAAGAGCAATTCTTAGGATTTAAGGACCATTGAACTTTCACAAGAAGAACATCTTTATTTCGGAGGCGTTTAACCTTCGAAGTAATGATACGAATAGAATATTGCTCATAAGTCAAATTTGGTGAAACTTCAATTTCTACAATTACACCGGCTCAAGAATAGAATCAGAATCACGAAGGCATTTCCATAGTTGAGAGACGTGGAATACGTCATGAATAGCAGAAAACTGAGCCGGTAATAAAAGGCGACAAGCCACGGAACCAATATGTTCGGTGATGGGAAATGGACCAATATATCGAGGTTCTAATTTTCCCGATCGACTGAAACACACAATACCCCTCATAGGTGAAACACAAATGAACACCAATAAAATCTGGACCTAAAACCAGCTTCTCACCGGCTTCAAGCCAACACGAAGGAAATCGGCATGGCCTTCCGTAGAGTACCTCGAAAGGTGCCATACCAATACTAGATTGGAAGCTATTATGGGACGAAAACCCAGGAAGAGAAATATGATTTTCCCAACTTCCACCAAAATCAAGAACACATGCACGAAGGAGATCTTCAAGAGTTTGATTCACCCGCCCGGTTTGCCCATCGGATTGAGGACGATAAGCGGTGCTAGAATTAAGCTTTGTTCCTAAAGCTTTTGAAGACCTTTCCAAAATCCACTATTAAACAATGGATCATGATCGCTAACAATAGAAGTAGGAATTCCATGCAATTTAACAATTTCCTAGATATAAAGTTTAGCCAAAAGAGGTGCGGTCCAAAAAAAGAAGGATGAGCCTCAAGGCTACACAAAACAAGAGATGAACATAAATTGGATTCATGACCTCAAATCTCACAAGTGGATAAAACCTCGAGATCATTCCATTCGGATATCAAAAAAGAAACATCCGCTTGTTGCTCTCGGCTAAGGGCATCGACAACACGATCTCCCTTTCCGGGAGTATAAAGAATATCAAGATCATAAGATGCAAGGAACTCGAGCCAACGTTTTTGATGCAAATTAAGTTCCTTTTTGAGAAAATAAATACTTCAAAGATTTATGATCGGTGTAGAGAACAATTTTCTCTCCCAAAAGATAATGTCACCAAATTCTAAGAGCGAAAACAATGGCCACGAGCACTAGATCATGAATGGCATATCTAGTCTCGACAAGCTTTAATTATCAAGAAGCATGTGTAATATCACATTCCCTTTGTAAGAGAATGACACCCAAACCAACACAACTAGTATCGATACAAACAATAAAGTCTTGGTTCCCTTTGGGAATCACAAGAATAAAAGCATCGGAAAAGAGTTCCTTTAGTCGATCCTCTTTCCCGAAAAGCTAAGACTTTCAAAATTATAATTAACTTTGTGTAATCATCTTTTTAGAAAATTTACTTATTACAAGTCAATTTATTTTGTCTGACTGTCTCATCATAGCGTTTAGGAGATTCCTATCGATAACGTTGATCAAGCGCATCGACCAGAATTCTTAAAGCACTCAACGGGAAAAACAACACAAAATCATCTTCTATATGATAAACAAGTCTCTTAAAAATTTTACAAATATTCTTTGCTCGTTTTAAGAACAAAATCCAATCATACTGATAAATATCTTATTAAAAAGATTGGCAAATTTTAAATTGTTGTTTCATCCATAATCGATGAATACAAGGATAAACTCATCGAGATATTCGTAGAATACTCGATTCATAAGATGGATGAAATAAGGTAGAAGGTTCGTCAAACCGAATGACATAACGAACCACTCTCAAAAATCATAACGAGTGTGGAATGCGGTAAGTGGAATGATACCCTCCGCAACTCGTAGCTGATGAAAACCAGTGGCAAGGTCGAGCTGAAAAGACCTTAGCACCACTCAATAGATTGCTTAGGTGGTAATCCTAAGACAAGCTCAAATATACCGGAAAATTCACAAACTACTTGAATGAGAGAAATAACACTTTCCTCATCAAGTGGGTTTAAAGAATAAAATGATGCCACCGAATTGGAAATCGAAATCATTAAGAACAATAGAAATCTGCTTAACAGATTAAGAATGTCGAAGATATATAGTCCGCTCAGGACATAGGATGTGGGCTTAATAATGATCAAGCCAATCCTTTCCCAAAAAAATCAATTTCGAAGCCTAAGTAACGCATAACATGCAAATCGGATCGAAAAGGATAATCACATAAAATAATCTCGACATTTTTCACAAAGCAAACTGAGTGTTGCGGATCCACCAATCGGATTCAAAATTCTCAATGAATTCATCAAACCCATAATATTAAAGAAAAAGTATCAACAAATTCTTTTGATATAAATGAAGGAGATGCACCCGTATCAAAAGAATTCGAATAGGATAATCACAAAACAAATTAATGCCATCAAGGATAGAATGAGAAATACCTTGACCAAGATAAGTGCTAGTAGAGGCTTGCACAACGTTCAGCTTTCCCTCTTTCTTACTTTGAAGTATGGGACATGAAGATATAGGATGACCAGAACTTTTGCAATAACGACAAGTAAGGGACTTCGGACACTTAATTGCATAGTGGTCCTTAGATCCACAATTGTAGCATTCTCCACGATTAGAGGTAGGAGTCTTTGTTTCCGAAGTTGCTTGCTTCCCTTTCTTGTTAGGATTAGGTTTGAAATTAATATGCCTCTTCTTGTTGATGTTGAAGTTTTGTTTGGCATCCACAACTTCAACACCACTTTCTTTATCGGCCTCTTCAAGTCGAAGAGCGATATCTACGAGCTGATCGAAAGAAACTTCTAGTTTCAAAAGTAAAGGCTTTTTGAGGTTCTTATTCAACCCATAGACGAACCTCTGATTTTTCTTCAATGGGGTATTAATATACTCGACCCCATATTTAGAGAGAGATTCAAAAGATGCGACATAATCTGCCATAGAAGATTCACCTTGAACAAGGTCAATAAAGCGTCAAGCCAAAGTTACTTTTTCAACCTCCGGCACAAAATTCAATTCGAATCTTTCCCGGAATTGCTCCCAAGTAAGATCCGCTTCAATAATTTTGGAGATCAGAAGCTCATACCAATCTAATGCTCTTTCTTGGAGCATGCTAGAAGCCACTTGGACTCGATGTAGATCAATAAGATTCATGCGGGAAAAGATGCGATCGCATGTTCTAAGCCAAGCTTGGACTTCTATAACGCTTTCGGAACCCTTGAATGGCCTTCCACCCAAAGCGGTATAATCTCTGCATAAGCGTGCAAACCCGGATTTAGGGTGAGTAGGCGTTGGAACGGGTCCGACAGCTTGGGCATTGTTCACAAGATTTAAAAGTTGTTGAGCAGACATAAATACTCCATCCTGAGGAGTAGCACTGGATTGACCGGCGCTGGGACGGCCTGGTCTAACCATTTCTCTTCTTTAAGAAAGAAAGAAGATGAAAAAGGTTATTCACAGAATGAATATCAAACAAACTTGATTGATAAAACAAGGCATCATAAAAGAAATAGGATAGAATGGTACAAAGATTCGAATTAAATCCTTTGGCACGATTCCTAAGAAAGACTTAGGACAATGATCCTTGCTAGATTATTCTACATTGTTCCAAAGTTTGGCTCTTATACCAAGCTGTTACGCCCCACCTCTATACTCACGCTATCCAAGGACACTACGGGGTAATGCCATCGACTAACACGAAGAATAAGGCTGTTGAAGAGCGACCATCTGTGTAATTGCTTTGTGCGAGTACCGATATGTCAGATAATATAACTTACATTTCATTTCAAGAGGAAATCCAACATATCAAATAAAAACTCAAAGCTACCACATAGTGGCTAGGTGGACTTCGGAAACAAATATAGAAATAAACATAACACAAATCAGTCACAGACATTCATATCACAAAGGCGGAAACAGATATGAATATATCACATAGAAGTGTACATAAAAGTAATGGTCATACAAGATCCACTACATCACAAAAGAATAGGTACATGTGCTTGACAAAGGAATAAGTATACATCAAGGAGTCTCTATCTCAAATGTATACAAACAAAAAATACTAAGCTAAAGTAGTTGGCCAAAAGTCAGGCGACGAACCCTGATAAGAAGTCAAGCAGAAGCACCTAAAATACCTCGGTCTAACCCGAGTATTATTTAAGAAGAAAATAATAAACGGATCAGTCTACCTATAAATATCAAATAAAATGAGATAGGATAAGATATATGACCAAAAACGCATGATAACAAAAATGCCATAATGTGCCAAGTATACATCAAATAACAACAAAAATCATACAATATCTCAAATCATCTCAAAACACCAAAAATAATCACATTCTTTAAATTATTCACCAAAACACAAATATTGATAGAGCTTATCAATGCAAACCACGAAAATTAGTGAAACACAAATTCTAGAAATCATCAACTAGAAATCCAGAAATTACAAAAGGGGAGGCCAATCACAAACGGGAGCATGAAAACTCACCAACACGTGTATCACAAATGTGACGCTATCCCATAAGCCGAACATCGACGCACCCTAAAAGATACGCCTCATGCACAGACTCGGTCGTGGTATAGTCCCCCACATGGACGAATGAGCCGAACATCGACGCACCCTAAAAGATACGCCTCATGTACGGACTCGGTCGTGGTATAGTCCCCCACGCGGATGAATGAGCCGAATGCTCCACGAACGGTCAAAAGACCATGGGTCGCTACCCCACCAAATTGAACCGAAGTTCCACAAACGGGGTTTTAAGTCCCCACACAAACAAAGAGACATCGCACATCGCTAGTCTAAATCACAAAATGATCACCATTGATCAATAAGAAGTGTGAATCACATTAAGCTAGTAAATATAAGAGTTTAGCTTCATGTCCCATAACCACTAGCTTAACTTAAATATTTACGAACAAATTGTAGATTTCCACTCGAAAATTTGTCACAAGGTTTTCAATCGATCAAATCTAAGAATTTACCGACGAAGTAAACGCAAGCGTTTCATACCACTTATTTTGCTAAGTCGTTTAATTGGATTTCTCGAACGAATGAGGTAAAGGTTTGTATATACTAATAGATTGGAAAACGGTTTTTTTAAAAGAGAGCTTTATATTTAAAATAGTGTCGAAATCGTTTTGATGAAAGAGTTTGAATATTTACTACTAGTATAGAAACCTTTGTATTTAGAAGTGACAAATCACAAAAATGATTGTAGAAACAATCAATCACCAAAGATTCACATACGAAGACGTGAATTAAATCCAAAGAAATCAGTACCAAATCCATCAAAATGGATATTCCCAAAATTCCCGAAAAAGAAGTCATCAAGGTCGATAAAAGTGATAACAACTAATCGGAGCAACTAAAATTGATAAACAATGGAAATTCAATCAAGAAAAGCCTAAAGAGGCAAAAATTAGGGGTGGGCGCGGTCAGTTAACCGACCCGATCGGTTAATATTTTCGGTTAACCATACTTCATGATCGGTTCGGTTAACCGTTTGTCGGTTAAAATTAGTCTGGCAATACCAACCGAACCGACCAATATTAACCGCGGTTAACCATTGTATTGAATCGGTTAACCGTTGGATGGTTAACTGAACAAATTTTATCGGTTAACCGTTAACATATCAACGGTAAACTGCAACTCAATTTTGAAGCAGTATAAATTTATCAGAATGATTAAATATACTTAGCTTATCAGACAAAATAGATTCTCATCATCAGATAATAAATATACATAGATCAACTGTTAGACAGTGAATAAATTTAACATAACAGTTCATAGCAGCATGATACAAAGTCCAAAGTTTATTTTCCCAGTTCAAATACAACACGAATTATCACTTATCAGATACAAATTACAACAAATTACCAGTTCCAAAGATAGTGTTTCAAAGTTCAAAATAAATAACATAAACATACAATAATAGTTGATGTAAACATATTAGCAGATGCGCTCGAAGTTGTCGAGACTGCATGATAAACCGATAGTCCAAACTCCAGCAAACCATACTAGTCCCCATTTCTCCATGTTACTGTAGTGAGAAGTGGAGCAATACTTTCAGTAAGTTAAATTGTTAAAACTCAAAACATGATAAAATGAGGCAATAGATTGTAGCATATACAAACTGATCAATACTTCCATCTATGTTCGGACTTCATGTTTCACAATTCATATATGTTTCTTATAAACTGAACAGTCTTCTATGCATATGAATTATGAACTGTATTTCCTATAAACTGTCACAATACAGATTTGTTTCGTATGCATATGAACAAGAAGATGTCTAAGGATATGAAACTAAGAAACATCAGCTTACCTTATATGCAAGCAACATATCAGTTGTTACTATACATGTATGTGAATTAAAATGATATATGTGAATTAAAATGATATTCATGTATGCATGCAATTATTTGATATAATGTGAATTAAAATGAAACCGCGAGACAGTGAGATGTGTGAATCAAAATGAAACTGTTGTTCAATATATGTGAATCTAAATAAAAACTTGCAACTATGTGTACAATATTAATCTAAATGAAAACTTACAACTTTGATATCTTATTTAGAATTTATATTGGTTGTTTATTCAGTAACAAGCAGTTTTTGATAACTTGCAACTATGAGTACGACATTAATCAAAGATACTTTCGGCATGTATTATTAAATTGGCCTGTAAGACATTACACTGTATTTTTCCTTTATTTCCTTGTACACTAGTGCAATAAGTTGCTGACAGACTAATGTACATTCACTACTATTTAAAACATGCAAGCAAATTTGGAAAAAAATTTGCAGGAAGATTCACATAATAGGCTTTACTATCCACATAACATGTCACTAACATAACAGGCTCTACCCCATGACATTCATTGTATATTTGTGATACATTTTAGAACATATAAACTGTCATAAGACTCAAAACAGAAGGCACCATATTAAATATATTTCAAAACATATGAACTGAAAACATATAAAACATATGAATGGAAAAAGAACCTAAGTGGCTGCTCATATGACCACCTCAACAGTGCCAACTTCCATTTGAAAATAAAAATATAGACATTGATCAGAACATTGTATTCATACCACATACAAGCTAAACTTATTTATTTACAAAAATTGAATTAGCAATACTTTAACATAATATTACTGCATTCACCATTTCATTTATTTAGTTTCACTGTGTTTATTTGTATATGCATTGGTTATTTAACATTGCTTTCATAACTTTATTTAACTGTATTTAGAGAGTTGTTACTTTTTACCTTACTATTTACCAACTAATCAATGTATGATAACATAACTTATATAATTAACTTTTCTAGATAATGATTTTTTTCTTTTTTTTTCAAAAGTAGAAACAAAACTTATTCAAAAGTAGAAACAAAAATTTTCTGGATAATGATTTTTCTGATTCATCAAGTTCTCATGCAAGTGCAACCATCATAGTTCCCACAGTCGAGAGTAATTATGAAAAATATTTATAGGTCAAGACTTGTACATCTTCATTATCTATATACAAAGCCATCTTATCTTAACAGAAGACTATTTCAGAGTTTCATAACTTCAGCAAAATTGATCGGTTAAAACAAATGCAATACAAAAATAAAGATTATAGAGTGCGTACATGAGAGAATGTGCATATATTGCAATGATGTATAACAAAAGCAAAAACCTAATTTCAAAATCAGAAGCTGAAAACGTTACCAATTATATGTTTCACAGTTTCAGTCCTCATATCACATGGAACTCAACCCCAGTTCAATTATATGTACAAATAAAATCATATACTTCTGTTTCTAGTTTCTACAGTTTGTTTGTATGTGTAATTTTTTATATAATGTCATAGTTGCACTTTCCAAACTGAAATCGCTAATAAAGTAGCAAAATAAGACTACATTAAAAGCAAATAACTAGCAATTAGCAACTAGAATAACAAATTACAAATCTGAATAACAGAAAATAACTCATATGGTTTCTCTTTCTCGTCGTCCTCGATGGATTTGTAATCATTGGCGTTGCCATTCTGTCGTCTACAGTAGTCGAACTCGAATGGCAATTGCAGACTCGCAGTGGCCGTAGATGACGAGATGGTAGATGCGCTCGAAGTTGTCGAACGATTGGGATTTGGGAGGCTGAGGCTTCGACTAAGTTTTACAGATCTAGGGGTTTTTTTTTCTATTTCGAACTGAAATACTAAAGTTACTTTGCAGGCACGAGACTACTAGGGCACGAGAGTACTAGTGGGTTACTGGGTATACAATTGGAATTGGGTAGTGGGCTGGGCTCTAGGCTGGGCACGAGATGATCAAATATATTAAAATATAATATGGTCGGTTAACGGTTAACCGACCAACCTAATTTTTGTTAACCGTTAACCGAACCGAAAATATTCGGTTAAGGTCGGTCAGTTAACCAATGATGTCGGTTAATCGATTTTAGCGGTTAAGTCAGTTCGGTAGTAGTCGGTTCAGTCGGTTAAGTCGGTTAAATCGGTTAAATGACCACCGCTAGCAAAAATGCACAGTTCCAGACGTCTGGGGGTCAATCCAGACGTCTAGATTTAGGTTCTGGAAATTCCAGAAAAACCCTTCCAGACGTCTGGTTCGGCAATCCAAACGTTTGAAACCCTTTCAGACATTTGAAATTAGTCTTTGCCTTTTTTTTATTATACTGCGTGCATATATTTTTGCTCCAGGTCCAAACCAGACGTCTGGTCACCTGGTCTACGCAATAATTTGCCTAGGCCAAAGTGGCCAAAACGTATCGGGAGCGATCGGACGAGCAACGACGACTAAGGATTTACGCCAAGCGACAACCCAGCCTTAAAGGCTCTTCGATACACCCCAAATATCAATGTTCAAACATCCATATTAGGATTTTCATAAAATTGGACTTCAAAACCAAAAATTGGAGAATTCACAAAACCAATTCAAATCAAAGCAAATGAACACGAAATATATGTTAGGAATTCATACCTAACCACAATGAAAGCTATAGACGTAGATGTGAGTTAAAGAACTCACCTTTTCAACCCAAAACAACAAATGAGAAGCTTTGAAATCAAAAGAAAGATCAACCACACTTCAACTTCAACTCTAGAAGCTCCAATCTAAGATTACAACGAATATTTCCTAAATTAGGTTATAGAAAATTTCTGAAATTGAAGAGAGATAGAGATGGAGAAGATGAGGCTTACCTAAGCTTCTCTTTGATTTTGGAGCAAGAAATTGAGTTTCCAAATCAAACTAGGGTTTGGAATTTCTATTTCCTTTTCTCTTTCCCCATTTTTACTTAAGCTTTAATGTATTAGGAAAATGAGAATGAAAAGAGAAGAGGGGCTGAGTTAGGGTATTAAGACGGGTTAGTGGGCTGAAACCCAAAGCCCAAGTAGAAAAAATAGAAAAATTCACTCAACTTCAAACATATCGATGTTTATACTCAAAAAACTTGTAAACGCCATTTGGACTAAATGGAAGTGGTCTTGAGTCCCAGTTCGACTGTTTACAAAAAGTAACATATCGGATTTTAATCCGATTAACGATGCTATATTTAAATAAAACATTTAAATATACAATCGTAAAATATACGGGTTGTTATAGGCATGGTCTTACAGGATACCTTTATTTTTGATGGGTTTTATAAATATAAAAACCCATATGATTTGAGTTTCTCATATTGGTTTAGCAGACCGATCTGGGTATATTTTCTTATAGTACTCGGGTCAGCTCCAAGTATATTTCTAGATTTAGCTATGGATGCTTTGGAGCTTCTGAAAACGAGCTGGATGCCTCCAAGACTTACTCACGTATTTTATTATCCATTAGATTACATGTTTGTGTCTATCGACATTTATGAGGACAAGCTGTTATAACTGTCCTGGCCGATGATAGGTTATTTTACTCTAGTTTTTGTATTTATATTAAAGTCTTCTTTTAGTAAAGATCATTTGGATATTGTATACCACTCGTCGTGATGTGAGATTCTATTCTCAGTTGATTTATGAGCATTTATTGGTTTGATTTTGATTAAATACGAACACCTTGTGAATTAAGTTTCACAATTTGACTATAATGTGTTCGGTAGTAATGTTGTTATATCTTATTTTGATACAAGAAGGAATGATTTTATATAAAGATGATTTTATAAATTTGGTTTATAAAAATATGTTCTATAAATAAAAGGGATTTGTGGGAATTTAAATCCTGGTGTCTTTGGAAAAGATTTCAAATGGTTTTTGGAAAAGTAATGAAAGTAATACTTAAAAGTATTTGTAAGTACAACTATTTCAAAGAGAATTTTAAGTAAGGTACATTTTCTTTGGATAGTTCGGAGAATGAGTCTTGATTAGTTTTGTGGTAATCTGAATAATCTTCTAAGTGACAATCGGATGTTTGCTTAGGCAAACGTTGTAGTGCACTTAGTAAATTACTCTTTATCATTGTATGATCGAAATGGGTTTGAATACGAAAGAACCTAAAAGCAAGTGGTAATAAATATTTTGTGAAAAACTATTTAATGTTATTGGGCTGACTAATAAATATCTTTACCTTGGAGGTGTCTTAGTAAAAGTAGACTCTAGGATTGAGTTTGAATACCAGCATCCTACTCTTCTTATCTACTTACCAGGTCAGATGGGTAAAGAGGTCGAAGATGTCAACTCAATTTTAAGACCCAGTTTTATTTTGGGCCTACATCTAAATTAAAAAGTATAAATAAGATGTTTTGAATATACTCTCAGGATGTAGTAGAATATATTATGAGTTTAAACTTAAGAAAATTATTTTATGAAATGTTTGCATAAATAATTTTGGGAAGTAAAAAGAATTGAAGTAGTATAATTATAAAAGGGATAAAACTATAGTACTTGGATCATTTTATTCGCATGACAGTTCTTGATCCAGAGTTCGAGCATATGATTTCCAAGTGTTATACACCAGTCTGAACTAGGGATTTTCACTCGATTCTTGAATGCGAGTACTTGAGATGGATTCTTGGGATGATGTGAGTGTTTTCTATCACAGTTTAGGACTATGTAAAGGAAACATAAGTATTAGATCAAGAAACCGGATCAGAGTTTCGCAATGTAGAAGTTGAGTGATCTATACCAATTTGGACGAGAAATTTATGTACTTGAGCAAGTGATGGGGTCGGATATTACATACGGATGATTCATCCACATCGTACGGGCTTATGAAAAATGTTAAGATTTTGTGTTGGCTTGTTTCCTTCTTTGTTTGATTGAGATGGAATTTCAGGGTCAAAATTCTTTTAAAAGGGGAAGGACGTAACAACTCGGAATTTTATCGCTTTGATTGTGGATATTTAATTAATTTTAAATATTTAAATAATTGAACTTTTAAAGCTTAAATAACTCATTTTTATTATCTAAAAATGATGGTGATCTCATTTTGAATAATTGTTTACAAAAATAAATAGTTCGATGAAAAATTGAAAATGCGATCGAAATTCATTTTTCGGATTTTTGACTTTTTATCTAACAAAAGTTATTGCAATTTTATGGCACTCACACACACCTTTATAACACATATATAAATATATAATAACAAGTCAAATAGTAGCAAAAGAATCTAATAAAATAAGGTTGCTTTAATAATTTCTACAACCTTTTAAGGAGTAAGTAATTAAGGGTAAGTATGCTCAGTCCTTTTGTATTTAAATAAGGTGGTATAGGCTTGTACTTTGAGTATGATAACATGTACTAAGAGGCATATGGGGGAATGAATCACTGCTGAATTCAAGGGATAGTATAGCGACCATTTTGGCAAAGAGTAGAAGGAGTGAAAAGCCACATTTCCTTTCTTATTAAGTGCACCTCCACCTCCATTTTCACTTTACATTTCACTCTTCACCTTAGCTTCTCCTTGTCTCCATTTTCTTCATTCAAATGTAAATTACAAGCACTTCAATTCAACCCCATTTCTCCTCCAAACTTTCTACAAAAGCCTAAAACACTATAGCCATACCTCTACCTACCTAAAGATTCAAACTTTTAGGCCTAATCCCTATTTTTCCCTAGGGCCATGAGCTATTTGACGAGGAGGGGGCCTTGGATGAGAGCTTTAGGGGATGGTAGGAGGAGGTTTCAAAGGCAACCAAGGTGTGTGCTAGTGTGGAGGTGTTTTTTTTGAAACAGGAGAAGGTGGTAGCTTTTCAAAGGGGTTTTGAGGTTAAAAGTGAAATTCTCACTTTAAGGCATATTTTATTATGGTGAAAATGCAATAAATATTGTGTATATTGTTGTATATATGTGTATATGACTATATATATTGTTGTTTGTGGTTTGATTTTCGCTTGATAGCGGATGGCATACATAACCATTTTTGCAGGGGACAAAAGCAATGAAATAGAAGTCGAAGTGTTTCGTAGCAAATAGGTCGAAGCGAATACGCTTCGAAAGATTTGATTTTGTAGAGTGATCCAATGGGATTCCTCACAATTGTTGATTTACATTTCATGATTTTATGTGTATATAAAATGTTTGTACGCCAAAAGTTGAACCTTTTCAGTGAAAAAGGTAGTAGTAACATTTGTTAAGTGCTAATATAGCTTCGAAGCCTCTTTACAACTTTTGTAATTTAATTTTTATTAATAACTTTGATTTTCCCTTTGAAATAGGTTTGGTTTCTACTTGGATTTTCAAGGATGTTTTTAAAAACGACATTTGCTTTCTATAGCTTCTTTTTATGTGAATTTGTCGCTTAGGTTCTTTTAAAATAAGTTTAAATGATATTTTGAACTTGACTTTGTTTTTCAAGCTTTTGTTAGTCTTTCCTAACATAGCAAAGTGTTTTAAAAAGTAGACTGGAATATATATATATATATATATATATATTAAATATATTTTTTAGTATGGAAGTAATGGTTTGTTTTGGATAAAAGAAACTCCTTTACCTTTCAAAGTCAAAATTCTCTTTCAAGAAGTGACAATAGTTGTAAGTGATGAAGTTTCAAACTATGTTTTAGAAGTATTTAAAAGGAGATTTGACATCTAATGGTTTTGTTTTGGGATATTTAAACAAGTGGTTTACTTAAAGGAAATCCTTTTACTTTTCAAATTCGAATTCTCTTTTAAAAGTGATGGCGTTTAATTTTTGATTTGTTTGGAAGTTTAAACTTTGTTTGAAAGTGTTTTAAAGGAGGTTTGGAATTTATATAAATTATTTAAAGGATTATTTGAAGTAATAAAGTAAGTAGTTTACTTTTATATAAAGGAAAAATCTTTTCTTTTCAAATCAAATGTGGTTTGAAACAAATATTTTCAAATGAGATTTTATATGGAAGTTTAAATGTGTATTATAAGGTTTTTAAGTGGAATCTTAAAGAAGAAGGAGGTCATGGATTACAACGCCTTTGTAGTAATAAATGTCTTGGGAAAGTAGGAAGAGACTAAGGACTATAACATTCTTGTTATAGTAAATAGTTACGAGAAAAATGGAAAGGAGTTTATTTATAATATTGTCTTTATTTTAAATAGCATACGGAATTTATGAAGTCTTATACTTGATGTTAAACTTTGAGGTAGGGAAACTTCAACCTATCCTGAAAGATAAGAATATTGTCGAGCTAAGGTTTGAGAGGTAATAATACACCAACTTAAATGTCATCATTGTTAACCAAAGAATAGTTTAAGTTTGAAATCGAAGATTGGTGTTAAGTACATGAAGTATTATTTCTGTATACGAATTCAGTTACTTGTACCAAAAGGAAGGTGGTTTGGGTTTATAGTAAATAATTTTTTTAAATGATATTTGTTTGGCCCTTTTAAATATGATTTTTTGAAATGGAAATTCTTCCTTAAGATTTAAGAATATACTTATACCATTGATGTAAGTATACAACGACGTCTTCTAAGTATTGAAAGTGAAATGTTTTGTCAATATACTTATACCGTCGAGATAAGTATATGGATACATTTTCTAAGTGTTGAAAATGTAGTGTTTTGTGAATATAGTTATAACGTTGATACAAATATGTGGAAATTTTTCTAAGTATTGAAAGTGAAATGTTTTGTGGTTATATGTATACTGTTGAGGTAAGTATATCAATATTTTTCAAGTATTAAAAAGAGTAGAGAGGGTTCGTGAATATATCTTTTGTAAAGGTATTTTAATACAAATAATTGAAAGAATATTTTAATCAATGAAAGGATTTAGTAAGGAGGCTCTATGATTGCTTATGTGCTTAGTTTTGCTTGGTTTCCGTATGAAATAAAAATTTTGATTTGGTTGTTTGCTTATTTGATAGTTAAATAACCGACTGTCAAATCTTTGCTAGTTTGGACTTAGGAAGTACGTATAAGCCTTACATGTTCACACAGTTTGAGATCAATTGGGAGAACTCATTCCGATGAAACATCTCTCGGTTTTAGGGAAAATATTAGAGATCCCACTGGGACTCTTATATCGTTCGCTTACTTCTAAAAAACTAGGATTGAGTCTACTGGAAACTATCGATTGTTGGTTGGAAGAGACCGAGATCAGATAAGTTATCCGAAAACCACTTCGAACTGGCGTAAACGTTCGAATTGAAGACATCTTGAAGATGATGGAAATTGAAGTTGGAGTTCTTTGAATTGCAAGAACTACTTGCTACTAATCTTGAGGGTGATTTCAAAAGGGATGTAATTAAAAGTAGCGCATTAAGTTTGTTCATATCCTGAACAACTTGTGTGGATGAATGTTGGCATTGCATTGTTGCCTGGAGGGCAGTGTTAGCATTCCAAGTGGGATTTGCTAAAAAGGTAAAATGTATCCTCAAGCCTCACACCCAGTAATGAAATAGGGAATATACCATAAGGCTATGTGGTTCGCTACCATTAGGGTATGATCATCACTTGTATCTAGATCAATACTTATGGAGTATGTATGTTGTGGGCCCACAAACGGATGTCAAGTTTGCAGCCATGGTGATGATCATATTCGATACTGTAACACCCCTAACTTTTGTTTAACATTATTCAGAATATTTAATTAGATAAATTAAATAGAAAAATGTGATTGATTAGGGAGATGAGATTAATAAATCCAATAGTCGTGTCTTAATGAATGAACTAAAATAAGACTTAACTGAATTAAGAAGGAGGAATTTCCTATGGGGTAAACAAGGAAATGGGGCTACATTCCTTAGTATAAATCCCACCCTCCGCCTTAATCAACTTTTACTTCCTCGTTCTGAACTCCGCACTATATTTCGGCCAGCCATTAAAAGCTCAAGGAAGAACAGAAAATCGAGGATAAAAGCTAGGAAATTATCTCATTCTCCAATTAACTAATCAAGGTGAATAATAGTGTAAATCATCTCATTTTTACTTGTTTTGGTTATAGATAGTAACCGAATTTATTTTGCTGTGTTGATTATGTTTAGATCTAATAATCATTGTTCAGATAGAATAATGATTTATGGTGATTTATTGGAATTTTTATGGAATTAAAATAATGGGTTTTAGAGTAAAAACCTTAGCAAATGGCCTCCAAATGACTTGACTTTGGATATGTTATGTAAAACTTAATTTTGGAGATGGGTTTTTAATTTCATAATTTTCGCAGTTAATAGGAATATTTTATGAATTTCCTAATGTGATAAAGGCATTTATTTCGGGTTTTAATTATTAAAAATAATAAAATAATGAATTCTGTCCTGAAAATTTTATATAATGAAGAAAATGTTATTTCAAATTTTTGGTGAATTTTTTAGATTTTTCCCAAGTGATTTCGATTTATTATGAATTTTCTAAACTAAAAAGGGCTTAATAATTATATTAAAATATTAATATAATTAGTTATTTTGAAAATAATTCTAAAATAATAATTCTAATCTGTAGCAGATTTTCTGCAAAGATATGTCTTTAACCAATAAAAATTTGACAAAGAATTGATAAAGTTTGTCCTTAACTAAGAGGAATTTGACAAAACATAAGTGTGGCAGTTTTCGAGTTATGTACGACTCTGCCACTGAACCTTCCACCTTAAAACCTTTTGTCATAGAACCTAAATCTTTCGTCGTAGAACCTTTCGCAGCATTTCTGCAGCTTTCTGCAATGTTTTTGATGAACCTTTCGTCATAAAACCTTCCGCCTAAGAAACCATTCGTCATAGAACCTTCCGCAGCATTTCTGCAGCTTTCTGCAGCGTTTATGAAGAACCTTTCCTCATAGATTCTTCCGCAGCATTTCTGTAGCTTTATAAAGTGTTTTTGATGAACCTTTCGTCATAGAACCTTCCGCCTAAGAAACCCTTCGTCATAGAACCTTCCGCAGCATTTCTGCACCTTTCTACCGCACTTTTAGTGAACCCTTCGGCCTTGCCGAAAGCAACCCTTCGACCTTGTTGGAAGCTACCTTTCGGTAGTAGCTGTAAACATTGCGAAAGTCTTTGTAGCAGTTTTCTCCATCTTTGTTTGTAAAACTTCAAATAGACATAACGTTCTAACTGTACGCCCATTTTTCTACTGTGACCACTCTACGGAAAGGCAAACCATCATTTGAATACGATGGAATAGGTTAGAGTCCTTATTTTTACACCTATAAAATGTTATGGTTAAAACAAAGTTTTTTATTTCCGAGGGGGTTGTTTTTTTGCCTTCGAAAATGTTTGCTTGGTTTTCTTTGCCTTCGAAGGAGATACTTTCGAAGGGGTTGTAAAATTGTTTTATTTTGACCAAGTTTTATATTTTTGAAAGGTAGAATTTAAAGTATTATAAGGCAAGAGCCTAATGTTTTTAAGAGCTTTCGAAGGAGGTTACCATATGAAGTCGAAAGCTAGGTTTCGAAGCTATCGAAAGGTTTTATGACCGAAATTCTATTTTTAAAGGAAAAACATGGCTATATTAAAGGAGTTTTTATAATGGTTTGAGAAGGATCTATCTTTGATAAATTAAACCCATAGGAGTTCTATTGCTATGTTATTATATTGCTTCTTCTAATATGAACATATTCACCTTATAATAGACCCATAACTATATTTTGGGAAAAAGGGTAGGAGAACTAGTTAGGTTAACCCAGTAGTGAATATAAATTGAATAAACTCCTGAATGAGTAAAATTTATAAAGGAAAGGTATTTGTAGGGGCCGATTGGTTTCCAGTAAGCCCATGAAAACTGTATGATATTGGCAAGGGCCAATAGGTTAATAGTTAGCCCATGAAAACTATGTGTAAATGAAGTGTCAGATAGACATGCTCATAGTTAGCCCATGAAAACTATGTGTAAACAAAGATGTCAGATAGACATGTTCATAGTTAGCCCATGAAAACTATGTGCAAATGAAAATGTCAGATAGAAAAGTTCATAGTAAGCCCATGAAAACTATGTAATTGGAACGGGAGTCCTTAAATGTTTAACCGGTTACTAGTTAGCTCATGAAAACTATTAGGTTAATAGTAATCCTAGAAACTATAATTGAGACAGATAGTCAGAATAAATTGGGATGAGAAATCCGAATTTGATTTTCTTATTTGTATATCATTATAATGTTTTAAATATTATGTTTTTAACCATTGTGGATGCAGGAGCACAGTATATGGTTTTATAAAGGTTTTACGATACTAGTGAGGGGAAAACCCGTTCCACTATGCGGCGTGGTCTCACTAGATATCTAATTGGTTTGAGATTATAGACTATTATTCATACCAGGCTTTATGTCTGACTCGAAGTTTTTGTTTTCCCCTTAAACTCTCGGGTACTCAATTGATTTTGAGTAGTTTGAGGTTTAGGGTTTTTAGGTTTTCCTTAGACGAATAAAGCTTCTGGAGGCGTGCAAGATGCAGATAGTTATTTAGAGTTTTCTTTTCTGCTGTGTATTTGGATGTAAAGGCAGATTTATTAGCCTTACTATATACTATGGTCAACCAATGGGTCATCTTCATATGTTGCTCTTGGCGTATGTGTAATAATTATATTTTGCTGAACGTGGTTAACATTTTGGAATTATGTAATGAACATGAAATGTTTTGAATTGAATTTGAAAATATGTTTTCGAATTGTTAAATTTTTCCATATTCTTGTGATCTGTTTATCAATGTACCTAGCACCACCATATTTGGTCGCCGAAGATTAATAACTATGGATGACTGCAGCATCCGTAGCCGTTAGTTTTGGGCCTCCAAGTAGGGGCATGTTACAAGTTGGTATTAGAGCATAGGTTTATGAAACTTTAGAAGAAAAGTTAAGCCTAAAAGCTTTTCTCAAACATAATCCAATGAATTTAAAATTTTGATCGGGGTTTTGGGTTAACGTTATAGTAACATACTTGTATTTGATATATAGATAGATATCTAGGTACGTATTCCCCTCTCTTAGACCGTTTTCCATATCTTATTAAGGCTCTTGTGCAGATTTATAAGAAAGAAGATATGGAAACAAGAAACAAAAGAGGAAATCTAGGTGACGGAAGCACCACAACCAATGGTAATGCTCGGACTAATACCAGGAGAAACCAAGGTCAACAGGCTAATGCTAATCCAAGTGCGCAGGCTAATGTAGGTGGTGGAACCCCATCAGTAGATATGGGGAGGATGTATCAGTTCTTCGTCAACTTGATGCAAGCTGGTGCAGCTGTAGGCGTAGCTGGAGGTAATGCTGTGAATATTGGAGGAGCCAATCCTGTGGCTTTAGTTGGCAATAACTATGCCAAGCTGAGCAAGGATTATACCAGTTTGGGAGGAAAGCCTTTTCATGGAACAGAGGATGTTGTTGAAGTTGAGAACTGGATTTTGAACTATGAAAGGATCTTTACAGACTTAGGTTTAGACGATGGAGAGAAGAGAAGGCCAACCTCTAGACAGTTGCAAGGGTTAGCACCTCATTGGTGTAAAGTGTGACAGTCAAAGTTCAGGAGGAAGAGCTGACATGGGTTGATTTTAGAAGAAGGTTTGAGTAGAGGTTCTTGTCCGAGGTTGCCAAGTCAGCATTGATGAGGAAGTTCATCGATCTTGTACAAGGAGAGTTGTCAGCGATAGAGTATGTTGCTAAGTTTGATGAGCTATCTCGATATAGTCATGCTTTGGTTGACATTGGTATCAGAAGGAATGAAAGATTTATTAGAGGATTGAGGCCAGAGCTTGGCAGAACGACCATGACTCATATCAAGGAGCCTCGCCATGAAGAGATGCTTGCTATGTCTGTCAGGGAGAAACCAGTTGAGTTCCAGGGTCCTCAGGGATAGAAAAGGAAACTCTTCAAGAGGAAAGGAGCCCAAAAAGGGATGCTGCCAAGAAAGCGAAGGCTGATTTAGTGTGATAAGAAGGGTCATTATGCCAACGAGTGCAAATTTGGTAAAGGAAAGAATCCTGTAGAGAAGAAGAATGTGAAATTCTACAACTGTGACCAAGTTAGGCATTATAAGAACCAGTGTCCAGAGCCAGTCCGGGCAGACAGCGGGAAGGTGTTTGCTATTGGTCCACCGTCTTCTTCTAGACCTTCTGCCGTAGAGAAAGGGAAAACTGTGACGGAAGATACGCTTTTGATTCAGAATATACCAGTTAGACTACTTTTTGATACTGGTGCATCACACTCATTTATATCACAGTTTTTGGTTGGTAGGTTATGTATAGAACCCACATACCTTGTTACTTCCTTAAGGGATGCAAATCCAATAGGAGGGCACGCAACTCTTGAGATGAGATGTGTCCAGTTAGAACTTGATTTGTTTGGTCATAAGTTTGCATGCGGTTTGTATGTTTTTGATTTCGAGATCATTTTGGGTATGGATTGGTTGGGTAAGTATGAGGCTAAGATATTTTGCCAAGATCGGGAAATATCGTTGAGGCGCTCTGTAACAACCCGCATATTTTACGATTGTATATGTTAGTCCTTGAAAAGAATGGTTTTGATGACAACAACCTTAGGACTTGTTATAAAATATAAATACTAACATTATAGTTTAGATATATATGTATATGCATGATATAAACATGCAGGTACTGAGAATGAAGACTGTACAATATAGAGACTCAAGATTGAAGACATCAATATATATTCAAGACTCATGAGTATCAAGATTATCACGAGTTCAAGATTTCAATAGTACAAGACAAGTATCGAGTCTAGAATTATGCTAAAACTCCTAGAAACGCACTGACATCTTAAAATCCATTTTATTCGTGGAATGGAATCCACTTCGAGCCTGTTAAAGGGATGGAACCCTAAGTAGGATGGAACCTATGAAAAATCTAGTGGAACATCATTTTGTATCCACTAACTTTTATTCAAATGTTTTACAAAATTATATCTTGTTTTCAAAATGATTTCAAAATCTTCCTTTTTAAATCAAATACATCTATCCTGGTTTTAAATACTTTTAGCTTCAAAATAATCTTTATTTTCAATATCAAAATTATCCTTGGTTTTAAACTATCTTTAATTATAATGTACTTAACTTTTAATATTTATATTTAAGATATAAATATGAAATTATAGTAAAATTTTATATACACCAAAATATTATTCTCTATACTTATTTATGTATTTTAACTATAGTATATTTATAAAGTTTAAAATAGTGTTAATATAAGATAGAAGTTATTTTCAAAAGAAAAACAAATTATCAAAAATACCTTAGGCATGTCGACAACCCCTAGGTACCCATGTCGACATGAGGACAGTTTATTTCAAAAGTTTGAATTTCAAAACAAGTGTCTATTCGTCATATCCTTTCTCGAATGGACATGGCTGTTGTTCTACTATAAATAGGGGATGTTTTAAACGAATTTATATTCATAATTTTCTGATTTCACTTCTCTTCTTCTTCCACATTTCTTGATATTCATTTTTACTATTACTCTGTCGAAATCTCCATTGAATCTAACTAGATCATCTCTGGTTTGATTCTCTATCACTATCTCAACAAGATCCCAGTGCTATTCAGAGTTATAGGCTTATTTGTAATCAATCGAGCGAGAAAAGGTGTGATTGAAGCCTGGAAAATCAATCAAGTGAGAGAAGGTGTGATTGTAGCCTAGGAAATCAATTAGGTGAACTTGTTGCCCGTAAAATCAAGTATCTCTACCCAAAGGATTGTGAATCTGGAGTGGTAGGGTAACTCCGAACCAGTATAAAATCTGGTGTGTTCTTTCGTTTATTGCTTTTACTTTATATTTGCATCTGTGTTTGATTCTGTGATAATATCAGTGTCTGAATATTGCATACATTTGTGTTCAAATTAATATAAACTTAAAAAGAATTAGTAATTCCTTAAAACACTATTCACCCCCCTCTAGTGTTAATTCTAGCCTTAAGATCCGTAATCCGCATTTCTCACATTTGGTATCAGAGCAAGATTTTCAAAGTTTCATAATATGAATTTTGAAAATTTCTTTAAAATGGCTATGTTTGAAAAACTTGTTAATACTAGTTTAGAAATATTTAAATCATCATTGCATTATGAGGCTGCATATAATCTATATACAAATTCAAGTTGTCTACAAAAATTTTATGATGTGCAGGAAACATGTTTTATGGGTGTTGAGGAATCAATCCACAATGGACAAATTGTGCAGATCAAAAAGAATAAATGGATACTCGATAGTGGATGCTTTAGACACATGATTGGTAATCCGGATATGCTGAATGATATAATATACAAAGATGGAGGACTGGTTAACTTTGGAGATAACTCAAAAGGATATGTGATTGGCTTCGGCAATTTCGGTAACTCCGAAACTCCTATTATTACTAATGTTCTGCTAGTTAAGAATTTGAAACATAATCTGCTAAGTATTAGTCAACTTTGCGATAAAGGATATAAAATTAAATTTGAAAAAGATAAGTGTCACATTGAAGATAATAATTCAACCATAATATTTGAGGGAATTAGGAAAAAGAATATTTATATTCTTAATATGAAAGTTTCAAATGATAACCTGTGTCTTTTGGCAAATACAAGTGACCCTTGAATTTGGGATAAGAGATTTGCGCATTTGAATTTCAAACTCTTATCTAGACTGTCAAAACATGATCTAGTAAGAGGTCTCCCTAAAATGAATTTTAAAGTAGATAGTTTATGTGATGCATGTCAATTAGGAAAACTTAGAAAAAGTTCCTTTAAATTAAAAGATGTGATTTCAACTTCAAAACCTCTTGAATTACTTCATCTTGATTTATTTGGTCCATCTCAAATTCAGTCAATAAATCACAATAAATATGTTTTTATAATTGAAGATGATATTCTAGATCAATATTTTTGAAACATAAAAGTGATACTTTTGAAAGTTTTAAGAACTTTACAAAAAGGATTCAAAATCAACTTTCTATAAAAATTATAACCATCCGTAGTGATCACGGTGGTGAATTTGGAAATGAAAAGTTTGAGGAATTCTGCAATAAAAAGGGAATAACTCACAATTTTTCATTTCCAAGAACTCCACAACAAAACGGCGTAGTAGAACGTAAAAATAGGACGATTCAAGAGTGTGCAAGAACTATGCTTTCAGATAGTAAATTACCAAAATATTTTTGGGCAGAAGCAGTTGCTACCGCTTGTTATATTTTAAATAGAATTTTAATTAGACCTTTAACTAATAAGACATCTTATGAACTTTTTCACGGAAAGAAACCCAAGGTATCTTATTTTAGAATTTTTGGAAGTAAATGTTTTATTTTAAATACAAAAGTTAACTTAGATAAATTTGATCCTAAATCCAACAAAGGTATCTTTATCGGATATTCTATTAGAAGCAAAGCATACAGAGTGTTTAATTTAAGAACTAACACCATCGAAGGAACAATGCATGTTTCATTCGATGAAAATCTCAAAAATTTTGAAGATACAAATGATGAAGTGGATTTAATTACTCAAAATCAGGAGTCAACTGAAACTAATAATGAAATTTATCATCCTAATAAAAAGATTAAACTTTTAAAAGATCATCCTATAGAAAATATACTAGGAGATATGCAATCTGTTGTTACAACTAGAAATCAACCAAGTAAAATGAGCAATGTAGCCTTTATATCAACTATTGAACCCAAAAATCCAAAAGAAGCATCAACTGATGATTCATGGATTTTGGCTATGCAAGAAGAACTAAATCAATTCACTAGAAATGATGTTTGGGAACTTGTTCCTAGACCTGAAAATAAAGCTATAATTGGAACTAAATGGGTTTATAAAAATAAAATGAATAAACAAGGTGAGGTCGTTAGAAATAAAGCCCGGTTAGTCGCTCAAGGTTATTGTCAAGAAGAAGGAATAGATTGTGATGAAACCTTTTCTCCCGTAGCAAGATTAGAAGCCATTAGGATTCTACTTGCTTTCGCAAATCATAATAATAAAATTATCAAATCATGTTTACAAACTTAAGAAAGCTCTATATGGTCTAAAACAAGCTCCTAGAGCTTGGTATGATAGACTAAGATCTTACATATTACAATCAAACTTTGAAATTGGTAAAGTTGATAATACTCTTTTTATTAAAAGAAATAAGAATGATATTCAACTAGTACAAGTTTACGTAGATGATATCATTTTCGGATCAACTAATTTTGAAATGAATAAAGAATTTTCTGAAATAATGACAAAAGAGTTTGAGATGAGTCATATGGGTGAATTAAACTTCTTTCTAGGATTGCAAATAAAACAATTAGATAATGGTATCTTTATTAGTCAAGAAAAATATGCTAAAGACATAGTTGGTAAATTTGGTTTGACTACTGCAAGTGGAAAACCCACTCCCATGGCAACCAATGAGTACCTAAGTAAAGAAGATCTCTCGAAAGATGTAGATCAAAAATTATATAGAGGAATGATTGGATCACTACTCTATATCACTGCTAGTAGACCAGATATCATGCATAGTGTTTGTCTCTGTGCAAGATATCAATCCCAACCTAAAGAGACCCACTTAAAAGCTGTAAAACGTATCATAAGATATGTTAAACACACCTTTGATTATGGCTTATTTTATCCTAAAAATGATTCTTTTGAATTAATATCTTACTATGATGCTGACTATGCTGGTTGTAATCGGACCGAAAAAGTACAAGTGGAACTTGTCACTTTTTGGGGCATTCTCTAGTTTCCTGGTTTAGTAAAAAGCAGAACACAGTTTCTTTATCAACAACCGAAGCAGAGTATATTTCTGCTGCTTTGGCTTGTTCTCAAGTAATATATATGCAACAAACTTTAAAAGATTTTGGTTTAAATATCTCAAAATCACCAATTTATTGTGATAATACTAGTGCAATAAATTTATTCAAAAATCCTACTCATCATGCTCGAACTAAACATCTTGATATCAGACATCATTTTCTCAGAGATAATATAAGTAAAGAAATAATTTCTCTCGATTATATTAGTTCCGAGAATCAAATTGTTGATATCTTAACAAAACCCTTAAATGAATCTATATTAACTAAATTAAGAAGAGAATTAGGTATTTGTTCAATAACTGAAATATAAAATATAAATATATAACAACAATAATTAAAATTAAATTAAATCAAATAAGCAAAACTACAAGTACCCTGTCGACATCCCCTCTACACTCCTGTCGACATACAACGTTTTTTTAATTTAAGTTTTTTCCCACCAAAATTCAAAATGAATGATTATATATTCTTCCTATTTCAAAATTTTGTTCATTCCTTATGTTCTTTCTCTGATTCTAACTTCTGAAAATTAAAACAATGGCCTCCTCCTCCAAATCAAACAAAAATTCAACCTTTTCGTTCCTTTCTTCTTCAACCGGACCATTTCAACGTACTACGCTTGCACCGGTGATGAAAATGGAAGATTCCTTGAAGGATGCACTGCAACTTATGACTGAAATTCAAGTGGTGCAAATCAGAATGGCGAAAGAACAAGAACGGCTAAGCAAAATCCTTAGAAACTTGCAAAAGTTTCTAATGGACAATTACGCCAATCCCATCTTGATCGATGAAGAATCTTCAGGTGTTCAAGTGCAAGAGGACAGCGAGGAAGAAGAAGAAGAAGCCCCCATGGACAAAGAGCACACTGAAGATGACGACAAAGTTGTTTGTGTTGGCGAAGTGTGCTTTGACAAGGATGGAAATCTAGTCGAACAAAATGGAAATTTCTGTTTCCATTACCCAAATTGATCGATTCATAGATCTCCCATTGTCAAGAATACACATTAGTTTATTTTCGTTCTTTCTTATTTGTATATAATCTTACTTATGTTTTCTACACAAATGTAAATATAACATTATATAATAAATGATTTGTGTTTATCACATTATCATATATGGATTCTTAGTTAGGAGAGTTAGTTATTAAGGGCTAAGTTTTAGATTCAGAATTAAGTATTGATTATTTATGATAACACTATCATTATAATCACATATAATACAGTATTAGATTAAGGGGGAGTTCTATAGTTTGGAGTTAGTTTGTTTTTGTTAATGACAAAGGGGACGAAGTATAAAATAGGATAGTTAGGCATAGATTAAGGGGGAGTTATTAGAGAGTTATTAGGATAGAAGTAATATTTTATAAACAAAGGTTGTCATCATAAAAAAGGAGCAGATTGTTAGTCCTTGAAAAGAATGGTTTTGATGACAACAACCTTAGGACTTGTTATAAAATATAAATACTAACATTTTAGTTTAGATATATATGTATATGCAGGATATAAACATGCAATTACTGAGAATGAAGACTGTACAGTATAGAGACTCAAGATTAAAGACATCAAGATTCAAGACTCATGAGTATCAAGATTATCAAGAGTTCAAGATTTCATTAGTACAAGACAAGTATCGAGTCTAGAATTATGTTAAAAATCCTAGAAAAGCACTGACATCTTAAAATCCATTTTATTCGTGGAATGGAATCCACTTCGAGCCTGTTAAAGGGATGGAACCCTAAGTAGGATGGAACCTACGAAAAATCTAGTGGAACATCGTTTTGTATCCATGAACTTTTATTCAAATGTTTCACAAAATTATATCTTGTTTTCAAAATGATTTCAAAATCTTCCTTTTTAAATCAAAAACATCTATCCTGGTTTTAAATACTTTTAGCCTCAAAATAATCTTTATTTTCAATATCAAAATTATCCTTGGTTTTAAACTATCTTTAATTATAATGTACTTAACTTTTAATATTTATATTTAAGATATAAATATGAAATTATAGTAAAATTTTATATACACCAAAATATTATTCTCTATACTTATTTATGTATTTTAACTATAGTATATTTATAAAGTTTAAAATAGTGTTAATATACGATAGAAGTTATTTTCAAAAGAAAAACAAATTATCAAAAATACCTTAGGCATGTCGACAACCCCTAGGTACCCATGTCGACATGATGACATTTTATTTCAAAAGTTTGAATTTCAAAAGAAGTGTCTATTCGTCATATCCTTTCCCGAATGGACATGGTTGTTGTTCTACTATAAATAGGGGATGTTTTAAAAAAATTTATAGTCATAATTTTCTGATTTCACTTCTCTTCTTCTTCCACATTTCTTTATATACATTTTTACTATTACTCTGTCGAAATCTCCATTGAATCTAACTAGATCATCTCTGGTTTGATTCTCTATCACTATCTCAACAAGATCCCAGTGCTATTCAGAGTTATAGGCTTCTTTGTAATCAATCGAGGGAGAAAAGGTATGATTGTAGCCTGGAAAATCAATCAAGTGAGAGAAGGTGTGATTGTAGCCTAGGAAATCAATTGGGTGAACTTGTTGCCCATAAAATCAAGTATCTCTACCCAGAGTATTGTGAATCTGGAGTGGTGTACTTCATGGCCTTGTAATCGAGGGTGTAATTGTAAGAATTGATTTTGAAAGGAAATCCTTACTTGTGTTGCGGGACTGGACGTAGGGTAACTCCGAACCAGTATAAAATCCGGTGTGTTCTTTCCTTTATTGCTTTTACTTTATATTTACATCTGTGTTTGATTCTGTGATAATATATGTGTCTGAATATTGCATACATTTGTGTTCAAATTAATATAAACTCAAAAAGAATTAGTAATTCCTTAAAACACTATTCACCCTACCTCTAGTGTTAATTCTAGCCTTAAGATCCGTAATCTGCATTTCTCACAGTATATTTAAATGTTTTATTTAAATATAGCATCGTTAATCGGATTAAAGTCCGAAATGTTACTTTTTGTAAAAAGTCGAATTTGGACTCGAGACTACTTCCATTGAGTCCAAAATGGCGTTTACAACTTTTTCGAGTATAAACATCGATATGTTTGGAGTTGAGTAGAATTTTGCTACTTTTCTATTTTGGGCTTTGGGTCTAGGTTTCAGCCCACTAACCCAACATAATACCCTAACTCCTCTACTCTTCATCCATTCACTCATTCTATTTCCTAACACTCAAGCTAAAGTAAAAATGGGGGAAAAGATTGGAAATAGAAATTCTTAAACCCTAGTTTTGATTAGGAAACTCAAATTCAAGTCCAAAATCAAGGAGAAGCTTAGGTAAGCATCCTCTTCATCTTCTCCATCTCCAACTCTCTTCGATTTCAGAAATTCCTAAACCCTAACTTAGGAAATATTTGCTTATTAGCTTAGATTGGAGCTTCTTGAGTTGAAGTTGAAGAGGAATTGGCCTTTCCTTTGTTTTAAAGCTTCTCATTCATGTTTTTGAGTTTTAAAGGTGAGTTCTTTAACTCACATCTACGTCTATAACTTTCATTGTTGTTGGGTATGAACTCCTAACAATTATTCGTGTTCATTTGCTTTTGCTTTGAATTGATTTGGAGAAATTTCCAAATTTTGGTGTTTTTGTCCAATTTTTATGAAAATCCTACTATGGATGTTTGGACATTAATATTTGGGGCGTATCGAAGAGCCTATAAGGTTGGGTTGTCGCTTGGCATAAATCCATAGTCGTCGTTGCTCGTCTGATCGCTCCCGAAACGTTTTGGCCATCTTGGCCTAGGCAAACTGTTGCCCAGGCCAAGTGACCGGACGTCTGGATATCAAGCCAGACGTCTGGTTTGGACTGGAGATGAAAAAAAACGGTAGAGAGTTGGACCAGACGTCTGGTCCAAACCTACTAGACGTCTGGTCCAAACCTACCAGACGTCTGTTTAGTTTTCAGACGTATGGTTTGAGTTTTAGATGTCTG
The DNA here is from genome assembly GCA_030737815.1 of Allium fistulosum. Taxonomy (NCBI): domain Eukaryota; kingdom Viridiplantae; phylum Streptophyta; class Magnoliopsida; order Asparagales; family Amaryllidaceae; genus Allium; species Allium fistulosum. Next base: position 929,297,717 of record CM060905.1, read on the forward strand.
GTAGTTTCTGTAAAATTTCCAAAACTCAAATCCAGATGTCTGGATGAACCCCCAGACGTCCGGAACTGTGCATTTTGCCTATTTTGGGATGTTTTGTGTGGATTTCCAATTTTAATCGGTTTTTGTTGATCCGGATAGTTGTTATCACTTATTATCGACTTTGATGACTTCTTTCTTTTGATTTTTGGGAATATCTGTTTGACGGATTTAATATCGATTTTTATGGATTTAATTCACATTCTCGTATGTGAATTTTTGGTGATTGATTGTTTCTACAATCATTTTTGTGATTTGTCACTTTTAAATACAAAGGTTTCTATACTAGTAGCAAATACTAAAACTCTTTCATCAAAATGATTTCGACACTATTTTAAATATAAAGCTCTCTTTTAAAACCATTTTCCAATCTATTAGTATATACAAACCTTTACCTCACTCGTATGAGAAATCTAATTAAACGGCTTTGCAAAACAAGTGGTATGAAACGCTTGCGTTTACTTCATCGGTTAATTCTTGGACTTGTTCGATTGAAATCTTGTGACAATTTTCGAGTGGAAATCTACAATCTGTTCGTAAAATATTTAAGTTAAGCCAGTGGTTATGGGACATGAAGCTAAACTCATCTATTTACTAGCTTAGTGTAATTGACACTTCTTATTGATCAATGATGATCATTTTATGGTTTAGACTAGCGATCTGTGATGTCTCTTTGTCTGCATGGGGGACTGTACCCAGTTCTATTGAGCTTCGTCTCATTTTTTATAGGCTAGCGACCTATGGTTTTTATAGAGTTTGGTTCATCGGGCGTTCGCTGTACTACGTCGTTGTTCCGGATTATTTGAGTGTCAGGTTCATCGGGCGTTCGCTGTACTACGTCGTTGTTCCAGATTATTTGAGTTTGGTTCATCGGGCGTTCGATGTACTACGTCGTTGTTCCTGCTTATTGGAGTTTGGTTCATCGGGCGTAACGCTGTACTACGTCGATGTTCCGGATTATTTGAGTTTCAGGTTCCTCGGGCGTTTCGCTGTACTATGTCGTGGCACCGGCTCTATGGTTAGTGACCATGGGATAGCGACCCATTTGTGATACACGTGTTGGTGAGTTTTCATGCTCCCGTTTGTGATAGGCCTTCCCCTTTTTGTGATTTTTGGATTTCTAGTTGATGATTTCTAGAATTTGTGTTTCACCGATTTTTTGATTGACGTTGATATGTTTTGTCAATATATGTGTTTTGGTGAATAATTTAAAGAATATGACATTCTTTTTAGTGTTTGAGAATATTTGAGATAATGTATGATTTTTGTTGTTATCTGATATATACTTGTCACAGTATGGCATTATTGTTATCATATGTTTTTGTCATATCTCTTATCCTATTTCATTTTATATGATATTTATAGCTAGACTGATCCGTTTATTATTTTCTTCTTAAATAATACTCGGGTCAGACTGAGGTATTTCAGGTGCTTCTGCTTGACTTCTTATCAAGGTCCTTCACCTGACTTTTGGCTTACTACTTTAGCTTAGTAGTTTTTGTTGTTATACATTCGAGATAGAGACTCCTTGATGTATACTTATTCTTTTGTCTAGCACTTGTATCTATTCTTTTGTGATGTAGTGGATCTAGTTTGACCACTACTTTGATGTACAATTCTATGTGTTATATTCATATCCGTTTCCGCCTTTGTGATATGAATATATGTGACTGGTTTGTGTTATGTTTATTTCTATATTTGTTTCCGAAGTCCACATAGCCACTGTGTGGTAGCTTTGAGTTTGTATTTGATATGTCGGATTTCCTCTTGAAATGAAATGTAAGTTATATTATCTAACATATCGGTACTCGCACAAAGCAATTACACAGATGGTCGCTCCTCAACAGCCTTATTCTTCGTGCTAGTCGACGGCATTACCCCGTAGTGTCCTTGGCTAGTGTGAGTATAGAGGTGGGGCATCACACGCTCAGATAGTCATAACCAAATCATTTTCTCAGTGGATAATTCCAGTAAGAGTGTTTGTGCTTTGTTAAGTGCCTTGGAGGTGGAAGATGACCTTAGTCAGGTTCATGTAGCAAGAGAAACTGTAGATGTATTTGAGCCGGTCACTAGATTACCACCGAAACGGGTTGTAGAGTTTCAGATAGGCCTTGTACCGGGAGCTGAACCTGTCAGTAGACCACCTAGCAGAATGTCACCGACAGAGATGAAGGAAATCATTTATTTGGTTATAAATTATTTTCGGCTAAAATAATTATTATTTGGGTTTGAGATTTTAATATGTGAGGCAATATATTAAAATAGACTTTCTGGGATTTTTCCAGAATTTTCCTAAGTCATTTGAGGGATATATATATAAAATTATTTAAGGTATGGGACTTAAATGTTTTAATATTTATAAAGGAGAAGGGGCATTTTGCAAAATAAAAGGATTTAAAAATTTTGGTAATTGCGGTAGCACATTTCCGAAAAGCATTTTATTGACAAATGATAATTTGACAAACAAAGGCCGGTTAGTTGAAATGTTTCCATTTTTTAGTTTGAAAACAAAAATAACTCTTTTTCCATGTTTCAACCCACACGGCCGTATACCTTCCTCCCCAGACCTTTCGTCCCAATCGAAATGTTAGCTTTCGATAATGTTAAAGTTCAATGCATAAGGTATCAAGTAATTGGTATGTAATGAATTGAATATAGCCGAAAGGTTCTAAGCCGAAAGGTTGATGGCCCAAAAGGTTGGAATATAATTGTTTTATAAGTGAAAAGCTTTAGCCTGCTTTGCTTTTGAATTTGAGCTTTCGACTTGGTCATTTCCGCTCAGGTCAAGTTATTTAGAAGAAAGACTTTAAAACCTTCCAATGTAGTCGATAAGTTGTAGCTGCTACTGTCATTACTCTGTTCTGAAACCTTCCAATATCGCCGAAGGGTTTCTACTACTTTTTATAAAGGTTTTACTTTGAACCATCCGACCCAGTCGAAAAGTTTACTTGTTTTAAAAATTAGTCGTTTCTCCAATGCTTTCGGAGGGAAGCTTTCGACTTAGGTGGTTACCCTTGTTTTGTAAAGTATAACCCAAGGTTTTACAAAGGTTTTCTAAGGCAATAAAGTAGCGGATGATCTTAGCAGAAGACATCAGAATGTGGTGTTGGCTATGTTGGTGGAGTGGAAAGATCTGGAAGCTTTGACCAGTTGTGGTGTGCAGTTAAGATCGACTGCTAGTTCTAACCAGAGTACTGCCATGTTGTCCTGTTTGGAAGTTCGACCAGTATTGATCGAGATAATTGCTTCTAAACAGAAGGAGGATCCATTATTGGCTGAGAGGATTAGAAGGCTTGGGGTTGGAACCAAGGTCGATGATTTGAAAGATTTTTGTCTTGACCAGAGAGGACGGTTGAGAAAGAAGGGACGGTTATGTGTTCCAGATGTGGAGAACTTGAGAAGAGAATTTCTCAAGGAATGTCATCGATTCAAGTTTTCGATTCATCCTGGAGGAACCAAGATGTATCAATATATGAAGAGGAGCATCTATTGGGAAGGAATGAAGAGGGATGTTGGCTTGTGTGTAAGGCAGCGTGTAAACTATCAACTAGTGAAAGCCGAACATCAAAAGCCAAGTGGGTTACTTCAGCCTCTAGATATTCCAGTTTGGAAATGGGATTCCATATCCATGGATTTTATAGATTGGTTGCCAAGGTCAAGGAGAGAAAATGAGAGTATATGGGTTATTGTAGACACTAGACAGGTTGAACAAGAGTGCTCATTTCATTTCAATAAAGTCGACCAGAATGGCACCTATTTTAGTAAAGTTGTTCATGAAGAACATAGTTAGACTTCATGGGATTCCTAGTAGCATAGTCAGAGATAGGGATGCATTATTCACTAGCGAATTTTGGAGGAGTTTACAAGAGGTATTAAGTACCAATCTCAAGATGAGTACAGCTTATCACCCACAGACAGATGGGCGAATAGAAAGAGTCAACATGGTACTTGAGGACTTGATAAGAGCTTGTGTATTAGACTTTGGTGGATCTTGGAAGGACCACCTACATTTGATTGAGTTTTCCTATAATAATAGCTATCAGACTAGTATAGGAATGGCGCCTTTTGAAGCTTTGTATGGAAGACCATGCAAAACGCCGGCATGTTGGTTAGAGACTGGAGATAGATTGGTCTTAGGTCTAGATTTGGTTAGAGAGGCGTCAGAAAATATTGAATTAATCCAAGGACGTATGAAGGAAGCTCAATCCAGTCAAAAGAGTTACGCAGATAATAGGCGTAAAGATCTAGAGTTCTCAGTGGGAGACAAGGGTTTTCATTAAAGTATCACCAGTGAAGGGTGTGGTACGGTTTGGAAAGTCGAGAAAGTTGGCCCCGAGATATGTTAGACCATTCTAGATTTTATAAAGGATCGAAAAACTTGCTTTTAGAGTAGAGTTGCCGAGCAGTATGGCAGGTGTCCATAATGTATTACATGTGTCTCATCTTCGCAAGTATGTGCATGATCCAGAGGCTACTATTCCTCAGACAGAGTTGGGGGACTTGGTGGTAGAGCCTGATTTGACTTTTTTTAGACAACCAGTTCGAGTTGTAGTGAGAGATGAGAAAAGATTGAGGACCAAGATAGTCAAGTTTGTGAAAGTTCAGTGGAGTGACAACGAGAAGGACTGTACTTGGGAGACAGAGGACATGATTCGAGATACGTATCCTGATCTGCTTTGAGGGTATGCTTTATATTTGTTTTATATATACTTAGTAGCTGGTAGGACATACTACCTTTTATTTGCATGGTTGTTATGCTTGTTAATAGTCCTTACAAAATTTCGAGGACGAAATTCTCTATGGAGGGGATCCTGTAACACCCTTATTTTTGTTTAACATTATTTAGGATATTTAATTAGATAAATTAAATAGAACAATGTGATTGATTAGGGAGATGAGATTAATAAATCCAATGGTCGTGTCTTAATGAATGAACTAAAATAAGACTTAACTGAATTAAGAAAGATGAATTTCCTAACGGGTAAACTAGGAAATAGGGCTACATTCCTTAGTATAAATCCTTCCCTCCACCTTAATCAACTTTTACTTCCTCATTCATAACTCCTCACTATATTTTGGCTAGCCATTAAAAGCACAAGGAAGAACAGAAAATCGAAGATAAAAGCTAAGGAATTAAAGATAGGAAATTATCTCATTCTCCAATTAACTAAACAAGGTGAATAATAATGTAAATCATCTCATTTTTACTTGTTTTTATTTGGTTATAGATAGTAACCGAATTTATTTTGCTGTGTTGATCATGTTTAGATCTAATAATTATTGTTCAGATAGAATAATGATTTATGGTGATTTATTGGGATTATTATGAAATTAAAATGATGGGTCCTAGAGTAAAAACCTTAGCAAATAGCCTCTAAATGACTTGATTTTTTGATATGTTATGTAAAATGCAATTTTGGAGATGGGTTTTTAATTTCATAATTTTCGGAGTTAATAGGATTATTTTATGAATTTCCTAAGGTGATAAAGGCATTTATTTCGAGTTTTAATTATTTAAACTAATAAAATAATGAATTCTGCCCCGAAAATTTTATATCATGAATAAAATGTTATTTTTGTTGCTGAATTTTTGAGATTTTTCCCAAGTGATTTTGATTTATTATGAATTTTCTAAGCTAAAAAGGCTTAATAATTGTATTAAAATATTAATACAATTAATTATTTTGAAAATAATTTCTAAAATAATAATTCTGATCTGTAGCAGATTTTCTGCAAAGATATGTCTTTAAACAATAGAAATTTGACAAAGAATTGATAAAGTTTGTCCTTAACCAATAGAAATTTGACAAAGCATAAGTGTGGCAGTTTTCGAGTTAGTTACGACTCTGCCACTGAACCTTCCACCTTAAACCTTTCGTTATAGAACCTAAACCTTTCGTCATAGAACCTTCCGCAACATTTCTGCAGCTTTCTACACCGTTTTTGATGAACCTTTCATCATAAAACCTTCCGCCTAAGAAACCCTTCGTCATAGAACCTTCCGCAGCATTTCTGCAGCGTTTTTGTCGAACCTTTCGTCATAAAACCTTCCGCCTAAGAAACCCTTCGTCATAGATCCTTTCGTAGCATTTCTGCAGCTTTCTGCAGCGTTTTTGACGAACCTTTCGTCATAGAACCTACCGCCTAAGAAACCCTTCGTCATAGAACCTTCCGCAGCATTTCTACACCTTTCTGCAGCACTTTTAGTGAACCATTCGGCCTTGCCGAAAGCAACCCTTCGACCTTGTTGGAAGCTACCTTTCGGAGCAGTTGTAAACGTTGTGTAAGCTCTTTTATAGCAGTTTTCTCCATCTTTGTTTGTAAAACTTCAAATAGGCATAACTTTCTAACCGTAAGCCCATTTTTCTATTGTGACCACTCTATGGAAAGAAATACCATCATTTGAACACGATGGAATATGTCAGAGGCCTTAATTCTACACCTATAAAATGTTATGTTTAAAACAAAGTTTTATATTTCCGAAGGGGTTGTTTTCTTTGCTTATGAAAATGTTTGCTTGGTTTTCTTTGCCTACGAAGGAGATACTTTCGAAGGGGTTGTAAAATTGTTTTATTTTTCCCAAGTTTTATATTTTCGAAAGGTAGAATTTAAAGTATTATAAGGCATGAGCCTAATGTTTTTAAGAGCTTTCGAAGGAGGTTACCCTATGAAGTCGAAAGCTAGGTTTCGAAGCTATCGAAAGGTTTTATGACCTAAATTCTATTTCTAAAGGAAAAACATGGCTATATTAAAGGAGTTTTTATAATGGTTTGAGAAGGATCTATCTTTGATAAATTAAACCCACAGGAGTGGTATTGCTATGTTATTATATTGCTTCTTCTAATATGAACATATTCACTTTATAATAGACCCATAACTGTATTTTGAGAAAAAGGGTATGAGAACCAGTTAGGTTAACCCGGTAGTGAATATAAATTGAATAAACTCCTAAATGAGTAAAATATATAAAGGAAACATATTGGCATGGGCCGATAGGTTTCCAATAAGCCCATGAAAACTGTATGATATTGGCAGGGGCCAATATGTTAATAGTTAGCCCATGAAAACTATGTGTAAATGAAGATGTCAAATAGACAGGTTCATAGTTAGCCCATGAAAACTATGTGCAAATGAAAATGTCAGATAAACAGGTTCATACTAAGCCCATGAAAAATATGTAATTGGATAGAGAGTCCTTAAATGTTTAACCAGTTATTAGTTAGCCCATGAAAACTATTAGGTTAATAGTAATCATAGAAACTATAATTGAGATAGATAGTAAGAATAAATGGAGATGAGAAATCCAGATTTGATTTGCTTGTTTTGCATATCATCATAATGTTTTAAAATATTATGTTTTTAACCATTGTGGATTCAGAAGCACAGTATATGGTTTTATAAAGGTTTTACGATACTAGTGAGGGGAAAACCCGTTCCGCTATGCGGCGTGGTCTCACTAGATATATAATTGGTTTGAGATGATAGACTATTACTCATACCAGGCTTTATGTCTGACTCGAAGTTTTTGTTTTCCCCTTAAACTCTCGAGTACTCAATTGATTTTGAGTAGTTTGAGTGTTTGCACAAAAAATGGACAAACACCTCAAAGTCGTATGATTTAGTAGATCTTATGTTGTTCTTAATGATTTGGGTGATTTATGCAAATATATGAAAAGCAGAGACTAAACTGTAAAAAGACACGCAGATTTATAGTGGTTCAGCCAGAATGTGCCTACATCCACTTTATATGTTATTTCTCTTCTCTTGTTTAGATTACAAGTACAAAGCTTTGATACAAGTAAAAGGAAGTTGTTTGAAAGTTCTCTCCATGCTTGAGCTCCCAAACTTGTCCCCTATTGTTGTACCCCTGCCCCTCTATTTATAGAGTTAGGTTGGGGGTAGGGGTCTTGGATGTATGTTGCAGCTGGTGGGCCTGGGCTGAAGCAATCTGGCCTGACAGTGCCGGTCTGGTACGTCTTGGTCCGGTCATAATTAGACGGAGTTTGTGTTGGATCGGTAGGATGTGGGAGATGGTTCTGGTCCGGTAGTTGTTGGAGTGGAGGTGGTTCGGTAGGTTGGTTCGGCAGTGGGATGGAGAGGCATTGGTTCGGTGATGGGGGAGATGGTACTTGGTTCGGTGATGGGGGAGATGGTACTTGGTTCGGTAGAGATGTTGGACCGGTCGAAATACACCCAACACTTGCCCCCCCAAAGTGGGGTACGTGCTCGCATGTGCCGCGCTTTGTTTTCCTGTAGTTGAGATAGCTTCGTTCGGTCTTGGGTGTGCCGAACCAGTTGGTCCGGTCGACATGTTTCGCTTATAAATAAGGGCTTCAGTTTACTGTTATCCTTTATCATTTTGAGATAGCCGCAGCAATCTGAGTACCGAATCAATCTGAGGACCGAACCAACCTGATTACCGAATCAATCTGAGTACCGAACCAGGTATGTTCCCTGTTGCCGAATGAGTTCTTATCATGGGCTATCGAATGAAACCGTGGGGGATGAGTACCGAACGAGGTCGGATGTTTGAGTGCCGAACGGGCCTATTCTGAATTACCGGATGATCTCTTAAGATCCCAAATACCGAAAGAACCTTTGTATCTGCTTTACCGAATGATACTAGGAGTTTTGAGCGTTTTAAATTATGAGTGAAATTTTCAGACTACACCATTCATGTGTTTTAATGATGTACTCCCTTGTGTTGCAGATAAATGTCTCAAAGAGTGGAAAACCGATCAGAGAAGAAAAGATCTCAAGACCGAGAAGAGCCTTCCTCGATGCCCCCGGCTCAGCCAGGACCTGTCCGCCACGGGCCTACCCCGCGATCATTAGTGGATGGATACAGTCCTCAGGAACTTCTTAACCTGCCTCCTGATTGCTTCCCTAGCTTACTCAAGGGCGAGCAACTCGATGTTATATCTCGCTCTTTCGGGATTGACCGAGCACGCATGTTATTGCCGAATGCGGGAGTGATGCCGTATGATCCTCCCGAAGGATATTTTTCCTACAGCAGGTACCATTGCATGTGTGGTGCCATCCCGCCTCTCAACGCCTGGGTAGTCAGCTTTCTTACATATCTAAAGGTAGCTCCATTCCAACTTCAGCCTAACTCTTATGCCATTCTGGTGAGTCTCTTCATCATCTTCCAGAGGAGATATGGGCGTGCTCCTTCCAACCGGGAGATCCGGTATTTGTATAACTTGAGAGGCTACAAGAAGGGGTCTCCCTACATCAGCTTGGAATCGGCCGTAACCTTTAGGCCGGTCCTGGATTTATACTCTAAGTATAGTATGTTCAAGAAGGAATGGTTCTTCGTCAGGGATGATTCCGTTTCCATTTGGCGTTTCACCTTCGGATGTAAGTCAAAGCTCTATTTCAAAATCCCTTTCTGGTTGCAATACTCTTTCTTATGTGTTTTTATTTTTTGCTAGCGACAGGTGGTTTTGCGGTCGTGGAGAATGACCGCCTGGTTCAGACGGCAGCAGAAATAGAAGCTATTACTGGGAGAGATAGGTCGGCTGCCTACCTGATCAAGAACGCTACATTCTTGGAGTACAACTTGATCCTTCCACAGCAATCCGTGGTCAAGCAGAGGGACACGGCTGAAAAGAAGGCTGCCCAAGCTAAAGAAGGGGCCGAGTTAAAGAGCAGTAAAAGGAGGCCCTTTCCGAAACACCCGGTTGCCGGGGGGAAGAAGCTCAAAAAGTCTAACGGTCCCTCTCCCAGCTCGTGTCCAGATATCCCGGAGGAGGGAGACGTTGAGGAGGAGCAAGGCGAAGATGGAGGAGAAGGCGCTGGAGGAGGCGACGGTGTCGGGGCTTTATCTTCTGGGCAAGTAGGCGAGATGCAGGAGTGGACGGATGACGCTTTCCGCCAAGCTTTCGAAGGTTTGGAGGGGACGGAGAAGTCCAAGAAAGCCGATAACGTTGGGACCGGTGTCAATATATCTTCCGGGAGCGCCTCTACTGAAACAACTTCGGCGGTCCAAGGTGAATTTCACCTTACTCTTTTAATTCTTGAATGATGGCTCAATACATGTTGATGACACTTGGTTTTCATATCAGGAGTAGGAAAAACGGCCAAGGCCTCAGATCTTCGGCACAGGCTTGAACAATACAAGCTCTCCAAAGCTTCCGCCAAGCCGAAGCCTTCGACCCACCATTCCGGGGATGTAGTAGGCTACCGTCCTCTTCTCGGGGTTATTGAAGAGGACGCTCAAAATAGAAAGAGGAGTCGCTCCCTATCCGAGCCTTCACCTGGTCCCCAGCCCCCCATTCAGCCTCTTCGTGATACCACGGAGGAGGATACTGAGTTCACACCTTCTCCGCACCTGTCTGGAAATCCTACCGTTACTCAGATTGATCGTCCTGGCTTGGCTCGTAATCCATTTGCGAGTCATCCTGATCTGGATCCAAGTTCTCATGATATTTCCTTCGACGAGGTTACCGGTGAGCATCTTCTTCCTCGCAACCCTATGGTAAAGGTGCTTGATGAGGCCAAGTCCCTGGACCTCGACTTGCTTACTACTCGGATTGTTACTATGGGGGACGAAGCTAAGGCAAACATCGACCGGGTTGCTGAAGAAACCAGGAAGTTGATGGGGCATCATGCCCGACTGGTCAAGGCCGGGGAGGAAATTGGGAGTGCCAACATAAGATTGCGGTTAGTGGTTTCTGACCAGGCCAAGCAACTCGCTGATCAGGCCATCCAGATCTCTCAGCACGAGGCCGCCTCTGGACGTCTAAAGAAAACCATGGAAGAGGCCAACCGGGTCGAACTGCGAAAAATGGAGGCTATTTGCAAGGAACGGATCGATATGGCCATTGCCACGGTGGACGAGGTTCGGAAAGCGGATCTTGAGCAGATAGAGGAGTTATCTGGGAAGCTTGAGGCTACTGAGCTTGCTCAAGCCAAGTTGAGGGAGGAGATGGAGGCGATGCGGAAATCCCTTCAGGCTGACTGCTCGAGATACCGAATGGAGAGAGATGCTGCCGTCATAAGGTTGTCGGATTCCGAGGCCCGGGCGAGGGAGTTTGAAGAGAACGAGGGGCTGATGGAGGGGATGCTCCAGGATATGTACTTCCGTACTTGGAGGCAGGGTAACTTATCCTAGATGGATGATTACCCTCGGGTTATGGCTAGGATCTATCTTAGGGCTCTAGAGGAGGCCCAGGCTGAGGCAGATAAGGAGGGTGGCGTGGCCTTTAGGATGGATACTGTTACTGCCCAGTTTACCAAGGAGGAGAAGGTGGCGGTGAAGGAAGGCATGCGGTTGCTTGCAGCTGAGGAGACAGGTGTGCCAGCGGAGGATGACGATCAAGTTGATCAAGGAGTAGATGCTGGTAAGTCTTCCTTTCCAGTCTTTCCGTTAACTTGGTTGCTTATTACTAACGAATTCTTTTTCTGACCGGACAGGTGGGCAACAGGACAAGGCAGAACTCCGACGCAGCCGGCTCCTTGATTAGACCTGGAAAATTCTTTTTGTGGACTTGACATGGTTGTATATGTTAGTCTTAAACTAGTAAAGTAACTCTTAGGTGGTAATTTTTGCTACTTGTAATAAATAGCTCTATTCTTGACGTGTAATTCTTTAACTTAAGCTGATTTTGTCGTCTTTTGAATGTTTTTTGCTATTTTGACACGTTGTATGAGAAATATAGCTACGCATATTCTTGTAATCAAATCGTGTTTGATGTCAGGTTTTTGTTTAAAACATAATTTTATGACTTGTAATGTTAGCGTGAGGTGTGAATAAATTATAATCACGTGTTTACATATGAAAAAAAAGGAAATACCGCCCTTTATATCTTGCTTGTAGATGGCAGCTTTGAATATCCTGTGTGACCGAGTAAGGGATGCGGTCCAGTATCTCATCATGAGCGTCTACTTCCATTAGTGAATGTCTCCTACTCTGTGTCCTGTACTTCAGGGATTGTTACAGAGGATAGGAGAAAAGTTTCTTAAGTAAAATTGAAATATGTGAAAAAGTAAAACTTCCAATCACGGTAGGCCTTCGATGTGCTTAAGTTCGTGGCAAACGGGCTTTGTAGTCACTTTCCCTAGCTGTGGGTCTTGGAGACATTTGTCACCCATCTTACGCCTCCGCGGGGAGTTAATTCTTTTTTACCACAGCCGCACTTAAGACACATCGGAGCCGAGATCGCGCACAGTAACTACCCGGGCCATTATGGCCCGTAATCATGGGTATTATTCGATTTACTGTGGCCGGCTAGCGTGGGTGTCGATCGTCAACCGTGAACTGCCCCTGGCTGGCCATACCTTATGTTGGGGCTTATAGTCGGTTCACAGTTGCCGGCGAGCCGAACGCCGTAATGAGCTGCCTCGGCTATAGTCGGCCTTCTCGGTGGCTTATAATCGACTCATTACAGTTGGCTTTTAGGGCCGTCGCGAGCAATGAGTTAACCCGCAGCAGAGGGATGCTGGAGCAAAAGTGTCTCATTAGCGAGGGCATAGATTCGCATAGTACCTGTTAGGTCTTGTCCAGGTGAAGTTGCGTTGTGGAGTGTTCTGAATGGAAATGCTGTATGCTCAGGATTTTGTTCAACAGAAAAGGATAAAGTTAACAAGCAGCCAAGATACAAAGGAACAAGTTAAAAAGAGACAAGGTTTTTTAAAGTGGTTCGGCATGAGAATGCCTACGTCCACTGATTCTCTTTGTTAATTCACTTTATATGGGCAGTACAAGTTAAGAAAAGTATCGACGGAGGTGTTGGATGTTCCATGCCCTCTGGAACACCTCTCCGTCCACTGTTGACAAAATATAAGCTCCATTGTGGAGATCTTTATGAATTACATATGGTCCGTCCCAGATTGGATCCAGTGCTCCGGGGCGAGGGAAGATTCGCTTGAGGACAAGATCCCCTTCTTGTAAGGTACGATGCTTGACTTTGGAGTTGTATTGTGCTGCCACTTTTTGCTTGTGGGCTGCTGCTTTAAGGATTGCATCATTTCTTCTCTCCTCAACTAGATCCAAAGACATGTGAAGGAGTTCTTCATTCTCTTCTGGGTTATAGTGGATCCTACGGTGGGAAGGCACAATGGTTTCAATTGGGAGCATAGCCTCCGATCCGTATGCCAAAGAGAAAGGAGTGTGCCCCGTTGATGTTCTGAAAGATGTGCGATAGGCCCACAGTGCCGTAGGGAGTTCATCTACCCAAGCGCCCTTTGACTTTTCGAGCTTCTTTTTTATTAGAGTTTTCAGAATTTTGTTGACGGCTTCGACTTGTCTGTTTGCCTGGGGATAAGCTACGGATGAGAAGCTTTTGTGAATTCCATGCCCTTGGCACCAATTGGCGAACTCCTCGCTGTCAAACTGAAGTCCATTGTCTGATATAATTTTGAACGGGACTCCGTACCTGCACAGAACATTGTTGATCAAGAAGTTAATAACTTTTGCCGAAGATACTATATTCAGGGGTTCTGCTTCCACCCATTTGGTGAAATAGTCGACTGCCACTACAGCATATTTGGCCCCGCCTCGGCCCATTGGCAGTTCACCGATTAAGTCAATTCCCCATACTGCGAAGGGCCAAGGGCTGGTCAGTTGTTGGTAGCCGTGGAATCTTAGCAAACTTCTGGCATCTGTCACATTTTCTGACGAAATCTAAGGCGTCCTTGCTCAAGGTGGGCCAGAAATATCCATATCGGAGTATCTTTTTCGCTAATGTTTGCCCTCCGGTGTGATCTCCGCAGCTTCCCTGATGAACGTTGGATAAGATTTCCTTGGCTTCCCTCCCAGCGACACACCTTAATAACGGGTTAGAGAATCCACGCCGATAGAGGACGTCTTCTTGTATTGTGTAGCGAGAAGCTTTCCTCAAAATTTTCTTGACTTTGTTACGCCCGTTGGGTAGTGTGCCGCTTTGTAGGTAGTCTCGGATGGGAGTCATCCAAGTTGCTTCTTCGGTTGCAGCTATCAGATTCACTTGCTCAAAGCTTGGGGTCAGTTGCTTTGAGATGGTTACTGCTCCGAATATGGCGCTGTCTCTCACACTTGCTTGCTTTGCCAATTCGTCGGCCTCTCGGTTCTCTTCCCGAGGGATGTGTTTGACTAAGTAGTGGTTCAATCGGCTGAGAAGTAACTTGGTCTTCTTTAAATATGCTATGAGCCGTTCTTCTCGAGCTTGCAATTCTCCTAGTATTTGATTAACAATAAGTTGAGAATAGCTATGAAGACACAAAGAATTGGCTCCGATTTCTATGGCAAGTTATAATCCAGCTATCACTGCTTCATATTCTGCATCGTTGTTGGTGGCAGCGAACTCCAACCTTATAGCATAGTGCAGCATATTTCCCCTGGGAGTGACTATTACCACACCTGCCCCCGAGCCTTGTTCGTTTGATGCACCATCCACAAAGAGATTCCACTTGATATCTTCTGCTATTTCCAATTGCTCCTTATCTTCGTTGGTTGTGAATTCTGCAATGAAGTCAGCCATGGCTTGTCCCTTGATGGCGGTGCGAGGGTGATAGGTGATATCATACTGACTTAGTTCAATGCACCATTTAAGTAGTCGTCCAGAAGTGTCGGGACGATGGAGTACCTGCCTCAGTGGTTGATCGGTCAGAACTTTGATGGAATGGGACTGGAAGTAGTGACGCAGTTTCCGTGATGTGATTAGTAAACAATATGCTAGCTTCTCAAGTTTAGGATATCTGATTTCTGCCCCCGTAAACCTCTTGCTGACAAAGTAAATTGGCCGCTGCGTGCGGTTGTCTTCCCTTACTAAGGCAGCGCTTAGGGCGTGAGATGACACAACAAGGTATAGGTATAATTCTTCGCCTTCGCTTGGAGTCGAGAGTACCGGTGGTTTCTGGAGGTGTTCGATTAAGTTAAGGAAAGCGGTCAAGCATTCGTCGGTCCATTCGAACTTTCCTTTGTCTTTCTTTAGAGCTTCGAAAAAGGGGACGCACTTATCCGTTGCTTTGGAGATGAATCGGCTCAGGGCGGCCACTTTTCCATTCAGGCTTTGCATTTCCTTTCGAGTGGAAGGTATCTTGATATCTTTTAGCGCTCGGACTTGATCAGGGTTTGCTTCAATCCCTCTGGCATGGACGATGAACCCTAAGAACTTTCCTGATGATACTCCGAAGGAGCATTTTAGAGGATTCAACTTCATTCCATATCGGCGAAGTACTTGAAACATCTCGCCTAGGTGGCTTACGTGATCGTCGGTTTCCTTGACTTTACCAGCATGTCATCCACGTATACTTCCATAGTTTGTCCTATTAGCCCTGCAAACATCTTTGTTGACGAGGCGCTGGTAGGTGGCTCCTGCATTTTTAAGTCCGAAAGGCATTACCTTATAGCAGTATAAACCCCGGTCGGTGATGAAACTAGTGTGGTCTTGGTCGGGAGTATGCATAGGAATTTGGTTATATCCTGAGTATGCATCCATAAAAGATAAGAGCTCGTGCCCGGCTGTGCTGTCTACAAGTTGGTCGATTTGGGGAAGTGGGAAGAAATCCTTTGGGCAGGCGTCGTTTAGGTTGGAAAAGTCAATGCATGTTCGAACAGGATGTTTACTGAGCTTCCAGTGTCTACTAAGATTCGGTAAGCTTCGGCGGGACCGAGTCGGGCAGAGATAACCATGGGATCCATGTGAGGGTACTGCCTTCCTTCTAGGTCACGCTTACCGAATGTGATGTCATCCCTTTCTTTCCGTTTCGGGTGGCGTTCTTCTATAACCGAATTGACACAGTCTTTACTGTCTCTAAGCGACTTTCCATATCTTTCCATCTCTTTCCAGCTTTTGTCTGCGATGTGCGGTCCTCCTGAGATGGTATGGACCACTATCTTCTCTTGACTAGAGCCGCTAGCGTTGCTGTTTCCTCTGCCGGTTTCCAGTGAGGGTAGCCTTGGGTTTTCATTGGCAGGGGCTGGAGTCCTGTCCTGACTTTTTACATAGCGTTCCAGTTTCTTCCTTCTGATGTGTTCCTCAATCAGATCCCGGAGATGATGGCATTCATTGGTATCATGCCCGTGAGATTCGTGGAAGCGGCAGAACTTTCCAGACTTCTGCGCGTTATCTGATTCCTTCTTGTATGGTGGGCGTTTGTATCTAACTTCGCCTTGGGTGGCAAGGAAGATATTTTCGACGGTCTCGTTCAAAGGAGTGTAAGTGTCGAATCTCGGTCCTGGCCGATATAGGCGCTTTTCTCCCTTCTTGCCCCCAGCATTGTCTCTGGAATCATTTCTTCGAACATCCCTTGCCACCGCAGGGGCGTTGCTGTGAGTTGCCTTATTTTGCTGTCCTGACTACCCCTCAATGGCAGCATCCTCAAGCCTCATATATTTCCCGGCTTCATGGAAGAAATCGGGTAAAGTAGCTGGCTTTTCTTTCATCAACCTTCTAGCAAATTTAGTGTCCGGATGCACACCACTACAGAGGGATATTAGGATAAGCTTCTCATCGGCATCTTGGACTGCGGCTGCTGCGGCATTGAATCGGGTTAGGTATTGCTGCAGTTTCTCTCCAGGTTTCTGTTTGACGCTTGATAAGGAATAAGCGTCCTTAGGTTGTTCCACATGAATGCAGAACTGACTGATAAACTTTTCTTTCAACATTTCCCACGAGCTGATGGATCCCTGGGGTAGATGACAGAACCAGGAGGTAGCGAGATCTGCTAAGAAGAGTGGAAAGCATTTGCACAGTACTCCTTCTGTCGCTCCACTCATGAGCATATGTTGTGTGTATCTCTGTAAGTGTACAACGGGGTCGGAGGTTCCTTTGTAAGGTTCCATTGTTGGCATCTTCCATTCTCGGGGGGTGATAGCAATTTCGATGTTGTGGGCGAAAGGGCTGGTTACCCTAGCGCCTATCCCTCGATCTCTTTGCTCCCGTTGAACGCACTCTCTGAATAAGCGTGCCATCCTTTCATCAGAATTTGGAGCAGATAGAAACGAGTTTGGTTCTGTTCTGTGGGATTGATTCCGTCCAGATGACCTGTAGGGATGGTATCGTCTATCATTCCTCATATTTTCCAGTGGCTGCCTTTGATCTTCTGGGAGCATGCTAGGGTCAGCTGCAGTTGGCCCTTGCCTTGATCTTCCCCTGCTGGGTTCTGATCTAAGCACTTCCTCGGGTCCAACTTCGGGCTGGACTCTAGCTCGGCCCCGTTCATTGGCGTTTCCGTGGTTAGGCAGTATGACAGGCTCAGCTACAGTTGACCTTCGCCCGGTACCTCCCCCGTTGGGTTCGGTACCAAACGTTTCTTCAGGCCTAACTTCGGTCTGTGCCCGATCTCGGCTCCTACCATGGCTACTTCTGCCGTTAGCTCCTTCGAAGAAGGAAGATCTTTGTTGTCTCTGAGATCCTCCAGACTGGGACTCGCTCCATGATTCAGTGTTGAAGTTGGAATCTTTAGCGTCCCTTAAGCGTGACATGAGATGGTCCACCAAGGCTTCCTGCTGGGACGTGAAGCGATTAGTTACTTCAACCACAACCCTGTCTAAATCTGCCCTAGTAATTACTGCGAGCTGTTCTATGGCAGGAGTGGTCGGATTAGCCTGTCCTTCATTTGTTACGGCTGCTGGAGGAGGACGATTTACTTGATTCGTAACAGCTGGATCTGGAAGACTGCCGGATGCGATGTTTTTTCCTTTGTTAACATCTTTTCTCTGTTTGGGAGGCATGTTTTCCAAGTGGCGAACGATGCTGTTAGGAAAAATGTTAAGTGGATGAAGCTGAAGCTTCGAGCTTCTAGTTCTCAGTGAAAGCACCAAAAATGTTTGCACAAAAAATGGACAAACACCTCAAAGTCGTATGATTTAGTAGATCTTATGTTGTTCTTAATGATTTGGGTGATTTATGCAAATATATGAAAAGCAGGGACTAAACTGTAAACAGACACGCAGATTTATAGTGGTTCAGCCAGAATGTGCCTACGTCCACTTTATATGTTATTTCTCTTCTCTTGTTTAGATTACAAGTACAAAGCTTTGATACAAGTAAAAGGAAGTTGTTTGAAAGTTCTCTCCGTGCTTGAGCTCCCAAACTTGTCCCCTATTGTTGTACCCCTGCCCCTCTATTTATAGAGTGAGGTTGGGGGTAGGGGTCTTGGATGTATGTTGCAGCTGGTGGGCCTGGGCTGAAGCAATCTGGCCTGACAGTGCCGGTCCGGTACGTCTTGGTCCGGTCATAATTAGACGGAGTTTGTGTTGGATCGGTAGGATGTGGGAGATGGTTCTGGTCCGGTAGTTGTTGGAGTGGAGGTGGTTCGGTAGGTTGGTTCGGCAGTGGGATGGAGAGGCATTGGTTCGGTGATGGGGGAGATGGTACTTGGTTCGGTGATGGGGGAGATGGTACTTGGTTCGGTGATGGGGGAGATGGTACTTGGTTCGGCAGAGATGTTGGACCGGTCGAAATACACCCAACATTGAGGGTTAGGGTTTTCAGGTTTTTCTTAGACGAATAAAGCTTCTAGATGCGTGCAGGAGGCAGATAGTTATTTATAGTTTTTTTTCCGTTGTGTATTTGGATGTAAAGGCGAATTTATTAGCCTTACTATATACTTTCGTCAACCAGGGGAGCATCTTCATATGTCGCTCTTGGCGTATGTGTAATAATTATTTTTTGCTGAACGTGGTTAATGTTTTGGGATTATGTAATGAATATGAAATGTTTTGATTTGAATACGGAAATATGTTTTTGAATTGTTAAAATTTTCCATATTCTTGTGACCTGTTTATCAATGTATATAGCACCGCCTTATTAGGTCGTCGAAGATTAATAACTATGGATGACTGCAGCATCCGTAGCCGTTAGTTTTGGGCCTCCAAGTAGGGGGATGTTATTGGTACTATCCACTAGAGGGGTGGGCCGATCTTTCCATGCAGGGGTTGCAAGGTTTGTAACCTCGGTACATTTTATTAAAGGTGTATTGTGACGGGCGGCAGCCCAGTAGCTCTGTCATCGATGGAATCCATTTTTCAATATGTGCCTTACAGACTTAGTTGTACCAAAATATGCTATTGAATGTATTTAATGTAACCATTTTGACTATGTTTTATAATTATTTTTAACCCGAGACATTATTATAATATGACTGGATTTTTTAATAGAAATGGTTAATTATCATAAGGTAAAAACCCGTCGTATTTATTTGCGGCGTGGTCTTACGAGATACCTTTATATTTGAAGGGTTTTATAAATATAAAAATCCATATGGTTTGAGTTTCTCATGCTAATTCAACAAACTGATCTGCGCGTTATTTTCTAATAATGCTCGGTCAACCCCGAGTATATTTCTAGATTTAGTTATGGATGCTTTGGAGCTTCCGGAGATGAGCCAGATGCCTCGAACACTTATTCACGTATTTTATTTTCTAGTGCTTACTTGTTTGTATCTATCAGCATTTGTGAGAACATGCTGTTATAACTGTCAAAGCTGATGATAGGTTAGTTTACTTTGGTTGTTATATGTATATTAAAGTTTTTGTTTTATAAAGATTATTTGGATATTTTATGTTACTCGCAATATGAGATTGTAACATCCCCAACTAGGAGGCCCAAAACTAACGGCTACGGATGCTGCAGTCGTCCATAGTTATTAATCCTCGGCGACCAAATATGCCAATGCTAGATACATTAATATAACAAAAACACATGGATGTGAAAAATTATTAAAATCATTAAACAACTTTCACATTCCATTTCAAAACATTTCAAATTCATTACATAATCCTAGATTCGAGAACCACGTTCGGAGAAAATATAATTATTACAACATACGCCAAGGGCGATATATGAAGATGCCTCCTTGGATGATCAAAGTATATGTATCTAGGCAATTAAACAACTTTGCCTTTACAACAAAACACAACAAAATCAAAAATGAAAAGAACTCCTACTAGCTAGCTTGCCTCATGCACGTCTTCGGAATCTTATTCGTCTAAAGAGGTACCTGAACACCTCAACTCTCAAACTACTCAAAGTTAATTGAGCACTCGAGAGTTTAAGGGGAAAACATAAACTTTGAGTCAGACATAAAGCCTAGTATGAATAATAACCTACCATCTCAAACCATTTAGATATCTAGCAAGACCACGCCGCTTAGCGGAACGGGTTTTCCCCTCACTAGTATCCTCCAAAATTTATAATAATCATATATTGTGCTCCTGTATCCACAATGGTTAAAACATAGCAATTCAAAATATTATGATGATATGAAAACAAGTAAATCAATTCTGGATTTCCAATCCCCGTTCATTTTGACTATTTGTCTCGGTTATAGTTTCTAGGGTCACTATTAACCTATTATTTTTCATGGGCTGACTAATAACCTGTTTAAAGCTTATGGACTCCCTATCCGGTTTCATTGTTTTCATGAGATCACTAAGAACCTATTGGCCCCTGCCAATAACTTCATTATTTCATAGGTTCTCCCTGGACCATTGGTATCTCCAATAACTTTCCTCATATCATAGTTTTCATGGGTTGACTATGAACCTATTGACTTCTGTCAATAACTTTATCAGGATATAGTTTTCAAGGGTTCACTACAAACCTATTGGCCCCTGCCAATAACTCTTTCTAAACATAATTTCATGGGTTTACTATGAACCTGTCTATCTGACAACTTCTTTAATCAGTATTTAAGCATCCTATATTCTGGTCTACCCGACCTCCTAGATGCAATTCTACTCATACAGGAGTTAACTCAATTTATATTCACTACCGGATCAACCTAGCTGGTTATTCTTCCCTTTCTCCCTGAAATACAGTTATGGATCCATTTTACAGTGAATATGTATATTAGAAGAAGCAAACATAATAACATAATAACACCAACATCTGTGGTTTAATATCCTTGAAAGCGTTTTCGTATGAAACATGGTTAATCCCTTTAACCTATTATTTTATCAATGAAAGCTTCTTCAAAAACTCCGTACTTAAAAGTTATTTTAAAAGTCCTTTATTTCTGTCATGGTTTTTACTTTAAAAATGAGATTGGGTTCTTTGTTTTGAAAAACTAAGGCTTTCGAAACCTTAAACCTTTACTTTCGAAACCATTGGATAACCTCCTTCGAAAGCATTCAAATCTTCTTTTCAAAACACTAAGCATATGCCTTTCGAAACACTTTAAATCATCTCCTTCGAAACCATCAAAACCTACCTTTCGAAAGTATTAAAGCATTACTTATTAACTCATAGAAGCATAGCTTCAAAACCATTTGAAAGTACCCCTTTCGAAACCATTGGGTTTATATTTAAAATATCTTTTGGGTCAAAGTGAATATATACTAAAGTACCGCTTTCGAAACCATTAACCTTTATATAAAAGAGTTTGGAGAAAACTGATGGTTTCAGAACCATCCTTTCGAAAGCTTAAATCATTTAAGTAAAACATTTGAAGGATAGCTTCGAAACCCCTTTCAAAGCCATTATCTTAGAAACCATTAAACCCTTTCGAAAGCTTTAGGAAGTGGCTTATTATATTTACAGAACAAAAGCTACCTTTCGAAAGCATTGATGACTTCAATCCATTTGAAAGGCATAAGGTCAGCAGCAGGGTTTCGACCAGGTTGAAACTGCCCCTTTCGAAAGCATTGAATTAAAACAAGGCAACTCATTCGAAAGCTATCTTTTCGAAATAAAAAGGTGGCAACATTTACGAAAGATATTTAAATGGGTTTCGACCCCTTCGAAACCATCCTTTTGAAAACAAGGCTAATGCACATCTTTGAAGAGTAAAACAAAGGCTTCGACTCCTTTCGAAAGCTATGTTTCGACACCATACCTTCCACCTTTCTCCAATCCACTACGTACTAACTTTTTGATTCCATGTGTAATGGTTCTGACTTAGTTGGTTTCGACTTGGTTGAGGCGGAAGTATAGGGTCGAAGGGTAGCCTCTGAAAGCGGCGAAACAACATTTCTAGGTAAAGACTGTTTTAATGCCTTTTTTAAGTAATTTCTTTTTAACTAACCTGCCTAATTTTAAACATTTAATTGGTTGCCATAAACTTTTCAAATTCTTTCCAAAGAAAAACTGCCGCATTAATTCCAGATCTAAATAAAATAATTTAGCAAATAAGTCCCTCCATTAAGCAAACAATTATAACAATTAAGTCCTCCATCTAAAATAATTTAATTTCCATAGTAAATCACTTAGGAAAAAATCCCCAAAGATCATAGAAATTCACTTTTAATATGGTATCTAAAATATGTAAATTTCAGACCCAAATTCTTCATAATATAGCCGAAATTAATTTCTAATCCCAACTATTCATATTTTCCTTTGAAAATTCATGATAAAATTTCCATAGCTTGGAAAATTAAAAAAATTAAAACCCATCTTCAAATTAATGTTTTACATAACATATAAATTCCTCATGGCATTCGAAATCCAAAATAAACGATTTTAGCCTTAAAACCGTATAAAACAATTATCAAACTTGTTTGAATATATCATATCATGAAATCCATGCATATCATCAAAAATCATCATAATGGATTTAAACTTAAGCCCAAAAATCAAATGATCATTAACACAAAAATAGAGATGGTTTTGATTATTATTCACCTTAATTAGGATAAGAAACTTGAGATTTTATTTAGATTAATCCTCTTTGCTTGATTGCTAAGCTTTAATTGATTTTCCTCTTTTCTTCCCTAGGTAATGGCCAGCTTTGAGCTTTTGATTTACGTTTTTGATTTTTGCAAAAATGAACGTGCAAAGTAAAGGGAACAAGATTTTAAGGTAATGCGATTATGGTGCAACAATTACCTATTAAGTCCTTGTGTTAATTGTTTTCTTATTAATTAACATATGAAACCTTTCATAGCCCATTTATTTAATTAAGCTCAGCCTCAAATTTAAATTTTCAAATCTCAATCGCCTTACCACTCTAATATTTGGATTATTCCATTTAATTTATCTAATTTAATCTCCTGAATAATATTATTAAAAATTAGGGGTGTTACAGGCTCCCCTCCTTGAAGAATTTCGTCTTCGAAATTCAGTAAGGACTAAATACTAAACATAGCAATCTTCTATAACAGCTCCTAAAAACTATACTAGCCTACCTGACTAGCAACAGTCTATATAAAGCAAATATAGAACATACCGTCATAGCAGATCAGGATGTATCTCTAATCCTATCTTCTGCCTCCCAGGTATAGTCCTTCTCGTTGTCGCTCCACTGAACTTTCACCAACTTGACTGTCTTGTTCCTTAACCTTTTCTCATCTCTAACCATAACCCGAACTGGTTGTCTAACAAAAGTCAAATTCGGCTCTACTATCAACTCTTCCAACCCCATCTGAGGAATAGTAGCCTCTGGATCATGCACATACTTGCGAAGATGAGACACATGAAACACATTATGGGCACTTGCCATACTGCTTGGTAACTCTACTCTGTATTCAAGCTTCTCGATCCTGTCTATAACTGGGAATGGACCAACATATCTCAGTGCCAATTTCCCTGACTTTCCAAATCGTACCACACCCTTCATCGATGATACCTTAATAAAAACCTTATCTCCGACTGAGAATTCTATGTCTTTACGCCTCTTATCTGCGTAACTCTTCTGTCTGGACTGAGCTTCCCTCATCCATTCTCAGATCAACTCAATCTTCTCTGTCGCCTCTCTAACCAGATCTAGACCTAAGACTAATCTATCTCCAGTCTCCAACCAACATGCAGGTGATTTGCATGGCCTTGCATACAAAGCTTCAAAATGCGTCATTCCTATACTGGTCTGATAACTATTATTATAGGAAAACTCCACTAAGTGTAGGTGATCTTCCCAAGATCCACCAAAGTCCAATACACAAGCTCTTAGTAGATCTTTGAGTACCTTATTGACTCTCTCTGTCTGCCCATCCATCTGAGGGTGATACGCGGTACTTATCTTGAGCTTGGTACCTAATACATCATGTAAACTCTTCTTGAATTCACTAGTAAACAAATCATCTCTTCCACTGACTATACTACTAGGAATTCCATGCAGTTTAACTATGTTCTTCATGAACAACTTAGCTAAAACAGGTGTCGTTCTGGTTGACATAACCTGAATGAAATAGGCACTCTTGGTCAATCTGTTCACTATGACCCATATACTTTCATTTCCTCTATTTGACCTTGGAAACCGGTCTATAAAATCCATGGATATCGAATCCCATTTCCAAACTGGTATCTCCAAAGGTTGAATCAACCCACTCGGCTTGTGATGTTCGAATTTCACTTGTTGACAGTTTGCACACTGCCTAACCCACAAACTAACATCCCTCTTCATACCTTCCTAATAGAAGCTCCTCTTCATATCTTGATACATCTTGGTCCCTCTAGGATGAATCGTAAATTTGGATCGATGACATTCTCTAACAACTTCTTTCCTTAAGTACTCAACATTCGAAACACACAACCGTCCCTTCTTTCTTAACCATCCACTTTGGTCAAGACTAAAATCCTTTAGATCATCGATCTCAATTCCCACCTCAAGCCTTCTAATCTTCTAGGCTAATAGTGGATCCTCCTTCTGCTTAGAAGCAATCCATTCGATCAACACTGCTCGAACTTTCAAATAGGATAATATGGCTGTGCTTTGACTAGAACTAGCAGTTAACTTTAACTGCATGCTACAAGTAGTCAAAGCTTCTACATCTTTCCATTCTACCAACATAGCTAACACCACCTTCTGGTGTCTTCTGCTAAGAGCATCCGCTAATTTATTTCCTTTTCCAAGAGTATACTCTATACCAAAATCATAAGCTGCTAAAAACTCCAGCCACCTTTACTGTCTCATATTCAACTCCTTCTGAGAGAATAAGTACCTAAAGACTTATGATCTGTGTATAGCTCAAATCTCTCCCCTAAGAGATAATGTCTCCAAATTTTCAATGCGAAGATCACTGGAGCCAACTCCAAATCATGAGTAGGATATCTCACTTCAAGCGGTCTAAGTTGTCGTGATGCGTAGGCAATAACTTTACCCTTCTACATCAACACAGCTCCTAATCCAGTCCCACATGCATCGGTATACACCACCAACCCTTGGTTTCCGTTTGGAACTACTAACACAGGTGTGTTGGTCAACAAATGCTTTAACTTAAGGAATGCTTCCTCACATTTGTCGGACATGACAAACTTCACATCCTTTCTGGTTAACTTAGTCAATGGTGCTGCTATCCACGAGAAATCCTTAATGAATCTCCGGTAATATCCAGCAAGTCCAAGAAAACTCCTAATCTCAGTCACCGTCTCCGGTCTCTTCCCATTATTAACAGCTTCAATCTTATCTGGATCCACTGACAGTCCTTTCTCTGAAACCACATGACCAAGAAACTTAATCCCTTTCTTCCAAAAATGACACTTGGAAAAATTCGCTTTTAGCTGATGCTGCCTCAACGTCTCAAACACCACTCTAATATGATCTTCATGCTCTCTTTCATTCTTAGAGTATACTAAAGTTTTATCTATAAACACCAATATGAACCTATTCAAGTACTCTCGGAAAACTCGGTTCATCAAATCCATGAAGAAAGCATGTGCATTCGTTAACCTGAATGGCATTACTAACCACTCATATGAACCATACATAGTTTGAAATGCTGTCAGGGGAATACTGTCCTCTGCTACGCTTAACTGATGGAAACATGTCACCAAATCCAACTGGGAAAACACTCTGGATCCACACAACTAATCAAATAGGTCATCAATTCTCGGAAAAGGATACTTATTCTTGATCGTCTTCTCGTTCAACTTACGATAGTCGATACACATCCTTAGCGACCCATCTAGTTTCTTTACGAACACCGCGACCGTTCCTCAAGGCGAACTGCTTGGTCTGATAAAATTCCTTCCTTCTAGAACCACTAGCTGCACCTTCAATTCCTTCATCTCGGTCGGTGTCATCCTGCTAGGTGGTCTACTCACAGGTTCAGCTCTTGGCACAAGATCTATCCGAAACTCAACAGCTCGTTTCGGTGGTAGTCCTGTAACCGGCTCAAAGACATCTGCAAACTCTCTTGCTACTTGAACCTTACTTAACTCTTCTCCCACTTTCATAGCACTTAACAAAGCACAAATACTCCGTTCAGAATTCTCTACTGAGAATATGATTCGGTTATGACTATCAGGGTGTCTTAGTGATATTTCCCTATCCTGGCAAATATCCTAGCCTCACACTTATCCAACCAATCCATACCTAAAATGATTCCGAATTCTACGAAATCAAAAACAAACAGCCTGCATGCAAACTTATAGCCTAACAGTTCAAGTTCTAACTGGTCACATCTCATCCCTAGAGTTGCATACCCTCCTATCGGATTCACAACCCTTAAGGAAGTAACAAGGTATGTGGGTTCTAAGCATAACCTATCAGCCAAACACTGAGATATAAATGAATGTGATGCACCGATATCAAAGAGTACCCTAATTGGTATACTCTGAATCAAAAGCGTACCTTCCATCACGGTCTTTCCTTTCTCAGCTGCAGTTGGCCTAGCAGATGATGGCCCAACAACAAAGAATTTTCCCCGTCCGCCCTGACTAGTTTTGGACACTGATTCTTATAATGCCCAACTTGGTCATAGTTGAAGCACTTCACACCCTTCTTTTCTACAACCTTCTTCCCATTGCCTGATCGACACTCATGAGCATAATGACCTTTCTTGTCACACTTGACGCAAACTAAATCAGCCTTTGCCTTCTTGGCAGTCTCTCCCTTATGGGCTCCCTTCTTCTTAAAGAAATTTCTCTTCTTTCCCTGAGAACCCTGGGTTTCAACCTGCTTTTCTTTCCCACAAATAGCAAGCATTTCCTCATGTTAGATTTTCATCTACACAACTACATTACAAGGATCATGGAGATGTGGCAGGGTTTCCCTAGCAATCTCGGGTCTCAATCCCCAAATGAACTTTTAATTCCTCTTAATGACAGTGTCTATGGTAGCATACCCATATCGGGACAACTCATCAAACTTAGTGGCATACTCAGTTACCGACATTTCTCCCTGCACCAAATCCATAAACTTTCTCAACAATGCTGACTTAGTCACTTCAGACAAAAACATCTACTTGAATCTCCTTTGAAATTCTGCCCAAGTTAACTCTACCTCGGGAACTCCGGCAGTAACACTATTCTGCCAATAGAGCACTGCTCCCTGCAACTGCCTAGAGGCTAATCTCCTCTTCTACTCATCATCCAATCCCAAATCAGCGAAAACCTCTCATAATGCAACAACCACCAAGACTGGTGTAATCTCTGCTCAACTTAGCATAGTTATTCCTAATTGGAACAACAGGATTAGCTCCCCCAATATTCCTGGCTACTCCAGCAGCTTCTCCAGCTTGCATCAGATTGAAGAAGAACTGATACATCATCCCCATATCTACTGGCGAATTTCCAGCACCCACGTTGACATCTGCATTTTGGATAGCATTAGCCTGTCGACCCGGGTTCCTCCTAGTGTTAGGTCGACATTCCATTTGTTGTGGTGCTTCCTCCACCGAGATTTCCTCTTTCGTTTCCTACCTCCATATCTTCCTTTCTCGTAAATATGCATATGGGCCTTCGTAAGATACGGAAGAACGGTCTAAGAGAGAAGGGAACACGTACTTATACACACACACACACACATATATATATATATATATATATATATATATACATACACATATATCAAATACAAGTCCGTTACTATAGCCTTAAGCTAAACCCCGATCTTATTTTCTGATTCATTGGTTTATGTTTTGAAAAATCTTTTAGGCTTAAATTTCTTTTAAGTTTTCATAAACCTATGCTCTGATAACAACTTGTAACATCCCCCACTTGGAGGCCCAAAACTAACGGCTACGGATGCTGCAGTCATCCATAGTTATTAATCCTCGATTACCAAATACGGTAATGTTAGATACATTGATATTACAGAAACTCACGGATATGGAAATTTTTAAAAATCATTAAACAAATTTCACATTCCATTTCAAAACATTTCAAATTCATTACATAATCCCAAATTCGAGAACCACGTTCAGAAATATAATTATTACAACATACGCCAAGAGCGACATATGAAGATGCCCCCTTGGATGATCATAGTGTATATATATCTAGGCAATTAAACAACTTTGCCTTTATAACAAAACACGACGGAATCAAAACAGAAAAGAACTCTTACTAGCTAGCTTGCCTCATGCACGTCTCTGGAAGCTTATTCGTCTAAAGAGGTACATGAAAACCTCAACTCTCAAACTACTTAAAGTTAATTGAGCACCCGAGAGTTTAAGGGGAAAACATAAACTTCGAGTCAAACATAAAGCCTGGTATGAATAATAACCTACCATCTCAAACCATTTAGATATCTAGTGAGACCACGCCACTTAGTGGAATGGGTTTTGCCCTCACTAGTATCCTCCAAAATTTTATAATAACCATATAATGTGCTCCTGCATCCACAATGGTCAAAACATAGCAATTCAAAATATTATGATGATATGCAAACAAGTAAATCAATTCTGGATTTCCCATCCATGTTCATTTTGACAATCTGTCTCGGTTATAGTTTCTAGGGTCACTATTAACCTATTAATTTTCATGGGCTAACTAATAACCCATTTAAAGCTTATGGACTCCCTATCCGGTTTCATAGTGTTCATGAGATCACTAAGAACCTATTATCCCCTACCAATAACTTCATTGTTCATGGGTTCTCCTTGAACCTATTGGTATCTCTAATAACTTCCCTCTTGTCATAGTTTTCATGGGTTAACTATGAACCTATTGACATCTGTCAATAACTTAATCCAGATATAGTTTTCATGAGTTCACCACAACCCTATTGGCCCTTGCTATCAATCTAATCATAGTTTTCATGGGTTTACTATGAACCTATTGGCCCCTGCCAATAACTTTTCCTAATCATAGTTTTAATGGGCTCACTATGAACCTGTCTTCCTGACAACTTCTTTAGCCAATATATTGGCATCCTACATTCTGGTCTATCTAGCCTCCTGGATGCAATTCTACTCATTCAGGAGTTAACTTAATTTATATTCACTACCGGGTCAACCTAGCTGGTTATTCTGCCCTTCCCTAAAATTGTTATGGGTCTATTACAATGTGAATATATATATATATATATGAAGAAGTAAACATAATAACATAATATTACCAGCACCTGTGGTTTAATATCCTTGAAATCATTTTATATAAAACTTGGTTAATCCCTTTAACCTATTTATCAAGGAAAACTTATTCGAAACTCCATACTTAAAATCATTTCAAAACTCTTTTATTATGCCATGGTTTTCCTTTAAAATGAGATTGGGTTATTTGTTTTGAAAACTAAGGCTTTCAAAACCTTTAATCATTACTTTCGAAACCATTGGAAATCTTCCTTTCGAAAGCATTAAATTCCTTTTTTTTCAAAACTCTAGCTACCTGCCTTTCGAAACACTTTAAAACCTTTCTTTCGAAACCTTTCGAATGTATTAAAGTGAAACCATTCAATTATAGAAGCATAGCTTCGAAACCATATGAAAGTACCCCTTTCGAAACCATTGGGTTTATCTTTAAAATATCTTTTGGGCCAAAGTGAATACATAAGAAAATACCCCTTTCAGAACCATTGATCTTTATATAAAATTGTTTGGGGAAAAGTCGATAGCTTCAGAACCATCCCTTCGAAAGCTTAAACCATATAAGTAAAACGTTTGAAGGTTAGCTTCGAAACCCCTTTCGAAACCATTGCCTTTAAAACCATTTACCCCTTTCGAAATCTTTAGGAAGTGGCTCATATTTACAAAACAAAGGCTACCTTTCGAAAGCATTGAAGACTTCAATACATTCAAAAGGCCATAAGAACGGCAGTAGGGTCTCGACTAGGTCGAAACCACCTTTTCGAGAGCATTGTTTTTTAAATAAAGAAACTCATTCGAAAGCTTATCCTTTTAAACTAAATGACGACAGCCCCTTTTCGAAAGCTACTTAGAAGACCCTTTCGAAAGCCTATGTTTCAACTCCTTCGAAAGTTTTTATTAAAACAAGGCAGGCGCTTAAAAGTAAAACAAAGGTATCAAGCCCGTCTAAAGCTACATTCCTACTCCATGCCTTTCGCCTTTCTCCAATCCACTTTGTACCAACATTGTTGATACCCAGTGTATTGGTTTCGGTTTAGTTGGTTTCGGCTTGCTAGGTTTTGACTTGGTTGAAGGTGGAAGCATAAGGTCGAAAGATGCTTTTGAAAGTGGCGGAACCCACTTTTCTGGGTAAAACTGATTTAATGCCAATTAAAGCAAATACTTTCTAACTAACCTACCTACGTGTAAACATGTGATTGGTTGCCATAACTTTTCAAATTCTTTACAAAAATAACTACCGCATAAATTCAGATCTAAACCAAGATTAATTTAACAAATAAGCCCTTTCATAACCAAAACAATTAAATCACTTAGGTCCTCTTTTCAAATAATTTAATTCTCATAGTAAATCACTTAGGAAAAATCTCAAAAAATCACAAAAATTCACTTTTAATATGTTGTCTAACATACCTAAATTTCAGATCCAAATTCTCAATATAATTTCCGAAATAAATTTCTAAACCCAATTAACCATATTTTCCTTTGAAAATTCATAATAAATTATCCATAACTTGGAAAATTATGAAAATTAAAACCCAACTCCAAAATTATGTTTTACATAAAATATAAATTCCTCGTGGCATTCTAAATTCAATTTAAATGATTTTTCTCTTAAAACCATGTATAAACCATTTTCAAACAAACTTGTTTGACTATATCAGATCATAAAATCCAAGCATATCATCAAAAATCATCATAATGGATTTAATCTTAAACCCGAAAATCAAATGATCATAAAACAAAAATAGAGATGGTCTAGATTATTATTCACCTTGATTAACATGAGGAATTGAGATTTGATTCCCCTTACTTTGATTAAATTTTCTCCTCTTTTCTTCCTTAGCAATGGCGGACTATTCTTCTCTTTTGTTTATGTTTTTGTGAAAAATGAAAATGAACGTGAATGGTTAAGGCATGAGAATATAAGGGTGATGGAAATATGGTGCGATAATTACCCTAATACCCTTATGTTAATTAATTAACATGTATAACCATTTGCAGCCCATTTATTTAATTAAGCGCGACCGTTAATTATTTATTCAAATCTCAATCCCTTTATCACTCTAATTATTTACATTATTCAATTTAATTTATCTAATTAAATATTTTGAATAATGTTATCAAAAATTAGGGATGTTATAATGCTCCTCCAAACTTCGTTATTGGGCGTTCTTACCCTTCCTTGCTCTTTACCCCATTTAAATAAAGTACCATTTCCATTTATCCATCCCTTAGAAAGAATTAAAAAAATAAACTTTTAAATTTACAAAAATAGGAAAAATCGTCAAGCCAAACATACGCTCTCGTTTCCCTTCATTGAAAAAACGAAAAATCTCTTTATCAAAATCCTTTGAATCGAAAATTTTAACCCAACCAATTTTAAACTAAGAATTTCCAAATTTCCTTGCTTTTTCAAAACAAAAACTTCCCAATAAATCATTTGAAAAACCCATTCATAACGTTTCATGGAATTTTCAAAATCTTTTTGTCAAATTCTTTCGCATAGGGTCGGACGTAGAAATGGACTTTAATTGCTCTTTCTTTTGGACTTTTCTTTTCTCTTTACTCTTAACCTCTTCTTATTAAGAGTATGTCTTAAATATCCGGCTATCCTTTTGATGATTAATTAACACCTTCTGCAGGAAATTGCTCAATCTTTTTTCACATCTTACTTCCAAATTTTTACAATATATAGGTTCTTGCTTTTCATTTGTCTGGATGAAATGTACGTCTTCAATCGGCAATCCATCGGAATCCATAGTCATAAGGCAGCCTAGGACCAACAAAGGAGTCAAGTACCATCCAGCCTCCGAGGATCCTTCTATATGTCATGCTCATGCTCTTCTCGGTCACTCCTTATGGCATGGCCTCCACCCCGGAGGGTAATCGGGGTAGGTATACAAATTTCACTCTATTTATTATTCCAACTCATAGTTACCTTATCCATATTTTCAAAATATGGTTGCAATTACTTTTGTAGTCGAAATTTATAGGGTTTGGCATATAATATATATATATAAAATTATATGTTAAAATACAAATACGTTTACTCGGTGTATCATAATTTCCATGATTAACTAACTTAGGCTCTAATACCAAATATAATAACATGCACCTTAAGGGGCCCAAATTTCGACTAAGTCAAAACCCAAGTCCATTGGGGTATGGATTGTTGGTGTTGGTAACTTATAATGAACATAAATGTATAAGAGAATTATCTTCATAAACTCAAAGTGGAATACAAAATATAATAGAACATATATACCGACTAAGGCTACTACCTTGAAATCGACATTATCCCTTGGATATTTAGTCGCCTTGTTAGTGCCGAGCATGAATGAGTAGACTTATTCATTTACAGTTTCCATCTTGCACCAGCAGCTTGTCTCTCTAAATCTATCTCGTGGGTTGTAATGAGGAGGGGGCCGGAACAACGTTCTGATGACTGGTAAATTACATACTTTATCCATAACACTAATTTATACCGATTGATTTTTATTTAAGTGTTTTGTCTATTATTCACGGCTATTCTGTGTAATTCCATCTACGCGTACGATATGTCTAGAATTCTCCGAGGTATAACTATATATATATATCTAAAGTTGACCTACCCAAAAGAAAACCCTAGCCACTCAATACTTCTTAAATAAGGAGGAGGCAGATCCATCGGTCATTTAATACCTCAACCTTGAAGCGGGCCCTTCGTAACGTGATTGTAATCAATCGGCCCTTAGCTACAAAGTTTGATGACCCCTAGATACAAATCTATAGCTTAATTTTTCGTATTACAAACACATCTCAGAGACTCATTTAAGGTTTAACTGGCCCACCTTCGATAAACAAACAACTAATTAAACTTTGAGTTCTCCGCGTATCCCATACGGATTCTACACTAGTAAGAAGCGAAATCCGTCAGGGCATAACCCAAGTCTTTGCTAACGATCGCTTACGACCGCTGGTGGTCATGGCCTATATGCCAACCCTACCATTTAAACACCAAAAACAACACTGACATAGCCCTCCAACCTCCCACAACCAAATTCCCGTTTAGACTAGCCTAATGTAAGTCAAGGAATAATATCTGTCATAGTTACTTAATACCACTTTGTTAGAAATGAAGTAAACCCCATTTCCCTATTGGGTACCATCATAGGTTATTTAAGACTTCTTATATAGAGAGGAGGCAGACCCGATGGCCATTTAATACTTTCCACCCCAAAGTAAACCCTTTAACATACCTAATGATACTGAGAATTTTAATACTTTAAATCTAAGGGGAACCCTTGGTATATTTTTCCACACTTATACGCAAAAGCATAATTCTTCCCACAGATTCTATGGTTAGAGATGTCCCACATCAGTAGTACGTGTACACAACTAGTGGTAGCCTCTAAGTAAAAGGCAGACTTCAGTTGTGTAACTCTACTGACATCGCATTCCAACCCATTCTAAACCAAACCAATTATCTTAGGCCTAAACATTAGGCTAGGCCCACTAATTCATGGTCATCCTAAATGTATTATTGAGGTTATAAAACTTCCTACTATAAAAATTATATAGCCTCCTAGTATTTAATTCACTTATTCGCTGCGAACCTATTCCTATCTGATACGCTTACTACATATATTCTCTATTTCCCACTTACATCTCATAAATATCAATTGTTCGTAGTAAAGGATCATTGTTATTCAATTGGACAATCACTAATGATATCTATTTATCTGTTCTAATTCAACCTATCGGGCATATTTCATTTTCCCACAAATGGCATATTAAATTCTTTAATCAGTCCTAATAAACGCATTTATGTCCTCATTTAATTCATGTAACTCCTTATTAGCTGCACATTTATTGCCTTACTGGTTTGCTTGTTCATAAATTTGTGAGTTACTATCCCTTTTCTATTTCAACCTCCTAATCTTATGATTTACTATGCTATTAATAACTAGTTGTCCTAATTATAACTAATATGAATATCGTTGTATATTGCGTTATATATATATATTTATATATTTGATCAGTAAGCGCGAATTTACGTATATATACATATATCTATTCCTATTTCTAACCCATTAATTCTTACGCTTAGGAACTTCAAAACATACACTTATATGTACATTTGGTAAAGAACATTAATTTCCACATTTAATATATTAGAGCTATCCATTTCGAAAAGGATTATCATTGTAACTTTCCATAAATTACCCAAAAGTGAGACTTTTGCTTCCTTTGAAATTACAAGAAATTATCTCTTTTCTTTTATTGAAATAGACAGTGCAAACTACAAAGTATAACATCCATACTTTACATATCTCTTTCCTTTTTGGTACATTCCTTGTTATTTCAAACAATGTACTTTTTATACATAGTTGTGGAATAGGATAATTTATGAAAATTACACAAAATAGATATAACTAAATTGTACCCACAACACTCCCAATAAATTAAATCCAAGACAAATTAAGGTAATCCAAATTAATACTAATAATTTAAAACCCAATTATCATAAATCTGGAATAAATCTTACAATCTTATCAGCATTCTAATTTAACAAATTTGGGGACTGATTTCCAAATTTTCAGATTAGGGTGTAAATACCATTCATATTCCAATTACCTAGCTTACAGAATATGTAGATGATATTTCAATTGGATACGATCCTTTTAAGCCTACAACTCCAAAGATCTTGCATAGGCATAATAATTAATTAAAATTCAATGATATAAATTTCAATGTTTTATATAAATCATATAATTTTCCACTCACCTTTCTAACTTTCCAAATCTCCCAAATCTGAATTCATCCCTTTAATTGATTCCTTTTTCTTTCCAATCCAAAAATATGTATAACAATACATATACATACCCGTTAGAATTACAGATCTGAGAGAAGATTTGAATTAAGTGGAATATAGATTTATAATTATAAAATTTACCTTTTCCACGGTATCGGTTTACTCCTCTCTTTTTCTCATTTCTTTTATGCCTTTCTCCAATTATATATATATACACATATATAATATAATATTTTATAATTAATGGAAATAATGGAGAAGGGAAAATGGCAAAGCTTCGCTGCTTTGATCAAAAAATATGTAAAGAAAAGTGAGGGGCTAGGCCTGTATTTATAGGTGCTAGATCAATCATATTTGTTAGATTTAAATTAATTAAATCTAGGCCATTTAACCAAGGTTCAACCCTAGCCTCCTCACTTCAACTGGTCGACTGCTCCTTCCTAGACGATTGACCGCTAGCGGTCGACTGACCTATAGAAGGGGTCAACCGGTGGAGTTCACGCAGTTAATATTATTTATTTCTTTTTATTCCTTTTTAATTGTTTTCGTTTTGAAAATTTTAAATGCTGATAACTTCTTCGTTTGAAACCAGATTGCAAAATTCCATAAATGAAAGTTGCTCAGGAAATCGCCACGAACACAATGATGCAAGTTTTGAGGCCGAATTCTGATGTTTGCTCAAATTCCATTTTTGATTCTTAGTAATTATTTATTAATTACCATTAATTCAATTTGGTGTTACAATATATAAAGAAGGACTATCATGAACTCCATAAAGACAAAAGAAAGCTCAAGAAGTAGGAGGAAATATCCCAGAAGAAAAGGCAGGTTTCTAAGTAACATGGGACGACTTTGATTCCACTTTATCTTTTTTAAATAGTGAAAGCGACACCGAGCAAGTAAATATATGCTTTATAACTATCGCGTTGAGGTGTGTATTGAATTTTCATATGATGGCCCGTTAAAGTTAATTTTTTCTTTAGTTCATAAATACAAGTTAGTCAAAAAAGAGGAAAAGTAGTTAGTTGATAAAAATAATTGGCTTAAACTAGAAGTATCAATGCTAAAAGATGAGAAAGTAATTCTTGAAAAAGAATGTAACAACACACACCTTAATGGACCTGGATTTCGACTAAATCAAAACCCAAGTCCTTTAGGGTATAAATTATCAGTGTTGGTAACCTCTAATAAACATAAGTAAATCAAAGAGAGAACTCACCGAAGAATAGTAAAATATAATTATTAGTAAAAATACAAATACGTTCACTTAGCATATCCTAATTCTTATGATCGACTAACCTAGGCACTAATACCAAATTCAATGATGCGTATCCTAATGGACTTGAGTCTCGATTTAGTTAAAATTTGGATCTATTGAGGTTCGGGTTGCTATAAAGAATTACAAAAATCTTAGACTTCCTGTGATAATTCAAATTCTCAATCTCATGTCCTCAATGATGAACTTAAAGTATATACAGATGAGAATATCAAATTATCAAAAGAAAATTATGATTTTAAAATCATTTGTAACATTATTATAATATAAGAAAAGAATTTGAGGATTAATTAGAAAAAAAATCTAGTAATGTATCAAAGTTTAATTAAGGAAAAGAAAATTTATTGAATTTGAAAAATATTTCGAAACAGTCAAATAATAGAAATGCTTAAGGTTTCAGGAAAACTTGAGTTAATAAGCCAAGTCCTAAGAAATAGGTGTCACTGTATACTAAATTTTGGAAACCAGCTAGTAGTCAATTTAAATCAATTCACAAGGCTATTAGAGTATGGGTGTCTAAAACAAACAATGGTCTAATTAGAAATATGTATATTAATAAATTTGTTTCTGAGGTTAAACCCTCATAGTACGGTTACCTTTAACTTATCTTCCATGACCCTAATGTAAGAAACGAGTACTAATAAAAATTCTTAATTTCTTACATGTACCCAAGAATAATAACAAAAGGAGAGATGATTTCTGGAAATGGACGCCATATGATGGAAAGTGCAGATATGCTTAAAAATATACAATACAAGGATGTAGGCACTGTTACTTTTGGTGACAAAGGGTAATGTATTTGGAAAAGGGGACGTCAACAACTTCGGTAATTCTTAATCATCTCTTATTACCAATGTTTTACTCGAATGGGTTATGTCTTCGAAAATTTAAAACACAACTTGTTGAGTATAAGCCAATTATGCGATAAGGGTTTTAAAATAAGTCTTGAAAACGATAAATGAAATATTTTTGACAAAAATGAGAATCTAATTATTAAGGGTATTAGAAAGTGTAACATTTATATTTTAAATATGGAAGTCAATCATGATAGCAACATGTGCCTTGTTGTGAATCTTATATTTTCTAAGTTATGGAACAAGCGATTCTATAATATTAACTTCAAATCGTTGAATAAAATAGCTAAAATGAAATTATAAATCTTAAACAAAGATGGATTTTATCACAACCAAATTTTTCATAGTCTTTAAACATAATTAAACGATCAAATTGGATGAACAAACGATGAAGAAATGATCCAAGGACTTGGGAAATATCATAAAAAGAAAAGATAAAGGAAATATCAATGAATGAATGAAAAATGCTAACTTGAGTTTCACAACTCGGTCAGGCTGGATCGACATCGAGTTGGCTCAAAGTAAACACATAAAACCCTCGAGTCAGACTCGAAGTAAGCAAAAGAAAACATAAAGCAAAATAAACTTAGGAAATCACCAAGTCCGGCTTAAAGCAAATGAAAAAAATCCTTGGGTCGGACACCAAGCCAGTTCGGTACCGATCCTTGGCTGTGGTTCATCATCGATCCATGAAGCTTGGGTTAGGGATCGTTATGCGACTTTTGTGGAATGACGTGCATGAAATTGGAGAATGCATTGAGCATTTTAGGAGATTATCTCGGAGGTTTTCACCTATAAATAGAGGTGGAGAGCACTTAGAAAAGGATATTTCGATCCCCTTCATTTCTATACTTCTAATGATGACGATTTGTAAAATCATTACTTTGAAAAATATCCGAGCTTGATTCCTATCGAGTTGTGACTACCAAGTTGTAAAAACTGAGAATAATCAATAGGAATCGACTAATTGGCGTAAGCCCGAGTATTCATTGAACTACTATCAAAATCTTGCTTTCTTTTCTTATAATTTTTTTCTTTTCTCTGATAATTTACATTTCCATTGTTCGATTGGGTGTTTGTGCCAATTTAACATGAACATTTTGGTGCTTTCACTGAGATGGAACTAAGATTCAACAACTTGAAGCTTGAATTTGGGAAGATGAAGAGACCATCTAAATGGAAAGCCATAGCTAATGGAAGCCAACATGGACAAGGGGCAGCCAATAGGCATCCTCAGATTAAGAACCCCAACCATTTAGATAACCAGAGAGGAGATGAAGAGAATAATGAAAGAAATACAGAAAAATTGATAGCCAGACTGAAAGAAATGATTAACTAATTCCTCTAAAGGATAGGATAACAAAGAATAGCCAGAGTTGCTGGAAACGAGAATTAAAGGTCGGAACACGGAACGAATGCACCAGGAATAGGGCAGAAGAAGATAGAGCTTAACCCTTATATGTTAGAACCCTGAATTTTGATGTTTTGATTGTCATAACTATATAAGTAAATATTATACGAACTAACCATATTTGCGGGAGAAGATACTGTTTTATTCAAGAAATAATCTAACAGATTGCAGACTAGATTCCAAATAGAAGCTTCAGTAATATATTTAGTCTATGGTCGGAGTTTAGTAGTGAATTCATGTTAAAATCTCTCCGAAGTGATATATGCATGCACACGCAATTTAAAGATTTTTTAAACATTGTTTATATGCTAAAGTTTATCAAAAAAATAGCTCATATGCTAAAGTTTTAAAACACTCTTTGATATGCCAGAAAAATCATAATTCAGTCGGCTGAACGGCTATGGTCAGCCGACTGAATTCTGTGCATACGCATAGTTTACTTTGATTATTCAAACGGTTGACCATGCATACTCAGCTGGCTGAATTGAGTCGTTTTTGCAATATTTTCTTGGTAGATCAAATTTTAATCCATTCAGCTGGCTGATTTGTTCTATTTAGACGGTTGAATCTTCATAACGGCTATATTTTGAACAGACACTTCATTTCAACGAATAGAAACAACTCTTGATTCAAGAGTTGCTCCCATATTATTTCATGGCTACTTTTCACAAACGATTGCAACTATTAATCACTATACATAGCCATGAAATCCATTGTTTTAATCACCAATTCTGATTCTAATTCTCATTCTTATTTGTCTAAACTATCTTTCCATTTGCATTCAATATTTCATTCTAATCATTGTTCATTCAAGCCAACTTCATTAGTGATTTAATCAACTTCCTATCTTCACGAATTACATGATATACCACAAAGGAGAAGATTATAGGAAGGGTATAAGTTATTAACTTATCAGTGCTATTCAAGGGCATACTCAGTCAAAAACAATTTTACTATTTGTATTGGAAGTTCTGTTCGGTTGCTCAGGCGGTTGAAGTCCTATTCTATTGCTTAGGTGGTAGAAGTCCTTTTCGGTTGCTCAGGCAGTGTAATACCTATTCTCCGGGTCAAGTGAGGGTTGATAGTTAAATTCCAGATGAATTCTGGGACTGGACGTAGAACGGGAAGTTCAAACCAGTATAAAAATCTCTGGTGTCATTTTCTTTTATATTTATATTCCGCAATAGCAAATAGTTTAGTTAATATTCCATATTGCATGATCTTTATTCATTTTCATTTGGTATCTGAGCAAGGTCATCATATAACCATAACACAGTTATTTGATATTCAGTTAATATGGAAAATGACACTAGCACAAGTTTTATTAAAGGTCAATCAATTGCATGACCACCACTATTTAACGGTTTGAATTACAATTATTGGTCAACTCCCATGATAATTTATATGCAAGCAAATGGATATGATACTTGGAATATCACTCAGAATGAATACGCTATACCTACTACACCATATGCACAATGGTCAAACACACAAAAGATAGATGCTACCTCAAATACAAAAGCCATGAGTATGCTATTTTGTGCTTTAGAGAAGAATGAATTTAATAGAGTAAGCATGTGTACAACAACTTATTAAATTTGGCAAACTCTTAAAATTACACATGAAGGAACAAACAAAGTTAAACAAAGCAAGATTTCTATGCTTAAAAATCAGTTCCAAAATTTCAGAATGAAACCGGATGAGACTATAAATGAAATGTATTCTAGATTCCAAGACATATATCACTCACTATTGGCACTAGGAGAAAAATACACAGATTTTGATATCGTTTCAAAAATCCTCCACTCTTTAATGGATGAATGGGAAAGGAAAGTCTTAGTAATTAAAGAAGCTAATGACATTTCAACCATAAAACCAGAGGAGTTGATACGAAATCTCATGTCTTATAAAGTAAATTTGCAGGAAAAACAAGATCAAGCCCAAGGTAGAAAGAATATAGCATTCCGAGCAGAACAAGAGATTCATATTTGGATGAAGATGAGATGGCATGTATAGCAGAGAATTTAAAAACGTTTTTGAAATTTGGAAAGAACAAGAAATTCGGGAACAATAGGAGAGACAACACCAACAAACCACCAGCTTCAAATCTCGAATGTTATGAGTGTCACAAAAAGGTTCACATAAAGAAGGACTGTTCTGATTGAAAGAAAGACAAGTACAAGAATAAGAAGGACAAGTATAAGAAGAAGCAAGCATTCTCTGTTACATGGGATGATTCATAATCATCCTCATCATCTGATAGTGAAACAGATAGTGATTCTGAACAAGCCGATGTCTGCTTTATGGCTTCAACTGACGATGTAAGTGATCTAACTTTTGGTGATTTAATTAATATAAACTCAGGGTTATTAGATAAACTAAAAGAACTTAAAAGAAAGTATAAAGATGCTTTAGAATAATTGAATAGAAGTTGATATGCTCAGAGATGAAAAGAAAATTTTAGAAGAAGAACT
The DNA here is from genome assembly GCA_030737815.1 of Allium fistulosum. Classification (NCBI taxonomy): domain Eukaryota; kingdom Viridiplantae; phylum Streptophyta; class Magnoliopsida; order Asparagales; family Amaryllidaceae; genus Allium; species Allium fistulosum. The sequence goes on from CM060905.1 coordinate 929,338,675, forward strand.
TGTCAAAACAAAAGAATCTTTATCTAATGTATCTTCTCAACTCACGATGCTATCAAATGAAATTGAAGTTCAAAAAGAAAAGAATATGTCATTAGCTGCAGAAAATCATGACTTAAAATCAAATATTTTTTTTTTTTGAATTAAACAATACCAGTCTCAAAACCGAGTTAGAAAATATTACTAAAAATGTTTCTAACTTTAATAAAGGTAGAGAAAATCTTTCTAAAATTATTAGTAACTCTCAAACTTCTTTCAATAAGAAAGGTTTAGGATATACAAATTCCTCAAAAATTAGTTCAAAGAGAAACATTTCACTTGGTAAAAATTTCAATATATATAAAAAATCTGTAAAAGCAAAACCAAAACCAAAGGTTTTCACTCAAAAGAAGGACATTTGCAACACAACCACTATAAAGATTTGGGTTCCAAAAACTAATAATAATTCGATTAGAAATAAGTATATTGAGTTTTTTTATAAATTTAGTTCGTAAAAATGAAAATTTTACTTATAAATGGAATTCTAAACCCTCTTCGATTTGGTTTCCTAAGACCTAACTCTTAGGATCCTAATAAAAAGTGGGTACCAACGTCATCTCTATATTTTTTGCAGGTACCAACTAAGAAAAGAGGAAAGTGGATATTGGATAGTGGTTGCTCAAAACATATGACAGGAAACAAAGATATGCCGACTAACACTATCTACTCAGATAGAGGATCTGTTACATTTGGAGATAATTCCAAAGGTTATATCATCGGCAAAGGCGATGTGAGCAACGACAGTACATCTAACTTACCTCTTATTACAAATGTTTTACTAGTTAAAAGTTTAGAACATAATTTGCTTAGTATAAGTCAACTATGCGATAAAGGTTTTAATATATCATTTTTGGAAAATAAATGTAATATATTTGATCCAAACAAGAATATAATCATTGAAGGAACTAGAGAACGAAATATATACATATTAAATATGAAAGTTAATCATAACACAAATATGTGTCTAGTAGCCAAAGAAAATGATCCTTGGTTATGGCATAAAAGATTTTGTCATATAAACTTTAAAGTAATAAGCAAATTATCTAAAAGTAATTTAGTAAAAGGTTTATCGAAAATGAATTTCAAAGTAAATGGTATTTGTGATGCTTGTCAGTTAGGAAAATTAACCAAATCTACTTTTAAATCAAAGAAAATTATTTCTATATTACAGCCACTTGAGTTATTACATTTAGATCTTTTTGGACCAACTCAAGTTCAATCTATAAATCATAATAGACATGTTTTCGTGATTGTAAATGATTTCTCAAGATACACTTGGACAATATTTATGAAAAATAAAAGTGATACTTTTGAAAATTTTAAAATCTTTGCTAAGAGAATTCAAAATATTAAGAACATAAAAATTAAAAGCATTCAAAGCGATCATGGTAGCGAATTCGATAATGATATTTTTTAAAATTATTGTAATAAGAAAAGAATTGTTTAAAAAATTTCATTTACTAGAACTTCGCAAAAAAACGGAGTTGTAGAAAGGAAAAATAGAACACTTCAAGAATGTGCTAGAACCTTATTACATGGAAGCACTCTACCTAAACATTTTTGGGCAGAAGCTGTAGCAACTGCTTGTTATGTTTTGAATCGCGTTTCTATTAGACCATTAACAAAACATACCCCATATGAACTTTTTAATGGAAGAAAGCCTAATATATCATATTTTAAAGTTTTTGGTTTAAAATGTTTTCTATTAAATACAAAAGGCTAACTTGGTAAATTCGATCGAAAATCCGATTAAAGAATATTCATTGGATACTCGGAACAAAGCAAGGAATATAGAATTTATAATAAAAGAACTAAAATAATCGAAGAAACACTTCATGTGTCATTTGATGAAAACTACAAATTTAATAACAAAATTGAAAACGAAGAGATAATTTCTAAATCAAATATCACAGAAGATGATATCGAAAGTATTGAAAATAATACTGAAACTGAAAACAATACTTTACCTAATGAAAATGAGATTCAATCTCCACCTAGACTTTTAAGAAATCGCCCAATTGAAAATATTATTGGAGAAATAAATTCTAACGCAAGAAACAATTTAAATCAAATGGATCATGTAACTTTCTTATCGAACATTGAACCCAAAAATGCTAAAGAAGCCTCAACTGATGATTACTGGATTATAAATCAATTTGAATGAAACGAAGTTTGAGACTTAGTTCCTAGACCTAGTAATCAAACAATCATCGGTACTAAGTGGGTTCATAGAAATAAAGCCGATGAGCAAGGGAATATTATTCGAAACAAAGCTAGATTAGTTGCTCAAGGATACAATCAAGAGGAAGGAATAGACTATGAAGAAACATTTACACCTGTAGCCCGACTAGAAGCAATACGTATTTTATTAGCTTTTGCATGTTTTCATAACTTTAAACTATATCAAATGGATGTAAAAAGTGCTTTTCTAAACAGTTTTATAAAAGAAAATGTGTATGTAGAAAAATCACCTCTTTTTGCACGTGAAAAATTTCCAGACCATGTTTATAAGTTAAAGAAAGCTTTATATAGTCTAAAACAAGCACCTCGTGCTTGGTATGATCGTCTTAAAAGTTATCCTATAAATTCTGGTTTTAAAATTTGAAAAGTAGATCAAATTTATTTTATAAAACAAGATAAAAATGATATTTTAATAATACAAATTAATGTAGATGACATCATTTTCGGTTCCACGAATGAAAAATTATGTCAAGAATTTTCGAACATTATGACAAGAGAATTTGAAATGTCTAATATGGGAGAACTTTCATATTTTCTTGGATTACAAATTAAATAATTAAATAATGGAATTTTTATTAATCAAGAAAAATATTGTAATAATCTTATAAAGCGTTTTGGTATGGAAAACACTTCAGCTAAACCAACACCTATGAGCTCTACGATACATCTCGATCAAGATGAAAATGGCAAAAGTGTTGACCAAAAACTATATCAAAGTATGATCGGATCCTTACTTTACTTAACTACTAGTCATCCAGATATAATGATGAGTCTATGCTTGTATGCACGATTTCAAGCAAATCCCAAAGAATCACATTTGCGAGCAGTGAAACAAATTTTGCTCTACTTAAGCAAGACTAAAGACTACAGTCTCTTTTACCTAAAAGAATGCCCTTTTGAGTTAGTATCATATAGTGATGCTGACTTTGAAGGATGTCCAACGGATCGAAAGAGTACAAGTGGTACTTGTCATTTCATTGGAAAATATTTAGTATCTTAGTTTAGTAAGAAATAAAATTGTGTTTAAGAATGAACTAAAAAATAATAATAAGCTTGACCTTAGAAAAACAACAGTTTCAGCAGGCTGATCATAGGGATTCAACCGACTGAACATTCATATAAATTTAGAATTCTTTCAAAATTCAGTCGACTGAGTACCCACAATCAACCGGCTGAATTATACCAAATTTGAACTATATACTTGCGGATTGCATTTCTGAGTACTTCAGTAGGATGCCAACCTCCTTTCAGTCAGCTGATCCGTCAGATATATGTTTTTTTATATAGTCTTGCACGAATTTCTATGCATAAACCCAATCAAACCTACTTCATATTCCCATCTACCCTTTCATTCTCAACTTACCTAACCATTCTCTATTCAAAATAATCCTAAAAACAAACCCTAGCTTCATCAAAAAAATTCAATTTTTCATCAAATTTCATAAATCAAATGGCTCCAAGATCAAAAGGAGCATGGGAGTAAACAACTGGACCTTTCGATAGCCAAATCCGAGCTTGGTTACATAATGAAACAGTGGTTACTAGATTCAATAGTATGAGAAATTCAAAGCAATTCGAAGGAGCATTCATGAATTCCTCGACTTCAACGGCTACGCGATTAGAGAAATAGCCGAAGCTCACGGTTTCGATTTGCTCATTGGGTATGATTCCAATAATGTTAAGATCTACCCTCTTTTAGTTAAGCTTTTCTTTGCCAATATGAATCTCGACCACAAAGATCTGTGAAACAAAGATGATTGCATATGGACATTAGTTTATGGAGTAAACCATATTTTAAGATTTATCTACCTCTTCAACGATTAGGCCATATTTTAAGATGTCCATCCGAAGGGTTGGATATTGATAATGTTGATGTTGATATGTATAATCGTGATGAAGTATTGCATCTCTTCCTATCGGGTGATTTAACCATTTTGAAATCTAGTACCTTACGTCCGAAGGCAAGAATCATCCATCGTGTACTTATTCGACCTTTACAACCCCAGACGAGAAGTTACAAAAAGGTCTACAAAAGGGATTTTCAAGCCTTATATGCTATTTACTCGTCCCAACGAGTAAATTAGGGAAAAATAATCTTGGATGAATTTCTCAACGTCAATCATAAAAGAAGCTACAAGACGATCCACTATGGAGCTTACATTATGAGAATTCTACAAAATTTTGGCATTCCATTGCCCGATTCTGATTCCATGACCATCGGGGAGCTTAACTCCAAGATTTTAAGTCTAATGGGTCTTCCTAAGCGTCTCGAACACCAACAAATCATTAGCTATCAAGAAATGATCGCTAACCGTAATCAAGGAATCCAGCAACCGACAGACACGAATATTGCTTCTTCCTCCTCTCAAGTTCCTCAACAAGAAGAAGAGGACGACAAAATTCAAGAACTTCATATTGACGTGCCTCCAAAGCAAGCTCTTGTGACCTTATCGTGGAATCAAAGCAAACTTGGTCAACATTTAGCTAATGTGGAAAAGAACGTCTCTAAAACTAACAAAAAGCTAAACTCGATCAAGTGTTTTTTAAATAAAGTTTGGGAAAAGGTCTCTTATTCCGGCTCCACTTCGACTAGTGTTCTTGAAAATCTGGCACCATTCTCTTGGACGACATCGGAAGAAAAAGAAGATGAAGAGGAAGGTAGTGGAGAATTTTAGGATTTTTTTAGTTTTCCTACGCTATTTAACTCATGTCATTTTGAAGTACAATTATTTCTATGATGTTTATGTATGACATATCTATATGCTTATTTGTGTTTGATGTTTATGATGTTTATGTGATTTAAGGTGGCATACTTTTATGATGCTTATATGCGTTAAGATAATTATTTGTTTCTCATATCTATATGCTTATATGTCTATGTAAACTGCTTATATTTCTCATATCAATTATTTTTTCATTTTTGTTGATGAAAGGGGAGAATATGATTGATAGGGGAGTATTTAGTTAAGGGGAGTAAATTGCTTTTATATATTTAAAACTTACATAGTTGTCATCATCAAAAAAGGGAAGAATGTTAGAACCTTGAATTTTGATGTTTTGATTGTGACAACTATATAAGTAAAATTATATGAACTAACCATATTTGCAGGAGAAGATATTGTTTTACTCAAAAAATAATCTAACAAATTACAGACCTGATTTTAGATAGATGCTTCAGTAATATATTTAGTCTATGGTCTGATTCTAGTAGTGAATTCATGTTAAAATCTCTCCAAAGTGGTATATGCATGCACACGCAATTTAAATATTTTCAAAACATTGTGTATATGCTAAAGTTTTTCAAAAAATAGCTCATATGCTAAAGTTTTTAAAACACTCTTTGATATGCCAGAAAACTCATAATTCAGCCGGTTGAATGGCTATGGTCAGCCGACTGGATCTGTGCATGTGGACAGTTTACTTTGAATATTCAAACGGCTGACCATGCATACTCAGCCGGCTGACCATGCATACTCAGCCGGCTGAATTGAGTCTTTTTGCATTGTTTTTTTGCTGGATCAAATTTTAATCCATTCAACTGGCTGATTCGTTCTATTCAAATGGCTGAGTCTTCATAACGGCTATATTTTGAACAGACACTTCATTTCAGTAAATAGAAACAACTCTCGATTCAAGAGTTGCTTCCATATTCTTCATGGCTACTTTTCATGAACAATTGCAACTCTTAATCACTATATATAGCCATGATATCCATTGTTTTTAATCACCAATTATGATTCTCATTCCTATTTGTCGAAGCTCTCTTGCCATTTGCATTTAATATTTCATTTTAATCACTTGTTCATTCAAGCAAACTTCATTAGTGATTTAATAAACTTCCTATCTTCACGAATTACATGATATATCACAAAGGATAAGATTATAGGAAGGGTGTACGTAATTGACTTATCAGTGCTATTCAAGGGCATACTCAGTTAGAATTTTTTTACTATTTGTATCGAAAGTCCTGTTCGGTTGCTCAGGCAGTTGAAGTCCTGTTCGGTTGCTCAGGCAGTTGAAGTCCTGTTCTGTTGCTTAGGTGGTAGAAGTCCTATTCGGTTGCTTAGGCGGTGTAATACCTATTCCTCCGGGTCAAGTGAGGGTTGATAGTTAAATTCCAGAAGAATTCTGGGACATGACGCAGAACGGGAAGTTCAAACCAGTATAAAAATCTCTGGTGTCATTTACTTTATTATTTACTTTTATATTTATATTCTGCACTGGTAAATAGTTAGTTAATATTCCATATTGCACGGTCTTTAGTCACTTTCATTGTAGAATCATAGCTCGATGCCGAGTCATGACTTTGAAAGTCGGTACCGAGCTAAGAAAGGCTGAGGACATGATTGATTTTTTTTTGAGATCATGGGAAACCTTAAGATCATGGTATTCATTGATACTCACTTAAGTAAACCACGCCGTATGTCTACCCCGCTTTTATTTAGTCGTCGCACACGGATGCTTAACGTCGAAACCCCCACATGATTGATTTAGATTTGGAATCCGGATGAGATGGAGTGCGTCCGAGGAATGATGTTAAGCCATAGAGAAGAGATCAGAGTGCAAATGCATAACAATAGGAATTAAAGTTGGAAATCCCTACGGGAACGGGGGAGCATGTTAGAAAACTAAATCGAAGAGCAGGATCGGGGTTACCACTCACAATGATATGTCAGAAATCAGATTACCATAGCATAAATTACAGTGGTGCCGTAGGAGCGACCGCCATCTATAAAGAATATATCTGGATATGGTCATGGATCTTGGCCGAGAATGATCATCCTATAATCGGAATAGATTGGAGTCAGGTTCAATTCCTTCACTTTACCTTTTCTTTTGAATGAATGATGTAATATTGCTATCAAGTCGCTTACATATGTATAGGATCTTGATCGGTCCCTAGGTACGCTCTGAGTTGGAAATCTAAAAGTGATCCTTTATAGGATTAGATGTTTTGGATGTTTGATTGATGGATTTTATTTAGACCTCATGATTACTTGATAAATAATTGAAACTGGAAATCACTCATAATAATTGTTATTAATTGTGAAACACCAATGGAGATTGATTACCGCTTGATATTGGTTTGTGAACTGATTGAATACGATTTTTTCCGATCGGAGAGATGAGGTAATGAATCGTAAGAAATAAGTCTTCTCATTGGAGAGTGAGCGGATGGACTTACTTGGTCATCGGGTTGCCTTACTGGAGAGCGAGCAGATTGGGCTTAACATGAACTAACGATCCGGAGAGATCGAGAATCAAACTAACGATCTGGTGAGATCGAGGATTAAACTAATGATCCAGAGATATTAGAAGCTAACCTTTATATTAATGAGGCAATCCAGAGAATTGAAAACTAGACTTTGGATTAAAACATCATTCGACTTTGGAATAGTTTGATAATGAATATTATATTACATTGTTGTCTCGATTCGGTTAAACTCATCTATAATGGGATACCGAGCAATTTCAAATGATTTATAGAAGATGCTCCGATCAGTGATAATGCACTGCCCTGATTGATAACTTATGATAACCAGATGATTGATGAGAGTCGTTACTTTGATTCGTTTGAGCGTTCTTTTAATGAGATATTACGCAATACTAAATGATTTATAAATAATGTTCCAACCGGTGGCAATGGACTTACACAACTATCGACCTATGATTACTATACGCATGATTTGTACGTCATAACTAAATCCAAGACAAACACGGGATAAGTTAATTTTGATATAAGATATTCAATTCTTAGATGAACATGGGACGATTCTAATTTATGTTATGATCTCCGATATATTGATTCTGGGAGAACATAGAGTGATGATGATATGTGACTAACAAGCAAGGACTCAAGTTCTTAGCTATGTCGGTCTGGAATGACCTTTGATTTAGAGGTGAATCCAAAGTAACTGGAAGATTCACTGCGATTAGATCAGTCGTTAACTAGAGTGCTCAACTACTAATGATTTTACGACTTCAATATTTGATCATGAGCAAAGCATGCCTTCCATTTTCATGGTATGCTTTGGGGGTAAGTGTTGCAGCCGAATTTTCCGCAGTCTTCGAACAGACTTAAATGATCAAATTGGACGAACAAATGATGAAGATATGATTCAAGGAGTTAGGAAATATCACAAAAAGGAAATAACGGAAATATTAAAAAATGAACGAAAAAAGGTAACTTGAGTTTCACAACTCAACCATCTCAAATCCGCACTGAGTTGGCTCGGAGTAAACATAAAAATCCTCAGGTCGGACTCAAAGCAAGCATAGGAAAACACAAAGGATAACAACTTCAAGAAATCCCCAACTTAGACCCGAATTAAATGGGAAAAATCCTCGGGTCGGACACCAAGTTGGTTTAGCAAGATCCATAGGCCGTGGTTTATCACCGATCCAAAAAGTTTAGTCGGGAATCACCAAGCAACTTTCGTGGGACGACGCAAATGACGTGGAGAATGGGTGCAGCAATTTTCGAAGATTATCTTGGAGATTTTTGCCAAAATAGAGGTGGAGAGTACTTATAAAGGGACTTTTCGATTCTCTTTATTTCTAAACTTCTAACAACAACGAGTTGTAAAATCATTACTCTAAAAATTATATGAGCTGGGTTCCTATCAAGTTGTGACTACCGTGTTGTAAATCAGCTATATAAAAATAGAGAATAATCAATAGAAATCGAATAAGTGGACATAGGCCAAAGTATTCACCGAATCACTATAAAAATCTTATGTTCTTTTCTTACTATTTCTTTGATATTAAATATTTTTGTTATTTAATTAGATGTTTGTTCCAATTTTTTACACGAACATATTTCAACATTAATATTTTATGTGATGCTTTTTGTTATCCCATCTTTTGATCAGGTAATATATGGACGAACCCGACGATTCATACTTCAAAGTTATCAAGGAAAGATGCTCGAAGAAATGACGACGAAGCCCAAAAACTAAAGTACAACAAAGATCATAACATAAATACCAAACCACCACAAAAATTTAGGAGTCCAAACTCCATTAGTATGGGGTCGATACCGACTCATCCCTAAGGGTCAGTACCGAGCAATAAAACCTCCTCCAAATCTTCCCAACTCTTGCCTGCTATCCCTACTTGATGTTAGAAACCCATTTCCAGCATTGTCTCATCAATACAAATCTCCATCAATCTCCACGAACTCCTGACTCAACAACTTCGTTCTTCCGCAAATCTATCATTTGAACTCAAAAACAAGCTATTATTGATGCAAACAACTATGGAATCACAAAGCTAACCAGAAGATTAGTCGAAGCGAAGAGTTCAAGATGACCAGATCGATCATCTTAGGGGTGGGTACCGACCCCTACTCTTAAAGTCGTACCGACTCATAGTTATTTGATGATGTGGCAACCTATTTTTATTGAGAACTAGTCTACAACAAGGAGAACGGTCTGGAGATCTTTAGTGCGAGATTTTAAGCCCCCTACCTCTATAATAGAAGGGTAGTGCTCATTTTTAGGATCTTTTTGCTCTAGTTCTACTCTACTCTATATTATTGTAATTCTGAAAATCTAAGTGTTGGTGTTTTACTGAACCCTAAGAACTTAGCCTTCTAAGTCAAAAGTTCAGCAATAAAATCATTAAGTGGACGTAGGTTGGAGATTTCCGAACCACTATAAATCTCTATGTGTTCATTTCTTACTCATTTTAATTTGTTTTCTTCACTTTTTATTCTCTTCTACTTTCTATTGGGTGTTTGTGCCATTTTTGGTTCAAACATTTTGGTTCTTTCACTAAGAACCACTTGAACTTGCTGATTTAAGGTTTGAAAAGGTTTCTAAATGGGTAGACAATCAGCTAGAAGGAATGTTGTTGGAGGAAATAAACTAAGGGGTAGCCAAGAGGTGTCCTCAGGAACAAACCACCACCAATCTACATAACCAGGGATGAGATAGAAACTACGATGAATAGATTACAAAAAAGGATGATAGCATGCCAAGAAGAGATGATGGAGAATTTCTTTGGAAGAATGGGACAAATGGGAATAGTTGGAGTTACTGTAGATTAGAATCAAAGACCTGAATCCAGAGCACAGCTACTTGGGAGTGTGGTATAACGACCCGGGACAAACCCCAAGCCAAATGTATGAGTCAGTATTGATCCCCAAGCACGAGTCGGTACCGACCCCCAAGGGCATATGGCATGGGTCATCCTGCCCTAGGAAAGAATGATGTACATTTGGAGCTAAAGTGGAGCATTTGAACGCAGATCATAGTGCAGAAGCACAACCAGAGGAGTATATACCAGAATTCCCTTGCAGAGTCAGGGGGGCAGGCTGAAAATGCTAACCTTAGAGTTTCTTTGAATGACGATGATAGACTTTTTGAGTTAGTGAGACGAGCTATGAGGAGTGGATTGCCTAACCAGAGCTTCAAAGATGTGAGCAGGAGTCCATCACTCTAGATATTCAGTGCGCTAGGAATCCGTCTGATTTCAAATTACATACACTGGAAATGTAGGATGGAGAGACGGATCCAATAGTTCATTTGATGAGGTACATCTAGCACATGAAGGTGTTGGGTGCGTCTGAAGAGATTATAGGATGGTGTTTCCCTTTATATTTGATAGGTTTGGCGGCATTATGATTTAGACAACTAGAGGATGGTTCCACTAGCACATGGGTCGAGTTGGTGAACAGATTTGTGAAGCAGTTCCAGGTCCATATCTTACGCCTCAAGAATGTAATGACGTTAGCAAGTATAAAGCAGAGGGCCTGAGAGACCCTAAACAGTATTCTAACAAGGTTTAATGCGACGGCCGCCGCGGTCGATAAGCCAGAACCTTCAATGGTCTTGATGATGGCAATTTTAAGGATAGCCGATAAGATAGATTTCAAGGTGGATTTGGAATGGGATCCTCCGAGGGATCTCGTAGAATTTTATCACAAAGCTAAATGGATTCTATAATAGGAGCAAAATAAGGCCGATGGGGAAGAGGTAATGCTCTAGAGGATGGTGGATCGCTCGGAGCAGGATCTAGCAAGGATAAAGGAAAATGGAAGATAAACAATAGCTTTGAAGGACCAAAACGGCAAAGGATGGAACCAAGAATTTCTTTTTACATGGATTTAAATGAAACACCAAAACGGATTTATCTAGATACCATGGGCCAGATCATCTATCGAAAACAAGTGAGAAGAGAACCCATATAGCATGAACGGGCATTTGGGAAATTCTACCTATTCCATGAGCTGGATGGGCATAACACAAACGAATGTAGGTGTTGAATCATGAGTTTTGATTCATGACAAAAAGCTTAAACAACCAAGTGATGAGACTATACGATCAAGCGACAAAAAGAGAATGCGATATGCTATTAAACTACAAAGGAGACAAGACTTCAAATCTAAGTATAGTATGTTTATTTATTGAAGTTTTAGTCATTAGATATAGGTTGAAATTGTTAAAATCTATCCTCAAGTAGTTTACACAAAATCAAAGTTGTTTTAAGATTCAAATTCTTTAAAGAAAGTATTAACAGTGCACTGACAATCAGGTCAGTCGACTGACCAAAAATGACCAGTCGACTGAACCTGTTCAGTTGCACAGCCATACTCTGTTTTACAGTCTTTGAATATTCAGTTGACTGGTCGATTTTGCATAGTCGATTGAACGATTAACAGCTATTTTTTCTGAAGAGACACTTCCATTTGCGAAGAGTTACGATCCAAATTGAAGAGATATGGCTGCATCTTTTGATCAAAACTCTTTGTGAATAGTTGTAGCTGTTTGTCTACTATATAAACACATTAGATTCACTTCTCAAACCACCGAATTTCATTTTGATTTCTGACCATACTCTCTACTCTCTATCCCTGCATTCTAAAAGCAATCACAATCTTTATATTGCTTGAATCTCTGAACTAATCAATATATTCTTTGATTCTAAGCAATATCTTCCGTTCATATCTTCACACACAAAATATATACTTGAGGATTTGATTATAGGAAGGTTGTATACTTAAAGACATATCAGTGTTATTCAGAACACAATTGTCAACTATTTTCTTATACCAGTAAAAGTCCTGTTCGGTTGTTCAGGCGGTAAAAGTCCTCTTTCGGCTGTTAGAGGCAGAAAAATCATGTTCGACTGCTCAGGTGTTGTATACCTATTCCTCCGGGTTAAGTGAGGGGTTATTGAGTTTAAATTCCAGAAGGAAGTCTGGGACTGGACGTAGAACGGGAAGTTCGAACCAGTAAAAACTCCTGGTGCTCTTATTCTTATTTGCTTTATTATTATTATCCATTTCCACATTTAGATTATAATACATTCCATATTACACGATCCTAAGTGATAACTAGGCACACAGTAGTCACTTTCATTTGGTATCGGAGCAAGGTTATCCTATAACCGTAACACAGTTATTTGATAATTTTTTGTAATATGGATAGTAACACCAATTCTAGCATTAACATTAACTCTAGTTTCACTGAAGGTCAGTCAACTGCTCGACCACCACTATTTAATGGTCTTAACTATAATTACTGGTCAACTAGAATGAGAATATGTATGCAAGCTAATGGGTTTGAAACCTGGAATATTACCCAAAAGGAATTGTTATCCCACTTTTTGGCAAAGCTGAGATACCCAAAGATTAACTGAAAATCAATGATTATTAGTCATGAACATCGATTATGTATCGCAGGTTCCCCATGGATATCGATGAATTTTGCCCGAGTCCGCAACAGGCTACAATTGACAAGACACGTCAAGCAGAGCCGTGAAAGTCAACGTTCCGAATATCAAGTCAATCCGAGGTCGTACGCTCAAGATATCACCGGAGCAAGTGGAAAACATAACCTCAGGTTCGCATCCATATGAGTCGAATCCATCAGTTTTGACTCCATCTAGTTCGACTCAATTTACTTCATATCCATCGGCAGGGCTTATGTTCGAATCGACTAAAGACATCGCTGGTTCGAATCCATCCACGAGAACACAGTTCGAATCCGTCCCAATATGCCACAAGTTCGAATCGATCGAGGTATTCCTGACTTCGAATCCCTCAAGAAGAGATCCTTCGAATCCATGAAGAGGACCATAGCTTCGACCCCATGCCGCTATTGTCTTCGAATCCCAAAGGCAGAGGATGCTTCGTATCGATCAGTAGCAACCTTCCACGATCGATACGAAGGAGCACGAATTCAATCGATTTGAAGGGAGCGCGTCTTCGAATCGATAGTCTCGAATCCACCAAGTCCACACAGCTAAAACCCCGGGTATGACTCAGTAAAACTCGGAGATAAAGGAGGGTTGACCCGAGGCATGCGCACCACGCCGAAGTCTTCGCATACGGGAGGATCGATTCGAACGAATCGATTCGAACGTATCGATTCAAACGACTCCAGGAAACGAAATGCACCTACTTGAATCGATCATAACTCAAGTTCTACAAGTCCAAACGCCATGAAATTTTCACAGAAGCTTGAGCACATGTTGAAGAATGTTCACACCAAATTTCAGCTCGATTGGACACTTTCTTGATCGATTCGAACCAAGGGTCGAATCGATCCCAAAGTGGGCCCGGATTTCCATAAAGCGGGCATGTGGGCCCCCTGACGTACCAGAACTGGTCTCCCTTCATTTTAGGCGAAATATCAACCTCCTACACCTATAAATAGACCCCCAGGTCATTCAGAATGGGGGTCGGACAATTCTTAGAGCTAAAGAGCGCTCAGATTCTGCCAGATTTACTCCAGATCACCATTGCTGCCTTAGATTCAGACTTAGTTCAACAAATCAGTTGTAATACAACATACGAAATTGTAATATTCAAGCATCAAGCAATAAAATCATAAAAACCTTGAAGTGGACGTAGGCCGGAGATAGCCGAACCACTATAAATTGCGTGTCACTGTTCAATATTTCTTGATTGCTGCTTGTTACTTGCTTAAGATCTGTGATTTGTGTGTGAATACTGTTGATTCGTATTCATACGCTGGTGCTTTCACTACACTTGGGGTTTGTGACCAATTTTGGCGCAAACACTTTGGTGCTTTCACTGAGAAGAACTAGCACCCGCTACACCAGATTCAAAGTTTAGATTTGAAATTTTAAGGATTCCGATTTGGCTCTACAATGACTCGACAAACTAGACAAAGAACTGAGAGGAGCCAACAGGCAGGAAGTCAAGAGGCATCCTCTGGCGCTGGAGAAGGACAAGCTTCGATCTACATTACTAGAGAAGAGATGGAGGCTATGAATAACTTAATGCAGGAAAGAATGATGAAAAGCCAACAAGAGATGCTGCAGAATTTCTTCGAGCAGATGAGAGCTGCAGGGACACAGAACCTTGGACCAGCTACAGCGGCTGTGAATGTGGAACAAGGAACTAGGGCTATGGAACCCAACGGAGGACAGAATACAGAACCAGAAGGCAATCAACAAGGGCTTGGGGGTAGGCCCGCAAGATCCGACGCGGAAGGACCTTTGGAAGGAGTTCAACCGGCTAGGGCCAACACAAATGCTAACGAACCACCCGAAGAGTACGTACCAGAATTCCCTACAAGACTCGGAGAGCAAGACAGAGACATGACAAGGGGGCAACCCCTAAATGGAGATGAAAGAATGATTGGCCTAGTGAGACGACTCATGAGAGGGGGATTGTCAGGCGGAGGATTGGAAGAGGTTAGTCGAAGTCTGTTCGCTCCAAATATCCGAAATGCAAGGAACCCTCCGAAGTTCAAACTACCAACGCTGAATCCTTATGACGGAAAGTCAGACCCGACCATTCATATCACCAGATATATCAGACACATGGAAGTGCTGGGAGCATCCGAAGAAGTGATGGCACGATGTTTCCCCTTATTCTTATCAGATTTGGCTGCGCTTTGGTTTAGGCAGCTAGAAACCGGATCAATCAGGACATGGGGCGAGCTTGTGGATTGCTTCATGAAGCAGTTTAGGGTTCACGTGACGCGACCTAAGAGCGTGATGACTTTGGCATCAATAAAACAAAGGACCGGAGAGTCCATAAAAGATTTTTTGTTACGGTTTAATGCGACGGTGACTTCTGTAGATCGCCCGGACCCATCAATGATTTTGATGGCGGCGGTGGCAGGAGTTGGAGAAGGCACCGAATTCAAAGACTCTTTGACTAAAGATCCCCCGCAAGATCTTGAAGAGTTTTTCCATGAAGCTGAAAAATTCATTCGATTAGAGGAATCACGAGCCGAGAGGCAGGAAATAAATGTTGCACAAGGCGAAGGAACCGCCAGGGAACAGTCCAGGGCAGACAAAGGAAAGAGAAAGCAGGATGACGCACATGATGGTCCTGATAAACGGAAGAAATTCCGAGAGCCCAGATTCAGGCAATACACAGACTTGGTGGCAGGACTTGAACGAATTTACACCGAAACTCGGGGGCAACTCCCCTATCGAAAACCACCCAGGAGAGATCCCACGGAGCGGGAACGTAAGACTGGAAAGTACTGCCTATTCCATGAGCTGGATGGGCACACTACCGATGAATGCCGCCACCTGAAGGATGAGGTGGAAGAACATGCCAGGGGTGGTAGATTGCCGCAGTATGTCAAAGAACGTACGACGGCGGTTAGACCCGAACAACTCCCGCCTCAACCAAATAGGAATGATCCTGGATCGGGATCACGACTCGTCATCAACTGATTGTGATGACAAGGGCCAAGTTCAAGATTTGGACTCTGGTCGATTAGTTTTCTTAGATTTGATTTCCAAAATAAAACGGCTATCCCACTTACTCATGTACGGGAACCGGAGAGATCCCTAGGCATGCTCTGAGATGGAAATAGACCGCTCCGCCCGGAGAGGCATTATCTTGTTTTTCCTGGTGTTTGAGATTGAACATCTAGGATTTGAATTTAATAAAGAAACATTTATTAAAATAAACCTTTGACCGGAGAGTTAAAGGATAAACATTAAATTTCAATATAAACATGATCGCTTTATGATCCTACCCGGAGAGGCAGGGTCCGGAGTGCAAGAGTGAGTTGCTTCGCCGGAGAGCGACAGGATCAACTCACTTAAGCGTTGTTTCCCCTTCACCGGAGAGTGACAGGATGGGATCCAGCATGAGCCCGGAGAGGCTGTGATCGACCGACGATTCAGGTCATGACATCGCTTAATGTTCAGATACACTGAACCGGAGTGCAGGAGGTGAGTCGCTTCGCCGGAGAGCGACAGGATTGACTCACTTAACGTTGTTTCCCCTTCACCGGAGAGTGATAGGATGGGATCCAGCATGAGCCCGGAGAGGCTATGATCGGTCGGGAACGACCAAGACATCGCTATACGCCCTAGCTGGGGCCAGAGTGCAAGGGATAGAAAGCAACGCCGGAGTGCAATAGGATCTTTCTATTCAATCGCTAAATCTAGAATGGGTTTGACAAGGGTCCAGAGTGACCAACAATAGTACGGAGAGACCGTAGAATTTCATTCTTAACTTCCACTGGAAAAAATTGATAATAATTCGGCTTCGAACAGCCATGTACTTGATTGAAAATGCTATAAGCTATGAGTAAAACATGAACTCACTGCATTTAGCTTGAGACTGATCAAAACACGCCTTTTAACAAAAGGCATATTTTGGGGGGCAAAGTGTTATCCCACTTTTTGGCAAAGCTGAGATACCCAAAGATTAACTGAAAATCAATTATTATTAGTCATGAACATCGATTATGTATCGCAGGTTCCCCATGGATATCGATGAATTTTGCCCGAGTCCGGAACAGGCTACAATTGACAAGACACGTCAAGCAGAGCCGTGAAAGTCAACGTTCCGAATATCAAGTCAATCTGAGGTCGTACGCTCAAGATATCACCGGAGCAAGTGCAAAACATAACCTCGGGTTCGCATCCATATGAGTCGAATCCATCAGTTTCGACTCCATCTAGTTCGACTCAATTTACTTCATATCCATCGGCAGGGCTTATGTTCGAATCGACTAAAGACATCGCTGGTTCGAATCCATCCACGAGAACACAGTTCGAATCCGTCCCAATATGCCACAAGTTCGAATCGATCGAGGTATTCCTGTCTTCGAATCCCTCAAGAAGAGATCCTTCGAATCCATGAAGAGGACCATAGCTTCGACCCCATGCCGCTATTGTCTTCGAATCCCAAAGGCAGAGGATGCTTCGTATCGATCAGTAGCAACCTTCCACGATCGATACGAAGGAGCACGAATTCAATCGATTCGAAGGGAGCGCGTCTTCGAATCGATAGTCTCGAATCCACCAAGTCCACACAGCTAAAACCCCGGGTACGACTCAGTAAAACTCGTAGATAAAGGAGGGTTGACCCGAGGCATGCGCACCACGCCGAAGTCTTCGCATACGGGAGGATCGATTCGAACGAATCGATTCGAACGTATCGATTCAAACGACTCCAGGAAACGAAATGCACCTACTTGAATCGATCATAACTCAAGTTCTACAAGTCCAAACGCCATGAAATTTTCACAGAAGCTTGAGCACATGTTGAAGAATGTTCACACCAAATTTCAGCTCGATTGGACACTTTCTTGATCGATTCGAACCAAGGGTCGAATCGATCCCAAAGTGGGCCCGGATTTCCATAAAGCGGGCATGTGGGCCCCCTGACGTACCAGAACTGGTCTCCCTTCATTTTAGGCGAAATATCAACCTCCTACACCTATAAATAGACCCCCAGGTCATTCAGAATGGGGGTCGGACAATTCTTAGAGCTAAAGAGCGCTCAGATTCTGCCAGATTTACTCCAGATCACCATTGCTGCCTTAGATTCAGACTTAGTTCAACAAATCAGTTGTAATACAACATACGAAATTGTAATATTCAAGCATCAAGCAATAAAATCATAAAAACCTTGAAGTGGACGTAGGCCGGAGATAGCCGAACCACTATAAATTGCATGTCACTGTTCAATATTTCTTGATTGCTGCTTGTTACTTGATTAAGATCTGTGATTTGTGTGTGAATACTGTTGATTCGTATTCATACGCTGGTGCTTTCACTACACTTGGGGTTTGTGACCAATTTTGGCGCAAACAGGAATATACCATGCCAACAGAAGATTTTTCAACTTGGACTCCTGCACAAAAAACTGATGCTACCTCAAATGCTAAAGCTATGAACATGTTATTCTGTGCATTAGATAAAAATGAGTTTAATAGAGTCAGTATGTGTACAACTGCTTATGAGATATGGAGAACTCTAAAAATAACTCATGAAGGAACTAACAAAGTCAAACAAAGAAAAATCTCTATGTTGAAAAATCAGTTCCAATTTTTCAAAATGAAACCAAATGAAACTATAAATGACATGTACTCTAGATTTCAAGATATATATCACTCACTATTGGCACTAAAAGAAAAATTTCTGACTTTGATATAGTATCAAAAATCCTAAACTCTTTAACGGATGAATGGGAAAGAAAGGTCTTAGCTATTGAAGAAGCAAACGATCTTTCCACTATGAAACCAGAAGAGTTAATAGGAACTAATGTCATATGAAGTGAATTTGCAGGCAAAGAAAGTTCAAGCACAGGATAAGAAGAATCTAGCATTTCAAGCAGAAATAGATGATTCTAATTCAGATGAAGAGGATATGGCACTTATTGCTAAAAATTTCAAAAAGTTTTTGAAATTCAAAAAGAATAACAAGTTTAGGAGTTACAAAATAACTTAACAACAACAATAATAGCAATAAACCAGCATCCTCTATCATAGAATGTTATGAATGTCATAAAAAGGGTCATATGAAGAAAGATTGTCTAGAGAAAAAGAAAAATAAATTCAAGAAGGACAAATCAAGAAGAAAGCGTTTTCAGTAACATGGGATGCTTCAGATTCTTCTTCATCATCAGAGAGTGACAATGACAGTGACATAGAGCAAGCAAATGTATTCTTCATGGCTACAAGTGATGATGTAAGTGAACTAAGTTTTAAAGATTTGGTTGAAATTAATTCAGAACTAGTGGACTTTGTAAAACAAACTAAAAAGCAAAATAAAGAGTGACAAGGAAAATTAAATAGATCTGAATTAGAAATTAGTATGCTAAAAGATGAAAAGAAAATTCTGGAAGAAGAACTTGAAATATCTCAAGAATCTAATTCTAATTTAACATCTCAACTTTCTATGATAACTCAGGAATTAGAAATTCAGAAAAATAAAAATGATGATTTATCAACAGAAATTAATGATTTAAAATCTAATACTAAAGTATTAGAGTTAGAAAAATCTAGCCTCAAAACTAAGTTAGAAGATATTAATAAAAATATTTCTAACTTCAATAAAGGATGAGAAAATCTTTCAACAATAATAGAAAATTCTCAGTCTACTTCAAATAAAATGGGACTAGGTTATAAGAAAATTGAAAATCCAAAGATATCTGGAAAGTTTAAAAATAAACTTAAAAACAAAATTAAGAAAGATATTAAGAAAACAGTTTCTGACGATCTTAAAACTATTAAGATATGGATTCCTAAAACAAATAACAATTTAATTAGGAATAGACATATCAAAACATTTATGGAAACTGTTCATAAAAATAAGAATTATATTTATAAAGGGAATTATGAACCCGCTTGGGTTTGGTTTCCTAAGACCTAACTCTTAGGACCCTAAAAAGAAAAGTGGGTACCAACTTAATCTTTTTTTTGTTGCAGGTACCACTTAAAAAGAGAGGAAAATGGATTTTAGACAGCGGTTGCTCGAAACACATGACTGGTAATAAGGACATGTTAACTAACATTGTCTACTCAAATGGAGGATCGATCACTTTTGGAGACAATTCAAAAGGTTATATCATCGGCAAAGGTGATGTGAGCAATAACAGTATCTCTGACTTACCTCTCATTTCTGATGTTTTATTAGTTAAAAACTTAAAACATAATTTATTGAGCATAAGTCAATTATGTGATAAAGGTTTTAATATATCCTTTTCAGAAAATAAATGTAATATTTCTGATAAAAATCAAATTTTAATTTTTGAAGGTAAAAGAGATAGAAATATTTATATTTTAAATATGAATATAAATCATAACACAAACATGTTTTTAGTAGCTACAGAAAATGATTCTTGGCTATGGCACAAAAGATTTTGCCATATAAATATTAATACTATTAATAAAATAGCTAAAAACAAACTTGTTAAAGGACTACCTGATATGAAATTCAAAATTGATAATATTTGTGATGCATGTCAGTTAGGAAAATTAACAAAGTCTTCTTTTAAATCTAAGAAAATCATATCTACAACACAACCACTTGAAATACTACATATGGATCTCTTTGGACCTACTCAAGTTCAATCTATTAATCACAATAGATATATGTTTGTCATTGTAGATGATTTTTCAAGATATACATGGACTATTTTCATGAAACATAAAAGTGATACTTTGAGAATTTTAAAATTTTTGTAAAAATAATTCAAAATATAAAGAATTTAAAAGTTAAAAATATTAGAAGTGGTCATGGAGGTGAATTTGAAAATGAAGCTTTTGAACATTTTTGTAACAAGAAAGGAATTAATCATAACTTTTCTTTTCCTAGAACACCACAACAAAACGGAGTTGTAGAAAGGAAAAACAGAACATTACAAGAATGTGAAAGAACTTTATGAAATGGAAGCACTCTACCTAAGCATTTCTGGACAAAAGCTATTGCAACTGCTTGTTATGTTTTGAATCGTGTTTCTATTCGATCATTAACAAAACACACTCCATATGAACTTTTAAATGGCAGAAAACCTAATATATCCTATTTCAAAGTATTTGGTTCAAAATGTTTTATACTTAACACTAAAGATCAACTTGGCAAGTTTGATCCAAAATCCGATGAAGGAATATTCATAGGATATTCGGAAAGAAGCAAAGCTTATCGAATTTTTAATATAAGAACTAAAGTAATCGAAGAAACTCTTCATGTTTCATTCGATGAAAATGTCAAAATTTCTTCTAATATTACAAACTTGGAAAATAATTCTAATAAAATCAAAACAAATAATTCAGATGATGATGATATTATTTTTCAAAATAATAACATTAATAATATTAGAGAAGATGAAAACATTGTTCATAATGAAAATCTTGTAAGATCTCCTCCAAGAATTCTTAGAGATCACCCTGTTCAAAATATAATTGGAGAAGTAAATTCAAATGTAAGAACAAGACATCAATTGAATCAAATGGGCCATGTAGCTTCTCTCTCTAATATAGAACCTAAAAATATTAAGGAAGCCTCCATTGATGACTATTGGATTATAGCTATGTAAGAAGAGTTAAACCAATTTGAAAGAAACGAAGTTTGGGAATTAGTTCTTAGACCAAGTAATCAATCTGTCATTGGTACAAAATGGGTTTTCAAAAACAAAGCTGATGAACTAGGTAATATAACTAGAAATAAAGCTAGATTAGTAGCACAAGGATATAATCAAGAAGAGGGAATAGACTATGAATAAACGTTTGCTCCTGTCGCAAGATTGGAAGCAATACGTATTTTATTTGCT
Source organism: Allium fistulosum (assembly GCA_030737815.1). Taxonomy (NCBI): domain Eukaryota; kingdom Viridiplantae; phylum Streptophyta; class Magnoliopsida; order Asparagales; family Amaryllidaceae; genus Allium; species Allium fistulosum. Next base: position 929,360,462 of record CM060905.1, read on the forward strand.
TTTGCATGTTTTCATAACTTTAAATTATATCAAATGGATGTTAAAAGTGCTTTTCTAAATGGATATATAAAAGAAAATGTCTATGTTGAACAACCTCCTCTTCTTACTCATGAAAAATTTCCAGATCATGTTTATAAACTTAAGAAAGCATTATACAGTTTAAAACAGGCACCTCGTGCTTGGTATGACCGACTTAAAAGCTATCTAATAGACTCTGGTTTTGAAATTGGAAAAGTTAATATCCACGAAATCGTGACAATTGCGGATGGAGTTTAGTTTGTGGTCAACAAGTATTCTTGTCATTAGATAGAATTGGACACATTCTTCACACACCAACAAATGGTATTCTGTTAGAAGATTTAAATGTTCCTATAGGCGAACGAGATGAAGTAAGTCATAGGTTTTTGGAAGATGACATGACAGATTTAAAATCTATCGCCTTACGCCCTACAGCTCAAATTATGCATCGAGCCTTAATGCATACAATTCTTCCTCGTACTGGTTCTTATGAGCTTGTATATCCGGAGAATTATAGTGCTTTATATGCAATTTGGGGAGATGTTCAAATCAATTGGCCTAATGTAACAACCCGCATATTTATCGATTTTATGTTTAAATATTTTATTTAAATATTTTATCGTTAGTCGGATGTTAGTCCGAAAAGCTACTTTTTGCATACGGTCAAATTAGGACTCGAGACCACCTCCATTGAGTCCAAAATGACATTTGCGATCTTTTTGAGTGTAAACTTCGATATGTTTGGAGATAGTGAAATTTTCGTCACTTTTTGTGTTGGGCTTTTGGTTTGGGCTGCACCTCTTCTAACTCAGCCCAACCCCTTCCTTCTCTTCATCACTTCATCTACTTGCATAAACTTTGAAGCTTTAGCAAAAATGGTGGAGGGAATAGGAAATTAAAATTCCAAGCTCAAGTTCTTTAGCAAATTCAACATCTAACTCCAAATTCAAAGTGAAGACATTGATTCAAGCTTGTGGTTGATCTTTGCTTTGCCCCCGAGCTTCGTCTTCATCAAATTCCGTGAAAAGGTGAGATTTTTGATCTCACATCTTGCCTATGATTGTCATTGGACTGTTGGGAATGATTCCCTATCACTCTAGCATCAACATTTGCATTTGGTTTGGATTGGATTGGCGAAAAACTTCAATTTTCAGTGTTTTGGTGATTTTTCTAGCACTAGGTCGTTCTGGCCTTCGCTAGGTCGTACGCGAGTTAGGGCTTTAGGTCGCGCGCGTTGAAAAGTCACTGCCTTCGTATTTCTGTTCGCCTGCGCTAAGTCGTTCACGAGTTAAGTCATAGGTCGTCCACGAGTTAGTGTTTTAGGTCGTCCCCGACCTAACTCCACTAGGTCGTTCCAGGCCTTAAATCGTAGGTCGCGTGGCACTTTAGGTCGCATGGCCTTGTTCCCATGTTAGGTCGTAGGACCTTTTAACTGTTAGGTCGTACAGACCTTAGCTCGTAGCTCGTATTTGAGCTTAAGTCCTAGGTCGTTAGCTCTTAAATCCTAGGTCGTATCGAACTTAAGTCGCTAGGTCGTAAGACCTTAGGTCGTGCACCTTTAGGTCGCAAGCCTTTAGGTCGCGTATCCTTAGGTCGAAGCATTTTAGGTCGCTTCCCCTGGACCTCGTTAGGTCGTTCACCTCTAGGTCGCGTGCCTTTAGGTCGCAAGCCTTTAGGTCGCGTATCCTTAGGTCGCCAGTTTTAGGTCGCTGGTTCTCATGCCTCTTAAGTCGCTCGACTTTTGTTAAGTCGTAGGTCGTTGCCGACCTATAATTCCCTAGGCAAACTTTAAGTCGCGAGTCTTAGGTCGCGTACCATTTTAGGTCGTGTACCCTTAGGTCGCGAATTACCTTAAGTCGCGTAACTCCGTTAGGTCGCAAGATCTTGTTTCCCTTAGGTCGTAAGGCCTTAGGTCGCGCCTCACTGTTAGGTCGCGCACTTCGTTAGGTCGCTCGCGAGTTAGCATTTAGGTCGTTTAACCTATTTTCTCCTAGGTCGTTCGACCTGTTCTTCTGCTAGGTCGCACGGCAGTCTTCCCTTAGGTCGTATGACCTACTTTTCCTTAGGTCGCTGGACCAGCTTGCATTCACTAAGTCGTACCGTGACGGGGCGCTGCCCCGCACCCCGCCGGGGGCGCTGCCCCCTGGACCCCCGCGACCCGACCGGGCGGGTCGAACCCCGTATCACTCTGCGTAGGCAATCTTATCTGAAAAGCGTTCAACAGAACTACAACTTTGATGCATTTTGAGCTAATTTCCTTGGATTTTGTTCACGTCTTCGAATGTGAATTTTTGCGATAGATTGTTTCAACAATCGTTTTATGACTTGTCACTTTAAAGATATGAAGGTTTTAATACTAATAGTAAATATCAAAACTCTTTCATCAAATTGATTTCAACACTATTTTAAATATCAAAAGTTCATTTTCTCAAACCGATTTCCAATCTACTAGTATATACAAGCCTTTACTTCACTCGAATGAGAAATCGACTTAAACGACTTAGTAAAACGAGTGGTATGAAACGCTTGCGTTCACTTTGTCGGTTAGCTCTTGGACTTGTTCGATTGAACCCTCTTGTGACAAATTTTCTAGTGCAGATCTACAATCTGTTCGTAAATATTTGAGTTAAGCAAGTGGTTATAGGACATGAAGCTAAACTCATATATTTACTAGCTTAGTGTAATCGACACTTCCTTATGATCGATGATGATCATTTTATGATTTAGACTAGCAATTGTGCGATGTCTCTTTGTCCGTATGAAGGACTGTACTTCATTTTATTGAGCTTTGTCTCATTTCTTTGTGGGCTGGCAACCCAAGTACTTTTAATGTGTTTCGATTCATCTGATGTACCGTTTGTACTACATCGATGTCTCTGTCTTTCCGGTTCATTGGACGTACCGTTTGCACTGCGTCATTGTTCAATTCATTGGACGTACCGTTTGCACTGCGTCAATGTTCGATTCATCTGATGTACCGTTTGTACTACATCGATGTCTCGGCTTTCTGATTCATTGGACGTACCGTTTGCACTGCGTCAATATTCGGTTCATCTGATGTACCGTTTGTACTACATCGATGTCTCGGCTTTCTAGTTCATTGGACGTACCGTTTGCACTGCGTCAATGTTCTGAATTGTATTGTCTATCTGGTTCACTGGACGTACCGTTTGCACTGCGTCATTGCTCAATTCATTGGACGTACCGTTTGCACTGCGTCAATGTTCGATTCATATGATGTACCGTTTGTACTACATCGATGTCTCGGCTTTCTGGTTCACTGAACGTACCGTTTACACTGCGTCATTGTTCAATTCATTGGACGTACCGTTTGCACTGCGTCAATGTTCGATTCATCTGATGTACCGTTTGTACTACATCGATGTCTCGGCTTTCTGGTTCATTGGACGTACCGTTTGCACTGCGTCAATGTTCCGGCTTTCATGCTCCTGTTTGGGATTGGCCATCCTTTTCTTGTGATTTCTGGATTTCTTGTTGTGATTTCTGGGATTTATGTTTCACCACCTTTTTCAGTTGGCATTGATATGTATGTCATTTATTGTGGCTTGGTGAATTAAATTAAGAATAGGACATTCTTTTAATCTTTGAGAAGATTCTTGTGATATTGATTAATCTCTGGATTTATTTTTGATTAGATACTTATCACAGTATGACTTTATAGTTATCATACGATTTTGTTATATCTCTTATTCTATATCACTTTATCTGATATTTATAGCTAGACTGATCCGTTTATTATTTTCTTCTTAAATAATACTCGGGTCAGACTGAGATTTTACAGGTGCTTCCTCATGACTTCTTATCTGGAGCCATCTTCTGACTTTTGGCTAACTACTCTAGTTTAGTAGTTTTTTGTTGTATGCATTTGAGATGAGACTCCTTGATGTATACGTATTCTATTGTCTTGCACTTGTATCTATTCTTTTGTGTTATTGTGGATCTTATTTGACCACTACTCTGATGTACACTTTTAGGTGTAATATTCATATCTTATTCCGCCTTTGTGATATGAATTGTCTGTGACTGATTTGTGTTATGTTTATTTCTATATTTGTTTCCGAAGATTATATATAGCCACCATGTGATAGCTTTGTGTTTGTATCGGTATGTTGGATTTCCTCTTTAAAAAGATATGCATTCTATTCTATCTGACATATCGGTGCTCGCACAAAGAAGTTACACGGATGGTCGCTCCTCAACGGCCTTATTCTCCGTGCTAATTGACAGCACTACATCGTAGTGTTCTTGGTTAGCGTGGGTATAGAGGTGGGGCGTCACACCTAAGCTTATTCTTGACGAATTCTTATCCTTCAACTAAGGTCGAATGAACATCATCTATTATGGAGAGTATATATGCGGCTACTTATGAACCTACAAGTTCCTATTCCAGAATTCGATACCTTTGCTACTAAAACTCTAAATAGCCGCACAATTAGTCTGATGAAATTGCCTCCTAGACCTCTCACTATCATGTCTTTCCAAGATTGGCAATCAAGACCTCGTCAGTAAGCTACTACTCCACAGCAACAAAGAGATGACATTCGTACCCCAATCCCATCCCAAAGCACCCGAGAGTCCATTGATCTACTTGCACGTAATCAAGTCATTTTGGATTCTCGCATCAAAAAACTCGACAAGAAGATCGACAAAAAGTTTGACAAGATCAAAAGCTTTTTCAGGATTTTATGGGATGCAATCTCTTGTTCCTCCTCTACAACTGCGGACACTTCACATAGGGATCCGGGCAAACGTCCAGCACCTCGTTTTACTTGGTCTACATCTGAAGAACATACAAGTTCTGGCACTAGTGGAAATGGGGGTGGCAAACAATTTGTGGAAAGTTCTTCACGAGGCAAAGGACCAGTGCAAGTGGAAGAAGAAACAGATTCAGATTCTAATGAGTGATGTTGATATCTCTTAATTGGTGGTAGTAAGTTTTCTTTTAAATTCAAAACATTCTACTATTTTTTATGAGCTCGTATAAATAGCTCGGTAAAATTTAAAATTTTATTTTCTGTGATTGTTATGATGTTAGTTCACAATGATATAATTATTGGTTATTTCCTTTTTGTCGATGACAAAGGGGGAGAAATTTGTATGACTAACCAATTCTTTACAGGATTAGATATGTCGCTAAATATTCAAGAGGAGATATATATAACTTTTGTTATATAATTCTTAAAATATAGTATCATCTAAAATAGATTGTCATCAATCAAAAAGGGGGAGAATGTTGAATCATGAGTTTTGATTCATGACAAAAAGCTTAAACAATCAAGTGATGAGACTATACGATCAAGCGACAAAAAGAGAATGAGATATGCTAGTAAACTACAAAGAAGACAAGACTTCAAATCTAAGTATAGTATGTTTATTTATTGAAGTTTTAGTCATTAGATATAGGTTGAAATTGTTAAAATCTATCCTCAAGTAGTTTACACAAAATCAAAGTTGTTTTAAGATTCAAATTCTTTAAAGAAAGTATTAACTGTGCACTGACAACCAGGTCAGTCGACTGACCAAAAATGACCAGTCGACTGAACCTGTTCAGTTGCACAGTCATACTCTGTTTTACACAGTCTTTGAATATTCAGTTGACTGGTCGATTTTGCTCAGTCGACTGAACGATTCTAATAGCTATTTTTTTTGAAGAGACACTTCCATTTGCGAAGAGTTATGATCCAAATTGAAGAGATATGGCTGCATCTTTTGATCAAAACTCTTCGTGAATAGTTGTAGCTGTTTTTCTACTATATAAACACATTAGATTCACTTCTCAAACCACCGAATTTCATTTTTCTTTCTGACCATACTCTCTACTCTCTATCCCTGCATTCTAAAAGCAATCACAATCTTTATATTGCTTAAATCTCTTAACTAATCAATATATTCTTTGATTCTAAGCAATATCTTCCATTCATATCTTCACACACACATTATATACTTGAGGATTTGATTATAGGAAGGTTGTATACTTAAAGACATATCAGTGTTATTCAGAACGCAATTGTCAACTATTTTCTTATACCAGTAAAAGTCCTGTTCGGTTGTTCAGGCGGTAAAAGTCATCTTCGGCTATTAGAGGCGGAAAAATCCTGTTCGGCTGCTCAGATGTTGTATACCTATTCCTCTGGGTTAAGTGAGGGGTTATTGAATTTAAATTTCAGAAGGAAGTCTGGGACTGGACGTAGAACGGGAAGTTCGAACCAGTATAAAAACTCCTAATGGGCTTATTCTTATTTGCTTTATTATTATTATCTGTTTCCGCATTTAGATTATAATACATTCCATATTACACGATCCTAAGTGATAACTAGGCACACAGTAGTCACTTTCAATAGGCACATATGAGATCTAATCGAGGAACGGGTCAAGGAAAATTGATTACAACAATATGTGAAAATTTGAGCTGCGGTGGTGGAACAAGAGCAGCCATCAACCGCAACAAATGGAAATTGCCCTGGATCGAGGTCAAGGATGGTCATCTCTTGATCGGGATGGCAGGGAATCACGTTTGATTCTTGCACTCTATTTACCCTTTTCAATAAACCATACAATGATATAGTCTAGACACTTACTCCTGTAGGGTATCGCGAATGGTCCCTAGTAACGCTCTGAGCTGGATGCTGGACTATAACACCCGCGAGGTAGTTATCTTAATGTTAGACTTTATGTTATTTTGAATGTTTGAATTTGATTATTAGAGCCCACTTGAACGTGATGACTGATATTGATCGCTTTATGTCTTATCCGAAAGAACGAGATCAGAGTGCATGAAGTAAGTCCCCTCACCGGAGAGCGAGCGGATGGGCTTGCTTGTCATCGACTCCTCTCGTCGAACAACAAGTAGATTGGGCTCAGCAAGGGCCCTTAACATCCATAGAATTGATTATGGGTCCTGAACAACCATGAATTTGACTATTGACCCCGAACGGCCACAGATATGATTATTGGCCCCGAACGGCCATGGATTTGATTATCGGCCCCGAACGGCTATCTGCCTTGAACGACCATGGATTTTTATTATCAGCCCCGAATGGCCATGGATTTGATTATCGACCTTGAATGGTCATCGACTTGATTATCGGTCCAGAGAGACCATGGATTTGATTAACGGTCCGGAGAGACCATGGATTTAACTATCAACCCTGAATGACCATGAGATCAATTAACGATTCGGAGAGATCATGCATAAAACTGAATCTAATGTTATCCGGGGAGATCAAATCTAAGAACATATACTGGTTTGATGTAAGGATTTAAGCGCCTTGAAATTTGAACGAAACGAATAAATCCCGAATGAATATGGAATGATTTTGATATGCAATAACTCTGAATGAAACCAGAATGATAATGATGTAAAACCCGGATGAACATGGGATGGTTTTGATATGTGATGTAATGACTCTAAATGAAATCGGAATTGTGATAATGTATAGACAACACCTAGACATAGTATAGAGTCTTAGGCTATAACAGGTCTGGAACGACCCGTAATTGACAAGCGAGTCCGAAGGAACTAGATGATTCACTAAGATTGAAGTAGTCATAGAGCTCAACTATCAAATATTGGCATCACATTTGTTCTTGCACAAAGCATACCTTCTATTCGCAAGGCGTGCGTTGGGGGGGGCAAGTGTTATCCCGCCTTTTGACCAGGCGGTATACGGATAAACCCGACGAGTCATACTTCAAGTTATCAAGGCAAGACTCAAGGAGAAATGACCATGAAGCCCAAAAACCAAAGTACAATCAAGATCACAAACACAAATACCAAACCACCACAAAAATTCAAGAGTCCAAACTCCATAAGTATGGGGTCGGTACCGACCCATCCCTAGGGGTCGGTACCGACCTATAAAACCTCCTCCAAACCTTCCAACTCCTACCTGCTAGCCCTACTTGATGTTAGAAACCCATTTCCAGTGTTTTCTCATCGATTCAATACAACTCTCTATCAATCTCCATGAACTCCTGACTCAGCAACTTTGTTCTTCCGCAACTCCATCATTTGGACTCAGAAATAAGTATTGATGCAAACAACTATGGAATCACGAAGCTAACCATAAGACAAGCCATAATGAAGAGTTTAAGATGACCAGATTGGCCATCTTAGGGGTCGGTACCGACCCTTACCCATGGAGTCGTACCGACCCGTAGTCATTTGATGAGGTGGCAACCTATTTTTATAGAGAACTAGTTTACAGCAAGGAGAAAGGTCTAGAGATCTTTGATGCGAGATTTTAGGCCCCCTGCTTCTATAAATATAAGGTAGGGCTCATTTTTCAAGATCTTTTGGCTCTAGATCTACCCTACTCTACATTCATGTAATTTTGAAAATCTAAGTATTGGAGTTGTACCAACCCCTAAGAACTTCAGCCCCCAGGTCAGAAATACAACAATAAAATCATTAAGTGGATGTAGGTCGGAGTTTGCTAAACCACTGTAAATCTCTACGTGTTCATTTTTTACTCATTTTAATTTGTTTTCTTCACTTTTTATTCTCTTCTACTTTCTATTGGGTGTTTGTGTCATTTTTTGTTCAAACACTTTCCAAAAGGGAAACTCCAAAAATCATCATTCAAATCAATAAATGGAATAACAACCAAAAAACCATTAGAGTTACTTCACCTTTGGTACATGTTTGTAACATACTTTGAAAATTAGTTCATAGTAAGTACGTGTTTGTAATTACTAATGAATTTCCACATTATCCTTGGGCAATATTTTTGAAACATACAAAACAGAAGAAAATTTTGAAAATAAGAAAACAAAAGAAGTGAATATGGCGATGAAACTGAAGACGAATAATTTAATGATTTTTGTAATAAAAGGATATTATTTATGATTTCTCTTTCCCTAAGACGCCATAATAAAATGGTATTATAGAAAGAAGGAATAGAACATTACGAAAATGCGCCAGAACCCTACTTAGCAGTAGTACTTCACTACAATTTCTAGGTTGGAGCAATATCTATTGCATGTTATGTTGTGAACCGTGTTTCAATAAAACCCTTGACCAAAATTACCACATATGGACCTTTTAATGTTAAGAAACCTAAAGTATCGCATTTTAAAGTTTTTGGTGCAAAATATTTTTATACTTAATACGAAAGACAAATTGGACAAATTCGATTTGAAAGCTAATGTAGGTGTCTTTATTGGCTATTTAAAAAGAAGTAAAGCCTATAGCATCTTTAATAAAATAACAAATATTTTTTAAGATTCTTTACCTGTATATTTGATGAAAAATTTGAAATTATAGAAGACGGACCTGATATTTCAATTATCAATGAACCAACAGTCACTAAACAAAATGCTTTATAAAATAATGAAACAGTTGAGAATGAAAATATTGAAAATCAAGTTCAATATAATAATGTATTAAAATCACCACTAATGATTTTTAAAGATCATCTAATACTTAGTGATATACCTACTAGAGTGTTAAATTAAAGACAACTTAATAATATGGGTCACACTACTTTATAACCAATTTAGGACAAACAAACCACAAAGTAGTAGCAAAAGACGAATATTGGATAATAGCAATGTAACAGGAGTTAAATCAATTTGAGTGCGATGACGCGTGGTGTAACGACCTTTTTTTGGCAAATTTTCCACAGTCTCAAAACAAACTCAGGTCGAAGAAACCAGACTACAAAACGATGAAAGAATGAATTGGGAAGCTTAGAAGATGCTGAGACAAAGGACGTAGGAAAATTCGCTAAGCGTTGATAAAGAAAAATAAGTCGGTACGGGCCAAAGCATGTTGGTACCAAAAAATTCAAAAGTTAGTGGGGACTTATCTTGGACTACTTGTGATGCTAGCCACCTTGAAGAAAAAGACAAGTTTTTGAATGGGCAAAACAAGTTGGTATTGGCATGGTTTGATGGGTAGTTTTTTATGTAAAGATCCTAAGCCTAAAGAAAAAAGCAAATATGAAGAGGGTCGTGGGAATAAGTAAGTAGAACATCCCAGCACCAACCAAATCATGTCGGTACCGAGAGGTTTTGGTTGTCAATCTTAACAAGTTCATCACGGCTGGAAATTCAAATTCGAGCTCTTACCTATTCCAACGTGTACTGGCGATTTTAAGTAGGAATTCGACTATAAATGGTAGCCTACCATCAACTAGAAATGAACTTTTTGATCTTCTTCTTTTACCTCATAGAACTTCATGTGAAACTGAGATTAACTAGACTATAACTCGAATTTGATTGTAATTTGTGTATACAGAAGAGAATTCATAAATAAAAATATAAGAGCGAACGTAAGTCGAAGATTTTGCTAAACCGTTATAAAATTCCATGTCTTTTCTTTGATTTATTTATTTTTATACTCTTTTAATTTGTTTTTGAGTAATATTGGGCGTCGAACCAATTTTTAGGCAACATTTTTGGTGCTTTCACTGAGAGCGATTTAGATCTGATTTGGAGAAAATGAAGCGACCATCTACAAGGAAAGCTTTAGTTGGATCAAGTCAATCGGAGTAAGGTGCAGCCAGGAGGTGCCCTCTAGTTTGAGTCCACCTTCGATCTATGTGACTAGAGAGTAGATGGAACGGATGATGTCAAGTATTCAAGAGAGAATGTTGGCTCAGCAAGAGGAGATGATGAATGGATTCTTCCAAAGGATAGAACAACAAAAGGCTGTCGAAGTAGTTAAAAATCAAAACTGGAGGCTAGGAAACATAATAGGACAAGATGGACCCCACTCTTCGGAACACCAATAGGTTAGTACCGACCGATCCAAACCAGTTGGTATCGACTTATCTAGACATGGGGGTAGGTCCATATAGATTTAGTGCATGATGAAGCATGTCAGGGAAATGATCTTGGACTTGAGAACCAAGATGAGAACACAAAGTTGCAATGGCATGGCTTAGAGCTGGGAGGTTTCGACGGGAATGGGGACACGAGGATGTTTTAAACCAAAGGCACATGGAGCCTCAAAGTTTTCAATCGAATCAAGAAGATCACATAGCAATATGTTAAGACAAGTACTTTGAGGTGGAACCCTAGTTCGGAGTTTGGAGGACGTGGATAAATACCCTTTCACCCCAGATATCCATTATGCTAGAAATCCACCAGATTCCAAACTACCTGCCTAGGAGTCACATGATGAAAGGACGGATCCAATGGTTCATTTGATGAGATGCATCCAACACATGAGAGTATTAGGAGCTTTGGAGGAAGTAATGGGACAGTGTTTCCAATCATTTTTGACAGATTTGGCTGTCATGTGGTTTAGCCAACTGGATGGGTCCATCAGCATGCAAATCGAGTTTGTGAAAATATTTATAAGTTAGTTTAGGGTTCATATTATTCGACTCGGGAATGTGATGATGCTTTCAAGTGTTAAGCATTGGGAAGGTGAGTCTTTGCGGAGTTATCTAACAAGATTAACGTATAAGCCACTGCAGTTCAAAAGCCAGTCCTATTTATAGTTCTAATAGTGGTTGTTTCTCAAGTCGCTAATAAGAGTAATTTAAAGAAGGCATTGAAAAGGAATCCACTAGTGGATCTTGTTGGTTTATACTATTAGGTCAAAAGGTATTTGTGCTTGGAAGATGCAAAAACTAAAAATGATGAAACTAATGATGTGGAGGATGGAGGACCATCCAAGGTAGGATCAATGCAAATTCATGATCCAAATGGATCAAAACTCGACTTCAAGGTCTGAACACCTTCAGATTTGAAATTATTTGATAATGATTACTGAATGATTGAAGAACGTCAGTACCTTGATCCACTTGGACTTGATCATAATGGATTGTTAGGAGATACTAGACGATATATAAGTAATGCACTAATCGAGTGTAGTGCACTGCTATAATTTATGATGCATGATAGCACGATATATGATTTATCCATGATAATTTAATCCTAAGAGAACATAGGATGATATTGGTTTATAATATGTTAAATTCTAAGAGAATATGAGATGATTATGATATATGATTAAAATTTAAGAAAAGATTTGAGTCCTTAGCTATGATTAGTCTAGAACGACCTTTGATTTGTAGGTAAATCCGAAGGAACTAGATGATTCACCATGATTAGCCCAATAGATAGCTAGAGAGCGCAACTGATGACAATTTTCTAGTCTCGATGCTTTTTCTTGATCAAAGCACTCTTTGTAGTGACAGAATCATACTTTGGAAGGAAAATGTTTCTGACAAATTTTCCACAGTCTCAGAATAGGCTCGGATCAAAGAACCTGGACCAGAAAATGATGAAAGATTGAATTAGGAAGATAAAAGATGAACGAAATTTGTCTAAGCATCGATAAAGCAAAACAACTCGATACCGACCAAAACATGTCGGTGCCAAGAAGTTCAAAAGTTATAAACGACCCACCTTGTACTAATTATGATGCTACTAGCCACCTCGAAGAAACAGACAAGTTTTTGGATGGACGAAACAAGTCAGTACTGATATGATTTGAAGGGCAATTTTTTTAATAAAGATCCTAAGCCTAAAGACTAAAGCAAATATGAAGAGAGATCATGGGATTGAGTAAGTAAAACATCTTGGCATCAACCAAATCATGGCAGTACCATGAGGTTTTGGTTTTCAATCTTGACAAGTTCATCATAGTTGGAAATTCGGATCCGAGCTCTTACCTATTCCAACACGAACTAGTGACTTTGGAGGAGGAATTCAACTATAAATAAAAGCCAACCTTCAACTAGAAACCAATACTAACTTGATTGTAACTCGAATTTGATTGTAATTTGTTTAATCTAGAGAAAATTTATAAATAAAAACATCTGAGTAGACATAGGCAGGAGATTTTTCCAAACCACTATAAAATCTCATGACTTTTTTATACTTGTTTAATTCATTTTTGAGTGATATTGGGGGTGTTTTACCAATTCTTTAGGCAACACTACCCCTAAATGTACACTTAGCAATTAAAATAGTTAACTTAATGCTTAAACTATTAAATAAATAACCTAGGGATAAAAGGGAATTTTTGCAAATTAAAGAATCAAGGCTAGAAACTATCATGACTATGTAGAGGAAATTTTTTTGGTATAAACATGAGGTAGACTTGCTACGTTTTGAGTTACGTTAAAAGAGTTCTGACTGAAATAAGAATTTAATAAAATGGGATAGATTTTCAGCAATTAACAAACTCAAGACCGAACATTTATTTAATTTTTGCCAACCTCTAATAGCTATAGGAATTTTTTTTCAAATCTATAGTTACATCTCTAAAATCCTCATATCCATTAACCTAACTTCTCAATAAATATCTTATCTCTAGAAAAAGATGAAATCCCTAAAATCAAGATAAAATCATATTAATTCAAATCAAGCCAAGGGCAATCCATACAATAAAATCACTTTTTTAGAGAGGCTCATTTTAGGAAGATCGGATTTGGATAAGATTTAGAAGTGTTTGGGCGTTCTTATTGCTTGCAAGAAGGGTCTAGGTGAGTTGGAGACTATTTCAAAGGGTATTATGGTCTATATATGCATATTTATATGAATTTGCCGAAGGGATGTTGCTGGATTTACACCCTAAACAAATTATATGTTTATTATATGGTTACGTCATGTTAGATATCACGTAAAACCCCAATATAAACGATTAGATCCACTAAAGGCATACCGTAATGCAAACTGATATGTTAGGCCAGGGAATGCATATATGAACATCTAGGCTCAACGTAATGTTAAATGCAATATGAACGCTTGAATGTTTGTAATGTTGTTTAGATTTGATGCTTATGTTTGTGGGATCTCTTTTTATGAAAATTAGACACGTTTGTTATGAAAGGAGGTGTAAAAGCATTGCTAGAAGAATGGGTCAAGTTGCTGAAAAATGATGCAAGGCCAAATATATCTGTACGGACCAAAATCGATCCACTAAGGATCGGTACGCATCGACCCATGTTCCTAGCTGAGTGTGTTGAAAGTTGGAAAGCAAGGAGATGAGGATTGGTGGAGTATGGATCGATGGTAAGGAAATCTTGGGACAAACCCTAGCTAGACTCAAGACTTTACTTAAGGAGGGCCATAGTTGACTCCAAGGAAATGGGAAGTGGCATGGATTTGGTATTGGATATGTAGTGCAAAGCAAAGGAATAAAATGCAAAATATTGACTAGTCATGGACCGGTACTAATCAATCATGGATCGGTAAAAATCCATGCAACATCGAGGAAATCTCAGCCAGACTTGGGGATTTTGCAAGGGAAATCCCGGAGTTGATATAAATATGTATTAGGTATGGATCAATATTAAGTATGGATCACAGGGAAACATCAGGGTTGACCCAGGGATTCGGAAGGAAAGCCCAAAGTAGACTTATGGTAGTGTTAATCGATCTTCAAAGTGGCATATCTCCATTATATTTAGTCTGATTCAAATGAAACTTCGAACGTTGTTCTCAGTACAACATGGTCTTTGTCATGGGAAGTTTTGGGAAGAATCTAAATGTTTTATATTTTAAGCCATGGCCAGAAGATCTAGTCTTAGACAACGAATCTTGAACCGATGAGCCGCGAGTTGTAAAATAATAGGTCGGCATGTACGGACGAATGAATTCAAGATGTATGGCTATCAGTTTAAGGCCTATGTCCATGCAACTTTGCATCGGTTTCATTGTAGCCATCGAAGAGACGAGGAACGGGGTGATAAGTCCTGTGATCCTAATATTATTCGTAAAGCATATCTCGGAGTTAGGGGCATCAACTTGAGAGTGGATAGCCACCAAATGAGTAACGCTCATCTCCAACAAGAAAGTGGAATTAAGGTGCTTACCATGCAAACTCCCATAGTATGGTGTTACAAGTGTGAAAAAAAGACACTGAGGGGTTTTAAGAAGATGTGTTGATGACATGGAACATACCCCTAGCAGTTAATAAATGAAAAGGAAAATGTGGATCCTTGGAAGGATATGGAAGGTAAATCATACTTTGTGGCATATTGACGGTGAAAACGGGTGGAAGGATATTAAAGGTAAACCATAGCTAGCCTCATATTGACTATGAAAACGGCCCATGGACACATTTTCCCCAGAGTACAGGGTTCCACTATACTCGTTATGAATCGTAATCTACGAGGAAGATGAATGGGTGCATGAGATGTGTAGTTGTTGTATAAATACTCGTTAAACATAGTACCGGGAATAGATAGAGATAGGTGTAGGTACCATACACTTTAATAAGATGACGAACAGACTTTAACCAATGACATAGTAGCAGAGATCATTACTATTCCTATATCGATAGACATATTGTTATTAATCTAACTTGTTGGATGCAAGTGAGACAGGTTGAGCTACGGCTCCATGTACCCATACGTCTATTATCCAGTATTTCATATATT
Organism: Allium fistulosum; assembly: GCA_030737815.1. Taxonomy (NCBI): domain Eukaryota; kingdom Viridiplantae; phylum Streptophyta; class Magnoliopsida; order Asparagales; family Amaryllidaceae; genus Allium; species Allium fistulosum. The sequence goes on from CM060905.1 coordinate 929,375,845, forward strand.
TAGTATTTGTGCATTTATGTACCTTATATCTTAGGCTTGTTTCATCCTCACACCAAGCTTTATGTATGACCTATGTTTTTTCTTTGTTTGGTTTCTTTAGTAACTTTCAGGCGCTCTCATGAGTAGGCTGAGAGTTAAGTGTTGAGGAGTATATTCTAATAAGCCTTGGAGTAGCTCGTGGAGCTTGGAGACGCTGTTAGTTATTATCCACTTTAGGCTTTAATTTTGTGTATTAATAAACAGCACGTGTATGTGTGCGTGTGTATATATTTATAAGATGAACTGCCATATCTCCAGTACTTTGATGTATCTCATATGTTACATCTGTCACGTTGTACTACACTATATATTTGTTACTTTTGTAAAGTGGATGGCTAAATTGGAGTCGATTTGGATTGTCCGGAGGGTCTTCATATGTGGTATCAAAGCATAGGTTTAACACTAGGGATAAGTTGAGCGACAAGTCAGACTCAAACTTACACAAGGAAGCAACATGTAGGAAATTTTCTTTAAGTAAAAGCCTTAAGGGATGCTTAAGAGAACAAAGTATTTGTATGAGCTGAGACAATTGAATAAGGCAAAGGACTTATGGTGACCAAACATATAAGATAACGTATTTGTATTTTGATACTATATAGTATATGTATGCACATTACACCACATTATATCACTTCTCGTTCCTTTTAAGGTTGTTAATCGACTGCATTTATAGATTAACAACATGAGTTTGAGAAGGGGAAGAGGATGAGTACAGGTTGGGGCCAGCTCTGAGGCAGTGAATGATGTACAAGTTCCTACTTAGTTTAGGTAGTTTTTGCAAACCATTGCCCAAATAATTCCTCAACAGACTACAACAGGGACTCCTGAAGTAGTAGGTGGTTCAAATGTGGTAGAGGAAGTAATTTTCCCAGCTTCTATAGTCGACTTTGGTAGAATATACAAGGGTTACGCTGATCTGGGTGGTAAGCCATATATAGTTACTAAGTTGTACATTGAAACTCAAACTTAGACACGCATGTGTGGTCTAATTTTCGATGACATGAATCTTGATAATATGATGAAGAGGAGGCTTTCCTCTCATTAGCTTTAGGGTGCATCCTTTAATCGGTGGGACTTATAGCAGTTGAGGTTGATGAGAATGTTATGTCTTGGCAAGAGTTCAAATGCAAGTTTGGGACTCGCTTCATCTCTGCCAATGAAAGAGATGTGCTATTAATTCAGTTTATCAACCTAGAGTAAGGAGAGATGATAGTGAACGAATACATTACACGGTTCAACTCTTTGGCAGGGGTTAGGTTGGAGTTGATAGGTACTCCATGAGCAAAAGTTAGAAGGTTTGCTAATGATCTACATCCCTCTATAAGCAACCAAGTGCTTGGTCATGTCTCTTTAGGTATGCATTTTGAGATGATTGTCTAAACTACCTTTTATCTGGCATTTTGGCCTGGCTATATTCGAATTGATTGGAAAAATTAGATTCGACTGTCATTTAGGCCAGTAAGTCCAACGCGATGATTGTAGGGTCCAAAAGTCAAGTGCAGATGGTAATATGAAGCCGTGGTTGAACGAAATTGAGAGATATGTAATGCAGAATGTTCGAAGTATGGAATATAGTTCAACATAGAGGAGGGATCGGCTATAATCAACCTTCAACATAGGGATCGACATATTTTAGGGAGGAAGTGCAGTTCAATGGAAAACAACCAATATCTCAAGATCCATAAGTCCAATACATATGAAATTTTGTAAGCAAGATGTGGGGACCCTAGGGAGCCTACCTTGGGGATTTCTCCTCAAAAAGATGAAGCAAGTGGGATCAGCCCTCTTCCATCAATAAGGATCGACGAAAATCAGAAAACAAATCACATTGAAGAAAAGATCGAGCAATAACTCAAGTTCTACTAATCCAGTTGGCATGAAACTTTACGCTGCTAGTTGCTTTGTACTCCATTGTAACTAAGGATTTTCATCCGATCCCTATTGTGCTTTGTTTACAAAGTGATTAATAATGCTTTTTATTCAAAGTAGACATAGGCAAATAACGCCGAACCACTATAAATCGTTGTTTTCATGTTACTGCTTTGATTTACCACTTTTTCATTACTATTTTCCTCTATTTTCATTTCATGTTCTTCATTTATTTCTCTACAAACTCTCTATGGGGTGTTTGTGCCAAATTTTGGTGCAAATATTTTGGTGTTTCCACTGAGAAACGATTCTTGGCCTTGTTTGGATCCCTTTGTTGCTACTGGATTGCATAAACCCCCAAAGAGATCCGGAATTATCTTCAAGAAGCATGTTCATTCTATTCAAATTTGCAAAAGTCTAAGGAAAACTATCAACAATGGTTAGGAATGCCTGATCTACATCTCAAAACATAGAAGGAAACGATAATGCTAACATCCAGCAAGGAGGCCCGAGCAATCTACCAGTAGATGCGAATGCTACCAATCCAGTGGATGTCCAGAATTTGGCTGATTCCATCGTAAGAGCCGAATTCCAGAATCTGGTGAAAGAGCTAGTGGATAGCCGCTGATAGTTGAATCAGTGAAAATTGTGCATTTAAGTAAAAATGGAGTTTTAATAATGAAAACTGATTTTTATAGTTAAAATAACTATTTTTTGTTGTAAAATATTTTTAAGAGCATAAAAATATGTTTGTGCAATTTTTATAGAGTTGAAATCATGTGTATATGTATATATGTTTGACTGTTGTTCTGTGATCTATTATATTTGTGTCATTGTATTTTGTTCTGATAGATCCATTAGCCACCGTAGTTTTGTATTAAATATTTATTGAGTATGTCGATCCACTTGAGAAAGAAAAAAAAATTTAGAGCACCCAATCGACGTATTCAATAGATGTTTAAGACAAAGCTATGGATGGTCGCTCTTAACCAGCCCTATTCTCTGCATTAGCAGACAGTATTACTCAGTAATACTCTTTATTAATGTGGGTCTCGGGGTGGGGCATTACATCCTGGTATCACCAACTCAGTCAGCAACAGTGCGGGAAAGCTAGGAGGAATCCTACCCCTTATTCTACATCAGAGAGTTCTAGTTCATCGGATGATTATCACAGACACAGATATCACAAAATTGACGGATATCACGCAAAAGCTTCTGGACATCAGCAGGCAAACCAACCTAGCTTGCCAAGACCGATCGGTGTTGATCCCTCTATAAGGATTGGTGTCGATCCCTCCTCCAACCTATTCATGTTGGAGCCCAGGCTGGAGCCGTTGCGATTGATTTGGATGCTGGAGTTCAGGTGGATGCAGACCGGTTACTTTCCCGGAATGATGATGAAATGAACGTAGGTGATATACATTGAGAGGATGTTGAGCCAAGAAGGCGTGAAATGGGTCGTAGACATCGATCGAACCATTCACGTAAGGTGGAGCACGACCACCACTTGGCTCCAATTATCCAAAAGCCGGACTTGCCGGCTATGGTTAGACAATTAGTAAGGGAAAGCCAAAGCTTGACCAATGATGATTGGGGAATCTCGTGAAGCCATACCTCATTCACTGACAATATCTTACTTGCCAAATATCCAAGGAGGTTCAGTATGCCATCGATGCCTGCCTACAAGGGAAAAACCGACCCCAAGCAGCACATCATGAGATATGAATGGCTGATGGATTCCGCATGAGCTGATGATGCAACCAAGTGTAGATGTTTTCCTATTAGTCTCTTTGGCATAGTGACAATGTGGTTTATGAGAATACCCCCACAGTCAATCTCTAGATTTGACGATTTAGCAACAAAGTTTGTGGAGCAGTTCTGTATGCATGCAACTTGCCCCAAAGATGTGATGTCCCTATCCAGCGTGACCTAGGCTCTGGGAGAATCGCTGAAATATTATTTGGAGGGATTTCATACAACTTCCATGAAAGTCAGTAATCTGAATGACCATTCAGTATTGATGGCGGTAACGAGAGGGATTGATGCAGAATCTAAGGTGATTGGTTAGCTGGAAAACCACCCGCAACATCGGAACGTTTCTATGCCGAAGTAGCTCAGTATTTGAGGAAAGAGGAAGCTAGATGATCTAGGAAGAATGATGTTGTAGGATCAAGTGGAGTAGTGCAGAGTAACTTTGAAGTGAAGTAGTCTAGTGATAGTTCTGGAAAAGTTCAAATGAATGTCCAATATAAACCGAATCAGCAAAAGAAAGGTGGTGATAGAAACCATGAACGAAAGAGGGATTATGGAAGAGGAAAGCCAAAGATTCCAATATATGATACCTATGCACCAATGAATACATCTCTAGAGAATGTTTACCTGTCTACATGCAATACCATGCAGTATAGGAAGCCACCTTCGAAAGAATCGATGGAGAAGTAGAAACAAACTGGGAAATATTGTCGGTTCCACAAATGCTATGGGCATAACACGAATGAATGTAGGCATCTCTAGGATGTTATAGAGTAAATGATTTGGGAAAGAAAATTACAGGAGCTTGTTAAAACTTAGCAGGATGGCGGGCAAGGGACATCTGACCCCAACCGAGGACAAGCTCCGCACAAGGCCGAGGAGCAACGCAGGTAAGTGGAATATTAGTGATCAATACAATAGTCGGGGGACCGCATCCAACTGATAAGAGTTGGCATGAGATGGAGCGCTATGCTAGCAAGATCAAGTATATGAATTTTGAATGTTGTTCGAGTACAGTAGATGGGGCTCTGGCAAAAGAGCAGCGTACAACGCCAGATGACATTGTGTTTAGAAACAGAGATGCAAACAAGGTGGAGGCATCGACGATTGACCCAATGGTCACGTCGACCATGATCGGCCCCTTCTTTGTAAGGAGGATTTTTGTTAATTGTGGGAGTTCCATAAATATAATTTTCAAAATGGCTTACGATCAAATGAGGATGGAAGCCAAGGAATTGAAACCATCTAAAGCCCGCATTCATGGCTTTAACGGTGCTGCGATCGAAGCTGTCAGATATGTCGAATTTCCCATGGAGTTGGGAGAAGGTGACCACAAGAGAGTATGGATTTTATCATTTTTTTTCTTGGATGTTGACTCTCCATACAATGCATTTCTAGGCTGACTGGCCCTCGCTGAATTCTAGGAAGCTCTTGCCCCATGGTGTTTGACTTTGAAGTTCCCAACTGATAATAGTGTTGGAGTTGTGCATGTTTATAGGGTGACTAGACGTGCCTGCTATGTGGCTAAGTTGAGAGACGCTCAATGAAAGGAGAAAGGTAAGGGTGTGGACAAGTCTCTCCGCATCTAAACCACCGAAGATTGACAACCAGTGCTTGGGAATTAGCTTGGGCACCACGGTTGGTTCTATAAATACATAGATCCAAGGAATAACGAAGAGGAGCCCAAAGAGACCAAGGCTGCACCGACTGAGTTGACATAACGGTCAGCCACGATGACCTATCACGGGTCCTAAAGATCGGATCACAGCTCAACCCCCCGATGATGAAAGAACTTGTTGGTTTTCCCCAAGCGAATCTTGACATGTTCGCTTGGACTCACTCTGACATGTGTGGGAACTCGCCTGCCATTTGGAGCCATGCATTAAATATCGACCCGAGGCATGTCTTAGTGAAACAGAAAAGGCGTGGCATGGATCTGAAGAGATTTGCTACTCTTAAAGAGGAGGTGGATAGACTCAAAGGCAATGGGTTTATTTGCGACGCGCTTTACCCTAAATGGGTATCTAATCCTGTATTGTGAGAAAGGCTTATGGAAAATGGCAGACATGTGTTAGTTACTTAGACTTGAACAAGGCGTGCCCGAAAGATAATTTTCCTCTTCCAAGGATCGACCAGCTGGTAGACTCAACTGCAAGACACGAATTCCTATCTTTCATGGATGTGTACTTTGAATACAACCAAATCCCGATGCACATTCCCGATTAGGAACACACCAGCTTCATTACCGAAGTTGGATTGCTATGTGGTAATGCCGTTTGGATTGAAGAATGCTGGAGCGACCTATCAATGCCTAGTCAACAAAATGTTTAAGGATTAGATTGGAAAGACGATGGAGGTATACATGGATGATATGCTCGTGAAGCCATGACGATCAAGCGACTACATTAAAGACTTGGTAGAAATGTTCGATATCCTACGATATTACAAAATGAAGATTAATCCTCTAAAGTGTTATTTTGGCATTGCATCAGGAAAGTTCTTGGGTTTCATCGTCAATGCCTGTGGAATAGAAGCTAATCTCGAGAAGATTCAAGATATTCGCAACATTGAAGTGCCGAAGATCATCAAGCAAGTATAGAGTCTAAATGGGAAGGTTGCTGCCCTGAGTCGATTTATTTCCAAAGCCACCGATAAACGCATTTTTTTCTTCGATTTGATTAGAAGAGGAAAAAGGAACTTTGAATGGACGTAGGATTGTGAAGATGCATTCCGAAATTTGGTGAAGCATTTAAAGAGGCCCCCCATCTTGTCAAAGCCAGTGAATCACAAAGATTTGTATTTCTACTTGGCCATGTCGGTACATCCTATAAGTGTCGTACTGCTTCACGAGGAGAATCAAATCTAGAGACCAGTCTATTATGTTAGTAAGCGATTAACATGAGTTGAAAGGAACTATCCGAAGATATGGAGATTGGCATATTGCTTGTTGGTTGCTTCATGAAAGTTCCACCCTATTTTAAGGCTCATCCCATCAACGTTTACACTGATCAGCCTTTACGAAAGGTTCTACAACAACATGAGATGTCTAGGAGGTTACTCAACTGGAACACTGAACTGAGTCAATTCAACATCACTTATCTCCCTCGAAGAGCCATCCAGGGACAGACACTGGCTGACTTTATAGAAGAATTCACTTCACAAGATGATCTCCAAGAGAACAGTGGAGGCCCTACCATTCGATGGAAAATGTATACGGATGGAGCATCCAATGATCATTATTATGGAGACGAAATCTTGTTTGTAACTCTGGAAGATCAATCAATTTGCTATGCTTTGAAGCTTAACTTCCCTACAACGAACAACGAAGCTGAGTATAAAGCTCTGATTGCTGGACTCAAACTTGCCAGAGAACCGGGAATAAAATCTCGTGAAATCCTTTGCGACTCATAGTTGGTAGTATACCAAGTCAGGGGAGATTACCAAGCTAAAGGACAACAACTTGCCATGTACCTTATCCAATCCCAAGAGCAATTAACTGGCTTTGAGTATTATGACATCATGCCCATTCCTCGGGATCAAAACAAAGAGTCCGACTCATTGGAAAAGTTTGCTAGTATTGGAGATGCACAATAGATGGGCTTGGTTCTAGTCAAAGTACTAGACGCTCCGAGCATAAACCAGATGGAAATCGAATGGGTACTAGAGACAGAGCTTGAGAAGGAGTCATGGATGACCACGATCAAAGACTATTTGCTACAAGGAGTCCTCCTCGACCGAAGGAATGAAAGGCGACAAGTCCTTCGCAAAGCTTCGCGATATATCATCCGGGAAGGAGTCATGTATAGAAAGGTTTATCCATTCCCCTGCTCCGGTGTATCGCTCATAATGAAATAAAACGAGTCCTAAAGGAAGTTCATAAAGGGAAATGTGGCGATCATACTCGGGGGGGACCCTAGCAAAGAAAATACTCCATTATGGGTATTATTGGCCGATTGTCAACCGAGATGCTGCTGATTACGCTAGGCGATGTGACAAGTGCCAGATGTATGCAAAAGTTTCGATAGCTCTAACAATAGAAATCATACAAAGCCCATGGCCATTTTCCATATAGGGCAAAGATATTATCGGTTCCTTACTGATCTCTAAAAGTGGTGCAAAGTACGCTATCGTCGTAGTTGATTACTTCCCCAAATGAGCCGAAGCGAAACCTTCAGCCACGATCATGAGAATGAAAGTAATCAACTTCATCGTCCGGAACATCATCTGTCATTTTTGCCTTCCAAGAACCATTGTAACGGATAATGGGACTCAATTCGACAACGCTGAATTCAAAGACTTCTGCCGTCGACATCATATTGAGAAGAGATTTGCAGCAGTTGCTCACCCTCAAGAAAATGGAAAAGTTGAAGCTATAAATAAAATCATAAAGTCCATTCTGAAGAAGCATTTGGAAAAGGATAGAGGCAAGTAGGTGGATGAACTCCTAACAACATTATGGGCTTATAGAACCACCCACAAGTCCACGATTGGCCATACTCTATTGCCCTTGCTTAAGGATCCGAAGCCGTCATTCCTGTTGAACTCGAAGTCCCTTCTCATCAAGTGACCAATTACGATCCCAGAACGAATAAAGATATCCTCTTGGAATCTCTAGACTTTGTAGATGAGAAGTATTAAGAAGCTGATTGAAGGCAGCTGCACATCGACACCGAGTCGCCCGTTACAACAACACTAAAGTCCGACCTAGAACCTTTGAAATTAATGATCTCGTCTTGAAACGGGTTTTTCCTGCCCCATCACACATGAATCCTATATGGGAAGGACCATATTTCATTGAACAGAGGCTTGGAGAGGGAACTTTCAAGCTAGCGACTGTTGATGGCATCACACTCTCAAGGGCATGGAAGAGCGAGCATTTACAGTGTTATTTCACTTAGTTTACTCTTTTTCATTCAGTTGTATTCAATTTCCAAATTTTCTTTAGCTTTTGATTTTCCAGATATGTAATAAGACAAATTATGTCATTTCTTCCCATTTGGAAAATAAAGTTTAAAATTTCCTTCATATTTGTGATTGCTATAGCATTATATATTAGTTACGATTCCCAACTAACTAATATTGATATGTCCGAGCAGGTTCCCAGAGTTTAGGGCTAGCCCATTGTATAAGTTCATGATTGAACTAAACAAAATGAACATGGTCCGACCATTCATCTAATGATTCTTGCTCACCACCCGATGAACGAAATACCTAACGAGGGATGGATGTGACCTGACCATTCGATAACCAAATTAATCCTACCAAACAATTGGACAAACATGAATCAAAAGCAATCGTGATATGATCGATCGCTCTTAAACACCGAATTTGAGGGGAAATCAATCAATTAAGGAAAATACGGTCTGATTATTTTCCAAAATAACTCTAAGTCCCTAAAGTGTGGGCTGGAATATACACACAAGTTAGGTGCGATTTGACCACCCGCCAACTAACTCATATCCCCAAAGTACGGATATGAGTATAAACAACAAGATGAGTGCGGTTTGACCACTCACTACACCATAAACTTTGACCTGAAACCGGCAGGAGGAATATAAACTCGCTGAGAATGGAGTTCGACCATCCATTATCTGACTCCGCTAACCCAAGACTGGGAGCATGAGTATATTTACTTAAACCGCTGAATCCGACAGCTTAACACTAGGGCTCAAGCTCGGTGTTTGATACAACTTAAGGCGACGACCACATGGAGGCCTTCAGCAAAAATCAACAAACGTTTATCCGAATTAACGAGCAACGAATTACAAGTACATTGATCGGTAAAGTAATAGCTTGACTACTTAGAAAAAATTCACATAAGAGTTCGACAGAAAACAAAAGTTTTTATTTGCATATTAAACTTGAAAATTGTGATATAGGTTTATTCAAAAGCGGGGGTCGTACCCGCATAGTCATGGCCAAAAAAAAGAGAAAAGCAGCTATACAATATGAAATAAGCTGAAGTAATGACTATTTCTTCTGCCCTTTTTTTTTGAATTTTTTAGTAATGGCGCCACCCGAGCTCCCGCTTGTTCTTATTTTCGATCCTTTGTGAGAAATGCGGATTAAGGATCTTAAGGCTAGAATTAACACTAGAGGGGGGTGAATAGTGTTTAAAGAAATTTGTTAATCTTTTTCAGTTTATCTCACTTTGTTAACAATGTATATACTAATCAGACACAGATATGAACACAGAATCAAACACAAATGCAAATATAAAGTAAAAGCAGTAAAGGAAAGAACACACCGGATTTTATACTGGTTCGGAGTTACCCTACATCCAGTCCCGCACAACTAAGTACAGATTTTCTTTCAAAACCAATTCAACAATTACAACCCTCGGTTTCAAGGCTACGAGGTACACCCTCTAGAATAACAATCCTCTGGGTAGAGATACTTGATTTCCTAGGCAACAACACCCAATTGATTTCTAGGGCTGCAATCACACCTTCTCTCGCTCGATTGATTACAAAAAGTCTATAATTCAGATTAGCACTTGGATCTTGTAGAGATAGTGGAGAGAATCAAAACCAGAAATTGTCTAGTTAGATTCGATATTGATTTCGGCAGAGTAATGGTGTAATTTGTAAATAAGAAAGTGGAGAAGAAGAAGAAGAGAAGTCAAATCAGAAAAAAGTGGTTAAAAATTCGTTGAAACTGACCCCTATTTATAGAAGAACAGCAGTCATGTCCATTCGTGAAGAGTTATGGTGAATAGACACTTCTTTTGAAATTTGAATTTTGAACTCAACTGTCACCATGTCGACATAGTGCCTATGGGCATGTCGACATCCCTCAGCCAAAATTGATGTTTTGAATTTCTATAAAAATAATATTTATCTTATATAAAAACTATTTAAAACTTTATAAATATACTTGAATATAATTGAAATTCATAAGTAAATATAAAGAACAATATATATATATATATATATTATTTAACTATAATTTAAATCAAAGCATAAATAATTTAAATGTTAAATATATTATTTGAAAAGATAGTTTAAAATCAGGAGTAATTTGACTTTGAAATTAAAGATGTTTTTGAGGCTAAAATTATTTAAAATCAGGATAGGGAGTTTTGAATCTTTTAAAAGGAAAGTTTTGAAATCATTTTGAAAACAAGATAATTTTGTAAAATCATTTTGAAATAAAAGTAAGTGGATACAAAAAGATGTTCCACTAGATTTTTCGTAGGTTCCATCCTACTTAGGGTTCCATCCCTTTAACGAGCACGAAGTGGATTCCATTCCACGAATAAATTGAATATTAAGATGTTAGTGCCTTTCTATGAGTTTTAACAATATTCCTAACTATATAACTTATCTTGGAATCTTGAACTCTTGAAATTCTTGATACTCATGAGTCTTCTATCTCTATATCTTGAATCTCTATACTGTACAGTCTTCATTCTTGACACCTACATGGTTAGATCCTGCATATACATATATATCTAAACTTGTAATGTTAGTATTTATATTTTATAATCTATTCTAAGATTGTTGTCATCAAAACCATCATCTCATGGACTAACAATCTCCCCCTTTTTGATGATGACAACCTTTGTTTATAAAATATTCCTTCTATCCTAATAACTCCCCCTAAAACTAACACCTCCCCCTTAATCTATGCCTAACTACCCTATTTTATATTTCTCCCCCTTTTTCATCAACAAAAAACTTACTCCCCCTTATTCACGGACTTCAGTACCTGCATTGATAAACTATACAGCGGTATATAATATATAGATTAAGAAATAATGATACTTATGAGCATAATAACTTAATTAAGGACTATATTCATTTCAGTGTATATATATATGTTTCACACACCAAACTTCAAACCAAATAAAATCAATCCATACAAAGTATCAATTCAAACCAAATCAAACAAATGAATTCAAACAAATTAAACAAAGAAAGAAAATTAAACGTTACGAGGAACATCTACCCATCCATCTTCTCCAAATATAGGGTCTGCTTTAATTGCATCCCAATTTTCATTGTCATTGGTGAGAGAGACAGGAGGATGTGCTTCATTATCATCCTAGTGTAGAGAGGAGATCATCCATCGTATTACATCGAAATGCCTTTCTTGCTCCTTGATCATCTGCATTTGACTCAACTCCAAGTGACGCTGGTTTCGTAGAATAAAAGAGAGAATATTCTTGAATGAATTGAGTATTTCTTCAAGATTTTCAGATAGATTGTGAATAGGATTGGCCATAATTTAATTAGAGAAAGAAATGAAAGATATAGATAATGAGAAATAAATTTCAATGAAGATTTCTAGAAGAAAAGGGTATATATAGGTGTAGAAATTCGTTTGAAATGAATAGACATTTGGTAGTTATTCAAATTTCAAATTCAAAATCAATAATCACTTCTGACCTGTACATGTCGACATGGTCTTCTAGGGGATGTCGACATGGGTTAGTGAAAATTTATGACAACTTTGATTTTGTGAATACTTGTGTATATGTATATATTTATATAATATACTAACATTTATTCTAGAGATAAGATAAGATAGATAACAGAAAGGAAATTTCATTTCATTACGATAATACAAAGATTAAGCATAATGAACTACACGAATCATTCGAAAAAAAACAAACTAAGACAACTACAATAAGATACTAAAAGATAAAACTAGTTAGAAGATGAAGATGATGAAGATAGTCCAAGTTTCTTGCTGACTTTTGAAAAGAACTTGTTCATCTTCGAAGAAATGTTATCCAACTTCTTACTAACGGATCGTTTTAAAATCCGTTGATTCTCCACAATTATCTTTTGGTTCTTAAGAAGGGTTTTGTTGGAAGGGTTGGATGGATATTCAATACTTTCTAGAGATGTTTCACCTTCTTCTTCTTCTATTTCCATTTCATCCCTTTCTTCTTCTTCTTCCTCTTCCATTTCTTCATGAGCCAAACGCTCTTCCTTTTCGGTAAGGGTTTCATAAGGTTGAAAAACATATGGGATTTTCATGAGAGAAATGTTTGAGATATTAAAAACTTTTCTTGAAATAAATTCTTCTCCTTTGAAATTTACTCCAAAATAGTTAAAAATCCGAGTAAGGTAAATTCCATGATATAAAATCTTTTCTCCCATTTCCAAGTTTTTAGGACGAAGTTCATCCAAAATAACTTGCGTCCAATTGATATCATAATTTCCGAAAATAGCAAAAAGTTCTTTGCACACTTTTGAAGTAGGATTGTTAAAATTTCCCGATCTTGGGGTCAAAGTATGTTGTAAAAGAAGATTGACAATTCTTGCTTTAGGACGAAAGTTTCGATTCTTAAATTCAAAGTTTTCATCTCCTTCAAAAATATGATGAAATGTCTCACGATCATGTTCATCGATTTGAAAACTAGAAAGATCCATTCCCGTGCTTTTGCAATTGAGAATAGTACCCAAAAGATCACAATTCAAAACAATTTGAGTGTCTTTGACACTACTCCAAATTTCATTCTCATTTCCAATATAAAAACCACGGTTTAAATTAGTATAGCAGATTTTGACAAGATTAGGATAACAAACAAAATCATTTTGAGAAGAGTCAATAAGACTTAAAACATCATTGTTTGCAAAAAGAGAATCAATTTCATAAGAAGAAAAATCTTGAAAAATAGCAAATTTTCCGGAATGGACTTTGGCATGATTAGCATAATTGATATAATTGATGTATGCTTTAATTGCCTCCGGATCATTGAATAATTGCTCTTTGATTTTTCTGGAAATTCTCATGGTTGAGGGGTTGCTTGAAGAAGCCATTAGAGTAGAGAGTAGAGAGCTTGAAGATATGAAGAGAGAGTTTGAATTTGAAAATGAAAGTGAAAAGATATGATAAAAGATAGTGAATAAATAGACTTTCAAAGGACATTTCTCTGGTCAAAAGGTATCTTTTCAGAGAAATAAATGAAGTGAAAAGGTGGAGGGAAAATTCAAACATTTGAATTCAAAATTTGAAATTCAAATTCAGGTAGGCATGTCGACATCATGGTAGGGGCCATGTCGACATGTGGCTTTGAATTTTCATGACATGATTTTTCCTAAGTTATCTAATATACATATATATAAATATTATTATTAATGTCTATATTTCTGAAATATTATTGTATTTATAATATATTTCAGAATGTGTTAAAAATAATAAAAATAATAATAAAATAATAGTAAAAAATAGAAAATAAATTTTAAAATTAAAACAACATATCAATTCAAAATCACTCAATCAATCAATTAAAAAACAACCAATCAATCAATCAATTCAAGCATGCAATTTCAGCCAGTGTATTGTAAACGTGTACCTTTTTCAGAGTCCGTGTCTTTGGTATCGACTAAATCGAGAATTGCTGTGAAACACAGATTTGAATTATCTTTCTTCTGTTCATCGTCGCTGGAGGATGAGTCAGAATCATCTAGAGTAGCAATGAATGCACATTTCCGTTTCTTTGCAGAATCATTGTTTGTAGGAGAGTTTTGCTTATCTGGATGCGGACAGTCTCTTTTGATATGACCTGGTTCGTCACAATTGAAGCATTTGATATAGTTTGGTACTGTAGTCTGATTACCGGAATTCTTAAAGTTGTTTCTCTTGGAACTATTCAATTTTCTGTACTTCAGGAATTTCCAAAAATTCCTGGTCAGAAATGCTATCTCTTCATCATTATCATTGTTTGAGTCTGATCTGTCGATTAATGCATTGAATGCCATTGATTTCTTTTCAGATGCTTTGCTTTCTCTTCTCCCAATCATTTAAACTTCAAACGACATTAGATTTCCAATCAATTCTTCTATCTTTAAAGTACTGATGTCATTTGCCTCTTCAATTGCAAGTGTCTTTTGATCCCATTCTGGAGTGAGAGAATTTAATATTTTTCTGACTTGATCTTCTTCCGAAAATTATTTTCCCAAAGATATTAAAGAATGCACAATATCTTGAAATCGACTATACATATCTGAAATAGACTCATTAGTATTCATTTTAAATAACTGAAACTGATTTGTGAGCATGGAAATTTTGGTATGTTTAACTTTGCTTGTTCCTTCGTGAGTTACTTGCAAAGTTTTCCAGATTTCATATGCAGACTTAAAAACTGACACTCTATTAAATTCATTTCTTTCAAGTGAACAAAACAGAATATTCATTGCTTTAGAATTATTTTGTGCAACAGTCTTTTGCTCAGTAGTCCACTGTGCAAAATTAGTTGTGGGTTCAGAATATTCAGTTTGTGTGATATTCCAAGTATCTAATCCTACAGATTGTAAATATATTTTCATCCTACATGCCCAATATGCATAGTTACTGCCATTAAAAAGTGGTGGTCTAGCAGTAGACTGACCTTCTACTAATGAACTAGTGTTGGTGGTAATAGCAGTACTAGTGTTAGTAACCATTTTGAAAATTTTCAAAATTCAGATAATGAAACTTTTGAAAACAAAGCTCTGATACCAAATGTGAGAAATGCGGATTAAGGATCTTAAGGCTAGAATTAACACTAGAGGGGTGAATAGTGTTTAAAGAAATTTGTTAATGTTTTTCAGTTTATCTTACTTTGTTAACAATGTATATACTAATCAGACACAGATATGAACACAGAATCAAACACAAATGCAAATATAAAGTAAAAGCAGTAAAGGAAAGAACACACCAGATTTTATACTGGTTCGGAGTTACCCTACATCCAGTCCCGCACAACTAAGTACAGATTTTCTTTCAAAACCAATTCAACAATTACAACCCTCGGTTTCAAGGCTACGAGGTACACCCTCCAGAATAACAATCCTCTGGGTAGAGATACTTGATTTCCGGGGCAACAAGTTCACCTAATTGATTTCCAGGTCTACAATCACACCTTCTCTCACTCGATTGATTACAAAAAGTCTATAACTCAGATTAGCACTTGGATCTTGTAGAGATAGTGGAGAGAATCAAAACCAGAAATTGTCTAGTTAGATTCGATATTGATTTCGGCAGAGTAATGGTGTAATTTGTAAATAAGAAAGTGGAGAAGAAGAAGAGAAGTTAAATCAGAAAAAAGTGTTTAAAAATTCGTTGAAACTGACCCCTATTTATAGAAGAACAATAGTCATGTCCATTTGTGAAGAGTTATGGCGAATAGACACTTCTTTTGAAATTTGAATTTTGAACTCAACTGTCACCATGTCGACATAGTGCCTATGGGCATGTCGACATCCCTCAGCCAAAATTGATGTTTTGAATTTCTATAAAAATAATATTTATCTTATATAATAACTATTTAAAACTTTATAAATATACTTGAATATAATTGAAATTCATAAGTAAATATAAAGAACAATATATATATATATATATTATTTAACTATAATTTAAATCAAAGCATAAATAATTTAAATGTTAAATATATTATTTGAAAAGATAGTTTAAAATCAGGAGTAATTTGACTTTGAAATTAAAGATGTTTTTGAGGCTAAAATTATTTAAAATCAGGATAGAGAGTTTTGAATCTTTTAAAAGGAAAGTTTTGAAATCATTTTGAAAACAAGATAATTTTGTAAAATCATTTTGAAATAAAAGTAAGTGGATACAAAAAGATGTTCCACTAGATTTTTCGTAGGTTCCATCCTACTTAGGGTTCCATCCCTTTAACGAGCACGAAGTGGATTCCATTCCACGAATAAATTGGATATTAAGATGCCAGTGCCTTTCTATGAGTTTTAACAATATTCCTAACTATATAACTTATCTTGGAATCTTGAACTCTTGAAATTCTTGATACCCATGAGTCTTCTATCTCTATATCTTGAATCTCTATACTGTACAGTCTTCATTCTTGATACCTACATGGTTAGATCCTGCATATACATATATATCTAAACTTGTAATGTTAGTATTTATATTTTATAATCTATTCTAAGGTTGTTGTCATCAAAACCATCATCTCATTGACTAACATCCTTTGCTACCCTTGTTAGGAGAGTTCTCAAAGGTTGGAAGGAGTTCTTCAGGAACCGATCCACCGGGTGGAATGACTTGTGGTAGGAGGATATTTGGATCATCGTTGTCCACGTCAGCAGGTTCTGCCTTATCTTTCTTCTTCAACAATTCCTCCCTCTCGATGCGCTCTTTTAAGCTGAGCTCATCGGTATGTTCAATGGCACCAGTAATTACAACATCATCTAACTCATCTTGAAATGGCAGGTCATCAGTTTTTTCATCATCAAGTACTCCGATAATTTGAGCGTCGGGCCCTGGAATGTCGGTAGCCGTCGGAATTTCGTTAAATGTCGATTGTTGCTCCATAGCGGCACGCTTCCTAGAGTTTGGCTGGGACCCAAAAAACCTGCAGATTTGTAGAAACAAGAAAATAAGCCCATGACTATTGGGCATGAGGAACGAAATCTCTTGAATAATGGAGAACAAAGTGGAATACCTATGTCTAGTGGCTTTCAATTGTTGCCAGAGTGCTCCCCTATAGAATAGAAGTCAGCACCTTTTGTTGATAGCCGGGTCTATCTAGATTGTAGCTTAGATCCTGTCCTGGGCCAAGAGAAACTGATGCCCCAGCCATTTGAAGTGAAGGGGGACCTTTGGAATCGGACTTCGAAGACTCAGCAATGTTTTTCCCTTTGCCAGAGGGTGCTAAAATATCAAAGTATCAAAGTCTCGCAGCAGCAAGGTCTAACAGTTCATCCCCCGCGAAGAATCTCCTGTATAAGTTTCTCTTCATCTAAATCAGCTTAATCGAGGGCTTTCTTCTTTATTTCAACAATTTTTTCCGAAGCCTTGGTGAGCGATTCAAGATAGCCCTCTTGAAGGAAACTCGAATCGCGATGAATTAAGACTTTTGCATTATATTCAACGATCAGAGGATCTAACATGTCCTTAATTACATTTTGACCAGCTTCTTTGGCTTCTTCTAACCGAGCCTCGATCTACTCTCTAATCTCATTACGACCCGCTTCTCTTGCCTCTACCTTGAGGATTTCAATTCAAGCGAGTTGCTCGTCAAGCTTAATTTTGAGTTCCCGGGCTTCGATGGCCTCTTCGCAATATCTTTGCGACTCCTCCTGAGCTTCTAGCTTCTCTTCCTTCTCTTTTTTAAGGAGTTCTTCGGGTTCCTTAATGCGACGGGCCAGAATATTCTTCTCTTTTTGATGTGTATCCTTTTCCAAAGCAAGCACATCGTTGCGGTTGAGGGTAGCATCTAGTTCCTTTTTGTGAGCCACTTCTAGACGACTAACCTCCTCGGATGTTTCTTTGGCACTTTTTTCTGTCGTGTTAAGTTTTTCCGTCAACTCCAAGATCTCATTGTCTTGATGTTTAATTATGTCTTTGTCATGGATCGCCTCTACCTTGAGACGATCGATTTCATGTTCTCTCTCAATAGACACCTCGGAGATTTTTTCGACTAGATGTTGGAATGCTTCATGTTGTACAAAAACGTCATTGATGCATGCAAGGGAAATCGCTTTAGCATTCCCTAGAATTGTATGAATGGAAGGAAGGAACTTAAGTCCTTCAAAGAAAATCTTTAGGAAATCGACCTTATGTTCTACCAATTTTTTTGTCGTGGAAGCCTCAGGAGCTGCAGTAGGCAAACCTGGATCGAAAGAAACAATTGGGCATTTGCTTGACCTACGATCTCGGCACTGTTTGGAACCAGATGAACCAGAATGTTGCTCAGGCGGCACAGAAATTTCAGGAGCATGGAAAGAAGTCTGATCGCCGCTATATACAGGAAGATTGGGCTGAACTTCCTGATGAAACGATTGAGATTGGGACTTATGTTTGGAAGATGAAGACTCCCTCGAACGACGACTTCTTTCTCAGCTGTCATCTCTCTCTACACCTATCCAATTCTGGACCGCGGTTGGATCCATACTATGTTGACGAACTCCTCAAACGATTGAAGCCACGGGATTGAGACATCGCACTTACAAACCAAACAAGGGTATATAAGTGACCATCGAACAAAAGATAGACGAAAATCGTGCAGTGAAGTGCACGTGATTGTGTGTGTCTTAGAGTCCTCCCGATGGACCAATTGCCGCAGACTTGCTCACTGGAGTTTTCTCCCCTTTGCTAGTAGAAGGAATGTCATTGCCACTCCTGGTGAGAGAATTGAGCCCCCAATCCTGATGTTGGGAAAGTCATACGTCATGATATCATCAGGAATCAGGAGATTCTAGAACCCTTCCATCGAACTTTCTAAGTGTTGAGAAGAAGACTCTTCATCAACTAAGGTGATGATAAACTCGGGCTCTTTAGCAGTTTTCCTCCTATGGAGTTTATATGCGAGCTTTTTTCCTCTCCTTGTTGGCATGTGAGATTGTGCATCTGGTGATGGTTCGACCACAGGTGCATTGCTCGGCCTTACATCAGCATCGTCAGGCTTGTTGGTTTCGACACCTCTAATTTCGCCCTCTTCGGTGTCGTCCAGAGTCATATCGACTAGGGGCAAAACAGGGCCGCCTTCTTGTTCCGCCACATTTCTTGGTGGTGTAGCGCTTCTCAGAAGTCCGATGCTGCAACCTTCTTCTAGCATCCCAAACAGAGATAACTATTTATGGGTTACAAGGGATCTAATGTCTCTATCCTCAAATGGGGTGGTACGAATTGAAGAAACCACCCTTGAGAAACTATCGCCTTTTGGACGTGAATGGACACTTATAAATTTTCAAAGTGTTAGTTCATTCAGGATACGGCTTGGGTTAAAGAATTTGATAATAAAGTGAAGACAATGCTTACGTCCTTTCAACCATCGCCTCATAATACCAGGCGGGAAACGAACGAAAAACCAATCGTGTTTAAAGATGCTAGGCTTGTTCCAAGCGCCAGTTAAAACTTGACAGTTGGGCGAAGGCTCAAGGAAACTGTAAGAAAGGTTTCATGTTCGCTGTTTGAAATTGTAAATGAACCTGATTTCCTCAAGGGATGGTGGGCGGAACAGAACATCCATAAATAGCAAGAAATTGCCTGAAGAAAGGCATAACTATTCGGATGTAGCTGGGCAAGAGCTATTCCTAAATAATTTAGCATTTCTCGGATGAAAGAATTAAAAAGCGGCATGCATCCAGCCCAGCACATGAATTTATTGCATGCCGTATATCCCTCCAGGGTAAAATGAGCCCTATCATTCACTAAAGGAAATAGGATATCTCCAAATGGAATCTCGTGTTTAGAGCATAGTCTACGAAGAGCAGCCTCGCTAATTCTGAAGGCTTGGGAATCCATCGGATTATTTAGAAATAAAGTGTTTTCTACAGCGTCGGGGGCAGGACTTATGTCTTCCGCCAGAAGAGCGGGAACATTCGAAAAAGGTCGGTCAACGGGCCGAAAACTTCCGATTTCTCAAATTGACGATTAGGAGAAAGTCTGCTAGAAACAGTTGCAGAACTCGGCTCGGCTCCGGGATTGCTAAGTTGTGATGGTTGTCCAGAAGGCATTACAGCTAGACACTCTGAACGTCTGGAGTCCATATCAACTAAACTCAGTAGATAATCAAGATTAGAAAATTTTACCTGTCCCCCCGTGCTAAGTGTAAACTAGTGTGGTGCAGTGTTGTGTAGTGTAGAGATAAACAGTTCAAAATTAAAAACAAAAGTATACGACGAGACTTTGGATTCCGACCAAAGAGACCATCATCGCTGTCCGTCTTAATTGGCATTTTGATTAATTGGTTATGTAAGCTTTGGGATTGACCATCGGCATACCAAAGTGTGAAGTTCGTTATTAAAGTCCATACGTTCATCTTTAGTCCATATTTTAAGTCCTAGTAGTTTAGTTGTTCGATTTCAAATTCAAAGTTTTATAAAGAAGTCATATTGTTTGTTATCATCATATGTTCAAGTTCGCCAAGATGGGATTGGTTTTAATTCTTCATGCAAGTGAATTCGAATTGGTTTTCAAGTTCAATTCAAAGCTTAGGATCAGCTAAGTATCCATAGCCGATCCCTTAATCTAAAAAATAACCAATCCCTATTTATGTCGATCCGTATTTATGCCGACCCCTTTCCCTTATAACAACTGATCCCTCTTGATAAGCCTATGACTGATCCCTTCATCCACAAACACACCACTGCTGATCCCTCCACTTAGCCGCATTCACACTCCCACTTAAACAAAGCAAACGATCCCTCTTCACTTCACAAATGACCGATCCCTCCACTTAATAATGCGACCGACCCTTGCTTCTCAAACTTCAATACCGACCCCTCACCTTCACCTACATAACAACAACATCATCGATCCCTCTCCACCGTACTTCACCACGACCGATCCCTTTCTTTCCTTCATCCTTCACTCTCTTCTTCCTCCTCCTTTGCTACTTCGTCAAACTCTACATCATCATCCATCTATCTCTTCCTTAACCCATGATTAACACGAATAGAACCCATCATCTCGTCACAAATTAAAGGTTAGAGAAAGATAACCCACCTAAGTGTGAAAAGATCGAGTTGCTCAAGAGGAAATGCTGGCTCGAGTTAAAGGTGGAGCAGTGGTCTAGAACGAGGGAAGATGACGAATCTAAGGAAGGGGCGATGTGCGATTCGAAGGAAAGGGATCAAGTTGATGAAAATAAGATGGGTTCGACTCAAAGGAAATGGAATGATGGTTTGGTCACGAAGAAGGTAAAAGTAAATGGGGGAAAGATGAATAAGTAAAGGTTGGAGAAGAGAGGTGTTAGCTTATATATGAGGGATGAGGGTTCGGCCCACTTTCCTATTTTCAAAGTAAAAAAATTGGTTAAGTTCTTCAAGCGAAAGGGATCGGGTACGATCCCTACCCTAGGGAACAAGGTCCCGATCTCTATTATAAGAGAGAGAGGGAGGGAGGGATCGGTGTAATGACCCTAATTTTGAGTAAGATTATTTAGAACATTTAATTGGATAAATAAAATAAAATGATGTTAATAGTAAGGAGAATTGAGATTTGTTAATCAATAAGGGGTTGTGCCTTAATGAATGTATAAGCAAAAGAGATTTGAAAATAAGTAAGTAAGAGGAATATGGTAAGGGTAAAATAGGAACATCCTTCATTCTAATACCCTAAACCCTTCCATTCTTCATTCCTTATTCATTTTAACATTCACAAACAAAACTAAAACCCTATTGAGCTCGATCGGCCACCATTAAGGGGATTCAAAAAGAAGATAAGCTAGAAATCAAGTAGAAAGCTTGAAGAAATTAACCAAAGGACAAATCTCAACCTTCTTAACAGAAAGCCAAGGTAAAAAATTGATTTACATCTCACATTTGATTATGATATCGATTTTATGATTATGGCCGAATTACTTTGCAAGTAACATGTCATGTTATGTTTGTTTAAATAGATATACATATGGTTGTTGATGATATATATGATTTCATATGGATTTATGATATGTTTAGATTAGAAAACCTATTAAATGATATCCAAATGAGTTGCGTTTCTGATATATGATCAAAAACATTATTTTAGAAGTGGGTTTTCAAGTTTCATAATTTTCTAAGTAATTGTGGATTTATTATGAATTTTCTATGAGAGAAAATGGTTAATATTGAGCTTAAATTATTTAAGGTAATTATATAATGGTTTTGGGTCTAAAATTTGTATATGTTAGAAAACCTATAAAAAGTGAATTATTGTGATTTTGGGGGATTTTCCTAAATAGTTTACTATGATTATAAAATTATTTAAGTTAAGGGACTTAAATGTTTTACATATTTTGTTAAGGAGGAGGGCTTATTTGTTAAAACGTTTTAATTGTAAATTTTGAATTTTGCAGGCTTTTAGAGAAGGATTTGATAAAGAAATGGCAATCGATCATATTTTGACAAATTAGGTGAAAAGAAATTACTTTGAAAGGCATAAAATCAGTTTTGTTTCGAATTACAACTTAGCTATTTCCTTAACTTGCTTCCGTCACCATGCCCAGTTAGACCTTTCCCACCTATTCGAAACCAATGCACATGATATCAAGCAATTGATATGTAGTTTATTGGAGAAAGGCGGAAGGAATGATGGTGTCGAAGGCATGCATTCAATGGGGTGAAGCCACTCTAATTAGCTTTCGAATCAATCAACTTATCTTTAATTAAAAAGAGGTTTTTGAACAAGTTGCCGTTTGCCTTTGATTTTAGAAAGAAGTTTCCGAAAGAGTTGGCGCTTATTTTGTTTTGAAAGAAGCTTTCGAATGGATAACCGCTTTTGAACTTATTCGATACACATGTTGCCGCATTAATACCTTTCGAATTAGTTAAACAATGTATTCGAAAGGGGTGCTTTTGCCTTTTTACTTTGAAGTCGCCTTCTCAATGCTTTCGAAAGGGTCGCGTAGCCGCTTTCAAATGGTTTCGAAGGCAATGGTTTTGAAAGGGTGGGTTTTGAAACTATTCTCTTTCTTTTACTTAAGATAAATGCTTTCAAAAATAATGCTTCCGCCTCTGTTCTCTTGGACTCCATAGTTATATTAAAAGTTAAACCCACTGGTTTTGAAAAGAACAATTTTAAATGGTTTCGAAGCTATGTTTCAACAAACTCTACTTGAGCCCTATGCTTTCGAAAGGTGTGTTTTAAGTGTTTCGAAAGGAAGGTTTCTAATGCTTTCGAAAAGTTTAAATGGTTTTGAAAGAGGATGTCTAAGGCTTATGTAATGCTTTCGAAAGGGAGGTTTTCAATGATTTTGAAAGAGATTGTTTAAGGTTTTAAACAAGGGTTTCGATGGTGTGACTTTGGCTTGATAGCCTAATGTTTTCTAAGTTAAAAAGGGCTTCAACTTGTTTTAAAAGGGATGGATAACCCTATTGATTTGAATTTTCATCAACATTGTTTTATCTAAAGCATATATGATGACACAAATATTTTGAATAATTTTCCTTGTTTTAATATGATTTGAAAAGGGTTAAATCAATTTGAAAGAAACATTTTCTGGAAAAAACCGAAGGGGGTAGTTAACCTTAAGTTTATGACTCAGATATTAGAAGACCAGGTGAGACCGGTGTAGGGTCGCGCCCTATACTTTAGCTATTAGCCCCTAGCTAATATAAGTCCAAAATTCCAGTGTGTAGGGCTTTCTCACAAGTAAGACTAAAATGATGTTACACACAGACAGAAATATACAGAGAATAGTTAGGTTATTGGTGAGTCCGCAAAACCATTAGGATCAGTTGACCCTAGGATAAGTAAGTTAAGAATAGATTGTCCGGTATTGTGTCTAACAGAAGTTAGATTATTTTAATGTCTGGTAGGCCCGAGTCAGCCAATGGTTAATAGTTAGCTAATTAAAACTATAATGTTGGATAGACAGTCCATTGATTACCTGACTTATATGCATATATGGTATTGCTCTTGTTGTTATAATAAGTTTGATTGCAGGATTTTGATTTACACTTCAAGAAAACCCCCTATTTATTGCAAATTAGAACAGCGTTCTTCGCTGGTTTACTGTTATTTCCTTGCTTAGGTAGACTTAATTAATTTCTCTGCGCTATCAAACATGGTACCAAAATTAAAGTAGCAAAGAATTCATTCCCTCCATCCACGCTAATCCTCCTAAAAATAAATCAGCAGTACCCCCAAAACAAAAACCGTTTGTTCTTCTTCTTCTCTAATCATTCGCGCTAATCATCCTTCTTCTCTAACCGTCGTTTTCTCTCGATCCCCTTGCAACTCCGTGTCACATTGTCTGTCGTCAAAGTTCTTAGCAGATTTTCTCCTGACCCTCTTGGCAACTCCGTGTTATTTCGATTGTCATCAAAAGTTTATAGCATGTAATCCCTCTATTTACTGTTAGATTCCATTCTAGAAAAAGTGTTATTTCAATTTCATGTGAATCCATTATTATTGTCGCATTTACGTTAAAATTGATTCAAATTAGGTTTATCTCTATACAGGAGCACTTACACTAAGGGTTTTATACTGGTTAAAATTAGGGTTTTTATGTTCGGTTCAATCCTCTATGTCAGATTCCAAAATTTTGTTAGCATTTTGTCTTGTAATGATTATCATATTATATGGTATTTTTATATTTAACAAATTTTTGCTTCCGTCCACTAAAATTAATATGCAATACTAGAACTTTTAATAGCATTGATTTATTAATTAATACTGTTTTAGTAGAAAAAGAATCATTCAAATCAGTTATATGTTATTGGTTAGTTGAGAGTAAAAGATATTTGACCAAGAAATGGAATGTTTTCCATTATTTGTTAAATATTGTGATACTAACACTTTGATGTGAACTGGTTTTGATCTAATTACATTACATCCTCCTCTTATTTTTTTAATCATATGTTTGTGTTGTTGGTTGAATTAGTGATCTTATTTGTTTATTCATATGTTTTTTGTTGTTGGTTGAATTAGTGAAGATTTTCTAAGCTAGTTTTTGGCCTTATGATATTCAACATTGAGCTTGCTGCTTTATGATATTCAACATTGAGCTTGCTGCTTTATGATATTCAACATTGAGCTTTGTGATGGATTTGTATAAGTAATGTAGATTTGATTAAACATTTCATGTGTGATGTAAAGCTGTGATACATCTGCCTTTATTGATATATACATCATTACTGTATAAACTGGCAAATTTTACGAAAAAATTTGAATTAAAAATAAAGTCTTTAAATTGAGTATTAGATGTATGTTCTTTCTTGTCACTAGATGATAATTTCAAAGCCAATGGGTATCAAACCAGAAAACACAATGATGACTTAAACTACTGAAATGACAATGCTAAAGAAGACAAGTGTATGATACACCTACTCTTTTTGACAAATACATAATGCTTTACTTTTATGTTTAAATGACAATGCTAAAAGTTACCTCGGTATTATATATGTTTATCACAGTGTATGTTTGATTTTTAAAGAAATCATTGATTTTCTTTGGTGTGTTTCTAACCTATGAATCAATTTTTTTCCACATTTGTTTAGGTTGGAAACTATAAGGTATTGTAGTTGGAACTACTGTCATGCTTAATATAATTGTGGGTGGGTAAGCATTAATATGCACATTTATACTAGTATCATTTTTAGTGTATTCCATAACTAAAGGACGACAATGTACATTTGGAACTTATAAGTCAAAGCAACTTATAAGATATTACCTATTGTTATTAGTATGTTTGTCAATGATTTTGACCCTGGCTAAGGCCCATGATAGTTAAACATAGGACCATTCTAGAATTAACTTTATTTTTACACTCTACATTGGCTTCCACATTATAAAACTGGCATAATGGCATTAACGTGGAAATTGAACTGTAAATACAGACTATTAACTGGAGCATTGATGTACCCTATTCAATCGCTAAGTCCAACAGTAGCAGTAGGCAAGTACATGCAAATATGGATATATCTAGTGACGCAAACTATCGGGGCTATATCTGGGCAGCTATCTGCACTTTTGTGAAGCTCAAAGATGAAGTTGGTGCTGTCACATCTCGTTAGGTCAGAAGCTACCATTGTGGCTAACATTAACTAAGCTATATAGAAATTCAATTAATTTAAATAACATAACTAAGTTATATAGAAATTAACTAGGTTTTATAAAAATTAACCAAGTTAACTAGGTTTGGTAAATATATATATAAATTAAGTAATTTTTATAAAATCTAACAAGTTTCATAATTTTTTTATGAAATTCACTTATGTTTTGAAAAAATTAAATAAGTTTTAGACATTATTTAATTCTATAAAAACTAACTAAATTTATAAAAATTAACAAAGTTTTTTAAATGTTAACCACACTGTATATACCTCATCACAAAACTTCCTTTTAGATATGTTGCATATGTACTACTTGAAAATCAGAGCAGTGACTCTTCTGACCTTTAGATTGAAACATTGGTTTATATGCACTTTGGCTTGTTGAATTTCACCAATTAGTCTTGATTTTTATGTTAGTTTTTCTTAAAAAAGTAAAAATTTATAAGTGAACTTCTGTTTATATTTTGAACAAAAGCAGATGACGTTAATATGTCCATTACTTTAGAGCTAATCGGCATTAAAACTGATTTACATGAGGTTTTGACTAAGATAATGTTAAATATTTAGGCATCACAACATTTAATTATAAATGGGAACGGATTTCCACAAATTCTGAAAAGTTTTATATGTCTTGCCTCTGTTGTGAATAAATATAGTAAAAATGCTGAAAGGGTTCTACTTTTGTTGTGAACAAACAAAGGATTTTTTTAATGAAAGAGTGATCTTGAGCAGTCATAAATTACTATATTATAAACAAAAATAATACAAATGTCCGGTAGGTACCCTTAGATGATCCACAAATGAACAAGAATAGAGCACTACAATAATATATACATGTGGAATATCACAAAATGGAGTATTAATGAAACTCGGGAGATGGTAGTTGCAAAGAGGAAAGCTGAGAACTACACTCTTGATGCTAAAAGAAAAGGGATGCGGGAGTGACTTGATTTAGGAATATAGCAACGGAATTGGGTTAAGGGTTAGACAGGTTGGGTGCATGTTCCAACATTGCAATATAACTTTAAGTGCAGCTGCTACACATAAAGGGCGCATGAACTGTTGAAAGATATAGACGTACAACAGCCAATGCTAATTGAATTAGCACTTGCGTGGGCTGGAAGATGATTAAGGTGTAACTAGGTAGCGAAATAGCAGCTAGAAGATGACAAGCGTGTTCTCTTGGGGTTGAGGTAATGAGAGAGTCTAATAAACTGCTGTTGCTGAGTGGTTGAAAAAGTGACATGAACTGCAAGGAGCTTCAAGTGTGAAAATGCTGATATTGCAACCCTTGAATCAAACGCTAGCGAGGTTGTTGCAGTGACAGGCCAGTGGAGGATCCAATGAGGGGCTGAAGTGTGTAAGAAGCAAACAATGCACAGTATGCAGGCCTACATGAGAAGAAATGAAGTGCACGATGTTAAAGCAGCCGACTTCAACTGTCTTCAGAAATGTGTGCTTATGATGGTTGCAACTCGATGGTTGGCTGGTGCATCCTTGCTTCAGGGGTGCGTGCATGATTATGTGCTTGATTTTAGAAAAACAAAGACCCACCTATCGTGCATACATATTTAGGTATGTATATGTCTATACGTTTACGTGGCTATATTGTGCACCTATGAGAATATTGTCATAGGTGTACTGAATTTAAATATATTTATATTTATATAGGTAGATGTATATATATATGTATGTATGTATATGTATTTATGTAAATATATATGTGTGTGTGTTAGGTTAATAAGCTATGTATATATTTGTATGTATATATATAAATCAATCTTCGTATATGTATTTACGTCACACATACTTATATATGTATATGTACGAACCTAAATGTATACTTTTATACATGCAGATTTTTTTAATATAAAATACGCAATCATGTATTTATTTCATATTTTGATTGAAGCTCTTTCTAAAATGCAAAGTATAATTTCTCTTTGGAGGATACTGCTGGCAAAGTAGAATTGTTGGCATTTCTGCTAAAGGAGTAATGGGTTTGGAGCAAATTTTATTGTAATATTTAGAAACTATAATACCATTATAAGAATTATATATAACTCTTCTTTATA
Organism: Allium fistulosum; assembly: GCA_030737815.1. Classification (NCBI taxonomy): domain Eukaryota; kingdom Viridiplantae; phylum Streptophyta; class Magnoliopsida; order Asparagales; family Amaryllidaceae; genus Allium; species Allium fistulosum. The sequence continues at coordinate 929,404,034 of CM060905.1, forward strand.
TTTAATCCAATTAATTGTATTACTTTGTTATTCACAATTGAGAATGTATTTAGTAATCAACTTACAGGAATATTTTACGAATCTGTCTACGTAAATTTTACTCACAAATTTTAAATTAATTAAATTAATTAAATATGATTTAGTTAATAAACTTAGGGTTAAAATTAATTTAATGTGATATGTTTAATAAGATTTAAAATTAATTAAATGTGATTCGATTGAAAATAATATACATAAGAGCATTATATGAGTTAATAAAATTATATAATGTGCTTACACACACACTATAAATACATGCAAATCTTATAAACATGCAAATCAGCACTTCAATATTAGACGGGTAGAAAAACCATATTTGAAGGACTATCTCTATAGATTTACTGAAGTATGCACTCATTAATCATTTAGAAAAATCACAGGCTTGCTTTATTGGGTATCAAATGCAGGTGGAGGTGAGTTTGAAGCAGCAGTGATGTAGATTCTAACCCAGGTTCAGAAAAGTAATCTGTCTCCTTCATTACCTTATCCGTCTCATTCACCTAAACTCTCTTTTGGATGTTTGCTACATTGTTTTTTTTGCAGTACCACATCTTAATAATTGACAAGTATACCATCCTTCTACTATTATTATCATTTTCAAATCAGTTTTTTATATTAAAAATATAAAAATTTGAATTGCAAGGATCCTCATCGATGCTTGAAGTATATATTTTGGGTTTAACTTGATTAATTTAATCATTTGTTAAGCCTTACTTATTAGAGATCATTTGTTTCTGATTTTAAACCTTGACAGTATGCTATTACTAAGGTAATGCACTAGAAAATTTAGTAACTATTATTTGGCAAGTTTAAGCGTATTCACATAATTTTGGGTTGGTTATTTCTGCGTTTCTTATCAATTCCAGTTTCTAACGATAGAAACCCAAAAGGACGCTTCAATCACATTTTTCATTGTTTATTTCTACAAGTAATATGGTGTAACTAAATATATTTACCTCAAAATTATTTCGCATCACTAATTTGGACTTATCCAGCTTATAAGCATGAACAAATGTTGATCAGTTTTTGTTCCTTTTATTATTATTAACAACACCCTACTTTTGGACCCGTTAATTGCTTACTTTGATTTACATTATCTTTTCTGTTCTATTCTTTCAATTTTGCTGCTACGGAAAAAATAGTTTTTTATTTTTATTTTAATATTTCTTCCCCTTTAGGTTGCATGCAAATATCTACCAAAGCATTACAACTTGTAGATGGATGCTCAGAAGTAGTTACAAGAACAAATCGAGAAAAGTGTTCTCGTAAGTATTTGCTAGAGCTTTATTTGTACGGTCACAATGTTGCAAGATTATAAAATATAGTAATCTATAAGGACATGAGTAGTTTCTTCACCATATGAATTGCTATTGATAAGTTCTAAACTATCTTTCTCCGTTAATAATTTTCAAACTTTGATTTTGTTGTTTATCAAAGCAATGCATATAGTTATTTCTCCTCTATAGCTATTTACCAAGTTTATTAGCGTGTGGAAACCCCACTGGTAGTTGAATTGTGAATTATTAAATGTTTTTCTCTTAGTATTGCATGTTTATGTATGCTCTATTACTCATATTATGCATAAGCGCTTCACCTCCAAAGTCATGGGCATATAATACAGTCATGAATTTCAATAAACATTCAACCATACTTGGTTTTGTACTTAGAACATGCATATTTTACTTATATTTATGTCAATCTATATGGACATGCATTCCCTTAGCTTTTTATCCAACTTAGTATTTGGTAAAATTTTATTATTTTTACTAATACATATCATTTGAAATGTTCAAATTCATCATTAATAGGACCTCCACAACACATCATATTCAACCTAACAAGCTTTTTAAGTCATTTAATTATTGTAATTAAAATAATTATGTCTCCCTATTGTACATTATAGTCGCATTTTTCCTACTATCGGTCTTCCACCTTTAACTATCACTTAAAATATGGTATATGTGTTGTTAGCTAGATATATGTGTCAAATGCACGATGCACTCCCTAATTATTATATTCTTATTTATAGATAAATTTGTAATTCATAGTTTTGCTATATGATGGAACAGGTTCATGATTCAACAAATCTCAACGTCAGTTTGCTTTTACAAATAAATATAACTACAAAAAAGGTATGCAACTACTGAATGCCCTTTTCCTTCAAGAATAAAGTATACAGCAAAAGGCACAGTTTCAGCATATTGAGATACATTTTTTTTGTCAGTTTCTTTTAAATGCAATGAAAACAATATTCAAGTTGTTTATGAAGGTTTCAAGTGTGTCTATTTTGGAAAACTACTGCTGCACATTTGTGAAATTAATTAACAAATACTAATGTTGAATTTAATTCTGTTCTTCATCAATTTTTGACCATTATACTGCAAAGTGCTATATTAAATCCTTTTGTTGACATATTCTTACTGTAGTAGTTGTATATATTTTGACTACATTTCAAATGAAATTTCATCTTAGATTTCATTAATTTTCTTTAGTGTCATATTGCAAAATATTTCTTGACTGTTTATATTTGTTTATTAACAATTAACAATCAATTAATATTGCAAAAGATGTAATCAATGGGGACTACGGTTGTAGCTGCCTCTTCATCTCTAGTTATGTCTCTCCGCCCACTTATCTCTACTATATATCTTCCCCTACTCTACTTGCTCTCTTCTAAGTTGTCTTCTATCCCTAATAATTTTTCTACACCTTTTTCCCTTTTCCCAACTTAGCTGCATTGATTTTTCCTTCTCCAAGCCTCATGTTCAGTCGCCTACGTCCTCAAAGCTTCCCAGATCACGATTCCAGCTTCTTTTTGCATCGTTGACCTTTCACATGACCTTCCTCATGTTTCAAACATCCATTATGAACTAGAATGCTCCAGGAAATCATTGCTCGTTCAACTACGCTCCTCCGTGCAAGCTTTCCAGTTCCTAGACTATTTGAGGTTGTGTGTTTTGTTATTGTGAATGGGTAAGGATCTATTTTTGGGAATTTGGTTGTTGTTATTTTGTTTTGGGTTCATTTCTTTTTGGAGTAGCACTGCCTAGCGATGGTTTGTCTTTTCCTGTATGCTTTTGTTGACCCCGTCAATTTGGCAGCAAATATGTGCTTTTCCCTATTTGTCCAAATCATGTATCTCTTTCCTCCCTTCAGTACAGCCCCACAAGGATTACCTGGTGCAGCAACTATGTGTTGCATTGTTGTTGAGTATTGTGCTAATCTAAATATGGTGGAGGACGGTGGCAAGTTAGGGTATGTTGTGCACATTTCATCTTTTGGTTACAGCTTATATATCTTCTTAGTTATTTTTATTTATTTTGGAACCATGTTTATAATAGGAATGTGAGCCTATGTTAGCTTTTGTTCTTGGTTGAAGGAAAATGTTGCTTTAGAAGCTGTTAGCATGCTATTGTTGTTCATGTCTATTAACCAGCTGCACATACTTTGATTTTAGTTTAATTTATAGCCGAATATACTGGCATGATCTTAGGCTTCTAATTTGGTTGTCGGCTCATAGTACCATTGCATCCGTATACTTGATTATTTTGAACTGGTGATGCCAAACTCCCAACTAGTAAGTTTTGCCTCCTTACGGTTCATATTTTTTGTTCCTAGCTGCTTTAAAATTTTGTGAAAAAGTTATAGCAACAATGTTTGTGAGGAGAGACGTTAAGGAGCACTCAAAAGTACATGTTTTTTCTCTTTTCTTAAAGTTATAGTAGGCAAGTTTCATTCATTTGTTCTTGATTGCATTTCATGTTATTGCTACTCACATCAACTATGTTCCAGACCGTGTTATTGTATTTATGATTTATTTTGCTAATTTTTTAACTTTTACTTTACAGGTAGATAGATATCTTTGATATAAAAAAGTGCCGCAACAAGTTATGGATTTGAAATTATTTTTGCTGCTAGAATTACATTTTGGTTTGTACGTTTGTATGTATTGCTACTTTTGGTCACTAGCTGCTATTTGTTCTATATTATTTATGAAATATTATGGACGTATTATATATAGTTTGATGTAAGAATACAATGTATTTTGATTATGCAATGTTACATGTTGATTATGAGATTTGCGATTAATATGAAATGTCAATTATGAAATGTGATAATATAATATGTTGATTTTGAAATGTGCACGTTAACTATGTTGGTATATAGATTTGGACTAATGTGTAGAAAAATAGAACATGTGCAAGGGGAACATAGAATTCTAAACGACGGCATTTTTGAAGTGCTGTGTAATATATCAACAGCGTTTTAAAAACGTTGCGGTAACTTTCAACAGCATTTTAGAAATGTCAGAAAAGGACTTCTATAAGAAAAAAACAATAAAAAACACTTACACCAACAAATAAATGCTGTAAATAAATATCCTAGCAACTACCAAAATGCTATAAAAAGAATTCATAGCAAAAGCTTTACGTTGTATATGTTTACACAACACAGAGTTAAAGCTATGAAAAACTTATCTTAGCAAGAGATACCCGCTGTAAAATAAGTTTGATAGCATAAATAAAATGAAGAAAAGTTTTAGATCAGCAATGCATTAATAACATCAACATAACACTATTAAAAATGTTTTTTATAGCTTTTGAACTATTGTTGTGGTAGGTTCCTGACTTATAATGGTATGTCGTTACACATCGTAGTTAAAAACGCTGTTAAAACCTTTTATAGCATTTTTTAAACGCTATTAAATGTCCAGTTTGTTGTGGTGTTACAAATGATATGATTTTAAAAGGATAGTAGTGAGGGGAAACCCGTTCCGCTAAGCAGCGTGGTCTCGCTTAATATCAATAAACCGGGATATAATAGAATTATTCACACCAGACTTTATGTCCGACTCGAAGTTTATGTTTTCCCCTTAAACTCTCGGGTGCTCAAAAATTACTTTGAGTAGATTGAGAGTTAGGGACTTTTCAGGTTTAGTAGGTTGGACGAATAAGCTTCTGAAGACATATATGAGGTAAAGCTAGCTATGTAGGAGCTATTTAATGTTATTTCTACTGTGATGTATTTACGACTGTTATGTCTATCTATTTAGTACTCTGATCATCCAAGAGGGCATCTTCATATGTCGCTACTGGCGTAATTTGTAATAATTATATTTGATCAAAACCTGAGAATCATTTTGGGATTATGTAACTGAATATGAAATATGGATTTGAAATGTAATTAGAAAAACTATTTTTAAAATCTGTGTTGATTTTATTTCATATTCATGTGCATTTGATATTATGGATACCATTAACATTATCGTATTTTGTCACCGAAAGTTAATATTATTGATAACCGCAGCATTTGTAGCGCTCAGCTTCGGGCCTCAAAGTAGGGGATGTTACAACTTGGTACCAGAGCCTAGGTTTATCAAGATACGGATATGCTACGGTAGATACCGTTATCAAAAGGAATGAGAAGTTCATCCACGGATTGAGACCCAAGCTTGCTAAAGCAACTTTGCCACATATTAGGGATCCAATCGATGTAGTTGTTGAAAAGTCTTTGAGGAATGAGGAGATGCTCGCTTTCCTTAATGGTAACAAAGCAAGGGAAACTCAAGGTGGGCAAAACCAGAAGAGAAAGTTTTCCCATAGGAAAGGCGCTAAAAAAGGAGGACCAGCCAAGAAAGGAAAAACGGAAGTTATCTGCTACAAGTGTGATAAGAAAGTGCACTTCGCTAATGAATGTCGCTCAGGAGATGGAAAGAAGGTGATCGGGAAGAAGAATATCAGATGCTTTAACTATGATCAAATTGGACATTATAAAAACCAGTGCAAGGAACCAGCCAAGGATGGGAAAGAAAAAATGTTCCATTAGAACCGGCTACCTCAAGATCAACGACCGAGGAGAAAGGAAAAGCTGTGTTGGGAGGTACGCTTTTGATTCATGGTGTATCAGTTAGAGTTCTATTTGATACTGGTGCATCGTATTCTTTTATATCTCATTGTCTAGTAGATAAGCTTAACCTAGAACCTTCATACCTAATTACATCCTTAAGGGTTGCAAATCCGATAATAGGGTGTGCGACCCTTGTGATGAGATGTGACCAATTAGAGTTCGAATTGTTAGGTCATACATTTGCTTGCAGTTTTCATGTATTTGATTTTGTAGGGTTCGAAATTATTTTGGGTATGGATTGGTTAAGTAAGTACGATGCTAGTATATTTTGCCATGATAGGAAAATATCACTTAGATGTCCTAGTTGTAGTGATCGGATTATATACTCCTTAGAAAACCCTAGTTTTGAGGTAAATGCTTTGTTGGGTGCTATGAAAGCAGAAAACGAGTTAAATTGAGTTTTCGTTGTTAGAGAATTCATTGATGTCTTTGAGATCGTAGTAGGACTACCGCCGAAAGAAGCTATTGAGTTTCGAATAGATTTAGTACCAGGAACTTAACCTTTGAGCAGACCGCCAAGTAGAACGACACCTACCGTGATGAAGGAGTTAAAGGTGCAGTTAGTAGATTTAGAAGGTAAGAACTTTATCAGACTAAGTGTTTGACGGCTAACCTTCTATCGAAGTAGAAAATAGCCGATAAAATTTTAATTAAAAGTAACCGCAAAAGTGCGGCGTACAATTTTAGTACATGGCGAGTATGGGTCGATCCGTAGGGAATTGTATTGATTTAAAATTTCTACTCAATCAAAATAAACCAAGATTTGAAGTTGTGTTAAGCTACAAATGTAAAAAAACTAACAAAAGGAAAGTGGACAAAAATATGAGAGTAGAAGGCAATTTAGAGGCAAATTCCTTCCCATGATCACATAAATCAACACAATGAAATTATGATCTCTCTTTTTGGTCATTAGTTAATTTAGTTAATGTGTTTATCATAAGTGTGGCCTATTTTTGCTATTAATTAGCCCAACATAAACCATCAAACTATAACACATCCACTAAACCACTTGCTAACTCTCATGAAAATGACAATGAAGTTGAAAATAAAATCTATTTTAAGCATGACCTATTTACTATTGGTTAGTAATATAGACCATCAAATTTTGATTCTCAAATCCACTTCATTACTAACATCATATGCAGATGAAGAGGTAATTTATGTTTATGTTTGTTTAAACATAGCCTATTTGGTGTCAACAACATAGGCTATCAAATTCAAAGCTAAACAACCAAATTTAACCACATCAAACATTGTCATTAAGCACAAAAAGAGATCAAAAATTAGCAAAATGTTGAATCTACATGATTAAGAGAGCTTCATTACCCCTAAATTGAAGGGGTTTAGCTTCTCATATTTGTTATCATTTCAACAAATGTAGAGTTCAACATGAAACAAAAATAAGAGGAAAAAGAGAGCTAACTAATTTGCATGAAAATAAATCTACTCTACTTGCAAGAAATAAAACTACACTAATTGCATAAAGTAAAGAACAAGAATTAAAAGAGCATGAAATTAAATTGCATAAAAAAATTACATAAGAGAAAAAGGCTAAGAAGCCATGAAAGAGAGAAAGAGAGTTTATATTTACAATCTGTGCCTACAACAAAACTAACTAAAGAGGAGGCCAAGAGCTCATTACATGAAACATAAGGGGTATTTATACATGCCTAAAACCCTTATCATATTTTAGGGGACTACCCAAAATACCCCTCTAGGAAATGTAACCTCCAAATAATCATTAGCATCTAATTAATCCTTCATTAAGTATGCATGTAACTTTAAGCTCCACTAACATGTGCATTAGCTCCTAATTGTAGATCAAGGTGAGTGGGTAGGTAGGGTCCTCCATGATGCATGCGTTGATTTTATTTCCATCTTCATTTTCCTTCTTCTCTTGTGCATGCATGAATACATGAAAGCCTCTTCATATTTCCATACAAATTTCTACAAATCAAAATAAAATATGCAAGTGAATATTCTCAAAATTAATATATGCACAAAATTACTATTTTACCTCCAAATTGATGCATGAATGATGACATGAAAGCATTTTTGAAATTTGGTTTTAAACATGTTAAAATACCCTTTATGCTCATTTATTTAATTAAATTAGATTAAATATGGAAGTAATAATATGCACATTTACGCGCACATCACCAAGTAGTTCGTCTTGGGGAGCAGCCACAGTGTTTGTAAGGAAACCTAACAGATCGGTAAGGTTGTATATCGATTATCGTAAGTTGAATGAGAAGACGATAGAGAATCAGTATCCGTTACTTAGAATTGACGATTTGTTCGACCAGTTGATTGGAGCCAAAGTATTTTCTCAGTTGGATTTAGCAACAGGGTTCTATCAGCTTAGGGTAGCAGAGGATAGTATTCCTTTGACGGTGTTTAGGATAAGATATGGATCGTACGAATGGTTAGTGATTCCCTTCGGGCTAACTAATGCATCATCATTCTTCGTGGACTTGATGAACAGAATCTTCCGAGAATATCTAGACAGATTCGTGTTAGTATTCATAGACGACATTCTGATATACTCTAAGGATGAAATAGAACATGAAGTTCATCTTAGAGTGGTGCTTGAGACGCTGAGGCTATGCAGTTAATGCCCCGCTATAACCCTGCTATATCTCATAGCGGATTTCTACCGCTACCATTTTTCCATATAGCCCCAAATATAGCCTTTCTGCTTTAAGCCCCGCTATTTCCGCTATATCACGTTGTTCCCACTATATTTCGCTATTTCTGCTATATCTTTTTTAAAAGAAATGAATTGAAAAATAATATTTATACATTATAAAAATTATGAAATTAATTTATTTAATCGAATGTTTAATATATTTTTAGAAATGAAAATACTCTAATATTCTACTAAATTCAATTATGTTATATAATAGTTTTACATTTATTTACAGTACATTCACACATGTTTTTATTTAAAATTATTTATGTATTAATTATAATTCAATTGAATGTTAATTTTTCATTTAATTAACATTTATATATTTGTAAAAACATCAAGTACAAGTTTTATATGCTATTTTAGAGTCATCCGCTATATCCCGTTATATCCTCGCTGTATCCCCGCTATGACTTTCTGCACCTCCACCGCATTGAATCTACCAAGCGCTTTACTGCATAGCGCTGAGGTAGCATCAACTGAAAGCTAAATTTTTGAAGTGTCATTTCTGGAAGAAAGAAGTGAAGTTTCTTGGTCATGTAGTCCCATAGAAAAGGTTGTCAGTAGATCCGGCTAATATCGAGGCGGTGAATAGTTGGAAGAGACCATAGACAGTGACTAAGATAAAGAGTTTTCATGGATTAGCTGGTTATTATATGAGATTCATTAAGGATTTTTTGTGGATAGCAACACTGGTGACTATGCTAACTCGGAAAGATGTGAAGTTTGTCTAGGCTGATAAGTGTGAGGAGGCATTTCAAAAATTGAAACATTTATTAACTAATGAACCTGTGTTAGTTGTTCCAGAAGGGAATCAGGACTCAGTGGTCTACACGGATGCATGTGGAACAGGGTTAGGAGCTGTGTTGATGCAAAGAGGTAAAGTGATTGCCTATGATTCTCGACAGCTCAGATCGCATGAGGTTAGATATCCAACTCATGACTTGGAAGTAGCTGCAGTAATTATCGCATTGAATGTGTGGAGACATTACCTTTTGGGAGAATGATTCAAGTTATACACGGGCCACAAGTCACAATAATATTTATTCTCTCAAAAGGAATTGAATATGAGAGAGCAGAGGTGGTTGGAGTTTTTAACCGCTTATGACTTTAGTATCGAGTACATACTGGGAAAAGCCAATAAGGTTGTAGATGCACTTAGCAGGAAACATCAGAATGCAGTATTGGCAATGATAGCCGAGTGGAAAGATTTAGAAGCATTGACTACATGCGAAATACAATGGAGATCTAAGAGTAGTTCTAGTCAAGAAACTGCTATGTTGTCATGCTTAGAAGTTTGGCCGCTGATGATCAAAAGGATTGCTTCTAAACAAGGGAAGGAGCCATTATTAGCTAAACAGATCAGAAAGTTAAGGAATGGAACAGAGAGAAATGACTTGAAAGATTTCAGCCTTGACCAGAATGGGTGGCTAAGGAAGAAAGGAAGATTGTGTGTTCCGAATGTGGGAAACATTAGGAAGGAAGTTCTTAGAGAATGACATCGTTCGAAGTTCACTATTCATTGCCAGGAACTAAGATGTACCAGGATATGAAAAGGAGTTTCTTCTAGGAAGGTATGAAAAGAGATGTAGGCTTATGGGTGAGACGGTGTTTGAACTATCAATAGGTAAAAGCTGAACATCAAAAGGCAAGTGGGTTACTTCAACCTTTGGAGATGCCAGTTTGGAAATGGAATTCGATATCCATGAATTTTATAGACGGGTTACCAAGGTCGAACCGTGGAAATGAAAGTATATGGGTCATAGTGGACAGGTTGACCATGTTAGAACCTCTACTCTATGATTTTAATGACAACAACTATACAATCACTAGCATCATCCATATGCAGCTTTCACGACCAAGAATTGAAGACAGACACAAGGATCATTATATCAAGAAATATTAGTATATTCTGTTAATATCTTAAATAAATGATATGTACAATCTCCTTGAGTAATTTTTACAAGCATATGCATATACAAATCATTAAAAAGGTTTTTACATACTCAAGAAGGGAAATTAATAAATTGTACATGTGTCAGACATCTGGCTTGTCTACTCAGACGTCTAGCAATGTGTTCTATTTAAATTTTTTAATATAGGTCAGACGTCTGACCTAAACGCCCAGACGTCTGACCTGGGTAACGGCCAGCACTTCTCAACATACATCATCTTCAATCGAAGAGTTGCATCCTCTATCTCTGGTCATAACTCTTCCTCCTCAAACATTGAACTCTTGGACTGAAATAGAATGAACCAAAGGCCGTTACTTCTCAAACAAACTCTTCAACATCCATAAATAAGCATGAATTTGAAAAGTAAAACTTACTTGAGATTCTGAACTCTTCTCTCTTTATTTCCTAATATTCCTGTGATCTCTCTAATTTCTAAAAGTACTCAAAAGCATACTTTTATCTCTTCCTTATATCAAAGCTTAAAATTACATACTACGCAAAGAAGATTACAGGAAGAAACTGTACTTGTAGTAAAAATCAGTGTTATCTAGACACACACTTATCAGAGAAATACTCTTGTATAAAAGCCTATTCCTCCGGGTGAAGCGAGGGCAATTGGTTAGTGTATTTCCGAAGGGGAGCTTCGGGACTTGACGTAGGACAGGAGGTCCGAACCAGTATAAAAATTCTGGTGTGATTACTTTTAATTTTACCTGCATTTTTATTCTGTGTGATTCATACTATCATTCACATACTTGTCATATACTATATATATATACACACACACACGATCCACATAGACTTTCAATTTGTATTGGAGCAAGGTTAGTTCAAATCACAGTAACATGTATTTGAAACTTGTTAATATGGCAAGTATCTTTCAAGAAGGTCAGTCAACTGCACGTCCTCCTCTATTCACCAGATCTAATTATGCATATTGGTCAACCCGTATGAGAATTTTTATGGAAGCAAATGGTTTAGAAATATGATCAGCAACTCAAATTAAGTATGTAGAACCTGAAACAAATATTAGCACATTGACAGATGCACAAAAAACCGCTGCCTCTAATAATGATAAAGCTATGAATGTACTTTTTTGCTCTCTTGATAAAAATGAATTTTCACGTGTTATGTTATGTACTACTGCTTATGATATATGGCGTACTTTACAAGTTACACACGAAGGTACAACTAAGGTCGAACAAACAAAAATATCAATTTTACAAAATCAATTTTACAAAATCAATTTTCATCTTTCAAAATGAAACAAAATGAGTCAATTATTGACATGTACTCAAGATTTCAAACTATACAACACGATCTTATGGCACTAGGAGTTAAATTTAATGATTTTGATTTAGTATCTCGAATTCTCAACTCTTTAACAATTGAGTGGGAAAGAAAAGTATTGGCTATCAAAGAAGGTAACGATTTTTCTGTACTCAAAGTTGAAGAGATAATTGGAAATTTAATGTCGTATGAAGCTAATTTGCAGGCTAGAAAGGAACAAAATCATGAAAAGAAAAACATAGCATTTCAAGCAAGCAATGAAGATTCTGAATGGGATGAAGACAAAATTATTTTTATTACCAAGAACTACAACAAATTTAAGAAATTCAAGAAAATGAAGAGATTCCAAAATGGCGAAAAATCAAATTCATCAAATCAAACTTCGATCAAGTGCTGTGAATGTGATTAGTTTAGACATATGAAGAAAGATTGCCCAAAACTTAACAACGAGAAAAAGAAAAATAAGTTTGAAAAAAATTAAGAAAAAGAGAAAGGCATTCCAAGTCACATGGGATGACTCTGACTCTTCCTCTTCATCCGATAGTGACAGTGAGAGTGATACAGAGCAAGCAAATATGTGTTTCATGGCACACACTAATGAGGTATGTCCCGATCTTACTTATGATGAAATTTTAGAAGTAAGCATGGAACTTGACGACAAATATAGAGAAACAAAAAAAATTAAATAAGGAATATGTTGCTAAGATAAATCGATTGGAACTTGAAATAGGGTTACTAAAAGATGAAAAATCTATTTTAGAAGAAGAATTAGAAAATGCTCAAGAAAAGTGCAAGAATCTTTCTATTAAAAAGGATTAGTTATCTTGTGAATTAGGAAAAGTTAAACTAGAAAATAATAGAATTTGTAATGAACACATTATCTTAAAAGATAATCTAGAAACTTCAAAATCCGAAATTAATTATCTTAAAAACAAGTTGGATAAAATACTAATAATGTTACAAAATTTAACAAAGGAAAACAAGACCTGGAAAATTTAATCAAAATTTCCAAGCTATTAAAAAATCGAAATGGGCTAGGATTTGACAATGAGACAAAAATTACAAAATATAGTAAGATTTATACTAAGAAAAGAAAACCTTCTTTCAAAAATAAGAATTTAATCTCAAATTCAAAAATGATTAAAATATGGGTTCCTAAAACAAGTAATAACCTAATTAAACAGAAATATATAGGTAATTATATGAAAGAAGTAATTCACAATAATAATTATATTTCAAAAGGAACTAGACCATCGTGGGTATGGTTACCTTCATCTACTAACACTTAGGACCCAAAAAGGTAAAAAGGGTACCAATTTTAAAAAAATTATTTTTTGCAGGTATCCAAATACAAAAATAAAGAAAAATGGATATTAGATAGTGGATGCTCCAAGCATATGACGGGAAATGCTCACATGCTATCAAATATAAAGTACATTGATGGTGGCACTGTAACTTTTGGCGATAATACAAAAGGGTTCGTCATTGGCATTGGAGAAGTCATCAATATCGGTATCTCTAACTCTCCTATTATTTCTAATGTTTTATTAGTAGAAAACCTAAAACATAATCTTCTTAGTATAAGTCAGTTGTGTGATAAAGGGTTTGAAATAAAATTTGAAAAGGATAAATGTAAAATTATCGATCAAAGCAAAAATTTACTCTTTGAAGGATTTAGAAATCGTAATATATATATATCCTAAATATGAACATTAAAAATAATTCAGATTTATGTCTAGCCACAAATCATGACGATCCTTGGATTTGGCACAAACGTTTTTGTCATATAAATTTTAAATATATCAATAAACTAGCAAAACATGATCTAGTTAGAGGTCTACCTAAAATTAATTATAAAATTAAAAATTTATGTGATGCTTGTCAAATGAGCAAGTTAAATAAAAGTTCTTTCAAATCTAAAATTAAAAAATCTACTAAGCAACCATTAGAATTACTTCATTTAGATTTATTTGGACCAACACAAGTATGTAATATAAATCATAACAAATATGTGTTCGTAATTGTAGATGATTTTTCAAGATATACTTGGACATTATTTTTAAAACATAAAAGTGACACTTTCGGAATGTTTAAAATCTTTGCAAAAATGATTACTAACTTAATGGATTTAAAAATAAAAAATATACGCAGTGATCATGGAGGAGAATTCGAAAATGAATCTTTCACTAACTTTTGTAACAAAAAAGGAATTAGTCATAATTTTTCGGGTCCACGAACACCACAACAAAATGGTGTAGTTGAAAGGAAACACAGAACTTTACAGGAATGTGCATGAACACTACTAAACAGTAGTAATCTACCCAAACATTTCTGGGCTGAAGCCATTGCCACTACCTGTTATGTATTAAATGGTGTCACACTTCGACCTATGACTAAAAATACATGTTATGAAATATTTTATGGAAGGAAAACAAAAGTTTCGTATTTCAGAACTTTTGGGTCAAAATGTTTTATTTTAAATACTAAAGATAATCTTAGAATATTTGATCCCAAAGCCGATGAAGGAATTTTCATTGGTTATTCAGAACGTAGTAAAGCTTATAGAATTTATGATAAACGAACAAATATTATAGAAGAAAGCTTACATGTGTCTTTTGATGAAAATTTCCAACAAACTATTAAAGAAGAAGAAGAAGAATTTTTAACTCAAAATCAAACTGAAAATACAAATAATATGGATAATTCATCCTCTGATAATAATGAAAATGTTTTAAGATCACCCACACGAATATTAAAACATCATCCTTTGGATAATATAATTGGAGACTTAAATTCTCGAGCCACTAGAAATAACTTAAATCAAATGAGTCACGTTGCTTTTATCTCAAATATAGAACCTAAAAATCATAAAGAAGCATCTAAAGATGATTCTTGGATCTTAGCAATGCAAGAAGATCAATTTGAACGTAATATTATATGGGAACTCGTTCCTAGACCATCAGATCAATCTGTAATAGGAAAAAATGGATTTTCAAAAACAAAGCAGATGAAAATGGAAATATTATTCGTAACAAAGCAAGATTAGTGGCTCAAGGCTACAACCAAGAAGAGGGAATTGATTACAAAGAGATGTTTGCTCCCGTAGCTCGTCTCGAAGTAATTCGTAATCTACTTGCTTTTGCATGTCATCACAACTTTAAATTATTTCAAATGGATGTTAAGAGTGCCTTCTTAAACGGTTTTATCAAAGAAAAAGTATTTGTAGAACAACCGCCATTATTTATTCATGAAAAATATCCAGATCATGTTTTAAAACTCAAAAAGGCTCTATACGGCTTAAAACAAGCACCACGTGCTTGGTACGATCGACAAAAACTCATCTACAAAATTCTGGATTTCAAATAGGTAAAATAGACACTACACTATTTATAAAACATAAAAATAATGATATATTAGTGGTACAAATATATGTTGACGATATCATATTTGGATCAACTAATGAAAGTTTATGTAATGAATTTTCTGAAATAATGAAAAATGAGTTTGAAATGTCACACATGGGCGAATTAATTTTTTTCCTAGGATTACAAATAAAACAATTGGACAATGGTATTTTTATAAATCAAGAAAAGTATTGTAAATATTTACTTAAACGTTTCGGAATGGAGAACACCGCTAGTAAACCAACTCCTATGAGCACAACATTATATTTAGACAAAGATGAAAAGGGAAAAGACTATGATCAAAAATCTTATCGTAGTATGATCGGCTCTCTATTATATTTCACACCTAGTAGACCCGATATAATGATGAGTGTCTGTCTGTGCGCTTGCTTTCAAGCTCAACCTAAGGAATCACATCATCGAGCAGTCAAACGAATTTTACGTTACTTAACTAACACGATAGATTACGGGTTATTTTATCCTAAAGGTACGGCTTTCCAACTCGTATCATATAGCGATGCAGACTTCGGAGGATGTAAAATAGACAGAAAAAGCACAAGTGGTACCTTCCATTTTATCGGTCAATCTTTAGTTTCGTGGTTTAGCAAAAAGCAAAATTGTGTTTCCCTCTCGACATGTGAAGCAGAATATATCTCTGCCGCCTTAGCTTTTGCTCAAGTCATCTATATGCAACAAACACTTAGAGATTTTGATCAAATAATTAAAAAATCTCTAATATATTGCGACAATACTAGTGCTATCAATTTATCTAAAAATCCAGTTAACCATTCTCGAACTAAACATATAGACATACGACACCATTTTCTTAGAGATAATGTCGAAAAAGGAATTATCTCCCTCGAATTTGTTAACACCGACAATCAAATTGCCGATATATTCACCAAACCATTAAATGAACAATCGTTTATAAAACTTAGACGAAATTTAGGAATTTGTTCATATAATGAATTAATAAATTAAACTATATTATCCTAAATGGTTACTCAGAAAAGCAAACAAGTAGAAAAGCCTTCTTCACCTTTCGTTTTAATACCTTCTGAACACCACAAATTGTTTTTAAATAATTTTTAACCATGAATTTCGTTAACTAACAAACAATTTTTTTTCCCAAATTAGAAATTGACAAACCTATATATATATCTCATAGATAAATTTTTTAACTATATAATCTTTCACTCTCTAAAAAACATTTAAACTTTTATATATAATGTCATCTAATCATGATTCGACTTACTCAGCCATTGATTTCTCCTCTCCTTCTTCCGGCAGTTTGTATACATCTCCTACCAAAACAACACCAAAATCCTCTCCTTCCAAATACATTGTTCCTAATACTACTCATGTATACCATACCGGCTATTCTCCGAAAGAAAAATAGGCCAAATATGGTATTAATATTGAAAATGCTTCTCTTCATGACAAAATTGACGAAGTTCATCATTATCAAAAAGAAATGATGGACGTTCAAAATAAATGTACTATACACAACGAAACCAAGGAGCTCATCTAAACTTTTTTAGAAAAGTGCATTCTTGCAATATGTGGACACTCTCCTACAAAGGATGTGTTCATGTACAATCTTCTCATGTGATCGAAACACCTCCACATGCTCATCGAATAACTCCACGTAAACTATGGGGAGAAGGAACATCTGAAGCCCAATTCAGTCCAGTACCTCCTTCTTGGTCTCCACTACGACCATTCAAAAAGGATACAAAAGAGAAACCAAATTCATGGGAGAAAAAGTAACTCTGTTCTTCTAAAGACTGTATTTTGAATATATATCTAGTTATAATAAGGTTCAAACCATTTAAGATTATAATTTATATCTTGTTCTTACTAAAACATTGTATCGATAATAACAATCTAAAATCTCTAAATAAACTCAAAATTGTCACAACAAGTGTCTGAGATATAGAGCTATAATATTTGTCATGCTAAGCACGTTCATTCATGCTTATGTTTTTTAAAATCTTTTTAGACCTAACAGACGTCTGGTATTTCGAACAAACGTCTGCCTATAATCCTAAAAATAACTTTTACGTTTCAGCTCAGACATCTGCAAGTTCGTCCAGACGTCTAGATCAAGTCTCTGGAAAATAAACTATCTCAGCTCAGACATCTGATTTTATTCTCAGACGTATGCATCAAGTCTCTGTCTTAAAATTACCTATACGACCATACGTCTGATTAAAACTACAGACATTTGACCGTACTTCGAAGTCACCATTTCAGCCTCCCATATAAATCATCTTTTACATTCTTTTACAGTTTTTCACCCAACCATACAACAAAACCCTAAACCCTAAATCAATTTGCTTTCTTTCTTTCAAAACTTCAAATCAATGGCACCCAAATCCAAAAAACCCTTTCCCAAGCGCAAGAAAACAGGCCAAGGCTCCAGTTCTCAACCACCTTCTCAGCAATTTGTCACAGACGAAATTGTTAATGATTGGTTGGTAGAACAAGATGGAAGATAAAGACTTCAGGAATTGGAAAAGAAAAGGATACATTGTGGTCCATTTTATCCACTACGAAGATTCTTCAATTACGAAATTGATGATTTGGTGAGTGATGCTGAGATTCACAATCTCATAAATTATGATTCTAACTCCGGGCAAATAAATCAACTAGCGGTATTTTTATTCTTCATAAATTTATGTTCAATTCATATTTGAAATCCATCTGATTCGGAAAATTGGATTTGGACAAGTGTTTATGGGGAAGTAATCAAATTCAATGTTGAAATGCTTGGGCAAATATTACAGTGCTCATATACAGGAATTAGATTACAAGATATTCCTGATATGAGACACATGCCAAGAGATGCAATTGCACATCTCATTTGGGAAGATGACATGAGAAAATTATCACCATTCAATTTTCGTCCAAAAGCTAGACTACTTAACCGAATGCTTGTCAATACCATACTCCCTAGCTTAGGTAGTCATGAGCAAGTGTATGACCATGACCATAAAGCTTTATATGCTATTTTCGGCCATACAAAAGTAACTTGGCTCAATATATATTTGACCAAATTAAAAGCTTTTGGACCCCAGTTCGTCAAACAATAATCTATGCACCATATATTATGCGAATTCTTCGAGTGCATAACGTGCCTTCATTCTTATAACAATATGAAGAACTTCCTGTTAAGGAAAGTGGAATTCGTTTCCTATCTTTGATGCATCTTCCTGAAAATCCACCAAGTATTACACCCTTTTCCGAGTACCAACACCAACAACCACAACACCAACAGTCTACTCCTATACGACCTACCTCTACATCAAGGCCTTCTGAATCAACAGGTTATCACTCTGATTCTGAAATTCAAGAGGCTCGAATTGCAGCAGGATAAGGAGAAAGTATTAGAGATGTAGCACTTCACAACCAGCATATCCTATCTCTAAATCAAAAAGTCTTGGATAAGAAAGTTTCCCGTCTCGAACGATCTTTTTCTACACGAATGACAAAGGTAGAAAAGACTTTAGAAAAGGTCGTCTCTACTCCGGGAAAGGTTATGAGAAAGGTTCGTGGACGATCTTCTTCACGATCTTCATCATCTCCATCTCCTACACCACCTCCAGCACCTCATGCACATCCATCAAGATCTTGAACAGTCGAAGAGCCTTTACAGACCCATGCTCCTGGAAAATCTCTAATCAATGTGGACACTGAGGAAAGTGAAGATTTCATGGCCTCCATAGGAAGCCCAACATTACGATCATTATCAATCTTTTCAGGGACTTTCTATTCGAGAAGGTGAAGAGTATCATGATCAGTCACAAGGGCAACACAGCGACTATGATGACAATGCTTCTAATCTATGGGGTTATTTTTCCTACTAATAAGTTATTTTATTCCAAATCCCTAATTGTTTGACTATGATATTTTTATTTAGTATTTTGACATTGTGAACATTATGATGTTATGATGTTTCCTCATATTGTTTCATTGTGATGTTTCCTTATATTGTTTCGTATACTCTTTTTTGATAATGACAAAGGGGGAGAGAGTTTGTACTACCTACAGACAGGGGGAGAAATTACAAAAGACATGGGGGAGCTTCTTAGAAATAAATTGTATAGTTGTCTTCATCAAAAAGGGGGAGAATGTTAGAACCTGTACTCTATGATTTTAATGACAACAACTATACAATCACTAGCACCATCCATATCCAGCTTTCATGACCAAGACTTGAAGACAGACACAAGGATCATTATATCAAGAAATATTAGTATATTCTGTTAATATCTTAAATAGATGATATGTACAATCTCCTTGAGTAATTTTTACAAGCATATGCATATACAAATCATTAAAAAGGTTTTTTTACATACTCAAGAAGGGAAATTAACAAACTGTACATGTGTCAACGTCTGGCTTGTCTACTCAAACGTTTGGCAGTGTGTTCTGTTTAAATTTTTTTAATACAGGCCAGACGTCTGACCTAAATGCCCAGACGTCTGACCTGGGTAATGGCCAGCACTTCTCAACAGACATCTTCTTCAATCGAAGAGTTGCATCCTCTATCTCTGGTCATAAGTCTTCCTCCTCAAACATTGCAACTCTTGGACTGAAATGGAATGAACCAAAGGTCGTTACTTCTCAAACAAACTCTCCAACATCTATAAATAAGCATGAATTTGAAAAGTAAAACTTACTTGAGATTCTGAACTCTTCTCTCTTTATTTTCTAATATTCCTGTGATCTCTCTGATTTCTAAAAGTACTCAAAAGCATACTTTTATCTCTTTCTTATATCAAAGCTTAAAATTACATACTACTCAATGGAGTTTATAGGAAGCAACTATACTTGTAGTCAAAATCCGTGTTATCTAGAACACGCACTTGTCAGAGAAATACTCTTGTATAAAAGTCTATTCCTCCGGGCGAAGGGAGGGCAATTGGTTAGTGTATTTCTGAAAGGGAGTTTCGGGACTGGACGTGGGACGGGAGGTCCGAACCTGTATAAAAATTCTAGTATGATTACTTTTAATTTTACCTGCATTTTTATTCTGTGTGATTCATACTATCATTCACATACTTGTCATATACTATATATATATACACGATCCACATAGACTTTCAGGCCAAGAGTATCCATTTCATTCCGGTTAAGTCAATCAGGACGGCACCAGATTTAGCTAATTTATTCATGAGGAATATAGTTAGACTGCATGGAATTTCTAGTAGTATAGTAAGTGATTGAGATACTTTATTTACTAGCGAGTTCTGGAAGAGTTTACATGAGACTTTAGGTACCAAGCTCAAGATGAGTACCGCGCTTACCATCCGCAGACAGATAGGAAAATGGAGAGAGTTAATAAAGTCTTAGAGGATTTGTTAAGAGCCTGTGTGCTAGATTTTGGTGGATCTTGGGAAGATCACCTACACTTAGTCGAGTTTTCGTATAACAACAGTTATCAGAGTAGTATAGGGATGACACTGTTTGAAACTTTGTATGGAAGGCCATGCAAATCTTCCGTTTGTTGGTTAGAGACCGGGGATAGATTGATTCTAGGTTCGGATTTGGTTAAAGATGTTGTAGAAAAAATTGAGTTAATTCGAGCTAGAATAAAGGAAGCTCAGTCTAGGCAGAAGAGTTATGTTGATAAGAGATGGAGACTTAGAATTCTCAGTTGGAGATAATGTTTTCATCATGGTGTCACCGGTGAAAGGTGTATTAGATTCAGATAATCGGGAAAATTAGCATCAAGATTCGTTGGACCATTTCCTATTATAGAAAGGATCGGAAAACTCGCATATATAGTAGAGTAACCAAATAGTTTGGCAGGAGTTCATAATATTTTTCATTTAAGGAAGTGTATTCGAGATCCAGAGAATACTACCACACCAACTGTGCTAGAGGATCTAGTAGTGGAACTGGATATGACTATAGTTAGAAAACTAGTTTGTATATTTGCAAGAGATGAGAAGAGACTAAGGAATAAGACAATCAGATTAGTCAAAGTCTAGTGGAGTGATGACGAGAGAGATTGTACTTAGGAAACCGAGAGCAGAATTAGAGATACTTATTCTGACTTGTTTGATGGTATTTTTTACCCTTTATGTTTGATTATGGTAAGTACCTTATCGCAATTTCGAGGACGAAATTCTTTAAGGAGGGGAGTCTATAATGACCATAATTTTAAGTAACATTATTCAGAACACTTAATTGGATAAATAAAATAATGTTAATAGTTAGGGGGATTGAGATTTTTTTAATTAATAAGGGGCCGTACCTTAATGAATGTATAAGCAAAAGAGAACTGAAAATAAGTAAGTAGGAGAAATATGGTAAGGGTAAAATGGGAACATCCTTCATTCTAATATCTTAAACCCTTCCATTCTTCATTCCTTATTCATTTTAACATTCATAAACAAAACTAAAACCCTATTGAGCTTGGTCGGCCATCGTTAACGAGATTCAAAAAGAAGATAAGTTAGAAACCAAGTAGAAAGCTTGAAGAAATTAATCAAAGGACAAATCTCAACCTTCTTAACACAAAACCAAGGTGAATAATTGATTTACATCTCCATTTTGATTATGATGTCAGTTTTATGATTATGGCCGAATTACTTTGCAAGTAACATGCCATGTTATGTTTATTTAAATAGATATACATATGCTTGTTGATGACTTATATGATTTCATATGGATTTATGATATGTTTAGATTAGAAAACCTATTAAATGACATCCAAATGAGTTGCGTTTTTGATATATGATCAAAAACATTATTTTAAAAGTGGGTTTTCAAGTTTCATAATTTTCTAAGTAATTGTGGATTTGTTATGAATTTTCTATGAGAGAAAATAGTTAATATCGGGCTTAAATTATTTAAGCCAATTATATAATGGTTTTAGGTTTGAAATTTATATATGTTAGAAAACATATAAAAAGTGAATTATTATGATTTTTGGGGGATTTTCCTAAGTATTTTACTATGGTTATAAAATTATTTAAGGAACTTAAATATTTTACATGTTTTGTTAAGGAGGAGGGCTTATTTGTTAAAATGTTTTTAATTGTACATTTTGAATTCGGCATCCTTTTAGAAAAGGATTTGATAAAGAAATGGAAATTTATCATATTTTGACAAATTAGGCAAGTTAGGTGAAAAGAAATTACTTTGAAAGGTATAAAATGAGTTTGTTTCGAATTACAACTTTGCCATTTCCTTAGCTTGCTTCCGTCACCATGCCCAGTTAGACCTTTCACACCTATTTGAATCCAATGCACATGATATCCAGCAATTGGTATGTAGGGTATAGGAGAAAGGCGGAAGGAATGATGGTGTCGAAGGCATGCTTTCAAAAGGGTGAAGCCACTCTGATTAGCTTTCGAATTAGTCAACTTACCTTTGATTAAAAAGAGGTTTTCAAACAAGTTGTCGCTTACCTTTGTTTTTAGAAAGGAGCTTCCGAAAGAGTTGCCGCTTATTTTGTTTTGAAAGAAGCTTTCGAATGGATAGTCGCTTTTGAACCTATTCGATACTCATGCTGCCGCATTCATACTTTTCGAATTAGTTAAACAATGTATTCGAAAGGGGTGCTTTTGCCTTTTTACCTTGAAGTCGCCTTCTTAATGCTTTCGAAAGGGTCGCGTAGCCGATTTCAAATGGTTTCGGTGGCAATGGTTTCGAAAGGGTGGGTTTCACAACTATCCTCTTTCTTTTACTTGAGATAAATGCTTTCAAAACTAATGTTTTCACCTGTGTTCTCTTGGACCCCATAGTTATATTAGAAGTTGAACCCAATGGTTTTGAAAAGAACAGTTTTAAATGGTTTCGAAGCTATGCTTCCACAAACTCTACTTGAGCCCTATTCTTTCGAAAGGTATGTTTTAAGTGTTTCAAAAGGAAGGTTTCTAATGCTTTCGAAAGAAAAGTTTAAATGGTTTTGAAAGAGGACGTCTAAGGTTTATGTAATGCTTTCAAAAGGGAGGTTTCAATGATTTCGAAAGGGATTGTTTTAAGGTTTTAAACAAGGGTTTCAAAGGTGTGGCTTTGGCTTTATAGCATGATGTTTTCCAAGTTAAAAAGGGCTTCAACTTGTTTTAAAGGGATGGATAACCCTATTGATTTGAATTTTCATCAACATTGTTTTATGTAAAGTATATATCATGACATGGGTGTTTTGAGTAAAGCAAAGAGTATATTTTCCTTGTTTTAGTATGATTTAAAAAGGGTTAAATCAATTTGAAAGAAACATTTTCAAGGAAAATTGAAGGGGGTAGTTAACCCTAAGTTTATGACTCAGATATTAGAAAACCAGATGGGACTAGTGTAGGTTCGCGTCCTATACTTTAGCTATTAGCACTACAAGAAATTTTATTTTTTGTGGCGCTCAAAAAACGCTACAAAAACTTTTGGTGGCGTTTTGATAAACGCCGTGAGAAAACATGCGACCAAAAATCCATGATTTTTTGTTGCATTTATTTTAACGCCACTATAAATGCATTTTTGGCAGCGTTTTTCAAACGCCACCATAAATCTTTTTGTAGCGTTTAAGAAACACCACCAAAAGAATTTTTGGCGCTACTAATAGAATTTCCAACTTTACCCCTGTTTTATGGTTGTATTTACTCAACGCCACTATATATATTTCGGTAGCGTTTTTGAAACGCTACTAAAAGTTGTTTATTATTTTACACCATTTTTTCATGCTATTATTTCCTGTTAATGGTCTATTTTGGTTCTATTATATCAATCAACAATCACTCACATAATCATCATATTCAAATAAGTTAAAAAACACATTAACCATATAATCAAATAAAATATCCATAACCATTCCAATACAATAGTCAAACAATTACGTTAACTCGTAGGACTTCAACCACCTCAGCTTACAAGCTTTCAATACATTCTTATTCCTTTCGAGATAAATGTAACACATGATTCTTAATTCTTATTTTTATTGAATTGAGATTCTTATTCCTGTTGTACAGATAATTATAAGTTTACATTCTCACACTTGATATACAAAAAAGAAACAAATTACTTGGATCATGCAGCTGACATGATACAATCAATAGCTTGCTTGCAGATTCCAGTCATCGTGGCCTCAGGTCCATACACCTGCAATCAAAAACAGATCCTTTAAAATTGACATAAAATGAGAATAAGAAGGATAAAGAGTAGTTGTCAAATAAAATACTGAGTATATCTTATCAGGATACATATCAAGCTGCTAACATGTACATGATACATATGCCACTGCATGTCATACTGTATCTTATATCAATTACTTTGTTAACACGGTAATGTTTGACGAAAACGTAAGTAGAGTAGGGTTGGTATATTTCGAAATTAATATGAAGAAAGTTGCACATAACTCAATATTACATGGTTCTATGTATCAAAATTTTGATAGATTAAGTTGTACCGTAGACTTTAA
The DNA here is from genome assembly GCA_030737815.1 of Allium fistulosum. Taxonomy (NCBI): domain Eukaryota; kingdom Viridiplantae; phylum Streptophyta; class Magnoliopsida; order Asparagales; family Amaryllidaceae; genus Allium; species Allium fistulosum. The sequence goes on from CM060905.1 coordinate 929,428,742, forward strand.
ACCACGCAATTTAATAAGAAAAATAATAATTAACTTTGAGTTCATAATAACAATCATAGATTAAACAGCATTAGCAAATATAGCAGGGAATGTTATTACTTACACTAGTAGAATAAAAAGAAATATATCAATTTGATCAAGTATTGCACAATGGAAGACAATATTAGGATAGTTTCAGTACTCAAGGATCAATTAAAGTATATGGATTCAAGTTTGGACTTGAGCCAAAAATTGAACATGCAACTTAACTTAATATATGTGTGTTATACTTTGTAACAGCTACAAAGCTAATTTGATGCAGAGGAAGGTATCGCTTATTATATGTATGGGTCATAATATATATATATATATATATATATATGAATATAATGAAAAAATGATTAGATAAATTTGCTCCCCCCATGTTTTTAGTAACACAGGTTGCACAACCATATGAGAGACCCATCATCCATTCCACCATGTAATAAAAAAATATACAGGTTGGTTATAAGGAATTTAAGCATGTTACATATAAGATTCAAATATTTAACACAATTAATTACTCACCTCAAGAGGAACGCCAAGTTCGTCACCCAAAGCCCTCATTTTTGCTAGACCAGTTTGATAATTTGGACCCCCTCTTCGAACAAAAATATTCATTCTTGATGCCTTTAGCTTAGCCTCCTGCATGAATAAAATTTATACAAGCTTATTTTAAAAGTGTTAACAAGGTTGTAGGAAAAAATTTGAGCAATTTCTTCTTACCTTTTCCCTTAGAGCTTTTATTATTCCATTAAAAGTAGCAGCAACGTCGGTGAAGTTTGCAATTCCACCACCAATAAGTAGAGCTCTCTTGTGACCATCAGGATCTGCAGTAGCACACTGCAATAATATTTGTATACATAAACAGACATGCATAATAGCACACTGCCATCATCTCTAGATTCTCTACTTCCAGTTCCTTTGACCAAACAGCGTCTTCAAAAACAAGCGATATCAGCACGTGTTGTTTTCGCTAGACTGAAATTTGTAAAAACGAAAAATAACTGGAAAATTAGAGCAACTAATGTGCTGTCATGTTTTAAAATTTGACAGGTAAATATACCGTTCGAGTTTATTATCCATAACCAGAGTAATCATGCCTACAAAGATATGATATAGGCCCAGTCTCAATATTATAACCAAAAATAAAAATAAATAAACATGCAGTTACTTAATCTTGGTTCATACTCCTCTTCCTACCCATTTCAGTTTTTAGAAACTCAATGTGCCTCCCTACTTATTTGTCAAACTCCAGCAAAACTTTAGGCAGGGCTCCATCATCATCCAAGTCATCTAACATGGCTAACTAATAAGTAGTTTACATCATCCTTTGAAAACCAAGGTTGTCCCCACCCTCTAAATTCTTCTTGTTTCTCCTTTACCTGATCAATTTGTAGAGCAGTTCAAACATCAACGTATGCAGTAGTACATAAATGAGATTATGTATATTTTGATAACAGAACCTTTAAGGTAAAAGTTACCTCAACTCTAATCTCTCCATAGTAAGTGAAATCAGGAAAAACCACTCTATGCTTGCGAACTTCTATGTCTCCTACTCCTTTTTCAAAGTTTGATTCTGTTATATTAGCTAGGTTCTGTAAAATGAATTCGAACATTCATAAGAGTAGGATTCCTAGTTGTAGATTATTATCCTCTAGAAATAAAAGAAGAATATCAATTCAACACTGGTCATATAACAAAGGACAATCAATTTGTATGTAAGACAACACTTTCAAACTTGCATCATGTCATACGTGAAATTGTGGTGTTGATTCACATATCTAAATGGAATATATGAATAGGACGTGAGATGAAAAGTTGTATGATTCCAATCCATTACAGTAGCAACAACTACATTTGTTCAATGTAATACGACATCAACATATTTTAGCATTTCATATTTGGACCAAAAACAAACCATTTTAGATGCCTTCTCACATATCATTTTAGATGCCTCTAGTATGTCAGCTATGCTACCCATATTACAAGAAAACTTAGTTTGTTTATGGTTTGAAAAGGGGAAGAAGAAAAAAATACTGAAAAACTTACCTTCTCACATATCATTTTAGATGCCTCTAGTATGTCAGCTATGCTACCCATACCAGCACCAATTGAAACTCCCTGATGAATTTAACTTACAATATACATACAAGCAGAAGCAAATAAAGGCATACTGTGGAAAAATGAGAAAAATTAGGAAATGAAGTACCGTTCTTTCCACATCTTCCAATTGATTGGGTAACCAGTTTGCATCTTTAAGAGCCTCTTCCGTTGAACATAGTGCGTATGCTATAAATCTCGATATGGATTTTTGATCCTGGAGATAAATCAAAAGCACCGACACTATAATCTACACCATTTATTGGCATTAAGCTTAGCACTCACTTCTAACATGAGAATTCAATCAATCAAATAAGATATGGTTCCATCCACTTGTGAGAAATGCGGATTAAGGATCTTAAGGCTAGAAATAACACTAGAGGGGGGGGGGGGGTGAATAGTGGTTTAAGAAATATGTTAATCTTTTTGAGTTTATCTTAATTTGTTAACAATGTATACACTAATCAGACACAGATATGAACACAGAATCAAACACAGATGCAAATATAAAGTAAAAGCAGTAAAGGAAAGAACACACCGGATTTTATACTGGTTCAGAGTTACCCTACATCCAGTACCGCACAACTAAGTACGGATTTCCTTTCAAAAGCAATTCAACAATTACAACACTCAATTTCAAGGCTACAAGGTATACCCTCCAGAATACCAATCCTCTAGGTAGGGATACTTGATTTACCGGGCAACAAGTTCACCCAATTGATTTCCAAGGCTACAATCACACCTTTTCTCACTTGATTGATTTACAAGGCTACAATCACACCTTTTCTCGCTTATATATTACAAAGAAACCTATAACTCTGAATAGCACTGAGAACCTTGTAGAGATAGTGATGGAGAATCAAACTAGAAGTAATCGAGTATGATTCGATGTTGATTTCGGCAGAGTAATGGTATGATTTTGTAATAAGAAATGTGGAAGATGAAGAGGAGTGAAAACCAGAAAAAAGTGATTAAAAATTCGTTGAAACTGACCCCTATTTATAGAAAACCAACAGCCATGACCATTCATGAAGAGTTATGGCGAATAGACACTTCTTTTGAAATTTGAATTTGAACTTCAACTGTCACTATGTCGACATACTACCTAGGGGCATGTCGACATCCCTCAGCCAAAAATGATATTTTGAATTTCTATAAAAACAATATTTATCTTATATAAAAACTATTTAAAACTTTATAAATACACTTGAATATAGTTGAAATTCATAAGTAAACATAAAGAACAATATATACATATTTTAACTATAATTTTATATTTAAATCTAAGTATAAATATTAAAAGTTAAATATATTATTTGAAAATACATTTTAAAATCAGGAGTATTTTGACTTTGAAATTAAAGATGTTTTGAGGCTAAAATTATTTAAAATCAGGATAGAGAGTTTTGAGTCTTTTAAAAGGAAAGTTTTGAAATCATTTTGAAAACAAGATAATTTTGTAAAAACATTTTGAATTAAAATTAGTGGATACAAAACAATGTCCCACTAGATTTTCATAGGTTCCATCCTACTTAGGGTTCCATCCCTTTAACAGGCTCGAAGTGGATTCCATTCCACGAATAAATTGGATATTAAGATGCCAGTGCTTTTCTACGAGTTTTAACAAATATTCCTAATAAAACAGACTTAACCTTGAACTCTTGAACTCTTGATAATCTTGATACTCATGAGTCTTCTATCTCTGTATCTTGAATCTCTATACTGTACAGTCTTCATTCTTGATACCTGCATGGTTAGATCCTGCAAATACATATATATCTAAACTTGTAATGTTAGTATTTCTATTTTATAATTTTTTCTAAGGTTGTTGTCATCAAAACCATCATCTCAAGGACTAACACCACTTACTCTACGAAACAACTTTTTTGGTTAAGCGTAACATAAAGTCCAAAGAAAATACATGTACAAAACCTACCCTGTAAACAATGTTAGAAGCATATAACATGGAAAATACTTGAATTTTACCTTTTGTATTGCACTAAGTAATGGTAATAATGCATATACTGTTCACTAAATAGTTTGACTATAGCTCAAAATCAAATCTTGTTTTCACCAACCTTGGATTGGAGCCATTTGTCTTCATCAAACACCTCCTCGCCTTTCCCACGTGGCACAACAGCAGCAACCTTAGACGACAACTGCTCGAACATGTGCGACACTATTGACCCATCGAAGCCGTACATCCTCAAATCAGCAGCGGAGATGGAACGAACACCGCACGCTCCGTCGACGAGGCGGGTTTTCGAGTGTAATTTGTAAGTAGATCGTAGCCAAATAGATCGTTGAAAATTGATTTAGGTTTCCGTGCTTCGTTAGTAGATCGATGGCAAAGAGGAAGATTTTGAAGATGAAGATGGGGAATTTTGTGATGACTAAGGCGGGTGATTTAGAAAACTAAAACGAGATAGGAGATATGGAGCGGCGAGTTTCAACGACGAGGAAATTTTTTTTAAGTGTCTAAAAGAGATAAGAAGCGGCCACATAAAATTTGAGGAAAAATTTCATGAATTGTTGGCGGGAACCAATTGGTCGCGTTCATTTGTTCATTTTTATGTGTTAACTTGATCAATGGTTGCATAAGCCTTGAAACGCTACCAATAAATGCAACTAAAAGCTAGTTTTCTTATAGTGTAGCCTTAGCTAATAAAAGTCCAAAATTTCAGCGAGTAGGGCTTTGTCACAAGTAAGACTAAAATAATGTTACACACAGAAAAGAATATACAAAGAAAAGATAGGTTATTGGTGAGCCCATAAAACCATTAGGATCGGTTGACTCTAGAAGATATAAGTTAAGGATAGATCGTCCAACATTGTATCTAACAGAAGTTAGATTATTTATTTTGTCTGGTAGGCCCAAGTCAGCCAATGGTTAATAGTTAGCCAATTAAAACAATAATGTTGGATAGATAGTTACCTGATTTATATGCATATATGGTATTGCTCCTGTTGTTATAATCAGTTTGATTGTTGGATTTTGATTTACAAAAGATATGATTTTAAAAGGATAGTAGTGAGGGGAAACCCGGTCCGCTAAGAGGCGTGGTATCATAATATTAATACACCTAGATGTAATAGAATTATTCACATCATGATTTATATCTAACTCGAAGTTTATGTTTTCCTCTTAAGCTCTCGGGTACTCGAAAATTAATTTGAGTAGATTGAGAGTTTGGAACTTTTCATGTTTAGTAGGTTGGACGAATATGCTTCTGAAGACGTATAGGAGGCAAAGCCAGCTATATAGGAGCTATTTAGTGTTATTTCTACTGTGATGTATTTACGACCGATATGTCTATCTATTTAGAACTCTGATCATCCAAGAGGGCATCTTCATATGTCGCTCTTGGCGTAATTTGTAATAATTATATTTGTTCAAAACCTGAGAATCGTTTTGGATTATGTAACTGAATATGAAATATGGATTTGAAATGTAATAAGAAAAGCTGTTTTTAAAATATGTATTGATTTTATTTCGTATTCATGTGCTTCTGATATTATGGATACCATTAACATTACCGTAGTTTGTTATCGGAAGTTAATACTAAGATGACTGCACCATATGTAGTGCTTAGCTTCGGGCCTCAAAGTTGGGGATGTTATAATCGGCTATAAGAATGTCGATCCCTACATACATATACAAAGGAGAAAAGATAAGAAAAAAGGAGAATGGGGGGATCGGCTAAAATAATACCAATCCTTATATACAAAAAGGGAGAGAAAAGGTAAAAGGGATCGGTTACGAACCCTATATGCATGCAAGCATATACATAAAAATCATTAAAATTATAAAATGCAATGGAATTGCACATAACTCAACAAAAATTGATAACGTTCCATGAGCGTGCAAACACGTCCGGGAGCCAACGACAAGAACGTGTACTCGAACGTGCATGTGTATATTTTAAAATTTAAAATTTTAAAATCAACAGAAATTGAATTCACACCTGAAGCTTTCAAGTCGAGACTGGATCAAATAGCCAAAGCTTTTAGTCTTGTGGAACCGGATATAGATATCAACTGATGGAATATAATCCTGAATTTATATTATTAGAAATTGATCAAGCGTCTTGACGATTAAAAAGAGATACAACACTTTGGGAAAATAATTCAATGGAAGGATAGGACTATTCAAAAAATTGGATGGATTTCTTTCCGAAGACTCTAACTTGCTTCGATTCAAAGCACGTCATGTTCAACACATGACATACTTTGGGGGGCAAGTGTTATCCGGTATTTTGACCCGGCTATATTCGAACTTATTGGACAAATTAGATTCGACTTTCATCTTGGTCAGCAAGTCCAGAGCGATGATTATAGGGTCCAAAATTTAAGTACAGATGGAAATATGAAGCCGTGGTTAAACGAAATTGGGAGATATGCTATGTAGAATGTTTGATATATGGAATATAGTTCAACATAAAGGAGGGATCAACTATTATCAACCTCCAACATAGGAATTAGCATATTTAAGGAAGGAAGTGAAATTCAATGGAAAACAACCAATATCTCAAGATCCATAAGTCCAATGCATATGAAATTTTGTGAGCAAGATATGGGAACCCTAGGGAGCCTACGCTAGAGATCGCACCTCAAAAAGATGAAGCAAGAGGGATCGACCCTCTTCCCTCAATAGGGATCGGCTAAAATCATAAAATAACTCACATTGAAGCAAAGATCGAGCAATAACTCAAGTTCTATTAATCCAATTAGCATGAAACTATTAATCCAATTAGCATGAAACTTGGATACTAAGCATGTTACGACATGAGGAAGCTACCATAGGGATCGCACCTCAAATTCCTCTAAAATAGGGATCGGCACCGATCCCTATTCCTTGGGATTTGGACCATGCGATCCCTCTTATGGGTCCATATGGTTCGGAGATCCTTCTTCCGAATTTTCAAGGAAATATTTCGCCATCTTCGTCTATAAATATAGGCTTAGTTGTTCATTTTCGAAACCTTTACGCTGCTAGTTGCTTTGTACTCTATTGTAACTAAGGATTTTCATCTGATCTCTATTGTACTCTGTTTATAAAGTGATTAATAAAGCTTTTTATTCAAAGTGGATGTAGGCAAATAGCGCCGAACCACTATAAATCATTGTGTTCGTGTTATTGCTTTGATTTACTGCTATTTTATTACCATTTTCCTCTGTTTCCATTTCACATTCTTCAATTTCTCTACAAACTCCCTATTGGGTGTTTGTGCCAAATTTTGGTGTAAACATTATCTTATTTTTAGTCTAAATTATATAGAAAGACACAATTTAATATACTAAAAGTATAAGCTAAATTTTGCAACTTTTATATGATCAAAATTTGTTTTAGCCATAAATTTTGACTGAGATGAACTCCAAGTTGATATTTTTAGAACATACACTAGGTCCAGTAGATGTTTGTAAAGTGGTATAAGCCAAAAATGGAAAATAGTTTATGAGATTGGGTAAAATGAAATATGATGTAATGAGTAAATTAGACATATTTTGTTTAAAGCCAAATTTAGGTTTAGTTACCCTGTTTTGGGATTAAGAAGATATTAAGGTTAGTTCTAATCATTAAAACTTATTTTTTTTTCAAAAATTATTAGCACATTTGAATTATTGTAATTTTTCTGAGATTTTTATAATTTTATTTGAATGGGTATTCATGTGGATTTAGGACTAGAAGTAAGAGGGGTTCACGAGGAAGAAGATAGAAAAAATGCAAATGAAAGTGAAGGAAGTGTTCATTCATCACAACTGTGTTTTCAAAAGAGGACTTGGGCTTTAGACCCAAACATCAACCACTTGTTATTTTCCCCTACTTGTATTTTTCCTTTTTTTTTGCATGACAAGCGGGGTTGGATGGTCCCTTGACCCATTTTATTAAACATACAGAAATGGGTGCAAAGTATTAGGCATTAACAACTACAAAACAATTCATACATAAAACTCTCACTATAATCAGAGTTATAACAAAATAGAAAATAGAATTTGATGACAAAACAAAAGAAATATAACTAAGAAGAACTTTAACAGAACAACGCTCATGTCATAATTAATACCATAATCCAAGTCATCATCAAGGTTAGAGTCACTACCTTCTTCATTAAAGGTGATAGTAGGAGGGCGTGGTGATGATGATGGTGGAGGTGGCGGCGGTGGTGGAGGTTAGGAAGGAGGTGAGTGGCTAAGAGGAGCAGGAGGAGTAACTCTAATAGTAGATGAGACAGCAGCAAGGTAGCTTTTCGATTGAGCAAGTTTGTCAAACTCCATAATAGTCGCATCCACATGAGGAATCGTGCCCTCAACGAGTGGGAATGTCTGAGTAGAAGATTTTTGCACCCTCCCGTCGAATAGGAGGCTTAAACTTAATATGTACGAATGCATTTTCAATGAAGAAAAACATATAGACTTATATGTTTGGAGTTAGAGATTGAAAAACAGTGCAGGCAACATGATATGATTTAACCTTCATTATTGTTCATGATTTGAAATGATTATTTATGATGTTATTAACTTTCTATCATTATAAATTATATTGTCATTTCATTATTTAGTTTATTTTGAAGACTGGAATTACAATAAATATAAGGTTCATTTCTTCTAAAATCCTCTCCGGACAAGTGCCAATTTTTGGTGTGATGTGGTGGACAAAGTTGGAAGACTTTCAATAGATTCAGCATCGCATTGGATTTTATTTATTTTACATTTTGGCGTTTTTAAACTCTACAAAATTTAATTTTTTTTTCACTATAGAATTTACCAACAGCCTGTTTGGGTTTGGTGAAAACCATTTAGAGCATCTCCAATAAATCATTGAATATCAAATTTTGTAACATGTAACCTCAAATGGCTGTCCAACAGAGTGCAGAAATTGTAATCGGTTACAAATTTAGTGAAAATGATTTAATAACTATGATTTGTTTGGAATCTTGTTGAACAAGCGGCCAGTCTTAAGATGCTTGTTAAACAAACGACTGAATTCGTATATATAATTTTAAATTTTACAAACGCTTGTTCAACAAGTGCGTGAACACCAGGTGCTGGTTTTATTTTCGTGGAAGAAATCAACATGTTCACATTTTCCAACTCGGAAAATGTAACATTGGACCAAAATTTGTTGAAGGTGCTCTCAATGGACGACGCAAATGCTAGATCAATCGCACAAAAGCGACTTCAGATGGAACTCGCTCTTTTATTGGCCAGATGATAAATAAAACCCTGGAGAAAATAAAATAAAAACAAAAATAAATTTCTATTTTGTACAATCATCAACTTTTAGATTTCTCTATCCAAGATGATAAAAAAGTACACAAAATCAGCACATAATCTTAATATAAAAACATATAGACTTATATGTTTGGAGTTAGAGATTGAAAAACAGTGCAGGCAACATGATATGATTTAACCTTCATTATTGTTCATGATTTGAAATGATTATTTATGATGTTATTAACTTTCTATCATTATAAATTATATTGTCATTTCATTATTTAGTTTATTTTGAAGACTGGAATTACAATAAATATAAGGTTCATTTCTTCTAAAATCCTCTCCGGACAAGTGCCAATTTTTGGTGTGATGTGGTGGACAAAGTTGGAAGACTTTCAATAGATTCACCTAAAGTCGCTTTTGTGCAATCATGATTAGCTAATCATGATCAAATGCTAAATCCTCTCAAATCTCTCCCAATCTTCTTCTCTAATCAGACCACCTGAGGCTTCTCACATCAGAAAGCTGTCAGGGGTTATCAGCATAGATGATGAAGGGTTCAAATTGGTTCAATCGAAACAACAAAGAAGAAAGGAGGCCAAAAAAGTTCAGGAGTCACCATCAGTTCCTCAATTTGACAACCGTAAAGGCAGAGTTGGTCAGAATGTAACCTACCAGGGCGAAAAGAGGAACGAAATGTTGTCAAATCAGAGAAAACCAATATCCATCTCACTGAACAGAGACCAAGGCCGGAAGTCTTGGGCAGACATTGTTGCCGATCAACCTCAAGAACCCAATGTTGAAGAAAGCAGTCTTGAGCATTTTGCACCAATCAGAATTAACAACAAGAAGTATGGTTTGGTTAAGGAAGAGGTATGTAAAAGAGCCACTGAATCTTGGAATAATTCTATTCTTGTTTATGTAGTGGGTACCAAACCATACTACTTGTTTTTCAAATCTTACATACAAAGAGTATGGAAACCGATTGGTGAATTAGAAATCTTTACTAGAGAGAATGGGTTCTTTCTAGTAAAGTTTAAGGAATCTCAAGACTGTAATTCAGTATTAAAAAATGGACCATATTTCTATAACGGCAAACTCATCATAATGAGAAAGTGGTATGATTCTTTGAAGATGGACAGAGACTTATTAACGTCTATGCCGATCTGGGCAAGGTTACCCTGTGTTAATCTAAAGCTATGGGACAGAGAGGCTTTCAGTGTTATGGCAAGTATCATAGGTAAAACCATAAAAATGGATGCAGCCACAACGTTGAAGACGAGATTGAATTACGCTTGCCTTCTTGTCGAAGTGTCTGCAGAGGATGAGCTTCCTAATGAGATATTTCTTTCTTTGTATAATGGTGAAAAAGTTACTCAGAAAGTTAAATATGAATGGGTCCCGCCAAAATGTAATGTATGCAAATGTTTTGGGTACACCAGAGATCAGTGTAACCCAAAGCAGGCATGGATACCCAAGAGTCACAATCAAGAAATGCAAGAAAAAGAAAATCCAAATTCAAGAAACAATTTAGTGTCACAAAAACAAGCTATGCTATCTGAAGATAATGATCGGATCAATCAAACATATATCATCTCTGATCACAGAAAGAATGATATCGTGCTCTCTGATCAAGATGATCAAGTCATAGCAGAGGAAGCTCATCAGACCAACTCAGAAAGCATAAAAGAAAATCTGCAGAGTAACAAAATGGTGGGTGAAAAGAATACAAAGGTCTAAGAATCTGTAACCCCACCAGTTACAGATCCTTGTATAATTACAGACAAGCATGATACAAGTAACAAGAACGAAAATGAAGAATTTTTACAATCTGCAATCTCGAATTTGGACAAGCCTCCTGAAACAGCCCCTCCACCTGAGTAGGCTGCAGTGACTGAGAATTCTGACTCAGCCATGCCTCGCCCTACTGTCCCATTTGATATCTCAACTATTGTAATCCCAGAAGGTATCAATAACTCTGGAAACGAAATGGAAATGGTGGATGTTGTTGATCAGTTTGATATATCTGAACTACATATACCAAAAACAAAGGCTATCGGTAAGAATAAAGGAAATAAAGAGAAGAAAGCTTTTAAACAAAAATACATATCTATAAATCCAGATTGGGATGAAATGTCAACCAGGTTAAAAGCTAAGAGTGTGGATAATAAGAGGAGAGGTAAGGGTACTACAGTGTCAGGTACCATTTAAATTTCCTTTTATTATTTTATATATATGTCTATATTTGCTTGGAATGTCAGGGGGATGAATTCCCCTGCTAAACAGTCTGATATCTTATATATGATTAACATTTATAAACCTACTATTATAGCTCTCTTAGAGAATAAAATGAATAATGATAATTATGACAAATTTTGTCTTAAGTTGTCTAGTAACTGGAAATCTACAAATAATAATGATTGTGACTGTAAAGGAAGAATCATTGTTATATGGGATTCTAATATCTGGACAAACTTAAAAATTAATAAAAACAAACAATTTATAGATTGTCAGTTTAAAAATATTGGTGGTTTCCTCATTCAAGTTACTAGTGTGTATGGTAGTAATTTTGAAAATGAAAGAAATGAATTATGGTATAATCTGACAGACTTGAATTCTAAGTATAATTTCCCCTGGATTATACTGGGTGATTTTAATACTATTTTTCATGTTTTAGAAAAATTTGGAGGAAGTAAAATTCCTGAAAGTAAATTTGATAGGGTTAATAATTTTTTATTAAACACTGGTCTTATGGAACCAACTATTAGTGGGAATAAATATACTTGGAAGTCTGGTGTGGCTAAGAATATCCATTGTAAGTTAGACAGAATTTTAATTAACAAAGAATTCTCAAGTATTTTCCCAGATTTTATTTGTTTAACCCTAGAACAAAATTCTAGTGATCATACTCCTTTAATTATAAATCTTTTTACCACTGAGAGTTTAAGAAGAAAAGTTTCTCCTTTTAGATTTAAAAACAGCTGGGTTTTAGAAGAGGACTTTAAAACTTTGATGGATAATAGTTTAAATTTTTCTTGTGTTGGCACTAAACAATTTCAATTCAGTATGCTTCTGAAAAATATTAAATTCAATATTAAGAATTGGAATAAGAATAATAATTTAAATAACAATAGACTGGATTATTTAAGAAAGGAAGGAAAAATCTTACAAAATCTGGTAGACAATAATCCAGAAGATAAGGATATTGCCAACAATTTTTTTAATAATCAGAAAGATTTATCTACTGAAATTTATAAAAATGCAGTTAATGCTAAGCAAAATGCAAAGGTAGATTGGCTAACTCTTGGTGATGACTGCACAAATTTTTTTTATGCTAAAATGAGCAATAGAAAGCATATTAATAATATTGGTAACATCATAGATAATTCAAGTAATCTTTCTAATGCTTATGTCAAAATTGCTAATGAAGCTGTTGAATATTATGAGAAGTTATACTTTAATGATAATGTTGAAACAAATTTTCCTCATATTATTTGCAAAAACATTTTGAAATTGAATGCTTCTGATATTTTACTTGCTCCTATCTCATTAGAGGAAATAAAACATATTATTTTTAATGCTGGTGATAATAAAAGCCCAGGCCCAGATGGTTTTAATGCAAAGTTTTATAAGAATCAATGGGAAAATATTAAGAATCAAATTTATGAAGTCATAAATGAATTTATGGATAAAGGTAAAATTCTGAAAAGTATCAATCACACATTTATTACTTTAATTCCTAAAAAGAAAAATCCTTCTAATATTGGAGATTATAGACCAATTTCTTGTTGTAATTTTATTTACAAAATCATATCTACTATTTTAAGCAATAGAATTAAAAAATTTCTGCCTTTTATCATTTCTGAAAACCAGAGTGCTTTTGTGCCTGGTAGATTAATATCAGAAAATACTATGCTAGCACATGAAATGGTGAGAAAATTCAATACTAAAAAAGGTGATAATGTGTGCCTAAAAATTGACCTACAGAAAGCGTATGATAAAGTAAATATGCACTTTATTAACCACATTATGAAATGTATGGGCTTTCCTAGTAAATTCTACGACTTAATCATGGAATGTATTAACAATCCTACCTTCTCTATACTTATCCAGGGAAAATCTGAAGGTTTCATCAAAAGTAATAGGGGTATTAGACAAGGTGACCCTCTGTCACCTTATCTATTTACAATGGTTATGGAATATTTTTCTGTTTTGATGGAAATAGAAGCTTTGAAAGGGAATATTAATCCTATAAATAGAGTCCAACCTTGTATTAACCACCTTATTTATGCTGATGATCTTATGGTCTTTATTAAGGCAAATAAAAAAAATGCAGCTTCTATTGAAAATGTTTTTGACACTTTGAACAATTATGCAAGGTTGCAAATAAATCTAGACAAAAGTAAAGCATACTTTAGTAAATACAGCAGCTAGAAAAGTGATGTCCTAAATGTTTTAAAAATTACTGAAGGTAATCTTCCTATAAAGTATTTGAGATTGCCTCTATCAGTTAATCAAATAAAAGATTCAGACTGTTCTATTTTATTGGATAAAATACAAGATAGAATGGAAACATGGTCTAGTAAACTTTTATCTATTGCTGGAAGATTAGAACTAATTAAAACTGTGGTTTATGCAATAATATTATACTGGCTCCAAACTTTTCATATTCCTACAGCTGCTATTAAAAAATTAGAAAGCAGATGTGCTAATTTTCTTTGGAGAGGTAAATATCACAAAGTTAGTTGGGATACAGTGTGTAAACCTAAGAATGAAGGTGGGTTTGACATTAGAAATATGAAGGACCTTAGTCTAACTTGTCATTTAAAACTACTCTGGAGATTTCTTAGTGCAGACTCGCTCTGGGCAAGGTGGATGAAGGATAAGTGTCTCAGGAGAGGTAATTTTTGGAATATTACTCCAAACAGTAATCAGTCTAACACGTGGAAGCAAATTTTAAATTGCAGAAATACTGGTAAGTTTCTTTTGGAAAGAAATTTTAAATCAGGTGAGGAAACTAGCTTATGGTTTGATCCGTGGTTCAATAGTGACTCATTTGTCAATAAAATTGGTTAGAGTAATCTGGTGATATTTGGTGATGCTAATGCAACAGTTTCATCTAATTAATAATCAATGGCAACCACAAATTCACCCAATAACCAATCCACACAAAGATGAAATATGTAAAATTCACATAGATGGTAGTGTAGACAATGACTACTGGTTATGGAAAACAGATAATAAAGGGAAGTTTTCATTTAAAAACACTTGGAATTCTATTAGAAATAAAGTCACCAAGGTTGATTGGTATGATTGCATTTTGAATAAGGTGAACAACCCCAAGATGGCATACTGTACTTTCTTTGCATTTTATAATAAATTGCCAACTTGGGACAGAATAAATAAGTGGTGTAATAGCTCTAGTTCACTTTGTTCCTTATGCAATATAGAAAATGAGAGCTCTAATCATCTATTTTTTGAATGCAGTTATTCACAGTTTATCTGGAAGCATATTAAGGCTAAACTGGGTATTCAAAACAATGATCTACTAGTTCTCAAGCAAATTATTCAGCTAATAAATACCAAGTTTAAAGAAAATCAGTGGAACGAGACCTAGCTCACATATATATAACTACTGCAGTCTATCATATATGGAAAGAGAGAAATGCTCGTACTCATAATAAAGCTAGTAGCTGTAAAGAGCAGAAATGAATTATTATTGAAACAGATAGTAAGATCCTGCTTCACAAATCAAAGAAAAAAAGGAAGGATCAAACCAAGTTTCCAAATTTAGCTGAAGACTGGAGTAATGAAGCAGGAAGTAAGCATCTGAAGCAATTATTAGCCCATCCAGAGAATATTAGGGCTAGGAGTCATCCATCTAATGTTCTTACTTCTGATAGTGCATCCAACAAAGAACACTTTGCATCAAATAGAGATCGCGATGCTTTCCCAAGGGTAGATTATACAGATCAAAGTCGCATCGACTACAGATCTGGCGATCTTAGCAACAATACGTCAAACAGAGCTCGTGTTGCAACGAATCAAGTTCGTGTTGGGTCTCAAAGGGAGGAATTAACAGATCTGAGTCTTATTGACTACAGATCTTTTAATTCTCTTTGGGATTATCAACATCAGAATAGCCTCTTTACAATCGAAGAAATGGATGGCATGCGTGGAAAATTTAACAAAGGTCTCTCGTATTGGAAGAGAGGCGAAGCGAGTGGTGTGAAGAAGTGAAGAAGAGAGTCGGCGAAGCTTTGGTTTTGCGAAGTCGCCATTTTTTTCTTTTGGTTTTCTGGAGATAGGGATTGAATATGGCGGCGTGTGTTGTTTTAGGGTTGTAGGAGGTTTGTAGTAGTCGGGTTTTGTTTGATGTTGGGCTGGGCCTTTGGCCTGTTTACTTTTATTCAAAAAATAATAATTAATAAAATAAAAATGGAATTGTCCGGACCAGTAGTTGGATGAGTAATAGGCATAGGCGCTCATGCACGACTGTGAATAGCAGTTCTCAGTGACAAAAGCTAAAAAAGGTTGAAACAATAATGAAATTTTCAAATACGACGGACCTAGAAGCCCCTTGGAAAAACAACTCAACACTGACAGCATGATTAGCTTCTAAAACCCTGGAGAAAATAAAATAAAAACAAAAATAAAATTCTATTTTGTACAATCATCAACTTTCAGATTTCTCTATCCAAGATGATAAATGATCCGGTATCGGTATTGATAGACAAAGTCAAAGGGGTTGCGAAATCAAGCAAACGAATTGTGAATAGCGCCATTCGAAAATGCTACATTTCTTCGAATCATGACCCTGTAAGTCAACTGCAACTTCGATTATTTTATATTAAGATTATGTGCTGATTTTGTGTACTTTTTTGCTTCTAATTGCTAACTTCATATGTTAAAATTGCCAGGGTTGTGCCATTTTGCTTGATTAACACTTATATCCCAATGCATATTAGATGTGGAAAGATAAACTTTCATCTA
The DNA here is from genome assembly GCA_030737815.1 of Allium fistulosum. Classification (NCBI taxonomy): domain Eukaryota; kingdom Viridiplantae; phylum Streptophyta; class Magnoliopsida; order Asparagales; family Amaryllidaceae; genus Allium; species Allium fistulosum. The sequence goes on from CM060905.1 coordinate 929,445,071, forward strand.
TTTATTTGCTTGTCAAAGACATAAGTCAGAACGCTTCATGTTATAGTAGCAGCACGAAAAGAAATAAATTTGGGAGCTTTCAAATTCAAGGACCCTCATCAGTTGACAACATATAATAAAGGAAAAATAGGTGGCTTATCCTTTGTGTGACCGTGATTTTTTTATTGACAACTAATGCATACCTGAGCTGAAGCAGTAGGAAGAAAATGTTAGTGGTTCCTTTGTTATCTATAGAAGAAAGCAAAGGGCATACCATGCACTTTTGTAGTTTCTTTGTTAATACAAGGTGAAGTAATAAACAAAGAAGATAGAACTGATTTCTAAATAAAGCTTTGCACATTGATACAATCAAGAAAAATAATGAATACAGAAGTATTTGTTCTTTCTTTATTATTTGGATGTTAGTGTGGTTTTACGTATAATTCAATTTCTGTGACACTACAAATATGAATTATGTTAGCCGTTTATCTTTCCGCGGTCTGTAGTCTGTACATGTTACAAGGCAACATATTCGTTGGAGGATAGTCAAGCAGATTTTACTTACATAATAGATAAACCGAAGTTCTCTCATATAAATCCTTTACCATTCAATTCCTTCACAAGGCGTTTTCACAATTGGAGTTCTGTTGGGAGGGTATACTTTTAGTTTTTATGTATTCAGATGACGATATAATTGTTTTATCAAAGTAATAAAATATGGGTATACCTTGGAAGCAGTGTTGAGACATTTCTTCAGAATTGCAGTTTAAACGTTTTTGTATGCATTTTTGTTACTTGGTGATTTTCAAAGGCTACAGTTGGTGCAACATCAATTGCTCCAATTTTGTAAAGTTTTTGCGGTTTTGGATATGATATCGAACCATCATCAATTCTCTTTCCTTTTTGGACATTTTTACTTAAAACATAAACGTTTGTGTATTGAGTTGATTTTTATAATACACAAACTTAGGTAATAATGCATTTCTTTCCCCTCTAATATAAGCTCTGGATTTTATTCTTATAATGATTTCGGCGACCCTTATGCACTCATTCTTTTAACCTTACAAATTAAAAGTGTGATCAACTATATTTTTTAATTTTCAGATTGAGATACTGAAGCGTTTACAGTGAGAAGCATTTTCTGATATAATGAAACTAAGAGGGCGGCAAGAAAAAACCGATCGTGTACTATCATTGTATAAATCAACCGAAATGTACCCATTCCAAGAAGCCACCACCTGCATTAAAGGAGTGATTGATTTTGCTGGATCTACTGTATTTGTAGAAAACAATGTCGACCTATCTTCTAATGCTTTAGAACGAGCAGGTATACAAACAGGCCAATTTGAAGTTTATTTCCAAGACATCTATAAGGCAGAAAGATAAGCTTGTATCAGAGTTTGCCACTCGCCAAAACAGTTTTTAACTTTGATAATGCTCATGGCAGTGGTCTAACATTAAAAAAAACTCGTGTATTCAACGACTTTGAATGATTGCCTTTCTCTCATAATGTCTCCCTTGGGAGCTCTTTGCAATGATTTGGGGGTAGCTGCAAGTTTTATCTTCCAGCTTATCTTAAGCTCATGTCTCGGTTAATTACTTTTTCTTTCCTGATTTGTGCGATTGGGGTGTTTAAGTATTAAAAGTCGTTCGATAATATATACCGTCCATAAACCCACATATTTACCTTAAATGGGGGGAAAATGGTAGTAAATAAGCCTGAAACAACGTTTTCAGTATCTTGTAGGTTAAATTGTGGGTAATTTCATAATCATGGTCTCATAACATAAAATCATCACATGCTTCAAACCGAAAATTGAATTTATTTACCTATCATGATTTGAAATAATTGCGTGATTGAATGTTAGTTATATTGCTTGGTAAGGGCATTGTTAACGTCAAAAATAGACATCAACACCCAATAGAATATAGTAAAGATTAAATGAAGAATGAAATTAAAACAGAGCAAAAATCATAAATGAACACACAGATTTTTATAGTGGTTCGACAATCTTGACCTACGTCCACTTCATATTTTTATTGATCTTGCACTTGATTATGATTATAAGAATGTTTGGATCAACTGAGATCCATTAGTACAAGAATGAAGAATAAAAATGGAAGAACCTTGGTAGTAGAATGAAGGATCCCATTTTTGACATCATGCCAGCTGTATTTATAGAGGAAGACGTGCGTGGATTGGACTGAAATTTCGGCAGAAGAACCTCCAAGCCAAGACGAGGCCACACAAGAATATTGACGCCCATTGGGGCCCACAATAAGGGTCGGCCCCGACCCCTATTTTGGTGTCTAAATGGAGTGCAATCCCTCTGCTAGGTCCCCCATGACATTAGCTACATGCCCTTCAAATTTCGTCCCATTCTGATTTACCGTTTGTGAGATATCGCGTTTTTCGTGAAATTATGTTGCATGCATTCTGATTTCAGCCGATCCCTCCAATCTTCTTTGATTGAGGTGCGATCCCTAGGGTTCCCACATCTTGCTCATAAAAATTCGTATGCATTGGACTTATGGAGTTTGAGATATTAGTTATTTTCCATTGAGTTGCACTTGTTTAGCTGAAATATGTCGATCCCTTCTGTACGATTCTTTTTATACCGATCCCTTTTATATCGATCCATTTCTTAGGTGAAGTAAATTTCTCATATCTTGAGCATACAAACTCCAAACGACTTGAGATTTGAAATACAGCCTCGTGGGGCCTTCCTTGTCACTCTATATCGATCTCACCCGGCTTGGGACAAAAATTGAGGATATGTACCGATGCCCTAGGAAAAAGGATAGGCACAGATCCCCTGCCTGGGCAAGGTACTAATTCAAACTTGGAATACTTTAGAGAGTCTATCTCTTGGTCTCGGTTGATTGTCGCTTCACATCAGTGCATGCACTCGATTTCGGGACCTAACAATCATCGCTCTAGGCTACTGTCCTTGATGACAGTTGAGTCTAACTTGTCCAGTCATTTCAAATATAGCCGGGTCAAAATGTTAGATAACAGGCATCATGGTTTTTAGGTTTGTTATACTTTTTGGCCAAGCCCCTATAGTTTGATTGGACTCTTTGAAGGGAAATCAAACTACAATGAACTACATGACTGAAATTTCTTCCTGTTGAGCATCATTTGGTTAGATTTTGGTAGGATTCCCATATCGGTAAAGCTTCACGGTTTTCTTCACCTTTGCTAGCTCAACAATATAATTGCGGTGCTGGTATCATATACAATAGCTCAAACATCGCAACTTCTTTAGTTGGATTAGTTTCTTCTAACAAAAGCTTAAACACCTTTGCTCAAGTGGCTTATTAACCATTTCAAGAAACAAGACTTACATTAGCATGTTTATGGCAAACACCTAAGGAAAATTCTTGTTTCCTCAAATTTGGTACGCTTGCTATACCGGTGCATCACCAAAACGCTCTGATTCAACATATCAATCACCATCATTTTCTTCTTCTTCATCGAGATCATTAACAATTATGTTAGAGACAGAACTAGATGAAAGTTCTAGTGTTAATGGTTGGGTTGAACTGCAAAATTCGAACAAAGTAAAGCAATGGGGTGCTTCATTGTCTGATTTACCTGAAAATGAGTTGGGATAGGATTTTAGAATTGGAGGCAAGAATGAAGAAAATTATAATCAACTTCAGCTCGAAGACTTTCTTAATTTTATTTTTGGTCGAAAAATCAATTTGCAGCCATGCCTTGTTTATGTAACTGATGGTAGAAACCACACTCACGCCCTTGTATTTCGTTCAAGTTGCTTCATGTAACCATGGGAGTTCTTCGGAGATAATACACCCTTATTGCATTTATACAATTTGTCCATACATTGATATAACAAAGTGGTGTAACGAGTGCAAAAACACTAATTTAAAATGGAGTATTTTTGAGGAATTTTTTCTTGGTAGGAATTTGAGTGTACTCCTAGTGCAACCTTTTGGGGATTGAATCGATTATTTGAGACTCTGGAGCGTATCTTAACTGCATAGTTTCCTAGCAAATCATTTTAGTTTTGAATTGTTCCCTTTTATGTTGTCTTAGAGTTCACTATATGATTTTCTTTTATTTCCTTAGTTCTATATTAGTGATATCTGTTACTCCAAAAATTCACCTTTTGACTTAGTCGAAACCATTCTAAGCAGAGAGCAGGACAGAAGAATTCTAGTTGGACCTTTCGAAAGAGTCAAAGGGAGGCTATAGCCAAAGTTCGAAAGCTACAGGACCTTTCGAAGGTGTTGAAGATTTCTGCAATCAATATTCATTGGGTTTTTACCTTCCGAAGGAGTCGAAGGAGTTGAAAGCACCCTTCCGCCCTCAGTAACCACCTTTCACTGGTCATTCCATATACATGATAACCTTTCGAATGAGTCAAAGCAGCACCTTTCGAAGACAATGAAGAGAAGCTCTTTGCATATGCACCAAACTTTTCGAAACCAAAGGTTTCGCCTTCATTTAATCCACGCGAAAGTAAGCATTGTCGTGGACAACCCCTTCGAAAGCTATAATAAGCCTTTCGAACCGGTCGAAACCAATATGATCCAGGAGGGTTCCGCATTAAGTCACAAATAGGAGTTCAGAAGGAACCATCAGTGTCGAAACCAGCGACACCTAAACATCATCAAAACCATTGAACAAGACCTATCAACAGAGTCAGAAGCACTTACAAGGTAATACAAATAAGAGAGGCGCAGCCGTTCCTTTTGACAAAGGCGGAAGCATACTTGAGTTATTCGGTAGCCACCTTCCGACCAAGTCAAAAGCATTAGGGTCGAAAGGTGCCGACCCGCATCTATAAATAAGACCCAATGGGTCAGGTTTTGGGGATCCAATTCTTTCCATTCCAAACTTGTATCTTCTTAATCAAAAGTGTTGTAAACCCTAATTACAAAAATTGATTTGGGAATTTAGAGAAATAAAGTCTTCTTTTGCTTGTGAAAGGGAAGTATCAAATATTTTTGATTACTTTACTGTTTTTAAAGCTTTTGTCAGGTTTAATCTTGTGTTTCAGGTGTCGCCTACATCGAAAGGCAATGTCGGTACAGTCGAAACCCAGAAGAATTATGTAACTTTAGTTACATAATTCAAGCTGCTTTCCTCTGAGTTTATACTTTCGACAAGGATGAAACCAAGCCTCAATCTACTAAATCTTTGATTAATACAAGGTGCCAAGAAGTCAAACTTTCGACAAGGTCGAAACCTAGTTCCAAATCATTCCAATTTGAGGTTCCCAATCCAAACCTAGGATATTTATGCTTATAGCTTTCGACGAGGTCGAAACTCCAACCCTAGATTCCTAGATCAAGTCTTAACACCTAATCAATCCTGCTTTCGACATTGTTGAAACCTCTACCTCAAATTCTTGGATAAAGTCCTAGCCACACAATAGCTAAGGCCTTCAACTAGGTCGAAACCAGCCAAGAAAAACCTTATCCAGGGTATCCCAACTATTTCGAAAGGTAATCCTTCGAAAGGAAAACCAATCTATCTTAACAGGATCGAAAGTTTAATAACGGAAGAAGCCGACCCTTTCGACTGAGCCAAAAGATCTGACCGAACAACTTTGCACTTCAGCAATCTGCTCGAAAAGAAATTCAAGAAGGATAAACTACTTCCAATCCTCTCCATCTACTTAAAGGATAAACCTCATTCCAAAACACAACTTTGGGGTGTTGACAAGATTTCTTGTTAATATTTTTGACGCTAGAAGGAGGGCTTGAACCTCCGACTTGGTTGAACACCCAAGACTACTTGTCTCTAACCCCACTTAACCCAATCTCAAGTTTATCTACTTTCGTCAAATCATGGCTAAAAGAATCATAAGATCTGAACAAGGATCCTTCGAGCCACATGAGATAGAATTTCCCTCAAAATTCATCAATCAAAATGAAGAACAAAGATTACGGCTAGAAGCTTTGAGAACTATAAATAAGAAAAAAGTATAATCATACGATCCTGAGAAATGAAACTTAAATCCCTTTTATGTTGGCCCTACCCCTATTTTTGCATTAGAAAAGAGAACAAATGGAACCAACAAAGTATTCAATCAAGTGATAAGAACCATCCAACACTATTCCAAAGGCACAATCTATGAAAAAGAAATAATGGCTCAATACAACGCCTTTGCACATTAAAGGCAACTAACTGCTACAGGAACACTTCCAACTCAAGAAATCCAAAGGGTGGAAAAAAGAAAAGCACTCAAAGAATATGAAATTATAAGGCCAAGAAACAAAAAGTCAAAAAGCCATCCTCAAGAATCAAGTTTCAAGTTTCAAGTCTAGACTTCCAAAAGAGTGTAACTTAACAACATCCATAGAGAATATCTACTTGCTTACTAAGGATGAGCTTAACTATTGGCCATCACAGAAAAAGAAGCCGAAACATGAACAGAATCTGGAAGGATCCTACTGTTACTACCACATAATGAATGACCATAAAACCAATCATTACAAAGCCCTGGAGGGGATGATCATCAATTTCTTCCGAAAAGGAAAATTTCATGAATTTGTAAAAATAATTTGAGAAACATCAATAAAGAGTTGCTTTCCAAAGAAAAATATACATGGTTGGGAGTGAAATACTCCTTATATTTGGATACTACCTAAGATGGTAGCCTACCAAAGATGGTAAAAAGCCTCTGTCCCCGCCGAGTTGGCCAGGGCAGAGCGCCTCCTGGAGGGAGGGCCGGTAAGTCTTTAGCCACGCCATTAGATGGCCAGGTTAAAGCACCAGACAAGCCCTTGACCGCGCCTTTGGTCAGGTCAAGGCACCTCCTGGAGGGAGGACGGAGTAAGCCTTTATCCATGCCATAAGATGGCAAGGGTAAAGCACTAAACAAGCCCTTATCCATGCCATGCTATGGCCAGAGTAAGGCACCTCCTGGAGGGAGGACGGAGTAAGACTTTATCCACGCCATAAGATGGCTAGGGTAAAGCATCGAACAAGCCCCTGTCCACGCCGCACAATGGTCAGGTTAGGGCGCCTCCTAGAGGGAGGTTGGGTAAGTCCTTGGTTCCAGCCTCTAAGATGAGCTAACTAAGAGCACCTAACAACAATGGACTAAGATATCCAGGACCAAGAAGAGGGCCATCAAACAATGGACTAGGATGTCCAAACCCAAGAAGAGGCTCATATAATATAATAATGGACTAAGATGTCCAGGCCCTAGAGGAGGCCCATCAAATAGTGGATTAAGACATCCAAGCCCACGAAGAGGCTCACTGAATAGAAGACTGAGATGTTCAAGCCTGATAAACAACATATCTACTTATGGACTAAGACGTCCGAGCCCAAGAGGCAACTAATCAAATTACTTCTATACAAAACCTGAAGGGTTCATATATCAAAGGAGTAGAACAAAAACTCCACTTATTAATACCCGAATATGGGTTTCGGGACTTTCATTTCTAAACATCATCTATTAATAACCGAATCTGGGTTTCGGAGCTCTCATATCTGAATTTCATCAATTAGTACCCGAATCTGGGTTTCGGGACATTCATTTCAGAATTTCATGCATTAATACCTGAATCTGGCTTTTGGGTCTTTATCGATCACTAACTATCTTTATTATACCCGAATCTGGGTATTGAGACTATTACTTATTTAAGCCCTAATCTGGGTGTAAAATTTCAATAACGGATTTCTATTCATCCATCACAAATGCCCGAATCTGGGTCAAAGAATACTCTCATGAAGATCATTATTATAAGTTTATGAATCTGGATCACGGATTTCTAATGTTTCAAATTTCATTAATACCCAAGAATGGGTCAATGGGTTTCTGCTACAAATATTTAGATAATGATTTCTAGATTTAGCTCTTTATTAAATATCTCTTAAGGATTACTTTCCAACATTTATACTCCTGTTTGAGGGTGAGATTTCCAATCAACATGACTTGGACATCCTGGCCAAATGGTTGGAGTTGAATTCTTAATTATTTCTCATCATGGTTAAAGATAGGATTTGGGCATTTAATATAAACTACTTTTCTACAATTAACAACATGATTTGTTAGTCTAAGCAAATGATATACACAGACGGGTATGTCAATTTCAAGCTAACAATTAGAAATATTGTTTGCTTCATACTTTTCAGAGTAATCAGCACGACAAAGGGAAATGAAAGATTCAACAAGTACAAAAATCAATGTAAGAGCTATCAAAAAGTATTTCGGAAGTGACATTACAAATAAGGATTACAAATCAGGTGATATTTACAAAGTTTAAATGATTTACATAAGTCATGAAATTATTTACAAAACTTATGAAGTTATTCACATATATACAAGAAAAGTCTATATATTTTAAAGATACAAATGTGTCATAGGTCTTGAGCAGCCTTGCTAAGATTCTCATCGGTCGAAGGATCAACTATGTGATGAATTGTGATGCAGAGAACTTTTTTGAGTTTCTTTTCCTTGTTCCTTACCCTATCCACGTCCTCGATTGCATCAATATTTGTCTTCAGAACTTGGTTGAAGGCTCTATTTGCACCCCTAAGGGTCTTGTTTTCCCTTTCAAATTCCGCAACGCGCTTCTGAAGGAAGTAATTATCATGTTTAAGCTTCTGAATCTTGGCGGCACACTCATTAATACTTTGCGAATATTTTGCTTTTTGTTGCCCGTCAAAATACCTAGCTATTTCAAACTTAACTTTCCTGCACCAATTCCCTACAAAATTCTCGTCTAAGCCTAGGGGAGCGTTGGTCATGGTAGGGAATTTCTGAGCAGTGAGATGAGTTGATCTTGTGGGTCTAGTAATCGAGGGAGTAGCACGAGGAACCGGCAAATCAATACTCGAAATTCGGTCTCCCATAATGTGTTCTAATGATTCGCAATTCGCACCGCGCTTGACTGTCCTTCAATTTCAATCCCAAGTCACTGATTTGTTGGATAAGTTCTGACATCTTATGATCGAAATCGATTGAAGGGTTTGACTTTACTTGTCGCTTCAGTGACGAGATCATTTCATCTTTGCTTTTAACGTCGGCCTCGAGATAGGCAATTTGATCTTTCAAATTACTAGCAATGGTTTTCTGAACAAAATATCTTTTATGCCATTTCAAGGCTTCGGCGTTGCCATGGAAGCCTTCTAGTAAGATATCATCACTAAGTTCACTCCTTCCACATGATTTTAATAGATTCTCTCTAAGATTAGCGATGCGTGATGATAGATCAAGGGGGAGAGAAACTGTAGATAATTGTAGATCCTATTGAAGCAAAAAGAAACAAAATAAAGTCAAAATCAAGATGAAAAATCTCTTTATTATTATGATAAAATATTACAACTCAAGCAACAACAAAGTTGAAAGATACAATAAACAATTGGTTTACATCTAAAGCTGATAAACTACTTTTCTAAGTTTATCTAATGAGTTAGCAAAAAGGGTAACTGTTGAATCAAAAGGAATATTGACTCCTTCTGGAGTAATGACTGGGGGCATTTGTTATAGTCCCACTTCCCAGCCGAAGGACTATCGCGACCATAAATTAATTTCATATGAAATGTTCTGATCTACTTAAGAAGTTTTTCTTTCTCATTACCAAGGAAGTCAAAGCGGAGACGAGGATATTCCAAGTAGAGTTTTGTAAATCTCTAAGAAAACAATATCCTGCTAATTTCGAAGACTTTAAAATTGATGCCTTTTCAAGATAAAATCTTCTCAGTTTAACATATTGGCTTAAATGGTCTCTAGAAACAAGTCGACCTAATTAACAGTCACTTTGTAATTATATAATTAAACAAAGCTAGGCATAAAGAGCAAGACTAAGACAAGTATTTACAAATTAATACATTGTTGAATGTTTACAATTATTCATCTGGTTCATACAAAACATACATGGAAAATAACTCAGAGACAAATTTGTTCTTATAGTACTTCAGCTTTTCAGAGGGGAGATCTTGGGGAATCGATCTGACCCGTGGTAAGTTCCAACAAGCTCCAGGGTTGCGGGTCAGATCCGAATTCATCCAAGTATCTCTTATGAAAACGCCTAAGTAGACCCCCACTAAATTCGCCTAAGTATGAAAAACCAATAATTGAATGACTACAATAATCCTTATATAAAAAGTTAACTAAAATGTCTCTTTCTTCAATCAGCATCCAAAATAAGGTGATTAACTCCTGGTTTTCATTTAAGAGAGTGTCGTAGCGAAGGCATGCTCTCTTTAGTAAGGGGCAGCCTTTTGATGCTTCAAAGACGCCAACACCGATGCACTTCTATCAAGTCTATGATATTTATCTGAAAGTATATTATGCTCTTTTATTTGCTTGTTTAACTCCCTATATAACCTGTTTATCTCTGCTTGTTTTCTCTCAAGTTTGGTTTTATAAGGGAGGACAGATTTCTTCCTTATCTAAAATAAATGATTTGCGCTATTATTACCTTCGAAGTGAAAGATATTTAAACAGAGAATCTCATACCTGTAAGATCGGGACATAAGTCTGGAAAGACTGCTCTTTTCCTTTTAGCTCTTCAACATTAACGGGAGCAGGCTATTCTTCTCGAGGAGCAAAAGGCCCGGCGGATTCAAGCGGAACATCTTTTTGGGAAAATGGCTCTTTTTCAGGAGCACTAATATCATCATCATCATCATCCTTGTTAGTGGTTTCAGCATGGCCCCCTTAATCACCACTTGAACCTTGGCCACCATTGAGGTTATCGTCATCATTATTATCATCACCATCATCATCGTCGCCTTTTTTCTCAACAACGTCATTCTTGTCACCCTCATCCTCAAAGTCAGATTCGATTTCGAAAGAGGGGACATCAAAAGAAAGAATTTTGGAGGCATCAATTTCCTCCTCTGCTGCGGCTTCAACCCCCTGCTTCATTTGATTAATTTTTCCCATTACTCTATCAACAAGGGTAGAGTCGAGTGAGGGGAAGCATAGTCAGGGCACTTCACAAAATTATCAGCATAACCGAGCATCAAAGCCTCTTCGTAGGAATTCAACATAATCTCCCCAAGAGTAGTATTAAGAAAAGAAACTGAGATACTCGCTGCTTAGCATCGGAGGTGGTATCAACAGTGAGTTTCAGTGAGACACTGTTTTTCTTGAAAATCTCTTTCAAAGAAATGTTCTTTGCTGCTATGCGAGCCTTCTCCTTGTCGGAATCTTTTAAAGTTAGATGCATAGTGAAGTTCTCGTCGGCGAGGAGTTGGTGTGCCTCTCTTTCCTTTAGGATAGCAGATTCTAACTGGGCGAGAGAAGCCCTCAACCGCTCTAGTTTAGAAGTTACTTCATCTTTTGCTGTAGAAAGAGAAGACAATTGGTTCTTTAAGGCAGAAACTTCCACCTGAAACTTGGAGGATTCAGCAGAAGATTTTGATGCATGCTTGTTCAAAACTAACCAGCTCTTGGAAATATGAAAGATGGAAGAGCAACGCAAGTCAGAAAATTTGGAAGAAGAACAACAAAGACCACCAAAAATTGTTGCTCGATCAGAGAGCGGTAATGCCCCGCCAAATCAGAAATAGTGGAAGGCGGGTGGATGGAGGTGAAGGACTCTGAGTTTAAGATAGACTGGACTATCTTTTCAGACTTGACAGAAGGAGAAGATGTTGGCTTGGAAGGAACACGCTTTAGAGTGGGGAGCATCTCCAAAGCCAGTTACATTTGGGCGAGAGCAGCCAGAGAGTTAGAAATGGAAATGCGAGATAGGGGATCAATGGCAGAAGGAGTCTGCTCTGGTTTTTCTTTAGGAGCTTCTACGATCGGGCTCTCCATAGAAATATCAAAAGATGAACGATCCTCCTCCTCTATATCAATAACTTTAACAACCTTCGAAGGAGGTTCCGCTTCAATCGATGGCATTAACTTCCTTTTACTAGCCTTCTTTGTTTTGGCGAATATTGGATAATAGATAGTGCACCCGAAGTTGTAGGAAGGGTAGTGGCACCATTAACAGGCATTGTAACCTGAAAAGAAACTGTGAAAAACCTAAACAGATTAAAAGTGAGCAAAATAATTCATAAAGCAATAAGGATAGAAAACAAATGCTCTGCCTATAATTTACCGGAGTGGTCTGACCAGATAGGTGACAAAGGAGAAAAATGTTCAGAATCTCCCAAGGAGAGGAAGCGTTTTCCCTTTAATGTATGCTAGATCAAATGGGGTAGCCCTAAAACCCTTTGACCAGGGGAAGAAGAGAATGCTTTCTCAAGTTAGATGGCATTAACAACCTCATTCGGTTTTCGATCTTGTTAGAGGCCGCGATTAAAGACTCCATCGTTCTTCTGGCTGCCTCATTAAGTTCTTTGGAAGGAGAACCTGATATAAGATGAAGATTAAACAAGAGAAGTAATAAAATGGAAGGAAGATAATGAAAATTTGAACTTACGAGGAGTAGAAAAGATCCCACTGATGTTTGGAAAACATGGAACAAAGAAAAACCGATTCTCCTAGTCCTTGAACTTATTAACCCCCTTAGATATCAGCTTCTTGAAGGGGTTTGCTCTGAATATTTGGCCATTGAGAGTGCCGAGTTTGACTAATCGAGTCAAATGGTTCAAAACTTTAGCGTTTAAGGAGGGGAGTCCATACTCTAGTACCATTAGTTCTAGAGATAAGAGGTAGATGTAGACATTTGGAGACAGCTGGATTGGAGCAATCCAGAGGTGAGAAAGAAATCTGGACAGGAATTCAGGAAAAGGCAGAAATCCTCCGTGCCATATGTGGACGACAGTGTAAGCGAAGAACCCTTCGGGAGGATTGTTGATGGTATTCGTTTCCCTGGCTGGAATAGCTTCCACACCAGTAATTCCAAAGTCTTTGAAGATGGCATCAACCTCATCCTGTGAAGATATCAAGGAATGCTTTGAAATGGCGTCAAGTTTCTACAGAGAGCTCATGATTCTACCAGGTGAAAATGTTTCAGTTAAAATTTTCAAGTTTATTGTGAATGTAGCACTCTTTCCAGGATTGGTAAAATACCTACTTAAATAACTTAAACAAAAACCAAACATGAAACTTCCAATTTTTGAAAAAATGTTTAAGTTAAAAGTCAAAGATATTGGGCTTTCGACAAAGTCGAAAGGAAAGGGACATTAACACTTAGCAAATAACTCTCGACAGTGTCAAAAGCCTAAATAAGAGTATTCATTGAGCTTTTGACAAGGTCTAAAGAAAGAGTCGAAATGTTTGTTCAATTGACACTTTTCAACAATGTCGAAAGCTCTATAGGAACCAAGTTGTTAAAAGGAAATAGTTAAATTTAACTTAAAAACTTGAACAAAAATATACACTACAAACATTTCATAAATAAGATAACAAAACCCTTCAACACTATCGAAACCTATGACTTAAATTTTCTATGAATGTTGTCAAAACCTTATATACTCATTGAGTCGAAAGGTCCTAAGTTAAAATTATGTGCACTTAGAACGTTTCGACAATGTTGGAGAAAGGCGACTCTAGAAGGTTTCAACTCATTGGATATAAAAGGTGTCGAAAGGGTCGAAGGGGCATTATGGTTTTGAAAACATACTAAAGAGAAAGGATTTCAATCAACACAAAAGGTTTCGACTCAGTCGAAACGTTTTGCTTTCGAGAGGGATGACTACATTCTGATTCACTTTCGACAAGGTTGATCAAATTCATGCTACAACACCTTTCGACTCCATCGAAAGGGGCTAAGGAAGCAAAACTAATGTTGCTGCCTCAATCCCTTTCGAAGGGGTAGAAAAGTCAATTTGTACCGCCAATTTTTCATCCGTACAACTCGAAACTTCCCGGCAAAGAAAACAGAAGCTATGTCTTCCCAAACCCGATTGCAAATCCAGGGTTTCAAAATAAAAAAAGAAGAAAAATTTCTTAAACAAACGAATCAAACCTGTTAAGGAAACGGATTTCAATATGAATCAACCATTTTCCATTTCAAAATTTGTAAAACAAGAATTCAAATTCTTTCAAAATAGCAGAAACCATAAATGCTAAGATAAAATCCAAAACGATAAACAAGTTCTATCAATTCATGAAACTGAGTTGGAAAAATTTCTTAGTAAATCAAATCAAACCTACTCTCAGGAAATCAAAATTCAAACATTTAAAAACCGAGTCCCAAATATAAGATCTGAAAAATCAAAATCCAAATATAACATGATAAACAGAGAAGAGAAATTATAAAAACCGAAAAAGTATCAAACTTACATTTGTATCTGATTAGACTTTGATTTAGGAAAAAGAAAGTTTGGGGATTTTGGAATTCGAATTCAGGAAAAAGAAAGAAAGAGTGTACCTATAAGAAAAGTCTTCAAAGAACTATCAGCCGCTAGATCAGATTTAAATGGACGGCGTAGATTTACATGGGAAGACCAAGAGGCGGGAATTTTCTAGGTTCAACAAAGTTGACTTGGAAAGTCAAGCGCATCCCTTCGCAAGGGAGCGAGGCAAATGTTACTCTAAAAATCAACCTTTCGACTTAGTCGAAACCATTCTAAGCAGAGAGCAAGAGAGAAGAATTCCAGCTGGATCTTTCGAAAGAGTCGAAGGGATGCTATAGCCAAAGTCCGAAAGCTATAGGACCTTTTGAAGGTGTCGAAGGATTTCTACAATCAAGATTCATCGGGTTCTTACCTTCCAAAGGAGTCGAAGGAGTCGAAAGCACCCTTCCGCCTTCAGTAACCACCTTTCGACTAGTTCATTCCATATACATGATAACCATTCGAATGAGTCAATGCAGCACCTTTCGAAGACAATGAAGAGAAGCTCTTTGCATATGTGCCAAACCTTTCAAAACTAGAGGTTTTGCCTTCATTTAATCCAGGCGAAAGCAAGCATTGCCCTGGACAACCCCTTCGAAAGCTATAATAAGTCTTTCGAACCGGTCGAAGCCAATGTGATCTAGGAGGGTTCCACATTAAGTCACAAACAGGAGTTCAGAAGCAACCATCAGTGTCGAAACCAGCAACACCTCAACATCATCGAAACCATTGAATAAGACCTATCGATACAGTCGGAAGCACTTACAAGGCAATACAAAGAAGAGAGGCGCAACCGTTCCTTTCTACAAAGGCGGAAGCATACTTGAGTTATCCGGTAGCCACCTTTCGACCAAGTATAAAGCATTAGGGTTGAAAGGTGCCGACCCGCCTCTATAAATAAGACCCAAGGGGTCAGGTTTTGGGGATCCGATTCTTTCCATTCCGAACTTGTATCTTCTTAATCAAAAGTGTTGTAAAATCTAATTACAAAAATTGAATTGGGAATTTAGAGAAATAAAGTCTTCTTTTGCTTGTGAAAGGGAAGTCTCAAATATATTTGATTACTTTACTGGTTTTAAAGCTTTTGTCAGGTTTAATCTTGTGTTTCAAGTGTTGTCTACATCGAAATGCATTGTAGACACAGTCGAAACCTAGCAGAATTATGTAACTTTAGTTACATAATTCAAGCTACTTTCCTCTGAGTTTATACTTTCGACTAGGACAAAACCAAGCCTCAATCTACTTAATCTTTGATTAATAAAAGGTGCCAAGAAGTCAAGCTTTCGACAAGGTCGAAACCTAGTTCCAACCTAGTTCCAAATCATTCCAATTTGAGGTTCCCAATCCAAACCTAGGATATTTAAGCGTATAGCTTTCGACGAGGTTGAAACCAACCCTAGATTCCTAGATCAAGTCTTAACACCTAATCAATATTGCTTTCGACAGAGTTGAAACCTCTACCTCAAATTCTTGGATAAAGTCCTAGCCACACAATAGCAAAGGCCTTCAACTAGGTCGAAACTAGCCAAGAAAAACCTTATCCAGGGTATCCCAACTATTTCGAAAGGAGATCCTTTGAAAGGAAAACCAATCTATCTCAACAGGATCGGAAGGTTAATAACGAAAGAAGCCGACCCTGTCGACTAAGTCGAAAGGTCTGACTGAACAACTTTGCACTTCAGCAATCTGCTCAAAAGGAAATTTAAGATGGATAAACTCCTTCCAATCCTCTCCATCTACTTAAAGGATAAACCTCATTCCAAAACACAACTTTGGGGTGTTGGAAAGATTTCTTGTTAACAATACCCAAGGTAATTACTGATGTTATGCTGTTATGTTATAATTGTTGCCAAATTCTGTTAACACCCTCTGATTTGCTTTACGCCTCATGGAAAACATAATTGACTTTTACTGATGTAATTTGGATTGCATGAAAATTGAATCTTCGTTCATTTGTAGTTTCTTAGTGGTTTTCAGTAATAAATAATTTTATCTCCATGATGGTTAAAGGGAAAACAATTTGGATGGATATTTTGAAAGTTAGAACCTTTCATAAGAAAAAAATGTGAAGTTGGTTATGTTATTTTTGTATAATAACGATCGACCAAATTACCCGTACAATATATTTCTTTATATTATTTAAAGAAAAACAAGGAGATTTGGTTTTATTCTTTTACAAAATAATCAAAACTAAAGTCTTAAAAAGAAGTTTTGAACATGGCTCAAAGTTTACAGTTTAAATAATTGAACTTTATTTTTTTTATAAATTTCATATATCAAAAATAGAATATTTCATAAAAATGAAATTTTAAATGGTTTACACTTCAAAAAATTCATCTTAAATAGTGGACATCTTCTAAAATCTTTCAAAATTATAAAAATGGAATTTTTCTATTTTTATAGAACCGTCTATTTTTTTGTTTCTTTGCCCAAATGGTAAAAAGGTAATACTTATTATTTTAATAAAGGAAAATACATATTTTCTTCGTTCTCATATATATCAAGGTTTTCCCCTAAAATGCTTGAGAATGTTTTTTTACTTCAACAATTTCTTTTGAATCTGCAACCTAAGCTAATGTTTTTATCCAAAGCATTAATTCATTTATTGCCCTTAGCCTTCTTTTTTTTCTTTCTCATATTCAAAGCTTCAAACAAACGAGAAACTCATAAGTCACAATAAATAATAACAATAAAAAACGGAAATTAGAAACATGAATAAGTGTATAAGAAGAAATAATAATCTCATCTCTAACCTATAATAACGATCCATAGCCGAAAATTGATCTCTTCATTTAATCTCTTTGCTACTAGCTATTAGATGAAACCTGCTGATGTATGTGATAAATTTTGACCATTATTAAAGAGACTCCCAAAATGGATAAGTGGGTTTAATGGTCTGGATGAGAGAGTTAGGGGTATGTTATAGGGGTAATTATGTAATTTGTTACATGTATCTAATTTTGTAATAAACTTGCTCGCAATTAAGGCGTTTGTTTTCTTTTATATACTTTGCTATATTGTGATATAATTAATTATGTAATTAAATTAAAGTATATAAATAAGAAAATCCGTAAATAAAATGTTATGTGATTGTAGTTGCAAATAGTTGTAATCGTGAGTAATTAATCACAATATAAAATAACATTTTGTTTTAAATATTCATATTCAAGATGTTTCAAGAAAGGTTATCGATGCATCCATTGAGACCAGAGTACATAACGCTCTTCAAACGTTGGACGGTGTATTACTCATGACAGCTGGGGCCATCAAGGGATTACGTACTTATACTTATTGAACAATTATAGAATGACTCAACCGAGAGTTTCCAGTTGGTTAATGACAACTACGTCAAACAGGAAATCTTAGTGTGATGATGTTACACAGTTATCTCGACTTGAGAATATTGTGGAACTTCTATGTTGATACACCACTTTGATTATAATTAAATTGTGGAATGGCGACCATCGATTAACTATAGTTGGGTATGAGTATAAGCACAGGAAGTGAAGCACTATTTAGTAGAGAATTCGTCTTCTTAATTGTACGAGGTTAGTATCACGGTCAACTATAGTCAACACAAAGTCAAAATCTTTTGCCAGAGTAGAATGATTAATAATAAATATTATTATTGAATCAAGGACATTGTAAGTGGGCCAATCAGTTGAATATTGATATTATTGGATTTTTGACCGATAACAAACTCCATAGATACTAAAGTGATATAATGTCATATAGTGTCGACGAAGAGAACGTGCGTAAATTATTGTCACTATTGTTACCGTTTAACGTGATGTAAAACATGATTTTACCTAAAGATCTATAAATGATGAATTCAGCCAAACTGTCATGCTACTAGCTAATGTAACATGTGAACGTTAATGTTTGAATTGTTCAATATTAATCGCTTATTGAATTCACTCCCCCGAGTTAGACAACCACATCTGTGAATTCTCCGAAATACAATGCGATTTAATTTTTTTTATCAAGAGTTATAAATTAATTAAATTAGTTAATATTTAAGAAATATTAAATATTAATGTATTTGATGTTTGGGGTGTTTTTAGTAAATGAGGTAGCTCCTTTCTGGGTGCTATTAGTAATTATTTGGATACACACACACATACACACACACACATATCGATATACGATATCAATAATTATTAAAAAAGACTTTAAATATAATTAATTACTTAATGGGCTTTGAGATTTTTGGTCCATATATGGACATAGTATGGTCGACCATATGAGTGAGGGATGAGATCTTGATCTAAGTTTGAATCGATTAGAGAGACTAGGTATACGGTGATAGATTTTTTCTCCCTTTTCTCTCTATAAATACCAAAGCAACTTGATTCATTTGACTTGATGCTTCTCACTTCTCGAAGCGCCATCTCTAACCCATGCTCTATTGGATCTGGGCCAACACGCAATGGGTTAAATAGTAGATTTCAAAAAAAATTCCATTTTGGATCTTACTTGGCCTATGAAGTCTAAAGTCATTTAAATTGATGTAAATTAATTTTAAATAAAAATAAAATTAATTTAATTTGTAAATAAAGTTTTATTCTAATGTTATATTTATATTATAAAAATTTAACGTGTGTATCATACACACATGTTGTATATGTGCACGTGCAACATATACAATGTACGTGGTTTAACATACCCGTATATAAGTGTTGGGATTTACACAGCAACAAACATATTAGCCCCTCTATATATATATAAGCTGTCTAATACACATATATATAATTTTATAAATATAATTTTATATCATATTAAATTATATATACATATATTACTTTGTATAATAATAATATTTGTAAATTCAAATATAAATAATTTCAAATTTAAATTCAAAATTCAAAATTTCAGATCTAGATATAGATTTTAAAACATCTTATAATTTAAAATTTTAAAATTATTTTATAATGAATTGTATTTAATCAATATAAATATAAATATATTTATATACATACGAAAATAATATATATAGATACATATATATATTATTAAATGAAAATATAAATTAATATTTAAAAAACAAATATAAAATGATATAGATTTAAATAAATACATATACATATACAAGTACATATATACACACATATATATAGACACACACACACACACACTAACGACAATTTTTTTCAAACCTACAGCTTTAAATTTATTTAATATATATTTTTATATATATAAAAAATTTCCATATGGAAATTATTTTATATATATATATATAATTTCAAAATTTTATTTTTCAACATTCAAAATTTTATACATATTAAACTTATTTTATATATATTATAAAGTGTACATATATATATATATTAAATTAAGTAATACGTACATACATACATATACGGTTTTTTTAAATAAAAATATATAATTTTCTTAATAATTTTGAATAATATTATGCATATAAATTTAACAAAATTTTATATGTAATTTATATATTTATTTGTACATTATAAATTAAATTTGTTTAAAAATCTTTATAAAATATTATTTAATTCAAAATTTTTTAATAGCCGTAAGCAATACATACACACATACATACACATACAGACACACACAAATATGTATATATATATATATATATATATATATATATATATATATATATATATATATATATTGTTGGAACTGGACTAGCCCGCAGCGGAAGTTATGGGTGAATTTCAAAAAATTTACCCTATTGGATCTTTTATTAGGCTTATGAAGGCTAACTGAATTAAAACATTTCTAAATTTCATTTAAATAAAATCATTTATTTTATTTAAATTCAAATATATTAAGATATGAAATTAATTTTATTTGATTTAGTTTATAAATAAATGTATCATATACATATATGTGTGAGTGCAAGTTTAATATAATAATCCGTGAAAGGTATAATATGCTCATATGTAGATATTGAGATTTACATCGCAACATACATGTTAGCTCATTTGTATGTCATGTATGTTGTCCAAATATGAGCATGTATATGTGTTACAAAAAATATATATATATATACATACACATATATATGTATAAATATATTATATATAATATATGAACATAAAACATTTATATATAGATAAATATTTATATAGAAAGAGAGAGAACAATTATTAAAAATTATTTATAATTCAAAATTAACTTAGTTTTGCAAACATAATAATTTTAGTATTTTAATTTGTATATATTATGAATAAAATAATGTTTTCATCCATAAATAATTAACATAAAATAATCTATTGATGAAAATTCAAATTTTATAATTTTTGAAAATCTAGGATCATAAAATAGAGCTTATGAAAAATCTAGAGATTTTTCAAAGTTGAAATATTATTTTTAAAACAAATACATTTATTTCGGTAATAATTATTTAATATAAAATAATATATTATTAAAAATTCAAAATTTAAAATTTCCATAATTAAAAGATCATGAATGAAAGGCTACAAAAATTTTTTAAAGGATTTTTCAATTAAATAAACCATAAACAGTTTTTCCAAAATAATATTAATTATTAATAATAATAAACTTTATTGAAAAATTCTTAATTTTTTTCTATATGTTTCTGAAATGATTTAATATTTTTAAAAAATTTAAAACTGAATTTTTAATGTAATAATTATTTTATATATAATAAACATTTCAAAATTCAATAAATGTTAATTTAAAAATATGAATATATGTATGATAATTAATTTTCGAAATTTTAAATTCATATTATATATAAATAAGTGTACTAAAATTTTTAAATCATATATATATCTTATATATGCTATTATGAGAGAGAAATATACATTAATATATATATGAATTTATTAATAAATATATATAAAACAGTTATTAATGAAAAAAATTGATTTTCTACAGTAAACAACATTTGTCTATACATAAATCAATTAGTGTAATAAACAAATTATGCACATCACCAAACTTATTTGTGAGAACCACATCTACTTACAATATCTCACCTAACTAAACATATAGTAGCAATATATTTAAACAGATATGAAATTGATCATTATAGGATCATAGAATATAATTTAATTACTGTAATATGAATTAAAATTACCAATTTAATGTTGCCTTTGAATCCACGTTGAAGCAATGACTTCCCTTCGTTTTAATGTTCTTGATTCATCAGATTGCAAGTCCGGAATCACTGATCTCTAACTATTGAATAGTATTATTTTAATTTGAAATATATTTGAGAATTTTGAAGTGGATTGAGAGCTATGTATTAATCAGCAGTGTAGAAGGTAATGACGGCCAAAAAAAGTTCATCATTATTTTTAAAGATACATACATACATACTGTTTGTACCAAAATTGGGCACAACACTCTTCGGAAGTTTTTGAGGAGATAAAGTAAAGAAATTAAATGGAAAAAAGAGGATTATCTAACAAAAACTCCAAATTAAAGACATGAAAGTAACTAAAATGCACGGAGACACTTGAATTTAGAGTGGTTCGGCGTATCGCCTACGTCCACTATGAAGTTGATTGCTTTATTGATCTTTCTTTGATGATTACAAGTGAATTCAGCGAGTTACAGCAGGTAATTATGATTTACAGCAATGAAATTCGTTATTGGCAGCAGCTATGGAGTTTAGATCTGGATCCGGCAGAGTCTGGGCGTTGGAGCATTCAAAGGAGAAGAAGCCCCTTTTCTGTATGCCCTGGGGCTCTATTTATAGGTGTAGGAGGCTGGTATTTCGCTCAGATCTTGGGAAACCCTCTCTGGCACGTGACCAGGTCCGCGCGCCCAAGCCCATGAAGTTTCGGCCCGATCCGTGATCGATATGAACAGATTTCGTATCGATCAAGATTTCATCCAATGGAGTTCAAATTTGGCGTGGACATTCTTTAGCATGTACGTAGGCTTCTGTGAAAATTTCATATCATTTGGACTTGTAGATTAGGAGATATGATCGATACGAATTAGGATCTTCGGTTGGCTGTTTCGTTCGACTCCCTTATTTCGACTCGGTCCTATTCGACTCGATCACTTCGAATCGATGGGCGCGCGTAATCTGTAGGTGATGTGGCAGCCTTCCTCATATTGATCCACTTTCTTTGCTGAGTTGGCCGAGTCATTCTTGGACCTCGCCTTCTTCGCATCGAAGTTTGTTGCCCAGTTCGAATCGATCAACAGCTTGCTCCTTCGCATCGATCTGTAGCATGCCTTGTTCGAATCGATGGAGGTGGTTTGTTCGTATCGATGATTCTGCTCTGTTCGCATCAATGAAAGGTGCACAGGTCGCATCGATGGTTATGCTCTGTTATGTGGATACGAAGTGGACATTGGATGATCAAGTCGAAATGTGACTCTCTAATGGATGCGAAGCGGAGCGAGTCGAACAGAGACTCTCTGATGGATGCGAAGCACAGCGAGTCGAATAGATGCTTTCTGATGGATGCGAAGCGGAGTGAGTCGAACAGAGGCTCTCTGATGGATGTGAAGCGGAGCGAGTCGAACAGAGGCTCTTTTTATTCAATTTTGCATCGATCATAACTTAAGCATACAAACTCGGATTGACTTGAAATTTGGAATGTTGGCTCTCATAGCTTCGCTTGTCGTGTCATATCAATTTTAGCTCGATCCAGACTCAGAAAAAATTCGTCGATATCCATAGTGAGCCTGTGTATAACCAATCTCTAGGACAGACCGTCATTGGTTACTAGTCAATTCCTTGGTGTTACGGCCTTGCCAAAAGGCGGGATAACATTTGCTCCCCAAAGTACGTCTTGTGGAAACATGATGTGCTTTGAAGCGCTGCAATCTTTATTCTAAATAGCTATCTTTTTTTTCGATGAAAGCTGTAGTCTTCGACTGTTTTTCTTGATAATGCAAACTGTTGACTACCAACCGCTGTACCCTGTATTGTTGCAACTGGCTGCTGTATGCTAGTGATTAGCCGTTTGTTTTTGTAATCGTTATCAAATAAATTTCCAATTCTTATGAATGTCGAAAATTGAATATTAGTCCAATGCATATGCATATACGTTAATCTGACTCTCGCTGACGTTCACGAGTCGTTGTCAGTTTTATTTTATATCGAATTCCGTATCGATCCTCTCCTGAACCGACGTGAAATTCGTTGTAACAACGTTCGATGGTTGTTCTTGAATGCTCCTTCGTAATGATCCTCTCCTGAATTGATGTAGAAGGTTAAAAACATTGCTTTTGCATCAGTATTCGTTGCTTTGATGGATACGAAATGAGCATTTCGAATCGATGGATGTGGGGTTTGATGGATACGAAGCGGTCGTTTGTATCGATAGGCATTGGCTTCTGGGAGCTGCGATCTGATGGATTCGAACTGTTTATTCGTATCGATGCTCTGGTGATGGAGTCGAAGACGATCGATGCGAAGAAGGGCTTCGCATCGATGCAGACTCGAGTCCATGGAGTCAAATAGCTTGTTCGAATCGATCCCGTGGTGGCGCTTTGTAACCGGCCGAATCCATTGGGAGGCTAATCGTTTATTCCATTCACCTTTAAGCCCATATAAATACTCTATACTTAGCCATTTTTTCACTTTTCACTTTTTACTGTTGTGCCTTGCTTTCATATCGCTTCTAAGAAAGGAAAACTGCTCGAATTCGAATCGAACCAAAACCCTTAATTCTTTCAACCATTTATCGAAATCAGGTAATCAATTGAACAAATCTAGTCGTAACACGAAGAAATCCAAATTCTCATGCCATTCCATTTGAATCTGTGTCCGAACATTGCTTGAGGAAGGAGATAACGTGCGAGGTTAAGGAAGGACAGAATGGAGTTCAAATTGATCTGGGGAAGAAGGAGTGTGAAGGAAGATGGCTTGGTCCTCGTTTTCGTGTAGATCCGGAGGGCTTCAAGATGATGAGAAGGAGGCCTTCGTATCGATCGATGGCGCTGCTGTTGCATCGAGTCGAGATGATTGACGCGATTGTCTCGAGCGTGTTGATCGATGCGAAGGGGTTGCGTCTGATGGATTCGAAACCCAGGGTCCTCGATCGATTCGAAATCATCGAGTCGAAAAGGATCGATACAACGACGTCCCAATTGATGGATGCGAACACTCCTCCTGGATCGATTCGAAGTCCCCAGTCTTTTTACCGAGTCGAACTTGCACGTAGATGAATACGAATGATCGATGCGAACATGGCTCTATCGATCGATACGAATTGAACGTTAAAGAACCCATAATTCCTTGTACACTTGAGAAACTGACTCCGATGAGCTTCGAACTTGCATAATTGGACTTGACCTTAGAATGGCACATCTGACCGTCTTGCGAAGCTCATCGATGGAACTATAATTTAACAAAATGATAGCAAACTTTAACTTGGATCGATGGCATGGTTATGACGGTCAACGATGAAGGTCCTTCCAACTGAATTTCGAAGTCTCGTCGTTTTCATGTTTTCTCCAATTCTATAGAACTTCTTAAGTGATATACAGTACTGCACTGCACAACACACTCACACACTTTACACTGGGGGATGCACGAGCGTTATTGTCTGTTTAACAATGATTTTTCATAAGCTAGTTAGTCATGGAACCTTCAAGTTCTCAGCAGCAGGAACTCCCGAGTTCAATTCCTTCAACCATTGAGATACCGGTCACTGAAGCTGAAGTTATAGACCCAACTCCGGACGAGCGTCCAGGTGCCCGGTTCATTTGTCGTCCGCAAGATTCTGTGCCGTCTGGTATCTCCGAGGATATGTTGGGACGGATTTGTTTAAGGCACAGCTTGTCGCTTGACGACGTGTTACTGCCTGGGCCAAATGACATGCCACATGATCCCCCGGAGGGGTTTACTGCTTTCAACCGTCATGCCTGTACAGCGGGGGCATTCCCTCATTTCAATCTATATATAAGGGAGATGTTATCATTTCTTGGAATAGCACCATCCCAGCTACACCCCAACGGGTATGCTCTGTTGAATAGCACCTTTATTTTGTTTATGGAGATTCTCTTCGACCACCAAAGCCGACCGAGATTAGATATCTATTTAATGTTAAGAGTCATGGAGACAGTCCTTCTTTCACCTTCTTGGAAGCGGTCAGGAACTGCCACATTGTAATGAGCTCCTAGGGAAGGCTAAGTTACTTTAAAACTGAATGGTTCTACGTTTGGTGCCCCCCTGGGTTTGTTAGGTGATGGTTGGATAGACGTAAGCGTTGCACTCTTTCTTGAATTATCAAGATAATAATAATCGTCTTCGAAACTGACACAGTTTTCTCCTTTTACAGCTGCAATTTCTCGACCCGATGGTGGATATTTTAGAGAGCTAGTCCGGATCCTCCAAGCGGTTCCGGGCGTAGAGAGGCATATCGACTTGGTTCTGACTGACAGAAACTTAAGGACTGTCGGGCTAATTGAACGGAGGCAAAGTATACGGCTGGAAGGGACACTCAGAGTGGTCTCGAAGAAACGGGTGAAGCGCAAAGCGCCCGGAGTCATAATAGCCGAAGAAGTTGATCCGGAGAGAACGCCCACCGATAACGAGCTCCAAGCTGGGCCTTCTTCCGACGTTCAGGATTCGGGAGGAAGGAGAAAAGGCAAGGCTGTTGCTCACAAGCGTTCTAAATCGGAGAGATTAAAATCCATGGTTGTGTCCTTGCCCGTCCCGGGGATTAGAATTTTGGAGGCTCCTCCCCCGCCAGTAGAGAATCCTTTCGAAGGGCTTGCAAGTATTCCAATTCCGGATTATGTGTCGTCTCAACACGACATCGGGATGGAGGAGCTTGATAGTGCTCTTGAGCTGAGCGGGTCGCTTGCTATGAGTGCGGCCGACATTTCCGGTTGGACGTGGGGTTGCACATGCATACACTTCACTACACTACATGATTCATAACTGTAAATCATCCAACTTAAGAAATCACTAACTCTTTCTTCGTTTCTCATTTTCAGGTACTATGTCCAGAAGAGGATCAATGCTCGGGAATCTTCGCTCGGCCCGAAAGTCTTCTACCTATTATGATTCCAGTAGAAGAGACTCAGATAGAGACCGCGATCGCGAGTACTCTAACCAAGATAGGTACGGGCGTGACAGGGACAGAGAATACAGACATCGGTCTAGATCACGCTCGCCTCCTCTTAGACTCCCATCTCCACCTCCCGTTCTTGTTCCACATCCACCAGAGCCTCCGCATCACAGGCCAACTTCTCATACTTCTAGATCCGAGACTCATCTTCAGAGAGTTGAGACCACCGCCTCCATAATTGCAGAGCAGGTCCCCACTGAGCCCACAGGAGAAGGGGCCATTAAATTGGCTCAGATGAGGAAGGATTTTCCGAATATTTGCTTCGATGGCTATGTCTTCCCACCACACTTAAAAAGAATTCCATCTGGAGTGGAAAGCACGATGCATGATTATGTTCATGTCATCTACACCCAGTACAAAGAGTGGGTAAAGGCTGCAGAGAAGGCTTCCAAGGTGGCCTTTGAGTGAGCCAAAGCGCTTGAGAAAATGGAGACCGACCTCGCTCAAAGGGACCGGATCATTCAAGTGCTCACTGCTGAGGCCGAGTCTTCTCGGAAATCCGAAATTGAGGCCACCAAAAAAGCTGATGAAGCGAACGTGGCGATGGATAGGTTGAGGCAGACACATGTTGCCTTGGTGGAGGAGATGGCCCATCGGAATACTACAGTTACCGCCGAACGGGATGCGACGGTCAAGGAACTCAATGAGCTTAAAGCTAAATTCTCCGACATGGCCAAGGAAAAGGATGACGCGAATAATGCAGCCCAGGAGGCGTGTGAGCAGGCTGTTCTACTTAGGGGTGAACGGGATGCGGTTGTGGCTAAAGTCCACAAGGTGGAGACTGAGGTCGAGGAGAAAGTGAAGTCGGCCGAGTCCAGGCTAGAGGCTGATATCGAAGACCTTCTCGTGGTTTACAACGCTAATGTGCTGAGGCATAGGGGTCTAGCCTGGCTCGAAGATTATCCGGCGCATCTGTACAATGCCTAGGGCCGACTGGTTGAAGAAGAGAAGGAGGCGCATCTGGGCGAGTCTGTAGATGAATTTGAACTCGAGAATCTCATTCTGACTGAAGATGAAAGGAAGATTCTCCACGAGTCAGTGATTCTGCATGAGAAGGAAAGACTCGGCGCCCAGCACTTCGAAATAGGAGAGGGTTCAGGGTTGAACATCATGATGCGAGTCTTGAAATTCCAGTGTCAACCCAGCCCGAATCCTCGTCTGCGGTTGATCACCAAGATGTTCCTGCTTACAATCTGGATCAGCCGTAGATGTCTCCGGCTACAGTGCAAGTGACTGAAGCCGTTCTGCCGCCGACAAGTCAAACTGAGGAAGGTATTCTAAACATTCCACATATCTACCTTAGGTTGGAATCTTTATCTGAATTAGATTCTAACAGTTCTCTTATTTTTTGTCCAATGATCGATGCTGCACCGGCCATGCCTCCTGCTACTCAAGAATCATATCAGACGCAGGAGGCTATCGTGACCGAAGCAATCACCGTAACTACAACTGCCCCATATAACGATACGCAGGGGAATACGATTATGTTTGATGAGCAGTTGATGGAAGAACTCTTTCGCCGTCATGGCGATCCTTTAGCTGACTTACCATTTGTCGTGGGTGGAGGCGATCCTGCTACAAGTTCTTCAATGCCGACTACTGATGCCCCCAGCGGGGCTCGAGCAGTTACTGAAGAGGAGATGTTCGCCCAAATAGACGCTGAAATGGCAGCAGCGGCTCATGGTGGCAGTTCTGGAGGTGGGATGGCAGCACCGGGACCAGCTCCGCTTAGAATGATATCTCCCGGTGGCACCGTTTTCATCACTAGCATGCCCATTCCACCATCTGTACTTGATCTTGTTCCTCAGACTCCGCCCGCAGGAAGCATCCCTATTCACTCGAGCTCGGAGGAGGATGTCGATATTATGCCATCGCCTGGAGACCGACCACCAAAAGGCAAAGGCTCAAAGAGGAAAAATAGTGGCGGCTCCTGCGGGTCTACACCGAGAAGGAAGCCAAGGAAGAAGAAAGAATAGACATGCTTCCCCGGTTTATTTTGACTTGCATTTTGTTGGCCGTGTATAGATGCGGGTTCGGCCCCTGCTAATAAGAATTTTTTGGAACAAACTTGTACACGAATTTCTTTTATGAATAGTAGAAATGAAACTTTTTCTTTTTGAGCTCCTTTGTGCCTTTGTTTAAGTGTTTCAATGTTTGAAATGTACTTGTAAAGTTTCAGCTTCCGAGTCAAGTTTGTCTTTTTGCACCAAGTCTGGAAACTGTGGACATGGTTCGTGACTAGGAAGCGAGTTGAATTTTGACATCATATCGCTTTAGTCAATGGTCGATGCTTAAGTCCTACCCCCCAGTCTCGGGGATGAGTCGTGGAACATCAGTCAGCGATTGCTTCTCACTTATAACATGTTGAGTCTAGTGCCACTGAATGGATGTCTGAGACGAGCGGAGATTGAGCGATTTATTCACGCTTTCCCGGTTGCTGACGATCATATCCGCACTCCGGGGATTCTCATTTGTTTAATGGCGGTTGGTCATGTCGGCTTAAGTTTAACTCATACGTCTGCGCTTTGGGGACTCAGAATCGACATTTGTACTCCGGTTCGCACTCTGGGAGTTCGGAGTTGATATTTATGCTTCAATTCATGCTCTGGGAACTTGAAGTTGATGCTTATACTCCGTTTCGTGCTCTGGGAATCCGGAGTTATTGTTTATACTCCAATTCGCGCTCCGGGAATTTGGAGTTGATGTTTATACTCCGTTTCGCGCTCTGGGAATCCAGAGTTATTGTTTATACTCCAATTTGCGCTCTGGGAATTTGTAGTTGATGTTTATACTCCGACTCGCACTCTGGAAGTTCGGAGTTGGTGTTTATACTCCGTTTCGCGCTCTGGGAATCCGGAGTTGTTGTTTATACTCCGATTCGCGCTCTGGGAATTTGGAGTTGATAAGCAGACGGTCAGTCACATCTACTGTATATTTTTGGATTTCGCTCGCACTCTTGGAACGAAAGGTGTATCAGGATCATGGATGGTCGGATCACATCCACCCCGAGTTAACAAGAGAGGTCGTTGGATGGACGGGTACATCCTCCTCAAACTTGGTGCAGATACAGACGAAGTCGTTAGGTGGACGGATCTACCCTCTTCGTAGACGTATTTCAGTACTCCAGTTCGCACTCTGGGAACCGAGAGTTAAGTGAGGGATTGTCGTGTATCAAACCGTTTTTGGCCTTGATGTGATGGCTTGTCCTCGAGCTCGGGTTTCACTTAGTGAGTGACCGGTTACATCGCAGTCACTCCCTATTTGAATAAATTCCACCATATGGTGAAACTTAGCTCTGCGTGCATTGTGATGATCATATGAAGCGTTTCAAGTAAATCGCAGCTCTGGCTCGAAGAGATTGCATTTTGTTGCTGAAATAAGAAAATATGGCAAAGTCAGTTGCCTTATTACAAATTCTAATTTCGAAATGCAGAAACAAATTGCAGAAGGGAAAATAAACTAAATGAATAAACATAGCCTGTCATGTGTAGTAGCGACGAAGACTCTCGCTATTCCAGGCTCTTGGCAAAGTAAGACCGTCAACGGTCGATAATTTGAATGTGCCATCTCCGAGCCTTCGTTCAATAACATATGGTCCCTCCCATGTTGGCTTCATATGCGAAGGAACCGGATAGATTCTTTTCAGGACGAGATCGCCTAGCTCAAAGGTTCGCGGGCGGACCTTGGCGTTGTACTATCGGGCGACTCGACTTTGATGCGCGGCTGCCCTCAAGTCAGCCTCTTCACGCTTCTCATCTAGTAGATCGAGAGATTCAGCAAGCAATATAGCATTTGTCTTTGGATCATAGTATGTCACACGATGAGAAGGTACTTCTAGCTCAACTTGAATAACAGCTTCTGAACCATAAGAGAGAGAGAATGGAGTGTGGCCGGTCATGGTCTTGTGGGTTGTTCGGTATGCCCATAAAGCCATAGGAAGTTCATCGACCCACTTGCCCCCGACCTTTTCCAGTCGTTTTTTCAGAATGGACTTTATAACTTTATTAACCACTTCGACCTGTCCGTTCGCCTAAGGGTGTGCAACTGTAGAGAATTTCTTTTGGATGTGAAATCGTTTGCAAAAATCTTTAAATTCAGCACTGTCGAATTGGGTTCCGTTGTCCGTAATAATGGTGTGTGGGAGACCGAATCGGCAGATGATGTTGCGGACTACAAAGTTGATTACTTTCTTCGTCGTTATGGTAGCAAGAGCTTCAGCTTCAGCCCACTTTGTAAAGTAATCAACTACAACGATGGCGTACTTCACACCGCCTTTTGCTAGTGGTAGAGCTCCAATGATGTCGATGCCCCAGATTGCAAACGGCCATGGGCTGACCATTTGCGTTATCTCGGTAGGAGGAGCTCTAGGAATTCGGGCATATTTCTGGCACCTATCGCATTTCTTTGCATAATCCGACGCCCCACCTTTTGCCGAAGGTAGAGTACCAATGATGTTGATGCCCTACATTACAAATGGCCATGGGCTGACCATTTGCGTTATCTCGGTAGGAGGGGCTCTAGGAATTCGAGCATACTTTTGGCACCTATCACATTTCTTTGCATAATCCGACGCATCATGATTCACAGTCGGTCAGTAATATCCGTACCGAAGTATTTTCTTGGCAAGTGCTTGCCCCCCATGTGATCGCCACATTCTCCCCCGTGTACATCGTGCAATACTCGTTTAATTTCATCGTGAGCGATACACTGGAGTAAGGGAACAGAATACCCTCTCCGATACATGATTCCGTTTTGGATGGTGAATCGTGAGGCCTTCCGAAGGACTTGTCTCTTTTCACTCCTGCGCTCTGGCAGGGTTCCGTGCTCAATGTAATTTCTAAGTGGAGTCATCCATGAATCCTTTTCGAGGACGGTTTCACATACCCAGTCTATTTCTGCCCGGTCAGTGCTTGGAGAAGATAATGTCTCTACAGGAACGAGTCCCATTTGCTAAGCTTCACCTGTGCTAGCTAGCTTTGCCAATGAATCGACTTTTTGGTTGCGTTCCCGAGGAATACAATAGATGGCGTAATAATCAAACTGATTTAGTACTTCCTGAACTCGAGCTAAGTAAGCAACCAGTCTTCGATCTCTCGCCTGATACTCTCCCCGTACTTGACACACGACTAACTGTGAATCATAGTAAACTTCCACGACGATAATTCTCAAATCTCTAGCAAGTTTCAAACCAGCTAAGAGGGTTTCATATTCAACCTCATTATTGGTCGCATGAAAATTGAACTTCAAAGCATAACATATAGATCGACCTTCGGGGGTTTCAAGTACAACACCAGCGCCCGAACACCGGTCGTTTGATGCACCGTCGATATAAAGCTTCCAGACATATTCGGGAGATTCACTAGTTTCGGGCAAGTCCTCTGGAATGGTAAATTCAGCTATAAAATCGTCTAGGACTTGTCCTTGAATGGCTCGTCTTGGAGTGTAAGTGATATCAAACTGGCTCAGTTCGATGTTCCACTTGAGTAACCTACCAGACGTCTCAGACCGCATAAGGACCTGTCATAACGGCTGGTCGGTGTAAACAACAATGGGATGTTCCTGGAAATACGGTCGGAGTTTTCTTGATGCAATAACAAGGCAATAAGCCAACTTCTCTAATTTCGGATAATTCCTTTCAACCCCAGTCAATCGCTTGCTGATGTAGTATACTGGCTTTTGTATCCTATCTTCTTCTCGAACTAAGGCAGCGCTGATAGCGTTTTCTGATATCGCCAAGTATATGTACAACTTCTCATGATCAATAGGCTTTGACAGGATAAGTGGTGTGGATAGATGCGGAACTAGTGCTTGGAAAGCGCCCTCTCACTCCGTGGTCCATTCGAAGTTTCGTTCTCCTTTTCGGATCAGATCGAAGAAGGGAATGCATTTGTCGGTGGACTTTGATATGAACCTGCTCAATGCTGCTACTTTCCCATTGAGACTTTGGACTTGCTTTATTGTTTTTGGAGTTTCAAGATTTCTGATTGCCCAAATCTTTTCAGGATTAGCTTCGATTCCCCGAGCGTTGACGATAAACCCGAGGAATTTTCCGGATGCAACTCCAAAGTGACATTTCAGTGGGTTGAGCTTTATTCTGTATTCTCAAAGTATGTTGAACATAGTTTCCAAGTCTTTAACATGGTCAGTGGAAAATCGTGACTTCACAAGCATATCGTCTACATATACTTCCATCGTTTTCCCGATTTGATTGGAAAACATCTGATTAACCAATCGCTGATAAGTAGCCCCGGCATTCTTGAGTCCAAACGGCATAACTTTGTAGCAATAGAGTCCCAGATTGGTTACGAAGCTGATATGTTCCTGATTAGGTAAATGCATCGGTATTTGATTGTAGCCAGAATACGCGTCCATGAAGGATAAGAGCTCATGCCCAGTTGTTGAATCTACTAGCTGATCAATTCTGGGAAGAAGAAAACTATCTTTGGGACAAGCTTTATTCAGATCGGAGTAGTGGACACATGTTCTCCACTTTCCGTTTGGCTTTCGGACGAGCACGGGATTCGACACCCATTCAGGATATAGCGCATCTCGAATAAACCCGTTCGCTTTAAGCTTTTCTACTTCTTCTTTAAGGGCGGCAGATCTCTTTGGATCCATACCACGCCTTTTCTGTTTGACCGGGACATGCCGTGGGTCAATATTCAGAGTGTGGCTCGCGATGTCCCGCGAGATCCCACACATGTCAGAATGCGTCCAGGCGAATACGTCAATTTTCGCCCGTAGAAATTCAACCAATTCCTCTTGAGTTTGTTGGCTTAGCTGAGACCCGAACTTTATCATTTTTGAATCATCGTCATTGTCAATTGGGACATCAATCGTCAGTTCAGCCGGGGATGCTTGACTTTCTTTAGATTCTCCTACGTCTTCAGTTTTTCTTGGGTCAAGATCCCTTTGGAATTGGTTGGGGTGCCTGGGCCTAGGTCTGGGCGTTAATTGTCAATTATCAGCAAAGCGGACGCAGAGAGATTCCTCTACGCCCTTTCCTTTCTCCTTTCGTTGCGCCTCCCACAGCTCTGCGACGTAACAGGCTCTTCCAGTAGCCTGATCTCCCTGAATGATTCACACTCCATGATCAGTGGGAAACTTTAAAGTTAAACACCACGGGGCGATGGCTGCCCTGAATTCAACGAGGGCCGGTCGGCCCAAGAAAGCATTATAAGGGGAGTCTATGTCCAAAACAATGAACTGTAACATCCATACTCTCCGACGTTCTCCAACTCCTAACTCTACTGGCAGTTCCACCATTCCAGTGGGTATAGTAGCACTT
This sequence comes from Allium fistulosum, assembly GCA_030737815.1. Classification (NCBI taxonomy): domain Eukaryota; kingdom Viridiplantae; phylum Streptophyta; class Magnoliopsida; order Asparagales; family Amaryllidaceae; genus Allium; species Allium fistulosum. The sequence continues at coordinate 929,478,603 of CM060905.1, forward strand.
CCGTTGAAACCATGGATTCGAGAGTGACAAGGTTTCAAGTCTGTGGTCCCCATTCTCATTTGATCATAGGCTCGCTTAAAAAAATATTCACAGAGCTTCCACTGTCCACTAAGATCCTCTTTATCCAAGCAGGACCTACTTGAGCCGAGATGACCAGAGGATCAATGGTGGGGGCTTCGACCTTATCAGCGTCTCTGTTTCTGAACACGATGTCATCTGTCATCGTCTTCTGTTGCTTGGCCGGAGCCCCTTCATCAAGACTACTATAGCACTCGAAGTCCGCGTGCCTGATAGAGCTGGCATACGACTCCATTTCCTTCCAGCTTCGGTCTGCTGGGTGAGGACCACCACTTATTGTATTAATAACCAACCTCCCGCCAGTACGAGCGGGTTCCTCTTGCCTTTCCGGATTTGGCGCACGATTCTGATTCGGTAGGCCCGCACCACCTGACTGCGGTGCCCGCACATACTGATCCAACTTCCGCTCACGTATCAGTTTTTCAATGAGATCTTGTAAATGACGACAGTCGTTTGTGTTATGGCCATAGCTTTCATGGAATCTACAAAACTTCCTAGTCTAGACTTGTCTTTCTATTGACGATTTCGGGGCAGACTTCTTATATTGCATGGTGTTACAAGTCTGCATGTACACATTTTCCAACGACGTGTTCAATGGAGTATAATTATCTTACATAGGAGCTCTACGTCGTGGACCACGATTCTGATCTCGTTTTTTCTTTGATTCCCATTGTCCCTCTGCTGATTATGTTTATTTTGTACGTTCAACTGAACTTTTCCCGAACTCTCTCTGGACTGTTTAACAGCGATGTTACTCTGAATTCCTTCGATGTTGGGCCCTGCGTCATCCTGCTTCCTAGACTGTTTCGCATCCTCCCTTCTCAAGAATTGGGCTACCTTGGAATAGAAACGGTCCAACGACACGGGTGGCTTCCCAGCTAACCAATTTCCGAACTCGGAATCAGCATCAATCCCCTTAGTCAATGCCATCAGGATAGAGTTGTCATTGGGATTGCTTATTTCTGCACACGCAGCATGGAATCACTCTAAGTAACGTCTAAATGTTTCTCCGGGAGCTTGTGTAACACTAGACAGAGTGTTAACGTATTTAGGCCTCGCCACGTGCATACAAAATTGTTCAACAAACTTGGTGGCCATCTGGTCAAAGTTAGAGATGGATCGTGGTGGCAAACGAGTAAACCACATGGTAGCAATGCCCCCTAGGGAAATAGGGAAACTACGACACTTTACTGCATCATCAGCTCTCGCAGCATTCATTAGCCATTCATACTTCAAGATGTGTTGGTTGGGATCAGAACTTCCTTCATAGACTAGTAAAGTTGGCATCCTGAAGCGCCGAGGTGGTTCAGCATACAATATTTCATCGGTGAAAGCGGTATGAGTCCGGGAGATTCCCCAGTCGTCATTAGTGAGACCCTGACTTTCACGGATCATCTGACGAATCATTGTCGATATATCTGGCATACAGACACTTGGAGCATGTTGCGCCAAGGTGTGGTCGGGTTCCACAGTGCGAGTCTGGACCGGACGTGGTCTACGGTCCGTGTCTCGCCTCCTTGGTTCAACATTTTCTGGGATGTAAGGCTCTGGAGTCTGCTCTCGTTGGCTACAATGAGGACTAGCTTGATTTCTAGCATCGCCTCCTTGTTCGGTAGTGGTGGTTGCAACGAGGTTGCTTGTGACATGATAAGGAGCCGTACCTCCCTGGGATGAAGGTCCTGTGCAATGACTAGTGGATGGTCCAGTTCTGGGCTGTCCAAGATGCGAAACAGGTGGGTGTCCTATGGCCTGGGTGTAGCTTACATCCAGCCGCGGGCGTGTGGATTGATGATGACCGTCAGATGAGGCGAAGCTCTCTGTGGAAGAATAAGAACCTTGATCTCTTCTGGATCTTCTTCGCCTTTGGCGATTCAACTGGTTGGTCAACTCCGTGTTTGCGTGCAGTTGTTCAGTAAGCTGCTGCTGACTCTGGGTCAACTCTTGAAGCAGTGTCTGAAACTCTTGTCTGGTAACCTTGCCTGATGGATCTGAAGGTCTGGCGGCATCTTGGTATGATGGAGGAAATTGCGCAGGATTCTGCCTATCCCATCCTCCCTGATCAGCAGCTGTAGAGGTAGTTCGTGTACTTACCATGGTGAATTAATGAAAGTCCTTTCCTAGATCTGAATAGAATGGAAGGGCTTCAAAGTTCTAGATCTGGATCTTCTTCTTGGATTTATGCAATCCGATATAGATAGGAGATCCAAAGAGCAGGAGAAAAATTGGGTTCTCAGTGAAAGCACCAAAGTGTTTGTACCAAAATTGGGCACAACACTCTTCAGAAGTTTTTGAAGAGATAAAGTGAAGAAATTAAATGGTAAAATGAGGATTATCTAACAAAAACTCCAAATTAAAGACATGAAAGTAACTAAAATGCACGGAGAACATGAATTTAGAGTGGTTCGGTGTATCGCCCACGTCCACTATGAAGTTGATTGCTTTATTGATCTTTCTTTGATGATTACAAGTGAATTCAACGAGTTACAACAGGTAATTATGATTTACAGCAGTGAAATTCGTTATTGGCAGCGGCTATGGAGTTTAGATCTGGATCCAGCAGAGTCTGGGCGTTGGAGCATTCAAAGGAGAAGAAGCCCCTTTTCTGTATGCCCTGGGGCTCTATTTATAGGTTTAGGAGGCTGGTATTTCGCTCAGATCTCGGGAGACCCTCTCTGGCATGTGACCAGGTCCGCGCGCCCAAGCCCATGAAGTTTCGGCCCGATCCGTGATCGATACGAACATATTTCGTATCGATCAAGATTTCATCCAACGGAGTCGAAATTTGGCATGGACATTCTTTAGCATGTACGTAGGCTTCTGTGAAAATTTCATATCATTTGGACTTGTAGATTAGGAGATATGATCGATACGAATTAGGATCTTCGGTTGGCTGTTTCGTTCGACTCCCTTATTTTGACTCGGTCCTGTTCGACTCGATCACTTCAAATCGATGGGTGCGCGTAATCTGGAGGTGACGTGGCGAGCCTTCCTCATGTTGATCCACTTTCTTTGCTGAGTTGGCCGAGTCATTCTTGGACCTCGCCTTCTTCGCATCGAAGTTTGTTGCCCAGTTCGAATTGATCAACAGCTTGCTCCTTCGCATCGATCTGTAGCACGCCTTGTTCGAATCGATGGAGGTGTTTTGTTCATATCGATGATTATGCTCTGTTCGCATCGATGAAAGGTGCACAGTTCGCATCGATGGTTATGCTCTGTTATGTGGATACGAAGTGGACATTGGATGATCGAGTCGAAATGTGACTCTCTGATGGATGCGAAGCGGAGCGAGTCGAACATAGACTCTCTGATGGATGCGAAGCGGAGCGAGTCGAACAGAGGCTCTCTGATGGATGCAAAGCGGAGCGAGTCGAACAGAGGCTCTTTTTATTCAATTTTGCATCGATCATAACTTGAGCATACGAACTTGGATTGACTTGAAATTTGGAACGTTGGCTCTCATAGCTTCGTTTGTCGTGTTATATCAATTTTAGCTCGATCTGAACTCGGACAAAATTTGTCGATATCCATAGTGAGCCTGTGTATAACCGATCTCTAGGACGGACCGTCATTGGTTACTAGTCAATTCCTTGGTGTTACGGCCTTGCCAAAAGGCGGGATAACACATACATACATACATATATATATAGGGTTGTATTAGAGAGAAACGAGGAAAACCTTTTTACCCCTTCTCACTTGATCTCAACCCATTATCTCCAAGCCAATTCCCTATGTTTTAGCCACCCCTAGACCTTCCCAAAACTGAAATTTTGCAGCCCTAATGATGGGCCTTAAACCCACCTAAGCCCAAGCCAAAATACTATGCAATTAAATCTAATTTAATCGCTTGTCGATATATTTATAACTGTTAGAAATATATATAACATTATTTATTTCTCAAATCATATTCAAATTTTATAATTAATATTTCATAAATATTAATTAATTTAATTAATTTATAACAATTATAAACTAATTAAATCGTTCGGTCTTAAGGGAATTCATCATTTCGGCTGTGTAACTCTTGGGTGTAAATTTGGTCAGCGACAACATCGAACTATTCTAATGTTAACATTCACATGTCACTTAGCAGGTGGTGTGACATTATGGCCAAATTTATTGCTTAGTAATTTTCGGTAAAAATCCAATTTTAGTTTAATAAGAATTACCCGGTTGTGACATTTGTTTACACCAATTCTCTTCGTCAAAACTATATGTAATGGTCAAGATTCCAACCTCATCCACATTCAACTTTATAGTCCAAATACAAAGTCCTTGGTTCAATAATAACAATTATCATTAACCGAAATGCTCTGGCCAAAGAGTTTGACTTTGAGTTGACTGTGATACTAACCGCATACAACTGAGGAGACGAATCCTCTCTTGAATAGTGCTTCACTTCCAATACTTCCACTCGACCCAACTATGGTCACTCGATGGACGCCATGCCATGATTTGGCTATAATCAAAGTGGATCTTTCATATTGAACCACAGTATTCTCAAGTCGAGAGAACTGTGTAAATCAGTCACATCGATATTTTCTGTTTGACCTTAGTTATATTAACCAACAAAAAACTATCGAGTGAGTCGTTCCACAATTATCCAATAACTATTAGTACGTAATCCCTAGGTGCCCCCAGCAGTCATGAGTAATACGCTGCCCAACATTTGGAGAGCGTTACGTACTCCAGTCTCAACGGATACATCGATATCTAGTCTCGATGCATCTTGACTAGGAACATTTAAAATGGTATATTTGTTTCATTGTGATAAATTACTCACTGTTACAACACTTTTTAACTACTATCACAAAATATATCATTTATGGTCTATTAAATATACTTTTAATAAGTTAATTAATTAATATAATCACATTATATAAAGTATATAATAGGAAGAAAATACTTTTTATTTCGAACAAGATTGGTCAACGAGTTAGATATATGTAATAAATTACATAATTGCCCCTAGGGCATACCCCTAACTCTATCAATCTCCCACTTGCATTTAGGGTCAATTATGGAATCTAATTCCAACTTCTCCAATCAGTTTTCTCAAAACCAATTAGGTTAGTCCCTTAGTGAATGGATATGCTATTATGTTTTAATTATCTACTTTGTCGATTAACTCTCTCTAACACTGATAAATTGCCTTTATCATGTGGAACGATTCGAAGTATGTCTTTTGACTTCTAGTGAGCTTTAAGTTCTATCATGACCAATTTCATGACATAGTTATCTTATAAAAATATTATAGGATTCTCAACATTTGAAATTACCTTTGGCTCAATTATAAATTTGTGCATTTATATCTATATACATTGGTTTATTATAGCGCTATTCAGGTTAATGTTCTCAACATTTTGTTGAATCGACCACAATCACTTTTATTTTGAAACATTTTCAAATTAAAGATTTTAACTTGAATTTTATCATTGACATGTTGTACTCAATATCACTTATAAAAGTTTGTGTCCAAACGTTCCATCATAACGAGTTCGTTGTTTCTATAAACAATTCTCTAGTATTTCATTAATGCGCGAGAACACCTCGAACAACCATTTAGTGATATCAATTTGGATTTTATATTTGCTCCATGTATCAAATACATAAACAAAACACAATACCATACACAACATCATCTGTATGATAATTCCTATTGCTAATGCATAAGGAATCCAACTTACATGTTCTCTTTTTAATATGGTGCTCTTGTATATCGTTTTGGGACAATAACTATATCTTTTATACTCACCATAAAAGACATCATTTACAATCCAAAATTGAGTATTAAAACAACTAACGTTGATTTTAATACAAGCATATTGTTAAAATCAAGAACGTGCTGTTTACTTACAGTTTAGAAATATCAATGTACTTTTTAACTTTCTTTCTTATGAACACACGCTTCCTCTGAACTTTGATAGAAATATCAACTTTGATTGAAAATCAAACTTTTGATATTTCTATCAAAATACTTATTCAATCTTGATGCTTATAAAATGATACATTCGTATCATTTCTTTGATCAGATCCAAAGACTCACAAACCCAATATCGCTCCCACTGACTTCGAGGCATTTTTGGTTAATATGTGTAAACAGCTTACTCTAAATCATTATTTAGAATTTTCTATTTCAATACATAAGTACCAAACACTAAGTCTTATCGAGCGATAATTTTGTAAGTAAATCTAAATTAACTTGAGCATTTAACTTGAGCATGTCGAATACCGAAACTGTTATGCTAATTTCAACAATTGAAATTTGCGATATTATTCTTATCAACATTGCTCATTTAATTCCAACCACATTAGTCTTTCCAATAAAGACACAATCTCGGCCGATGGATCACATCTCTTTGGTTACGACCACCAAACTCATATTTTGATAGCGTACTTGGAATTCTTTCAGATTTGCGCATCATACCATATAGAGTCAACAATCTTAATGGTTTAATTGAACCGAGGGTAATGTATATTTTCGACATTAATAAGAAACTCATAGTTTCTCTTCGATGTACGAGAATACTTATTAGACATTCTAATGCTATGTGTTCATTTAGGTTAGTTAATTTCACTTCATCTCATATAATCAGTTCTATCTTTGGATCGGATCCAATTCCATTTAACTACCAAAAATTTCTCAAAGAAATTCCTTCACAATGAAGTTGATATATCTTGAAACAACAATTGTTTCTTAGTGCAAATAGAATAGGGATTCATAAACGCTTTATGAACCTTTTTATTTATAAAACTGATTTTAGTTTACAAAAATTATGTTTATAACATAAAAATGTCATTTGATGACAGACCTTTCCAAAAAACTTTTTGGAGATTCATAAAAGATCCCTTATGAACAATTATTACGTGCAATCTTTCGACTCGCACAACCTGCCAACTCCTTGGCCTAGGATATATTGGGATTTCTTACAAACCCTTATCTTGTATGATTTTGTAAACCGTTGTTTAGATGAAATAATATCAACCTTGTGTACTACTCTTAAGTACGACCTTAAAGAAAGAAACTAACTCAACTTCACTCACAATTAATCGTAAATTGTCCAACAATGTCTGATTACTCCTTATCGATGCATCATTATGTATCACATGGTGGAGTGACTTCTGAGATTGAGTCTATATTCATTTTTAGGTACATTTGGAACTCTTTCCAATATACTCACTTATTCGACCAAATCAAATCATTTTATTCTATTGCATGTTATTTTATTTATTTTTCTTTTATATTCTATGATTTTATCATAATCTAATACACATGTTCCTGTTGGTAATAAATCATCGATGAATACAACAAAGTATGTGGAACCCTTTTGGTATTAATAGACTTGTGATTGCATACATCAATATGTATTAATTCAAAGAGTTCATCAACTCTTTTGATGCTCCAACTGAATGGGTGCATAGCCATTAATTGTTTGAGATATAATTAACCTATACCATATGATTCATAATCATATAGTAAAATTATTTCTTAAAACTACAGCTTAGTCTATAATTCCAAAACAACTGTAAATAATATTAGACACGTATGTAATTTTGTTGCATCGCTTTTACTATGAAATCAAATTCCATAATATAGTTCTATTTCATAATGAATATTCATAATACTCATATTGTAATATAGTTATATCTATTTTTCAGTCAATACCAAAAATAAATATTATTTCACAAATAATGTTCGGTACATTTTATGAAAACAATTTTCGTAATTTGATGCAATCATTAGGTGCTATATGGCATGCTCCCACTATTTCCTCCATTACTATAATAGCGTACTAAATTTAGAGGTCCACCATTCACTTAATATTGTTTACTTATTTCATATGCTGCAACTAGTTTACAGTGGAGAGTTCTTTGATCAAATATCTTGAACTCAAAGAAATAAATGTTATAGAAAACAATTTTCTATATGAAAATAAATTTCGGAATAAAAATCATATTTCATATTCCAATATTAAGTATCAATTATTATTACAATTCTTGTTTCCAATGTTTCTCTATGAAGCAGAAGTGACTATTCATTCTCTTCATTCCAACTTTACCTTAAATTACATCTATTCTTATAATTCGTTTTTCTTTCAAATGGTCAAACTATTCAAAAGAAAACCTTACTACAATATCATAACAAACTTTTTACAAAAGCGCATTCGATTATTCTTAACATTTAAGACATCAAATATGTTGCACTTTATTTAAACCGATCAAGATGACATTTCAACGATTGAGTTCTTAGATGTATCTCGCAATTTATGGTCTTGTGTTATATTAACACAATATGATCCTTTTGAAATCATTCAAGTTGAATACATGATCTTAAAATACCGTTTACATCGAAATATTGTACCACACAAACTATGACTGTTCACCATATAATATTTATATGTGAAAGTATATGGATCAAATATCCATAGTCTTGAATTGCATTTAGAGTTCAAAAACTCATAAAATGAAATACATGGTCTAAATCAAATAAACATATAAGTGGCCAACTTACGAATGTATTAAGTAGTTGAAATTAGGCACTTGCATGGGTATATAAACGTTATATAACATGCAACTAGAATTATTAGTAAGTATATATTATATATCTATTTGTCAACTTTCAATTCAGTTTGTTTATATATGTTAATTGACAAACGTTTTATCAATCATATTAAATGCACAAATTTATCATTGTAGATAATTATAACATTATATAGCATATGTTCTTACAATATTAGAAAGGTTAAATGTTACCATTTCATTTTTCTAATAAGGCTCCCACTAATCTTTTATGTTTCTCCAAACCCTAAGATGAAACATAGAAGTCTTACAACTTCACTAGTAGGTGTTAGGACTCGTTAGTTTTGGATTCTAACCTTGAGTTTGCTTAACAAATCAAAGCCCCACAAACGATGGATAACTCATTATCGGTTGTATCACATGCAACTCCTAACCCATTTTTCCTTGTTCTAATCTCATTTCGACCTTGAGTTTGCTCAACATATCGAAAGAGATTATTCACTCATACCTACCATATCGTGATGGCCTAAGTATAATATATGTACCTTGAGTTTGCTCAACAAATACATATAGTTATCTTACCTCATCTGTTCAATATATTAATAATACTACGCATAACATCCCTAGCTTGAGTTTGCTCAACAACTAAGGAGTATGTAAGTAATTTATTAATATATATATGGTAGAGGACAACATTATATTGAAGATTCATAATCTTCAATATATATATATATATATATATATTGAGTGATATCGACAGAATAATATATTTCTTATGAAATACCCTAGCGATTCAAGTGTTAGACACATCAAAAATCACGGTATATGTACATTTACATATGTAATTATTTCTCAAATCTATTTAGGTTTCTTTAATGTTCCACATTTAGTTTATACGCGTATCATATAAGTTTTGTTGTTATATAACTTTTATATTTCATATTACTTATATGGTGGTCCTATATATAATATATCATTAATTAAATCTTATCTAATTAATTTTAATCAATTAACTCTTTAATTAATTTTAAATTAGTATTTCAATATAACTTTTATATTGGACATATCTACTATAACATTTATAGTGTATACTATAACCTTTATAGTGTAACACACATATATTATATATATGTGTATTTTATTTAATTAACCAACCTTTAATTAATTTATTCAATTAAGCAATTTTTATTAAAATTTATTAATTTCAAATTTTATCTTGTATACATACATATATACTTATGTTATCTTAAACATTTTAAAATAACATAACATATATCAACATATATAATACATGCATATATACATTAATTAATTAACATATTTAATTAATTTATTTTATTAATCTTATTAATAAATTTAAAATTTGAAATTATTATATAAATATTTTCAAACATTTTGAAAATATCATTATCCTTTCAAACATTTTGAAAACTTATGTAGTATTATAATTTTTATTATAAACATGTTTTATTTTAAATTTAAAATCTTTAACATTAATTTTCAAAACGATTTTGAAAATTAGCCTAAGGCCCAAATTAAGTTGGGCCTTTTCTATTAGGAGCAACCTTTAGGCTCACTTCACCTTTCGGGCCAGGCGGGTAACCAGGTAGGACAGGGTACTTGATTACCCAATTCCAATCCTAGACAGTACCTTTCTAGACACCGTTCTAAGTGGGCAAGCCTAATTAGTTAGCCCCAATATGACTAAATTAGACCACATAGGCTATTGGGCTATGATACCATTGTTGGAACTGGACTAGCCCGCAACGGAAGTTATGGGTGAATTTCAAAAAATTTACCCTGTTGGATCTTTTATTGGGCCTATGAAGTCTAACTGAATTAGAACATTTCTAAATTTTATTTAAATAAAATAATTTATTTTATTTAAATTCAAATATATTAAGATATGAAATTAATTTTATTTGATTTAGTTTATACATAAATGTATCATATACATATACGTGTGAGTGCAAGTGTAACATAATAATCCGTGAAAGGTATAATATGCCCATATGTAGATGTTGGGATTTACATTGCAACAGACATATTAGCTCATTTTGTATGTCATGTATGTTGTCCAAATATGTGCATGTATATGTGTTACAAAATATATTTATACACACACACACATATGTATGTATAAATATATTGTATATAATATATGAACATCAAACATTTATATATAGATAAATATATATATATATATATAGAAAGAGAGAGAAAAATTAGTAAAAATTATTTATAATTCAAAATTAACTTAGTTTTGCAAACATAATAATTTTAGTATTTTAATTTGTATATATTTTGAATAAATAATGCTTTCATCCATAAATAATTATCATAAAATAATATATTGATGAAAATTCAAATTTTACAATTTTCGAAAATCTAGGATCATAAAATAGAGCTTAGAATAAATCTGGAGATTTTCCAAAGTTGAAATATTATTTTTCAAAACAAATACATTGATTTCAGCAATAATTATTTATTATAAAATAATAGATTATTAAAAATTCAAATTTTAAAATTTCATAAATTCTAGGATCATGAATGAAAGGTTACGAAAAATTTTGAATAATTTTTCCATTAAATTATTATTTTTAATAAATCATAAATAGTTTTTTCAAAATAATATTAATTATAAAAAATAATAAATTTTATTGAAAAATTCCTAAATTTTTTCTATATGTTTTTGAAATGATATAATATTTTTTTAAATTTAAAATTGAATGTTTAATGTAATAATTATTTTATATATAATAAACAATTCAAAATTCAATAAATGTTAATTTAAAAATATGAATATATGTATGATAATTAATTTTCGAATTTTTAAATTCATATTATATATAGATAAGCGTACTAATTTTTTTAAATCATATATATATATATATGTCTTATATATGCATATATGCTATCATGAGAGAGAAATATACACTGATATATATAAAACAATTATTAATGAAAAAAAATTGATTTTGAATAGTAAACAATATTTGTCTATATATAAATCAAATAGTATAATAAACAAATTATTCACATAATCGAACTGATTTGTGACAACCACATCTACTTACAAAATCTCACCTAACTAAACATATAGTAGCAATATATTTAAACAGATATGAAATTGCTCATTATAAGATCATAGAATATAATTTAGTTATTGTATTATGAATTAAAATTACCAATTTAATGATGCCTTTGAATCCACGTTGAAGCAATGAATTCCCTTCCTTTTACTGTTCTTGATTCGTCAGATTGCAAGTCCGGAATCATCGATCTCTAACTATCGAATAGTATTATTTTAGTTTGAAATATATTTGAGAATTTTGAATTAGATTGAGAGCTATGTTTTAATCAGCAATGTAGAAGGTAATGGCGGCCAAAAAAAGTTCATCATTATTTTTAGAGATACATACATACATACACACACACACACATATATATATAGAGGGTTGTATTAGAGAGAAACGAGGAAAATCTTTTTATCCATTCTCACTTGATCTCTCAACCCATTATCTCCAAGCCAATTCCCTATGTTTTAGCTACCCTTAGACCTTCCCAAAACCGAAGTTTTGCTGCCCTAATGATGGGCCTTAAACCCATCTAAGCCCTAGGTGCCCCCAGTAGTCATGAGTAATACACTGCCCAACATTTGGAGAGTGTTATGTACTCCAGTCTCAACGGATACATCGATATCAAGTCTCAATGCATCTTGACTAGGAACATTTAAAATGGTATATTTGTTTCGTTGTGATAAATTACTCATGGTTACAACACTTTGTAACTACTATCAAAAAATATACCATTTATGGATTTTCTATTTAATATACTTTTAATTAAGTTAATTAATTAATATAATCACATTATATCAAGTATATAATAGGAAGAAAATACCTTTTATTTCGAACAAGATTGGTCAACGAGTTAGATATATGTAACAAATTACATAATTGCCCCTAGGGCATACCTCTAACTCTATCATATATATATATATATATATATTCATCCAATGATGACAATAGAGACATATGTGGATTCGTGGTAATATACATATAGTTTAAAGCACTAGAATGGCATAATAAACAGATATATGTATGTATGTAAACAAAGCTATTACCTTACTACAGCCTAGAGTTTTCACCTTGAATGATGAATCGCTTGACTATGCTTGAACCTGAATCCAATTAATTTAAGAGTGAGCTACCAGATTGAAAGTATCACATACCGATGTTCTGTTTTTATTTACATTTGTGTTTTAACTATTTGAAACAATGGAGGAGGGGAGTAGTGGCTGGCTAGAAATGGCATAGGTAGGAGCAAGAGATCCAAAAGTGGGGGCTAAAGGTGTTCAAATAGTGAATGGTAGAGGAGCTAAAAGTGGATCCGGATCCACTATTTTTTATTGCTATTTCAAACCTTTTTGAACCAATACTCACCCCTTTATTCCATCCCCTATGGTCGACAATGCTTGCCCATATTTGGGCCTCCAAGCTGCTTCAAGCTCGATCAGATAAATTGTAATAATCCGCGCCTCTAGACACACCGATTCAAAGCCAAAAATTTGCTTTGGAACCATCGTTGTGCCAAGAAGTATGAACCGTTAGGTTTTAAAGTTAATTACAATGATACAAAGATAAATATAACATTACACAATTCCACGCTTTCAAAAATCACAGCGGAAGAAAATAAACTATAAGTACTGAAAGTAATTCAAATAATACAGTTGCAAAATAATCATAGTTTATTAAAGTTCCACTCATTGATGGAACATATCAATCAAGTATCTCTTAAACAACATCTCAAAGATATAACTACTTATTTATATATTGAGTTAGCATTTCCAATGATAATCTTTTGAATTATTCTAAATCAAATATAGCTTCTTCGGCTAAGTCTACTTATTCAGGTAAACAATCCCATATTAATCTTTTGGGTTAACAATCCCAATTTAATCCTTTCATGGATACACATATGCTATGCTCTCTACCATTACACAAGTAGCATTCAACTGTGGATTAACGATTCCAACTCTCGTAGGATTAACTATTCCTATAATGATGGTTTTTATCGCCGCCATAACTCTTTCCAGCTCCCACTAATTTTTGTAGTTAGGACCGGCTACGAATGATAAGAGCTTCTAATTGCGATATAATCGCCCGACACGTTAAATGTTGCATTTCAACTTCGTGAAGCCAACGCCTAGGACTTGACCCAAGATGGTATGTTTCTAGCTTGCTGACCAACTCTATTCAGCTACACACTCCCCCAAATAACTAAGAAGTGGAAACAAGTTTCCCAAACCGATTCTATTTGGCACGCACCAGGTTCATGTATGACTGTCAATGGATACTTTCGGATGCGGATAGTGCCATATCTGCATCTGCATCCAAAATCATTTTCGGATGTCAGATATTCGCATCCACGGATACAGACGGATATCGAATAATTATCCCGTCCGCTAACGATCGATAAAATAAAAAATATAAATGGAAAATTTTAGTTTATCATGAACTTTTTACAATCCCATTGATTATAAAAATTTTAAAAATAAACAAATATAATGATAATAAATAGTTTTGAGCAGTTAATATGCATTTAGTGCATATAATATAAACTTCTAACTTAATAAAACCATAAATAAATATCTTTCACTGTACTAAAATACATATAATTTAAACTATAATCTTGGAAAATACCGAACGGATAATTTTTGGATGCAGATGTCTTCATATCCGCATCCGCATCCATTTTTTCGGATATTGGATATTTATCCTCTTTTCGGATGCGGATGCGGACGGATTTCAGATTTTTTGGTATCCATTGATAGCCTTAGGTTCGGGTTCAACCTGGCAGGCTGCTTCAGCTCAGATGTCCAACCCTTTAGCTCAGACGTTTGACTCATATATAAAAAAATAACTTTTCCACATTCAGACGTCTGAGCATAGGAACTAGACGTCTGAATCGAGCCTGCTTTGAACTATTTTCTTTATATTTATAGGTTTCAGTCATTCAGCCATCTGGACTTTCATCTCAATGTTTGACCTCTATATCAGACGTTAGATTGGGGTGTTCAGACGTTTGAATCGTGCTTTATTTGTATTGTTTTCTTTCTGGTTTGTATTTAATCGTTTTTAGTTCAACTCAAACGTCTGACCAACTAATTCAAAAGTTTAACAAACTAATTGGGATGTCTGACTTGGTTTTTCCAACTTTTAAATTTTTTTTCCTTGTTTATTTTACTTTTCTTTTCATCGATTCAAGTAAGGGTTTCAAGGTTTATCTCCATAGTATTTCCAATATAGTTTCTGCTATTGTATATCAATTTCAAGTGATTTATCCTAATAATTATAAACGGGTTTCCAATCAATTGTTTATATATATTCACGGTATTTTATGTGCATTCAGATCGATTGTCTATATCTACCTATCCAAAATCATTTCAAATTATCATATGAACCAAATCCATAGAAGATATATATTGCTAATCAAAATCAACCCAACATGATTTACAATTTAGACCTACTGGGTTAGAGGTAGTTTTATAGATTCAATAATTAGATATACTATTTTCTAGGGTTTTCCAACCTATTTCAATTCAAAGATTCAGAATAAGAGGGTATATTCAAGAAGAGAAATCATATTTGTATTACTAAAAGGTATACAATTGAAATTCAACTACTTATACACATTATATTCATTTCATAGATAGAACCCACTCACCTTTTAGCTTTTTGTCTTCTCTTTAGATTTGTATCCATTGCTTCTTTCCTTTAGCTTTGTTTGTGGAACCCTTCTTTCTCTAATTCCTTTTCTATTCTTTCATTTGATTTACATTTTATTTTGTTTGAAACTTTGAATTTATTTTGAGGAAGAAGATGAGGAAGAAGAGATGTCTAGGGGGCGGAGGCTAGGGTTTCTGAATGAATAGAGTGGAAGCTTAGACCTTTGTTTATAGTTGAGAATTAGAGATTCTATTCTAATTTTCGAAATCCATAATTACGAAATTGCCACAAGCTACATTTTCCATTGTTTCCGCTCCATTTTATCAAATTAGCAAGTTATATATGATTTCTAACTGTAAACAACATTCCCAATGCAATAGAATAGTTCCCGAGGCCTAATTCCAACATCAATAGAAATTTATTATTTTTGTCCTTTCATATAAAATTATACTTTTGCCCTAATTCATAAAATTCTTAATGAGGGGAGTAGCTGAATCGTGTAAGCACTTTTGCAAGTGTGACACATGAAAGACATTGTAAAACCTCGGCAACTTTTTAGGAAGCTCCACTTTGTAAGCTAACTTTCCTACTCTCTGCAAATCTCGATGCCAACTTTCCCAAACTACCAAACCTTATAATGTGTCTACGTGGTGAGATCTTCACAAAGACCATGTCGCCCACCGCGAACTCCAACTCCGTGCATCTCATGTCAGCATAAGATTCTATCTTGTGCAGTCTTCATTCTTCTACGGATCAAATCTACTTTCTCAGAGGTCTTCCTAATCATATCTGGTCCATGAATGATCCTATCAGTAGTGTCCCACCAACAAGATGGGGATTTACACGGCCTCCTATATAATGCCTTGAACGACGCCATTCCAATACTCGCTTGATTGCTGTTATTATATGTAAAGTCCACTAACGGCAAGTGATCCTCCCAAGAACCAGCAAAATCCAAAATATACATCCTCAACAAATCCTCCAATACCCGATTCACCCTCTCTGTCCGTCCGTCCGTCCGTCTTTAGGTGATAGGTTGTACTTAGATTTAGCTCGGTGCCTAAGGCCTCCTGAAGACTCCTCCAAAACTCACTAGTGAAAAGTGGATTCCCGAGGCCTAATTCAAACATTTATAGAAATTTATTATTTTTTTCCTTTTATGTAAAATTATAATTTTTCTCTTATTCGTATTTTTAATTTATTATTAAAATTTCGGAGTCTTATGTGAATATGCATTTAAATCTAGTTTAGACACACATCGATATCGTATATGGATATGTGTGTATACAACTTTTATACACACACTATTTTGCACACAAATCAAATAAAATTTTATAATTAATATTTCAGAAATACTAATTAATTTATAAAAATTATAATTAATTAAATCAGGTGGTAATCAGAGTATTCAACATTTCGATTGTGTGACTCTTAGGTGTAAATTTGGTCAATGATTAATATCAAACAATTCGAATATTAACATTCACTCGTCACCTTAGCTAGTGATGTAACATTATGGCCAAATTAATCGTTTACATAGCTTTGTTAAAATTCAATTTTACTTATTTTAACCGTTATCGGTAGTGACAATTATTTACACCTATTTTCTTCGTCAAAACTATATCACATTAGGACTTATGGAATTTGGTAATGGTTAAATTCCAATATCGTCCATATTTAACTTTACAGTTCAAACACAAGGTCATCGGTTCAATAATAACAATTATTATTAACCGAACTACTCTGGCTAGAGACTTTGACTTTGAGTTAAATTCTATTGATCGTGCAAATTCTCTATCAAATAGTGTTTCACATGCAATCCTTCCACTCGACCCAACTATATTCTCTCAATTGATATCATGTCACAATTTAACAATAATCAAAGCGGAGTTTCCATATTAAAGCTCGACGGTATTCTCAAGTTGAGAGAATTATGTAATATTGTCACATCCACATTTTCTGTTTGATCTTAGTTATATTAACCAAAAGAACACTATCGGTTGAGTCATTTCATAATTATCCAAAACTATCAGTACATAACCCCTTATTGCCCCCATCAGCCATGAGTAATACACTGCCTAAAATTTGGAAGCCATACGTACTCTAGTCTCAATGTATGTATCGATATCCACTCTCGATACATCTTGACTAAGAATATTTAAAACAGTGTGCTTATTATATTGTGATAAATTGCTCATTATTATAAACCTTGTAATTACTATCGTAAAAGCAGACAATTTATGGATTTTTTGTTATATACTTAAAAGAAAAAATTAATTAATTATAACACACTATAACAAGTATATAACAAAAAAACACCTTTTATTTCGAACGAGATTTTATTATAGAGTTAATAGTTTACAATAAATTACAGAATTGCTCTTAGAGCATAAACATAACTCTATCAATCTCCCACTTGCAAATGGGGTTAATTATGAAATCTCATTCTCATCCCTTCGATCGGTTTGATAAAAACCGACCGAGCTAGTCCATTCATTAATGGATCTGCTTTATTGTCCTTGATATCTACCCATTGTATCATGAACTCTTTCGTCTCAATGAATTATCTAATTAGGTGGAACTTTCAAAGAATGCGTAACACCTCGTAAATTTAACGATAATTAATTAAAAAGAAATTAATTAATAATTAGTAACGCCGAATGTATAATTTTCACACACTTCGAATTTTAGCTATGAAATAAGCACCGTTGCGTTTGTGGTGATTTTCTGATCAATTTTCATATATAAAGTTTTACGATTGGAGTTCAAACAAAAAAGTTATTAACGTTTGAATAATTCGAATTAGAAATACTTATATATGTAGCTAGGGAAATAAATAAAATAAATTAATGCTAATTAACATTAATGGTTACTTAACATTTAAGTAAAGTTAGCATTAATCAGAGCAGAAAGATATTATCTCGATCAATCACATAAGGAATTAAATCAACGAACAAAATGTCAGGTAATTAATTAACGTAATAAAACCAACTGGTCGACCCATAACTTGGACCGGTCGACCGTTGGTGGGGTAGTAGCGGTCGACCGGTGGATGACAATGGCTATGAATTTGACCTAGGGCGAACGGTCCAGATTTGAAATATAATAATCTAACGACTGGCATCGATTTGAACCCCTATAAATATGGACTTAACGTCTCACTTTTCTTCTCATATTTTCTAAAGCATGGCGAAGCTCTGTCATTTTCTTCTCTCCACAGATTCTTAAATCTAAATAAAATTATAATCCATATACGTATATACAAGTGGAGAATAGCGACGAATAATGCAGAAGAAGAATACGGTCAAATCAAATCGCCAAAGCCAAGATAAATTATAAATCCAAATCTAAATTTAATTCAAATCCCTTTTTAGATCAAAATTTCTAATACTTATGTATATGCTTGCTGTACATATTCCATTAGGAAGAAAAATAGAGTCAAACAGAAATAACATGATTTAGATTTGGAAATTTGGAAAGCTTAAAGATAAGTGGAAAATTTTATATTTTGATATAATATTGGATTTATTTTGTTGTAAATCTGTTCCTTGTATACCTGGATATAATTATTTTAGAGTTGTAGGATTAATTATATGCATAATGAAATTGAAAACTATGCCAACATACATGGTTTTAAATCTCCTATATATCGCCCGAGATCTCCTCCGAGATCTCATTTTCACACTTAAACGAGACGAGACATCAAATCTCCCTCATATCTCCCTTGACACTCATCTCGTCCGAGATATTCAAATCTCACCCGAAATATGGATCAAAATCTCAATCCGAGATCTCACCCGAAATTATGCATTTTTCTTATTTTGCATAATATTTTTTATTTTCACATTGATTCAAAAGAAACTACTCAATCCAATTATAATTTACCAACTTCTTGAACATATTCTTTACTTTTTATCCTAATGAGTCATAGCGAAAGGTTCACTTCTTTATTATGTTCAAATAAAAGGATATTATTCAATCATTACCAAATCAATTAAGTTAATCAAGCTACTACTCTTCTAAAAATATTCTTTTTTCCATGTAAATCAAGTATATTAGCATTTTTATTTTTACTAAGAAAGTTATAACCATTAAATAAATTTTTGACACATCAATTTTAGACACATAAGTACATCCGAGATATTCCCGAAATGCATTATAAGACCCGAGATGTCAATCCGAGATGTACACCCGATATGTACTCATCTCGTCCGAGATCTCCCCCGATACGAGATAACTTGTGTGGAAATTCCGAGACGAAACGTGACCGAAATCCGATATTTAAAACCTTGCCAACATATTCTATGAACTATTAACTTGAATTAGATGTTGTATATACTTGAATCTGGAAAGTTAGAATATAGTCCTCCCTTAATTAACAAGATTGTATAAAATTCCGGAATTGTGGATCAAATGACATATGTTGGTAAATATGAATTAGAAGCTATTATAAAATTTATTGGAATTTAAGTAGTATAAAATTTATTAGGATCAAATGACATACATGAGTTCTTGTCCAACATACTCAACTCCTCAATCAGACCGAAGTATTTCAATCTTTCGCTTTGTATGATTTTCAACATCATTCTTTTATTAGATAAATGTCTCATAGACATTAGATTTTTTCTTCATAAGATACACATATCCCAGTCTTAAGAAATCATAGGTAAAGATTACAAAATAAGAACAATTATCTTTAGTGATTATAAGCATCGGGCTACATACATCACTATGTGCAAGACCAAAGAGTTTATTAACTCTTTAATTGCTTCCATTAAAGGGGTGCTTGGTCATCCTACCATTAAGATAGAACTCACGTGTATCAAATGATTCAGAATCAAACAATGGTAGAAAACCTCTGGTTTTCAATTTGTGTAGTCACTTATATGACCTAACCAACAATGCCAAAAATAATTTTTATTTATATTATCATTCGAAGAATTACTCACAACACAAATATAATTTGTATTGATCACATAAATGCCATTATCTAAAATACCATCACATACTTTATTACCATCTAAAATAATGTTCATAACGTTATCAACACAGTAATAAATATAATCAGCCATAGATGGGCTAGGCACAGAAATAATCCCATAAATAAAGTCTTTTACATAATAGCAATTATTTAATATCAAAACTAATACATTAAGCAAACTTAAATGAAAATCTCCAACTGTCTTGGAATCTATTAGACATCCATTAGCAACTTGAAGCATCATCTCTCCCTTTGCCACATGATGCCTGCTTATAAGCCCTATAACAAATTATATATGTGGGTTCCAGGTCCGGTTACTAAAATCCAAGATAATTTATTGATTGAAAAACAATTTTGAATCATAAATATACCTATAGGAGTAGAAAAACCATTCCGTTTCTTCACTTTGACAACCATTAAGTATTCGGACAGTTCTATTTCTAGTGACCCTTCTTGTGACAGTAATGACATTCACCCTTTTCAACTAGAGCAGTCTTCTTGTTTGTCTTATTAACCATCTTTTGCTTCTTTGAACCTTTAGACAATGATGCATTCCCTTTAATAGCAAGTATAGTCCCTTGATCCTTGGACAAAGACTCAAGCGACCTTAACATATTGAAGAGTTTCACGAGTTTTACATTCAACCGGTTCATATTATAATTTAATATGAACGACTCATACTAGGGAGTAAGAGAACCAAGAACCAAATCTACTTGCAATTCATTGCCCATTGTTACCTCTAACTAAGAAAGTCTATCAATTAAGCCTTTCATAATCAGAATGTAATAATCCATTTTTCATCCCTTTGTTATTTTTGTACTAAATAGTTTCTTCGTAATTTTGTACCTTGTGGAACAAGACTATTCCCTAAATAGAGATTACAAAATTTCATGGACATGCATGTTTTCATGTTGCCTCTGCAATAGATTGTCTGACATAGATATCATGAAAACTTGGGCAATTTCAATGTCTGAGACCCACTTGCTATAGGCTAATCATAGTTTGGAGTCTGCATCATTAGCGGGTCTAACCTTAAGAGGTTCGGTTATTAATGACCAAAGACATTCATAAGTTAATGTTACTTTTATCGCTCTTAGCCAATCAATGTAGTTAGGTTTAGTGAGTTTGTCATTTTTAGATAACAACTTGGGTGTAGAAATTTTTCTGCAAATTTTAACGTAGTAAATTAGGATATTTTCATAGTAGATATTCTTAGAATATTAGTAAGGTTAAACAATACATTTCATTTTGCTAATAAGCTCCCATTAATGTTTTATGTTTCCTAAAACCCTAACGATGAAACATAGAATTCTTTTGACTTCATTAGTGGTGTTAGGACTTGTATGCCTTGGGATTCTAACCTTGAGGAAAGCTCAACAAATTATACTCCCGCATACGATGGATAATGCCTTATTGATTATATCATATTCTACATCCAACCTTGTGGTCTTTGTCCTAATCTCATCTTTACCTTAAGGAAAGATCAACAAATAAAGAGAGATTATTAACTCATACCTACCATTTCACGACGACCTAAGTATAATGCACCTACCTTGAGGAAAGCTCAACAAATGTATATAGTTATCTTACCTCGTCTATTCTATATATTAATAATTCTACACATAACATCTATAGCTTGACGAAAGCTTAACAACTAAAGAGTATGCAATTAATCTATTAACATATAAAAGGTAGAGGATAACTTTATATTAAAGATTCATAATCTTTATATTGAATTGGCTGATATCGACTTATGGAATAGTGTATTTCTTATGGAATACCCTTGTGATTCAAGTGTGGAACACATCATAAATCACGGTATACGTACCATATGTCGGTATTTATCTTTTAAGTCTTTGTAGGGTTTCCTATTGTTCCACCTTTAATCATACATTAATATTATATAAGTTTTAATTATTGTATAACATTTGTAATTTAACCATTTTTACTCAAGGTTTCGCGTGGTCTTTCAAGTAAAATGCATCAATCGGCAATATTAGTACCTGCTCTATAATCCCAGTGGTTAATGAATACTTATATTATAGTCTTATGTATAACATTATACCAATTAAATCTTATTTAATTAATTAACATTTTAATTAATTTTATATTATTCAATTGAACGTTTTATATTGAATATTTACACTATAACATTTATAGTCATCCACATGTATCTTTATATATATATATGTATGTATGTATGTATTTTATTATTTATTAATTAATGTAATAACCCACACATTAATGAACCCGAATTTTGACTAAATCAAAATTCATCCCAATAGGGTATGGATCGTTGGTATGGTAATCTGTAATAAACATAAGTATATCAGAGAGTGAACTCGCAATGGAATAATAAAATATAATAAAGCATATATACCGACTAAGACCACTACCTTCAAATCAATATTATTCCTTGGATATCTAGTTGCCTTGTCAGTGCCGAGCATGAAGGAGAAGACCTCTCCATTTACCGTTCCCATCTTGTACTAGTAGCCTGTCCCTCTAAATCTATCCTGTTGGTTGTATTGAGGAGGGGTGAAAACAACATTCTGGTGATTGGTAAATTATATACTTTATCCATGACACTAGTTTATGCCGACTGATTCTATTTAAGTGTTATGTCTACAATTCATAGGATTATTCATTTAATTCCATTCATGCATACGATATATCGAACCTTCCCCCCCCCCACACACATATACATACATACATACATACATACATACATACATACATATATATGCGTATATATAAGTGTTGTGCTACCCAAAATGAAACCCAGCCACTTAATACTTCTTAAATAAGGAGGAGGCAGGCCAACGGCCATTTAATACCTCAACCCTAAAGCGGGCCGTCCATAATGTAATTGATAGTCAATCGGCCCTAACTACGAAAGTCGATGACTCCTTGATACAACTTTATAGTTTAATTAGCATATTACTAATGCATCTCAAAAACTTATCTAAGGGTTAACTAGTCCACCTCCGATAAACGAATAATTAATTAAATTTTGAGGTCCTTGCGTATCCCATACTAATTCTACACTCGTGGGAAGCGAAATCCATCGTGGCGTAACCTAAGTCTTGGCTATCGACCGCTCTGGACCATTGATGGTCAAAGCATATATGTCGGCCCTACTTATAAATACCGGTGTGCCAGTTAACACTAACATAGCCCGCCGACCCCAAAGCCGAAATCTCATTTAGCCTACCTAATATAAGTCAAGAAAAATGCCCACTCCAGTTACTTAATACCTCTTGTTTAGAAATGAAGCAGACCACATTTTCCAATTTGGTACTATCGTAGGTTATTTAAGATTTGTTAAATAAGAAGAAGGCAGACCCAACGGGCATTTAATAACTCAATCCCCGAAGTAAACCCCTTTATAACCCAAAAGTTACCAATCCATTTAAACTTCAAATCCGAGGTGAACCCCAGGTATATTTTTCTCTAAACCTACACATGAACGTATAACCCTCCCCCCCTCCATGGGTCCTATAGTTGGAGATGTCTCAAATTTGTAGTACGTATACACAACTATTGGTAGCCTCTAAGTGAATGACTAACTTCTATTGCAACTCTACCAACCTCGCATCCCAAACCATATTAAACCAAGCTATTGTATAATTAACCTAAATATTAGGCTAGGCCCACTAATTCACACCTGTCATAATGTATTATTGAGGCCATATAACTTCCACTATGGAATTATTATGCCTATTAAGTTCATTATTTAGTATTCATTTATTTACTTACTACGAAAATTTTCTTATCCTATACGCTTATTTCTTTTATTCTTTATTTCCATTTATGTCACCTAAGTGTCATTTATTTCTTCACTTTCAATTAATTATCCTTTATAAATGGTCATCATTATTCAAATTGGACACTTACCGATGACATTTATTTATTCGTTTCAAATCTAACTTATTATGCCTAATCTGTTTTCTTCATAAATGTCGTGTTTAATTCTGTAATTAATCCCATTTAATGCATTTATCTCCCCATTTGATTTCTGTAACGTCCTACTAACTACGCATTTAATGCCCATTTATATTGGAGTTATTACCCCTTTTTCATTGCAACATCCTAACCCTTTGGTTTATTACATTATTAATATTTAAACGTTCTAATTGTAATTAATATGAGTACCGACATATATTTATTTATTACGCTTTAAATTTTACCTTATGTATTTGTGTCTGTGTATTTTGATTAATAGACTCGGTTATACGTATATATATTTCTACTTTTAAATCTTTAATTTCTACGTTTAGGAATTTCATAATATACATTGATGTGTACATTCTACAAAAAATATTTGTTTCTACATTTTAGTATATTGGAGCTATCCTTCCCAACAAGTAAGTTATTACTGTTATAACTTTCCACAGACTACCTAAAATAGGATTTTTGCTTCTGTTGTCCCGCCTTTTGGCAAGGCCGTGACACCAAGAACTTGACTAGAAACCAATGACAGTTCGTCTTGGAGATCGGTTATACGCAGGTTCACTATGGATATCGATGAATTTTTTCCGAGTCCAGATCGAGCTAAAATTGATATGACAGGACAAGCAAAGCTATGAGAACCAACATTCCGAATTTTAAGTCAATCGGATTTCATATGCTCAAGATATTGATCGATCATGGTTGAGAAATCCAAACTTGCATCGATCATAACTCGAGATCTACAAACCCAAATGCCACCAAATTTTAACAGGAGCTTAAATATGACCTGAAGAATGTTCCTGCCAAATTTCGACTGGATCAGAGCAAGTCTTGATCGAGTCGAAATTCGTTCGTATCGATCGCGGATGGAAAAACTCCAACTTGCATCGATCATATCTCGAGATCTACAAGTCCAAATGCTATGAAATTTTCACAGTAGCTTAAGTACAACATGAAGAATGTTACTGTTAAATTTCGACTCGATCGGAGCAAGTCCTGACCGAGTCGAAATTCGTTCGTATCGATCGCGGATGGAAAAACTCCAACTTGCATCGATCATATCTCGAGATCTACAAGTCCAAATGCTGTGAAATTTTCACGACAGCTTAAGTACAACATGAAGAATGTTCCTGCCAAATTTCAACTCGATCAGAGCAAGTCTTGACCGAGTTGAAATTCGTTCGTATCGATCGCGGATGGAAAAACTCCAACTTGCATCGATCATATCTCGAGATCTACAAGTCCAAATGCCATGAAATTTTCACAGCAGCTTATGTATAACATGAAGAATGTTCCTGCCAAATTTCGACTCGATCGGAGCAAGTCTTGACCGAGTCGAAATCTGTTCGTATCGATCACGGATCGGACCGAAACTTCACGGGCTTGGGCACGCGGGCCTAGTCATGTGCCAGAGAGGGTCTCCCAAGATCTGAGCGAAACACCAGCCTCCTACACTTATAAATAGACCCCCAAAGTCAACAGAAAAGGAGTTCTTCTTCCACTTTGAGATCTCCAACGCCCGGACTCCGCCAGATCCAGATCTGAACTCCATTGCTGCTGCTACCAGCGAATTTCACTACTGCAAATCATTGTTATTCGCTGTAATTCATTGAAATCAATTGTAAACATCAAAGAAAGATAAATAAAGCAAACTACTTCATAGTGGACGTAGGCAATACACCGAACCACTCTAAATTCTTGTGTCTCCCTGCATTTTAGTTATTCTCATTTCTGAAATTTGGAGTTTTTGTTAGATAAATCCTCCTTTTACATTTAATTTCTTCACTTTATCTCTTCAAAGACTTCCGAAGAGTGTTGTGCCCAATTTTGGTACAAACACTTTGGTGCTTTCATTGAGAAAAACCTTGCTTTTCTCCTACTCTGTGGATCTACTACCGTAGTTGGATTGCAAAAATCTAAGGAGGAGATCCAGATTTGTCGTCAAGTGGTTCCATCTATTCTATTCAGATTGCTCCAGATCTAAGAGGAACTGCATTCATCAAGATTTTTGTATCCATATTTTCGTATCCATGAAAATATGGTAATTTTCGTATCCATGTTTTCGTATCCAGAAAATATGATGATTTTCGTATCCATGTTTTCGTATCCAGAAAATATGGTGATTTTCGTATCCAGAAAATATGATGAATTTTGTATCCATGTTTTCGAGTCCAGAAAAAATGGTGAATTTCGTATCCATGAAAATATGGTCATTTTCGAATCCATCATTTCGTATCCAGAAAATATGGTCATTTTTGAATCCATCATTTCGTATCCAGAAAATATGGTCATTTTCGAATCCCTCATTTTGTATCCAGAAAATATGGTCATTTTCGAATCCATCATTTCGTATCCAGAAAATATGGTCATTTTCGAATCCATCATTTCGTATCCAGAAAATATGGTCATTTTCGTATCCATATTTTTGTATCCATGAAAATATGGTGTTTTTCGTATCCATGTTTTCGTATCCAGAAAATATGGTCATTTTCGTATCCATATTTTCGTATCCATGAAAATATGGTGTTTTTCGTATCCATGTTTTCGTATCCAGAAAATATGTCAAAGTTCGTATCGATTAAGAGTGCTCTGTTCGTATCGATCTGCTTCGCATCGCTCTGATCGTGTCGATCGCCACTTTTCTGTTGGTATCGATCAAGAGTGCTCTGTTCGACTCGCTTCACAGCCATCAGAAATGACCATTTCGACTCGCTTCGCAACCATCAGAAGTGACTGCTTTGACTTGCTCCGCTTCGCCTCCATCAGAAGCCAACTTCGACTCGCTCACTTCGACTTGCTTCACAGCCATCAGAAGTGACCATTTCAACTCGCTTCGCAACCATCGGAAGTGACTCCTTCGACTCCATTGGCGAAGCCACTGTTCGACTCGCTCCGCTTCACATCCATCAGAGAGACTCTGTTCGACTCGATCTGCTTCGCATCGCTCTGTTCATATCGATCGCCTGTGCTCTGTTCGTATCGATCGCAACTGCTCCAATTCGTATCGATACTCACACGCTGTTCGTATCGATCCATCTGCGTCCAATTCGTATCGATACGAAATTTTAAAAAAAAAATTCGGGTACGACCCAGATTTCCTAAAAAGAGGCTAAAAAAATAATAATTTCGAGGGACCCTAGCCGCAGCGCAGGGCACCCGCATAGTGAGTTCAATCACCAATTTAGTGAAGGAACATTCCATCCGTGCTTCTAATTTTTCCATGAATGAACAAGACGCATGAGATCACAACAACAAATGCTGAATTGCAATCAAGTAATGGCTATGGAGATGGCTAATATGACGACTCCCCTGCACTGTCTACTCTGCTAACTCAAAACATAGCTAGTCACCGCTGAACCATCCTCAAATGCCCGCATCTTAGTCATACCGTGTCCATATGACTAGAAGCCTGACATACAACCTTAAGAGGACTTCCTCGCTATCTTATATGGGCCTCCTATCTGGGTGAAAATTAGAAATAACCACCAATCTATGAGCCTATCTTAACCAACTCACCAAACCACTCGAACATCGGGCAATCGTGCATACATCATTCACCAGTGTTACAAGACCCCTTGGCAATAAAATGGACTTGATCATAATGTCGATTGGAGAATCTTTCCTAATCGAGACCTATTCGTTGAAACCATCCTACATGCATAACTTCAAGTAAAAATTCAACATGTTAACTATGTCGGTGCACTATGGAAATACAACCCTCGACACTACCTTATAAAGTGGGAATGGCGCGTGGATTTCTCCAAGGGTGATGAATGCCATCAAACGTAGATGTCTTCCCTCATTCCTCAGAGAAGACCGTCAATCACGACTTTGATAAGAGAATTGGTGGTTAGCCGCCGACGACTACACCAACATGTCTAGGCCAATATTGAGTTGATGAATCAGATGAAGGATCAACATAGCAAGATAAGGAGGGGACCTACTCCATACTCTAGATCAAAAAACTCCTCTTCTCTAGATGGCTACCGTGAACGCCAACGCCATAAGGCTGCTCCGGAAAGGATAGCTCCAACAATATGTGCAAGCCCTATAAAATGAAGGACCGAGAACATCCGACCCCTATCGATCAAGGACTTTGATCAAATTGAACCATTTGCGTTAGACTTCCAACTAAGAAGGGCTGGACTGAAGTGCAATAGCGAGCATACGACACTGCCTCACTTATCAATGAGATTTGATCTGATCTCTTTTGAATTATTTCTAATTCAATTTCATTTACGTTGCGAAATATGACCTAATTGAATTAAACTACTTGCAAATGATGCAGGTAATCGAGTACTTAAGATTGGGTGCAAAACAACCTCCGCGGACTATGATCAAATCATTGAGGTATCATCGTGACGAGCATGATTCAACCACTCATCGGCTACTATATGCCCCTGACTGGGGGCAAGGCATCAAAGCGGAAGAGACCGACAAGGTCAGGACTCTAGTACAAAGTGGATGCAACCGACCATCCCCTCATTCGCCTTTGCAATTTAATTAGAAGATTTAAGAAAGACTTGGAGTTATATGTCCCAACAATGCACTCTCCATCTTGTGTTTGAAGCTCGTCAAAATACTTATGCTTCTTCTGATGCCCGATAAAATCGAAATCACACCAAGGGTGGACGTGATGTCACCATCCATGCATCCAATCCTACATTAGACATTTGGGATTATTTGAGGGAACACATGTTTAAAGGTCCAACCCTCAATTTAAAGTCATCAACGACGGACTGCCTACTCGCTAACCATCACGAGCTATCATTTCAACTCTCTCCCTTAGCTCGATCTAAAGAATGCAAAGTATAAATTGGACGTGACCTGACTGTCTGCTCTCCAATTCTTGCACCCGACTTAAGGGAAAATATACAACTCAAAGTGGATGTAGTTCGACCATCCTTTCCTATGCTCGAGCACAAAGCTTGCCAGAGCACTAATCTTACTCCTTCGGCTTAGCAAAAGTGGAATCCAAACGAATATGGACGTGATCCAATCGTCCATAAACTAAATCTCGTCCTTCGTTGAGGGGCCTATAAGTGGAAGTTAATCGGGATCCCACCGATCACTCGCTAAGTGAAACCCCGAGCTCAGGGACAAGCCATCACACTACGGCAATAAGGGATTGATACACGACAATCCTCTAACTAACTCCGGCTCCCAGAGTGTGAGCTGGAATATAAGCTTATGGACATGGACTCGAGGAGGATGGATCCGTCCATCTAACGACTTCGCCCGTGTTCAACCTAAACCCGAGGAGGATGGATCAGTCCATCTAACGACCTCGTCTTCAATATTTACAAGCTCGAGGAGGATGGATCGGTCCATCTAACGACTTCACTTGCCTACTCAGGGTGGATATGATACAACCATCCATGTACCTGATCAACCAACTCGGAACTCCCAGAGTGCGAGTCGGAGTATAAACACTAACTCCAGATTCCCAGAGTACGAACTGGAGTATAAACATCAACTAACTCCAGATTCCCAGAGTGTGAACTGGAGTATAAACATCAACTCCGGATTCCCAGAGTGCGAAACGGAGTATAAACATCAACTCCGAACTCCTAGAGTGCGAGTCGGAGTATAAACATTAACTCCAGATTCCCAAAGTGCAAACTGGAGTATAAACATCAACTCCGGATTCCCAGAGTGCGAAACGGAGTATAAACATCAACTCCGAACTCCCATAGTGCAAGTCGGAGTATAAACATTAACTCCAGATTCCCAGAGTGCGAACTGGAGTGTAAACATCAACTCCGGATTCCCAAAGTGCGAAACGGAGTATAAACATCAACTCCGAACTACCAGAGTGCGAGTCGGAGTATAAACATTAACTCCAGATTCCCAGAGTGCGAACTGGAGTATAAACATCAACTTTGGATTCCCAGAGTGCAAAATGGAGTATAAACATCAACTCCGAACTACTAGAGTGCGAGTCGGAGTATAAACATTAACTCTAGATTCCCAGAGTGCGAACTGGAGTATAAACATCAACTCCGGATTCCCAGAGTGCGAAACGGAGTATAAACATCAACTCCGAACTCCCAGAGTGCAAGTCGGAGTATAAACATTAACTCCAGATTCCCAGAGTGCGAACTGGAGTATAAACATCAACTAACTCCAGATTCCCAGAGTGCGAACTGGGGTATAAACATCAACTCCGGATTCCCAGAGTGTGAAATGGAGTATAAACATCAACTCCGAACTCCCAGAGTGCGAGTCGGAGTATAAACATCAACTCCAGATTCCTAGAGTGTGAAACGGAGTATAAACATCAACTCCGAACTCCCAGAGTGCGAGTCGGAGTATAAACATCAACTCCGGATTCCCATAGTGCGAAACGGAGTATAAACATCAACTCCGAACTCCCAGAGTGCGAGTCGGAGTATAAATGTTAACTCCAGATTCCCAGAGTGCGAACTGGAGTATAAACATCAACAACTCCAGATTCCCAGAGTGCGAACTGGAGTATAAACATCAACTAACTCCAGGTTCCCAGAGTGCGAACTGGAGTATAAACATCAACAAATCCAGATTCCTAGAGTGCGAACTGGAGAATAAACTTCAACTTACTCTAAGTCCCCAAAGTGTGGACTAGAGTATAAACACCAATTGGATGCGAATGACCACCCATCAACTTGCTTCGGTCCCGAGAGCATAGGCTAGAGTATAAACACCAAATGGGTGTGACTAACAACCCATCAACCAACTCCAGTCCTCAAAGCATGGTTTGGAATATGAATACCAAAAGGAATGTGATTCGATTGTCCATCGATCGGCTATGGTTCCTCATCAAGTTCTGTAGTACAAAAGGTGGATGTGGGTTGACCGTCTGCTCTCCAATCTTCCCCTGACACGGGGGCACACTGAACACACAAAATTGGATGCGATCCGACCATCCAGCACTAAGTGGGCGTGACACAGCCGCCCATGCATCAACTCTTGTCCCTGGCATGGGACCCATAACGTAAATTTATAGGGATGCACTCCAACCCCACAAGACAAAATTTCTTCCTTGATTCGACAGAGAGACGCAGATTCACAAAGCGAACCTAGCTGAATGTCCTATTCTAAATGGATGCGACTACCCGTTCTACTGCAAACGAATGTGACACGACCGTTCATCCGCTAACTCTCCCCTATGATCCAACGGCCTGTTCGTGCAACATGGACGGATGTGACCTAACCATCATCCAATCGATTCCTTCCTACAGTTCAGTGGGAGAAGCATCAAATTAAAGTTGTTGTAATGTGATCGACCACACTTCGACTTTCGTCATTGACTAGTGCTAGAGGGATTAATTGAGGAAAATGCGGTCCGACCATTTTCTACTAAAACTCTTAGTCCCCAGGGTGTGGACAGGGGTATAAACATCAAATAGGTGTGATGAATGGCCCTTCAACTGACTCTGATCTCCAAAGTGTGGCTACAAGAATAGAAAAACGAATGAATGTGATTCGACCATTCATTCACCAACTCTGACCTAGACTCGACATAAGCAATATAAACTCACTACAGGTACAATTAGACCATCCACGAACTAACTCTTCTAACTCAAGACTGGAGGTAGAAGTACAAATCACTGAAAGAAGAGAAAGGTGACTCGCTACATCTCCAGCTTAGCGTCCTTTACAACTTAAGGCAATGACTACAAGGAGACCCTAATGCTAACCAATCAGAATGATGCCCAAAGTTCTGGGCAACCAATTATATCGTACCGTCGGATCGACGGGCAATATCGATCTGCACTTTTCACATCGTACCATTGAATCGACGGTCAATATCGGTCCTCTTCGTCTACAAGTCGATGTGACCCGAACTCCATCGAATACCTTTGACCAACAGAGCATGGATAGAAGAATAAACCACGAATGGGTGTGACTTGACCATTCGTCCTCCGTTACCTTCCTTCGATCCGTCAGGAAGAGCATGAGACCAGATGAGCATGACATGACCGCATTCGAGCTAACTTTATCCCTAAATCTGACAGGAGAATGTAAATCGAAATGGACATGCTTGATCACCCAACTCCAAATGAATGCAACGCGACCATTCATTCATTGACTCTTGCCATGACCCGACTAAATGAGCAATTCAAAACAAGTGCAACCTAAACATCTGCACATTGATTCTTACCCTGGATTCAACAAGGGAAGCATCAATCGTGCATTGGATCTGACTGGACGATTCACTCTTCAGTTTTTGCCTAAAGTATGGCGACATAAGCAGCGAAGTGAATGTTAATGACCGTCCAGAATCAAGCTTATGTTCGAATGTCGACAAAGTAACAATGTATTCCGCCAATAGGAAAGAACTAGAACATAATACAAGATAGGCACGACTCATCCTTCCATCGGTTAACTCGATCCCATGGTTCAATGGGATAGAATACAAAATTGAAGCAGACATTATCTACCCTGCCACTTATCGAGATATTCCCCAGACTTGGGGGCACGAACAAGAAGATAAGATTAATATGATTCAACCATTCATCAGTCAACCCTGGTTCTTAAATCTTGAACTACATTATAGACACATCTAGGACGAGACTAGACCGTCCGCGTAATGCATCCGCCAACCCGAGACTGGGGGTAAAAGAGTAATTATCCGAGTGTTGACTATGACAATTTGAACCTATGACCCATGCCTGATATTCATAACAACTCAAGGTTATGACTGAAAGGATGCCTAGAGATAGAATCATCAGATCAATACCCGAACTCATGGGTGACCGTTCATCATTCCAACCCTTACAATGAGCAACGGATCGCGAGTACATTGAATGAAAAGCGCATCATTCAGAAACACAAGTGAATTCAATCTCAAAGCTGGAGCTAGCTATGTAGCAGCGTGCAGTACAAGGCTAAGTTCTACTAATCCTTTGATTCAACGTCCTTATAAGCCTGATCATTTACCATTGCAAATAAACACATGAGGCGCCTACAACCCATCACGAGTATTGTAGATCAGATCACAACCCTATGCAATTATGAAGAAAGAGTCAATTGTTTTACTTCAGGTGAATATTGATGTGTTCACATGGACTCGACCTCATATATATATATATATATGGACTCTCGCTAGCCATAAAGAACCCTGCATTAAATGTCGACCCGAGGCATGTCTCGGTGAACAAAAACGATGCGACATGGATCCGGAGAGATCTGTTGCACTTAAAGAGAAGGCGAATCTGCTCAAAACCGGTGGGTTTATCCATTATGCCCTCCAACCAAAATGAGTATCCAATCCTTTACTTATAAGAAAAACAAACAGAGAGTGGAGGACATACGTCAACTACTCAGATTTGCATGGGGCATGGAAAAGCACAGCTTTCCACTTCCAGTGATCAACCAACTGATGGACCTGACCATCAGACATGAATTACTCACATCCATGGATGCAAACTCCAGATACAATCGGATACTGAAGCATGTCCTAGACCAGGAATACAACTGTTTCATTATTGACCTGGGCCTATAGTGCTATGCTGAAATCCATGGATTCAAACTTGAGAACGCTTATGCTACTTACCAAAGAACGATTAACAGATCATTCAAAAATCATATCGGCCGATCGATGAAAGTAGATGTGGTTAATATGCTCTTGAGATAACAACTATCAAACTACCATATCGATGACTTTACAGAGTTAGACACCCATGTACCAAGGACAACCAAGCAGCTCTGATAGATCGCTTAATGAGACCTTCCATTTTACCCAAACCTTTGGATCGCGAAGATTTATACATCAATTGGGCCGTGTCAACACACGCTATAAGCGTCGCAATTCTATGTGAAGATAAACGAATCAAAAGACTAGTATATGATGAAGGCTGGCTATTGACAAGCTCACCCCATTAACGTCTATATCGACCAGCCGTTACGATAGGTCCAATAGAAACCTTAGATGTTTGAAAATTTACTCAAATGGAGTATCAAGCTAAGCCAATTTGATATCACTTATCTCCCTCGGAGAGCTCTCCATGGTCAAACATTAGCATACTTCATATCTGAATCCACCACATAAGACGACTATCCGAAGAACAGTGGAGAACCGTCCAACTGATGGAGAACGTACACCGATGGAACTTCCAATAATCGGCTTTCTAACATCGAAGTTGCGTTAATGACTCCTGAGGAACGAACGATCTGCTACGCCATGAAACTCAACTTCCCTGCAACAAATAACGAAGATAAGTATGAAGCCTTGGCGCTCAAACTTGTAAGAAAACTACGAGTGGAAACTTTACATATCTTATGTGATTACCAGTTAGTAGTATGCCGAGTCAGGAAAGATTATTCGACTAGGGGGCAACATCTTGCTCCTTATCCTAGCTGGGTCCAAAAGCTACTGGCCGGCTTCGACTATTACACCACTACACAAATCCTCAGAGAACTAAACGAAAAGGCCGAATCACTCGCCAAGCTAGTAAGGTCAGGGGATGCACGACAAATAGACTTTGTCCCAGTTGAAATGCTTATTATTCTAGGCATTGACATATGAAGATCAACTAGATCTTGGAGACGGATCAAGAAAAAGAGTCATGGATGACTCCTATCAAAGATTATCCACAATCGGGAATTCTTATTGAATAAAGGAATAAGAAATGGCATATCCTCCATGAAGCATCACTGCATGATTATGTCTGGATCGTTTGACTCCATCGATACAAAGCATTACTTTTGTATCCATCGATCCAAGACCCAATATTACGTATCCATTGATACGAAGCATACATTCCAACATCTCAGATCAATCCAGGAGAGGATCGATACAAAGGAAGGACTTAAAACAACCATCGAACGTTGTTACAACTCGAATTTCACATCGATCCAGGAGAGGATCGTTACGAAACTCGATAAAAAAAAACTTGACAACGACCCATGAACGTGCAAACGTTGACGGGAGTCAGGTTAACATACATACACGTATGACGAACTAATATTCAATTTTCAAAATTTACAGGAATTGAATGCTCACCTGATGACAATTACAACAGCGAACAACAAATCGCTAGCACTCGACACTCAGTTACAACAATGCACTACATAATCATTGGCAGTCAACAAATCAACATTTATATTACTGGAAATCAATCGAAGGTTACATCTTTTGACAAAAAGATAGCAACTACCCAACGAATCAGATAGAACTTTTTCAGAATGAAGGATGCAGCATTTCAAAGCACGTCATGTTCACACAAGACGTACTTTGGGGGGAAAATGTTATCTCGCCTTTTGGCAAGGCCATGACACCAAGAACTTGACTAGAAACCAATGACAGTTCGTCTTGGAGATCGGTTATACGCAGGATCACTATGGATATCGACGAATTTTTTCTGAGTCCGGATCGAGCTAAAATTGATATGACATGACAAGCAAAGCTATGAGAGCCAACATTCCGAATTTCAAGTCAATCGGAGTTCATATGCTCAAGATATTGATCAATCACGGTTGAGAAATCCAAACTTGCATCGATCATAACTCGAGATCTACAAACCCAAATGCCACCAAATTTTAACAGGAGCTTCAATATGACTTGAAGAATGTTCCTGCCAAATTTCGACTCGATCGGAGCAAGTCTTGACCGAGTCGAAATTCGTTCGTATCGATCGCGGATGGAAAGTCTCCAACTTGCATCGATCATATCTCGAGATCTACAAGTCCAAATGCTATGAAATTTTCACAGCAGCTTAAGTACAACATGAAGAATGTTCCTGACGAATTTCGACTCGATCAGAGCAAGTCTTGACCGAGTCGAAATTCGTTCGTATCGATCGCGGATGGAAAAACTCCAACTTGAATTGATCATATCTCGAGATCTACAAGTCCAAATGCTATGAAATTTTCACAACAGCTTAAGTACAACATGAAGAATGTTCCTGCCAAATTTCGACTCGATCGGAGCAAGTCTTGACCAAGTCGAAATTCGTTCGTATCGATCGCGGATGGAAAAACTCCAACTTGCATCGATCATATCTCGAGATCTACAAGTCCAAATGCCATGAAATTTTCACAGCAGCTTATGTACAACATGAAGAATGTTCCTGCCAAATTTCGACTCGATTGGAGCAAGTCTTGACCGAGTCGAAATCTGTTCGTATCGATCACGGATCGGACCGAAACTTCATAGGCTTGGGCGCGCGGGCCTGGTCACGTGCCATAGAGGGTCTCCCAAGATCTGAGCGAAATACCAGCCTCCTACACCTATAAATAGACCCCCAAACCCAATAGAAAAGGGGTTCTTCTTCCTCTTTGAGATCTCCAACGCCCGGACTCCGCCAGATCCAGATCTGAACTCCATTGCTGCTGCTACCAGCGAATTTCACTGCTGCAAAACATTGTTATTCGCTGTAATTCATTGAAATCAATTGTAAACATCAAAGAAAGATCAATAAAGCAAACTACTTCATAGTGGACGTAGGGAATACGCCGAACCACTCTAAATTCTTGTGTCTCCCTGCATTTTGGTTATTCTCATTTCTGAAATTTGGAGTTTTTGCTAGATAAATTCTCTTTTTACATTTAATTTCTTCACTTTATCTCTTCAAAGACTTCCGAAGAGTGTTGTGCCCAATTTTGGTACAAACAGCTCCATTTGAAATTAAATGAAATTATATTTTTTTTCATTTCTATTTAAATAGATGATGCAAAATACAGAGAAGAACATCCATGTACATCTCTTTCATTTAGGTATATTCCTTATTATTTTAAACAACACACCTTTTATACTTGTGATGTTACACAGTTTATGGAAATTTATGCGAAAATATATACAACTAAATTATACATTCAATGCTCCCAGTAAATTAAAAAATAGAAATTTACATTCCCAATCAAATTAGGGCATTCCAAATAAATACTAACAATTTATAACCCAATTAACATAAATCTGGAATAAACTTCACAATATTATCAACGTCATACTTTACAATTTTTAGGGACTAATTTTCCAAAATTTCCAAATTAGGGTGTGTATGTCATTCCTTCACAATTACATAACTTAGAGAATATGTAGGTAAGATTTCAATTAGTTACATTCATTTAAAGCCTATAATTCAACGGGATTTGCATAGGCATAATAATCAAATAAAATTCAATGATATAAATTTCAGTGTCATATATAAATCATATAATTTCCACACATCTTTCCAGCTTTCCAAATCTCGAAATCCAAATTCATTCCATTAATTGATTCCGTTTTCCTTTCCAACTCAAAAATATGTATAAAGATACACACACATACACACCCATTCGAATTATAGATTTGAGAGGAGATTCGAGTTAAGTGGAATATAGATCTATAGAGTTTACCTTTTTCATAGAATTGGTTCATTCCTTTTCTTCTTCTCTTTTATTTTCTGCCCTTCTCCAATACATACATGCATATATATATATGTATGTATGTATATGTATGTATGTATATGTATATAGTATTTATATGTATGTATGTATATAGTATTTTTATAATTTTCAGAAATAGTGAAGAAAGGAAAATGATAGAGCTCCGCTGCTCTGTTCAGAAAATATGAGAAGAAAAGTGAGGGGCTAGGTCAATATTCATAGGTGTTGGAATCAATTCTATTTGTTAGATTATAATTTATTAAATCTAGGTCGTTAAGCCAAGGCTCAACCCTAGCCGCCATAACACAAATGGTGGACCACTCCTCATAGGTAGTCAACCACTAGCGGTCGACCTGTCCAATGAGGCTGACGACCAGTAATTGTCAAGAATTTATTAATTTTACCTTTATTTATTTCTTTAATTCCTTTTTAATTATTTTTGATTTGAAATCTTTAAACGTCAATAACTTCTTCTCTTGAACTATGATCGCAAAGCTTTATATATAAAAGTTTCCCACAAAATCGCCATGAGCACAATGGTGTAAGTTTCATGACCAAATTCCGACCTTTTTTCAAATTTCATTTTTGAGCCTTATTTATTTATTAATTCTTTTTAATCTATTTACCATTTATTTTATGGAATGTTACAATCAACATTTAAATATTTATTAATTTTGAAAATTTCTTATATATATTTGCATCATTTTAAATAATTCAAGATAAAGTAACATATATCATTATATATACTTTAATTAATTAACTATTTAATTAATTTATTTAGTTTATTAATCTAATTAATATTTAAAAAATTTCTAAATATATTTGTTATATTTTCAAAACATTTTTGAAAATTATATTATAACATTTATAATATATTTCTTAGTTTAAATTTAACTTTTATTTTACTTTCAATTTTTTTTTGAAAATTAGCCCAAGGCCCAATTCAAATTGGGTATTTTTAATTAGGGGCAACCTTTGGGCTTACTTCACCTTTCAAGCTAGGCTAGTAGCCAAGAAGAGCTAGATACTTTAGTACCCAAACCCTACCAAGATACTACTTTTCTACACATCCTATTAAATGGGTATGCTTAATTGATTAGCTCTTACATGACTAATTTAGATCACATTGGCTTTTAAGCTCTGATACCATTGTTGGATCTGGGCCAACATGCAGCGGATTAAATGAGTAAATTTCAAAAAAAAATATTATTCCATTTTGGATGTTATTGGATCTATAAAATCTAATTCATTTAGATCTAATCTAAATTAATTTTAAATAAAACCAATATTTTATTTAATTTGTAAATAAAGTGTTACTTTAATGTTATATTTATATTATATATTGTAACATGCATATTATACACAAATGTGTGTGTATGTGCACGTGCAACATATATAGTGTAGATGGTTTAACATGCTTGTATATAAGTATTAGAATTTACACTACAACAGACATATTAGCCCCTCCATATAGGGGTGGGCGTGAGTCGGTTTGGTGTGGTTTGATTGCCAAACCACTTCCGCACTACATCAAATGCTTAATAAAAATATACAAACCATTATATAATCTTTTAAACAGTTCGGTTTTGGTTCGGTTTAATGCAATATGGTCCGATCAGGTTTGAACCCATATTAAATATGAAATAAGAGAATTATTCCATCAACAATCAATTTACGAAGGAAACTGTGTGAAGCTTTTACACTTAAAGATTAAAACACATAATGTTATACTAAAATGAAAGATCAGTTCTTAATTGTATGCATATTTCAATTTGACATTTAGCTATAAGTGAGATTTTTTAGTAGATTAACCAAACATCAACATTAATCAATGCATAATCATTAAGTAAAATGACTAGAATAAGATTATAATTAGCATTTATCCGAAAAATGAGATGAAAATATTATACTAAAGCTACAACTTCTTCCTTTATGACAATGATTATTATAAATTGAAAATAGAATATATACCGTTAGAATTTAAAAAGAAGGAGCTACTTATATTTTTATCATAACATTACTAGTGTAAATATTCGGTTCAGTTCGGTTTAATATGGTCGGTTCAATCGCCCAAACCGCAACCAAACCATATCGATGCAAGTCGGTCCGTTTTAGGGTATTTGCTTTGGTTAGAAGATTTGGTGCAGGTTTCAGAACTATTTTGCAGTCCGGTGCGGATGGTTTCCGTATAGCGGTGTAGTTTATGCCACCCCTACCTCCATATACATACTTGCTGTCTCATATCTTATATATAAAGCAAATACCTGGTCAAAGTGAAGCCTTTTTGGTACTACCTAAAACACCCTCCATTTTAAAGCAACCGAAAATAAGTTAGTATGGGTATTTTTGCCATTTGAATAAAAACCCCTAATTCACGACTCCACGTTTGCTATCCTCCCACTACGCTTTCTGCCAACCGACAAAAAATACGCCCCTTCGATTCCACAAACTAATTCCCTTCTGTTCAATGAATTCTCTTCATCTATTTGCTTATTGTAATCCATGATTTCTCTTCCCCACTTTCTCTTCCCCGCTTTACCCAGAACAAAAGCTCTACAGAATTTTGCTGTGTTTCTCATCGTCACTAAAACCGATTGCTCATGAATAATGCTTCAGTGGTGCCACTACAATTCATTTATCTTCTCTATGTGGTAAAACGCTGTCCCAGCAGCTAAACCGTAATAGATCAAGTGCTTGAAAATGACAGTAAGGCGTGACTTAAATGTGATTTATTTTCTTACAAAGTTAATCTTTTTTTTTGTTTAAATAATCCCAGAATTTAATATCTCAAGCCCCAAAATTTCAGAGATCTAATATCGTGTCTGGCAAATGAGAGTTGGACTTCATAAATTGGCTACAGGTATTGCTTTCTATAGTAGTCCTGTTTTTCATTAAAGGATTTATAACTTATGATACCAAAATATTAATACAACTTTTCCTGTTGTTTCTTCTAAGACTTATGTTTCTATGACATGTTGATGGAGAAAGCTTAGCCCTATGTTTGTTAACAACAATTGGGTTAAAGTATGGCGACTGAGGATTTAGGTAAAGCTTCCCCTTCAGCTTGAATTATTTTTGTTCGATTTATTACTATATTATGTTGGTTTGGGAGAGAAGTAGTTCCGTTCGATTTTTAAAGTTTTTTTTCATCTTTCCATGTTTATACAACATAGTTTTTCTGATTTCAAGTGCTTTACAACATTAAAGAAGAATAAGTTACCGTTAAAGATTTAATTTTGTTGTCACTGTTGGTAATTTTCAGAAGTTGAAAGAGTGTTTCTTTCCCATAAGTATTATTGCTATAGCTAAACATGTAGCTCAAATGAAATCATTTTACACCAAGTTGAAATCATAAGATGCTGCATACTATGATTGTTGAGCAGCTGTATGCACTTCTTAAGGAAATTACCGTTCTCTAGCTAAATTAAATGCGTTCGTTACCATTTCATAGTTTTTACTGATGCTTATCTTGGTTAAATTTCCAAATGACAAGTCTAATTTACATTTTTATTGCTAAATGCTGAAATATGCAATAATTTTAGACTACACTAATGTGATATATCTATCACTGTAAGTTTCTTTATCAGAGTGTAAAGACTTAGTTAGTTGGGTATCGCCATTGAGTCAAAAAGTTCTACACTTAAAGTACTTTCTTTGGTTTATTAATTTAAATAAATATATTGGATGATTCAAATATAAGATTGAACATAGCTTCAACATGTCCCATTGTCTCAATGTTAGGGTGATAATATACAGTTTAAGAGATCGAGTTCATTTACTATTTTCTAATACTAGCATGTTCAAACTCATTAAGTTTAATCAACTTAGTAGTTGGCCTCAATGCCATATTGCATGTTGGAATCTCCTTGCAATCAGCATCTAAAGAAATAATTAAAACTTTAGTTTATTATATGCTTAGTGCATGATAAAGCTAAACCCTACATTTCGATGTAGATGTGTCCTATTATACATGAGCCATGAATTGTGAGATGATTAGCTTATGAGCCATTATGTTTCAATGACGTTTCGATGTAGATTCTTAGATGATGTACAAGGAAAAATTTAAACTAAAGGTTGTCAAGCATATACATAATATGCAGGCCAAGTTGGTTTATTTATATTTTCAAAGAATCTGATTTCCAAAGTTGCATAATAGTTGCAACCGCAGTTAATATTAATGAAAAACGAAGGAACTGACAATTAAAACAAATATATGTAAGTAACAAAAGAAAAACATGCTGAAATTAAACTAATAATTTAAGTGATTGAGACAATTAAAGTATAAAATTGCTGACGCAAAAGTAGGCACATCAACAGTACAATATGATTATAGTATTGGATATATTTACACCTCAATAATTCACAATATATAACTAAAATACCCACCGGAGAACTCTAGCTTTAGCCATAGGGTCAAAATACTAGCTCATCGGTGGTCATTATTCTAAAGTTTGAATAACATATAAACAGTTTATGCATTAAAAGTTATTAAACATGTAGTTTTCTACATCATGAGTATTTGCAGTCTTTTGAACGTGAATTTGCATACATAAAAAACACAAACATGTCCCCAACTCATGATTAATTGTCTTGCCATGTGGCTCAGTAAAGAGCATGGTCAACTCGACAAATGTTGTAACCAGTTCCACAATAACAAGAGAGGATGCGATTTCATCCACAATGTGTGTATGTGTCATCAGATAAGCATGCAAAAAAGAAAATTTCTCTGAAAATTCATATACTTCACCCTATATTTTAGTTCTTAATGATTAAATGATTTCTGCTTTAGCCAGGTGGACAAACATGTGGTGCATACATTAAAAGATCTATTTATCAACTTTTCCATGGAGCACAACTCTATAATTGAATAGATAATCTATGTACAATGATATTTATATCCACTCAAACACTGAAAGGTTCAAACCAGTTTGAATTGAAAAACCATAATGTATTTTAGTTGAATTTTTTTTTCATAAAATAGTTAATTGACATATACTTATTTTGAATTGAATTGGTCACCTTAGACCAATTTTTTCCTTTTTGTGTTACAGTTAATACACGCACGAAAATCGCAATCGAGAAACATGCATTAACATACAAACTGTAAGCTTTCTATAAAAATATTTATAGCCAAATATATTCCATGATGCGGTTAGCTTGAATACTTCTGTAATGTGCCGTCATACTCCGCTTTGGTCACACTTTTACGATAAGAAACGTTTTAATGTACTACCATGCATTACATACACGTGCACACACACGCACGATGTTGATATTTTCATAATGCACAACAAATAATGGCAGTGATTTGGACATATGAAATCCATGTTGAAGAAGCTGATTAGATTTCTCCTGACATTGGGATGAAGTTCCACCATGCCATACAAGAGATCCATGGTCAAAGAAGATGATCTATTTTCACCTGAAAGTTTTTGGAAGTTTCTTATTAGCAAAGTGTTCCTAAAATGTTGTAGATGAAATAAGGCATGATTAACTAATTAGCATTTTGTAGTTTACATGTTTATGAGTTTTTGTGTTTCTTTATGACTATCATGATGCTGCAACCACTGACTTTAATATTTGTTTAAAATAATTTATATTTACATTGTTGAAGTATATCAGGACAAAAATATTCAATATTTGGTCATTGGTCATTAGTCATTAGTTATCTTCTTATTTACATTTGCTTGCTCTTTTAATATTTATGTTTCTTTAAAAGTTAAAGGCAATGTTAACCTTATAGAGATATCATTGTTGGACGAAAGAAAAGTAATTAGTTTTTTTTAACTTTTGTTGATATGATTGATTAGTAAATAAAATGGTATTAGTTTTATGCATGTGTAATGAGATTAGAGTTTTATGTTCTTTTAACGGGATTAAATTAATTATGTTTATTTCATGATAATATTGAAGAAATTTTATGGGGATATGATGTTTATGTTTTAGTAGAAATAATAAAATGTAGTTACTATTTTATCATTTGCTGACAATTATCTCACTAGACAATTATCCCACTGGAATATAGTGCACGTGAGTTTCAAATAAGCAAAACCGAAACATTTAATTTATGATTGTCAAACTGTTTTGTTGTTGTATATAAAGTTTGAAGTTAAAACAACTATATGATGACTAGGCTCAGGAGTTTATTACATTGTAGAATATCATCGTTGTATTTTTGTGTGTAAAATTTGATATCGAAAGAATGATTACATTTACTTTTGTTTTTCATGGTTTTATGTTGTTATTGTGTCATTTGTGAATATTTTATCTTACACATACAGTAATGGATATTGTTTCTTTCTCAAAAAAAAATTCATTTACACCATCAAATTGGACTCCAATGTGAAATTGGATTGATTATTTGCATAGGAACTTATTATAACGAAACTGAATTTATTCACAAGGCGTGTTTTCATTTTACTCTAAGATGATATATTAAAGTGGGCTTAATATTAATATTAAAGTGATGAACTGTGAATTTTGGTCTTTGATGATACTAGAAAAAGGAGAAAAGGTTGAATTTCATAACAAGTCCAAATAAATGAATAAAGGGACTAATATTCAGCATAAACTCAAAAGGAAAGCAAAGAAATTTGTCCTCCATAAATAAGTACAAAAATTAAGGCAAATAGTCAGTTTCAGAACTTATAAAATGTATCTCATTAATATTTAACTATCATCGATAAAAAAATCACTTTGGAATACTACACAAAAGGAAATCAATAACCATATAAACCAATACAAAACTAAGAGCCCATCATTGGTCTTTTTTTGCTCAAATGAAATTCATGACACGTTGGACGTGTTTGACATGTCATTGCTACGTCCCATCGGTTTGCCCAATCAGGGTGAATGGTTGAAATTGTTCCGTTAGTGTTAGTGCATTGGATTCCAATGGTAATTACCACCAGCTAATTTTTCTATGTTTCTATATGTAATCTATTGTAAAACAATACAAATACATTAACAATATGATTGGTAAATACAATTTTAAATATCCTTTCACAAAATAAGAATGCATTCTTTTTTCGCAGAATAAAAACACACACGTCTTTTGGAATAAAAGATTATTTATTTGTATATATTTCATGCCTTTTTTATTATTTTAAATCGCTATACCTGGGGTTTGTAAAGTACAAAAGAATATGTTAGAAATGTGAAAATTAGCTGAACTATTTTTTGCCCCACAATTACCTATTTCCGTATATGTACATGTATAGATAATTCATGTACATGGGCAACC
Organism: Allium fistulosum; assembly: GCA_030737815.1. NCBI lineage: Eukaryota > Viridiplantae > Streptophyta > Magnoliopsida > Asparagales > Amaryllidaceae > Allium > Allium fistulosum. Next base: position 929,523,451 of record CM060905.1, read on the forward strand.
CTAAATATAATTAATTTGTGCATCTCCAAACCAAAGACAAGGTTCTAGAATGATTCACATATTCAGCAACAAACCAAAGATAAGGTTGTGATGATCATTTTTAAAACTCATTTTCAGCATTGGTTACTTTTTTATATGGACACGTCCATCGGACGTGCCTACATACTCGTATATATATATGTATGTATGTATGTATTAATATGATAAAAATTATATTTATAAAATTATAAAATTTGTATAAATATAAATATATATTACTTTGTATAATAATAATATTTGTAAATTCAAATATGAATATTTTAAATATAAATCTAAAATTCCAAAATTCAACTAGATCGATTTTAAAATATCTTATAATTCAAAATTTAAAATTATTTTATAATAAATTTTATTTAATATATTATATGCCTATATACATACAAACATACATACATATATATATATATATATTATTAAATGAAAAAAAATATAATGTAAATACATACGTACGTATGTACATACATACATAATATATATATATATATTATTAAATGAAACTATGTATAATATAAATATATATATATATATATATATATATAATATATACATACATTAAAATTAATATCTAGAAAACAAATATAAAATGATATAGATTTAAATAAACACACACACAGATATGTATGTGTATATATATCTGTGTGTGTATTTATGTACAAATGCTCGAGGAAAAAACAAAATTAAAATTTTATTTTAAAACTTATAGTTTTAAATTTATTTAATATAATATTTTTTTATATATACATAAACAATTTTCGTACGAAAATTGTTTAATATACATACATACATACATATATATACTGAAAACATAATTTTGCAACATTCAAAATTTTATACTTATTAAGCATATTGTATAATATATATGTATGTATGTATGTATGTATGTTGATGTCAAAAATGGGCATCAACACCGAATAGAATCTTGTGGAGATTAAATGAAGAATGATAAAACATAATGAAAATCATAAATGAACACACAGATTTTTATAGTGGTTTGGCAATCTTGGCCTATGTCCACTTTATATTTTTATTGATCTTCCACTTGATTATGATTAAAAGAATGTTTGGATCAGCTGGGATCCATTAGTACAAAAGTGAAGAATAAAAATGGCAGAGCCTCCACAGAGAAATCAGGATCCCTTTTCAAATGCCATGCCTGATGTATTTATAGGGGAAGACGTGCACCTATCAGACTGAAATTTCAGCTGAAGTTTCGGGAGACCAAGATGAGGCCACCCAAAAATTTCCAAGCCCATCGGGGCCCACAATATGGATTGATACCAATCCCTATTAGTGGGTCCAAATAGGCTGCGATCCCTATGACGGGTTCCCCATGATGTTAGCTACTTGCTCCTCAAATTTCAAGCAATTCCAACTTACGGTTTGTGAGATATCACATTTTTCGTAAAGTAGTGTTGCTTGAATTATGATTTCTGTCGATCCCTCCAAAGGGAGTTATGCTGATCCCTCCAACTTCCTTCAATTGAAATGAGATCCCAAAGGGGCGTTCCATATGTTGTAGTAAGCTTATACTCCAAGTTTCATATTGATAGCATGTGTAGATTTTGAGTTATTGACTGATCATCGTTGCAAAATTGAGTTGTGGAATCGATACGATACGATCCATAGTGTAGAATACAGATCGTTCCTGATCCATCTTTGAGGAGTAGTGAGATTTCTTGCTTCTACTTCATATTATCATCTATGTTTGATTTTTGGACCCCACGATCATCACTCTGGGCTACTGGTCTTGATGACAGTCGAGTCTAACTTGTCCAATCAGTTTGGATATAGCCGGGTCAAAATGCCGGATAACAATGTATATAATATTTTAATACACACATATATCTCTGTGTGTGTGTGTGTGTTTATATATATGGTTTTAATAAATAGAAATATTGTTATCCTACATTCTAGCCCGACTATATTGAATTGATTACACGTGTTAGATTCTACTGCCATCAAGGTCGATGACTCCATAGTGATGATTGCGGGGCCTAGAAGTAAAGCACAGATGATAATATGAAGTCAGGATTGAATGGAATTGATTGATGTGCAAGGTAGAATGTTCGAAATATGGAATATGGTTCAACTCATAGGAGGGATCGGTATAAAATAGTTCCCACTAGAGGGATCGACATGTTTTAAGGCATAAGACCATTCTTATAGGAAACAATCAATTTCTCAAGATCTACAAGTCTAATGCATATGAAAATTGGAAAGCAAGACATAGGGAACCTACCCTAGGGATCTCACCTCAAAAGGACCAAGTTGGAGGGATCGGTATACATCCCTAAGAAGGGATCGGCAGAAAGTTGCTTGCAAGCCATGCTGAATCAAAGATTAAGCAATAACTCGAGCTCCACTGATCCAAATGACATGAAATTTGGAGACTAACCATATTTTTACATGAGGAAGCCACCATAGGGATCGATTCCCAAAATTAGACCAAAGAAGGGATCGGTTCCGATCCTTCCTCTTTGGAAACTGGGCATAACGATCCCTCTAGTAGGCCCATATGGTTGTAAGGGTTTTTTAGCCGAGTTTCTAGAGAGATAATTGCCGACCTTCTATAAATACCGGCTTGAGGGGTCATTCTGGGGGACTTTTGGGACGCTGCTGTTTGCTTTATATGCTTGTTAACTAAGTATTTTGATCCTATCTCTCTTGTATTTAGATTATAAAGGAAATAATAAAGCAATTTATTAAAAGTGGACGTAGGCAAACAACGCCGAACCACTATAAATCGTGTGTGCGTGTTTTGTCTTTCAGTTTATTGTTGTTTCTTCATTATTATCCACTGTTTCCGTTTTATTCTTCATTTAATTCTCTTCAAAAAGTTTCTATTTGGTGCCTATGCCAATTTCTGGTGCAAACATTTTGGTGCTTTTACTAAGAACCTTGATTCTCAGCCCATTAGGATCCCTTTGTTGCTACTGGATTACATAAATCCCCCGAAGGAGATCCATAGTTATCTTCAGGAAATTTGCACGTTCTACTCATATTTGCAAAAATCTAAGTGAAGCTATCGACAATGATGAGGAGCACTAGATCTACTTCTCAAAACGTGGAAGGAAATGAGAATGCTAGCATCCAGCAAGAAGACCCAATCAATCGAGCAATGGATGTGAATGCTAAACCGGTTGAAGCTCAGAATCCCACTGATTCTATTACAAGAACTGAATTTCAAAATCTAATGAGAGAGCTGATGGAGAGCCGTCGATAATTAAATCAACAGATTCAGACCAATAACAACTTAATGAACCAACTCAATTAGCAACAGTGAGGAAAAGCTAGGAGGGACCTTAATTCTTACTCAACATCGGAGAATTCTAGCTCATCAGATGAGTATCACAGGCATAGGCGTGGAACGGCCCGTAGACATCGATCAAACCATTCACGTTAGGTGGAGCACGACCACCGCTTGGCAGCAACTATCCAAATGCCGGACTTATCAGCTATAGTCAGACAGTTAGTGAAAGAGGGGCTTGACCAATGATGACTGGGGAATCTCGAGAAGTCATACCCTGTTCACTGATAATGTTCTACATGCGGAGTATCCAAGGAGGTTCAATATGCCGTCGATGCCCGCCTACGAGGGAAAAACCGACTGTAACACTCCATATTTTTATTAACATTATTCAGGATATTTAGTTAGTTAATTAATTAAAATAACGTGTTAATTAATGGATTGAGATTTGTGATTAAATTAAGGGGTAGCCTGCCATATTAATTAATAGATAAATGGAGTAAAATGGACTTAAGTGTTAGGAAATAGGAGAGGGAAAAATAAGAAAAAGGGATTTCCTAATACCCTGAAAATGAACACACCTTCATTTCACTTTACCACAAACGAAAACATCAAAACCAAGGCCGACCACCATTAGCAAAAGAGAAGGAGAGAAAGCTAAAGTTTTCAAGAGGAAAATCAAATCAACTTAATCAAGATCAAATCTCACATCTTTAATCACAGAGCTAAAGTGAATAATTACTACATCTCATTTTCTTATGATTTTCGGTTTTAAGGACGGTCCGAAGTATTTTTGCATGTTTATGCCGTGTTTTGGATGATTAAAAGTTTATATATACTTGTTGATGATTTATGCATATTTATATTGATTTTTAGGATATGTTTGACATGAAAACCCTATTAAATGACATCCAAATGCCTTGCAAATTTAAATGGTAGATCAGAAATAATATTTTAGAGGTTGGTTTCAATTTCCATAATTTTCTGAATTAATGTGGATTTTATATTAATTTTCTAGTGAAGAAAATGATTTATTGGGTTAAAAATTATTTACGGCAAAATAAATAATTATTTGGGTCTGAAATTTATATATGTTAGAAACCATATTGAAAATGATTTTTTGGAATTTTTATAGAATTTTCCTAAGTGTTTTGAGGAATATATAAAATTATTTAAGCAATGGGACTTAAATGTTTTATATATTTAATTAAGGAGAAGGGGTATTTTCTAAAATAAAATTATAGTTTATTTTTGAAAATATTGGCAGCACTTTTGAAAAAGGTATTTAGCAACCAGTGGAAATTTGACAAGTAATAGCAGGTTAGTTAAAAAAGTGTTTCTCTTTTAAGTTAAAAAAAATAAGAATACGTTTTTAGCATGTTCCGCCACTTTCGGCACAGGGGTTTTGACTAGGACGTTTGGCCACCATGCTTTTGAAACCAATGCGCACAGTATCAAGTTCCTTATTACATAGCATATTGGATAGAGGCGGAAGGTACGTAGTCGAAACGCTGGGTTCCGAAGGGGTTGGAGTATGCCTTGTTTAAAATGGAAGTAGTGTCAAAACGCTGGGTTCCGAAGGGGTTGGAGTATGCCTTGTTTAAAATGTAAGTAGCGCCTGCTTTGCTTTCGAAAGGATAGCTTCCGACTCAGTTGGCTTTCGACCGAGTCAAGTGTTTTAAAGAAAAGGTTTCGAATGGGTTGCGCTCATTTATTTTAAGTAATGCTTTCGAAGGAGTCGAAATCCCTAGCTACCGCCTTTTTACCTTTCGAAGTCAATGGTTTCGAAAGGTATACCTTGCTTTTTAAATTAACCACTTCTCCAATACTTTCGGAGGGATGGTTTCAACACCATCACTTCTTTACTTAGGAATAACTTTCGAAAGGTAGGCTTTCGATCTAAATGATTTTCTAGACCCTTTTGTTCTGTTGAAGTATAACCCAAGGGTTTCGAAAGAGAATGATTTCAACTTAAATGGTTACGAAAGGTGTTTTTCCACATGTTTTAAATTGATCCAAATTGCTTTCGAAAGGTTTGTGTTTATAAAGGTTTGATGCTTTTAAAAGGTATTTAAAATGGTTTTGAAGGGGCAGTTCCCCAAAGGGTTTCGAAGGAGTCGAAAGGTAGTGTTTTATGATGGTTTCGAAAGGGTTGAAATGGAAGCTTTTTCCAAGGTTTTCTAAAGGCAATGTTTGAAGTGTTTTAAGATATGATGTCTAAGGTTTTAAAGCTTTCGAAAGGAAGGTTTTCAAAGGTTTCGAAAGGGGTTTAAGAATTGTTTCGAAGGGAGGTTTTGGCCTTTCGGCCTATATAAATAAAGGGTTTACTTGGTTTCAAAAAAGATGCTTTCAATGGTTTAGAAAGGGGTACTTTCAATGGTTTTGAGAGGGGTACTTTCAAGTGTTTAAATGTTTTCGTCAATTAAGGTTTGAGTAAAGTGTGTGTGTGTGTGTCTGTGTGTGTGTGTATAACATGGCAAGGTGATTTTGAGTAAAGCATAAAGTATATGTATTTTCCTTGTGTGAGTTTCTTTAAAGGTCTTAAATCATTTTGAAAATGGTTTTCAAGGAAAATTATGGGAAGGAATCCTTTAGTAAAATGGCTCAGATGTTAGAATACCAGATGGGACTGGTATAGGGTCGCTACCTATACATTAGTTATTGGCCCGGCTAATTTAGTCCGAAATTCCAGTATGTAGGGCTTTGTCACAGGTAAGACTAAAATTATGATACACACATAAGGGATATATATTTGTATACAGAGTGGTTATTGGTGATCCCACAAAACCATTAGGATTAGGTGACCCTGGGAGATGTTAAGTTAGGGAGAGACCGTCCAGAAGAGAAGTATTTAACAGATAGTTAAGGATAGACCGTCCAAAAGAGGAGTGTCTAAAAAATGTTAGATTATTTTATTTATATTGTCTGGTAGGCCTGAGTCAGCAAAAGGTTAATAGTCAGCCAAACAAAACTAAAGTGTTAGAATAGATAGTTCTTTTATTACCTGATATGTTTGTTTACATAATGATGCTTTACAGTATTTAACCAGTTTTGGTTACATGAAAAGATTTGCAAAAGATATGTTTTAAAAGGATGTGTGAGGGGAAACCCGTTCCGCTAAGCGGCATGGTCTCACTTATCATTACTAACCGAGATGTATAGTATTATTCACACCAGGCATTATGTCTGACTCAAAGTTTATGTTTTTCTCCTTAAACTCTCGGGTGCTTAAAATTGATTTGAGTAGGCTGAGTGTTGAGGTTCTTTTATGTTCTTAATAGTATGATGAATAAAGCTACCGGAGGCAAGAATGAGGCTAACGGTAGCTATTTAGGAGTTGTTGTTCTTTGTTTTGTGTTTATTTCCACTGTTTATTAAGTTACTTATGACTCTAACCATCCAAGGGGGCATCTTCATATGTCGCTCTTGGCGTATTTTGTAATAAGTATATTTTATCATTACCTAGGAGATGTTTGGGATTATGTAGTATGAATATGGAACATTTGTTTTGAAAGGTAATAGAAAAATGTTATTTTGAAATTTGTGATTTGTTTCATATTCAAGTGCTTTTGATATTATAGATACCGTTAACATAGCCGTACTTAATCGTCGGAAGTTAATATTATAGATGACTGCAGCATCTGTAGCGCTTAGCTTTGGGCCTCTAGATAGGGGATGTTACAACTTGGTATCAGAGCATAGGTTTATGAAATACTTTAACTAAAAATGATTTTTGAAAACATAATCCTTAGGAATTAGAGTTAAGATCGGGGTATAGGATAACGCTATAGGTTCGTACTTGTATTTGCTATATATAAGTATACGATTTATCTCTAGACTTCTATCTTTGTTAGGCTATTCTTCTGTATCTCACATGGCTTGAATACAGATATGGACGGAAGAAGAGGCAGAGTTAACCTAGGAGGTGGCAGCACCATGTATCAGTTTTTCGTGGATATGGGAGCTAGGTTAGGCTCAGGCTGAGAATGTTGGTGCTGGGATTCCCCAAGTGGATATGGGAGCCATGTATCAGTTTTTCGTGAACATGTTGCAAGCTAGAATCAAAGCTGGAGTTATTGGAGGGAATGCTGCTGCAGGAGGAGTTCAGGAAGCTCCGATGGCCAATTGGTATGCTAACTTAAGAAGAGATTATGCTAGGGTTGGGGGAAAGCCGTTTATTGGAACTAAGGATGCTATCGAGGTGGAAAACTGGCTGCTACACTGTGAAAAGATTTTTGCTGACTTAGGGCTTAATGACGAGCAGAAAAGGAGACTTGCTTCAAGACAGCTTCAGGGAGCTGCTTTGTTTTGGTGGAATACTGTAACTGTTGGTGTTGATGAAGAGACTATGACGTGGGTAGAGTTTAGAAGGAGGTTTTAAGAAAGGTTCATGTTAGTAATGGTGCAGTCTGTCTTAATTTGGAAGTTTGTTGAATTAGAATAAGGTGAAATGCCTGTTCTGGAGTACGCTAGCAGGTTTGAGGAGTTAGCCCGATATGGGTATGCCACTGTTGACACGGTGATGAAAAGGCATGGCAAGTTTATCAAAGGTTTAAAGCCAGAATTGCAGAGGGCTACTTTACCGCACATCAGAGATCCATGTGATGTGGTAGTGGAAATGGCGTTGAGACATGTGGAGATGTTAGCTTGTTTGGAGAAGAAGAAGGAGAAGGAGGTCCAGGTTGGACAGGGCCAAAAGAGAAAGTTTTTCCACAAGAATAATGCTAAAAAGGAGGTGCAGTAAAGAAGGGAAAGTCTAAAGTGGTCTGTTACAAGTTCGACAAGAAAGGACACCATGCCCATGAGTGTCGTACTGGAAAAGGAAAAGGAAAGGAGGTGATTGGAAAGAAGAACATCAGGTGCTTTAATTGTGATCAAATCGGTCATTACAAGAATCAATGTTAGGAGCCTGCAAAGGATGGAAAGGGCCAAGTGTATGCATTGGAGCCCACTGCTTCAGGGCCAATAGCGCAGGAGAAGGGAAAGATGTGTTAGAAGGTACACTTCAGATTCACGGTATGTTTGTTAGCGTTTTGTTTGATACTGGTGCATCGCATTCTTTTATATCTCGATGTTTGGTAGACAAGCTTAACCTAGAACCCACATATTTAGTTACTTCCTTAAGAGTTGCAAATTAGATAGGAGGGTATGCGACACTTGGGATGACGTGTGATCACTTAGAGTTTGATTTGTTAGGTCATACCTTTGTTTGCTGTTTGCATGTGTTTGACTTTGTTGGGTTCGGAATTATATTGGGTATGGATTGGTTAAGTATGATGCTAGGATATTTTGCCATGATAGGAAAATATCGCTTAGACACTATGATTGTAGTGATCAGATAGTTTATACCATTGAAAACCCTAGTTGTGAGGTGAATGCTTATTGGGTGTTGTGGAGCTGGAAGACGAGCTGAGTCGAGTTTTCGTAGTTAGAGAATTCGCGGATGTGTTAGAACCCGTAGTTGGATTGCCGTTGAAATGAGCCATTGAGTTACAGATTGATTTGATGCCTGGAGCAGAACCGGTGAGTAGGCCGCCAAGCAGGATGACACCTACAGAGATGAAGGAGTTGAAAGCCTAGTTGGTAGATTTGGAAGGCAAGAGTTTTATTAGACTAAGTAGTTCGCCTTGGGGACCAGCAGTAGTATTTTCTAAGAAGCCAGATGGATCGTTAAGGCTATATATCGATTATCGTAAGTTGAATGAGAAGATGATAAAAAATCGATATCCATTGCTGAGAATTGACGATTTGTTCGATCAGCTGAGTGGAGCCAATGTATTTTCTCAGTTAGATTTGGCGACAGGATTTCATCAGCTTAGAGTAGCGGAGGATAGTATACCTTTGACGGCGTTTAGGACGAGATATGGATCGTACGAATGGTTAGTTATGCCGTTCGGACTAACTAATGCGTCGACATTCTTTGTGGATTTTATGAATTGGATTTTTCGAGAGCACTTGGACAGGTTCGTGTTAGTCTTCATAGATGATATTCTGATATACTCTAAGGATGAGAAGGAGCATGAAGTTCATCTTAGAGTGGTGCTTGAGACGTTGAGGGAGCATCAGCTGAAGGCGAGTTTTCGATGTGCCATTTCTGGAAGAAGGAAGTGAAGTTCCATGGTCATGTAGTCTCAGAAAAAAGGTTGCCTGTAGATCCAAAAAAGATTGAAGTGGTGAATAATTGGAAGAGACCCAAGACAGTGATGGAGATAAAGAGTTTCCTTGGATTGGCCGGATATTATCGAAGATTTATAAAGGATTTTTCATGGATAGCTGCACCGATGACTAAGCTAACACGAAAGGATGTGAAGTTTGTGTGGACCGATAAGTGTGAGGAAGCATTCCAGAGCTTGAAACACTTATTGACCCATGCACCTGTGTTGGTGGTTCCGGAGAGGAATCAAGATTTAGTTGTTTATACCAATGCGTGTGGGACTGGGTTGTGAGCTGTACTAATGTAGAGGGGTAAAGTGATTACCTACGCTTCTAGATAGCTTAAACCGCATGAGGTTAGATATCCAACGTATGACTTGGAGTTGGTTGCAATTATTTTTTCTTTGAAGGTATGAAGGCATTACCTTTTTGGAGAAAGGTTTGAGCTTTATACGGATCATAAGTCGTTGAAGTACAGCTTGTTCTCTCAGAATGAGCTGAACATGATATAGCAGAGATGGTTAGATTTTATTACTGATTATGATTTTGGAATAGAGTACACACCAGGGAAAGGCAACAAGGTTGCAGATGCACTTAGTAAGAAGCGTCATAATGTAGTGTTGGCTATGATAGCAGAATGGAAAGACTTAGAAACCTTGATAGCTTGCAGAGTGTAGTGGAGATCCGAGACTGCATCAAGTGGGGGATCTGTTATGTTGTCTTGTTTAGAAGTCCGACCAGTAATGACTAAGAAGATTTCTTCTAAACAGGAGGAGGATCCAGTGTTAGCTGAAAGGATCAGGAAGTTAAGAGAGGGAACAAAGAGTGATGACTTGAAAAACTTTAGTCTTGACCATAATGGGTGGTTAAGAAAGAAGGGTAGATTATGTGTTCCAAATGTGGGTGACATAAGGAAGGAAGTCTTGGAGGAATGCCATCATTCGAAGTTCACTATTCATCCAGGAGGAACGAAGATGTATCAGGATATAAAGAGAAGTTTCTTCTGGTAAGGTATGAAGAGGGATGTTGGCTTATGCGTGAAACAATGTTTGAACTGTCAGCAAGTGAAAGCCGAGCATCAGAAGCCAAGTGGATTGCTTCAGCCGTTGGATGTTCCAGTTTGAAAGTGGGATTCTATTTCAATGGACTTTATTGACGGGTTGCCAAAATCAAGTAGGGGAAATGAAAGCATATGGGTCATATTGGATAGACTAACCAAGAGCATTTCATTCCAGTTATGTCAACTAGGACGGCACCTATTTTGGCAAAGTTGTTCATGAAGAATGTGGTTAGACTGCACGAAATTCCTAGTAGCATTGTTAATGATAGAGATTCCTTATTCACTATTGAGTTCTGGAGGAGTCTACAGGATGTTTTAGGAACCAAGCTCAAGATGAGTACCACTTACCATCCGCAGACCGATGGGCAAACGGAAAGGGTTAACAAGATCTTGGAGGACTTGTTGCGAGCTTGTGTATTAGACTTCGGGGGATCATGGGAAGACCATCTACATATAGTCGAGTTTTCGTATAACAACAGTTATCAGACTAGTATTGGGATGGAACCATTTGAAGCTTTGTATGGAAGATCATGCAAATCCCCTACATGTTGGTTAGAGACTGGAGACAAATTAGTCTTTGGTCCTGATTTGGTAACAGAAGTAGCAGAAAAGATTGAGCTGATAAGGGTGAGAATGAAGGAAGCTCAGTCTAGGAAGAAGAGCTATGCATATAGAAGATGGAAGGATTTGGAATTCTCTGTTGGACATGTTTTCGTCAAAGTATCACCGATGAAAGGTGTCATCAGGTTCGGGAAGACGGGGAAGTTAGCCCCTAGGCTCGTAGGACCATTTCCTATTTTAGAAAGCATCAGGAAACTCACATATAGAGTAGAGTTACCGAGTAGTTTAACATGAGTCCAGGATGTTTTCCATGTATCTCATCTGAGGAAATGTGTTAGGGATCCAGACACTACTATAGCACTGACTGTGTTAGAAGATAGTGAAGCCAGACATGACTATAGTTAGGAAGCCCATCCAGATAGTCGAGAGAGATGAGAAGAAGTTGAGGAACAAGACAGTCAGACTAGTGGAAGTCCAGTGGAACGACGATGAGAGAGACTGTACTTGGAAGACTGAGAGCAGGATTAGAGACGCTTATCCTAATTTGTTTTGATGGTATGTTTTAGCTCTTCGATTGATTTGTTGTGTGCCTTATTATAATTTCAAGGACGAAATTTTATAAGAAGGGGAGATTGTAACACCCCATATTTTTAGTAACATTATTTAGGATATTTAATTAGTTAAATTAAATTAAATAATGTGTTGATTAATGGATCGAGATTTGTGATTAAATTAAGGGGGTAACCGTGCCATATTAATGAATAGATAAATGGACTAAAATGGGCTTAAGTGTTAGGAAATAGGGAGGGGGGGGGGAAATAGGAAAAAGGGATTTCCTAATACCCTAAACCCTTAGGGAAAATGAACACACCTTCATTTCATTTTATCATAAATGAAAACATCAAAACCAAGGCTGGCCACCATTAGCAAAGGAGAAGAAGAGAAAGCTAAAGTTTTCAAGAGGAAAATCAAATCAACTTAATCAAGATCAAATCTCGCATCTTTAATCATAGAGCTAAGGCGAATAATTACTACATCTCATTTTCTTATGATTTTCGGTTTTAAGGATAATCTAAATATTTTTGCATGTTTATGCCATGTTTTGAATGATTAAAAGTTTATATATACTTGTTGATGATTTATGCATATTTATATTGATTTTTAGGATATGTTTGACATGAAAATCCTATTAAATGACATCCAAATGCCTTGCGAATTTAAACGTAGATCAGAAATAATATTATAGAGATGGATTTCAATTTTCATAATTTTCTAAATTAATGTGGATTTTATATTAATGTTCTAGTGAAGAAAACGATTTATTGGGTTATAATTATTTACGGCAAAATAAATAATTATTTGGGTCTGAAATTTATATATGTTAGAAAACATATTGAAAAGGATTTTCTGGAATTTTTATAAAATTTTCCTAGGTGTTTTGAGGAATATATAAAATTATTTAAGCTATGGGACTTAAATGTTTTGTATATTTAATTAAGGAGAAGAGGTAATTTGTAAAATAAAATTATAGTTTATTTCTGAAAATGCTGGCAGCACTTTTGAAAAGGTATTTAGCAACCAATGGAAAATTTGACAAATAATAACAGGTTATTTAAAAAATTGTCTCTCTTTTAAGTTAAAAACAAAAATATCATGTTTTAGCATGTTCCGCCACTTTCGGCACAGGAGTTTCGACTAGGATGTTTCACCACCATGCTTTTGAAACCGATGTGCACGGTATCAAGTTCCTTCGTACGTAGCGTATTGGATAGAGGCGGAAGATACGTAGTCGAAACACTGGGTTCCGAAGTGGTTGGAGTATGCCTTGTTTAAAATGGAAGTAGTGTCGAAACGCTGGGTTCCGAAGGGGTTGGAGTATGCCTTGTTTAAAATGTAAGTAGCGCCTGCTTTGCTTTCGAAAGGATAGCTTCCGACTCAGTTGGCTTTCGACCGAGTCAAGTGTTTTAAAGAAAAGGGTTTGAATGGGTTGCGCTCATTTATTTTAAGTAATGCTTTCGAAGGAGTCGAAACCCCTAGCTACCGCCTTTTTACCTTTCGAAGTCAATGGTTTCGAAAGGTATACCTTTCTTTTTAAATTAACCACTTCTCCAATACTTTCAAAGGGATGGTTTAGACACCATCACTTCTTTACTTAGGAATAACTTTCGAAAGGTAGGCTTTCGATCTAAATGATTTTCTAGACCCTTTTGTTCTGTTGAAGTATAACCCAAAGATTTTGAAAGAGAATGGTTTCAACTTAAATGGTTTCGAAAGGTGTTTTTCCACATGTTTTAAATTGAGCCAAATTGCTTTCGAAAGGTTTGTGTTTATAAAGGTTTGATGCTTTTGAAAGGTATTTAAAATGGTTTCGAAGGGGCCGTTACCCAAAGGGTTTCGAAGGAGTCGAAAGGTAGTGTTTTCTGATGGTTTTGAAAGGGTCGAAATGGAAGCATTTTCCAAGGTTTTCTAAAGGCAATTTTTTGAAGTGTTTTAAGATATGATGTCAAAGGTTTTAAAGCTTTTGAAAAGAAGGTTTTCAAAAGTTTCGAAAGGGTTTTAAGAATGGTTTCGAAGGGAGGTTTTGGCCTTTCTGCCTAGATAAATAAAAGGTTTTACTTGGTTTCGAAAGAGATGCTTGCAATGGTTTAGAAAAGGGTTCTTTCAATGGTTTCAAAAGGGCTACTTTCAAGTGTTTAAATGTTTTCATCAACTAAGGTTTGAGTAAAGTGTATATATATAACATGGCAAGGTGATTTTGAGTAAAGCATAAAGTATATGTATTTTCCTTGTGTGAGTTGATTTAAAGGTCTTAAATCATTTTGAAAAAGGTTTTTCGAGGAATATTATATGAAGGGATCCCTAAGTAAAATGATTCGGATATTAGAATACCAGATGAGACTAATACATTAGCTATTGGCCCCTGCTAATTTCGTCCAAAATTCCAGTGTGTAGGGCTTTGTCATAGTTAAGACTAAAATTATGATTACACACAGAAGGGAATATATATTTGTATATGGATAGGTTATTGGTGAGACCGCAAAACCATTAGGATCAGGTGACTTTGGGAGATGTTAAGTTAGGGACAAACCGTCCAGAAGAGAAGTATTTAACAAATAGCTAAGGATAGACCGTCCAGAAGAGGAGTGTCTAAAAGATGTTAGATTATTTTATTTATATTGTCTGGTAGGCCCGAGTCAGCCAAAGGTTAATAGTCAGCCAAACAAAACTAAATTGTTAGAACAGATAGTTCTTTTATTACCTGATATGTATGTTTACATAATGATGCTTTACAGTATTTAACCAGTTTTGGTTGTAGGAAAAGATTTGTAAAAGATATGTTTTAAAAGGATGTCAGTGAGGGGAAACCCGTTCCGCTAAGCGTTGTGGTCTTACTTAACATTAATAACTGATATGTATAGTATTATTCACACCAGGCTTTATGTCTGACTCGAAGTTTATGTTTTCCCCCTTAAACTCTCGGGTGCTCAATATTGATTTAAGTAGGCCGAGGGTTGAGGTTCATTTTGGTTTTTAGTAGGATGACAAATAAAGCTATCGGAGGCGAGCGGGAGGCTAACCGATAGCTATTTAGGAGTTGTTGTTCTTTGTTTTGTGTTTATTTCCATTTTGTATTAAGTCATTTATGACTCTGATCATCCAAGGGTGCATCTTCATATGTCGCTCTTGGCGTATTTTGGAATAGGTATATTTTATAATTACCTGAGAGACGTTTGGGATTATGTAATCTAAATATGGAACATCTATTTTGAAATGTAATGGAAAAATGTTGTTTTGAATTCTTTGATTTGTTTCGCATACAAGTGCTTCTGATATTATAGATACCATAAACATAGTCGTACTTAGTCGCCGGAAGTTAATACTATAGATGACTGCAGTATTTGTAGCTCTTAGCTTTGGGCCTCTAGATAGGGGTGTTACACCAACCGCAGGTAGCACATCATGAGATATGAATGGTTGATGGATTCCATGCGAGCGGATGATGCAGCCAAGTGTAGATGCTTTCCAATAACTCTCTTTGGAAAAGTAATGATGTGGATCATTAGGTTACCCCCACGATCAATTTCTAGATTCGATGATTTGGCAACAAGGTTTGTGGAGTAGTTCTGAATGCACGCAAGTCGCCCCAAGGATGTAATGTCCTTATCCAGTGTAATCGAGGCTCCAGGAGAATCGTTGGAGAGATTTCATACATCTGTTACAGAAATCAGTAATTCGAATGACCATGCAATACTAATGGCCGTAACGAGGGGGATAGATCCAGAATATGATTTCGGCGATTGGTTAGCTGGCAAGCCACCTGCAACGTTGGAACGCTTTTACGCAAAGGTGGCTCAGTATTTCATAAAGGAAAAGCCAGGTCCTCCAAGAAGAAGAATGTTACAGGATCAAGTGAAGAGGGAGTACGGAGTAATATTACAGTAAAGCAGCTTGGTGATAGCTCTGGAAAAGTTCAAGTGAATGTCCAAAACAAGCTGAATCAGCAAAAGAAAGGCGGAGATAGGGGCCAAGAACGAAAGACGGACTTTGAAAGAGGGAAGCCTAGGATTCCGATGTACGATATTACACGCTGTTGAATACATCCTTGGAGAATATCTATTTGTTTACCTGCAATACCATGCAATATAGGAAGCCGCCTCCAAAAGAATCAACAAAGAAGCATAAAAAAATTGGAAAATATTGTCGATTCCATGAATGGTATGGACATGGAACGAATGAATGCAGGCATCTCCAGGATATTACCGAAAAGCTGATTCGAGAAAGGAAGTTGTAGCAATCTATAAAAGCCCCGCAGGACGGTAGACAAGGGACATCCGACCCCAACCGAGGACAAGCACCGCATAGGGCTGAGGATCCTGCACGAATTGGTGGAAGATTGGTAATGAATATAATAGTCGGAGGAACGTATCCAGAAGATAAGAGTTGGCATGAGATGGAGAGCTATGCTAGCATGATTAAGCATGTCGATTTTGAATATTATTCGAATACAGAAGATGGAGCTCCAGCAAAGTAGCAACGTACAATGGCAGATGATATCTTGTTTAGAAATAGAGATGTAGACAAGGTGGAGGCTCCGATGATTGACCTAATGATCATTTCGACCATGATTGGCTCCGCTTTGGTGAGAAGGATATTGATTGATTGTGGAAGTTCTGTAAATATAATTTTCAAAAAAGCCTATGATCAAATAAGGATGGAAGCCTAGGACTTAAAGCTGTCTAAAGCCCGCATGCACGATTTTAATGGTGTTGCAACTGAAGCCAATGATTATGTTGAATTACCTGTAGAGTTGGAAGAAGGTGACCGTAGGAGAGCACGAATCTTGTCGTTCACTGTTTTGGATTTTGACTCTCCTTACAATGTTTTTCTGGGCCGACCTGCCCTAGCCGAATTTCAGGCAGCCCTTACCCCATAGTGTTTGACTTTGAAGTTTTCGACAGATAATGGTGTTGGAGTTGTTCACGATGATCAGACGACTGGAGGTGCCTATTATGTAGCTGAGTTGAGGGATGCTCTACGAAAAGAGAAAGGTAAGGGTGTGGACAAGACTGTCCGCATCCAAGCTACTAAAGATTGACAACTAGCGCTTGAGCCTTGGCTCCGGTGCCATAGTCGGTTCTATAGAGAAATAGATCCGAGAGATGATGAGGAGGAGCCCAAAGAGACCAAGGCTGCACTGGCTGAGCTGATGATTGACATCATAGTTAGCCACGATAACCCGTCATGGGTCCTAAAGATCAGATCACAGCTCAGCCACCCGATGATGAAAGAACTTGTTGAATTTCTCTGAGAAAATCTAGATGTGTTCGCTTAGACTCACTCTGATATGTGTGGAATCTCGCCTTCCATTGCGAGCCATGCATTGAATATCGAACCGAGGCATGTCCCGGTGAAACAAAAAAGATGCGGTATGGATCCGGAGAGTGAAGGTGACTACTATGCCGTATAACTAATACTATGTGGCTAGATATCACTTAGGATCGCGTAATATGGAATGTATTATAATCTAAATGCGGAAACAGATAATAATAGTAAAGTAAACAAGAATAAGCACACCAGGAGTTTTTATACTGGTTTGAACTTCCCGTTCTACGTCCAGTCCCAGACTTCACTCTGGAATTTCTCACAATAACCCCTCACTTAACCCATAGGAATAGGTATACAACACCTGAGCAACCGATCAGGATTTTTCCGCCTCTAACAACCGAAATAGGACTTTACCCGCCTGAACAACCGAACAGGACTTCAACAGTTTCAATAAAATTGCTTTGACACTTTCTGTTCTTAATAAACACTGATTTGTCTTTGATAGTACAACCTTCCTATAATCTTTTCCTCAAGTATATATTGTGTGTGTAAAGATTTAGAAAGGAGAATATTGCTTTGAATCGAAGAATAAGTTAATTGATTCAGAGATTCAAGCAATATATGTAAGTAGTGATTGCTTTTTCAGAGTGCAGAGATAGTAGAGAGTATGATCAGAAATAAAAATGAAATTCGGTGATTTGTGAAGTGAATTTTGTATGTTTATATAGTAGATAAAGAGCTGCAACCATTCACGAAGAGTTCTGATCAAAAGAAGCATCCATACCTCTTCAATTTGGATCGTATCTCTTGACAAATGGAAGTGTCCATTCAGGAAAAATAGCTGTTGAAATAATTCAGTCGACTGACCCAAAACGACCAGTCAATTAAATGTTCAAAGTTGTGTAAAAAAAGAGAGCTTTTGTGCACCTGGGCAGATTCAGTCGACTGGCCATATTTGGTCATATATGTTAAAAGAGTTTAAAGCTTAAAGCAACTTTGGTTTAAGTGAACTACTTGAGGATAGATTTTAACAATTCTAAGACTAAAAACTTCAACAAATATACAATACTCAGTTTTGTAGCCTTGTCCCCTTTGTAGCTTTAACAACATATTTCTTTCTCTTTTTGTCGCTTGCCCATATAGTCTCATTTACTAAGTTGTGGTCTTTGTTATGAATCAAAACTTATGATTCAACATTCTCCCCCTTTTTGATTGATGACAAACCTGTATATATGATACTATATTTTGAGAAATATATATCGGGAGTTATATTTATCTCCCCCTGAATATATGGCAACATATTAAATCCCTACATAAAATGGTTAGTCGTACAAATTTCTCCCTCTTTGTCATCGACAAAAAGGAAATAATAGTAAATCTATTTTTGAACAGACTAAAATTGCAATCATAAAATTGTAGATTATTGCTTATACAAACTCATAAAAAGTTTGAAATATAAATAAAGCTTACTACTACCAAGAAACAACAACATCAATCAGAGGAAGACTCTGTTTCTTCTTCTTCAACTTGCATTGGTCCTTTTCCTCTGGAGGATCTTCCCACAAACCGTCTGCCACCTCCATTGCCACTTGTGTCGGAACTAGTATGTTCTTCTAATGTTGACCAAGTGAAGTGAGGAGCTAGACGTTTGCCTGGATCACGTTGAGAAGTCTCAGTAGTGGTGGAAGAGGAACAAGATATCGCATCCCATAAAATCCCGAAGATACTCTTGATTTTTTCAAATTTTTTGTCAATTTTCTTATCGATATTTTTGATGCGAGAATCCAAAATAACTTGATTTCTTGCAATTAAATCAATAGATTCCCAAGTGCTTTGGGATGGATTTGGTGTTCGAATATTATCTCTGGATTGTTGATGCTGTGGAGTAGAAGTTTCTTGACGTGGTCGAGATTGCCATTCTTGAAAAGTTATTATAGATAGAGGTCTTGGTGGTAATTTCATAAGACTTATTATGCGACTATTTAAAGTTTTGGGAATAGAAGTATCGGATTTCGGAATAGGAACGTGGAGATCCATAAGTAGCCGCATAATATATTCTCAAAAATAAAAAATATTCATACGACCTTGGTTAAAAGACAAGAATTCATCTAGAAGTAGTTTAGTCCAATTTATTTGAACTTCTCCCCAAATAGCATACAATGCTCTATAGTAATTTGGATATACAAGCTCATAAGAGCCAGTACGGGGAAGAACCGTGTGCATTAAAGCTCGATGCATAATTCTAGCTGTAGATCGTAGTCCAATAGACTTAAGTTCGGTCATGTCATCTTCTAGGAAACGATGACTTACTTCATCTCTTTCCCCGATAGGTATATTTAATTCGTCCAAAGCAATACCGTCAGTTGTAGTATGAAGAATTTAACCAATTCTATCTAAGGAAAGAAAAACTTGTCGACCACATACCAAACTCCAAACGCAATTATCACGATTACGTGGGTTTTGATGACCTAAATTTAAATTAGCATAGAAAAGTTTTACCAAGGTGTGATTTATCTTGATATTATTTGAATTGTGATCTTGGAGAGACTTTAGATGGCTTCTCCTTGCTAGTTCTTGAATCCTATATGGAGCAAAATCAGGAAACACAACAAAAGAACCTTCAAAGAATCGTGCTTCTTTCATTTTATTCCACCTTTTAACTGTTGTATCATCGTAGAGCCATTGAGCAATTGGAGAATCAATCGGCTCAGAATGGGAAGAAGAAGCATGCCTAGATCTTTTTGGCTGACGAGGAGCCATAAATTTTGATAAAAAGTCAAGCAATTTGAAAAAAAATTTGGGGGCTAGGGTTTTAAAATTCTGAAAGGAGAGGGTAAATGTATAAAGTGAAAGAGAAGATAAAGAGTTGAAGTGTTAAAAAGGTGGGTAAAAAGGTGAAAAGAATGCACAGTTTTTAATTCACTCGACTAGTCGAATATGGTCAATCGACTGAATCAGTATCCCGAAACTTTCTGTTTCAGATTCAGTCGACTGGCCATATTGTTTCAGTCGACTGAATATGGTCAGAATATTTTCTGTGTGTTGATTCAGTCGACTGGTTATTATCTTTCAATCGACTGAATGTGTCCTTGAAGCGTTTTCAGTATTTCTGTATACAACCAAATATTAATATTCCATATATTAAAAAAATACCTATAAAGGAGAATAAAAATAATAATAATTAGAAAGTAAAATAAATTATTTGGAAGAAGAAGATGATGGAGACTTAGATTTTGTCGGTTCATCCTTCGTCTTCTCTACATATGGTTGCAGTGGTGACCAACGGTTTCCATGCTCCCATGAATTCGGAGAGACATGTGGAGCTTGTGGCGACCTATCCCATGGATTCCAAGAGGACGATGGTGTAGGTTGATGAACCGCAGAGGAAGATGAACCGCAGAATTTCCATCCTATCTGCTCCAGAAAACTCAGACGTCTTGAATTCATTTTCTATTCAGAGTACATCTCTCGCTGAAGCGTTATAGATTCCCTCTGGTAATGATGCAAATCATCAATTTTTTGTTTGGTTTGAGGAGAACGAAAGAATAGGAAACGTCTTACTTTCTTTTTCCCGGGAGTATAACCCGTGTTATAATTTGATGGTCTGGTAGGTTCATGAGTAGGTATAGGTGTAGGTAGACTTGTCGATCCAAATGATGGTGTAGAAAAATCGATAGAAGAGTAGGCTGAGCCATTTG
The DNA here is from genome assembly GCA_030737815.1 of Allium fistulosum. Classification (NCBI taxonomy): domain Eukaryota; kingdom Viridiplantae; phylum Streptophyta; class Magnoliopsida; order Asparagales; family Amaryllidaceae; genus Allium; species Allium fistulosum. The sequence continues at coordinate 929,544,035 of CM060905.1, forward strand.
ATGATTCTTGTGAAGACATTTTTTTTGAAAGAAGATAAGAAATTTTTGTAGAGAATAATAATTTTATTGAGACAAAAGATTTTGATGTTGAATGAAAATCTAAGGTCTGAGATAATATTTATAAGAAAATTTTCAGTTAGAGATTGATGGTTTTACATACAAACTGAAAAAAAATGAGGATGAAAATGTAACCAAGAATTTGTGGCTGAAAATTCTTTATAAAAAATAGCCAAATGGCAGAGACATGGGCTTATCAAACTCAAGGAGATGAGTTCGAGTATCAAGAAGAATATTTTAAATATTTTTGAAAAATTTATAATTCTTTTAAATAAATTATACCTAGTTCTCTTCTTAGTCTTATAAAACAATTTTCATTGAGAGGTTTAGTGAAAATATCAGCTAACTGATTTTCAGAATTTACAAATTCTAGATTTATTATATCCTTTTCAATATTATCACGAAGAAAATGATGATGAATGTCGATTTGTTTAGTTCGTGAGTGATTTATAGGATTTTTAGATAAATTTATTACACTAGTGTTATCACAATATATAATAGATTTATTTAATTTTATATTAAAATCTTGTAATGTTTGTTGCATGTAGATTACTTGAGCACATGCTAAAGCTGCAGATATATACTCTGCTTCACATGTCGATATTGAAACACAATTTTGTTTCTTACTAAACCAAGATACTAAGGATCGTCCAATGAAATGACAAGTTCCACTTGTACTTTTTCTATCTATCCGACTTCCTCCAAAATCAGCATCACTATAAGATACTAATTCAAAAGGACATTCTTTTGGATAAAATTATCCTAAATCTTTGGTTTTGCTAAGGTAACGAATTATACGTTTAATTGCTCGCATATGTGATTCTTTAGGATTTGCTTGAAATCGAGCACACAAACAAACACTCATCATACTGTCAGGTCGACTAGCAGTTAAGTAAGTAATGATCCAATCATGCTACGATATAGTTTCTGGTCGACACTCTTACCATTTACATCTCTGTCGAGATGTATAGTTGTACTCATAGGAGTTGGTTTGGCAGAAGTGTTTTCCATACCAAATCGTTTAATTAGATTATTACAATACCTTTCTTGATTAATAAAAATGCCATTTTGTAATTGTTTGATTTGAAGTCCAAGAAAATATGAAAGTTCTCCCATATGTGACATTTCAAATTCATTTGTCATGATAGTCGAAAATTCCTGACATAATTTTTCATTTGTTGAACCAAATATTATATCATCAACATATATTTGAATAATTAAAATATCTTGATTAGCTTTCTTAATAAATAATGTTTGATCAACTTTTCCAATCTCAAAACTAGATTCTAGTAGATAGCTTTTAAGTCAATCATACCAAGCACGAGGTGCTTGTTTTAAATCGTATAAAGCTTTCTTAAGTTTATAAACGTGATCTGGAAATTTTTCATGAGTAAAAAGAGGAGGTTGTTCAACATAAACATTTTCTTTTATAAAACCATTTAAAAATGCACTTTTAACATCCATTTGATATAATTTAAAGTTATGAAAACATGCAAAAGCCAATAGAATACGTATAGCTTCTAGTCTTGCAACTGGAGCAAACGTTTCTTCATAGTCTATTCCCTCTTCTTGATTGTAACCTTATGCTACTAATCTAGCTTTATTTCTAGTAATGTTACCATGTTCATCAGCTTTGTTTTTGAAAACCCATTTTGTACCAATGACTGATTGATCATTTGGTCTAGGAACTAATTCCCAAACTTTGTTTCTTTCAAATTGATTTAGCTCTTCTTGCATAGCTATAATCCAATAGTCATCAGTTGAGGCTTCCTTAATATTTTTAGGTTCTATATTAGAGAGAAAAGCTATATGGCCCATTTGATTTAATTGATGTCTTGTTCTTACATTTGAATTTATTTCTCCAATTATATTTTGAACAGGGTGATTTCTAAGAATTCTTGGAGGAGATCTTACTATATTATCATTATTAATAGTATTTTCATTTTCTAAAGTAACAGCATAATTATTGTTATGAAAAATAAACCATCATCTTCTGTCCTAGAATGTTATGAATGTCATAAAAAGGGTCATATAAAGAAAGACTGTCTAGAGAAACAAAAAAATAAAATCAAGAAGAACAAATTCAAGAAGAAAGCATTTTCTGTAACATGGGATGATTCAGATTCTTCATCATCAGAGAGCGACAGTGACAATGACAAAGAGCAAGCAAATGTATGCTTCATGGCTACAAATGATGATGTAAGTGAACTAAGTTTTGAAGATCTGCCGCTCTTAAAGAGGAGGTGGATAGACTCAAAGACAACGGGTTTATTTGCGATGCCCTTTACCTTAAGTGGGTATCTAATCCTATGCTTGTGAAAAAGGCGAACGGGAAATGGAGAACATGCATTGGTTACTCATACTTGAACAAGGCGTGTTCGAAAGACAGTTTTCCACTACCAAGAATCGACCGTTTGGTGGACTCGACCGCGGGACACGAATTACTATCTTTCATGGATGCGTACTTGGTATATAACAAAATCCCGATGCACGTTCCCGATCAAGAGCACACCAGTTTCATTACCGATTTGGATTATATTGCTATATGGTGATGCCGTTTGGAGTAAAGAATGCACGAGTAACTTACCAGCGCTTAGTCAATAGGATGTTTAAAGATCGGATTAGAAAAATGATGGAAGTATATGTGGATGATATGCTCGTAAAGTCACGTGATCAAGCGATCACATTAGAGACCTGGCAGAAATTTTCGACATCCTACGACATTACAAGATTAAAATTAATCCTTTGAAGTGTTCTTTTGGCATAGCATCAGGGAAGTTCTTGGGTTTTATTGCTAACGCCCACAGAATCGAAGCTAATCCTGGGAAAATTCAAGCTATCTGTGATATCCAAGTGCCAAAGACTAACAAATAAGTATAAAGTCTGAATGGGAAGGTTGCTGCCTTGAGCCGGTTCATTTCCAGAGCTACCGATAAATGCATTCCTTTCTTTGACTTGATTATGAAAGAAAATAGGAACTTCGAATGGACACAGGATTGTAAAGACGCATTTCGAGCTTTGGTGGACCACTTAGAGAGACCTCCGGTCTTATCGAAGCCAGTGGATCATGAAGATTTATATATCTATTTGGCCATGTCGGTACATGCCATAAGTGCCGCATTGCTTTGCGAGGAGAATCGAATCCAGAGGTCGGTTTATTACGTCAATAAGCGATTGACGAGAGCTGAAAGGAACTATCGAAAAATAGAGAAACTGGCATACTGCTTGCTGATTGCATCACGAAAGCTCCGCCCATACTTCCACGCACACATGATCGGTGTTTACACCGACCAGCCACTACGATAGGTCCTGCGGCAACTTGAGACGTCTGAAAGGTTACTCAAGTGGAATATCGAGCTTAGTCAATTCGATATCACTTATCTCCCTCGGAGGACTATCTAGGGTTAGGCACTAACCAATTTTATAGCATAATTTACTACGCATGATGATTTCTCGGAAAGCAGCAAAATCTCTACCATATGATGGAAATTGTATGCTGATGGAGCATCCAATGATCATAGTTCTGGAGTAGAATTGTGCTTGTAACTCCCGAAGATCGGTCGATCTGTTATGCTTTGAAGCTTGATTTCCTAGCGACAAACAACGACGCCGAGCATGAGGCTTTGATTGCTAGACTTAAACTCGTTGGAGAACTGGGAATAAAGTCTCTTGAAATCTTTTGCGATGCACAATTGGTAGTATACCAAGTCAAGGGAGATTACCAAGCTAAGGGACAACGGCTTGCTCCATACCTTACCCAAGTCCAAGAGTTGTTGACTGAATTTGAGTACAATGACATTATGCATATTCCACGGGAACAAAACAGAGATGCTAATTCATTAGAAAAGTTTGTTAACACTGGGGACACACAACAGATGGGCTTGGTTCTGGTTGAAGTATTAAATGCCCCGAGCATAAACCTGATAGAAATCAATTGGGTACTAGAGACGGAGCCTGATAGGGAATCGTGGATGACTCTGATTAAAAACTATTTGCTATAGGGAGTCTTACCTGAACAAAGGAATGAAAAGCGATAAGTCCTTCATAAAGCTTCACGATATATCATATAGGAAGGAATTATGTACAAAAAGGGTTTCTCTGTTCCCCTACTCCAGTGTATCGCTAGAGATAAAACGCGTCCTAAAGAAATTTCATGAAGGGGAATGTGGCGATCATATTAGGGGCCAAACTCTAGTATTATTGGCTAACCGTCAATCGAGATGCTGCTGACTATGTAAGGCGATGCGACAAGTGCCAAATATATGCAAAAGTTCCAAGAGCTCCACCGACGAAAGTCACGCAAATTGTCAGCCCATGGCCATTTTCCATGTGGGGGTATAGATGTTATAGGTTACTTACCGATCTCTAAAGGTGGTGCAAAGTAAACTATCGTCGCAGTTGATTACTTCACCAAATGGGCTGAAGCAGAACCTTTAGCCACGATCATAACAAATTAAAGAAAGTAATCAACTTCATTGTCTGGAACATCATCTGTCGTTTTGGTCTTCCACAAACTATTGTAACAGATAGTGGGACACAATTCGACAGTGCTGAATTCAAAGACTTATGTCGGAGGTATCATATTGAAAAGAGCTTTGCAACAGTCACCCACCCTCAAGCGAATGGGCAAGTTGAAGCTGTGAACAAAATTATAAAGTCCATTCTAAATAAGCGTTTGGAAAAGGCTAGAGGCAAGTGGGTGGATGAACTCCCGACAGCACGATGGGCTTACAGGACCACCCACAAGTCCTCGACTGGCCATACTCCATTCACCCTTGCTTGCGGTTCTGAAGCCGTTATTCCTATTGAGGTCAAAGTTACTTCTCATCGGGTGACCTACTATAATCACAAAATGAATAAAGATATTTTCTAGGAATATCTAGACTTTATAGATGAGAAGCACGAAGAAGCTAATTTAAGGGCAGTTGTGCACCGGTATCAAGTCGCCCGATACTACAAAATCAAAATTCAATCTAGAACCTTTGAAATCGACAATCTCGTCTTGAAACAGGTTTTTCCTGCCCCATCGCATATGAACCCTACTTGGGAAGGACCATACATCATTGAACAGAGGCTTGGAGAGGGAACTTTCATGCTAGCGAATGTTGACGACAGCACACTCCCAAGAGCGTGGAATAGCAAGCATTTACGATGATATTTCACTTAGTTAATCTCTTTCTTCATTCAGTTGAATCTACTTTCATAATTTGCTTTAGTATTTGATTTTCGGATATGAAATAAAACGAAATATGTTATTTCCTTTCATTTAGCAAATAAAGTTTTGAACTTCCTTTATATTTATGTTTTCTATAGCATTATGTATTAGTTACATTACGAAACTGATTGATTTCGATATGTCCGAACAGGTTCCTAGAGTTTGGAAAAAATCAATTACGCTAGTTCCCAATAGAACTAAACAAGATGAGTGTGGTCTGACCGTTTATTTGATAACTCTCGTTCACAACCCAATGGACGGGATACATTATGTGGAATGGATGTAACTCGACCATCTGATGATCAAATAAATCCCACCGAATGATGGGACTGAAATAAAACACGAGCGATCGTGACACGATCGATCGCTTAATCAAACCCTAGACCTTGGGGGGAAAATCAATTAATTAAGGAAAGTATGATCGACTGCTCACCGAAATAACTCTTAGTCCCGTGAGTGCGGACTAGAGTATAAACATAAAAAAGGCATGAAATGACCACCCACAAACTAACTCTAAGTCTCCAGAGTGCGGACTAGAGTATAAACACAAATCGGTTGTGAATCGACCACCTGCTAACCAACTTTTATCCCCAAAGAGTGGATATGAGTATAAAAAAATAGATAAGTGTGGTTCGACCACCCACTATTCCATAAATTCCGGCCTGAAACCGATAAGAGGAGTATAAACTCGCTAAGGATGGAGTTCGACCATCCACTATCTAACTTCCTTAACCAGAGACTGGGGGTAGGATTATAATTACTTAAACCACTGAATTCGACGGTGTAACACTAAGGCTTGAGCCTAGTGTTTGATGCGACACAAGGCTACGACCACATGGAGGCCTTGGGATAGAGTTAGTGGATTGTTATCAGAATTAACGAACAACGAATTACAAGTACATTGAATGGAAAGTAATAGTTCAACTACTAAAATAATTGTTTACGCGATAGCTCAACAGAAAAAATATTCACGTGATAAGCTTCAAAATTGTGGTATAAGTTTATTCAAAAAACCGGGGGTCGTACACAACCATAACCAACAAAGAAAAAAAACAGCTATACAAACTATGTGCACACCGAGCCAAAGCGACGGCTATTTCTTTTGTCTTCTCTCCTTTTTGGATTTCTCGGGAGTGGCACTATCTGAACTTCCGCTTGTTCTTTTCCTTGATCCTTTACCGCCTTTGGCGGGAGAGCATTCGAAGCTTGGAGGGAGTTCTCTATGAATCAACTTATTGGGCGGAATAACTTGTAATGGGACGAGATTTGGATCATCAATGTCCACTTCGACGGGCTTAGCTTTGGCTTTTCTCTTCAGCAAATCTTCCTTCTCGATGCACTCCTTCAAGCTAATCTCATTAGTGTGTTTAGTGGCGTCGATAATCACAACATCATCAGATTCATCCACCTGCAGCAGATCTTCAGCCTTATCATCGTCGAGTGGTCTGAAGACTTTAGCATAGGGCCCCGGAACATCGGTGAACACCAAAATCTCTGTTGATATCGCTAGTTGCTTCATGGCGGTGTCACTTTTAGGAGTTTAGCCGGGACCCGGGAGACCTACGAATTGGTCAAAATAAGATAATCCTAAAACTATTGGGCGTGAAGAACGAAACCTCTCGAGAAGTGGAGAGTAAAGTGGAATACCTACGTCCGACTGGCTCTCAGGTTCCGCCGCAGTGTCCCTTTTCAGAATAGGGGTCAGCACTTTAGATTGGTAACCGGGTTTATCAGGATCGTAGCTAAAATCCTGCCCCGGGCCAAAAGAAACTGATGCTCCAACTGCTTGAAAAGAAGAGGGGCCCTTGGGATCAGACTCCGAGGATTCATCAATATTTTTCCATTTACTGGAAGGAGCTAAAATGTCGAAATATCGGAGTCTCGCGGCGGCAAGGTCTAGAGGTTCATTTCCGCGAAGCATCTCTCGCACAAATTTCTCTTCATCTAACTCGACTTCATCCAATTCCCTCCTTTTCATCTCGACAATATACTCCTAGGCTTTTGCGAGTGACTTAAGATAACCTTTACCAAGAAAGCACAATTCACGGTGGATAAGGACTTTAGCGTTGTATTCGAAGATCAGACGATCAAGCATGTCCTCAATTTCATTTCGATTGGACTCTTTAGCATCCTCCACCTGGGCAAAGTTTGTTCTATCATCTCCTTGTGGCCTGCCTCTCTCGCCTCTTCTTTGAGGGTTATATTTTAGCAAGTTGCTCGTCAATTTTGATTTTTAGACTCCTGGCTTCAAAAGCCTCTTCGCTATACCACTATGATTCTTCTTGAGCCTCGATCTTCTCTTCCCTTTCTTTCCTAAGAAGCTCTTCAAGCTCCTCAACGTAGCAGGACAAGATATCTTTCTCCTTTTGCAAGGAATCCTTTTCCAGAGCGAGTGCGCCGCAGCGATTGAGGGTAGCATCAAGTTCCTTCTTATGGGAAGCTTCCAAACGTCTTACTACCTCAGACCTTTCCTTAGCACTCTTTTCTACCTCAGTTATTTTTTTCGTCAACTCCGAGATCTCCTTATCTTGGTGCTTAATTATATCTTTATCGTGGATTGGCTCTAGCTTGATACGATCTATTTCATGTTGTAGCTCGATTGACACCTCGGAGATCTTTTCCGCTAAGTGCTGGAATGATTCATGTTGCACAAAACATCGTTAACACATGCGAGAGAGCTTACTTTGGTGTGCCCTATGATCATATGAATTGAGGGAAGGAACTTAAGCCAGTCAAAACAGATTTTTGGAAAAGTGGCCTTAAGTTCACCAATTTCTCTACTGTGGAAGAATTAGGAGTAGCAGTTGCCAAAGATGGATAAGAGGTGGCAATTGGATGCTTGCTCGATCTAGGGTCGCAAATTGCCTGGAGCTGGAAGAACTAGAGCACTGCTCATGTGATACGACAATTTGAGGTCCTTGGAAGGAAGTCTGATATCCGTTATAAATAGGAAGATTGGGCTGATCTTCCTGGTGGAATGACTGAGACTAGGACTTACTCTTGGAAGAAGAATATTCTCTTGAACGGTGAGTTTTTTATTGACCGTTGTCTCTTTCCCTACGCCTACCTGATTGTGAGCACCGGCTAGTTCCATAATGCATCAAAGAGCCCCCTAGGCAATCTAAAGCTCAAGATTGAGTCATTGCACCTACAAAGACCAAAAGAAAATGTATAACTAACCATTATACAGAAGATAGATGAAGAGCGTGTAGTGGAGTGCACGTGATTGAAAGTGTCGTAGTGTCCCCCAAGATGGTCCAGTAGCTGTAGCCTTTCTTATAGGCGTTTTCTTTCCTCTGTCGGTAGGAAGAATGCCATCACCACTCCTGATGGGAGAATTGAGCCCCTCGATATTGACATTTGGGAAATCATAATTCATAATGTCACCGGGGATTTGGAGATTTGAAAATCCTTTCATTGAACTTTCTTAGTGTTGGGAAGATGACTATTCGTCAACAGAAGTGATAAAAAATTCTAGATCCTTAGCAGTTTTTCTTCTGCAAAGTTTATATGCTAGTTTCTTCCATCTCTTAGTTGGCGCTTGGGATTGCACGCCTTGTGATGGTTCGACCACAGGCGTCTTGCCTGGGCCTGCATCAACGTCGCCAGGCTCATTAGTCTGGGCACCCCTAATTTCGCCTTCTTCAACGTTATCCCGAGTCTCCTTGACCTGGGGCATGACGGGGTTGTTGACATCCCCTTCTTATTCTACAATGTTTCTCGGTGATGCAGCACTTCCAGGGAGATGATGCGACCCTCTTCTAGTAGCCTAAATAGAGATAATAGCTCGTCAATTACGAAAAGTCTAATGTCCCTGTCTTCGATAGGGATGGTGCGAATTGTAGAGATCACTCTTAAGAAACTATTGCTCTCTAGACGTGGGCGGACACCTGTGGATAATCAGAGTGTTAGTTGATCTAGAATATGACTAAGATTAAAGAATTTGAAAGCAAAGTGAAGACGACCTTACGTCCTTCCAACCATCACCTTGCAAAGCCAGGCAGACATCGAACGTAGAACCATTCGTGTTTTAAAAGGGTATGTTTGTTCTAAGCATCGGTTAAGACTTGGCAGTAAGGTGCAGGCTTAAGAAAGACATAGGAAGGACTTCCTGACCACCGTTTAAAGTTATAAATGAACCTTATTGCCTCAGGAGTCGGTGGGCGAAACAAAATGCTCATGAATAGTAGAAAAGTTCCATGAAGAAAGGCGGAGTTGTTCGGGTGAAGTTGAGTGGGAGCTATTCCAAGATATCTTAACATTTCCTGAGTAAAAGAATTGAAAGGTGGCACGCATCCCGCCCAGCACATGAATTTGTTGCATGTTGTGTATCCCTGTGGGGGCAAGTGAGCCCTATCATTTATCAAAGGAGCCAAGACGTCTTCGAATGGAATCTCGTGTCTGGAACATAGCCTACGAAGGGCGGCCTCACCAATTCGAGAGGCTTGAGAATCTATCGGGTTATCTAAGAGAATGGCGCCTTTTACTGCGTTGGGCGTAGGACTTACATCCTCCACCGGGAGGATGGGAACATCAGAAAAAAGGTTGAATGATAGGCCAGAAACTTCCGTCTGTTCAGTCTGGTGACAAGGAGAAAGCCTGCACGATATAGTCGTGGTGCTCGACTATGCTTCAGGATTGCTATGCTACGAGGCTGGTCCAAAATACACTACACCTAAACACTCTGAGCATATGAAGTCCATGTTAACAATACTCAGTAGACAATCGAGATTAGAAAATTATACTTGTTCCCCCCATGCTAAGTGTGAGCTAGTGCGGTGTAGTGTGGTGTATAACAGAAATAAACAACTTTAAATAAGTAAATGAAGTTAAATGATGGGACTTTGGATTCCGACCAGAGTGACCGTCATCGCTGACCATCTCAAATGGCGAAGAGATTGATCGGTTGCAAAATCTTTGGGATCGACTATCGTCGTATCAAAGTGTGAAACCTATTATACAGGTCCATGTATTAAGTTTTAGTTCATGTTGAAAGTTCCAAGGATTTGGCTGTTCAATCTCAAGTTCAATAGTGAATATGCAAGTCCTTTTGTTCATAGTTGTCATATGTTCAAGTTTATTGAGATGGAAGTGTTATTGGTTGCTCCAATTTTTCAAGTTAAATTCGAAATCTAAGAATAAGCCAAGTACTTGCCGATCCCTATGTACCGACCCCTCAATGCCGATCCCTATATGCCAATCCCTACCCTAGAGCATTACGACCAATCCCTCTCTCCAAACCTATTCCATCGATCCTTCTCCTTCCATAAATATGCTGATCCCACCACGCTAACCCATTCCACCGATCCCTTTCCTTTTTCAATTTTTGCTGATCCCTATCCTTTGCCATTCCAACCTATCCCTCCTTCATCCAACAATATTGTCGATCCCTTTCTTTCCATAATTTTTGTGCTATCCTTCAAAATATTCAAACCAAACCCTATGCCATCTGCTCTTCTCTACTTCCTTCCTTATCATCCTGCTGAGCCCTACTCCCTTCCTCGTTTCGTCTTCCCCAAATAACCTATGTCGTCAATCATCCACCACGTCACACACCAAATTATTGCCAATGGATTAGGATCCATCGCCTCATCATAAAATCAAAAGAAAAAAATGGGAAGCTGACATAAAAATGTCAAAGATGAGATGTGAGAAGAAAAATGATTGGGTTATGTTTCGAATGGAAGGTGGAATGATGATCTAAAACTAAGAAGGAAGACAAATTTATTGATAAAAGCAATGGTCAAGTAGGAAGGACGTGATTGGGTTATCTTTTTCAAGGTAAAGGAGGGTTTGGTTGTGGAAAGGTAAACGGGAAGGAGAGGGATGCGCGAAAAGTGAGGAGAAAGAATGATAGCTTATATAAGGTAAGAGGGTTCGGCGCGCAAAACAATGGAAGAGGGTTCGGCATAAAAAACGCCGAGCCTTAAAACATAAATAGAGAAGGACGGTTCGGCTAGCAATATGGAGGGATCGGCATGGAATATATGAGATGAAGCAGGGAAAGAGTTCGACATAGAACATACCGACCCCTGCAAGCATGAAGAAAAGAGAGAAAGGGGCTAGCTAAGCATACGACGATCCCTAAAAGACATGTAAAAAAAGAGAATAGAGAGTGAGGGATCAGCCATGAACATATACGCAAATAAATGTAAGCATGAAAATTATAAAAAGCATGAACATATAAAATGCAATGAAAGTTGGCGACGACCCATGAATGTACGAACACATCCGGGAGCCAACGACAAGGATGTGTATATGAATGTGCACGTGTATGACCAAAAAACTCAATTTTGAAATCGATGGAAATTGGAATCAAACCCGAAGCCTTTAATTTCGAAGCTGGACCAAATAATCAAAGCTAGTTAGACTTACGGAACCGGGCTTACATATATTAATTGATGGAATATAACCCTGGATTTATACCATTGGAAATCGACCACGCATCATGACGATCAATAAGAAATTCAACACCTTGGAAAAATAATTTGACAAAAGGGATAGCAACTATTCAGGAAGCTGGATGGATTTCTTTCCAACGACTCTAACTTGCTTCGATTCAAAGCATGTCATGTTCATCACAAGACGCACTTTGAGGGGCAAGTGTTATCCAGCATTCTAGCCTAGCTATATTGAACTGATTACAATAGTTAGATTCGACCGCCATCAAGGTCGATGACTCCAAAGTGATGATTGCGGAGCCCAGAAGTCAAGCATAGATGATAATATGAAGTCAGGGTTGAATGGAATTGATAGATATGCAAGGCAGAACGTTCAAAGTATGGAATATGGTTCAATGCATAGGAGAGATCCGTATAAATTGGCTCCAACAAGATGGATCGGCATGTTTCAAGGCATGAGAGCATTCTTACAGAAAACAATCAAAATCTCAAGATCTACAAGTCCAATGCATATGAAACTTGGAGAGAAAGACATAGAGAACCTAAGAAACCTACCCTAGGGATCGCACCTTAAAAGGACCAAGTTGGAGGGATCGGTATACATCCCTAAGAGGGGATCGACATAAAATTGCATGCAAGCCATGTTGAATCAAAGATCAAACAATAACTCGAGCTCCACTGATCCAAATGATATGAAATTAGGAGACTAACCATATTTTTGCATGAGGAAGCCACCATGCGGACCGCTTCCCAAAATTCGACCAAAGAAGGGATCGATACCGATCCTTCCTCTTTAGGAATTGGGCCTAGAGATCCCTTTAGTGGGCCCATATGGTTGTAAGGGTTTTTCAACCGAGTTCGCAGAGTGATAGTTGGCGACCTTCATCTATAAATATTGGCTTGAGGGGTCATTCTGGGGAACTTTTGGGATGCTGCTATTTGCTTTGTGTTCTTGTTAACTAAGGATTTTGATCCTATCTTTCTTGTACTCAGATTATAAAGGAATTAATAAAGCAATCTATTAAAAGTGAACGTAGGCAAACAATGTCGAACCACTATAAATCATGTGTGCGTGTTTTTTCTTTCAGTTTATTGTTGTTTCTTCGTTACTATTCACTGTTTCCATTTTATTCTTCATTTAATTCTCTTCAAAAAGATTCTAGTGGGTGTTTGTGCCAATTTTTGGTGCAAACAAATATATATATTTATAATTTTGAATAATATTATGTATATAAATTTAACAAAATCGTATATGTAATTTATATATTTATATTTACATTATATATCAATTTTTTTAAATATTATTTAGTTTGATTTTTTTATTGCGTTGAGCTATATATGCATATACATATACATATACATATACATACAATATTTGTTATTCAATACATTTTTAAATATTCTTTCAATGTTGATAGCACAGATATATATAGGTTCATGATAACGTATATATAATCTAAAGCACTAGAATGACAACAAACACACACACACATATACATATAAACAAAGCTATTATCTTACTATGGCCTAGAATTTTTCTAACGACCCATAATTTAATCACTTTGAACTTGAATAGTTAATATGTTTTTAAACGATTAAATAATGGATTTTATATCTAAAATAAAATTTTGGATAAAACGTCTCGAATGGATTTTTAAAACTGATGTAAAATGTTAGTTTAAAGACGGTTCGGGTTATAAGACGGTTAGGGGTACCGATTTATTTAAGAATAAGTTTGCCTAATAAACCAAATGAGAATGATTACTAAAGAAAGAATTTGCCTAATAAAACGGAATAGTATAATTACTTGCCTTGTAAAACAAGAAAGAATTATTAACCTTGCCTAATAAAACAGAATAGTATAATTACTTGCCTAATAAAATGGAATAGTATAATTACTTGCCTAATAAAACAAGGAAGAATTATTAACCTTGCCTAATAAAATAGAATAGTATAATTACTTGCCTAATAAAACAAAATAGCATAATGATTATTATATTCCACACGGATGGTTGCCATTGGAACAAAATCTGGTCGAATCAGGTTATGCCATGTAGATGGTTGCCATTGGACCAAACCAGGTCGAATCAGGTTAGGCCATAGTTGATAAGGAGGATTCCTATTAGACCAAAATGTGGTTGAATCAAATTAAGCCATAAGGATGTTTTCTATTGGACCAAAATGTGGTCGAATCAAATTAGGCCATAAGGCTGGTTTCTATTGGACCAAAATCTGGTCGAATCAGGTTAGGCTATAAGAAATTACTAAAGTACCCTTCTCTTCACCTATAAATAGCCAAGTTCATATCTCATTTTAATTCATTCACAAACTAAAGAAAAGAACTAAATTTCATTATCAGAGGTGAAGTATTCCAAGTCTCCAGCAAAGCTAATAAGAAGTGAGTATATTCCTTGTTTTCATAGTTTAATGGGTATAACTTATTCTGTGAGTATAATTTAATTATTTTACAGTGAGTGTAATCTTAATATCTTTTGACTCATTCAAATTTTAATAAATGTTGTGTTAACTATTGATTGTAAATTGTTAATAATAATGGGTCTGTTATTATTCTTGTTTGGTTGTTTGATTTGTGCTCAGCCAGTTTTTGAGCAATAACCTTGACGTTTAGTTAAAGGGAACTTACACCACCTTTTAACATAGGATTGACATTTAGTGACTTTTTGGTTAAAAGGAAATAACACCCCTTTTAGCTATCTCATTTGATTAAGAGGGAGCTTCACCCCTCTTGGTCGTATTCTCCTTTAAAGATGATGGGTTTAAGTTATGATTTGAATGGAAGTTTTAAATCTTTGTTTAAAGTATTATAAAGGAGCTTCAAAATTTATATAATGATTTAAATTTGTTATTTATGGAAAGTAAGTAGTTCTATACTTGGCACTAAAAGCCGATGAGTAGACTGATCCTCTATTTGTGAGATCTAGAACCGAAGTGTCTAGGCAAGGCTAGGAGCAACTAGTGCCCTGACTTACCTGACTTTGTTTCTGAGCGAGGATAGAGTAAGTCGAGAATATCGGAAATGTGACAAGTGTAGGCGATTTGATTTCCATAAATGACCTTTATAATTATGATGGTATGGAAAACATTCTCCTTTCTTATAGACAATTGTTTTTGACCCATTTAAGTATGCTTTTGAAATATGAAATCCTCCCAAATGTTTTGTGAATATATTTATACCGATGAGATAAGTATATGGATATTTTCCAAGCATTGAAAGAGTATAAGATTTAATTTCCATATACGATCATTTTGTTATCCCCGATAATTGATATCTTAACTATCAATTTCGATACCCTTCTTCCTTTTGTTTTTGTTTCGTCAATCTAAGACGATTTGTTGCTCATTTAGAGCATTGATATCCTTATTGGAAATGACTAAATAAAGAGCGAGTGGGGGCCAAGCTATGTGGGGTTACTCCCATTAGGGTATTGTCACATCTACTCTAGATTGGTTTCGGGTGTATGCGCATGGAGATGTGAAATACTTGGATACTCGGTAAGGTTGGCGGGGTCTGGCTTGGAGGTTTCCGAGAGCCATCATAGTTCTCAAGTATATTTTCTAGAGGTACACTTTCGATAAGGGGGGCGCATCCTCCTATTCATTGGTGAAAAATTTCATTTTTCTTATTTTTGATTCAAATCTTTGGATTGATTCTTTCTTAATTGCATCGGGAAGCGTCTTGCGCTCTTTGCGGTGTTTAATTATTCGTGTCCATTCTTTTATGCTTGGATGTTGTCCTTGTGAGGGGAAACTCGTTCTGTGTTTTTGCGACGTGGTCTCACCGGTTATTTTGTGTGTTCTATTTTTTTATTTGGAGTTTACTCATACCGGACTTATTGTCTGACCCGAATTGTTTGTTTTCCCTAAAATCTCGGGTACTCATTTATATTTGAGTAGTTCGAAAATGACAGGTTTCTTTGGGCTCTTTTGAAGATGGTGGGCGAGCATGGGACTCCTTATTTATCTAGCTATTTATTTCCACTGTTATGAGATGTTGGCTCTATGTATGTATATTTAAAGGTAGGTTGTTATAACTACCTAGACTGATAGTAGTACTTCTGTTGTAACTCTGATAACTCCATGTTGGGAGTAAGCTTATGTACTGTCTTATTTTATGTTATATATTTATCCGTTCCATTGTGAGATTATTGTTCTGTTCTTATATTTTACCCCATGACAACTCGTCTTTCAGATACTTGGGCAACGACACATGAATACTATGGATGTATTAAGTGTCGTTCTCATGGGTCAGAAAGGTGGGTTGTTACAGTTGGTATCAGAGCTTTGGTTGAGCGAACACCTTAGCCTGATTGGGGTATAACTCATTAGAGATAGGGTAAGTAATGCCCTAGAATGAGTTAATCTTGAGAGACCGTATTTTAATTTTCATAATAATAATATTTATCCTCTAAAGTCTCATTTTAGATCCTTTGGTGTTATTTACTTAAAACCATTTTAATCCTATTTTTGTATTCTAAAGATACCTGTTATTTGTTCAGATAATAGAAAATGAATACTAGAAGAGGAGGAAGAAGAGGATCTGGAACTAGCACGGCCACCAATGGCAGGTTACCTAGAAATGCTACTATGTCAATTGTAGATCCAGTAGAGGAAATGGTAGTGCAAGTTTAGACCCCTATGAACTTTGCGGCTTTGTGTAAGAATTTTACCACTTTGGGCAGGAAACCATTCTATAGGACTGAAGATATTCTTGGAGTGTAGATGTGGCTTCGAACTTGTGAAAGAATATTTGGAGATCTTCGGTTAGAGGATGCGGAGAAACGGCTGTTGGCATCACGACAACTTCAAAAATCGGCGATGGATTGGTGGGATTCAGAAACAGTTTGTACTCCAGAGGAGGAGTTTTCTTGGGCCCGGTTCAAGGAAGTTTTTGAAGCACAATTTATTCCAGAAGCCGGAAGAACTCAGTTATTTAGAAGTTTCATTGACTTAAAGCAGGGTGATATGACTATGTCATAGTATGAGCATAAGTTCAATGCTTTGTCCCATTTTGGACTTGGATTGATAAACACACCGCTCAAGAAAAATGAAATGTTTGTAAATGGAATGCGACCAGAGTTCAATCGTGAAATGACCAATCATCTTATGGGTACATTCACCAACATTATTATCATGGATTTGAGGTTTGAGGCTCTTGATATTAAGGAAGGAGTCCAGAAGGCTATAGTACCAGTAGTAAGTGCCAAGCCTTTATCGGTTATACCAGTTGAAGAAAAGCCAAACTTCAAGCGTAAGTTTAAGGGAAAGAAGCAGGGTATAGGGAAGAAACCCGAAGATGGCACTCTAGCACAGAAGAAGCAGACCAACTTGGCCAACATTCTTTGTTTCAAGTGCAATAAGATGGGTCACTTTGCAAATCATTTCCCAATTGCCACATGTTTTAATTGCTACCAGCCAGGACATATGAAGAATGAGTGCCCTTTTCCTAAAAAGGGATCTCAAGGACAAACTATTACTATTGAAGAGATACCATCCACTTCTTCAGATCAAAAAGGGAAGCAAGTGTTGCAATGTACATTCTCCATCTATGATATTCATGTAAGGGTGTTATTTGATACAAAAGCTTCCCATAGTTTTATTTCTTATGATCTAATAGACAAACTAAACCTTAAATATGTTATCATAAGTAATCCTCTTTATGTGTCAAACCCAGTTGGAGGTCCGACAAATCTTGACAGTGTGTGTCTAAATGTACCTATTTCTTGTCGAAATCATCTCTTTACTTTTGACTTCTTTGTTCTTAGGTTTATGGGTTTTGGAGTGTTACTGGGAATGGATTGGTTATATAAGTTTAAAGCTATCTTGGATTGTGGTAGAAGGCACATCAGAGTTAGTGATGCTGGAGATGTTGGTGTTGATATTATTTGTGAAGAGCCTAAGAAGTTAATGAGCAGTTTTCTATATTCAATCAAAGTGGCTAAAGCGGAGCTAGGAGATGTGCCAGTTGTTCGAGATTTCACAGATATTTTTAATGAGGTGCAAGGTTTACCTCCTCACCATGAAGTCGAGTTCCATACTAATTTGGTTCCGAGAATTAGACCCATTGTACAACCCTTACGAAGGATGGTTCCGAAAGAGAAGAGGGAGTTAGAAAGGCAGACTTATGATTTGTTGCAAAAGGGCTTGATCTGATGTAGTACCTTGAGTTGGGGATCGCCAATCGTCTTTGTTACAAAGGCAGACGGTTCTCTAAGGTTATGCGTAGACTATCGGGAGTTAAACAAAAGGACTATCAAGAATAAATATCATTTGCCAAGGATCGACGATATGTTTGACCAACTCCACGGTGCTTGGATATTTTGTCAATTAGATCTTGCCACCGGTTTCCACCAATTAAGAGTGGCAGAGGAGAGTGTTCCCTTAACAGCTTTTCGGACTCTAGAAAATTTCTACGAGTGGTTAGTTATGCCGTTTGGATTGACTAACGCTCCCGCTTATTTTGTGGACATAATGAATCAAGTATTTCGAGATATTCTCAATAAATTTGTTCTCATCTTTGTTGATGACATTCTTATCTATTCAAAGACAGAAGAGGAACACAAATATCATCTCCGTGTCGTACTCGATATCTTAAGGAGCCATGTGTTGAAGGCTAAGTTTTCCAAGTGCCATTTCTGGAAATTCAGTTAGATTTCTAGAGCATGTTATTTCGAGAGAAGGCATATCGGTGGACCAAACAAAAGTTGTTGCAGTTTAAGACTGGAAGAAGCTTGAAAGTGAGACGGAAGTTAGAAGTTTCTTGGGATTGGCTGGTTTTTACCGTAGGTTTATGAAGGACTTCTTGAAGATTGCTTCTCATCTGACGAAGTTAACAAAAAAATATGTTAAGTTCATTTGGACTTCTAAGTGTGATCAAGCATTCAATGAATTGAAAGAGAAGTTGACTAGCGCTCCTGTTTTAACCATTCCAGATGGGAGTAAAGGTTTAACCGTGTATACAGATGCTTGTGGAACCTGATTGGGAGCAGTTCTAATGCAGCATGGGAAAGTTATTGCTTATGCGAGTCGACAGCTAAAGCTGCATGAGAAAAATTATGCTACGCACGATTTGGAGCTTTTGGCTGTTGTCTTCGTACTAAAGATGTGGAGGCATTATCTTTTGGATGGAAGGTTCAAGTTATACACGGACCACAAATCCTTAAAATACCTTGTTACCCAGAAAGAATTGAATTTGAGGCAGCAGAGATGGCTGGAGTTTCTCGCTTCTTATGATCTAGAGGTTCTTTATACCCCTGGAAAAGCAAATGCCGTTGCTGATGCACCTAGTAGGGATGTAGCAATGGTTGCAAACCTAGAAGTTAAGCTAGTATTTTTAGAGAGAATTGCATCCAGTCAAGAGGCAGATCCTATTTTGGCTCGACTTAAGAAGGATGTTGAAGAAGGTGTTGTTTCTAGCTTTGAGATCGATCTCCAAGGCATATTGAAAATGAATGGGCGTACTTGTGTTCCAGACATTGATGGACTTAGGTAAGAAGTGTTAGCCGAATGCCACCATTCAAAGTTATGTTTTCATCCAGGAGTGACCAAGATGTTCAAAGATATAAATAGGGTATTCTGGTGGAAGAGGATGTAGCATGATATTTCAATCTTTGTGAGTCGTTGTGCAAACTGCCAGTAGTTTAAGAGTGACCAGTAGAAGACAGTTGGATGACTTCAGCCACTTGAGATCCCAAAGTGGAAGTGGGAGCAGATCTCTATGAACTTTATTGATGGGTGTTTGTACCAAAAATGGGCACAACACTCTTCGGAAGTTTTTGAAGAGATAAAAGTGAAGAATGAAAATTAAAACTGTGGATTATCTAACAAAAACTCCAAATAACAAAAAGTAAATTGCAAAGACAAGCGATTTAGAGTGGTTCGGCGTTTTGCCTACGTCCACTATGAAGTTTGATGATTTTATTGCTCGATTACTTGAAGATTACAGTAGTTAATAATGTAATACAACTGAATTCAAATGCTAAGTGTCAATCTAAAGCAGCGGCGGTGTTCTGGAGTAGATCTGGCAGAATCTGGGCGCTCTTCAGTACTTAGAATTCTTCGTCCCCTTTTCTGAATGACCGGGGGCTCTATTTATAGGTGTAGGAGGCTGATATTTCGCCTAAAATTCGGGGAGACCGCTTCTGGCACGTGAGGGGGCCCACATGGCCGAAATCTGGAGATTCGGGCCCACTTTGGGATCGATTCGACCCTTGGTTCGAATCGATCAAGATTTGCTCCGATTGAGCTGAAATTTGGCGTGGACATTCCTTAGGTTTCCAGTAAGCTACTGTCCAAATTTGGTGGCATTTGGACTTGTAGATCTCAAGATATGATCGATGCAAGTTGGTCCATATCGATTCGACCCTTGGTTCGAATCGATCAAGAATTGCTCCGATCGAGCTGAAATTTGGCACGGACATTCCTTAGGTTGCTAGTAAGCTACTGTCCAAATTTGGTGGCATTTGGACTTGTAGATCTCAAGTTATGATCGATTCAAGTTGGTCCATATCGATTCGACCCTTGGTTCGAATCGATCAAGAATTGCTCCGATCGAGCTGAAATTTGGCGTGGACATTCCTTATGTTGCCAGTAAGCTACTGTCCAAATTTGGTGGCATTTGGACTTGTAGATCTCAAGTTATGATCGATTCAAGTTGGTCCATATCGATTCGACCCTTGGTTCGAATCGATCAAGAATTGCTCCGATCGAGCTGAAATTTGGCGTGGACATTCCTTATGTTGCCAGTAAGCTACTGTCCAAATTTGGTGGCATTTGGACTTGTAGATCTCAAGTTATGATCGATGCAAGTTCGGATTTCTCAGCCGTGATCCATCAATATCTGGAGCATATGAACTCCGATTGACTTGAAATTTCGAATGTTGGATTTCTTAGCTTTGCTTGTCATGTCATATCAATTGTAGCTCGATCCGAACTCGGAAAAAATTTACCGACATCCATAGTAGACCTATGTATAACCGATCTTCAAGACGAACTGTCATTGGTTTCTAGTCAAGTTCTTGGTGTCACGGCCTTGCCAAAAGGCGGGATAACATTTGCCCCCCAAAGTACGTCTTGTGTGAACATGACGTGCTTTGAAATGCTGCATCCTTCGTTCTGAAAAAGTTCTATCTGATTCGTTGAGTAGTTGCTATCTTTTCGTCAAAAGATGTAACCTTCGATTGATTTCCAGTAATATAAATGTTGATTGAACCACTGTCAGTGGTTATGTAGTGCAATGTTGTAACTGAGTGTCGAGTGCTAGCGATTTGTTGTTCGCTGTTGTAATTGTCATCAGGTGAGCATTCAATTTCTGTAAATTTTGAAAATTGAATGTTAGTCTGTCATATATGTACGTATGTTAACCTGGCTCCCGTTAAAGTTTGCATGTTCACGAGTCATTGTCAAGTTCTTTAGTTTTTGTTTGGATTGAGTTTCGTATCGATCCTCTCCTGGATCGAAGTGAAATTCAAGTTGTAACAACGTTTGATGGTTGTCTTTGAATGCTCCTTCGTAACGATCCTCTCCTGAATCGATGTGAAGGGTTGGAATGTATGCTTCGTATTGGTGGATACGTAATATTGGATCTCGGATTGATGGATACAAAAGTAATGCTTTGTATCGACACAGTCAAACGATCCAGACATAATCATGCAGTGATGCTTCACGGAGGTTATGCCATTCCTTATTCGTTTATTCAATAAGAATCCCCGATTGTGGATAATCTTTGATAGGAGTCATCCATGATTCTTCTCCTAGATCCATCTCTAAGATCTAGTTGATCTTCATATGTCAATGCTTGGAATAATAAGCATTTCAACTGGGATAAAGTCTTTTTGCCGCGCATCCCCGAAACTGGCTAGCTTGGCCAGTGACTTAGTTTTTTCATTTGGCCCTCCGAGGATGTGTGTAATGGTGTAATAGTCGAAGTCGACTAATAGCTTTTGGACCCAGCTAGGATGAGGAGCAAGATGTTGCCCCCTAGTTGAATAATCTTCCCTGACTCGGTATACTACTAACCAATAATCACATAATATATGCAAAGTTTCCACTCCTAGTTTTCTTGTAAGTTTGAGCGCCAAGGCTTCATACTTAGCTTCGTTATTTGTTGCAAGGAAGTTAAGTTTGAGGGCGTGGCAGATCGATCGTTCCTCAGTAGTCATTAACGCAACTCCGACATTAAAAAAGCCGATTATTGGAAGTTCCATCTGTGTACGTCCTCCATCGGTTGGACGGTTCGCCACTGTTCTTTAGATAGTCGTCTGATGTGATGGATTCAGACATGAAGTATGCTAATTTTTGATCATGGAGAGCTTCCCGAGGGAGATATGTGAAATCAAATTGGCTTAGCTCGATATCCCATTCGAGTATCCTTTCAGACATCTAAGGCCGCTGTTGTAACTATCATAACGGTTGGTTGATATGGACGTTAACGGGGTGAGCTTGTCAATAGTCATCCTTCATCATATACTGGTCTTTGGATTCGTTTCTCTTCACATAGCATTGCGACGCTTATGGCATGTGTTGACACGGCCCAATTGATGTATAAATCTTCGTGATCCAAAGGTTCGGGTAAAATGGGAGGTCTCTTTAAGCGATCTATCAGATCTGCTTGGTTGTCCTCGGTACATGGGTGTCCCTAACTGTCATAATTTTCTAGAAATTAGACTTGATTCCATGAGAATTGATGATGAAAACAAAGAATCTTTCTGATGTAATGGTGAAAGAGCATTTCAAAGGATCGAGTTTCATCCTGCATTTTTTGGAGAGCACTGAATACCTCTGTCAAGTCATCGATATGGTCGTTTGATAGCCGTGATCTCACGAGCATATTAACCACATCTACTTTCATCGGTCGGTCGATCTAATTTTTGAATGATCTGCTAATCGTCCTTTTGTAAGTAGCACAAGTGTCCTTAAGTTTTAGTCTATAGATTGCAGCATAGCACTATAGGCCCAGGTTAGTAGCGAAACAGTTGTATTCCTGGTTTGGGACATGCTTCGGTATCTGATTGTATCTGGAGTTTGTATCCATGGATGTGAGTAATTCATGTATGATGGTCAGGTCCATCAGTTGGTCGATCATTGGGAGTGGAAAGCCGTGCTTTGTCATATCCCATGCAAATCTGAGTAGTTGATGTATGTCCTCCACTCTCTGTTCGTTTTTCTTATAAGTAAAGGATTGGATATTCACTTTGGTTGGAGGGCATCATGGATAAACCCACTGGTTTTGAGTAGATTCGCCTCCTCTTTTAGTGCAACAGATCTCTCCGGATCCATGTCGCATCGTTTTTGTTCACTGAGACATGCCTCGGGTCGACATTTAATGCAGGGTTCTTCATGGCTAGTGAGAGTCCATATATATATATATATGAGGTCGAATCCAAGCGAACACATCAAGATTCACTTGAAGTAAAACAATTGACTCTTTCTTCATAATTGCGTAGAGTTGTGATCTGATCTACAATACTCGTGATGTGTTGTAGGTGCCTCATGTGTTTATTTGCAATGGTAAATGATCAGGCTTACAAGGACGTTGAATCAAAGGATTAGTAGAACTTAGCCTTGTATTGCACTCTGCTACATAGCTGGCTCCAGCTTTGAGATTGAATTGACTTATGTTTCTGAATGATGCGCTTTTCATTCAATGTACCTGCGATCCATTGCTCATTGGAAAGGTCTTCAGTCGCCCATAAGTCCTGGTATTGATTCGATGACTCTATCTCTAGGCATCCTTTCGGTCGCAACCTAGAGTTGTTATGAATATCAGGCATGGGTCATAGGTTCAAATTGTCATAGTCAACTCTCGGATAATTACTCTTTTGCCCCCAGCCTCGGGTTGGCGGATGCATTACGGGGACGATCAAGTCTTGTCCTAGCTGTGTCTATACTGTAGTTCAAGCTTTAAGAACCGGAGTTGACTGATGAATGGTTGAGTCATATTACCTTATCTTCTTGTTCGTGCCCCTAAGTCTGGGGAGTATCTCGATAAGTGGCAAGGTAGACAATGTCCACTTCAATTTTGTATTATATTCCATTGAACCATAGGATCAAATTAACGGACGGAGGGCAGAGTCGTGCCTATCATGCATTATGTTCTAGTTCTTTCCTCTAGGCGGAATACATTGTTACTTTGCCGACATTCGGACATAAGCTAGAATCTGGATGGTCAATGACATTCGCTCTGCTGCTTATGTCGCCATACTTTGGGCAAAAACTGAAGAGTGAATCGTCTAGTCAGATCCAATGCAGGATTGGTGCTTCCCTTGTTGAATCTAGGGTAAGAATCAGTGTGCAGATGTTTAGGTTGCACTTGTTTCGAATCGTTCTTTTAGCCGGATCATGGTAAGAGTCAATGAATGAATGGTCGCGTTGCATTCATTTGGAGTTGGCTGATCAACCGTGTCCATTTCGATTTACGTTCTCCCGTTAGATCTAGGGATAAAGTCAGTTCAAATGCAGTCATGTCATGCTCATTTGGTCTCATGCTCTTCCTGACGGATCGAAGGAAGGCGACGAAGGACAAATGGTCAAGTCACACTCATTCATGGTTTATTCTTTTATCCGTGCTATGTTGGTCGAAGATATTCGATGCATGCTCGGGTCACATCGATTTGTAGTTGAAGAGGATTGACATTGACCGCCGATTCGACGGCATGATGCAGAATGCTCAGACCTCATTTCCTGTCAATTCGATGGTATGATATGAAAGGAGCAGATCGACATTGCCCGTCGATCCGGCGGTATGATATGATTGGTTGCTTGTAACTTTGGGCGTCATTATGTTTGGTTGGCATCAAGGCCTCCATGCAGTCGTTGCCTTAAGTTTTAATGGACGCTAAGCCGGAGAGGCAGCGAGTCACCTTTCTCTTCTTTCAGTAATTTGTACTTCTGCCCCCAGTCTTGGGGATAAGCCGTAATAGGCGTTATGCAATATTGTTCACTGCTTAATTTTAACATCCACACTCTGGGGACTTGTATCTTTATGACAGTTGTTGATCACTCATTTTCATGTGTTGAGTCTGCGCCTATGCTCGGGGAATGAGTGATGTAACTTGGTTGAGATGCAGTCGAAGTTGTTAGGTGGACGGGTCCACCCTCCTCGAGGCCGTACTTGATGGAGATGCAGTCGAAGTCGTTAGGTGGACGGGTCCACCCTCCTCGAAGCTGCATTGAATGGAGATACGGTCGAAGTCGTTAGGTGGATGGATCCACCCTCCTCGAAGCCGTAGTTGGTTGTAGTTTATACTCCGGCTCGAGCTCTCGGAGTCCAGAGTTAGTTTAACGTTTATACTCCAGTTCGCGCTCTCGAAAGCTGGAGTTTGTTGATGTATATACTCCGGTTCACGCTCTCGGAATCCGGAGTTAGTTAATGTTTATACTCCAGTTCGCGCTCTCGGAAGCTAGAGTTTGTTGATGTTTATACTCCGGTTCGCGCTCCCGGAATCCGGAGTTAGTTAATGTTTATACTCCAGTTCGCGCTCTCGGAAGCTGGAGTTTGTTGATATTTATACCCAGCTCGCGCTCTCGGAGTACTCTGGGGTTTTGTGAATGTTTATACTCCGTCTCGCGCTCTGGGAGTACGGAGTTGAATGAATGTTTATACTCCGCCTGGCACTCTGGGAGTACGGAGTTAAGGAATGTTTATACTCCGCCTCGCACTCTGGGAGTACGGAGTTAAGTAAAAAGTTTGTACCCAGCTCGCGCTCTCGGAGTACTCTGGGGTTTTAGGAAAATGTTTATACTCCGCCTCGCGCTCTGGGAGTACGGAGTTGAATGAATGTTTATACTCCGCCTCGCACTCTGGGAGTACGGAGTTAAGTAAAAAGTTGTCGTGTATCAGCCCGTTTCTGGCCTGATGTGAGGGCTTGTCCCTGAGCTAGGTGTTTCGCTTAGCGAGTGATCGGCGGGATCCCGATTAACTTCCACTTATAGGCCCCTCAACAAAGGATGAGGTTTAGAGTATGGACGGTTAGATCGCGTCCATGTTCATTTTGATTCCGCTTTTGCCAGGCCTAAGGAGTAAGATTAGTGTTCTGGCAAGCTTTGTGCTCGAGCATAGGAAAGGATGGTCGAACTACATCCACTTTGAGTTGTGTATTTTCCCTTAAGTCGGGTGCAAGAATTGGGGAGCAAACAGTTGAGTCATGTCCAATTTATACTTTGCATTCTTTCGATCGAGCTAAGGAAGAGAGTTGAATGACAACTCGTGATGGTTAGTGAGTAGACAATCAGTCGTTGATGACTTTAAATTGAGGGTTGGCCCCTGATGAAGTCAGTTTAAGGCATTATCATTTTGTCGAATCACAGACGCAAATGGAGAGTGAATGGTCAAATCACATCCACTTTAAATTTCTTTTCTCAAATAACCCCAAGTGTCTAATGTAGATTTGATGTATAGATGGTCGCGTCATGTCCATCCACAGTGTGGTTTCGTTCTTATTGGGCATCAGAAGAAGCATAAGTATTTTGGCGAGCTTGAGAGTGCATTGTAGGGACATATAACTCCAAGTCTTTCTTACATCTCCTAATTAAATTGCGTAGGCAGATGAGTGGATGGTCGGTTGCATCCACTTTGTACTAAAGTCCTGACCTTGTCGGTCTCTTCCGTTTTGATGCCTTGCCCCCAGTCAGGGGCATATAGTAGTCGATGAGTGATCGAATCATGCTCATCACGATGATACCTCAATGATTTGATCATGGTCCGCGGAGGTTGTTTTGCACCCAATCTTAAGTACTCGGTTACCTGCATCATTTGCAAGTAGTTTAATTCAAGTAGGTCATATTTCGCAACGTAAATGAAATTGAATTAGAAATAATTCAAAAGAGATCAGATCAAATCTCATTGATAAGTGAGGCAGCGTCGTATGCTCGCTATTGCACATCATTCCAGCCCTTCTCAGTTGGAATTCTAACGCAAATGGTTCAATTTGATCAAAGTATTTGATTGATAGGAGTCGGATGTTCCCGGTCCTTCGTTTTATAGGGCTTGCACATATTGTTGGAGCTATCCTTTCCGGAGCAGCCTTATGGCGTTGGCGTTCACGGTAGCCATTTAGAGAAGAGGAGTTTTCCGATCTAGAGTATGGAGCAGGTCCCCTCCTTATCTTGCTATGTTGATCCTTCATCTGATTCATCAACTCAAAAATGGCCTAGACATGTTGGTGTAATTGTCGGCGGCGGTCTACCAGTTCACTTGTCAAAGTCTGGAAATAAGCGCCGGTGATGAACTCATTTATGGGTATCGGCAGCAACTGGCTGCGGGCTTTGGATAAATCCGTTGGCTGCCAGCTTCTTCATTCACTTTAACAATATAAGAAGTAGATCTGGTATGTCTAACCACGATTGACAATGTTCTTTGAGGAATGGGGGAAGACAGCTACATTTGATAGCAGTCATCACTCTTGGTGTAAGCCATGCGCAATTCTCACTTCATGAGGTAGTGCCGGGGGTTGTATTTCCATAACACACCGACATAGTTAACATGTTGAATTTTCATTGGAAGTTCTGCATGTAGGATGGTTTCAACGAATAGGTCTCGACTAGGAAAGATTCCCCAATCGGCATTATGATCAGGCTCATTTTATTGCCCAGGGGTCTTGTAACACTGGTCAATGACGTATGCATGATTGCGTTCGAGTTGTTTGCAATGCCGATAGGACGGTGAGTTGGTTAAAATGGGCTAACAGATTGGTGTTTATCCCAAACTTTCATCCAGATAGGGGACCTATATAGGGTATTAAGGAAGTCTTCTTGAGGTTGTATGCCATGCTTTTAGTCATGTGGACGTAGAATGATTAAGATGCGGGCATTTGAAGATGGTTCAGCGCTGACCAGCTATGCTTTGAGTCGGTAGAGTAGACAGTGTAGGGGAGTCGTCATATTAGCCGTCGTACCATAGTTGTCAACTCAGGAGTTTGAAAGCTGGTCAATTGGAGGAAGTTGCATTCCACCTTAAAAGCATGATATATTAATCAACTCCAGTTCTTGGCATACTAACTAAGTTCTCCAGCCTTTGGGAGTACGGTTGAGTAGTATTTCTTTACCCATTCCTTGATTGCAACTCAACATTTTTTGTTGTGATCTCCTATGTCTTGTTCAGTCATGGAACAATCAGAAGCATGGATGTAATGTTCCTTCATTAAATTGGTGATTGAATCGACAACATTTTTTTAGGCTCTTTTTAGGAAATCTGGGTCGTACCCGAAAAATATTTTTTTTTTTGATATTTCGTATCGATACGAATTGGACACAATTGGATCGATTCGAATTGCAGTTGAGTATCGATACGAATTGGGTGCAATTGGATGGATACGAAGTAGAGGCAGATTGATGGATACGAACTTCATGCGAGTATCGATACGAATTGGAGGCAGATGGATGGATACGAAGCAGCGCTCCCTGATGGATGCGAAGTAGCGCTTCCTGATGGATACGAAGTAGCGCTTCCTGATGGATACGAAGTACGCTTCCTGATGGATACGAAGTAGCGCGACCTGATGGATACGAAGTAGCGCGACCTGATGGATACGAAGTAGCGCGACCTGATGGATACGAAGTCAATGGATTCGAAGTGAGGCTATGCTTATGGATACGAACGCTCGGTCCAGATGGGTTCGAAGACATGGATACGAAAATCACCATATTTTCATGGATTCGAAGACATAGATACGAAAATCACCATACTTTCATGGATTCGAAGACATGGATACGAAAATCACCATATTTTCATGGATTCGAAGACATGGATACGAAAATCACCATACTTTCATGGATTCGAAGACATGGATACGAAAATCACCATACTTTCATGGATTCGAAGACATGGATACGAAAATCACCATACTTTCATGGATTCGAAGACATGGATACGAAAATCACCATACTTTCATGGATTCGAAGACATGGATACGAAAATCACCACATTTTCATGGATTCGAAGACATGGATACGAAAATCACCATACTTTCATGGATACGAAAAATTGCATTTTTTCTGGATTCGAAAATATGGGTATGGAATTCATGATGAATGTAGTTCCTCTTAGATCTGGAGCAATCTGAATAGAATAGAAGGAACTACTTATGAACAGATCTGGATCTTCTCCTTAGATTTTTGCAATCCAACGACGGTAGTAGATCCATAGAGCAGGAGAAAAAACTGCGTTTGTTCTCAGTGAAAGCACCAAAGTGTTTGTACCAAAAATGGGCACAACACTCTTCGGAAGTTTTTGAAGAGATAAAAGTGAAGAATGAAAATTAAAACTGTGGATTATCTAACAAAAACTCCAAATAACAAAAAGTAAATTGCAAAGACAAGCGATTTAGAGTGGTTCGGCGTTTTGCCTACGTCCACTATGAAGTTTGATGATTTTATTGCTCGATTACTTGAAGATTACAGTAGTTAATAATGTAATACAACTGAATTCAAATGCTAAGTGTCAATCTAAAGCAGCGGCGGTGTTCTGGAGTAGATCTGGCAGAATCTGGGCGCTCTTCAGTACTTAGAATTCTTCGTCCCCTTTTCTGAATGACCGGGGGCTCTATTTATAGGTGTAGGAGGCTGATATTTCGCCTAAAATTCGGGGAGACCGCTTCTGGCACGTGAGGGGGCCCACATGGCCGAAATCTGGAGATCCGGGCCCACTTTGGGATCGATTCGACCCTTGGTTCGAATCGATCAAGAAATCATCCAATCGAGCTAAAATTTGGTGTGAACATTCTTCATCATGTGCTTAAGCTTCTGTGAAAATTTCATGGCATTTGGACTTGTAGAACTCGAGTTATGATCGATTCAAGTTGGCCCATATCGATTCGAACTCAACTTCGAATCGATCAAGATTTGCTCCGATTGAGCTGAAATTTGGCGTGGACATTCCTTAGGTTTCCAGTAAGCTACTGTCCAAATTTGGTGGCATTTGGACTTGTAGATCTCAAGATATGATCGATGCAAGTTGGTCCATATCGATTCGACCCTTGGTTCGAATCGATCAAGAATTGCTCCGATCGAGCTGAAATTTGGCACGGACATTCCTTAGGTTGCTAGTAAGCTACTGTCCAAATTTGGTGGCATTTGGACTTGTAGATCTCAAGTTATGATCGATTCAAGTTGGTCCATATCGATTCGACCCTTGGTTCGAATCGATCAAGAATTGCTCCGATCGAGCTGAAATTTGGCGTGGACATTCCTTATGTTGCCAGTAAGCTACTGTCCAAATTTGGTGGCATTTGGACTTGTAGATCTCAAGTTATGATCGATTCAAGTTGGTCCATATCGATTCGACCCTTGGTTCGAATCGATCAAGAATTGCTCCGATCGAGCTGAAATTTGGCGTGGACATTCCTTATGTTGCCAGTAAGCTACTGTCCAAATTTGGTGGCATTTGGACTTGTAGATCTCAAGTTATGATCGATTCAAGTTGGTCCATATCGATTCGACCCTTGGTTCGAATCGATCAAGAATTGCTCCGATCGAGCTGAAATTTGGCACGGACATTCCTTAGGTTGCTAGTAAGCTACTGTCCAAATTTGGTGGCATTTGGACTTGTAGATCTCAAGTTATGATCGATTCAAGTTGGTCCATATCGATTCGACCCTTGGTTCGAATCGATCAAGAATTGCTCCGATCGAGCTGAAATTTGGCGTGGACATTCCTTATGTTGCCAGTAAGCTACTGTCCAAATTTGGTGGCATTTGGACTTGTAGATCTCAAGTTATGATCGATTCAAGTTGGTCCATATCGATTCGACCCTTGGTTCGAATCGATCAAGAATTGCTCCGATCGAGCTGAAATTTGGCGTGGACATTCCTTATGTTGCCAGTAAGCTACTGTCCAAATTTGGTGGCATTTGGACTTGTAGATCTCAAGTTATGATCGATTCAAGTTGGTCCATATCGATTCGACCCTTGGTTCGAATCGATCAAGAATTGCTCCGATCGAGCTGAAATTTGGCACGGACATTCCTTAGGTTGCTAGTAAGCTACTGTCCAAATTTGGTGGCATTTGGACTTGTAGATCTCAAGTTATGATCGATTCAAGTTGGTCCATATCGATTCGACCCTTGGTTCGAATCGATCAAGAATTGCTCCGATCGAGCTGAAATTTGGCGTGGACATTCCTTATGTTGCCAGTAAGCTACTGTCCAAATTTGGTGGCATTTGGACTTGTAGATCTCAAGTTATGATCGATTCAAGTTGGTCCATATCGATTCGACCCTTGGTTCGAATCGATCAAGAATTGCTCCGATCGAGCTGAAATTTGGCGTGGACATTCCTTATGTTGCCAGTAAGCTACTGTCCAAATTTGGTGGCATTTGGACTTGTAGATCTCAAGTTATGATCGATTCAAGTTGGTCCATATCGATTCGACCCTTGGTTCGAATCGATCAAGAATTGCTCCGATCGAGCTGAAATTTGGCACGGACATTCCTTAGGTTGCTAGTAAGCTACTGTCCAAATTTGGTGGCATTTGGACTTGTAGATCTCAAGTTATGATCGATTCAAGT
Organism: Allium fistulosum; assembly: GCA_030737815.1. NCBI lineage: Eukaryota > Viridiplantae > Streptophyta > Magnoliopsida > Asparagales > Amaryllidaceae > Allium > Allium fistulosum. Next base: position 929,575,227 of record CM060905.1, read on the forward strand.
TGGTCCATATCGATTCGACCCTTGGTTCGAATCGATCAAGAATTGCTCCGATCGAGCTGAAATTTGGCGTGGACATTCCTTATGTTGCCAGTAAGCTACTGTCCCAATTTGGTGGCATTTGGACTTGTAGATCTCAAGTTATGATCGATTCAAGTTGGTCCATATCGATTCGACCCTTGGTTCGAATCGATCAAGAATTGCTCCGATCGAGCTGAAATTTGGCACGGACATTCCTTAGGTTGCTAGTAAGCTACTGTCCAAATTTGGTGGCATTTGGACTTGTAGATCTCAAGTTATGATCGATTCAAGTTGGTCCATATCGATTCGACCCTTGGTTCGAATCGATCAAGAATTGCTCCGATCGAGCTGAAATTTGGCACGGACATTCCTTAGGTTGCTAGTAAGCTACTGTCCAAATTTGGTGGCATTTGGACTTGTAGATCTCAAGTTATGATCGATTCAAGTTGGTCCATATCGATTCGACCCTTGGTTCGAATCGATCAAGAATTGCTCCGATCGAGCTGAAATTTGGCGTGGACATTCCTTATGTTGCCAGTAAGCTACTGTCCAAATTTGGTGGCATTTGGACTTGTAGATCTCAAGTTATGATCGATTCAAGTTGGTCCATATCGATTCGACCCTTGGTTCGAATCGATCAAGAATTGCTCCGATCGAGCTGAAATTTGGCGTGGACATTCCTTATGTTGCCAGTAAGCTACTGTCCAAATTTGGTGGCATTTGGACTTGTAGATCTCAAGTTATGATCGATTCAAGTTGGTCCATATCGATTCGACCCTTGGTTCGAATCGATCAAGAATTGCTCCGATCGAGCTGAAATTTGGCACGGACATTCCTTAGGTTGCTAGTAAGCTACTGTCCAAATTTGGTGGCATTTGGACTTGTAGATCTCAAGTTATGATCGATTCAAGTTGGTCCATATCGATTCGACCCTTGGTTCGAATCGATCAAGAATTGCTCCGATCGAGCTGAAATTTGGCGTGGACATTCCTTATGTTGCCAGTAAGCTACTGTCCAAATTTGGTGGCATTTGGACTTGTAGATCTCAAGTTATGATCGATTCAAGTTGGTCCATATCGATTCGACCCTTGGTTCGAATCGATAAAGAATTGCTCCGATCGAGCTGAAATTTGGCGTGGACATTCCTTATGTTGCCAGTAAGCTACTGTCCAAATTTGGTGGCATTTGGACTTGTAGATCTCAAGTTATGATCGATTCAAGTTGGTCCATATCGATTCGACCCTTGGTTCGAATCGATCAAGAATTGCTCCGATCGAGCTGAAATTTGGCACGGACATTCCTTAGGTTGCTAGTAAGCTACTGTCCAAATTTGGTGGCATTTGGACTTGTAGATCTCAAGTTATGATCGATTCAAGTTGGTCCATATCGATTCGACCCTTGGTTCGAATCGATCAAGAATTGCTCCGATCGAGCTGAAATTTGGCGTGGACATTCCTTATGTTGCCAGTAAGCTACTGTCCAAATTTGGTGGCATTTGGACTTGTAGATCTCAAGTTATGATCGATTCAAGTTGGTCCATATCGATTCGACCCTTGGTTCGAATCGATCAAGAATTGCTCCGATCGAGCTGAAATTTGGCACGGACATTCCTTAGGTTGCTAGTAAGCTACTGTCCAAATTTGGTGGCATTTGGACTTGTAGATCTCAAGTTATGATCGATTCAAGTTGGTCCATATCGATTCGACCCTTGGTTCGAATCGATCAAGAATTGCTCCGATCGAGCTGAAATTTGGCGTGGACATTCCTTATGTTGCCAGTAAGCTACTGTCCAAATTTGGTGGCATTTGGACTTGTAGATCTCAAGTTATGATCGATTCAAGTTGGTCCATATCGATTCGACCCTTGGTTCGAATCGATCAAGAATTGCTCCGATCGAGCTGAAATTTGGCGTGGACATTCCTTATGTTGCCAGTAAGCTACTGTCCAAATTTGGTGGCATTTGGACTTGTAGATCTCAAGTTATGATCGATTCAAGTTGGTCCATATCGATTCGACCCTTGGTTCGAATCGATCAAGAATTGCTCCGATCGAGCTGAAATTTGGCACGGACATTCCTTAGGTTGCTAGTAAGCTACTGTCCAAATTTGGTGGCATTTGGACTTGTAGATCTCAAGTTATGATCGATTCAAGTTGGTCCATATCGATTCGACCCTTGGTTCGAATCGATCAAGAATTGCTCCGATCGAGCTGAAATTTGGCGTGGACATTCCTTATGTTGCCAGTAAGCTACTGTCCAAATTTGGTGGCATTTGGACTTGTAGATCTCAAGTTATGATCGATTCAAGTTGGTCCATATCGATTCGACCCTTGGTTCGAATCGATCAAGAATTGCTCCGATCGAGCTGAAATTTGGCGTGGACATTCCTTATGTTGCCAGTAAGCTACTGTCCAAATTTGGTGGCATTTGGACTTGTAGATCTCAAGTTATGATCGATTCAAGTTGGTCCATATCGATTCGACCCTTGGTTCGAATCGATCAAGAATTGCTCCGATCGAGCTGAAATTTGGCACGGACATTCCTTAGGTTGCTAGTAAGCTACTGTCCAAATTTGGTGGCATTTGGACTTGTAGATCTCAAGTTATGATCGATTCAAGTTGGTCCATATCGATTCGACCCTTGGTTCGAATCGATCAAGAATTGCTCCGATCGAGCTGAAATTTGGCACGGACATTCCTTAGGTTGCTAGTAAGCTACTGTCCAAATTTGGTGGCATTTGGACTTGTAGATCTCAAGTTATGATCGATTCAAGTTGGTCCATATCGATTCGACCCTTGGTTCGAATCGATCAAGAATTGCTCCGATCGAGCTGAAATTTGGCGTGGACATTCCTTATGTTGCCAGTAAGCTACTGTCCAAATTTGGTGGCATTTGGACTTGTAGATCTCAAGTTATGATCGATTCAAGTTGGTCCATATCGATTCGACCCTTGGTTCGAATCGATCAAGAATTGCTCCGATCGAGCTGAAATTTGGCACGGACATTCCTTAGGTTGCTAGTAAGCTACTGTCCAAATTTGGTGGCATTTGGACTTGTAGATCTCAAGTTATGATCGATTCAAGTTGGTCCATATCGATTCGACCCTTGGTTCGAATCGATCAAGAATTGCTCCGATCGAGCTGAAATTTGGCGTGGACATTCCTTATGTTGCCAGTAAGCTACTGTCCAAATTTGGTGGCATTTGGACTTGTAGATCTCAAGTTATGATCGATGCAAGTTCGGATTTCTCAGCCGTGATCCATCAATATCTGGAGCATATGAACTCCGATTGACTTGAAATTTCGAATGTTGGATTTCTTAGCTTTGCTTGTCATGTCATATCAATTGTAGCTCGATCCGAACTCGGAAAAAATTTACCGACATCCATAGTAGACCTATGTATAACCGATCTTCAAGACGAACTGTCATTGGTTTCTAGTCAAGTTCTTGGTGTCACGGCCTTGCCAAAAGGCGGGATAACAATGGGCTTCCAAGGTCAAAAAGAGGTAACGATAGCATTTGGGTTATAGTCGATCGACTGACCAAGGGTGCCCATTTCATTCATGTTAAGCTGACTAGGACTGCTACGAGTCTGGCAAGTTTGTATGTGAAGGAGATTGTGAGACTTCATGGGATTCCTCATAGTATTGTAAGTGACCGAGACCTAATATTCACTAGTAGATTTTGGAAGGGACTGCAGACTGCTTTAGGGACTGAGCTAAGTCTAAGTACAGTTTACCATCCCCAAATAGATGGGAAGACGGAGAGAGTGAACCGGATCTTGGAAGATTTATTGCGAGCATGCATTCTAGACTTCGGGGGTTCTTGGGAAGATCATTTACCTTTAGTCGAATTCATTTACAACAACAGCTATCAAGCAAGCATTGGTGTGGCCCCTTTCAAAGCTCTTTATGGTCGTTCATGTCGTTCTCCTTCGTGTTGGGTTGAATTTGGAGATAGACTTGTTCTTAGACCCGACATAATCTTAGAAACCAATGAGAAGGTAGCTGAAATTAGAAGAAAGATGAAGGAAGCACAAGATCGACAAAAGTGTTATACAGATCAAAGGCATAGGGATCTAGAGTTCTTATTCGGAGACATGGTATCTGTGAAAGTCTCTCCTCTGAGAAGTGTCGTGAGGTTTGGGAAGGCAAGGAAGTTAGCCCCTCGATATATTGGCCCTTTTCCTATACTAAACCGGATTGATAAACTTGCATATGAAGTGTAGTTACCAAATCGACTATCAGATGTGCACAACGTATTTCACATATCTCATTTACGTAAGTATGTACACGACCCTTCGATGATAGTAGAAGCGAGACAACAAGTTGATTTGGAGGTTCATCCTAACCTAAACATTCTTATTCGGCCTATTCATATTGTCGCTCATGATATAAAGCAATTAAGGAAGAAGGTTGTGAATCTTTATAAGGTTCAGTGGAGTGGAGATGTTAGAGATTGTACTTGGAAAACTGAGGACTACATTAGGGATTCTTATCCCGAGTTGATATAGTTGTTATTTGTATTTTGTTGTTTCTTTTTAGTGTACTCACCAGTTGTGTTGAGGTCACTTTCCTTGTATCTTTGTGTGGTATATATGATATCATTTGGGTTTCTTTGATATCCTGAGTTTATCTGATTAATTTCGAGGACGAAATTTCCTTTAAGGAGGGGAGGATGTAACGACCCATAATTTAATCACTCTGAACTTGAATAGTTAATATGTTTTTAAATGATTAAATAATGGATTTTATATCTAAAATAAATTTTTGGATAAAACAGCTCGAATGGATTTTTAAAACTGATGTAAAATGTTAGCTTAAAGACGGTTCGAGTTATAAGGGGGTTAGGGGTACCGATTTATTTAAGAATAAGTTTGCCTAATAAACCAAATGAGAATTATTACTTAAGAAGGAGCTTCACCCCTCTTGGTTGTATTCTCCTTTAAAGATGATGGGTTTAAGTTATGATTTGAAAGGAAGTTTTAAATCTTGGTTTAAAGTATTTTAAAGGAGCTTTGAAATTTATATAATGATTTAAATTAGTTATTTATGGAAAGAAAGTAGTCCTATACTTGGCACTAAAAGCCAATGAATAATTTAATTTTTATGTTAGTTAAATTTATATTGTGAAGTAATTTAATTTTACTGACTGTTGTTTGGTAAATATAACTGACATTTAAATTGATATGAATTAAAATGATAGGAATTTGAATTGGCAGTTCAAATTTGAAATGAGAATTAAATTGATAGTTAAATTCCCGATTATTGATAAATAGTAAATTGTTATGATATTTTGACTGATTTGGATGTTGATTGTGATGGATGCCATTGATTGATATTTTTGATGATTTGGATGTTTATTTATTTTGATATATCCTGTTATCACCCTGTATATTATTTGACAGTATATAAAAATATAAATTGAATTATTTCGAATAAATTAAGAAATAGGTTGAAATGATTTATACTTATGACATTTATTTGGATTGAAATGATATATATCCATCCTTAAAATTAAATTGGAATAACTAATCACTTGGCCATAAGATAGAAAATTATATACGGACACCGGATTGGTTAAATTAAATGATTTTAAAATTCTTGGTTTTGGAATTATTTAAAAGATTTTCATTTAAAGAAATACAAATCGAATTTATGGAAATCGAATTATTTTCGAACTTAAGATCGAAATGTTGAGGTTGAAATTTGTTAACAGGAGTTGTTTAAATGAAATTCGAAGCTATAATTAAAATATGATTTAAATAATGGAAAGTTTGTTTAAAAGGTTTGAACTTTTATTCGGACTTTGAAATAAATCTAAGCAAAAATAATTTAAATGGATATTTCTAAATTTGGCTCGGAATTGAATTATTTTAAAGAGTTGAACCTTGAATTAAATGTTGAAGTCTAAAATTTAATTTAAGTGATTTAAATCGATATTTTGAAATAGAGTTCGAAATTGATATAAACTGGAGTGGTTTAAAATTGAGAACCGAATTGAAATTAATTCAAATTGGAATTGAAATCAATGGGAATTGGAAGCGAAATTTAATTAATTTTAAATTGAAATTGTAACGAATCGGGATTTTCGACCCTCAAAAATCGACATTAGTACGTTCACTGTATAGAATGCCGAGCAATCGAGTGCCGAAAATACCAGACCATTATGGTTTAAGAAGAAAAAGCTAGAAGAAGAAACAGAAACAACACAGAATCTCACAATCGTAGTAGAACAAAATATAATATATATAATAACAGATTTTTATACAAAGAATCTATAGCTATTAATATACATACAAATTATAAGAGTACAACCATCAACATAGATGTCTGGACAGTTATAATAACTTATCCTCACAAATGCTAAATATACAGCCTACTATACACAACAGAATATAATCAAGTACGCGTAATACATCTCTGCCACCCAGCTCATCTCCTGAGCTCATAGCATCCTAACCTAAATCTGTAATACTTGGTCTAACCCGAGCATTACAATAAAGTAACACCCTAGTTAGTCTGGAAAACCAACGTGAGTAAACACACTCAATTTGAATTATTAAAGTTATCAAAATCCTTCGAAAACAAAGGTATCTCGTAAGACCGCGTCACATATAAACACGACGGGTTTTTCCCTTACGATAACCAAAACATTTTTATAGGAAATCCGGTGATATTATAGTAGTGTCTACGGATAAATGCTTATTAAGATAGTCGAAATTGTTACATTAATTAAAACCCAGTATACTAGGCTCTACAATCAAACCATTAAGGTTCGTGGTGGTTATTGGGTCGAAGTGGTTTCAGATAATGCAAATATCCGATCCCGGTCTCTTTGAACTCAAAACGGTAAATTTGAAAAGGGCAAGTTGTTTAAAATAAACAATTCTACAATTAGTGTGTCAATATTCACATATGGAAATTTATCCTATATGTCCACTTTATCTGGACCAGTCTATCAAAAATAATTTGCTTGTAATCATCACATTTTCCGAAATTGGAATAGCGATCAGCTTCAGTCGATTTACTTACCAATAAAACGTGTTAACATTTTATTCTATTTACTTTAAAATTTGTTTGGCTACTTAATGACATAGACAATAGATAATTGAAAATAATATTTAAGAACCATCAGTCAATATAGATCATAACTCAATCAATGATTAATAGTCAATATTAAATTCATTTATAATTCAAAACTGAACTGTTTTCAACAATTAAGACAAGTAATATTTTTAAATATGAATTATTTGTTAATCATAGAAAATAAATAATTGATTTATTCTTAATCGTCCATTATATTAATTTATTTATTTAACATATAATTATTTAAAATAAGAAATTACTTGCTTATTCGCTTCAATCATTAAACTTTTGTATTGTAGAAATCTGACAATATTATCTCGTATAGAAATACTTGTAGATATGAACTCGACGCAGAAACTACTCGTCGATTGGATTTAGGATGAAAGAGAAATGGGGTTTTAAGATTTATAAGTTATTAAGATATAAAATTTAAATTAGGTTTACTTCTAATATTTTTCTAACCTGGCCCATCAACTCCGGCCCATTAACAATTAAGGCCAACCTATCTTCTCCCTCGATTCCTTTCCTCTTCTCTCTCATTTGAACACACCCAGGCGTGCACGAGACGTGCACATATGTGTGCATGCATACATCACCGCCGGCCACCATTACTTGCTGTCGTCTACTCTCGCGAGTCCCCCTCGACCACCGTAAACATCCATGCCACCTGGAAACTTGACCGAGCCTTTTGTTCAAAATTCGAACCACTCACCACAAACTAGAACGCAAACTGCAACCACCAAAACGCCTCCCCACATCACCCATGATTGCCGTTCACTTCCAAACTCCACAACCTCCTCTACCTTTTACCCTGGACCGCACCTTCCTCTTCGCCTCTCGCCACCGCCATTGCCTCAAACTCGAAACCCCACAAAAACTCTCACTAAACCCTACTTCGACCTCGACTCGACGCCACGCCCACTAGAAAAATGCCGCTCCATTTTTCTCCGATGCGCCTCCACCCAAGCCTCCTCCACGAGGAATCCCATGCTGCGAAATCGAGTACACCACCGGAATTCGACCAAAGACCCCAAATAGTTCATCTCTTAATTTCTATCTCAACACAACACAAAAAAATCCAAACCAATTCTAAAATCCTATTTTTCAACAACGAACACAATCATATAATCCATCCTTTAAATTTTGATGTTCATATTTTGGTCGTGACTAACCTACTTTCTGTAAGATGATGTTTCCTTTCTCTCTACTCCATGAAATTCGATGAAATAAATTTTAAAATGTTCTTCATTCGAAAACAAACAAATTTGGTTTTGGTATCATGTTTTAAAATCAAACGGATGATGAGATAATGATTTTTGAAGTTAAGGTTTAAACTGTTTTTAAACAAAACAAAGAACAGAGGAGCATTTTCCTAGAATAATTACAGAGTTTGAGTGCACTACCAGATCTGATACACATATACCAGGGCATGTATACATATCAAAACATGTATAATAGTCATAGATCAAAGTTTCATTAATGTCACAGTCATATATAAAAATATAAGCAATGTCCAGTAAACAAATAAGTGTTTACTCACTGTAATCAAAAGAATGAACACACTGCCTTGTCCTACTGCTTCAAGCTATTGAATACTTAGCTTGATTTTGTTTTTAATGACAGATCCTTATTATTATTTTTCTTTCATGAACAAGAACATGTATAGAAATGAAGAGGAAGGGAAACAATGAGGCAAGAACATGTATGGCTTTATATATAGAGAAAGGAAGGGAAACAATGAGGCAAAATGGTGGTTGAAAACTTGCATGTACACGCTCTTCATTCATATATTTATTTTTTTATCTTTTCATTTGATTTTTGCTGATTTGATTTCATAGCTTGATTTGATTTTATAAGTTGATTTGATTTATTATGTGTGATTTGATTTCTTGAGTTGAAGTTTTGGTGCTTGACTAGATCTTACCATCATGATGTTTTCCTATGTATATATATCCTACATGTGTATGTGTGTGTGTGTGTGTCTAGACTTACATTTTCACTATCCTTATATGAACATATATATCTATACTTATATATCTTTTCACCATCATTTACATTTTTACCTATTACCTTTAGATATATATACATATTCATAAATACATTTAGATTTACACATGTTTACATATATATATATATATATATCATAAATTTGAAATTTGTCATTATGAAGTTTATACATTCATGTATATATATCCATTTGCATATACAATAATTTTTTTATAAACATATATACATAAATAAACTTATATATATTTTTGTCATATTGATATATAGATATTTTATGATGAGTTTGAAATGGTGAAGTTTACATACATATATATATTGATCAATTTTCCTTATTCAAAAATTTACATTTTAAAATTTTATATAGTTTAATCAATTTATAGATTCAAATATTTCAATCATCAGAAAATTTATATTTGACTTATAAAAATTAATATCTCAATATTTAAAATTAGTTATTCACTTTTTTTTCTCATATTGAATTTTGTTATTTAAATTTTATCTAAGTTCATATCAATAAATTACATTAATAAATCATTAAATTTTATTTTCAACCATTTTAATTCAAAAATTATATTAAATTTAATAATTTAAAATAGTTAAAATTACAGGTCGTTATAGAAATCGAATTTATTTGGATTGAAATTGGAATCGAAATTAATTCGAATTGGAATCGAAATGGAATCGATTTAAATTGGAATGGAAATTGATTTGTGTCGGAAAATTTGGAATTGAATCAGTTTGACTTTGAAACTATTTTAAATAAATTATTTTAGTATAAACTGATAAAAATCTATCTTTCACATAATTAAATTATTTTAATTTTCCAAGTTATTTTATTATATAAACCATTTTCAATACTCAAACCATTTTATATTAAGCTATTTTAACTTTTAAACTATCTAAAAATTTTCAAACTATTTTCAAAAATTCAAACTGGTCAAGGTTGGAATGTTTATTTGTAAATCGTTGATTTAAATACGAATTGGGTTAAAATGAAGTTATAACCTAAATTGAAATTCGAAACAATTTGGAAGCGAAATCGAGATATTGAGGCGAAAATGATTTTGAAGTGGAATAGTATATTTTGAGTAAATATGATGATTTCGAAATGAAATGATATTTTGAAGTGAATATGATATTTTGATATCAAATATAAATCGTTTCGAAATGTAAAAGTACCAATCGGTGTGTAAAACGATGTTTGGTTGTTAAAGAGACCGGGACCTCTTATTGGCATACTCTCTATCAATATTGGAATCACTTTAACAACCGGTACGTGGAGGAGACTCCAGAACGAAGTGGTTGGATTTGGCGTCGTTTGCTGGATTTGAAGAAAGAGAATGATGATGGATAGACCCCGGCACTTGTGCCAATTTGAAATGAATAAAACAAGATAGTTTAACAGGGCTAAGCGGGCTAATTACCCCTAGCGGACATCATTTCTTCGATTTTCTTAGACTCGGTCCATATTATTACTCTTGTTGGTTTCGATTGGTGCACCTTGATTGTGGGTTAGCTTCCCTTGACTTGATATGGGATGGATGGACACGGTGGGCGGTCGTGGCTACGATGCATTACCACCAGCCCTGCGACTCAAACTGGTAGTATCCAACCTTGGGCATTCCCTCACGTGCCTTGTCATATTTTTATCCTTATACGAGAACCCTACGATTTTGGTTTAGTGTTGTCGTATCATGGCGCATCACTGGCTACCAACGTGCTACTGGTTGTGCTAAATGCAAACTGTATGCCAATGCTTAAGAACGTGTTAAGGGGATTAATGTAAAGCCTTAATGCTAAGAAAAATATTTATTTTACTGATTAGACATTATATATGTAGTGTATTCTACTATATATAAATAATTTAACGGATCCTTAAGAGATGGAAAATCCCGTAACATCTCTTGAGTTATTGCACGCACGTTATACATCGGATAGGAGATGTAAAATCCCGTAAACATCTCTGGCACTATCACACTCATGTTATGTGATATCAATTTGACTCACATAAGGATATTTTAGTCCTGACTCGAGTGTTTTGTCTTTTCATTACGCTCTGGTCAGCCTTGAGTATTTCAGCGCATTGAAGATTATTCTTTGGAGGACGAAGACGAAGATTTGGTATATATTATTACTATTATTATTCCCAGCATCATGCTGTTCTACTGCATTATATTTTGTTTCCATTGTATATGTATAGCTCTGATAAATGTAGTATAAATTATAATCAAATGTATATTATAAACAACTTCATGAACTGTTATTTGATTATTATAATTTGTCATTCCGCTGCGAGATTCTGTGTTTGTTTTCTTTTCTTATTTTTCTTAATTAACCCCATTAATTATCTATATTTCGGATTGTTTAAGTTGGACATATGTGGATTATTATCGATTTAAACCTTCCGAAATGTGGGTCGTCACAGAAAACGAAGCCATCAGGAGATAAAAGCCAAAAAAACAAGCTAATAAAGGATGATGGATTCAAAGTTGTCGCAAGTTGACAAAACAAGATAGCGAAGGTTAATGGTATCAAATTATCACAAGTTGACTAAACAAGCTATCAAGGGAGGATGTTTCAAGGATATCAAGTGTTAATCCAAAGAGCCATTGAAGGTTGATACTTATAAGCTATCAAATGTTGATCCAAAGAGCTACTGAAGGTTGTGATGTTTAAGCAATCGCATGTTGACTACGGGAACTACCAAAGGATGAGATGTTTGAGCTATCGCATGTTGACTCTAGAAACCAGTGAAGTTTGAAATATAACTAACTATCGCATACTGAGTTTGTAAAGCTTTCGCATGTGAAAGTAGGAAGTTGTCGCAGGTTGATATGTAAAGCCATCGCATGTTAAAATCAAGGAGTTATCACAAGTTGGAAGCCAAACCATCGAAGATCGATATTTTTCTGAAACCACCAAATGATTAGTTGTTCAAGCTATAGACAATCAGGTTATTAACCTAACAAGGGCTATCACATATTGAGGAACAAAGGAGCTATCGCATGCTGACAATTAAGCTATCGAATGTTGGGAAATACATCCAAAAATTGTATTCCCAACTACCACGTGGAGTCCTTACTATCGTATGGTGATCACCGAAGCTATTGCCATGTCAGCAAATCTCTGCCATCACTCTATTTCAAAAGACATGTGTCATGAATCCAAGGGCTAGAGTTCTCTATAAATAGACATGTACCCCCTGCAAGAAAGTGGTGAATTATAAATTCATCTTCTTCCTTGTTTCATTTTAATTTTTGCATAATAAGGAGATCTTGATTTAAGGCATTAATGAGCGAATTGACTTTATGGACTTTGTGACTTTTCGATTTTGGACTTTTTTGCATGATGACTTCGCATGAACTCAACATTGGCGTGCTTGGCTAAGAGTTTCATCTTACTCAAGTATCCTTCACCCTTCAAAACAAAGGAATATTAAGTTGGTCAAAATTCTAACTTAATATTAGCGGTGCTTTCACTGAGAATTGAATTCGAGGCCTTTGTAACAACCTGTTATTTTCGATGGTTGTATGTAAACGAATGGAAATTGAAAACGATGGATCATCATGGTTAACATATAGTATACAAAGAGCTATCAACTAACTAACTAAAACTTTCTGAATCTCACGGCGGAAGGAAATAAACATAATATATATATATAACAAATATCAAGTATCAAATCACTTCCCAATACACATGATAAAATTCAAATACATATACATCAATACATCGTATACTAATATTGTCAAGTGTTAAATACAACACACTATATATAAGCAATGGAATCATCACCTGCATCGTCCGTGTTACTCAAGACCACCATCATAACCTAGAAATTCATAAAAAAAAGGAAACATATGGGGAGGGAGTCAGACATGAGTCTGATGAGTGAAATACACTACTAAGAATATACTGCAAATATGTTCACATAACATTATATAAAGGCTATATCAAAACAAAGACGTACCTCAACCCGTCTCACCCTCACTCACAAAGTTAGCCTTTGTGACGACCGCCCATGACCCCCACACGGAATCTAGAGATAGTGCGCTGTAAAGTGTGCCAAGCGACCATGGACGATTGTCAAGGTAAATTTAAACAGCAGAATCTATCGTATTACTCACAGCGCATGGACAAAATACAATAGAACATATGTATAGTGAAGCTTTACAGAACAAAATGTCATCATATAAAACTCCATAATAGTTGAATACAAGCATCCAAATAGTCAATACATCAAGCCTCACTACATAACACTCAGAGATTATACAAACAGCGGAACACCCAGTACATATAGTAAGAAGATAATATGCAACCCTCTAGCTCGTCTTCGATATCAGCATCGTGAGAAGCAAGAATAGCACCTGTCACCTGCTACCTAGTCTGCCCGTCCCAAAATGGACGAACAGCCCAAGGCAATAAGAATTAAAAACATAAAGCCTTGAGTCAGACAACAGTCTTAGTGAGCAGTAAATTAACTAACAACATACCAAAAGAGCATAAAGGAAAAGGAATAGGAATACAACCCTCCCACTCCAACCTCTTTCTACAGTGATAGCCCCCAGACACACACTACGCAGAAGCAGACATAGCAGAGCATACAAATTAAAGTAAAGCTATTATCACTCGAGTCAAGGGCGATGTTTTCCAAGTACCAAGGCCTAAATCAGATAAGCACCCAGAAAATACCGCTCTTGAGTCCGAATGACGATACAACCAAACATCCATGACTCTGGCTATCACTGTTATCAATGCTTCGATATCACCGTTAATTGAATGACCGGCACATTCTTTCAGCCGTCCGTCAAGGGCTAATGGAAACCCCGGTTCTAGACATAACTCCCGCACGTCGTCGCAGCCCGTGCCTAGGACTATCGAATCTGCCCAGAGTACTCGACCATCAACAGTTGGCCGTTGGGACTATCGAATCTGCCCAAACGTACTCTTGCTTAGAGCATGCTAGAACCTTCAACAACGATGCTATCCAAGCCTCCTAGTCATCCTCCTCGACGACTATTCTCATATCCATTCATTATCCTCAACTCGAATCATATCACCGAGTTATCAACATGCTTGGAATGATCCCGTCTGGATTAGACCAAGTCTTCATCACATGATTGCCTCGCTTCATCACATCCTCGGAAAGCCTCATCTCAACATCACATCATCACATCATCAAATCTACGCATAAGAGCTTCATCATCCCGCTACATATGTCACGAGCAGCTTACTCAATTCAAGAGCCTTTCTCCTAGCTTTTGAATCATCTTCGGTCTAAATCAAACCATCAATCATCTAATTCATAACAATCAATCAAACCAAACATTAATCCAAGCAATCAAGCATTCAAATATGATCTAAGTAGATAATTATAACAATAATGGCATTTTCGTAATTAAAGAGTTGAAAGTCTAACATGCATGAAATCATAAGAAATATCTCTACAATCTTGATGAATGAACTTGCATAGGTTAACACTTAGTAAAATGGTTGTCAAATCATCATGAACAATGGATCTACATGGATCTACACTTAGGATGAAGAAAATGCATGGAAATCACTATTTTAACACCAAATCGAGCCAACAATCCGATATACTCCTTTGGATCCGTGTGAGAGATAATCACCACTCACCAAATCACCAAAACAAACTCAAATCAACACGCTTTAGATCTGGACAGCGAAGGATCAATCTTGATCTATCACGAATCCACTTCAAACGATGAAATCTCACTTCAAAGGATGAAGATCTTCAATCTAAGCTCTTGAATCTTCAATTTGATCTTCAACTTGGATGGATGGAAGCACTAGATTAGAGTGGAGAAAAGAAGTGAAGAAGTGTAGAAGTCGAGCTCTCAAAATGGCAGCACTTCGTCGCTTCAAAATCCGGATCCCAAAAATGAGAAAAACCCTTCCTATTTATAGCTGAAATTCCCTTAAGTCGCTCGGAGTTAGGTCGTTCACGACCTACGACCTAAAACCTACCTACCTAAAGTCTTACCAACCTACGACTTAACAAAGGCCCCAGCCTCTATGACCTAACCTAACGCGCACCTGCGACCTAGCGCTTAAGCACATCTTCGACCTAACTGCTAAGCCTTACGCGACCTAACAAAGCTCTCCATCCTACGACCTAACGAGGTTACGACCTAACACTTAAGCGCATCAGCGACCTAACGCTTAAGCGCTTACGCGACCTATCACTCACGCGACCTAACACCTAGACAAAACCCAGCGACCTAACAACTCACGCGTCCTAACTCCTTAGGTCGCCTAACGACCTAACTACGCTAACAAGCTATCCACTAGGTCGCTAAATACTGGGTTGTTAACTCGCTAACCCTTAGGTCGCGAACTACTATAGGTCGCTAACTACTGGTTTACTTAGGTCGCTACCAACCTATCTCTTAGGTCGCTCAAAACTTGGGTCGCCTACCCCATAAGTCGTCTAGACTCTATAAGTTATCAACTCCTAGGTCGCTCAACCGACCTAAACTGCCATACGACCTAACCACCTCATCCTTAGGTCGCACACGACATAACTTTCAACACGACCTAAGCTAACCTACAACCTAACTCTTAAGTCGCTCCACCTTCCCAGGTCGTCTACGACCTAAACCAACATACGACCAACCCACTATCTTCTTAAGTCGGTCACGACCTATCACTTAGGTCGTTTACGACCTAAGACTTAGCGAAATTCTGCCTAAAATCTGAAATGACTTAAAAATGCTAAAATTCCAGATTTTGACGAACTTGTCGATCCGTAAAAATACGGGTCGTTACATTCTCTCCCCCTTAGAAATTTCGCCCCCGAAATTCCAAACAATCAAAGCAATCAAAGACTATTCTGCATGCCTACCATCCATAGCAATCAGCCAACCATGCATCCAATTCTAGCTTAGCATGCAGAATTCTAAAACTTAGAACAAGTTACAATGTTGTTTAGATGATACGACACCTTAGGGCCATACCTTGAAGAGTTCGGGATGAGCTGCTTTCATCCTCTCTTCCACCTCCCACGTACAGTCGTTATCATCGTCACTCCATTGTATCTTGAGCAACTTAACTACCTTCCTCCTAAGCTGTTTCGTGTCGGTTTCCACAACACGAAGCGGCTTACGAGGTCTTCTATTGAGTGGATCAACTTCGAAATCTTCACAGCTATCAGCAGGAACCACTGTATTCGAGTCGTGCACATACTTCCGTAGATACGATACATGAAAAACATTGTGCACACCTGACATCTTCTCCGGTAACTCCAGCCTATAGGCGATCTTTCCTATTCGCTCGATGATCGGGAATGGTCCAACAAATCTCGGAATCAATTTTCCTTTCTTCCCGAATCGGATAACATTCCTTAGTGGAGAAATCTTCACAAAAACCATATCTCCTACGTCGAATTCCAAATCCTTTCGACGCTTATCGGCATAACTCTTCTGACGGTCTTGGGCTGCCTTCATTCGTTGCCGAATGATCTCTATACACTCCGTAGTCTATCGAATCATCTCTGGCCCAAGCATCAGCTTTTCTCCAGTCTCTATCCAACATGTCGGAGAGTTACACGGTCTTCCATACAATGCCTCATACGGTGCCATACCAATGCTTGACTGGTAACTGTTGTTGTATGAAAACTCCACCAAATGAAGGTGATCTTCCCATGATCCTCCAAAGTCCAAAACACAAGCTCTAAGAAGATCTTCCAAAACTCGGTTGACTCTCTCAGTCTGACCATCTGTTTGAGGATGATAAGCTGTACTCAAGCACAACTCGGTTCCCAAAACTTCCTGGAAGCTCTTCCAAAATCCACTAGTGAACAATGGGTCTCGATCGCTCACTATACTCTTCGGAATACCATGGAATCGAACTATCCACTTAACATACAACTCAGCCAACCTTGATGCAGTCCTAGTCGATCGAACAGGAATAAATCTTGCACTCTTAGTCAGGCGATCTACAATGACCCAAATCCCTTCATTTCCCATTCTGGTTCTAGGTAATCCATCAATAAAATCCATCGACACTTGCTCCCACTTCCATGTAGGAACTTCTAATGGCTGAAGCAATCCACTTGGCTTCTTCTGCTCGGCTTTTACCAACTGGCAGTTCATACACTTGGAAATAAAATTTCCAACATCCTTCTTCATACCTTCCCAGTAGTAGGTTCTCTTCATATCCCGATACATCTTTATTTCCACCTGGATGAATTGTCATCTTCGAGTGATGACTTTCCTTTAGAACTTCACTCCTCAATTCATCTATATCGGGAACAACTAGTCGTCCTTGCTTCCGAAGCCAACCCTCTCGATCAACCTCGAATCCTTTATCCTTTTCTGGTTCCAATCCAGATTCCAAATCACGGATAATCTTGACAAGCTTATCATCTCGCTTCTGACTCTCGCCAATTCTCTCCACAAGAGTCGATCTTATCGATAAGTTTGCCAACATCTCAGGTTCCAATTCGCATCTAGGCCTGAAGTCAAATCCAGCTAAATACTCGAGACTCTTCCATTCAGAAAACATGGCTCCCAATCCTGCATGTCTTCGACTTAACGCATCTGCCACTGCGTTACCTTTTCCTGGAGTATAAGCTATACCAAAATCATATGATGCCAAAAACTCTAGCCAACGCTGCTGCCGAAGATTCAAATCCTTTTGGGAGAAAAGATACTTCAATGACTTGTGATCCGTAAACAACTCGAATCGAACTCCCAATAGATAATGTCTCCACATCTTCAGAGCAAATACAATCGCCGCTAACTCCAAATCATGAGTTGGGTAATTCCTTTCATGAGGCTTCAGTTGTCGACTGGTATACGCAACAACTTTATCCTTCTGCATTAGCACTGCTCTAAGTCCAGTACTACATGCATCGGTGTAAACCACCATCTCATCATTCCCATTAGGAATAGTCAAAACAGGAGCACTCGTCAATCGCTCTTTCAGGATTCCGAAAGCTTGCTCACACTTAGCATCCCAACTGAACACTTGGTTCTTTTTCGTCAATCCTGTTAACGGTGCAGCTACCTTGGAAAAGTCTTTGATAAATCGTCGATAATATCCTGCTAATCCAAGAAAACTTCTCACATCAGATGCATTCTTAGGTCTAACCCAATCCTGGATTGCTGCCACCTTAGCGGGATCAACCGCTATCCCATTTCCAGAAATCACATAGCCTAAGAACCTCACTTCACTCTTCCAGAAGTGACACTTCGAAAACTTAGCCTTCAGCTGATGTTTTCGCAAGATTTCCAAAAAGATACACAAGTGCGTCTTGTGCTCTTCTTCAGTTCTGGAATAAATCAGAATATCATCCACGAACACAAGTACGAACTTGTTCAACTGATCTCTGAACACTCTATTCATAAGATCCACAAAATATGCTGGCGCGTTAGTCAATCCAAACGGCATTACCAGCCACTCAAAGAATCCAGATGGTGTCCGAAAAGCAGTCTTCGGCACACTATCCTTAGCTACTCTCAACTGGTGAAATCCCGTTGCCAAATCCATCTGAGAAAACACCTTAGCTTCGTGAAGCTGATCAAACAAGTCATCTATCCTCGGCAATGGATACTTTTTCTTCTTAGTCACCTTATTCAGCTCACGATAATCGACGCACAATCTCAACGACCCATCTGCCTTGGTTGCAAACACAACTGGTGCACCCCACTCGGACACACTACGCCGAATGAATCCTTTCTATAAAAGGTCATCAACTTGCACCCTCAACTCTTGCTGTTCCCTAGGCGCCATCCGCCTAAGAGGCATCACAACAGGTCTGGCTCCTTCAACTAGATCTATACGAAACTCGATCTCTCTATGGGCGGCAACCCTTTGACTTCGTCAAAGACATCCTCGAATCCATTCGCGATCGGCACTTATGACAGTCCATCCCGTGGAACAACCAGCGAATACATGAAGCTCATGAAGACGCCTTCCTCATGCTTACATCGTATTACAACCTTTCGCCCCTCCACATTCTCGACTGTCACTTCCAACCTCTCGCAATCAACCTTTGCCGCATACCTTCTAAGCCAGTCCATACCCAAAATAATTCCGAACCCCGCAAAGTTCAGAACAAAACAATCACAAACAAAAGAGCAACCATGACTCGATACAACTAGACCACGGCATAACATACACAAACAAGACGAACCCCCAACTGGATTAGTCACAACCAATGGCCTATCAACAATATTCGGTTCCAAACCCAACCGGCCTACAAGTTCACTACAAACAAACGAATGCGACGCTCCAGTATCAAACAGAACTCTAACTGGAACACCACATAGGAAAAGAGTACCTTGAACCACCACACTCTTTCCCTTCTCTTCAGCGGTAGGAGCATTCGAAGACGACGGAATAGCTCCCAAAGCATAAGCTTGCACAATCTGCTTGTCACTCCTCGGTTCTGGACAATTCTTCCTGAAATGCCCTGGCTTGTCACAGTTGTGACACTTCATCGGTGCCTTCGGATTCTTACAATCCTTAGAGAAATGGCCCTTCTGCTGACAATTGTAGCAAGTCACCTCGCCTTTCGGCTTCTTCTGGCCATCCTTACCCTTCTGCTGCTGCTGCTTCCTCTTCTTGTTTCCACCCTGCTGGGGTTTAGACTCTTCCCTGGTCACAGCAACAACAGATCCTTCCTTAGGAAACAGACTCTCATGCCTGAGAGCTTTCTCCACAAGCTTCTCAAATGAATCATCCAAATGATCCACCAACTGTCTCCCCAGATAACTGTCCAAGCCTGTCACAAACTTCTCATTCTTCTGATAGGCAGATTCGATATACGACCGGGCATACTTGGACAAAGCTTCGAACTCAGAAACATACTCAAGAACTGGTCTTCCACCTTGCTTGAGCTCCACAAACTTCTTGAACAGAACAGACTTCTGAGCTGTAGAAATGAACTTAGCTTCAAATCTAGCTTGGAATTGCTCCCAAGTAATCTCTTCCTCCGCAGTATTGATGGTAATAGAGTTCCACCAATCAGAGGCTCTCCCTTGAAGCTGCCTTGATGCCAACTTCCTCTTTGTTGCATCATCAATTCCCAAATCACCAAAGATCCTTCTACAAGCATCTATCCATCTCTGGACTTCAATAGTTGATTCCGTTCCCAAGAAAACCTTTCCTCCAAGAGCAGTATAATCCTTGCACAACTTAGCAAAATCCACTGGTTTCGGAGTTTGGACTTGAACTCCAACATCTACTGCTGCCCCCGAAACTGGTATCCTTCTCATGATCGAAGTCATCATAGCTTCGAACATGGCTGCATAATTAGCAGTCCCCTCAGTAGCCCGGCCTTCCCTAGCAGTTGGTCTCCCTCTTTGACTCATTCTCAATATCTATAAAAAGGAATGATCAGAACATCTAGAGAAACAACTGCATAAAGGACTAACTTACTGCTAAACTACTATATTATATGTAGTAATCATCCATCAAAATTACAATTACGTCTCTCATACGTAGTTACGTCAGCGAGCGTTGGGTAAAATCGATTAACCAATGCACTGATACCAAATGTGACGACCGCCCATGACCCCCGCACGGAATCTAGAGATAGTGCGCTGTAAAGTGTGCCAGGCGACCATGGACGATTGTCAAGGTAAATTTAAACAGCAGAATCTATCGTATTACTCACAGCGCATGGACAAAATACAATAGAACATATGTATAGTGAAGCTTTACAGAACAAAATGTCATCATATAAAACTCCATAATAGTTGAATACAAGCATCCAAATAGTCAATACATCAAGCCTCACTACATAACACTCAGAGATTATACAAACAGCGGAACACCCAGTACATATAGTAAGAAGATAATATGCAACCCTCTAGCTCGTCTTCGATATCAGCATCGTGAGAAGCAAGAACAGCACCTGTCACCTGCTACCTAGTCTGCCCGTCCCAAAATGGACGAACAGCCCAAGGCAATAAGAATTAAAAACATAAAGCCTTGAGTCAGACAACAGTCTTAGTGAGCAGTAAATTAACTAACAACATACCAAAAGAGCATAAAGGAAAAGGAATAGGAATACAACCCTCCCACTCCAACCTCTTTCTACAGTGATAGCCCCCAGACACACACTACGCAGAAGCAGACATAGCAGAGCATACAAATTAAAGTAAAGCTATTATCACTCGAGTCAAGGGCGATGTTTTCCAAGTACCAAGGCCTAAATCAGATAAGCACCCAGAAAATACCGCTCTTGAGTCCGAATGACGATACAACCAAACATCCATGACTCTGGCTATCACTGTTATCATTGCTTCGATATCACCGTTAATTGAATGACCGGCACATTCTTTCAGCCGTCCGTCAAGGGCTAATGGAAACCCCGGTTCTAGACATAACTCCTGCACGTCGTCGCAGCCCGTGCCTAGGACTATCGAATCTGCCCAGAGTACTCGACCATCAACAGTTGGCCGTTGGGACTATCGAATCTGCCCAAACATACTCTTGCTTAGAGCATGCTAGAACCTTCAACAACGATGCTATCCAAGCCTCCTAGTCATCCTCCTCGACGACTATTCTCATATCCATTCATTATCCTCAACTCGAATCATATCACCGAGTTATCAACATGCTTGGAATGATCCCGTCTGGATTAGACCAAGTCTTCATCACATGATTGCCTCGCTTCATCACATCCTCGCAAAGCCTCATCTCAACATCACATCATCAAATCTACGCATAAGAGCTTCATCATCCCGCTACATATGTCACGAGCAGCTTACCCAATTCAAGAGCCTTTCTCCTAGCTTTTGAATCATCTTCGGTCTAAATCAAACCATCAATCATCTAATTCATAACAATCAATCAAACCAAACATTAATCCAAGCAATCAAGCATTCAAATATGATCTAAGTAGATAATTATAACAATAATGGCATTTTCGTAATTAAAGAGTTGAAAGTCTAACATGCATGAAATCATAAGAAATATCTCTACAATCTTGATGAATGAACTTGCATAGGTTAACACTTAGTAAAATGGTTGTCAAATCATCATGAACAATGGATCTACATGGATCTACACTTAGGATGAAGAAAATGCATGGAAATCACTATTTTAACACCAAATCGAGCCAACAATCCGATATACTCCTTTGGATCCGTGTGAGAGATAATCACCACTCACCAAATCACCAAAACAAACTCAAATCAACACGCTTCAGATCTGGACAGCGAAGGATCAATCTTGATCTATCACGAATCCGCTTCAAACGATGAAATCTCACTTCAAAGGATGAAGATCTTCAATCTAAGCTCTTGAATCTTCAATTTGATCTTCAACTTGGATGGATGGAAGCACTAGATTAGAGTGGAGAAAAGAAGTGAAGAAGTGTAGAAGTCGAGCTCTCAAAATGGCAGCACTTCGTCGCTTCGAAATCCGGATCCCAAAAAGTGAGAAAAACCCTTCCTATTTATAGCTGAAATTCCCTTAAGTCGCTCGGAGTTAGGTCGTTCACGACCTACGACCTAAAACCTACCGACCTAAAGACTTACCAACCTACGACTTAACAAAGCCCCCAGCCTCTACGACCTAACCTAACGCGCACCTGCGACCTAGCGCTTAAGCACATCTTCGACCTAACTGCTAAGCCTTACGCGACCTAACAAAGCTCTCCATCCTACGACCTAACGAGGTTACGACCTAACACTTAAGCGCATCAGCGACCTAACGCTTAAGTGCTTACGCGACCTATCACTCACGCGACCTAACACCTAGACAAAACCCAGCGACCTAACAAATCACGCGTCCTAACTCCTTAGGTCGCCTAACGACCTAACTACGCTAACAAGCTATCCACTAGGTCGCTAAATACTGGGTTGTTAACTCGCTAACCCTTAGGTCGCGAACTACTATAGGTCGCTAACTACTGGTTTACTTAGGTCGCTACCAACCTATCTCTTAGGTCGCTCAAAACTTGGGTCGCCTACCCCATAAGTCGTCTAGAGTCTATAAGTTATCAACTCCTAGGTCGCTCAACCGACCTAAACTGCCATACGACCTAACCACCTCATCCTTAGGTCGCACACGACATAACTTTCAACACGACCTAAGCTAACCTACAACCTAACTCTTAAGTCGCTCCACCTTCCCAGGTCGTCTACGACCTAAACCAACATACGACCAACCCACTATCTTCTTAAGTCGGTCACGACCTATCACTTAGGTCGTTTACGACCTAAGACTTAGCGAAATTCTGCCTAAAATCTGAAATGACTTAAAAATGCTAAAATTCTAGATTTTGACGAACTTGTCGATCCGTAAAAATACGGGTCGTTACAGCCTTACATAATAAACATAATATGTGGGCTCAAACTATTTTATCACATAGATATCATAATATAGCACATCATACAACGTATGAGTTAACTAAAAATGGACTAACCCGTAAACGATCGGTGATTAAGTAAATATAACCTAACCATAAGTAGATAAACATAGACTGATTATAAAAAGGAATTATGCTAGATAAACATAGTCTAACACAATACGAATATAGAGAACTAGTTAAACGGATACTAGTTTTTGAACGCACTAGTATTAACACTTGAACACGCATCTAAAAATACATACCAATATATTGAATAATGCTTGATAAACACGCATTTAAACATCGTATGAGATCCTCACATTGCATAGAAACCAAAACGAGAAACGATCGATATTTGATTCGGCTCTAGGTTCAACCTGCCCATGTCGGTTGCATTGGTGCACCGGTGTGATATACACTGGTGGATTGGTGTACGATTCAGGTAGTTTTTCTACTTGCGGTCTGAAGCCTTTCCTCCACCAATCTTCACCAAATTTCATCCAAATTTTATATTTTTGATTTCCAATGTTTTCTTCATATTTACGACATTACACTATATATTCATATCCTTTAAGCGTCATATAATCATCTAGATCATTCTTTTTACCCAAATCCAACTATTTCAATATCTAAACATAACTACTCCAATTTAATCATTCCAAATCGCTCATTAGGCAATAATTAGTATAATTAAATATTCTATATTTCAGATTATAATCACATATTCAATTTACATAAATTTATTTAAACTTGCACGTGCGCGCGCGTGCACACACATATATGTTCAATTATTGACCCTAACAGCGATTATAAAATGATATACTTGCATATAAGCATTATAATCGAAGGTGATGATTCCCACTCACACAATCAAGTCGCCTAGCCCTTGAAATCTCTGAATTAGCCTCTCAATTCTTGTTGACTTGAAAGCACGATCCTTCCAAGATTCCAGAATCCACAAACAATTAATATCTTTGTGTAGCCCTCGTTGCGCTCTTCGATTTTGTGTACAAACTTCTAGGTATTCGTTTTGATTTGAGAAAGAAAGAGGAATATTAAAGAGAGATGGAGGAATAAGATGGAAAACTAAAAATGTACGTGATAGATAGAAATGAATTTCAAACTTCTCATCTTGTATTATAACTTCCTACCCGACGTTTCAATCTAATGGGCTAAGGCTCGTTTAAGTTAATTCTAAAACCCGCAACTTAAAATTCGCGTAACTTCTTCATACAGACTCCGATCTGGACAAACTATCATACCATTCTCACCAAAAGAACAAACTCTACGCAGTGGCACAAGCCCCGTTGTATAATTCCAATGTTTGTAAAATTACCATTTTTCCCTTTTAATTAAACTACTAAAATACCATTATATTAAATTTTAAAATTTATGGGGTATTACATTCTCCCCCCTTAAAAGACTTTCATCTCCGAAATTTCTAATGAATGAAAAATGCAATCCATACATTTATCGCATAACATACATAATATATCCATAAATACGCACAGCTATGTACGTGTATTCGTAACATACAAACTCGTATCATAACATATCAAAACAAAAGAAGTAGCATACCTTCTGTTCCTTGCCAAAGTCAGGCATTCTCGTTTCATGTGCTCTATATGATTGAAATTATAGGACTTGATCTTCGAGATGTTGACCCTACAGTCATTTACATTGTGTCCCATCATATTACACCTTTTACACTTAACATCTTATTTCCTAGCTTGACCATCATGATTTTCGCCTTCGTTACATTTTCCTAAACAAGTGTCTTTCTTAAACTATCCAGTAGAAACTCTTACAACAACAACGTCCAACAATACAGCTTCCACTAAACTCTTGAATATCGCTCCTATAGGAATCTGGCTAGGTGTCCATTCCCTAAATGGACAATTCAATCCTTCCACAAATTTCATAGCTTTCTTTAATGCAGTGTCCACCAACTCAAATCCAAACCTTTCCAGTTCATTAAAATTATTTGTGTACTCCTTCACAATCATTTCTCCTTGATGGAGGTTGATATACCATTCAAGCATCACTTCCCTTTCGGCCTCCGATATAAACTTTACTTCAAATCTTTTCTTAAAGTCCGCTGGTAATTTCTTCCTCGTCAACCTCAACAACTACAATTTCCAACCAATTACATGCCTGTCCACTTAAATACCAATTGCCAAGAGGCAAGCTTTCTTTTAACACTATCATCCAATCCAAACAAATTTAAAATCTTTTCACAATCACGAATCCACCCATGTGTTTCCATAGAGGACTATATCCCCTTAAACGGTATATCTCCCAAATCCATAAACTCCTTACACAACTTTGGAAAATTGAAAGTGGTGGTCTGAGCAGCTATAATACCCTATGCTAAAGATGTAGGAACTTAAGTATTAATAACGGCCTAGTTCCTAGCCTGTAGATAGCTGCGGAACCATAATGGAATGTTCACTCTTGGTATCTTAACAGTCTCCTCTCCGGTGCCAGTTTTATTTGGGTTACTCATCTCTATTATCTGTAAAATAGTATTCATTAGCAACTCCTTATAGAATAGTAAACATAGATGGTAAACTTAACCACAAAACAAACGGTATATACACATACCCTCTTTCAATTATTAACATGCGTTATAAAAATTATACAAGTACATTCTTTCAATACGTCGTAACCTTAGCTCTGATACCAAATGTTATAACCCATCATTTTCGACCTCCGTATGTAAAAAATGAAAACAAAAAATGGTGGATCGTTATGGTTAATATACAGTATATAGAGAGCTATATAAACTAACTAACTAAAATTTTCAGAATCTCACAACGGAAGGAAATAAACATAATATATATAACAAATATCAAGTATCAAATCACATCCTAGTACACATGATCAAATCTGAATACATATGCATCAATACATATTATATTAATATTTTCAAGTGATAAATACAACACACTATACATATAAGCAACGCCATCTTCACCTGCAACATCCACGTTACTCAAGACCACCATCATAACCTATAAATCCATAAACAAAAGAAAACATATGGGGAGGGGGCTGCATCTAAACAAAGACATACTTCAACCTATCTCACCTATACCCACAAAGTTAGCTTGACATAATAAAAAAAATGTGGGCTAAACTACTTTGTCATGTGGATATCATAATATAGCATAGCATAGCATACAACATATGAGTTAGTTAAACATGGACTAATCTGTAAATGGTCAGTGATTAGGTAAACATAGCTTAACAATAACCAGTTAAACACGGACTAATTATAACGAGAATTATGTTAGATAAACATAGTCTAACACAATACGAACACAGAGAACTGGTTAAATTGAGACTAGTTTCTGAACGCACTAGTATTAGTTAAACAATACTAATACTCAAACACACATCTAAACATACATACCAACATATTATACAAAGCTTGGTAAACACTCATATAAACCGCATATGAGATCCTTACGTTGCATAGAACCAAAACGATAAACGGTCGTTATTCGATTCAGCCCTAAATTGGTGTGGCATCCACCAGTCCATCGTCGTATATCCCACCAGTGCATCGGTGCAACCTGTAGGCCTAGGTTCGACCTACGCTTGCAGGTTGCACTGATGCACCAGTGCGATATATGATGGTGGACTGGTGTACACTTTAGGTAGTTTTTCTGCCTGGGACCTGAAGTCTTTCTTCCACCAATCTTCACAAAATTTCATCCGAATCTTTATGTTTTCGATTTCTAATATTTTCTACATATTTAGGGCATTATACTATATATTCATATCCTCTTAAACTTCATAGAAGCATCATGTATCATTCTTTTTACACAAATCCAACTATTTCAACATTTAGACATAATTACTCCAATTTAATGATTCCAAATCGCTAATTAGGCAGTAATTAGTATAATTAACATTTCTATATTTCTGATTATAATCACATATTCAATTTACATATTATATATATATGTATATATGATTATTAACCCTAATAGTGATTATAGAATTATATACTTGCATATAGGCATTATAATCGAAGGAGATGATTCCCACTCACATAATCGAGACATCTAGCCTTAGAAATCCCTGAATTAGCCTCTCAATCCTCGTAGGCCATAAATCATAGTCCTTCCAAGATCCCTACATCCTCCAATGATTGATATCTTTGTGTAACCCTCGTCGCACTCTTCAATTTGGTATATAAACTTCTAGGTTTTTGTTTTGATTTAAGAAAGAAAGAGGAATGTCAGAGAGAGACGGAGGAAGAAGATGGAAAACTGAAAATGTATGTGATATATAGAAATGAATTTCAAACTTCTCAATCATATTATAACTTCCTGAACTGATGTTTCAATCTAATGGGCTAAAGCCCGTTTAAATTATTTCGAAAATCGACAACTTAAAACTTGTGTAACTCCTTCATATAGACTCATATCCAATCAAACCAATATACCATTCTGACTAGAAAAATGAGCTATACGCAACGACGTAGGTCCTGTTGTCTAGTTCCAATGTTTGTAAAATTAACATTTTGCTCTTTTTAGTTAAAATTACTGAAGTACCCTTATATTAATCTCTAAATTTACCGGGTATTACAGGATTACAGCTCAATAACCACTATTTGACTATAACACTAGGGAAATGGGTAGATCATTGAAGAAGGTTAATGTTCAAGTTCAAGCGGAAGTGATGTAACACACAAACCTAAAGGAAATGTGATTCCTCAATTAAATATGGGGAATCCCGAGATAGGTCAGGCATCAATGCCTACAGAAATGTTTAAGGAAGAAAATGAACTAAAAAGCATGAGACGGCAGCTTCAATCTATGCAAGAATAGATTGAGTTACTCGTTTCTCAAAAATATTTAAGAATGTCGTGAAAAACGAAAGAGAATAAGGCTGAATCTCCTCGAAGAAAAGCTGAAGGTTCAAATTTAAGAAGTAAGAACATTAAAAGGATTCATCTAGGACCACAAAAGGAAAATGAAAAATGCCCAATTCGAAAATCAAATAAAGAATTAAAATATCCATTGGTACAATTTGTAAGCTCTGCTTTATAAAAGGACTACAAGCCAGAACGAAGAGACTTTCAAAATGATGAAGCATATTGAAAGACTTGGCCAATAAGATGGCAAAAGACATAACAGATCTAAAAGGGAAAAGAACTACAGATCCCAAGGCAAATATTAACTTCAGGGTAGCTTCATTCATCGAGGAGATTATAGCAGTCCCATTGCTATCATATGTAAAAATCCCTTCAATCAAATATGGTGGAGTAATCGATCCTAATGACCATTTGATGGCTTTCGAGAGCTAAATGGACCTATATGATGCCTCAAGAGTTGTAAGATGTAGGCTATTTTTGACCATATTCTTTGGAGCAGTGGAAAAATAGTATCGACGCTATTGAGAAAAGACAATTTACTCGTGGGAGTAATTTTCTAATGAGTTTTAAGCCTAATTTTGCACCTCGAAAGAGCCAACTATCAATGCAAGTGTATTTTCCAATATAAAATAAAAACTGGGAGAATTATTGAAGGATCATCTAAAATAGTTCAATCCTAAAGCAAATAAGGTAGAAAGGGTAAGTGATCAGGAAAAGTTAATGGCAGTAAAATTTGGCTTGACTGAAAACACTCAATTTTGGAAAGAGCTTTATGGTCATGGATGCAAAAATCTACAAGATTTTCATTTTCAAGCAAATAAATTTGTTTGGATGGATGGGATCTTCTACAACAACAAAAATCAAAGAGAAAGGGGAAACTTTACAACCCTAAGCAAAAAGGAAGATGGGATGAATTCACTAAAGCCAATTCTATTGAGCTAAACCAACCCATTTCTTACATATATGTTGTTACCAAAGATAAGCTTAATTACCTTACATCATTTAATTCAAGAACTAATCCTGAACCAAACAAAGGGGAGACTATTATGCTTTTTATAAAGTGAACGGGCACAAGACCGATGAATGCCGAGTTATAGCTGGGATTATTTAAAATATGATTAGAAGAGGAGTGCTTAAGGAGTTTGTTAAGACTAATCAAAATCCCTCTCGTAGTGAGAAGCCACAAGCTAGTAATACCAACAACTTAAAAAGTGAGCTTCCTCAAGACCTGTTGCATCCGATTAATTGAATTGATGTAATCCACGAAGGGCGACATATAGTAAGAATGAGTAAAGGAGCAACAAAAAGATACATAAAGGAAGCAAAGGAAGACATCTACTCGATAAGTGAGGAACCACCACTCAAATCTTTCAAAAGTTCTATTCCAATTCTATATTTAGTAATAATGCCAAAGGAAGTAATGAGAGTGAGGCACCTCACAATAATCCCCTTATGGTAACTGCCCAAATTGGACTCTTACTTGTCTCAAAGATCTTAGTTGACACTGGTAGTGCAACAAATGTCAATATAAAAAGTGCATTTGACCAAATAGGAATCCCATAAGAAAAACTCGAGCCGAGTTTGGAACAAATCTTTGGATTCAACAACAAAGGCTCTAAGCCAATCAGTCAAATAAAACCGTTTTTCCAAATTGGGACCCTACCCTACTCAAAAATATTCGAAACTATATTTGTGGTTACGAACCATCCTACTATAACGTACTCTTTGGGTGACTTGTGCTTGATGAAATTAATGCTTTTGTCTCCCCAAAACATTTACCGGTGAAGTTCCTATGCAAAGCTGGATGGGGAACTGTCGATGGAGAATAATTTAGCTCTCACGAGATGTATTTTTCCATGCTTGAACAACATAACAAAGAAGGAGAATTTTGTTATGGACCATGTTAAATAAATACAACCAAACTAAAACTTTCATGCCCTTTCATAGCGATCCCCAGGAACTAATAACGCAAGCAAGCAAAATCTTTAACTAAAAATGGCCCAAGTAATAAGCAGAAGAATCAAGGTAAAGGAAAAGAAAAGAAAACATATGGAGTTAAATCCAATTGATCAAGGTAAAATAGAGACCTCAAAAGAGATAGTATTGGATGTAGATTCTATAAGTGGATGGGAAAATGCACAATCTATAGTGGACTTAGAGAAAGTAAGCTTAGATTTCCAAGGTTCAACTAAAATGGTGAAGGTAGGAAAGAAAATAGATAAAAATGTGAAAAAAAGATTGATGTCATTTTTGCAGTCAAACAAAGACGCCTTTGCATGGACCTATGCTAATATAGAAGGAATTGACCCAACGACAATGTGCGATGTGCTTAATATTGATTCAATATTCACCCCAATAAGAAAGAAGAAGAGGCAATTTGAAAACGTTCACACTATAGCAATACAAGAGGAAATAAAAAAGTTGCTAGAAAATGGATTCATTATAGAGGTGTTCTACCTGAAGTGGCTAGAAAATCCAGCTTTAGTCAAGAAGTCTAACGGAACATAGAGGACATGCAATGATTATTTAGATCTGAATATGGTGTGTCCCAAAGATTGCACCCCCTCGGTTGGTGGATGTAACAGGCGGTCATAAATTGGTGTCCTTTGTGGATGCATATTCAGGGCATAACCAAATTCCTATGTTCAAGCTCGATGAAGAACACATCAGTTTCGTGACCAATTGGGGAAGGTATTGCTACAAGATAATGTTATTTGGGTTGAAAAACACAAAAGCCATATAGCAAAGATTAGTGAATAGGATGTTCCAAGGTAAAATTGGAAAAAATATAGAGGTATATGTGGATGTTATGCTGGTAAATTCTAAAAAGAGGATGACCATTTCGAGGACTTGAATGAAATATTTGGAATATTGAGAAAATATAATATGAAACTAAATCCATAAAAATTCTCTTTCGAAATCCAATCTATCATGTTCTTAGGATACATTGTAAGTGCGTGAGGAACAAAAGCTAATCCTGACCAAATCAAGGCAATCAGGGATATGGCACAACGAAAAACAAATAAATAGGTGATTGGATTAAACAGTCGAGTTGCAGCGCTCAATCGTTTCATATCTAGAGCCACTGATAAGTGTATTCCTTTCTTTAATGTGATCAAGAAAAGAAAGACCTTTGAATGGATGGAAGAGTACTGAAAAGCTTTTCAAGAGTTAAAGAATCATTTAGAAAATCCACCAATACTTTCTAGTCCAGTGAAAGGGGAAGACTTGTTTTGTATATGCCAGTATCAGAACAAGCTATTATTTAGTCCTGATAAGAGAGGAAGGTAGGATTCAATTCCCTGTATATTACACAAGTAAGAGGCTAAAAGATGCCGAAACTAGGTAACCGATCGTAGAGAAATGGGCTTATTGCTTGCTATTATCGACACAAAAATTAAGGTCATATTTTTCAAGCGCATCCGGTGAAGGTTTTAAATAATTATCCACTAAGAAAGATCCTTAGCATACCCAAAACATTGGAAAGACTAATAAAATGGGAAATGGAGTTGAGTAAACACGATATTGAGTATCTTCTATGAGTGTTGGTTAAAGGACAAGCCCTAGTTGATTCTGTAGCAGAATGTATAAGGTTTATTGAGGAGCAACTAAATAGTGAAAAGAAGCTCGAACCAAAGTGGCAGTTATACGTAGACGGAGCATCAAATGAGTAAGGAGCTAGGGAAGGTTATGTAATAATTACACCTGATGGGCATAGGCTACATTATGCAATGAAATTAGGATTTTCTACGACTAATAATGTGGTCGAGTATGAGTCCATGGTAGTAAAGTTAACTCTGGCCCACACTACAAGAAAAACCATTTATAGTTGCAAAATTTGGTGGCGTTTTATTGTAAATGCAACAAAAAATAGATTACCAAATAATATAAACGTGGCAAAAAATAATTCACGTTTCCCGCTTCTAAAAAAAAGAGTCCGCGTGAACTAAATAAACGTAACCTATCATTTTACTCTCATACTAAACAAAATTCTCGTCTCTAATTTGCTTTCTTCTTCAGAAAAAAATTTTCCCCTTTTAATCGTGTTAAATTTTCATCGCACTCAAGTATCATCGTCAACTCTATCGTTTCCCCCTTACTCAACATCGAGTCACGGTAGCCAGCAGATCTAGGTATATTTAGGTATGAATCTTTTAAATCGATTAGGTATATTTAGGTATGAATCTTTTAAATCGAATTTGTGATTCTATTAGGATTTTATATGAATTTGAATGCATCTTATTTTCGTATTTTTTCCTAAACTATTACTGAAATGGTTGATTTAACCCTAATTGCAATGATCTGTTGGGATATCTGCTTTGATTTCTTTGAGTATATGAATGTTCTGTTGAAGTGGTTCAGTGAATCAATGGTTGCTTGCTGAGAGGAGGTTGAGGTTGCGTGTTTCGGGAATTTGGTGGGTTCAAGTAGCATTGATGGAGGTCGCAGGTTTGTTTGCGATTGGGTATTGGCTGGCTCGATGGTTGAGAGTGGTAAATGTTGGAGCATAAATAGTCTTTTGTGGAGTGGCAGGCATTGGAAATATGTCAGTTGTGTGGATGTGAGGTATTGAAGAGGAGGCGGTGAAGTTGACTGTTGGTTTGGTAAGAGGAAACTGTTGGTTTGTACATTCTGAGGCTTTGAATTTATATGCAGTAATTCTATAATTTGCTAGACTTAGGCTTTGAATTCATGCATGGATTAATTATAAATACATGTAAATCTGAGGTTAAATGCAAAATATAAGTGTAAAATTTATATTTTTGGAAAAGTATTCTTTGCCTTTGTCTACTAAACCACCATGGTTATATGCAGTAGTGCTATAAGTATTTGTACTTCAACGTCTAGTTATTTTTTTGATTACAACAGATAACCAATTTATACGTCAAAGATTGGAAACTTATTTGCCTTCAAATGTCGATAATGGAAAAAGGCTGGGTTTTTTTAAACAGGTGATAAAACCATAATTAACTTAATATGTATTTTGAGAATTAGAACATATAATCTAATACTAAAGCTCACTTTTTTTTTACTTTTTTCATAGAACTAGTATAGAATACCGACAAGGAGCAATGAATTTCGTGCATGCTGCAAAGAGAAATGTAAGAAGTGTAGAAAAAAAATTATGCCCTTGCAAGGATTGTCGGAATCTTAGTCGTCATGATGACCAAATCATCGTTGAACATTTAATTATAAAAGGAATGGATCCTAAATACATTGACGGTGTATG
This sequence comes from Allium fistulosum, assembly GCA_030737815.1. Taxonomy (NCBI): domain Eukaryota; kingdom Viridiplantae; phylum Streptophyta; class Magnoliopsida; order Asparagales; family Amaryllidaceae; genus Allium; species Allium fistulosum. The sequence goes on from CM060905.1 coordinate 929,608,782, forward strand.
GTTTAACCATGGTGAAGAGATAAATGTAGAGAATAAAACAAATACGTTTGATGTATATGAACTATTCAAGATGATTCACTATGAAGATGAAGATTTTTTGAATCAAGATTTTTTTTGATGATGATAAAGACGATGTTTATTCTCGAAGAAAAGAGGATGAGTTAGTCAAGAACTTGGAAGATGCAGAAACTCCATTATATCCTGGTTGCACAGATCACACAAAATTATCTGCCATCATCGTCTTGTATAAACTTAAATGCGAGACTGGCTTGTCCGATAGTGGTTTTGATAAGCTTTTAGCTGTGCAACATCTATTTCTGCCGAAGGATAACGTGCTTCCCAAAACCTTATATGAAGTCAAGAAATTTCTTAAAGCATTCGACATGGGTTTTGAAAAGATACATGCTTGTGAGAATGATTGTTGCCTTTTCAGAAAAGAATACAAAAATTTAGAAAGTTGTCCAAAATGTGGTTCCTCGAGATGGAAGAAAAATCAAGATACTGAAGAGGTTATACAAGGTGTTCCAGTTAAAGTATTGAGATATTTCCCTATCATTCCGAGGTTTAGGCGAATGTATAGATCTCAAAAGATGGCTGAAGAATTAAGATGGCATTTTAATAATAAAAGTAACGATGGAAAAATGCGTCATCCCGTGGATTCTATGACATGGAAAATGGTGGATGAAAAGTATAAATCTTTTTCATCTGATCCACGCAATCTTAGGCTTGGTCTTGCTACAGATGGATTCAATCCATTTTCCATGTTGAGTTCGAAATATAGTTGCTGGACGGTAATGCTTGTGACATACAATCTCTCGCCTATGTTGTGTATGAAGAAAGAAAGTATTATGTTAACTTTACTTATTCCAGGCCCGAAGCAACCCGGGAATGATATTGATGTATATTTGGTGCCTTTGGTGGAAGACTTGCATCACTTGTGGTCTAATGGAGTTACTGCTTATGATGCATTTAGTAAACTTTATTTAAACTGAATGCAATTTTGTTATGGACGATTAATGATTTTCCGGCTTATGGAAATCTTGCTGGATGTCGTGTGAAAGGGCAAAAAGCTTGCCCATTATGTGGTGTCAATACCCATTCTCGTTGGTTGAAACATAGTCGAAAGTTCGCCTACATGGGTCATAGAAGATTTCTACCTCCTTCAGATTCACGGAGGAAACAAAAGGCATTGTTTGATAATACCATAGAGACCGATGGTGCTCCTAGAATGCTTTCTGGGAGAAACATCTATGCATTATTGAAGGATTATCCAAATGATTTTGGAAAAGGAATAGAGGAGAAAAGTAAGAAGAGAAAGCATGTCTATGATAAAGAAGATGAATATGATGATACTAACCGTTCTATAGAAGTAGAGCTATCAAGGTGGAAAAAACGATCAATTTTCTTTGATTTGCTTTATTGGGAGGTTAGTGGTTAATTTATTTATTTTTTATTGTTTTAATACAAGAAAAACCCAATAATGCATTATTGTTTTGGTTTTCATAGGAACTTCCATTACGTCACAATTTAGATGTGATGCATGTGGAGAAGAACATTGGTGAAAGCCTATTGGGCACAATGTTGCATGGAAATAAATCCAAAGATGGAACCAACTGTAGAAAGGATTTAGAGGATTGGGGAATTCGAAGTGAGCTTCATACACAACCTTGTGGGAATAAAACATTTCTTCCACCGGCTCCATATATGTTGTCAAAATCCGAGAGAAAAATATTTTGCAAAAGGCTGTATGATTTCAAAGGACCGGATGGCTACTGTTCAAATTTAAAAAATCGGATTTCGTTGTCGGATTGCAAAATTAGTGGATTGAAGTCACATGATTACCATGTATTAATGCAAAATTTATTGCCAATAGCATCGAGAGGGTTCATGGCAAAGAAGGCAAGAAAAGCGATAATTCGCTTATGTTCTTTTTTCAACAAATTATGTCAACGTGTTCTTGATAGAGAGAAGGTAGAACAAATCAATGTTGAAATTATTGACGTTTTATGTGAGCTTGAAATTTTTTTCCACCATCTTTCTTTGATATAATGATACATTTATCCATTCATCTTGGAAAAGAAGCACAAATGTGTGGACCTATTCATTTTCGATGGATGTACCCATTCGAAAGATATATGAAGACACTCAAAGATTATGTCAAAAACTATGCACGACCAGAGGGATGTATTGCAGAATCGTATCTTGCAACAGAATGCATGTTGTTTTTCAATGAATTTTTGAAGAAATCAGGACATATAGAGGAGAAAGGAGCTCGAAATGAAGATTATGAAAGTAGTAGAATATTAGAGGGACGTTCAATTTCAGTATCGAAGACAATTAAATTGCCAGTTAATGAGAAAGAAAGTGCTCATTTAGCTGTGTTAATGAATATGGCCGTTGTGGAACCGTTTATAGAGTAAGTTTATGTTATATTGTTTTAAATATTTTGATGTGTTCGCAATGATATATATATAACTTATAATCAATTGTTCAATACTAGTTTGCATTTGGAGGAATTAGAAAATTCAGACCAACGCATGACAAAAAATGCGACCTTACTTTGGGAAACACATACAAAAAGTTTTGTCGATTGGATTAAAAGGAAGGTTAGTTAGATTTCAAATATATTCTCATTCAACTATCAATATTACTATATAAATTTACATGCTAAATGAAATTTGTTGTAGATACCTATTACCTCCAAGGATCATAATGACATGTTAAAATGGATTGCTTATGGTCCGTAGGATGATGCCATGTCTGTCAAAGGATATATCATAAACGAGCAACGTTTTCATGTAAAAGATTTAGGGAGAGAAACTCAGAATTGTGGGGTGACTTTTGATGCAACTACTATGTGTAGAGCAAGTGCTAAAGATATGTCCCAAGTGGTTGATGTGGTCACTTATTATGGAATATTGAAAGATATAATTTTATTAGATTATCATTTGTTTTATATTCCAGTTTTCAAGTGTCGTTGGACGTATAAAGGAAATGGAGTAAAAGTTGATGATGATGGGTTCACTCTTGTTAATTTACATCAAGCATCATTTTCACGAGACCCATACATACTTGCATCTCAAGCAAAACTAGTATTTAATTCAAGAGAGAATGATGTTTCTAATTGGTACGTTATAATCAAAGCACCATCAAGAAGTTTTAATGATATAGAGGAGCACGATTGCATCGAGGAAGATATTCAAGTGGTGGAAGATGAAATAACTGAAGCGGATGATGAAGATGTTTGCTATGTTAGAGAGGATTGCGAGGGAATAATTGAGTAGATTATATGTTCTACTTGAGCATAGTTGTTCATTTGCTTTAGTGATGGTTGAACTTATATATTAAATCCGGGCTATTTGGAAATTTCATTGAACTTGTATTGATTTTCTTTAGTGATTGTTGTTCATTTGCTGCACTAATGCTTTGTTTTTTTTAATGTTGCAAATGGCTGTTAGTTTGCACCATTTAATTTTCTAATCCATTGCAAATGCATGTACCATTCAATTTTTGTTCTTTGTGTTTTGATCTTTGTATACTTCCATAGACAAAGCATTATATGTTCTTATCAATTCTGTTTGCATATATTGCTTGATAATGAGTAGTGTTCTTATCAATTCTGTTTGCATTACATGTACATTTTCTCATAAAATTACAAATCTGTTCATCATCTCAAGGCTTTTAGGCCTGCTTGTTTGGTTTGCAAACTGCCACATCTCTTTTCAGCTACATGTTGATGATATTTAAGTGTTGTTTGTTAATATTTATCGCTGCTTATTGTTTACATGTGCTTATTGGTTTATACTGTGTTTTCTGTCACTTGCAGAAAAATATGTCTACAACATCTGCACGTACCCACTTGCAGAGAAAGGCTGAAGAACAAACAGTCAAAGCTAAGAACAAACAGTCAAAGCGAAAACGTAAAGTTCCAGCTAGTATAAAGGAAATAGAAGAACAACCAGACAATGCTAAGAAGCAAGCCACTGTTCACAATGAAGAAGACGAACAACCACTAGATGATATCCCCTCTGACCCAAATGAAGGACTCCGCTCAGAAAATGAAACCCGTCCTGAACAAACCGCTGATGCCAAGCTGGAAATTGGGAAACAAAGTGAAGCTGAAATCGGAAGTACATCTCGGAAAAGAGGCGGTAGAGGTCCAGCAAAAGCAAAAAGACTCCCGTCATGCAGTCAGGATCGAATTGAAGTTGAGTTCAATGATCTAGGTATACCAGTAGAGCAAGGGTATGTATATATATCCTCTTTTCTTGGACCGCTTGTGCAGGAGCAGGTTCCATACACCATTGATGATTGGAGGAATATTAGTGATGACTTAAAAGAAGTTTTGTGGCAGTCGGTTCTGGTATGAAGCAGGCATCTATTATTTAACATTCTGACTCTAATATGTTTTGAAAATGACTTCTAATATTGCATGGTCTTGCCAATTATAAATTGAAATTGCCATCTAATAACTTCTGGATAAATTGAAAAATAGTTCTTGCCAATTATAAATTGAAATTGCCCTCTAATAACTTCAGAAAACTTTTCAGATTTAATTAAATCTGTCGTATTTAAATTAAATAAATTTTACTAATATCATGTTTTGATGTATTGTTGCAGATTAGATTTAAATTGGAAGAGGAATGGCAAAGAAAAGCTATATTTCAACAAATGGGAGTACTTTGGAGATCGTCAAAAAGCAAATTGGTTCGAAATTTGCAAAAAGCGGAGAACGATGAGGAAAGACTTAAACTGAAACCTACGAACATAAAAAGCATAACCGATTGGAGGAAGTTTGTGAAGGCGAAAACAAGTCCGGAGTTTAAGGTAAATCATTCCTACTGAACTCGTCTGGCATGTTTCTGCAAATCCATCTACATAGTTAGCAACTGATGAATTGATTTTAAAATAAATTGCAATCCTCACCATACATATTTACCCTGCATTATAAATATTAGATAGTTTTTCTTTTTATGATTTTGGTTGTTAAATTCTAGCATCTTTCAATATTTTCAGCAAAAAAGTGAGAAATATTCAGCCCTTAGGTACACACAACTTCCGCATACAACCGGTCGTAGGGGAATGGCTAGAAAGACCGAAGACATGGTAAGTTAATTAACTATAGCATTATTTAACATTATTTTATACCTGTCAGTTTATTAATTTAATGTTATTCTATTTTTAGAAAAAAGAAAGTGTAGATCCATCATCCATAAGTAGAGCTGATGTGTGGATTAGATCTCACATTAAAAAAAATGGTGAACCAGTGAACATGGAAGCTGCAAATACTATTGTAAAATTGTTTTTATTTTATTGGTATTTTTTTTTTGAAACTATGATAATTTTACCATTGTACATTATCTATGTGTATTTATTTATATAGGAGGAGATCAAAAAATATGGTAGCCTATCCCAATCCGGCTCGACGCAGAATGATATTAGAAAAGATGCTCTTATACATGTACTGGGACAAGATAAACCGGGACGGTTAAGGGCATTGGGTAGGGGTTGCACTTTAACCAAGCTAGCTTTGGCCCAGTCCAAAGATGAACAAGTGTCTCGGTGTCGAGAGGAAATAGCAGAATTGAAGGGAATGATACAGACTCTGATGGACCAGAAGGTAAATTTTTGGAAATTAATTTATATTCGTAAAATATTAATTTATATTCGTGCTTCGCTGCAGGGTAAAGAAAGTTCGAGAAGGAACGCACCTGATTCGGTAAAAATAATATTTATATTACTCAATAAATGAAATTTATATTTTAATTTTTAATCCAGTAATTGATTTAATTTTCGGTTGATTAATTGTAGAGCGACGACGAAGTATGTTTGCTGTTGAATTGGGATGGAACCTCTGGAGTTGTTGCCCATGGGAGGCTGTTGTCCATGGACCCAAATGACGTTGTCAATGGCATTCGTCTTGGACAAAATGCTGGGAGCGTTGTTATAAATTCATTGGATAAAGCAGATACTTATTTATGGAGGCCTACACCTAAAATGGCAGTCTTAGCAGATGCTAAGAATAAGGTAGTTGCTTGGCCATCAGTTTGCATCAAGGTCCCGCTGCGAACACGGTTGAACTGTAGTGCAGCCAGTACGGTAATTTTTTTCACGTTAAGTATATTAGTGTAATATGCTGCGAGCTTATTGATGTCTAAAATGCAGCGAGCATACCCCCCATCTGAATAAAAATTTAACACATATTCGTTGTTTTTGTATAGCATACTAAAGTCTTGAATTTCACTTCTCATTTTTAGAGTACCAGCATCATCAAAGACACTTGCAAGATTTACAGTTGGACTGAGGGTGAAGGTGTAGTTGCCGAAGGAAGAATCCACGCCACTGATCCAAAATATATTGTTAATGGTATTCCACTTGGTCCGTCTGCTGTTGTGATTTGGGTGGACAAAGTAGTAAATAAAGATGCTTATTTGTGGCGACCGACATCTGATATGTCGTGCATTGGAGATGCAGTTGGTAGGAAAGTAGCATGGCCAAGATCAAAAGTAGAAGCTGATCAAGAAAAACTAGATGAGAGTCGTGATGATACTGAAAATGTTGTGAATTCTCCCATGAAATCCGCACATATGGTCATGAATAAATCGCAAAATGTAAGTATTAATTTTCAAATTTGAAGAAGTTAACTATGTATGAAAGTTTATTTAATGTGCATGTATACATTGTGCATAATAATCTCTTTTCTTTCAGCCGATTGCAACCATGCAAAATGATGCCAAATGCCAGTTGACCGATTTGGGTGGAGCAGACGTAGTGGCTGAAGGAAGTATTGCATCAACTGATCCGATAACGATGGTCCATTGTCGTCCATTGGGACGTAATGCTGTAAAAGTTTGGATTGAACTAGTGATAGTTCCAGATGCAGAGATATGGAGACCAACATCGGGTCTGACGTGCATGGATGATTGCTTTGGCGTTCCCATAGCTTGGCCAATGGAAAAAATCATTATTAAGTCAAAATGAAAGGTATATAATTTTTTTATATATACATTAGGAATGCTAGCAGCTAAAGTGCAGATAGATTTTTGGTAAAATGATAAAAGTACATAAGTAGGGGTGTTATATTCGAATTGTGATTGAATGATTGTGATTGGTGGTTCAGGTTCAGGGGAGGGAAAATAATTGATGGTGAGGAGTTATGTATGGATTGTGGTGGAATGTTAGTTGAATTGATGGTGAGGAGTTATGTATGAATTGATGGTGAGCAGTACAGTGATAGTGTAGGAAGAAGTGGCAAGGTAGTTGAGTGTTGTGGCAGTGCAGAGAAGTGGTCGATTGTCGTCCATATGTTTTGTTTCAGTACATTGCTTATTTAAGCAGTTTTAAGTTCAGGTTTTGTTTTCTCACTCTTTTGTTATGTTCTTTGTTGATAGGTAGTTCAGGTTTTGAAGACATCAGCAATGACAGGTAGTTCAGGTTTTTATGGTGGTTCAGGTTTTGCTCGGTACTTTGGTTATTTCAGACGTTTATTTCAGATGTATATGTACGGTTATGACACTTATGGTAGTTTGGTTATAACACTTATGGTAGTTTGGTTGTGTATGTGTACGGGTAGCTTTTTGTCGACACCTATGTATGTGGATGTATGAATGTCTATGTATCTTGTGGATCTTCAATGCGTATACGTATTTTGTAGTTGTTTAATATATTGTGTTCAAAAGTGTATGTGCTTGCGTATTCTGTTATTATATAATTGGATGCTAGATCAGGGGTAAATCTGGAGTAGCAGGTAGAGGGAAACAAATGCTACTGGATATTATTTATTTTGGTAGCGTTAAAATGTCGCTACAAAAGAGTGATTAAAAACTCAAGTACACTTATGCTGGCGTTTATTAAGCGCTACAAAAAATGTATATAACGCCATGAAAAGGTAATGTGGAGGAGAAAACCCTTTCGATGGCGTTAAACAGGCGCTACAAAAAATTTAGATAACGCCATAAAAAAGTATCATGGAGGAGAAAACCTTTTCGGTGGCGGTAAATAGGCGCTACAAAAAAGGAATTCTATGGCGTTATAAAAACGCTATCAAAAAACAAATTTGGTGGCGTTTAAAAAAGTGCAACTAATACTCAAGGATTTTTAGTGGCATGTTTTCTCGTAATGATTATCGGAACGCCACTAAAAATACGTAGTGGCGGTTTTTGGGCGCTACAAAAAATCAGTTTTCTTGTAGTGCCAACAGCTAAAGATTCCAAGAATTGAAATATTTACTGATTCACAATTAGTGGTGGACCAACTAAAGAAGATGTTCCAAACCAAGGATGCTCGGTTAACTCAGTACGTAAGGAAAACTCATGAAATTCTAATTCAGTTTGAGGACTTTTATGTATACCAAATATCAAGGGAAAGGAACGTGCAAGAAGATTTTTTAGCAAAATTAGTAAGTTCACAAGGGGCACCCAATGTCAAAACTACTCTGGTTGGATTTCAACAAAACCCTAGTATCGAGTCAGAAAAGAAAGAATTAAATAATGAATCCTTGGTTACAACTCAATCTCAAGCCCAACAATCGAAAGAATAAAAACAAATGTCTATAAGGATCAATATTCCAATAGTTGGACGACGCCTTTGATCAAATATTTGCAGGAAGGGATATTACCCAAATAAAGAAATGAGCCACAAAAATTAAGATATCAGGCTCATTCATATGCCGTAATTGATGGAATATTATATAGAAAAGGATACTCAACACCTTACTTGAGATGTATCACCCTAGAAATAAGAGCTAAATTACTTAGAGAAGCCCATGAAGGATTTTGCGTGTATCATTCCAATAGAGTGAAATTAGCAAAATAGGTAATGAGATAGGGATATTATTAGCCTAGTATGGCAGAGGATGCCTTAACCTACATTGAAAGATGTGTTAGACGTCAAAAGTTTTCTAGAATTCTGTGGTTGGCACAAAGTGAATTAACTACTTTTACTAGTCCATAGCCTTTCGATGTATGGGCGATCGACTTGATTGGGCCTCTTCCAGTGTTAAAAGGAGGAATGAAGTTTGCTGTAGTAGCCATTGATTACTTTACTATGTGGGTAGAGGCTAAATCATTATCAAACATTACTGCTGTAAAGTTCTAAAGTTTATCATCAAAACTATAGTCACTAGATTTGAGCTCCTGAATAAAACTATCTATGATAACGGCACTCAATTTGAAAATGAAGAATTCACTCATTTTTGTGAGAAGAATGGGATGATAAAAAGCTTTTAATCAGTAGCTCACACAAAATCTAATGGAGTTGTAGAGGCATCAAATAAAACCATGAAGAATATCTTAAAGAAGCAACCAGGTAAAACCAAAGGAAATTGGGTAGAAAAACTTCCCCTTGTTTTATGGTCATACATGACTTCTACAAGAACGACTACTAGACATACTCCATATTCTTTGACGTATGATTCGAAGCTATGTTACCAGTAGAGATTGAAGTCCTCTCATGTGGAAAGATTGCTTATACTTATGAATCAAATTAAGAAATGAAGAAAGAGTCACTCTATTTACTTAACGAGTTAAGAGATCAAGCCGCCATACACATGGCTAAATACTAGTGAAGAATCTCAAATTATTATAATTCAAATGTAAAAGGAAGAGCCTTCAAGAAGGGGGATCTAGTACTAAGAAGAGTAATGGAAAATACTAAGGACCCTATAGACGGTCCACTGGGACCAAATTAGGAAAGGCCACTTATTATTCATGATGTTATTCCCATAGGAACTTATCAATTAAACAAACCAGTTGGGGGTCACAACTTGGATGAGTAAAATGGATGATTAAAGGACCTTGTTTCTTAAATAATTTCACCCGAATCGAGATGTGATATGTTTAACTTGACTCTTAACCTGATGAGGTTAGCAAGACTTTTTAAGCAGAAGCACACCTCATATCTGGAAGAGAAGATCTAAGCCTTTGCCCCACTGCAAGGCCGAGCCAAAGAAACCATCCAAAGAGTGATGGTCAATAAAGCATTTGATCCCACCGCTAGGCCTAGTCAAAGTACCTATCCAAGGGAGATGGACCAGAAGCCTTTGGTTCCCCTTGAGGCTTGGCCAAAGCAACTATCCAAAGAGTGATAGTGAATTAAGCCTTTGTTCTTGCAGCCGGGCCTAGTCAAAGCACCCATCCAAGGAAGATGGACGAAAAGCCATTGGTCCCATCGCAAGGTCTGACCAAAGTAACTATCCAAAGAGTGAAATTAAGCCTTTAATCCCATTGGCAGACCTGGTCAAAGCACCCATCCAAAGGAAATGAACAAAAAGCCTATAGTCCCATCATAAGGCATTGCCAAAGCAACCATCCAAAGAGTGGTGGTACATTAAGCCTTTGGTCCAGCCGTTGGGCTACGCTCCAGCACCCATTCAAGGAAGGAAAACAACAGAAATTCTGATAATCAAATAAGGTCTTCAAAAGCAACTATTCATAAAAGGATGATGGACTGAACTCCTGATTCGATGAACGACCAAACTCAAAATAAGCAAGAATAAAGTGAACTCCCTCAAGACTAAAGGAAATTTCCAACTTGCGTTAACAACAATTAATTTTGATAAAAGCTATTTTCAAAAGGTTTCAAATGGATTTCCTTACTTTTGAAAATCACACTTTAATAGATATATATTTGATATTTATATAAAATTATTTCTAGGTTTATGGGAAACTTTTACAAAAAGAAACATTTTCAATGGAAGTGATTATTGCAAATATAAATAAGTTGCAAAAACTCAATGCTTTGGAGGACATTTTCGATAAAACAGCTTGCAAAAAAATTATTATTAATTTTTTATGACCAAAGTTATTGTACGCCAAGAAGCATAAGCAATCAACGATGAAAGAGCATGATAACAAGGAATGACCACTGGGAAGAGAAGAGGCGAGAATAAGAATAGAAGTTTACTTAAGCTAAAGCATAAGAAAAATCCTAATGGGAGGGGGCCAAGTTTTACATCTAGATTTCCAAGGATAAATATAGTGTGGTATCATTGAAGGTTGACTGATAATACCATCAAAGGATGACAAACAAAGCTATTGAAGGAACATAAGCTATCAAATGTTGGTAAGTAAAGCTATCGAAGGTTGAAACAATGAGTCATCGCAAGTTAATGAAAGCTAACGCATGGTGAAGGGCTATAGCAAGGGTGGAATTTAGCAAGCTATCGCATATTGGAAATAAATAGAGTAATTATATGTTGAAGGAAAAAACAAAACTTGTTATACCCCAAAGGTACTAGCTATCGTAGGTTGAAAAGAAGGAAGCTATTAAGAGATAAAAAGCCAAAAAACAAGCTAACGAGGATGATCGATTCAAAGCTACTGCAAGTTGACAAAACAAGCTATCGAAGGTTGATTGTCTCAAAGCTATCACAAGTTGACTAAAAAAGATATCGAGGGATTATGTTTCAAGTCTATCAAATGCTAATCCAAAGAGCCATTGAAGGTTGATACACAGATGTAACAATCGCATCTTAATGGGCCTGAATCTTCGCTAAATTGAAATCCCAAGTCTGCTAGGGTACGGATCGTTGGTGTTGGTATCTTGCAAAAAGTAAATCAGAGCATTATCGATAAAATTCACAGTGGAATAGTAAAGTATAATAAAACATATAATTATTGTCCAAGGTTAATACCTCTGGTATTTGGTACCCTTTTCAGTGTCGAGCATGCATAAGGAAACCCATCCTTCCTCCATTCCCACCTTGTACCAGTACCCGTCCCTTTAAGTCGATCCTTTGAGTTGTAATGAGGAGGAGGTAAAACAACTTTTTGGTGACTGGTAGATTACATACTTTATACATAACATTAATTTATGCTGAATGTCCTCTATTGCATGTTAAGTCTACTATTTTAACTTGGTCGTCTTGACTTCATGTACATGTACGATACGTCCTACCTACATGAGATATACAATAACTACTTACGCGTGTATGTGTGTGTGTATAAGTACCACAGTCCCCCATGGACTAGAATACATTCCCTGCTTGTATCTGTGCTCTGCACCAGCCAGGTATCCACCATCTGTGTCTAGACTGAATTGTCAGCGTACACCGAGGATCTTTCCGTTAGTACCTAATAACAGCATTACAACTATTTAGCTGCATTCTACCTTGTCCTGAAGACTTATCTAGCTGCTTCATATTGAGGACTCTGTTCCTCGGACTATTCATGGACTCTGCTCCACGGACTATTGAGGACTCAGCTCCCCGGACTATCCTATTCACTTGAAAGACCTCAACTAAGTGTTACCTAGCCTTGCCTTCAAAAAACAAACAAACAAACAAATGCGAGGTGGTGCATTTCCCAAAACATGATCTACACTAGTAGGAGGTATAGTACATTCATGCGTAACCCTAGTCTTTTTTATTGACCACTCCAGGACCGATGACACTCTTGACCTATGTGTATAGCCCTACTCCTTACATATATGGGACCAATCTTGTTGACATAGTGTAGAGCGTACGCTCATCGCCTCATTTAGATTTCCTAATTCAATCAAGGAAATGCCTACTTGGTGACTTAGCACATACCGCCTAAGAGGATTGAAGAAGAACTAACTTGGCCCTTTAACACTTCAAACCGAGGCAAACCCTACTTTCGTATATTCCCCACATCTACACGCGAACGTATAATCCCATAGGTCCTATAGTTGGAGATATCTCACATTAGTACAATGTATACACAACCGTTGGCAGTCCCTTTCGAAGGCAGACTTCTGTTGTGCAACACCACTTACCTTGCATTCCAACCCATACTAATAATTAAGTCATTTTTAATTAATCTTAGTTATTAACTACATGCAATAATTCACACCCATCATAAACACGTACTTGAGGCTATATGAGTTTATTAGTTACCATGCCTCATATGTTCAAATTTTAATATTCAGTTATTTTTACATAACTTACTTCTTGTTTCATTAACATCGTTCAATATCATTTACCACCTACTTCATTTAATAGATTAAATATTTTTTAATGCTTAACCTCCACTTTACACTATTAGATATAGCTTACTATCCTTTCAACTATTAATTACCTTTCTTTGATTATTATAACTTCTTAATTCCCTTTTTTCTTTATTTATAATTCATCCTTTATGGTTTATTTTGTAACTTATCTTAAACCGCTTAAATTAGATTCAAAATTAAATAATTGTTATTAGCACTACTCATAATACTTTGGTTTATACTTAGGGAATTCTACATTTTAATGTGTTGGAATTACATCTTCCCAAAAGGAAACGTTGACACTGTAATTTTCCATAAATTATCTAAAGTGGACTTGTGTTATGTTTGTAATTACAAGGAATTATCTTTTCTATTCTTATTGAAATAGACGGTACAAAATATGGTAAGCACCCCTATTTTGTACCTCTTTCTTTTAGGCATGTTCCTTGTTATTTCAGATGATACTTTTATTCATATTTATAAAACTGAATAATTTATAGAAATTTATGTTGTAATAGACTTCGTTCCAATAAATTAAAATACTACTTAAATCCTAATCCAATTTATAACAACTCCCGATTCATATTTTCTAATATATATCATTCAGCCAACAGACCTAAAATTATTATATAATATCATTAAAGAATTAGGTCATAAATTTAGGGACTACTTTAACCCTTACTTTCTAGATTCACGTATATACAATATTTAGTCAAAGTTAACAATTCACAGAATATGTAGATATGAATCTCCAATTCATTACATGTGTATATTTAAGCCTACAACTCCAAAATTTACATTTAGGCATACATGGAACAGATTTACAATGATATAAATCCAATATTATATAAACATATATAATTCCCACCAACGTTAAAGCTTCCAAATCTCCAGAACTAAATCTTGTTATTCCTGTTTGACTCCCTTTCGAAAGCAGATACATATTTGTTAGAAATATAGATCTGAGAAGAGATTTGAATTCAATTTAGATTTGTATTTTGATTTATAGTTTACCTTAGCTTTGGCGATTCGATTCGACCCTATTCTTCTTCCCTATTATTTTCCACTATTATCCACTTATATATATACACATATATATTATAGTTTATACAGATTGTAGAATTTGTGGAGAAAAGAAAATGTAGAGCTTCGCCGATGCTTTAGAAAATATGAGAAGAAAAGCGAGGAGCTAGGCCTATATTTATAAAAGTTCGAATAAATGTTAGCCATTAGATTAGATTCTATTAATAGGTTCAATTCACAACCGCTAGCCTACCAACAGTCGACCGGTTGCCTATTATGTTGAACGATAATTTGTTTCCTCTTAAATGTTATTTTATATGATTTTACTCTAATCCGATTAACATTAATTTTGCTTATACGTTAAGTAACTGTTAACGTTAATTAATTATATTTATTTCCTTAATTACACACATAATTATTTTTGATCTGAAATCTTCAAATGCTAATAAGATTTTCATTTGAACTACGAACGCAAAACTTTATATATGGAAGTTGATCAAAAATCATCACGAACATAACGGTGCAAGTTTCGTGTTCGAATATTGACTTTTCTGAAAATTCCATTTTCAGTTTTAACAACTATTTATTAATTTATTTTAAATTAATTATTGTTAAATATGGGGTGTTACATTCTCCCCCTTTAATAGAATTTCATTTCCAAAATTCCTTAAGGACTGATTTATGTAACATGGTGCACAATCATTCTTGCTATCCATTCAATTAGTGTGCAACCAATTTTTCAACCAGTAGAAGTGAATGATGTATCACGACATATATGATATGTATACAGAATAATACTAAATCAATGCCTTATATATGAATGAATTCTTTAAACAAAATTGAAAATATGGTGCAAACAACCTATATATACTGGCAGCTCTATATGTATGCAAGTTTAAAATTCAAAATCTTGTCTTCACATCCAAAATTTCCCATACTTCTAAGGATGGAATCATGGTTCAACCAATTTTCACATCAAATCCCTACCATCCAATACGTAGCATATCATTACTTACTTCCATAATTTTGGAAATCCAAATTTCTAAACCTATCTCTTTATGCTGGAAAAAGGGCTTTAGATGGAGTACTCCAAACTTCCACATTTCTCTTGTATATCCATTCCGTTATACTTTGGAACCTTCTCTTATGTCCTAAATTCTTTTCCAACTTTTCCAAGTACGGTTCGCTTAAGGGAATTTAATTTTAAAACTTAATTTTTTTTAAAACAAAGTTATTTCAAAACAAATTTTATTCTCTTATCAACATGGTGTGAAAATTTAAATTCCAAGGCCAAAACAGCTTTTCCCTTATTACCCTCTATGTATTACATACTGCTACTTCTATTGCATGGTAAATTTATATTTTCTAACTCATGGACTATTTCCTATGCTAAGAATTTGGCATCAAAAATATCCCTTTTTCATTCAAAATAATTTTTAATTAAATTTTTGAAATAGTTGAATTTTTTTAAAATAAAACTTTACTTCCCAAATATTTTATAAAAATATTTTACATTTAAAAATCAAAGATTTTTGAACAAAATTTTCAAAAGTATTTGTTTTTAACTTTTCAAAGAAAATTAAACTACATCCTACGCAGTCGGGATTTAGTCAATGAGTTAACGTTCATGATTGACTCTTTTCTAATATATGGTAAATTTTATAATTTCTAGAACTTTTCCTTTTATTTTAAAACAATAATCAGCACACAAGTTCATTTATAAATTTCAGCTCTTAAAGCGTAGGGATAGTTATCCATGGTTTCGCAATAATCTTTCCCTATCCTTCGCTCGCTAAAATTTATTTTCCAAATTTTTTACACATTTTGAGACTTAATTGAACTTTTCTTTTATTAAGTAATTAAATAAATTTCCTAATTTATTTTATAAAATTCCATTCTTTTATTTTATTTTCTTTTGCATTAGTTAGGCATCCTTTATGAGATTTCCTTATTTGAATTATTTCGTAATAATTAAACAAAGTGGGCAATCCAGAAACAAATAAAAAGGAACATTTCTCATTAACATCATACATGTTTTATACAAACATAAACAACTATTGCTTACAACCTAAACCTAAAGGAAAACAAAAATGTTGGAAGAATAAAACTACTACTACTAACCCCACTACTACCTACGGGCTACAGGATGGCAGTGCTCCTCCACGAGAGCCTGAAATACTATCACGACCCTTGAACAATCAGAGCATGGCGGCTATGCATCCAAGCTCGTGAACCTAGCGCTGTTGCTTCTCCCATATCTCCTGTAGCTCGGTCTCGATCCAGTTCTGAGAATCTCGAATTGCTACATACATAGGGACCTATGGATGTGGCTCTACGGCCTCCTGATCTGGCCATGGAGCCCACTCCATATACACACGCCCTGCTACCTCCTGCGCTCTAAACTCTACAGGCGCCTCTTTAATCCCCATCCTCCTAAGGGAGGACCTATCCAATGGTGCAAGTCATTCATCTGCACATGCTCTCCTCGAAAGCTGACTCCGTACTGTCGAAAGATGGGAGTGGAAAGATAACAGTATGGAATATTGCTCCTTCGTGTCCCAATTTCTGGGCCTATATAATGGAACATGATGGCCTTGGCCTAATTCAACTAAATACCACCTATGATGGCGTAGGTGGCCTTTTGTCCCGGGGGTAGATCTGGTCGAAACTCCCCATCTTGGAAATGATGTTATGTTGAATGATGCGGGCGACCAAACGGTCTTGGTCCCGCATGTCATCTGTCTACCAGACGGCTACTCCCCTATGGAAGATCTGCTGAAGAATAGCTGGATCGGAAGTCTCGATAACCTTCAAAGCCTCTCCTGCTGCAGATATGTGCAGAATACCTCTGCAGATATCTGTAGAATACCTCCAAACTGCTCGTCAATCATCTAAATCTCTACTCCTTTCACTTCGGATGTGAAGCTGTTGCCGTCCTCAACAAATGAATACTCCAAGTTAGCATCGAATAGACACATGCATTGCGGGTAGTGTTCTTGCTCAAACATATCATGGCTAAAGATCAGCAGTAATCTATAGCCTCAAAAAACCATCCAAATCATAAGCGGCGAAATCCTCAAACTTCAGCGGTCACCCTTGAACAAATGCAAAATTCGATGCCGCTTCATAGCCTTTAACCTTCTATTTATCGTTCTAAAACCATGCGATCTCTTGCGGGGTCAGATTTGAATGGCGAGATGAGATGCTACCTCGAGAAGGGCCCATGATTTGGTTAGGTGAGGATTTTAGATCAGGATCTTGGGTTGAATTGGATGGATCGCTACTTGATTTTGGGATCGGTGGAACCACTGCAGTCGCCGCTCATATTGCATGGGATGGAATCACCACCGTCGGTTGTTTTACGGAGGAAAGAGGAAGAGAGGGGATGCTGTCTCAATTGAAGAGGAAGAGAAGCATGAGAAATGAAGTGGTGGCTCGAACTGGATGCGACTTTATGTCACGTTTGAAGTTTGGGTCACGCGCGAAACCAGTAACCAATTGACGCTTATCTTGGGGAGGTCACCCACTACCGGTCGACCATTTTGTCCTAAGGGGTGGTGTAACGAAGCGGATTTTGCCGCTCGAAAATCGACATCCATACTTTACATCGTACTCGAATGCCGTAGATTCGACCGTTCAAATCCGAGTCGTCGGAGCTTATAACACAGTTAAGTAAATAACACAGCGGAAGAAAAAGAATAATACATTGATATACAATATCTGATACAACAGAGTGATACAATGAATATCAATATACATCAGAGATATGATACAAGAAATAGCAGCGGAAAAGAAAATGATAACATCAGCAGCGGATAATCTCCATCTTCAAAGCACCAATATAGAAATAGCTCGAACTCCCAATAACTATGCACAAAGATAAGCAAGTGCAGTCCATATCCAAAGACTGAACTAGCTCCAGAAAATCTACTAAATCTGAATATCTGAAAAACCCAACTCCAGACTGCTCATGTAGAAAAATTTTGAGCACCCAGAGTTTAGGAAGGAAACAATAAACTCCGTATCAGTCATGGGACTGGTGTGAGCAACAAAAATAGTTTATCTTTAAAAACGAACAACAAAAGAATTTAAAGTCAATTTGCAATGCTTTTTGAAAATGTAACTACCATAAGACCTCCTACCACACACACAATGCAAACGCAGACTTGGAGGAGAATTCTTCTTATGTTAGTCAAAGATGCTTACTACGCAAAATCAAATCAAATCATTTTTGATATTATTATTAGTGCATAGTGGAAAACATTTCGAAAGTAGAATATAAATCTTAGCCAGCATAGGTGCCATTATATTATGCCTGCTATAGCTGCCTCTTGAGGAGACAGGTTATACAATTGAAATTGTAAAGGGCTCGTATTGTTTTGTTTGGATTTCCAACAAATGGTCAGGCTAAGGAACTTCCTATTCCACGAAAGAACGCCTCTGGCGGGACGCTCCGAGAGACAAACTGCTCTCTGCCAAACAAGGCCGGCTACCCCTCTTCCCGGGGAATATACAAAACCTGAGATATGCCACCCCCGGTCCTTTGGGACCTTTATCCGAGCGCTCGGTATCCAACATCACACATAATAAATAAAGTGTGTCCACATGAGTAAGTATCTGGGCTCCATACCATGATACTACCCTTTTCCAAAAGGAATGGTCATACCCTAGGGAAGCTACCCCTGAAACCTTGCCGCACAATTCCTGTTTCGACCATTACCGGTTTGTGAGGCTCGACGAAGTCTCGTCCACAAAGCTACGCTTTGTCACAAAGCCATGCTTTGGGTCAACAGATGATCAACCAATGATCACAAAGATAAATGATCAAACAAATGATCATATCACAAATGATCAAACAATGATCATCACACAGCAACACTCAGCATGTCTCATTACCAAATTGGGAATATATCGCTGATAAATTTCAACTACATAACCTCTGAGCTCATACGTCTTAGAGAAGGGTGTTAAGCTAAGAGAATAAATTCTCCGCCACCAACAGAAATGTATTTGAAAGAAATCTGCTTTATATCTCAAAGTGTAATGTCAGACACGTAACCATACAAGTCTGTTCCGGGTTCGAACAGAACCGAAGGCACTTCCAAAGAAGCCCTTGCAAATCCGGATAATTTTATAATCACGTCCGGACTTCCCATCACAAAAAGAGTGATATAAATCTCTATACCGGAGCAACTCGGTGCAGAGACATTCGACAGGTTGTCCTTTCATTTTCGAAAATATCCGGTCTTCAACACCGGTCTTCAAATGCCATCCATATACGACGTATCACTATTTAGAATGGGTTATATGACACAAAGGTCTTTTCCCAGCTAACCCGAATAGTGAGCGCAATATTTAAAAACATATGGATATGTGATTTCAATTAAGTCACAACTTAACCCAAACTTTCTTTTTAAATGGTTTAACAAATTACCATTTTAATCTTTTAAAACAAACAGATTCATTTTAACAACTGTTATCCCGCTTTTTGGTCAAAGCCGGAATATCAAACAAATCGACAAGAAAGGATGGGTTTCAGGATTGGAAGTCGATTAGAGACAGGGTTGTGATCGATGTCGTCAAAATTTGACCAGGCTCCGATCGGAACGGAATCGATTGGAAATGATGATTAAGGCTAAGAGAGGCTATGTTTCAAGTTTCAGGTTAATCGGAGTTCATATGAAGGAGATATGGATGGATTACGATGTGCAGGGAATGGTTCGAATCGATGCACTTTGCATCAATCAGGAGGACGGTGGTTCGAATCGATACGTTTCGTATCGACCATAAAGTAAGGACTTCGAATCGACACCGTTCGTATCGACCGGAACAGGTTCGACTCGATGGCAACACACCCAGATTGTTAAACAAGCATGCGGAGGTTTGTTCGAATCGATACCGTTCGTATCGATCGGCATGGACTTGGATTAGTGGTTTCGTATCGATCGATATTGGGTCGAATCGATGTTGTTCGCATCGGTCTGGATGGAGTCGTGCAATGGTTCTTCGTATCGATGCACTTTGTATCGATGGGAAGGATACGAACGAAGCAGATTTTATGGACACGAAGCAATGGATTCGAAGCACGCTATGGCTATAGATGGATGTGGACTGGGCACGAGGTATGGATGCGAGCGCGTATCCAAGAAAGAAGCATTCAACACGGCGAGGAAGGTGGATCAACCCAAGAATTTCGCAACACGTCATCACACAGGCATACGCCTTGATCGATTCGAAGGGGATCGATTCGAACCAAGCTGATCAACCGGAAATGCAATCTTGAATCGATCATAACTCGAGATCTACAAGTCCAAATGCTACGAAATTTTCACAGTAGCTTGAGCACATGTTGAAGAATGTTCACACCAAATTTCAGCTCGATTGGACAATTTCTTGATCGATTCGAACGTAGCTTCGAATCGATCCCAAAGTGGGCCCGGATTTCTAGAAAGCGGGCATGTGGGCCCCCTCACGTGCCAAAACTGGTCTCCCCTAAATTTAGGCGAAATATCAGCCTCCTACACCTATAAATAGACCCCTAGGTCATTCAGAAAAGAGGATCGGGGATCGGGATTGAGAAGCGCCCAGACTCTACCGGATTCAATTCTACGTCGCTGTTAAACTCGAATTTCTTCATTGTAATCACTGTAATCAACTGTAATCAGCAAGGATAATCAATAAAAGATAAAAACTTTGAAGTGGACGTAGGCCGGAGATAGCCGAACCACTATAAATCTCGTGTTTCTGTTCATTATTTATGAAGTGTGATATTCTGTTCGCTTAGATCTGAGATTTGTGTTTGAATATTGCTGATTTATATTCACACACTGGTGCTTTCACAAGACTTGGGGTTTGTGACCAATTTTGGTGCAAACACTTTGGTGCTTTCACCGAGAAGAACTAGCACCCGCTACATCGGATTGAAGTTCAGATTTGGAAAGCGTGAAAAGTTTACATTTGAAAGACAATGACTCGACAAACAAGTAGAAGACAAAGAGCTGAGAGAAGCCAACAAGGAGGAAGTCAAGAGGCATCCTCCGGAGCTGGAGAAGGACAAGCTTCGATTTACATTACTAGAGACGAAATGGAAGCAATGACAAATTCATTGCATGAGAGGTTGCTGAAGAGTCAACAGGATATGATGCAAACTTTCTTCGAGCAGATGAGAGCTGCAGGAACACAGAACCTTGGACCAACTACAGCGACTGCAAATGTGGAACAAGGAACTAGGGTTGCAGAACCCAACATGGAACAGAATACAGAGCCAGAGGGCAATCAACAAGGGCTTGGGGGCAGGCCCACAGGATCCAATATAGGAGGACCTTTAGAAGGATTTCAACAGGCTAGGGCCAACGTTGCTGCTAATGAACCACATGAAGAATATGTACCAGAATTCCCTCAAGGACATGGGGGGCAACCCCTGACAAATAACGCTGGATTAATGGAAATCATTAGGAAGACTATGCGTGGAGGTTTGACCAATCGAGATTTGGAAGGAGTGAACAGGAGTCCGTTCGCTCGGGAAATCAGGATAGCTCAGAATCCACCTAAGTTCAAGTTACCTAGCGTGGAAGTATAAAATGGCAAGACTGACCCGACTGATCACTTGATGAGATACACTAGACACATGGAAGTGCTGGGAGCATCGGAGGAAGTGATGGCCAGATGTTTCCCGTTGTATTTGACAGATCTAGCTGCAATGTGGTTTAGGCAGTTGGGAGAAGGATCTATAAGGACTTGGAGGGAGTTGGTGGACAGGTTTTTGGGACAGTTCCGGGTTCATATCAAAAGACCTAAGAACGTGATGACGTTAACATCAGTAAAGCAAAGGATGGATGAATCACTTAGGGCTTTTCTAACTCGATTCAATGCGGCGGTAGCTTCGGTGGATCGGCCGGATCCTTCAATGGTTTTGATGGCGGCAGTGTCAGGAGTCAGAGAGGATTCAGATTTTAAGGTATCTTTAGTACGAGACCCACCACTGGACCTCGGGGAATTCTTTCACGAAGCAGAAAGATTCCTTCGACAAGAAGATGCATGTTTGGACTTAAAGTTAATGGAGGTGAATGTGACTGAGGGTAGAGGACCATCCAACGGAAGCTCGAATAAAGATAAAGGAGAAAGGAAGCTGGACGACGATTCAGGAAAAGCTAGGAAGCGATGGAAGGATCCAAAGTTTTCCACATACACAGAATTAAACGAGACGCTGGAGCGGATATACATGGAAACCCGGAATCGCCTTCCTTACCGAAGGCCAGCTAGGAGAGAACCTTCTGAACGAGAAAGGGCATCAGGGAAGCATTGTCTTTTCCACGATTTGGACGGGCATGATACCAACAGCTGCAGGCACCTAAAGGACATAATTGAGGAGCATTTGAGGAATGGACAATTGAGGCAGTATGTTGGGGCTCGGAATGCAGCAGTGGAGCAGGAGCAACCACCTCCCACCTCAAGCCATGATGGCATGAGACCCAGGAATGATGGTCGATTGATTATCCATTGACCAGGATAATATGAAATAAGTAACGAACCATTGGCGAGCGACCAAGTCATTTACACATGTATGGGGACGAAGATAGCCCCTAGGCATGCTCTGAATGATGATAAACCGCAAAGCCATGGTTTGCGAAATCTGTCTTTTGTTTTTGGATTGGACACTTGGTTTTCTGGTTTGGTTTTGGAGTTTGGATTGAACTCCTGGTTTTGTTTGCTTTCTGTTTTGGATTTTCGTTCGGATGACTGGTTTCTGTTTTGGGTTTTCTGTTTTGGATGTTGGTTTGGATTTCTGATTTTCGGATTTTAGTTGGATTTTGGATTGGATTTTGATTGGATTCTTTTTGGTTTTTGATAAACGGTCGTTGGGTATGGACTTTGCCCGAATCTTAATGGCCCGAACGTGGTAACTATAACCATATATATAGTTATAGTTATACACATGCTTATATCTATTATGTTATCATATTAGTCTTAGAACGTATGTGATTTATTCTAAATACATCTATTATAAATTTAATTAATATGACTAATTAAATAAATTTAATGTATTTTAAAATTAAATAAGATTTTAATTTAATATATAGATTGGATCTAATGCTAGCTAATATGTTACATTGGCCCATTAAGATTCAAATAGGATTTTTTTTAATGAAATTTACATATTTCACTCGCTGTCAAAATGGGATAGAACAAACAATGGTATCATAGCTTGTATGGTATATGCAATCTAATTAGTCAACATTTATGGCCAATTAAAAAACTTTTCTATCTAATAGGTGTCTAGAATCATAGATTCTAGATTTGAGGTTAAATAAAAAGTATTTTACGTCAGTGAACTCAACATTGGGATGAACTCAACACAACTTCGCATGAACTCAACATTGGCATGCAGCTTTCAATAGGCATTTTGATGCCTTATTAAATAAAAGTGAGAACATATGGGTTGAATGGACTTTGGTGCATAATATAAGTTAGTAAAATTTCTGGATAATGGAAGCTCATCAAAAATTGCAGCTGGACTAGGTGTAAAATTTTAAATCCGAGCATGACATTTCTTCCTCATGTCAAGTTAAACATTTCATCTCTTTGCTGTGTAAGTTTTTGGAATGTTCCTTGGGCCATGCAAGGACTGATCATCTCCAAAAAGCTCACTTATCAACAAATGCAGTTGTTTATAATAAGTAAAGATGCTAAGGCCAGAGATTAAATTGATGATGGTGTGCTCTCCTTGCCCTATTCAAGTAACCAGTTAATTAGATATATGTGGGGATTCCTGTAAGCTTATCTGTATCCTCCAGCTCCTATTGAGCATGTAGTTTAGACCGGAAAAAAGAAAGCCCACTCAATCAGTTTAGTTTTCAAACCCATCACTGGATTTGATTCCATGCCTATTTTCAAATGGTTTAGAAGAATCCGGGTTAATCGTTCTCCTCCTAGAGAGAACTTATTGGTTTGGAAAGTATTAAAGGATTCTCTTCTCCCTAAATCCAATCTTAACTTGTTAGGGTTATATATTAACTCTGTCAATGTCTTATTTAATGTAGAGAATGAGGACAATCAACACCTATTTTTTAACTGCCCTGTTATCTTTCATTTATAGGGTTGCTTGATGATCAAGATAGAAAGACAAAAAATGGTTAGGGAAAGCTCTTTTGAATGGAACTTGATCTATAAGGCAATAAGATGGAAAATCATGAAGTCTTTTTTTACTAATTCTCAGTTTGAGAAAATTTATAAAGGTCATTTAGGATGAAAGGAATAATAAGGTATTCTACAGCAAAACAAAAGGCAATGGTGTTTTATGGCATGAAATAGTGCACGACATTGGCAATGGGATGAAGGGCTTGGCGTTTGCTTCTGAATCTTCACTAATTGCAGTTTGGAGATGATATTTATGTTATGTCCTTGTGTTTCAGTCTTGTTTGTCTTGTGTATGTGCTTGTGTTTGTATTGTGCGTATGATTTTAGAGTGTTCTTTCTATTTCCTATGCTCGTAGCTTGTTTTCCCTTTGTGTGTTTTATTGTGTTCAATAAAATATGGTAGGGGACCGTTCAACCCTACTAACCTTGCTAAAAGGAAAAAAAAGTATTTTACCCTCCCTAGCTACTGGCCTGGCCCAATGGGTGGAGTAAGTTCAAAATGTTGGCCCAAAGTACTTTGCGCCTTAGCATGATTTTCAAATTAAGATTTGATAATTTAATATATATTTTTAATTTAAATGTTAAGTTTAAAGTATAAAATAAAATTTTATAATGTTACAAAATAAATTTAAAATTTTTCAAAATTTTTTTGAAAAATTAATTTAATATATTTTGAAATTTTTATAAATATTTAATTAATGCGATTAATTAAATAATTAATTAATTTAAAGTTAATTAATTAAAATATATATACATGTTGGTATATATAACTTTAAAGTTTATAGTTGAATATATATCTTGAAACTGTTTAAGTTAAATTAAATTGAATTTTCAAATTTTATTAAATTTTTTAATTAAAATAATTAATTTGATTATTGACTAAATAATTAATTAAAAGTTAATATATATATGTATTAGTATATATATAATAAAACTATAAAGGTAATAGTTGATTATTCATCTTAAATAGTTTAGGACGAATAAAATAAAATTTCTGAAATCTTATGTAAAATTTAATTAATTAGGTAATTAAATTAAGAATTACAATTAATTAAATTTGATTTAATTAATAAGACACATATAAATATTATATAATTTAATCATTATAATGGTTATAAATAAATTAAACTTATATAGTTATATATAAAAACATAATGTAAGTTGAACTATAAAAAGCCTAAGTAAATTTTTGGAATAAATACATGCGTGTGGTACGTATACTATGATTTCAGATGTGTCTGATACTTGAATCATGAGAGTATTTCTTAAGAAATACATTATACCTTAAATTGATATCACTTAAAATATATTAAAGATTACGAATCTGTAATATAGTTACCCTCTATCATTTATACGTTGATAGATTACTTGCATACGCACTAGCTAGTTGTTGAGCAAACTCAAGCTAAAGCTGTTACGTGTAGTACTACTAATATATTGCATAGACGAGGTAAGATGCATGCCTTTATTTATTAAGCAAACTTAACGTACGTGTATTATACTTGGGCCATCAAGAAATGATAGGTAAGAGTGAGTAATCTCTCTTGACTTATTGAGAAACTCAAGCTCAAGGTCGAGATCTGGGCAAAGACCGTGGCTAGGAGTTGTATATGATACAACCGATAAAGTGTTATCCATCGCTTGTGGGTCTATGATTTGTTAAGAAAACTCAAGGTCAAAATCCCAAGGCAAGCGAGCGCTAGCACTCACTATAGAAATCGAAAGATTTCTTATTCTCTTAGGGTTTTTAGGAATATAAAATCCTAGTAGGAGCCTTATTCAAAAAATGAAATGATTACGTTTAACCTTTCTAATATTGTAAGACCATATGTTATATAAAGTTAATAAAGTCTACTTCAATAAATTTGTGCAACTAGTATAATTGGCCAAAAAAATTATCAGTTAAAATATACAAGTGAACTAAATTAGAATTGACAAAGAAATGTAAAATATACATACCAATAAAACTTTTGGAACATTGTCATTTGAAGTCCCATGCAAGAGCCAAATTATACGACTACTAAATACATTCGTACGTTGGTCACTTAATTGTTTATTTTTCTGAGACTGTATATTGTCTTTTATGAGTTTTGTGTAGGATCTAGATTAACCCTAGAGGGGGGGGGGGTGAATAGGGTTATCGCAAATTTTCTCAAATTAAACGCGGAAGTAAACAGCAGATAAATAAATATGCAGTAAAGTAAATCACACACAGAATTTACCCAGCTTCGGCAACCCCTGCCTACTGCTGCATTCCCAGATTTCTATTAGAGTTAAACAGTATCCCGCTTACAAACACTCTGACAGACTCGCAGACACTCGCTCCCGCTCACAAACACTCCTACAGACTCGCACACCCTGCTCCGCCTATAGAGTTTCGTTTACTCGCAAACTCTGCTCCCGCCTATAGAGCTTTGCAAACTCGCAGCCTCCCTGCTCACTGAACTAACCCTAACTAGACAATCTGACAACACCTAAACTCTAGGTGGTGATTAACTCTAACTGGACTTTGACAATACAAACTGAAAACTGAAAAATACAAAATACAGTTTGAACCCTAGGACAAAATATAGATTGACAATTTAAACCGATTTTGCCCTCAATAGACTAGGCCCGAACTAATCAACTAAAAAACCCGGCCCGAAAGAGAATTTAAATTAAAAACCCTTATATATTAAAGAAGTCGGCCCGCTTCAATTATTTTCAATTAAAATCGCCGGCCCACTTCAATTATCTTTGACCCGATCCCTTTGCTTTTATTTTCTCTGGCCCGATTAAAATTGCTTCAGCCCGATTCCTTGAGAGAAAAAAATGGTGACTCAAAATAGAGCTTTCGGCGATACTTGATTCTTTGGCGAATACGAGCTGTTGCTCCTCGATTCTCTGTTGCATATTGAAGCTTCTGCTTCGTTCTTTGATCTGAAAATTAGGGCTTGTGTTCGATACTCTTTTCTCTTGAAATTGGCGGCTTTCTCTTAGCTCTGAGGTCTAGGGCTATTTTGAAGCTCCGACTTTAAGTTGATCGAATCAGTGATTAATTGCAAGTCGTCTTGTTCGATCGAATCCTTGTTGCCTACTTCGGTTGCTTCTGTGATAATTTGCTATAGCTTCGGCTTTTGCGCAAATTAGATTTGTACTTGGCTATGGCTTCGCGCTTTGGTGAGTTTGATTTTGCTTTTGGTAAGATTTTAGCTTTGTTCCTCTTCGATTTTTGTATTCGAACTCACTGTGATTCGAGTTATTGGTTTATTATTTTCTGTTAGCTCGAACTCGAATAACTATTTTGCCGATGATGTTCATCCTTTTATAGGGTTCGAATCCCTGAATATTCGTTCGTCTATATGTATTTGAATTTGTCAAATTCTTTTCTCTGGCCGCTGATTTTCGTTTGGATGTTGATGATGAATTCTGACCTTTTCAGTTTCGTATATTTGATTATGCTTGGTTGACACGGCTTTGATATTTGTATATATCTCGATTCCTTGATAATCACGGTATTGAATTTGAACTTGCGATATTTTCTGACTTGGTTTTGTTTCTTCCTATACCTGTGCATTTTCATTGAGTATTAACCTCGTCAACAACTTGTTCAACCTATTCTTTTGATCGATGGTGATTTAACTGACTTGGTTGACTTCGACTTTGACTTGATATGAAACTGCCGTTTCATTCACTTGACTTCTTCGGCTTGATCAATTTATATTATCACTTCGACATCTTGTCTGTGTTGATTGAAATGTATATGTATTCATGTTGTCATTGACTTGTTTGTTGTCCACACTTTGTGTCGACTCTGTTTTTGCTGTACTCTTTATTGTTGTGCAGTTTTGGGTTTCCAGTTGTACTTGGCCCACGTCATACTTGAAGTCTAGTTCCTTTGTTTGGTTGGTTCATGTCTGGTTACACTTCTGGTCTCACTTGATGCCTTTGATAGTTACACTTCATTATTGAACTGCCTTGCCTTTGTACTTGGATGATTTGAACTTGAAGGTTAGATCTGGTGGTTTAGTGATGCACTTGCTTGTCTTGACTTCATTGTACTGCACATTGATCATCATCTTGCTTGCATATAGTCTGATTGATGGTCTTTGTTTCATTTGAGTCATGTTAGCTGTGGATCTGGTTCGCCTTTGATTCATGCTGTACATATTGAGTCTCACTTGAGTTGAATCCAGTTTTAAACTTGGGTTTGACCTTGTGCTGATGACGAGATTTTATTGTACTTGAGTTGAATCCTGTATTTGGGTTTGACCTGTGCTCACTTGTCCCTGTAAATATATCAAGTGTATATACATATATCGGTGTGCACGGCCTTGTGGCATGTACAGTGATACACTGTGCATGTCACATTGTTCGCGTGTGATGAATTCAAATATAAATGATGACGAACAACCCAAATAACTGAGGCAAATAATATTTTCAAAATCCACATTTTGTTTTATACTGCAAAAACATTTCATTTTCAATTTTACTGCGTCAATGAATATTTTTGCAGATTGCTCAGATGCTGAATTCAAACTGGAATGAAGTTGAAGATAAATACGAGTGTGAGTGATATGTAGTGAGGAACTGATGTATCTATGAAATCGTGATGTAATTGTATTGTGATAAAAAATGATGTATATAGCGAGAGCTTGAAATTGTACTATCAAAGTTGTAATAAATATTTGTTTGAATAAAATATTCGTTTGAATTCAAATTCTGTGTTATTTATTTTATTCAGCAAATATCTATTTAATCTGTGTAAAATAAAATAGTACAATATCAAATACATTTAAATGAATGTATATATGTTTATTATCATCAAACAAAAGGCATATACATGCATATTCCACAATCTCCCCCTTTTGATGATAACAAACATATATTTAAGATTTTGACTATATTAAATGTATTTGATTATTCAGTTTGCTCCCCCTATTTGAATGCTCTCTTTCTACACAATACTCCCCCTACATATATGCATGAGAATAAAGAATTCAAATGAGCCTTAATGCAATTAGAAAATCTTTGACCTTTATCTTCAAAATCTTAACTTTTCTCTCCCCCTTTTGTTATCAGCAAAAGAATAATAGTAATAGAAAAGTAGAGATATAGTAGACATTAATACAATATTAAAGCTCAATCGAGTATAAATATTAATTTCAATAAGAAAATCAAACAAAAATCATAAATACTTTAATTGATGCATATTCCACTTTAGAATGATATGAATGATTTCATCAAATAAAACCATATAGTTGTGTCTATTTGTGGTATATTTATTTCAGGAGATTTGAATATCTACTAACCATGCATAACCGTTAGGACTTTTAAATGAGATTAGTAGTATTCCAAATTTTTTAAAAAATGAATTCAAGTATCTTCTAACCACGCATAACCGTGAGGACTTTTAAATGGGATTAGAATCAACTTGTCTATTTAATCAATTAATTTTGATATGCGTTCCATACATGCATAACCGTGAGGACTTTTAAATGAGCATGGAAGCACAAAATCAAAAATCCAAGTAATTCACCCATGCATAACCGTGAGGACTTTTAAATGAGAGTGAATATTTTGGATTTTATTGTTAGAAATATAATAAAATTGAAGCACAAATGATTCCCTGTTTAAACTACCACAAATTAACATACTATATTGATTTTTGATGAGTGATGGTTGATAGACGGATGATAGAAATAGAAATGATCATGGAATAGTTATCAACAAAAAGTTTTTATAACTCTTGTTTAAATTTCTAAAGAAATTTTCTAAATATACTTTCTCAAGTTATAATATATGATTAATATCAACACTCATCTTATTTTCAATCACTATTTATCTTTTTAGATAATTATTAGGGGGTCAGATCAGTTAATCAATTTCAATAAAATCAAGTTTTCTTAAATAACAAATCTGATACAAGGTCAAAAGAAATTATTTTCTAGAAGGGGTTTTTAAGAAAAAATTCTGCTAAAATGAAAAATATTTCAAGTGAAAGATATGCAGATATTTTCTTTGAAAAATGATGCAGCAAATGAATGTCTCAAAATGTAATCACGTTCCACTAGTAATTTTTCTTCAACTACATTACCAGTGTAATCTGCATCTGACTCAATATCACTCGTTTGGATGTTATAGACCAGATTGTGAAATTTCAACAAATTATCTCAGAGTCATTTTCAACAAACTTGACTTTAAATTGAAGTCGTGTTAACCATCAAAAAAAATCTCAGTGTTAGATTAAGAAACCATAGGATCAACAGTCATTAAACAATCATCATTATTTCAAAAACAATTTCTTGAAGTTTCACCAAACAGTTTCAACAGTTTCAAAAACCTTTGAGAAATCAATAATCAATCAACATCATAATTTGACCAAAAACAGATTAAGTTCAATGAAAAATGGTTGGTCAACTTTTAAGCATAAATCAAAGTCATGGATAAGAATAAGTCATGTAAGATCATATCAAGTTAGTCAGAATCTGTCAACCATCATAATTACTTCAAGTAATTCTCTTTTAAAGATGATTGATTTAAAAAAAAAATCAGAATTAACATCATCAATCATTTCACATAACTGGCTGATTTAATTCAGATTATGGTGCAGATTTTCACATTTTATCTATCGTTTGAAAATAAATTCAATTACCTGTTTTACCTGAACGATAACCTTTCGTTGTTTGCCCATTGTGAATCTGTCACCTTTATACTAGGCTAAGGAACGTTGATTTGTCGCCCGTTGTGTATCTGGAACAGCCAGAATCCAGATAATACTAATGTTGTTCCTTAGCCTGCCACCACACCTACACGGTTAAAGATTTATGTGACCTATTTGTTTTTATAGGTCCATGGTTGTTAGTGGCAGAATAATTGTGAATAAACAATCCCTTTGGAACCCAAATTTGTTTTGTCCTTTCATTCTTGTTCCAATAGACATGAAATTTATTTGTAGAATTTTTAGGAACCCAAACTTGTATAAATTTTGTGTTCTTGTTCCTATGACTATGATGCCCATTTATTTGACATCCAGTAAAGACACTCTTTCCTTTAACACTATCAACTTGTGTTTTTCCAAATCCTAGTCCTTTTCTATTGTTGGCAAACAATTGATTTCCAAATAACATATTGAATGATTTTTCTCCTCTTGAAAAGTTACTCAGTGATTTCTCAAGATCTTGGACTTTGGTTTTTAGTGTTGTGTTTTCAGTCACAAGTGAGGTGCATCTATTTATAAAATCCTTTCTCCTAGTGTCAATGATTTCCTTAAGACTCAAGTTTTCTTTTTCAAGATTCTCAAAGTTAATTTTAAGCTTTGATAATTCTGAATCTAAAATTTTGCATTTTTTACAGTCTAGGTTTTGAATATTTTCAAGTTCAGTTTCTAACCTAGAATTTTCACGGGCAAGTTCTCTCCTATCAGATTTCAGTTTTTCAATTTTAGAATCTAGAGCATCAACTGTTTTAGTAAGATCAAGGCACAAATAAACAAGTTCTTTATAAGAATAGTTTTTTACCTCATTAGATTCCTCTGAGCTTGATTCTGAATCTGATCTTGCCGTAAGACACAAGTTAGCCTCCTCTGAGCTTTCAGTCGAAGCTTCCTCTCCTTCCTCATCATCCCAAGTTGCTGCGAAGGCCTTCTTCTTTTTCTTTCCTTTGTTGATTTTGAGAAGTGGGCAGTTTGGTTTGATGTGGCCAGGCTTGTTGCAGTTATAACAGATTAGTTCATTTTCAGAGTTGTCAGAATCTTTAGATGTATTACTAGTGGTCTTCTTCTTTCGTGGCTTGTATTTCGACCACCTTCTGAAATTATTGACAGCCACTGCAAGTCCTTCAATTGGATCAACTTCTTCTTCATCGCTCTCTTCTCTACTCTTTAAGGCAATCGTCTTCTTCTTTGGTTCGGAATTGATGCGTTCCTCCTTTGCTTTCAACTCAAGCTCATACGTCATCAAATTTCCGATCAAATCCTCCATGCGTAGTTTACTCAAATCTTTTGATTCTTGTATTGCCGTGACTTTTGCCTCAAAGTTCATTGGTAAGACTCGTAGAATCTTCCTCACCAGCTCTACTTCAGAGAATACCTTTCCAAGCGCTCTAGCATTGTACACCAAGGTTGAGAAGCGTCCAAACATATCCTTTATGCTCTCGCCTTTGTCCATCACAAAGTTCTCGTATTCATTGCTGAACAGGGCTAGACGAGACTCTTTGACTTGAGAAGTTCCTTCGTGTGTCACCTCTAAAGTATGCCAAATTTCCTGTGCTGTTTTACAATGAGAAATTCTATTAAATTCAGTTTTATCAAGAGCACAGATAAGAGCATTCTTGGCCTTAGCATTAGTGGTTTTCAACTTCTTATCATTAGCATCCCACCTATCTCTCGGTTTAGGAATCTCAGTATCACCAATAGTTATAGTGGGAGGTGTATAGCCAGTTTCAATAATATCCCAAACATCATAATCAACAGAACTAAGATAAATACTCATCCTAACTTTCCAGTAAGCATAATCATTACCATTAAACATCGGTGGCCTAGCAATAGATTGCCCCTCAGAAAAAGCATTATTCGATGAATTCATGACTCTAGAGTTAAAGTAAAAATACCAGGCTCTGATACCACTTGTAGGATCTAGATTAACCCTAGAGGGGGGGGGGGGGTGAATAGGGTTATCGCAAATTTTCTCAAATTAAACGCGGAAGTAAACAGCAGATAAATAAATATGCAGTAAAGTAAATCACACACAGAATTTACCCAGCTTCGGCAACCCCTGCCTACTGCTGCATTCCCAGATTTCTATTAGAGTTAAACAGTATCCCGCTTACAAACACTCTGACAGACTCGCAGACACTCGCTCCCGCTCACAAACACTCCTACAGACTCGCACACCCTGCTCCGCCTATAGAGTTTCGTTTACTCGCAAACTCTGCTCCCGCCTATAGAGCTTTGCAAACTCGCAGCCTCCCTGCTCACTGAACTAACCCTAACTAGACAATCTGACAACACCTAAACTCTAGGTGGTGATTAACTCTAACTGGACTTTGACAATACAAACTGAAAACTGAAAAATACAAAATACAGTTTGAACCCTAGGACAAAATATAGATTGACAATTTAAACCGATTTTGCCCTCAATAGACTAGGCCCGAACTAATCAACTAAAAAACCCGGCCCGAAAGAGAATTTAAATTAAAAACCCTTATATATTAAAGAAGTCGGCCCGCTTCAATTATTTTCAATTAAAATCGCCGGCCCACTTCAATTATCTTTGACCCGATCCCTTTGCTTTTATTTTCTCTGGCCCGATTAAAATTGCTTCAGCCCGATTCCTTGAGAGAAAAAAATGGTGACTCAAAATAGAGCTTTCGGCGATACTTGATTCTTTGGCGAATACGAGCTGTTGCTCCTCGATTCTCTGTTGCATATTAAAGCTTCTGCTTCGTTCTTTGATCTGAAAATTAGGGCTTGTGTTCGATACTCTTTTCTCTTGAAATTGGCGGCTTTCTCTTAGCTCTGAGGTCTAGGGCTATTTTGAAGCTCCGACTTTAAGTTGATCGAATCAGTGATTAATTGCAAGTCGTCTTGTTCGATCGAATCCTTGTTGCCTACTTCGGTTGCTTCTGTGATAATTTGCTATAGCTTCGGCTTTTGCGCAAATTAGATTTGTACTTGGCTATGGCTTCGCGCTTTGGTGAGTTTGATTTTGCTTTTGGTAAGATTTTAGCTTTGTTCCTCTTCGATTTTTGTATTCGAACTCACTGTGATTCGAGTTATTGGTTTATTATTTTCTGTTAGCTCGAACTCGAATAACTATTTTGCCGATGATGTTCATCCTTTTATAGGGTTCGAATCCCTGAATATTCGTTCGTCTATATGTATTTGAATTTGTCAAATTCTTTTCTCTGGCCGCTGATTTTCGTTTGGATGTTGATGATGAATTCTGACCTTTTCAGTTTCGTATATTTGATTATGCTTGGTTGACACGGCTTTGATATTTGTATATATCTCGATTCCTTGATAATCACGGTATTGAATTTGAACTTGCGATATTTTCTGACTTGGTTTTGTTTCTTCCTATACCTGTGCATTTTCATTGAGTATTAACCTCGTCAACAACTTGTTCAACCTATTCTTTTGATCGATGGTGATTTAACTGACTTGGTTGACTTCGACTTTGACTTGATATGAAACTGCCGTTTCATTCACTTGACTTCTTCGGCTTGATCAATTTATATTATCACTTCGACATCTTGTCTGTGTTGATTGAAATGTATATGTATTCATGTTGTCATTGACTTGTTTGTTGTCCACACTTTGTGTCGACTCTGTTTTTGCTGTACTCTTTATTGTTGTGCAGTTTTGGGTTTCCAGTTGTACTTGGCCCACGTCATACTTGAAGTCTAGTTCCTTTGTTTGGTTGGTTCATGTCTGGTTACACTTCTGGTCTCACTTGATGCCTTTGATAGTTACACTTCATTATTGAACTGCCTTGCCTTTGTACTTGGATGATTTGAACTTGAAGGTTAGATCTGGTGGTTTAGTGATGCACTTGCTTGTCTTGACTTCATTGTACTGCACATTGATCATCATCTTGCTTGCATATAGTCTGATTGATGGTCTTTGTTTCATTTGAGTCATGTTAGCTGTGGATCTGGTTCGCCTTTGATTCATGCTGTACATATTGAGTCTCACTTGAGTTGAATCCAGTTTTAAACTTGGGTTTGACCTTGTGCTGATGACGAGATTTTATTGTACTTGAGTTGAATCCTGTATTTGGGTTTGACCTGTGCTCACTTGTCCCTGTAAATATATCAAGTGTATATACATATATCGGTGTGCACGGCCTTGTGGCATGTACAGTGATACACTGTGCATGTCACATTGTTCGCGTGTGATGAATTCAAATATAAATGATGACGAACAACCCAAATAACCGAGGCAAATAATATTTTCAAAATCCACATTTTGTTTTATACTGCAAAAACATTTCATTTTCAATTTTACTGCGTCAATGAATATTTTTGCAGATTGCTCAGATGCTGAATTCAAACTGGAATGAAGTTGAAGATAAATACGAGTGTGAGTGATATGTAGTGAGGAACTGATGTATCTATGAAATCGTGATGTAATTGTATTGTGATAAAAAATGATGTATATAGCGAGAGCTTGAAATTGTACTATCAAAGTTGTAATAAATATTTGTTTGAATAAAATATTCGTTTGAATTCAAATTCTGTGTTATTTATTTTATTCAGCAAATATCTATTTAATCTGTGTAAAATAAAATAGTACAATATCAAATACATTTAAATGAATGTATATATGTTTATTATCATCAAACAAAAGGCATATACATGCATATTCCACATTTTGAACTATAAAGCGATACGAATATATGAATATTTGATTCATATTAAAGCACATACAAAACATTGTTTGGTGAACGGTTGTGTTCGTGTTATACAAAATTTCGATGAAATTGTTTCAATCGAGATGAATAAGTAAACCATAATTCAAGATTACGTGTTCAATATGATTGAATGCAATGAGGATTTGGTTATATTAGAAGCAACACAGACCACGAAATACTAGGCGGACATAGGATTCCAGTCACTGAAATGTTAGTTTGATCAATTTACTTTTTGTGAAACTTATACAATATCCTTAAATATTAAGGATGATCAAATGCATTTTTGTAAAGATTTCGGTATAATCTTATAGTAAAGGTTTCCTTTAGAATGGTCTGACCATTTGGAAAGGAAAGCGAATGTCTAAGAGTGGATGTAACATATGCACAACTGGGATGGAGAGAGTGAATGGCCACATCTGCTTCATGAAGAGACATTGGAAACGAGCATTGTATAAAATATTGATAGATTTTTAATATGGAATGAGAAATATAATTTTTGTTCGAAATGTATTTTTCATATAGAAAATTATTATTTATAGGAGTTACTTATTTGAGTTCAAGTTATTTGACCTTAAACTCTTGACTATAAACTACTTACAGTGGACAAAATAAAATTACATAATAAGTGATTGAATAAAGCTTCGTATTTCATGAGCTATTACTATAATAGTAGAAATAGCAGAAGCATACCATATGACACTTACTGGTTGATACATCTAGTTACGAAAGATTGTCTTCGTATATATACGAACTATTTAATTCTAAAGTAAAGAACGATTTTAGCTCATTATCCATTATTTAATTCTTTATTTGGGATTGGCTATTTTATTTCTATTTAATTTGCTGTAGGTTTTACTCTAATTTAATAGAATTGGTAATTCAGAGAATTGAAGGATTGATTTTTAGGTGATTTTTCTATTTGGTTCAAAAATAGTTAAATAAATACAAATAATAGTTACCAACTCCAAACCTCCCTCTCTCTTTAAGTTTCATAATTATCTTCAAAAAATTCCTTGAATGGTTTACATTCTCTCTTCATGCATCTTACTTAATAATTTTAAATGCAACATATTCTTTAGAAAACAAAGAAATATACCTTGAGCATGTAAAGTAAGTTAAAAGTATAAAATATAAAAGTTTTAAATTCGTGCTACTCTTTGTTTTGATCTAAGATTTAAGTTTACTTTACGACCACCTATTACAATTTTAGTTTCATAAAAAAAGAATTTCAATAATGCCAGTGTAGACCATATATTTACTTATGTTCCTTAACAAAAGAGATTGTGTTTCATATGTCTTGCTCAAAATTAATATAACAATAAATAATACAAAATAGTTTCAAAATTGCACTCCTTCTTACTTATATACATCATTTTAACTATGACATGAAAATAACATATGTGGCTTTGTGAAAATAACATATTTCGTACTTATAACATACATGATACAATAATCCATTATTTCATCTAAACTGAATTATGTTATCAAGTAGCTCTTTTTATTGTATAAACCAGTGAAGATGAGAAGAAGATAAATGCTATTAAAATAGATGGTGATATTAAATCTTAAATGAGAGATAGAAAAAAGAATAGAGTTCGTGTGATGAAAGTATAATAGGACACATCATGCTGCAAGTATAGACTCTTTTCCAGCCCAATTGATGTTTCCTTAACTCGGGACGAGGAACTTGAGTAGTTTATTGCTTTATGTTAACTATTAAAAGATTTTAATATTATTATTTGAACCTAAAAAATTATGTTATAATTTTCGTCTGTTTGTGTTCTAGACATTAAGCATTTTATCTATTTCAAAAACAAATATAATAACCCTACATCCAGAGTTAATTACAATTAGCTCAAGTGGAAATGGTTTGGCACTGTTTACTGAGCTCCTAGATGTGAGACCCACCTTTTTGGATGGTTTAAATCGACAATAAACTACACATGTCTAACTCAAACCATTCAAAAGGGAGGATTGTTAATAGAATTTTAATAAGAAAATAAGAGAAAAGAAGGAAATCAAAACACAAAATCTCACAGCGGAATGACAAAATATAATAATCAAATAAACAGTTCATGAAGCTGTTTTATAATATACATTTGATTACACAATTTTTACAACATAATCGAAGTACAATCAACAACATACCAAAATGATGCAGCGGAATAATACCAATAATATAATATACCAAACTCCATCTTCATCCTTCAGAAATAAAGTCTTCAACACTGAAATGCTCAGGCTGACCTGAGCATAATGAAAAGACAAAACACTCGAGTCAGAACTAAAAGTTCTAATGTAAGTTAAATCAACAACAAGTAAACATGAGTGTAATATTTTCAGAGATGTTTACGGGATTTTACTTCTCCTATCCAGTGTATAACATGCGTGCAATAACATAAGAGATGTTATAGGATTTTCCATCTCCTAAGGATCCGTCAACCTATCTATATGTAGTAAGATATGCTATATATGTCGTATCTATCAGTAAAGTAAAGTATTAAAATAGCGCTAAGGCTTTACATTGATCCCCCTTAACACATTTTTAAGCAGGTAGTCTATGCAGGTCCTGTAACACAACCAGTAACGTCGGTAGCCAGTGAGTCCCCTATAGGTTCCATACTAAAACAAAATCGTAGTGGGCGCGAATAAGGATAACGAGTATGACAAGGCACGTGAGGCGATGCCCAAGGTAGGATGCTACTGTTTTGCGTTTCCTGACTGGTGGTAACCCCTAATGGCCCACCGCGAACATCCATCCCATAATCAAATCAAGATGTAGCAATCAAGTCAAAATCAATATAGTAATACGAAGAACGGATGTCGCTAAAGGTAGCTAGCCTCATTGGTCAGGTACGGCTCTTGTTTAGTCATTTCAAATTGGCACAAGTGCTGGGGTCATCCATCATCGTTCTCTTTCTTCAAATCCAGCAAACGTTCACCAAATCCAACCACTTCATTCTAGATCACCACCACGTTCACAGTTGTTAAAGTGGTTCCAATATTGACAGAGAATATGCCAATAAGAGGCCCCGGTCTCTTTAACAACCAAACATCATTTTTCACACCGGTTGGTTCTTTTACATTTCGAAAACAATTCATATTTTATATCAAAATATCATATTCACTTCAAAAATATCACTTCATTTCAAAATACTATATTTACTCAACATATGTCATTTTCACTTGAAAATATCATTTCATATTTCCAACTTAGGTTATAACCTCATTTAACCACATTCGCATTTAAATCAACGATTTAAATATAAACATTCCAGCTTTGCACGGTTTGAATTTTTAGAAAATAGTTTAAATAGTTTAAATAGCTTAAAATAGCTTAATAGTTTGAAGATTTAAAACGGTTGATATAAAATGGTTTGAGTATTGAAAATTGTTTATATAGTAAAATAGTTTGGAAAATCTAAATAATTTGAATATTAAAAAGATAGATTTTAAACAGTTTATATTAAAATTATTTATTTCAAAAATAATAACAAATCAAACCATTTCTTTCCATTTCAACAAATCTGGATCCACGTCCAAATTTCAAATCAACAAAACTCAATTTCCCATCTTTCTATTCAATTGACTCAATTTTGATTTAGTGTCAAACCAACTTGATTTCAATTTAAATTTGAATTAACTTCAATTTTCAAAACATTCATTTTTAACTTCAAATTCAATTTAATGATTCAAAATTCCAATTCAATTCTTAATTTAAACCACTTCAGTTTATATTAATTTCAAGTCCAATTTCAATTTACTGATTTAAACCACTTAAATCAATTTAAACTTCATTGTTCAATTTAGGGTTCAAACTTAAAAATAATCAATTTTCATAGTTAAAGTCATATTTCGATTATAACTTCACATCTCAATTTTAATACGTTAAAACAATTTCTTTTAACCAATTTCGATTCCAACATTTCAAAGCTTGAATTAGAAATTATTTAATTCATATAAATCCACAATTTATTTTCTTTAAAACAAAATAATTTAACCAAAATCCAAATTCAAGATTTTAAAACCATTTAATTTAACCAAACCGATGTCTGTATATAATTTTTTATCTTATGGCCCAGTGAATAGTTATTTCAATTTTTAATTTCAGGGATGGATATATATCATTTCAATCCAAATCAAAGTGTCATAGGTATATATCATTTCAACCTATTTCTTAATTTATTCGAAATAATTCAGATAATAGTTTATACGCTGTCACTTAATATCCGGAGTGATAACAGGGATATATAAAAATAAATAAAGATCCAATCATCCAAAATGTCAACAAATAGATATCCGTCACAATCAACATCCAAACCAACCAATAAATCACAACAATTAACTGGTTATCAATATCAGGTATTTAACTAGCAATTCAATTTCAATATTAATTTGAATGACATTTAATCAATAAAATTCAATTTCAATTAAAATGTCAACTTAAACTATCAAACAGCAACAAATAAAATTCTTATCACTTCATAAATTTAATTCGAACAACACAAGAAAATTTAGCATTGCGTGAGTGGGTTAAATCACTCACCTTTGATTTATAGCCGATTAAAAATCCAATATAAGTCCAAAAATCCAACTGTTTCCAAATTCAACCAAACTAATTTCATGTTGTCCGGAATTTCTATACAAACCCAACGGAAGAAACCGCGTACGAATCCGAGTTCGTATGCAAAAGTTATGCGTATTAGAAGTTTGAAATTTAAAAATTAAAATAAAATATAAGGGCAAAATTGTAATTCGTTTACCACTCAACCCTAAAGCGATCTCAGATGATCATCCCAAAC
Source organism: Allium fistulosum (assembly GCA_030737815.1). Taxonomy (NCBI): domain Eukaryota; kingdom Viridiplantae; phylum Streptophyta; class Magnoliopsida; order Asparagales; family Amaryllidaceae; genus Allium; species Allium fistulosum. Next base: position 929,649,085 of record CM060905.1, read on the forward strand.
CCGTAGCCGCCATGCTCAAGAGCCAAGCGCCACCAACCCCCCATCACCAGATCCAAGCTCCCCATCACGCTCCTCGCCTAGAGCCGCCTCCTCAGTTGTCCCGCGACCACCATCGACGTGCCTGAACTCCGCCACCGCCGCCGTTTATGGTCCAGATCTGGCAAAATTCATTGATGATCCCATGATCCAACCCGATGGATCATCTCCCCTTGATGCCCTCTACACAGCAGCACCATCCGATCGCCTTATCGTCGACGTTCAACCGTTGATCGACAAGCCCTAGTTTGAACGGCCGAGAATGTTTTGCTAATTTATGGACAAACAGAGCCTTCAATTGAAAAAAGAATTGTAAACGCAGATTACATTCATCAAGAGCTTCGCGTTGATATATTATATGATAGGGTTTGAGCAGTTTGGGTTTTTCGATTTGATTTGGAATCAGTAATTGGGGTTTTGTGATGTCTGCCATTGATAAGGAACAAATGAGACAGGAATTGTACGTACAAAAAATAGAATAGAAGCAGCTAGGGTTTATAACAACATATATATAGGCAGAGATGGATAAGAATGGATGGAAAAAATCGAATGGGTCAAAGCAATAACAAAGACCCATAAAGCCCGTTTCGTTCCCGAAACAAAACTAGGTCATCCTATATGTCGAAATATAGGTTTTCAATATTTTTAAACTCAATAGGAACAATTTCAAACCCTAATTCTATTGTATATAGAAGTTAGCTTTTAAAATCAAATTATATGCATTTAAATTTCTTTAATTGATTTCTACGCGTTTCGAGCTCACACGATCAAACGATAAGTTTGATCACTATGAAAGTTGAAATCCTATAATAATTCACTATTACGGATCCGATGAAACTGGTTTCGTCAAAATCTGAGACAGCGCCCAAAAAGACTAATTTTACACGTTAATTAAACAAGCTATTTTAAAAATCAATTTAATCACTTTTAAATTCTAAATTAAAAGTTTTATATCATCATTTTGATAAAACTGAAATTAAAAATCTTTTAAAATTAAATTTTCCATATTAAATCCAAGATTTAAACTATAAATTAATTTCAACGTTTAATTACGACCGTAATAAATCTTAATTCATTATGATTTATATTACAAACAAATTCTTTTATTTGATTTACGTTCTTATTATTAAATCAACAAATACCTTATGAAATTATTAAATATAAGTTTCCATTTTATTTCACTCAAACTCTACAGTTAACATCTTTTCTTATATTAACTACAATATTTAATTACATTTAATTTCATTGATTCCCAAAATAATTCCAAAATGGATTTAATAATAAGATGAGAAATGAACAGTTGTTACATTTAAATAATTTGAACACATTAATACATTTATTGTTTACAACAAAGATTATAGATTTACTTACAAATATTAAAACCAATTCCAATTAAATAACATTGATTTCCTTATTTTATACAACATTTATTTTATTCATTATTAACCTTTATTATTACCATTAATTGAAATTACATTAAACGGTTGTCGATTTCATTCAATCAACATTATTAAATTATATTCTAATAATTATTTTCATTTATAACCATAAATTTTATATTCCCACAATATTAAATTCCAAAAATCTTATTAAATTTAATGTTTTTTTAATTATCAAAATACGGGTTGTAACACTAAAGGTCTTGGGTTCGAACCTCCAAGACCTCAAAATGAATACTCTACTTGAATAAAGTACCGCTATTATTATCAAAAATAATCCTATATCTAAATTTTTATATGATTTGTTTTTATGTGATATACCTTTATATTGTAGGATACTTTGTTTATTTACATCATTCTTACAACAAAGTCTTCTACTCTATTCTCCAGTTACCACAATCCCATTATTTATAATATTGTAAAATCGTCTACATTTTTTCAATTATATCATCTATATTATTTAAATATTATGATGTTGCTTGACTAAAATTAAGATAATGTAAACATTAAAGAAAATGAATCAATACTTTTATATCATCCATAAACATCATATCCCTACTATGTTATAATAATGTAATTTCTAATTCGAAAACCGTAACATGTACTTCTTAATAGTTTTATGTGTTATATCAAATAAATGTCATTGATAATTATGTATTTAGGAGCTCTTTTTATAGCCATAGGATTTGTGCAACATGTAATTTTTTTAGTTTTCCAAATTTCCTCATTTATACAAAATTTTATCATTGAACACCATTGGAACTTACATTATTTCCATTATTGTTAATCTTGTGCTTATTAATAATTGACCTCTTTAATGAATTTTGATTTCATTTTTTTTTCACCACCATTGATATGTGTTCAATGGTCTTGTTTCTCTTCTTCCATCTCTATACAGTAATATATATAATTTGCTTGTTGATGAAAATTTATTAGCTAATAATCATTTTATATGGAAGATACCATATTTTTTGAAAAATTACAAACTTGCTTTAGTCTTACGTATCCAACAAAAGATCTGTACAAAAAATATCAAATTGGATCTAGCAACTATCATAATATCATCCAAATCTTCTTGATATCATACTTAAAATTTGGATATCTTTCAACAAATGTCTCTCGTATGAGTTTTTTAATCTCGAATTAATGTTAATAATTTAATAGCTATTTTCCTATCTTAGCATAGACAATGACCAATATATTATTCTTTTCTCATAATTCGAGGTAGTTATATTCTTAGTATATTCTTTATTCAACAAATATCTTTCCTTTTTTAGTTCCCCACTTATGGAAAATTCTAGCAAATTACTATATTCAGTTTATGAAGTTTTATCTTAAGGATGTAATACTTAAAATTTATGATTTTCCTGTTACACTTGAATATCAAACACTAAGTCTATATGTTTAAAATATAAGATAATATTACTATATTTAATGTAAATTATTTTGTATGTTTATGCTTTTTCTCTTAAGAACTCAATAAAATAGCAAGATGAGAAGAAGACTTTGAATGTATTAGTTTGAGACTAATTCATACATTTGTAGAAAAGTGTTCTTGGAAATATTAATTGATATCAACATATACGGCTTGGCTGTTTTTAATTTTGTACGACATGTAACATTACAATGAGTATTGTGCACATAACACTTTATATCTATTTATCAAACTCCATGTGCGTAGCATGGGTTCATACTAGTTGATAAAAATCTGTTCATTATTATGCCACAAAGAAAATCCAAAGTAATGGTTGCTCTTAAAGGTGACGTAACTAAAAGGTGAATGCCAAAATATATAAAAAGACCGACATATTAACCAATATTAAAACTTTTAAGTGGATGGACCTAATTTCGTAGAATTAATTTATTGTGATATATCTTATTTCTGCATAACTATTTTCATTGTACTATGTTTTATTGCTGTGCTATTAATTAATGAATGTAAGTATAAATAATTAATGATTTAATCACTAATTATTAAAAAGGAAATTTGTGCATCAAGTCCCTCCTTTATAATTTTAATATACAAAATACCCTCCCTTATATTTTTTATAAATAGATCCCTGGACGTTATTTTATTTTGCAGCCAACTAATATTTCACACATATTAATATTTCACCTCTTTTTTTATTTCAATATTTAAAATGCAATAAGTGTTTGTGGAAATATCATATCAACGAATCATTTCACTAATAAATCATAAAATTTATCATCTTTTAAATGATATGTGTTTTGCATATGTAAATATCTAGTCATTGAATTGTTTAAAAAAATTATTACTTTTCCATATAAATAACGTATGTAAACATGCATCGTTCAAAATGATACTATAATTGCATTTCCTTATTGCAGTTATAACTACATTTTCTAAATGCAGTTAAATTCTGCATTAAGATTAAACATAACTACATTTTCTAAACTTATTTAACTTATAAAGCACATTAGTATTATATAGAATTATCAAATGCAACCAAAATTGTTGCTACATCGCATAAATGCAGTTAAATTAATTCAAAAATAGTGTTAAATTATAATTGTATTTTCTTAATGTAGTTAAATTCTGCATTAAGATCAAATAAAACTGCATTTTAAAAACTTAGTTAATTTATAAAGAGCATTAATATTATATAAAACTAGAGCGAACCCGTGCTACGCATGGAGTTTGATCGACTTGTCTTGTTGGTTGTGGAATAAGGAATATGTGGAGATTACGAAACAGGTTTTGTAACATTCCGTATCTGGAGGCCAAAAGCTAAGCGCTACAGATGTTGCAGTCATCCATAGTATTAACTTCTGGTGGCAAAATACAGTAATGATAATGGTATCATACTATCAGAAGCACATGAATATGAACAAAATGAAAGATTTCAAAAGTACATTTCAAAACAATAATTCATACCCATGTTACATAATCCCTTTACGTCTCCTAGGCAATGATTAAATATATCATTACAAAAATACGCCAAGAGCGCCATATGACAATGCCCCCTTGGTTGATCAAAGCAATATAGTCATATCTGACTTATATACACAGCGGAATCAAAACAAAATGAAACAAAAAATCCTAATTAGCTATCCGTCAGCCACCTGCTCGTCTTCGGATGCTTTAATCGCCGAAAGACAAAAACCTGAAAACCTCAACCCTCGGCCTACTCAAATCAATTTTGAGTACCCGAGAGTTTAAGGGGAAACAAAAACTTCAAGTCAGACATAAAGCCTGGTGTGAATAATTCTGTTACATCTCTGTTTACTGATATTAAGTGAGACCATGCCGCATAGCGGAATGGGTTTCCCCTTACTTATATCCTTTTCAAAACATATATATTTTGCAATCCTTTCCTGCAACCAAACGGGTTGATCAAACTGATTATATCAAAATAGCAATATCCTTTATGCATATAAATGGACTATCTATCTATAAAACAAATAATACGTGAACTATCTGTCCATATATAATAGCAAGGTCCGTTATGCTACAAATGGACTAACTGCCCAAACAACTGGGCTGAATGCCCGCAAATTGGAATAACTGTCCGAAATCTAAGCTAACTGCCTGCAAAATGGACTAACTGTCCGAAATATTTTCTTACGAATAACTATCCCTTTAAATTTTCCTTGAAAACCTTTTCAAAATGATTTAGTCCTTCAAATCATAAACATATACAAGGAAAATATATCATTAGCTTTACTCCAAGCCATTTTGCCATGTTATATATACTTTACTCAAAATAATGTTAATGGGTTTTAATAAGGATTAACTATCCTTTCAAATAAGTTAAAGTCCTTTTCAACTTAAAAACACTTAGGCTAATCTACCTATTTAACCTTTTCGAAACCGTTGAAGGTAACCCCTTTGAAACCAAGTAAAACCTTTTACTAAATCTAGGCCGAAAGGCCAATTTTTACCTTTCGAAACCATTGAAAGACCCACTCGAAACCATTAAATGTTGCCTTTCAAAAACATTAGAAAAACCTTTCCTTTCTTTTCTCCGAAAGCTTCGAAATATCAGACATCCCCATTTAAAACCTTTTAAATATCGCCTTTCGAAAACTTAAGGAAAAACCTTTTCCTACAACCCTTTCGAAACCCTAGGGAACCACCCATTTCGAAACCATTCATTAAAACCTTTCAAAACAGTCAAAACTCAATCCTTTCGAAAGCACTTTGGGTTCAATTTAAAATGTGTGGAAACCTTTTGAAACCATTCAGTTTTCATTCCTTCGAAACCATCGAAAAACGTCTCGGTCAAAACCATTTGGATTCTGCCTTCAAGTGGAGTAAAAGGATCATAAACCCATTAAAATCGAAAGCATTTGTTTCGAAACCTTTTGAAACTATCTATTTCGAAACCATTTGGGTTTTACTTTACTTATAGAAAAAGAGTCCTTTAAAACATTCAAGTCAAAAGCTACTGCTTCGAAACCAATTCCTAAGTAATGAAGTGATGGTGTCGAAACCATCCCTTCGAAAGCATTGAGGAGGTGCCTAAGTTTTTAGAAAACAAAAGGAACCCCTTCAAAACCATCTGGATCAAAAGTTAGGAAGCTACAGCTAAAAGGCTTTGACTTAGTCGAAAGCAATCATTTAAAACAAAAATGCAACCCAACTGAAATCCTTTCTTTAAAACCATTTGACTTAGTCGAAAACTATAGTCAAAAGCAAGCAAGCGCATTTTTAATTTAAAAACAAAGCATTGCCTCAACCCCTGGTTTCGACTCCAAACCTTCCGCCTACCTCCAATTCACTATGTACCATTAAACTGATACAATGTGCATTGGTTTCAACTGTGTCAGAAGCGAAGATGAGGAAGTGGAACAAGGTGCCTACTGGGTCGAAACAGTGTAAATCATGTAGCAAATAGTTCTTTTCACCTAACCTACTTAACTTATCTAAATATGATTGGTTGCCTCTTTCGTTCCCATTAAAAAGTACTGCACTTGGTCAAAAGGCTGCTGACTTTCCAGATTTAAGAATTTAAATCATTTTACAAAAAGCTCATTCTCCTCTTTTAATTATATAAACATTTAAGCCTCATACCTTAAATAATTTTATATAACCCTTAAAACACTTAGGAAAAATCTAGAAAAATTTCACAAAATCACATTATATATGTCTTCTAAATATAAAAATTTCAAACCCAAATAATTAATTATTAACCCGTAATTAACTTATCACCCAAAACACCATTTTCTTTACTAGAAAATTCATATTAATCCCACGAAAATTCAGAAAAACCTGAAAATCGAAACCCATCTCCAAAATAATATTTATGATCTTCATAAAAACTCGCAAGGCATTTGGATGTAATTTTATAGGGATTTCACCTTAAAACATATAATAAAATCAATATGAATATACATAAATCATCAACATGTATATATAATCATTCCATCATTCAAAAATATGGCAAACCATTGTAAAATATTCGGAATTCATCTTAAAACTGAAATCACAATCAAAAATGAGATGTAAATATTATTCACCTTAGCTTTAGAGATTAAAGGAGCTTGAGATTTGGATGAATTTGATTTTGAATTAGCTTTTCCTTTAGCTTTCCTTAATTCTTCTTCCCCTTTCCTTGTTAATGGTGGCCGACCTCTTTTATAAAAAATTTGAAATGAAATGAACTTGTAAGTTATACACGGCTATAGGGTAATGATATAGGAATGGCCTCTTTCCTATTTTACCCCTCTCCTATTTCATATTAAACTCTTCTTTAGTTCATTGCTAAATGGCATGGCTACCCTGAATTAAAAATCAAATCTCAGTCCCCTAATCAATACATTATTTTATTTAATTCAACTAATTAAATATCCTAAGTAATGTTACCAAAAATATGGGTTGTTACAGACTACCCTCCTTAAAGAATTTCGTCCTCGAAATTAAGATAAGGTACACAACAAATCAAACAAGAAGGTAAAACATACCATCAAACAAGTCAGGATAAGTATCTCTAATCCTGCTCTCAGTCTCCCAAGTACAGTTCCTGTCATCGTCGCTCCACTGGACTTTGGCTAATATGGCTGTCTTGGTTCTAAGCCTTTTCTCATCTCTCGCAACAATGAGAACTGGCTTCCTTACTGGCTCTACCACTAAATCATCTAGCACAATCGGTGCAACAGTAATCTCTGGGTCTCTAACACACTTCCTGATATGAGAAAGATGAAAACATCGTGGATTCCTGCTAAACTGTTCGGAAACTCAACTCTATATGCAAGCTTCCCAATCCTCTCAACAGTAGGAAAAGGTCCAATGAATCTCGGAGCCAACTTCCCCGATTTCCCAAATCTTATTACACCCTTCATCGGTGATATTTTGACGAAAACCTGGTCCCCAACTGAGAACTCCAAATCTTTCCGTCTCTTATTTGCATAACTTTTCTGCCTAGACTGAGCCTCCTTTATTCTAGCCCGAATGACCTCAATCTTTTATGCGGCTTCTCTGACCAATTCTGGACCAAGAACCAACCTATCCCCAGTCTCTAGCCAACAAACGGGAGATTTTCATGGCCTTTCATACAAAGCTTCAAACGGTGCCATCCCAATACTAGTCTGATAACTGTTGTTATACTAAAACTCGACTAAATGTAGATGGTCTTCCCAAGATCCCCCGAAATCCAGAACACAAGCTCTTAATAAACCTTCCAAGATCTTGTTAACTCTCTCTGTTTGTCCATCAGCCTGCGGATATGTGATGACCCGAAAATTTAGCAATTTTTTTTTAAAAAAGAATTTAGTCTAATTAATGAAATATAAACTTATTAGTTCCAAAACAGCTATATATATATATATGTATATTGAGAGAAATTATGATTTGGAAATAGAAAATAAAGGGTTTTAAAATATTCAAAGTTAAATTTAGCTTATTCACCTTAAATAAAATAAATTTTATCACTTTAAAGCAGGAATATAAAACAAATACATGATAAGGATAAATATCAATATGTAAGTACAACACAAATATATGATGTTAACATAAAAATAAATATAGGTAACATAAGAAACTATTATATAGACATAAGTATAAAACAAAATATATGGTTATAAAATCTATATGAATATATATATATATATATATATATATATATATTAAAAACAAGAGAACTATAAATGAACATAAGTATGTGGTAGTTAAGTTAAGAATAAAAATAGATATTTAAAATACATTATGGTCAAGCAACATATATATTGAACACTTAAGATAAAGAAACGAGATAACCTGCACTTGGATGTACTCATGGAAAAAAAAAGGGTAAGATAATTAAAACAAGACAAAGTGATATATATGTAAGCTCATAAATCAAGTGTAGATAGTTTAAGTTAGAAATAGAAATAAAACAAATATACATAAGACAAATTATATAGTTTTGTAAAATATAAAGTGAATACACTGGAAATATATTCAAATATATAGGCTTGAAAAACAAGAAACCAGGATACATACAAGTACAAACAAGATAAATATGTAGACCTGGAAGACAACAAGAAATAAGATATATGTCTATAAGCTTGCAAAAGAAAAATATACATTCCAGTACATTCGAAATTAAAAGATAGGTATGAACAAGACAATGAATTTAATGCTGCACACTTTGTTTCATTTCAGCCTCCAAACTTAGAGAAAAATCTCTGCTCAAACAAATAAACAAAATATTTCAAGTACAACTAAAAATCTCTTGTTTCTGTACATTCATCAACCTGTTCACTATCTTTTTAGATATATGACTTGCCTGTTTCATTCGTTCATGATAAAACTGACAATCATATAAACAAAACAAAGAAAGGAAAGCTTCAAACTAAAAACAAGAGTAATACAGCAACATCATCAACAACTTGAAGACTGGGAAAACAAAATACACTGTGTTCATCTGAGAACTGAAATTTGTTCTCTGTTCAATCATTTCTCAGGTGAGTAAGTCCAACTTTGTTTTTATATTTTTATCTGGATGTCTGAATGAATGTTTGGAATTGATGAAGAATTGATTATATGATGGTGTATTGTAAATATATGTAAACTGTATATATGTATTGATGCATCAGTATTCTTCTCCGTTTAAAGGTACAGAGTTCAAATTTTGAGCAAATCTTAATTTATCTTAATCTGGATTTCGTTAGGCTTAGGTGTTTAGATGAGTTATGTTTGTTAAAACATAAGATAAAATTTAAAATTGGAATTTAAATAAATAAGCATGTAGGCTTCTGAAAATTTAAATCTTACAGTAAACCTCAGATTTGGTCAAATTTTGATTTTCAAAAATTTCATGTTTCATATTTATATCCTGAATCATCATCAAAATCTAGGATTTTAAGATTTAAATCATGAATTTTAAGTTGGTAAAGTATGAGATAATGGATGTTGATCGAAATTTTGACTTCGAGCAATATCTGATGATCAGTAAAGTCTTTGGGATCGGGGTCTCTATTGTAGTTAGCGTGGAGGAAGACGAGTTTGGGAAAAATGGTAGATGTATTTTTCGTTCACCATGGCGGTGGCGAGTGGTCATAGTAGGGTTTAAGGAGCTTTCCTAGACGATGTCGAGATCGAGGAATTTGCGACGTCGTGGTTGGTTTAGGGGCTATCGGTGGTTGGGGAAAAGAAGTAGGAGGGCAAGGCGAAGGATTGGACGGAGTTGTGGATTCTTCGGTGAGCAGCAGTGGCGGCGCGAAGGGGATTTGATAAGCAGGATGGGTGATAGGTTGAGCTGAGTGACTCGATTTTGAATTCCGGCCTAATTTACGGTGATGGGTGGTCAGCATGATCGAGGAAGGCTGGGGCGACTCGCGAAGGGCTTCGGAGTTGATCAACGTTGGATTGATCGTCGTGCACGGTGCACGAGGGTACCGTGTAGCTGGGTATGGTAAAGGAGTTGGGGAAGATGGATTTCCTGTTGATCGGCTCGAAGATGTTTTTGTGTTTAACTCGAAGTGTTGGGTAGTTTTGCTCGAAGTAGTTCGATTTTGGACTCAAAGCACAAAGATCTAGCTAGGAAAATTTTTGGTTACAGGTTTTACATGTTCTGTTTGGTTTCAAAATTTGAACTAAAGATTAAATTGTGAAGTGAAGATTTGAATTTGAATTCCAGTTTAAAAATGGAAGAAAGTTTGTTTAAATTTAAATTGTTTAAACAACTTGAATGTAAAGTGTTTTGTAAAGTGATTAGTAAATTGAAAGTAAATTATTTTTAAATGTTATTGATAATGATAATTTAACCGTTACTAAGAATGAAGTTTTATCTTAGAGTCAATGAAGATTTAACGATTTGCAATTCATTAAATTATTAAGTTAATTTAAATAGATGATTAATGATTTTGATTAATTAAGTAAGTAATTAAAGGTTTAAATTAATCAATTTTGGGTTAAGGTAATTAATTAGGAATAATTAATTTGTAATTAAGACTTATTAATTAGAATATCAATTAAAGATTTGAAGATTAATTAATCAAGTAATTACGGAATGTTGGAGTAATTACTTAGGTAATTAAGGATTAAGTTACCTAAATATAAAAATTAAAAAATTAAAAAAAAATTAAATTAATTATTTTGAAAATTAATAATGATTAATTTAACTTTAATTACCTTAGTGAAGTAATTAAAGAATTGTTAATGAAGTTCATAAATCTAAGATTTACTCTATAACTAACTAATGAGATTAATTAATTAAGGATAATCATTTGGGGAATTTGGTTGAGAATGATTACTTAATAAAAGTAATTAGGAAATGATGAAAATCTTAATGTAATCAAAGAACAATTAATCAGGGAAGTTAATTAAGATGAATGATTATGGGGTGATTATTCAATTGACTTGTAATTAATAAATAAGCAAGATTTAACGATGATTGGTTATGGTTGGTTAGATTAATTCGAGGTGGTGTGACTGATTTATCTTGCTTAGGAATGATTGGATGATAATTAAATGCCTTGAATTAACTAATATTTCTGATATGAAATGTTTTGTGATATGATATGTTTGGATGGACAACGATAATGAGGTTATCTATTGGTGATAAATTGCTGTGTAAAAAGTGACATCTTCTATTTAAAGTTGAATTGTATTTTTCTTGAATAACTTGGGTTAAAATGGTATTGAACTCGAAGAGACCGGGGTCGGGTATCGGAAAATACCCGAAACCACTTCGATTTGTAACCTACATAATTATATTTGGATTTGATGTGTGAAATCAATAGATTGAGATGGAATAATACGGACCTTTGAACTAAGTAAAAGTACTTAGAATTTGATTTGTGAATTGAGTTTTGAACATTACAAGTAAAGAACTCGTAGTGAAGTTCGAGTTACCCGGGTTTTCTTAAATGATTTGGTTTTAGTATTCAAATTTTTATGGGTTTACTCACGCTGGTTTCCAGCCTGACCCGGGTGTTACTTTGATGTAATGCTCGGGTCAGACCGAGTATTACAGATTTTCAGGAAAGGACGTTCTGGAGCTCAGGAGGCGAGCTGGATGGCAAGAACGTATAGAGTATTTCCGCTGTATTGTATTGTTGTATATCTGAGATATGATAACTGTGTATATTCAGTGTCTATATATATGTGTAACTCTGATGTATTAAATGTAATCAACAGATATAGTATTCTTGTAAACTGTTATATTTGTTATTATATTTTATCCGCTGCGAATGTGAGGTGCTGATGTTTCTGATCTTTTCTTCTATCTCTTTCTTCTTTTTCATAACTATCTGGAATTTTCGGAATCGAAAATTCTGGGTCGTTACAGGATGGTAAGTGGTACTCATCTTAAGCTTGGTTCCCAAAACTTCCTGTAGACTCTTCCAGAATTCACTAGTGAACAAAGGATCTCTACCACTAACTATGCTACTAGGAACTCCATGAAGTCTAACTATATTCTTCAGGAATAACCTTGCTAAAACAAGTGTCGTTCTGGTTGACCTAACTGAAATGAAATGGGCACTCTTGGTCAATCTGTCCACTACGACCCATATATTATCATTTCCTCTGTTCGACATCGGCAACCCGTCAATGAAATCCATGGAGATAGAATCCCACTTCCATACTGGAATATCTAACGGCTGAAGCAACCCACTTGGTTTCTGGTGTTCGGCCTTTGCTTGCTGGCAAATCATAAACTGCTTCACACACAACCCAATATCTCGCTTCATGCCTTCCTAGAAGAAACTTCTCTTCATATCTTGATACATTTTAGTACCTCCTGGGTGAATAGAGAACTTAAAACGATGGAATTCTTCCAAGACTTCTTTTCTTATGTTTCCTATACTCAAAACACATAATCTTCCTTTCTTTCTCAACCTCCTATTCTTGTCAAGACTGAAATCTTTCAACTCATTGCTCTCAGCTCCTTCTCTTAACTACCTAATCCATTCAGCTAATACCGGATCTTCTTCCTGTTTAGAAGCAATTCTTTCGATCATCACTGGTCGAAACAAGATAATACAACTTTATCCCCACTAGACGGACCCAGCCTCGGATCTCCACTGCACTTTGCAATCTGTTAAAGCTTCTAAATCTTTCCACTCAGCAATCATCGCTAATATTGAATTCTGATGTTTCCTGCTAAATGCATCTGCAACCTTGTTTCCTTTCCCTGGTGTGTACTCAATCCCAAAATCATAAGCGGCAATGAACTCTAACCACATCTACTGTCTCATGTTCAACTCCTTTGAGAACAAATACTTCAGCGACTAATGATCTGTATATAGCTCAAACCTTTCTCCCAAAAGATAATGTCTCCACACCTTCAAAGCAAAAATCACTGTTGTCAATTCTAAATTATGCGTCAGATGTTTGACCTCATGCGGTATAAGCTGTATAGAAGCGTAGGCAATCACTTTACCCCTCTGCATCAGCACAACTCCTAGTCTTGTTCCACATGCATCGGTGTAAACCACCAAATCCTGATTCCCTTCCAGAACAACCAACACAGATGCATGGGTCAATAAGTATTTCAAACTCTGGAATGCTTCCTCACACTTATCGATCCACACGAACTTTACATCCTTTCTTATCAGCTTGGTCATCGACGCCGCTATCCGTGAGAAATTCTTAATAAACCTCCGATAATAACCAGCCAACCCAAGGAAACTCTTTATCTTGGTTACTGTCTCGGGTTTCTTCCAACAAATACCGCTTCAATCTTAGTCGGATCTACTGACAACCCTTCCTCTAAGACTACATGACCAAGAAACTTCACTTCTTTCTTTCAGAAATGATACTTCGAAAACTTCGCTCTCAACTGATGTTGTCTCAGCGTCTCAAGCACCACTCTAAGATGAACTTCATGCTCCCTTTCATCCTTAGAGTAAATCAAAATATCATCTATGAAAACCAATACGAACCTAGTCAAGTGCTCTTGGAAAACCCGGTTCATCAAATCTACAAAGAAAGCCGGCGCGTCAGTCCGAACGGCATGACTAACCATTCGTACGACCCATACCTGGTCCTAAACATCGTTAAAGGAATACTATATTCTGCTACCGTGAGCTGATGGAAACATGTTGCTAAATCCAACTGCGAAAATACCTTGGCCCCACTCAACTAGTCAAATAAATCGTCAATCCTAGGAAATGGATATCGATTCTTTATCGTCCTCTCATTCAACTTAAGATAATCGATACATAGCCTTAATGATCCATCCGGCTTCTTAGAAAACCCCATGGCTGCTCCCTAAGGTGAACTACTCGGCCTGATAAAATTCTTGCCTTCCAAATCCACCAACCGCACCTTCAACTCCCTCATCTCTGAAGGGTTCATTCTGCTTGGCGGTCTACTCACAGGTTCTGCTCCCGGAACCAAATCTATCCAAAACTCAATGGCTCGTTTCGGTGACATTCCAACTATAGGCTCAAAAACATCAGTGAATTCTCTAACCACGAAAACTCGACTCATCATCCAATTCCATAGCACCCAACAAAGCATACATCTCACCGCAAGAACCTTCTACGGTATAAACTATCTAATCACTACAATTAGGGGGTCTAAGCGATAATTTCCTTTCCTGGCAAAATATCCTAGCATCGTATTCACTTAACAGATCCATCCCAAGAATAATCCTGAACCCCACAAAACCAAACACATTCAAACTACAAATAAAAGCATGACCTAACAGGTCAAACTCTAACTGATCACATCTCATCCCTAAAGTTGCATACCCTTCTATTGGATTCGCAACCCTTAAGGAAGTAACTAAATAAGTGGGTTCTAGGTTAAGCTTATATATATCAATAATCTAGATACAAAAGAATGCGATGCACCAATATCAAATAGAACACTAACAGTCATACCATGAATCTGAAGCATACCCCCTAAGATTTCCTTTCCTTTTTCCTGAGCCGTCGGCTTAGAAGCGATAGGCTCCAATGCATACACCTTGCCCTTTCTATCCTTTGCGGGCTCCTTGCATTGGCTCTTATAGTGGCCAATCTGGTCACAGTTGTAGCACCTGACATTCTTCCTCCCAGCCACTTCCTTAGCCTTTCCAGCATGACACTCATTAGCAAAGTGCCCTTTCTTATCACACTTGAAACAGATAATCTCAAACTTCCCCTTCTTAGCTGCTCCACCCTTCTAAGCACCTTTCTTAGGAAAGAATTTCCTCTTCTGATTCTAACTGCCCTGGACTTCTTTAGCCTTACTCTTCTCTAGAGAATCAAGCAACTCCTCATGCCTCAAGGCCATCTCCACAACAAAGTCAGAAGGATCTCTAACATAAGGTAATGTAGCCCTGGCCAACTCAAGCTTCAACCCCTTGATGAACTTTTCATTCCTCTTCATGACTGTGTCAACTGAAGCATACTCATACCGAGCAACTCCTTGAACTTCCTAGCATACTCCAAAACTGACATCTTCCTCTGCTCTAATTTAGTAAACTTCCTGATCAGAGCCGACTGTGCCATAGCTGACATAAACCTCTCCTGGAACCTTCCCTTGAAATCTTCTCAGGTGATAGTTTCCTCGTCCACCGCCGCAGTCACACTATTCCACTAGAATAGAGCTGCTCCCTGAAGCTGCCTAGATGCCAACCTCCTCCTCTGCTCATCAGTGAGCCCTAGATCTGCAAAATTCCTTTAGCAGTGCAATAACCAATTCTCTACCTCAATGGCATCCTCCATTCCAACAAACGGCTTCCCTCCAAGCTTGGTGTAATCCCCACTCAGCTTTGCATAATGGTTGACTATCGGAACTTCCAGAATCCTTGCTCCTGCAGCATTTCCTCCTAACACCCCGGCCGCAACTCCCGTCTGCACCATATTCCTAAAAAAACTGATACATGGATTCCCTTCCAACATGCGGGACTTCAGCACCTACATTCTCTGCTTGTGGCTGACCTTGACCTCTTCTTACATTAGGCCTGGCATTCTCTTCGGTGCCCTACTCTCCTTGGTTGACTCTTCCTCTTCTTCCTTCCATATCTGTATTCAAACCTTATGAGATACAGAAACATAACCTAACAAGGATAGGAGGATAGAGATAAAGCTTATACTTATATATAGCAAGTACAAGTACATTATCATAGCGTTATCCCATACCCCATCTTACTCTAATTCCTTAGGATTATGTTTCAAAAACCATTTTTAGTTTAAAGTTTTTTCATAAACCTTGCTCTGATACCAAGTTGTAACATCCCGTATCTAGAGGCCAAAAGCTAAGCACTGCAGATGCTGTAGTCATCCATAGTATTAGCTTCTGGCGATAAAATACGGTAATGATAATGGTATCCATAATATCAGAAGCACATGATATGAACAAAATCACAGACTTCAAAAGACAACACTTTGCTAATTGCATTTCAAAACAATAATTCATACCCATGTTACATAATCCCTTTATGTCTCTCAGGTAATGATTAAATATATCATTACAAAAATAAGCCAAGAGCGACATATAACGATTCCCCCTTGGTTGGTCAAAGAAATATAGTCATATTTGACTTATATACACAACATAATAAAATAAATGAAACGGCAAATCCTAATTAGCTATCTATCAGCCACATGCTCGTCTTCGGATGCTTTATTCGCCGAAAGACAAGAACCTGAAAACCTCAACCCTTAGTCTAATCAAATCAATTTTGAGTACTCGAGAATTTAAGGGGAAACAAAAACTTCGAGTTAGACATAAAGCCTGGTGTGAATAATTCTGTTACATCTCTGTTTACTGATATTAAGTGAGACTACGTCGCTTAGCAGAACGGGTTTCCCCTCACTTATATCCTTTTCAAAACATATATATTTTGTTATCCTTTCCTGTAACCAAACGGGTTAATCAAACTTATTATATCAAAATAGAAATATTCTTTATGCTAATAAATAGACCATCTGTCCATAAAACAAATAATAGGTGAACTATCTGTCCACATATAATAGCAAGCTCCGTTATGCTACAAATGGACCAACTATCTAAACAACTGGGCTGACTACCCGTAAACTGGACTAACTATCCGAAATCTAGGCTAACTGCCTGCAAAATGGACTAACTGTCCGAAATATTTTCTTACAGTTAACTACCCTTTAAATTTTCCTTAAAATCCTTCTCAAAATGATTTAGTCCTTCAAATCATATACATATACAAGGAAAATATATCATTAGCTTTACTCCAAGCCATTTTGCCATGTTATATATACTATACTCAAAATAATGTTGATGGGTTTTAATAAGGATTAACTATCCTTTCAAATAAGTTAAAGTCCTTTTTAACTTAAAAACACTTAGGCTAATCTACCTATTTAACATATTCGAAACCCTTGAAGGTAACCCCTTCGAAACCAAGTAAAACCTTTTACTAAATATAGGCTGAAAGGCCGATTCTTACCTTCAAAACCATTGAAAGACCCACTCGAAACCATTAAATGTTGCCTTTCGAAAACATTGGAAAAACTTTTCCTTTATTTTCTTCGAAAGCATCGAAATATAAAACATCCCCATTTAAAACCTTTTAAATATTGCCTTTCGAAAGCTTAAGGAAAAACCTTTTCCTACAACCCTTTCGAAACCCTAGGGAACCACCCTTTTTGAAACCATTCATTAATACCTTTCGAAGCAGTCAAAACTCAATCCTTTCGAAAGCACTTTAGGTTCAATTTAAAATATGTGGAACCTTTCAAAACCATTCAATATTCATTTCTTTGAAACCATCGAAAAACTTCTCGGTCGAAACCATTTGGATTCTGCCTTCAAGTAGAGCAAAAGGATCAGAAACCCATTAAAATCGAAAGCACTTGTTTCGAAACCTTTTGAAACTATCTCTTTCGAAACCATTTGGGTTTTACTTTACTTATAGAAAAAGAGTCCTTTAAAACATTCAAATCAAAAGCTACTACTTCGAAACCAATTCCTAAGTAATGAAGTGATGGTGTCGAAACCATCCCTTTGAAAGCATTGGAGAGGTGCCCAAGTTTTTAGAAAACAAAAGGAACCCTTTCGAAACCATTTGGATCAAAAGGTAGGAAGCGGTAGATAAAATGCTTCGACTTAGTCGAAAGCAATCATTTAAAACAAAAAGGCAACCCAACGAAACCCTTCCTTTAAAACCATTTGACTTAGTCGAAAGCATGTAGGTGCATTTTTAATTTAAAAACAAAGCATTGCCCAACCCCTTCAAAACCCCTGGTTTCGACTCCAAACCTTCCGCCTACCTCCTATTCACTACGTACCAGTAAACTGATGCCATGTGCATTGTTTCGACTGTGTCGGAAGCGAAGATGAGGAAGCGAAACCAGGTGCCTACTGGGTCGAAACAGTGTTAATCATATAGCAAATAGTTCTTTTCACCTAACCTGCTTTACGTGTCTAAATATGATTGGTTGCCTCTTTCTTTCTCACTAAAAAGTACTAAACTTTGTTAAAAGGTGACTTTCCAGATTTAAGAATTTAAATCATTTTACAAAAAGCCCATTCTCCTTTTTTAATTATATAAACGTTTAAGTCGCATAACTTAAATAATTTTATATAACCCTTGAAACACTTAGGAAAAATCTAGAAAAATTCTAGAAAATCACATTATATATGTTTTCTAACATATAAAAACTTTAGATCCAAATAATTAATTATTAACCCGTAATTAATTTATAACCTAAAACACCATTTTCTTACTAGAAAATTCATATTAATTCCATGAAAACTCAGAAAAATCTGAAAATTGCAACCCATCTCCAAAATAATATTTATGATCTTTATAAAAATTTGTAAGGCATTTGGATGTCATTTTATTGGGTTTTCACCTTAAAACATATCATAAAATCAATATGAATATACATAAATCATCAACATGTATATATAATCATTCCATCATTCAAAAACATGGCAAATCATTACAAAATATTCAGAATTCATCTTAAAACTGAAAACACAATCAAAAATGAGACGTAAACATTATTCACCTTAGCTTTAGAGATTAAAGGAGCTTGAGATTTGGATGAATTTGATTTTGAATTAGCTTTTCCTTTAGCTATCCTTAATTCTTCTTCCTCTTTCCTTGTTAGTGGTGGCCGGCCTCTTTTATAAATTTTTTGAAATGAAATGAACTTGTAATTTGTACACGGCTATGGGGTAATGATATAGGAATGGCCTCTTTCCTATTTTACCCCCCTCCTATTTCATATTAAACTCTTCTTTAGTTCATTGTTAAATGGCACGGCTACCCTTAATTAAAATCAAATCTCAATCCCCTAATCAACACATTATTTTATTTAATTCAACTAATTAAATTCCTAAATAACATTACCAAAAACCTGGGGTGTTATAGGTTTGCATAAGGACTATTACACATGTTATGGCAAATGTCCTTTTGTAGCATAAGATCATCTTTCCAAATGACCATAAAATTTATTTATTTCATGCGGCTTTTCAATGACCGAGAACTATAATTAAATTTAGGTTGAATGAGGTGTGAAAGTAATAGTTAAAATATGGCATAAATTTATTTTTTGATTTATATTAATTAATGCCAAAATCATGAATCAATCGTTTATAATTTTGATACAGCAAACAAAAAATTGATCTGAGATTTTATGTTGTAAGAACTCAATAATCCAAATTCTTTTTCAACAGAATCAACATACATTAACCTTGTCCAATATAGCTACTTCGAATCGATTGAAAATTTGGTAAGAAGAACTGAACATCATAATGAAAATCAGAAAAGTAGATATGTTATATTGTTGCATCTATCATGATAGTAATAAGGTATGACTCAGTTCTCGTGAGAACCATTGAATTGGTAATAGTCTTATTTTATTCAAATATAATTATCATGACAGTAATAATTAGATGCATTATTATTCAGCTCATAGAAACCATACAACACATGGACACCTTTAAAATAAAGATTACATTAATTCACCAATATGGAGATTCCACCATCAAGTTGAAAATGGTGGAGGCAAAAAAGTTATTATTGTACATAACACAAAACTACAATTTTATTCGGTAGAACGGTAGCTAAGAAGATTACTACCATTAAATTTTACATTTACCGATACCATTTGCATGGGATGGTTCAAAGTCATTCATCGAATCAACTATTTGCATTCTTATGCTCTTAGTAATAATCTGAAAAAAGAAAGCACTACACTTAAAAGAACAAATTCATTTTGTACCAAAACTGGAATAATCGATCAGAATTTTAATTTGTGCTTCATTTCATCATGGATTTCGTTTCATATGTTGTTTCCCAATGATAATAATATACAACTAAATTTTTTCATAAATTAAGAACATACAGAAATCATGGTATAAAATATGCGTAGACTATGTATAACCTCATGCACAAAACATAGTGGATAGGCAATAATAATTGTTAAAAAGGAGGGTAAACTCAACAGATTCCTTCTAAATTGAGAGGGAAACAAATAAGTTAAAAGTTTGTAAGAAAAAAATTACACGGTTCAAATGAATAACCCCTTATGCATTTTTTATTTCAAAAACCATTGGCTATCTTTCACCTTTAGGTTCAAACTATAAGATTTTTTTATTTACTTCCATAGTTTTCTAATTTCCAATTTTAGAATTATTTTGTAGTCTTCTATTTGAAGTCCTTCTTTTTAATCATCACTTGTAAAAGTTTAGTCGTCTAGTAATGCTACTTTTATAAGAATAACTTCTAAAAGTACCTATTTTGAGATAAGTAGTTTGTCACCTTCAAAAGATTTTTAAAAAATGATTTTAAAAGGTAAATATCGTACCTTAACCAACTTAGTACGGTTATATCAGATAGAAAAATCCATGGCAGTATTTGTTCTTCTAACAATGATGTTTCTACCTAATAATGACTTGAGATGCAAATAAACTCAATTAGCTAACTTATTCTATGAGGTTCAATGTCATATATAGTGATGTAAATGTCTCGCCTTATATATAGAAAAATATCCAAATCACCAATAACCAAATAAAACATGACATCAGAGGAAGAAAGCACTTAATTTTTTTAAGGGTGCTTAACTTATGATTACATTAGCCATTTAAACAAATGTGAATGGGTACTTAAAAGTATACATATGGCAGTTTTAGCTTTTTCTATCCTAGATATTATAGATCTCTTAAGGCATCTGATAGATTACATTAGTCACAAAGTGTACAACTTTATATTCCATCGTTTTAAAAACCATCATTGTTACAATATTAAATTCTGTTTGTTGCTACTTTGCTATGGTGCCAATCCTAAAAATCTAGTCTAGCGTGATTAACTCATAGTTGAGAAAAAAATCATTGAAAAATACAAAAACAATTTGCACCATAAGTGCAACATCAGCATTTATACATCTAGTTATGAGAGAAAATCCAATCATAGTATTAGTATCTAAAGCATTGTATTATGTTGCTCTTGGTTTATGAGTTTTAGCCTTAGTACATTAGTCATTACACCTAGTTCTCAATTTTGTTTGAGACATTATGTTTACAAAGAAAAAATAAACAGTTGTAATAAATAAAATAAAATATAGAGACCTAAAATGAGTTTATTATCTTACTGAAGTAAGCACTATTCTACTTGAAGTGTAAAGTCAACCAAATAAAAAATCACAAAAAATGTATTTAAGTCATATATATGTATGTACACACACACATATAATAATAATAATAATAATAATAATAATAATAAAATAATTTCTGAAGATTTAGAGAACCAAGCTTTCATTTGTGAACAATGACCTAGATAATAAATGAGATTCCACTTGGATTATTCCATTATTATATACAATGTTATCGCATTTGAACTTTCGATGACCACCTGTGAATTCACTAAATCCAAGTATACTGTATATTTTTACTTTAAATTATTCAATAAAAGCATTTTTATTCATATTTCAAGTCCTCAATTTCATGTGACTATAATTCTTCTGCATACGTTCACTCTCCTGTCACCAATTGAATAGATCTTATACTTATTATATGTTCAAAAAAAGGCAGCTCTTGATTGCCCAACTTCAAAGTGGTAGATTAATTGTTTATGCAATCCACACTAAACTTTCACATTGATCTTGAAAATGAATTGATGCTTACAAAACTCATTCAAAATATACTTTCTATAATTCTTAGTGAAATAAGTCAATAAACTCGTGCTATATAACACTTACCTCATGATAAAATTCTATGATATATATATATATTCTCCCTTTATACTTATCCAAAATATCCAAAATTACTTGTAAATGAATCATCATCCAGATACAAACTATGAGAGTTCAAAGCTCCTCTTCAGGGTCTTTCTAGAAGTATTAAATATCTTGCTTGCTTAATCCATTCATGTTTAAGCTAATAATCAATATATAGACACAAATATTTGGCAAATTCAATTTGGAATTATTGAATATTTGTTTTTTCTTTCTATAAAGTAGAATTAATGAAGATGGAAAAAAAGATACTTCAGTTTTGACCAAGTAAAAATTAAGATCTGAACCTGGGAGATAGAAGAAACATAAGTGCTAGGACATATAAATTATTCTAATCAAGTAAATAAAATTCACATGAAAATACCGATAAAACGGTAGCGCTTGCAATCTTATAAACATACTCACTTAGGTACCTTTGGTTTTAAGTGCTCAAAGACAAATTTCGACCTCTCGACTGCATTCTTTTCCTACAATGAAACTAATGTCTGCTTAGTGGTATAACCAGCCTATGATGATGGGATGGACACTTTCGAAAGGTGGATTTGGTATGGTAAAGTTGATCTCAATACAAGAATATTATCCTAGTTTGAAAACTTTTACCACTACAAATACACACATAATTTACAAAGTTCGAAACATATACTAAACATTTAGAAGGGTAACTCATTTGCAAAGAGATCAATTAATCAAAGTAAGAAGAAAAGATGGAGTGCACAATTGAGGTGTATATTCCATTAATATGTGTATATTCCGTTAATATTAAATAAATATAAAATACCATTATAACGAAATCTGTATTGAACATCTAGTTGTTTATAAAACTAGGTTTTTGTGATGGGGAAGAATGATGCAAATGAAGGGTACAATCGGTCGTGCCCACCAGATGGGAAAAGCAAAGAGATTCGGAACTTTGGATAAACAACCAACAATTCAAATCGCAACCATCAAATTAAAATTTATAGGAAATATTAAATGAAATTGAAACAACATTTGTCTAGGGTTGAGTGATCATACAATGGACCGGCAACAAAAGAACCATTCTTTAGCATCTCTATTTAATGGTAGATTACTTTTTCATAAAAGAGAATTAGTGCTTGCTTCATTAGCTAAAAATTTACAGTTATGCCAGAAAGAAGTAGGGATATTGATCCTTCAAGGTAAAGTCCCATACAACCGATGATAGTGGGAACAATAGCCTGGCAACCATAAACAGTCACTTACTCCTTACTCTATCTTGGGTAAAATAGAGTCTTTATTCTTGGTTACCACTTTAGTGTCATGGAATTATCATGCTTATGTTAGGTAAAGAAATTAGTCTACTATAATGCTAATGTTTTTTCTTCCCATAGAACTTATTTTCTTGGTAAAGCAAATTGATCATAGATTGACATAAAGAACGAGTTGATTATTATGCATTTTTAGATAAACAGACTTTTTTAATACATATTCATGCTAAAATGACAGTCGGTCCTTTAAAATCATTCTTTAATTAATAAAGAGAAAGCACATGAAAAAAAATTAAATGTACCACTTCTAGTAAAAAACCAAATAAATATGCAAAATCATTCTTTATTGAAGGCAAAACAAATGCCACATTTATCAATACACATAGTGACTACCTTGTAACTAGGTAACTCTAGCACATTAAACATCCATAAGGAACCTCTATGGAAAAAAGGGAAAGTTCCTAATCTTTACTATCACTGAGAGATTTTACTATCACCGTACTAATATAAACTATACCCAAAAACTACCTCCGACATGTATTACATTTCAACATACATTTATTCTTTAAGAAAGGAGCTACGTACATCATGTGTGTATGTCAGATTGTTAAAGAAATCGTTTGCACTAAAATATACAAAAGAGAAAACTTTAAAGGTCTAATAACAATACATAAAAATCTGGAAGACAAAATGTACCAAAAATACATTGCTCATGAGTAAGTAAGTCGTATAAAGTCTCCGAAAATAAGGCTAGTGATGACATTAGCATAGGCTAAAGAGGAGTGCCAAATGATTCAACAAAACTCTTTACTATTTTCATGTATTGGAAGCCTGTATTCGTTCAGTACTTTAAAATGAGTAAAATTAACATGAAGCACAATTTCTTTGGACATCAGTAAAATATTTGATACAACGTAAACTTAAAATTCAGTAAACTGTGAAGATTATATGTTCTCTAGCTTCTCAAGTACAGGAAATAATAGATGCTAATAGATGCATCTTCAATTATTCATTCCAAAACTAATAGATATGTGATCAGGTGCATGAATTACTCTAATTCATCATAAAAACCTCCTATAGCTGTAACCCTAATTTAAAATCAACTCAATCGAAGAGTTTAAAAATCAAACCAACCCAAATCATCATCAATTCCAACCAAACCAATTAATACGCTAATCCAATATAATAAGATAACCCAAAAGCTTGAATAGAATGATCAAAGCGATATTAATCAAAATGATACCTGAAATGTAGCCGATGTAAATATTCAAAACTTGAAGGCAATCAAAGAATCAACAGTAAGCAGGTGAATTGACCCTGTAAAACGAAAAAAGGGTCCAAAATTGAAAATCAAAAGCAATAAATGAAAAGGATTGTAAATTACCTAAAATTCAAGGTGACGGGAATACAAATATGGAAATGGATAGAAGATGGAGGAAGAGTCCATATATACAAAGAAGGAGACCAACGGTTGTTGATTGCTGAGACGATCCTTATTCATTGAAGGGTTAGGGTTCACCTGAATTGGCTAGGGAAATAACGTCAGTTTCTTAATAATATTGATTGGCGTACCTCACAAAAAGCATTGAGGCAAACCGGAAGGCACAGAGAGGAAAACTGGAAGGTATGAATCCAGAGTCAATTGAGCTGGCTACGATTGGAGGAGAGAAGTACGATGGCAAGAAAGCGAAGCAGGCATAAATCAGGTTGGAGTTTCTTATCGAGGGTGGACGAAATTAAAGGAAGGCAATTGCAGCTTTCTTATCTAGAGTGGAGGAAATAAGAGGAAGAGGATTGCAGCGATTATGATAGCCATTATTTTGTGAGCAAGTGTTTTATGGAATGGACAAAGTAGGTGCGGGTAGAAACAAAAAGAAACAATGAACGCGACCATCCATTTCACAAATACCTTAGAAGCCTTAAAATCAAACTCAGTAATCATAGTATAGTATAGATTATCAAATGCAACCAATCATATAAATGCAGTTAAATAAATTCAAAAATATTGTTACATTATAATTACATTTTCTTTAAGCATTTAAATTTAACTACATTTTATTAATGAAGTTAAACTATAACTGAATTAACCTATAACTGAATTAACATTGAATAAAATTATCAGATGTAACCAAAATTATATCAGTTAAATTAATCAAAAAATATGATTTAAATTATAAATGCATTTTTTAAAGCATTTAAATATAACTGCATTTTCTTAATGAAGATAATTTTTAAAGTGCATTAAGATTCGAAAAAATTATCAAATGCAGCCAAAATTATTACTACATCACATAAATATAGTTAAATTAAAATTACATTTTCTTAAAGCATTTACATTAGCTGCATTTTCTTAATGTAGTAAACAACACTATGTAAGAATTGAATAAAATTATCAAATGCAAGCCAAAATTATTACTACAACACATAAATATAGTTAAATTATTTTAAAATATGATGTTAAAATATAATTGCATTTTACTAAATTATCTAAATATAACTGCATTTTCTTAATGTAATTAAATTATAAAGCGCATTAAGAATGAATAAAAATATCAAATGCAACAAAAATTATTATTGCATCACATAATGCAGTTAAAAAATTCAAATGCAATCGTTACTGCATTGTTTAAAAACAAATTGCTTTCGATTAGGTTAAACGATAGTAACTGCATTTCTTAAAGTAGTTAAAAATAACTATGTAAAAGATATGTTATCCCAAAAAACTATAGTCACATAAATGCAGTTAAAAAATGGGTAACACAAATAACCGCATTACATAAATGCAGTTAATATTGCCATGTAAAATTATGATTTTCAAAAATTTATTTTTAGGTATCAACAATGAATACCATTAGAAAGTTCAGTAAATTTGTGATTTAACGGTGAAAATGGTTCGCAAAATTGATTAATCTACAAAATATTATCGCATTTAAAGATTGGATTAAATGGGTTGGCAGTTGTTATTTATCGAATGTGATGATAAAGGGGTAGAGGCCTAATTTACAAAAAATTAGTGATAGAGACCCACTTTACATTTCAATAAGGAATAGAGACCCGAAGTTAATATCCAGTATTAAGTAACACCAAAATAATAATTAAGTTTTTTATTCAAAGCATAATAATTTTCACTTTAACTTCTTATGAAATAGAAATATTGAAATACAAAATACTTCTTTTCTTCTTAAACCATTTTTGTCAACCCCAATTTGTATCTATAGTTGTAAATAACGCATCTAAGTAAAAAAAATGGTGATACTATTTACATCTACCTAAATAGCTAATCTCACCCATTTATCCACTCATTCAATCAGATACTTCACTCATCCACTCACACCCATCATTTCATAATTTTTTTTTATTTTTTCAAAGCGATAGCTCGAATTCTCCCCCTTCTCTTCAATTGACAGAATCAAAATTTGTTCATCCAATTTCTCCATGGTCAATTTTTTTTTGCATTTAATGTTTTATCTATACATATGAATCCAATTAATTTGGCTATGGCTAAGCTATTATCGACTTTGATTGTAAGTGAGAATTTTCTATATTTTAGTGAATTATGTAATCGTAACTGAGATTAAGATTGTAAAGAATGATTTACAACTTAAATTTGACATAATAATAGAACATTTTAATGACCTTCATTACTATTTCGATCAAAAATGTCTAATCATTAGTACTTTTGTTGTTGTTTCCTTAAGAAAACAAAAAAAGAATGGTGAAACCAATTGTAATAAAACACAGTTTGATATAATTAAATATAAATAATTTTCATTAATTTTTCCCTAGAAAATTAACGGGATTACAATTATATTGATTTATATGCATATTCTAATTATATACTTATATTTTATCTCATCAAATCCTAATTTGAAATTGATAAAATATATTTACTTACATCGTGTATCTCATTTTTTTACCATTACTGATTGATATTATTGGAAATAAGTATGTTTGTTTATTTGATTTCATTTTATTGCTACATTGTTCGGTTATGCATAACCGATCGCGTTTACTTCTAGGTTATATTTATGGTTTAAGATGGATATTTGAAGTAGATTTTATGATTTAATTCTATTAAATTTTTAAGTGGTGATAGTAAGTGGTTAGACGGTGTAAACAGTTAGCCTATAAGGAAAAAATGTAACACAATTACTATTGAATATTTCAGCAGAAAATTGGAGAGAGTATATGAAAGAGACTCTTTAATCTAAGGGTTATAATTAGTTTCTAGAACTTTCTCCACGTTACTAAATTTGTCTTTGTTTCTACACAATTCTAAAGACTTATCTAGAAACAGCTTCTAGATAAGACTTCTCTAGAACATATTTCTAAGATTTGGGTTTATTACATCAAATAATTAAGACAAAAAATAAAGATCCAAAATCAAATTAATATTTCAACATCCCCCCTTAAACTTGATTTTTCCACTCCAAGCAAACTCCTTATCTTGACAAAATCTTCGTGTTTGAGAGGCAATGTGAACATATCAGCCACTAGATCATGTGCCTTCACATACTCTGGTTGCACTTCCTTTTGTCGACACGCACTCTAATGCAGTGACACACTCTCTAATGTAGTGACAGCATGTATCAATGTGCTTGCGTCGATCATGGAAGACAACGTTCTTGGCTAAAACAATTACTGACTTGTCCACGAAAATCTTGGCAAGCCCCTCGTGTGACAAATTCAACTCCTTTAACATGTTTCGTAACAAAATTGTATGGAAAACACATGAAGTAGCAGCTATGTACTCCGCTTCGCATGTGGAAAGAGTGATGATCGACTGCTTCTTCGACATCCATTCGAAGGTTGTGTCTCCCATGTAGAACACGAAGCCAGTTGTGCTCTTTTCATCATCTATATCACCTTTCCAATCGCTATCGCTATATCTAACAAGCTTGTAATTTAGAAATAGAGTAGTACAAGCTAAAATTTGTCGTCCCATTGACATAGCGAAGAATCCTCTTTGATTCCTTCAAATGAGTTGTTGTTAAGTTCTTCATGCATCGATGACAACTCATACCGCAATAGGATGTCGAGTCCTGTGCACCTTAAATATCGCAAGCTTCCAACCTAGCTCTTAAAGATGATGGATCCACGTTTTCTCCTTCCTCATGCCTTGATGACTTGATTCCACATTCCATTCGCGTGTGGACCGGGTTAGAGTCATCCATCCTAAACTACTTCATCACTTCTTTAGCATAACATTCGTGAGTGATTAGGATGCCTTTATGCAACGACCTGGAATTTCGACGTTTTAATTTAATTTAATATTCGGTTAATGTTATTATTAATTAAATAACCCACTTTTAAATTTATAACTAATAATAGATAATTCATTTTTGAATTGGTTTACATAATTAGATAGTTCAACAGGAAACTAAAAATGTGACCAAAACACAATTTTCGAATTTTCAGCTTTTTATCGAACTATAAGTTATTTAAGTTGTAATATTTTTTTTTGGTTCTAAAACACCTCTTAAAAGTGTGAAACACATTCATTCTGAAATTAACAAGTAATTAAATGTAAAATACTGTTTAAAATTCAAATAAATGGTGGATGTGACAAAAAGTGAAGCATAAGTGTTAAGTAAAGGGGGTAAGTACATGGAAATATCCTTTTATCCAATGGACATGAATTTAGTACATGGAAACAACCTTTTATCCATTATATTTTAAAGTGTTTAGTACTTTGGGACGTTTGAAAGGATTTTTGAGTTGAAAATCATATTTTGATTTTTTGTTTTCTCTTTTAAATTCCCTTTCTCACACACATCTCATCTCATTTTTTCTTTGGTTTCATCTTCTAAAACTCCATCCTCCTTCCTTTCTAACATTTAAATTTTTAAGTAAAAATCTCACTTTTAAGATAAAACAATGTTGCTCCCTCAAGATCGAAGATTTAAAAAGCTTAAAAGGTTGACATTTGTAAACAAAAGCACGAAGGAAAGGAAAAGTGAGATCACTAACTTTGTTTACCCTTTTAATAACATAAGTAGTATGAAATATTGAATCTTTAATTGAATTGAATGTTGTATATTTGGATTTATAGTTGTTCTAAGAAGATTCTACATGCTTAAATGATTGATTTAAAGTTTACAGCTACTGTAATGAAAATAAATACCATATATCACTTACGAGCTCACAAATTTACTTCTCTGTTCTTGGTTTTAAGTATGAACAAACTCACCTTTCCAAGTTTAAAAATCAATATCTCTTAAACTATCGAGTATTAGCTCGAGCCATCAACTGTAAAGTTGTTCATTTAGGTCTATATTTATTTTTAAAATTGTCAGTTCGACGTTCCGTCGATGGTGGTGGTAGAAATCGTTTAATTACAGCAATGAGGTAAAGGTGAGATTTTTAGTGATCATAATTCGACGAACGAACTTGGCCATTATATTCACTTCGTTGATTTAGGATTTTTAAAGGTGTTCGTAGGATTTTAATCTGTTGGATTTGCTCATAAGGGTTGGATGAACAATTTCCATTCATTTGGCAAATTCTGGCAAGAGAATAGTCGAGGAGGTTTGCAAGTTGGACTGGAGGGGGTTTGAGGGATGGTGGTTGCGGTGGTAATGGTCACTGGTGGTCCGATGTGCCCTTGGGGGGCGGCGATCACATTTAGGATTCAAGGGTTGTTCTTTTTTTGGTTCGAACGAAGGGGTGCTGGAGTCACCATGGAGCGTTGAGTGGGTAGAGATTCGGTAGGGAAATTCGGTAGGATGCGGAGGTCCTGATGGAGGCGGCGGCATGGAGTACTGCGGCTAAGGCGGTGGTAGTTCGATGTTGATCTTGCATGATGTATTTACTAGAACACATTCTTATCTCAGTCGAGCGATGAGATTCCGATTAAGACCACCATAAGTGACGATGGTGGGGTGGATGTGTCGAGCAAGGTCAAGCGTGTTTGCGAAGATGGTCGGAGCTTGGATCGGAGGTCAGTGGCAACAGTGTATGTGCATGCGTGCACGTCGTGCACTAGAATGATTGCTCCAGATTTTGTTTTGAAAGGGTGAAGTGATTTTGGAGATTGGGTTAGGAGGGAAGAAGCTTGTTTGTTTGAGTGGAGTGTGGGCTTTGGGCCTAATATTGGGTAGGTTATTTGTTTTGTTAAGAATTAGTTGGTTTAGTTTGATTTTAGTTAAGTTTAAAGGTTATTGAAACTTCGACATGTAATAACTCCTCTATGAGAAGTCCATTTAACCTGTGGTCCTCAACACTAGACTCGTATAGGCGTGTAGAACCATTTGTAAAATAAATTGACACATTTAGTGGAAAATAATTTAATGATAAATTAATACTGATTGGATATAATTACGTCGATTTAGTTAATTACGTAGTTAATTGATTGTATGTAATTATTGACACCTATTTAGCGGAGTAAAACCCCATTTTGCTATATTTTAACTGAATAGATTATATTAGACAACCGGTTAGCAGAATAAATCACCTTTCTGCTATTATGGTAATTTGGACGCTTATTGTATCTCAACTGAATTATATTGATTTGTTATCCATCGATTGATAGTATGGATTTTTATTTTTACATATCTGTTGTTATGTAAATACTTGAGTTGCGACTTAATTATCGATTTGAGTATAATGGTAGCTTGTTTAAGTACCATAGGGATTTGCTAAGCCTCTTACAAATTGGATAAGTTATGAATCTTAAATCAGTTTTTAGTTTTATATCAATTTAAAATAAATCGTTAAATTAATTGATATTATTAAAATTGTTATTTCATTAGTATTATTGAAGTTAATTCAATTTAATAAAGTTAAACTTTATTTAAAATAAAAGGGATTAAGTTAATTATTTATTTAGTTAAAAGGGTTTAAGTTAATTATTAATTTAATTGAAGGGGTTTAAGTTAATTATTTATTTAATTAAAAACGTTAAGTAATTATTATTTAACTAAAAGTTGTTTAAGTAAATTATTGTTTAATTAACAATGGTAATCAATTATGGTTTAATTAATTATGTTTAAAAAGGTTAATTATTATTTTAAATTAATAATGATTGAACTAATTATACTTTTTAATTAATGGTTTGTCTTAAGTTAATTAATCTTATAATTAATGATTTATCTTAAGTTAATTAATCCTTTAATTAATGATGTTTATAAGTTAGTTGTTTTAAATAAGGTATTTAATGTTAATTAATTATTTTATTTAACAAAGTTTACCTTAACTAATCACTTTATTAAATGGTAATTTAAAGTTGATTTAATTTTAATAACAAGGTTTAAACTTAATTAACCATTTATTTAATTTCTGCCTAAGTGGATTATTAATCTATTTATGGAATTTGGACTTGAATTAATTAATTTATTAATGGTGATTAAGTTAATTTAACTTAAGAATATGCTTTTAAATAATAATATTGCTTTAAAAAGGGGTTTAAGCAAATAAGTTTGTTTCTAAAGGAAATTCTACTTAGTATAAATAACCAAGTAAAAGAATTATATTTTTGGAAAG
Organism: Allium fistulosum; assembly: GCA_030737815.1. Taxonomy (NCBI): domain Eukaryota; kingdom Viridiplantae; phylum Streptophyta; class Magnoliopsida; order Asparagales; family Amaryllidaceae; genus Allium; species Allium fistulosum. The sequence continues at coordinate 929,680,865 of CM060905.1, forward strand.
AGATCTTGGATTTGGAAAGAAGGATTAGTTTTATAAAGTTTTGGTTGGGCGATTTATTTTAATTAAGTTGTGAATCAAATAAATAATTGGTCCTTCTTAATTATTGGTGGTAGGGAAGCATCTCCCTACTTAACGCCGAGGGACTAGTTGTTTGGGAATTCAAAATTAACTATGTTTCAAAGACATATGTTTTGATTTATTTAAAAATGAATTTGAAATAAGAAATCCTCTAAATGGTTTGTGAATATATTATACCGGTGAGATAAGTATATAAATTGATTTGGTAAATAATTAATGAGATTTAATTAATACGAGATTAATTAAATGAGGCTTGGTGGTTTCCATGGGAAAGTAAATCTGTGATTGATGTGTGTTTATTTGATAGATAAATAAAGAATCAACAGTAAGCAGGTGAATTGACCCTGTAAAACAAAAAAAGGGTCCAAAATTGAAAATCAAAAGCAATAAATGAAAAGGATTGTAAATTACCTAAAATTCAAGGTGACGGGAATACAAATATGGAAATGGATAGAAGATGGAGGAAGAGTCCATATATACAAAGAAGGAGACCAACGGTTGTTGATTGCTGAGATGATCCTTATTCATTGAAGGGTTAGGGTTCACCTGAATTCGCTAGGGAAATAACGTCCGTTTCTTAATAATATTGATTGGCATACCTCACAAAAAGCATTGAGGCAAACCGGAAGGCACAGAGAGGAAAACTGGAAGGTATGAATCCAGAGTCAATTGAGCTGGCTACGATTGGAGGAGAGAAGTATGATGGCGAGAAAGCGAAGCAAGCATAAATCGGGTTGGAGTTTCTTATCGAGGGTGGAAGAAATTAAAGGAAGACGATTGCAGCTTTCTTATCTAGAGTGGAGGAAATAAGAGGAAGAGGATTGCAGTGATTATGATAGCCATTATTTTGTGAGCAAGTGTTTTATGGAATGGACAAAGTAGGTGCGGGTAGAAACAAAAAGAAACAATGAACGCGACCATCCATTTCACAAATACCTTGGAAGCCTTAAAATCAAACTCAGTAATCATAGTATAGTATAGATTATCAAATGCAACCAATCATATAAATGCAGTTAAATAAATTCAAAAATATTGTTACATTATAATTACATTTTCTTTAAGCATTTAAATTTAACTACATTTTCTTAATGAAGTTAAACTATAACTGAATTAACCTATAACTGAATTAACATTGAATAAAATTATCAGATGTAACCAAAATTATATCATTTAAATTAATCAAAAAATATGATTTAAATTATAAATGCATTTTTTAAAGCATTTAAATATAACTGCATTTTCTTAATGAAGTTAATTTTTAAAGTGCATTAAGATTCGAAAAAATTATCAAATGCAGCCAAAATTATTAATACATCACATAAATATAGTTAAATTAAAATTACATTTCCTTAAAGCATTTTCTTAATGTAGTAAACAACACTATGTAAGAATTGAATAAAATTATCAAATGCAAGCCAAAATTATTACTGCAACACATAAATATAGTTAAATTATTTTAAAATATGATGTTAAAATATAATTGCATTTTACTAAATTACCTAAATATAACCGCATTTTCTTAATGTAATTAAATTATAAAGCGCATTAAGAATGAATAAAAATATCAAATGCAGCAAAAATTATTATTGCATCACATAAATGCAGTTAAAAAATTCAAATGCAATCGTTACTGCATTGTTTAAAAACAAATTGCTTTCAATTAGGTTAAATGATAGTAACTGCATTTCTTAAATTAGTTAAAAATAACTATGTAAAAGATATGTTATCCCAAAAAACTATAGTCACATAAATGCAGTTAAAAAATGGGTAACACAAATAACCGCATTACATAAATGCAGTTAATATTGCCATGTAAAATTATGATTTTCAAAAATTTATTTTTAGGTATCAACAATGAATACCATTAGAAAGTTTAATAAATTTGTGATTTAACGGTGAAAATGGTTCACAAAATTGATTAATCTACAAAATATTATCGCATTTTAATGATTGGATTAAATGGGTTGGCAGTTGTTATTTATCGAATGTGATGATAAAGGGGTAGAGGCCTAATTTACAAAAAAATAGTGATAGAGACCCACTTTACATTTCAATAAGGAATAGAGACCCGAAGTTAATATCCAGTATTAAGTAACACCAAAATAATAATAAAGTTTTTTATTCAAAGCATAATAATTTTCATTTTAACTTCTTCTGAATTAGAAATATTGAAATACAAAATACTTCTTTTCTTCTTAAACCATTTTTGTCAACCCCAATTTGTACCTATAATTGTAAATAACGCATCTAAGTAAAAAAATGGTGATACTATTTACATTTACCTAAATAGCTAATCTCACCCATTTATCCACTCATTCAATCAGATACTTCACTCATCCACTCACACCCATCATTTCATAATTTTTTTAATTTTTTCAAAGCCATAGCTCGAATTCTCCCTCTTCTCTTCAATTGACAGAATCAAAATTTGTTCATCCAATTTCTCCACGGTCAATTTTTTTTTGCATTTAATGTTTTATCAATACATATGTATCCAATTAATTTGGCTATGGCTAAGCTATTATCGACTTTAATTGTAAGTGAGAATTTTCTATATTTTAGTGAATTATGTAATCGTAATTGAGATTAAGATTGTAAAGAATGATTTACAACTTAAATTTGACATAATAATAGAACATTTTAATGACCTTCATTACTATTTCGATCAAAAATGTCTAATCATTAGTACTTTTGTTGTTGTTTCCTTAAGAAAACAAAAAAAGAATGGTGAAACCAATTGTAATAAAACACAGTTTGATATAATTAAATATAAATAATTTTCATTAATTTTTCCCTAGAAAATTAACGGGATTACAATTATATTGATTTATATGCATATTCTAATTATATATTTATATTTTATCTCATCAAATCCTAATTTTAAATTGATAAAATATATTTACTTACATCGTGTATCTCATTTTCTTACCATTACTGATTGATATTATTGGAAATAAGTATGTTTGTTTATTTGATTTCATTTTATTGCTACATTGTTCGGTTATGCATAACCAATTGCGTTTACTTCTAGGTTATATTTATGGTTTAAGATGGATATTTGAAGTAGATTTTATGATTTAATTCTATTAAATTTTTAAGTGGTGATAGTAAGTGGTTAGACGGTGTAAACAGTTAGCCTATAAGGAAAAAATGTAACACAATTACTATTGAATATTTCAGCAGAAAATTGGAGAGAGTATATGAAAGAGACTCTTTAATCTAAGGGTTATAATTAGTTTCTAGAACTTTCTCCACGTTACTAAATTTGTCTTTGTTTCTACACAATTCTAAAGACTTATCTAGAAACAGCTTCTAGATAAGACTTCTCTAGAACATATTTCTAAGATTTGGGTTTATTACATCAAATAATTAAGACAAAAAATAAAGATCCAAAATCAAATTAATATTTCAACATCCCCCCTTAAACTTGATTTTTCTACTCCAAGCAAACTCCTCATCTTGACAAAATCTTCGTGTTTGAGAGGCAATGTGAACATATCAGCCACTAGATCATGTGCCTTCACATACTCTGGTTGCACTTCCTTTTGTCGACACACACTCTAATGCAGTGACACACTCTCTAATGTAGTGATAGCATGTATCAATGTGCTTGCGTCGATCATGGAAGACAACGTTCTTGGCTAAAACAATTACTGACTTGTCCACGAAAATCTTGTAAAGCCCCTCGTGTGACAAATTCAACTCCTTTAACGTGTTTCGTAACAAAATTGTATGGAAAACACATGAAGTAGCAGCTATGTACTCCGCTTCGCATGTGGAAAGAGTGATGATCGACTGCTTCTTCGACATCCATTCGAAGGCTGTGTCTCCCATGTAGAACACGAAGCCAGTTGTGCTCTTTTCGTCATCTATATCACCATTCCAATCGATATATCTAACAAGCTTGTAATTTAGAAATAGAGTAGTACAAGCTAAAATTTGTTGTCCCATTGACATAGCGAAGAATCCTATTTGCTTCCTTCAAATGAGTTATTGTTAAGTTCTCCATGCATCGATGACAACTCATACCGCAATAGGATGTCGAGTCCTGTGCACCTTAAATATCGCAAGCTTCCAACCTAGCTCTTAAAGATGATGGATCCACGTTTTCTCCTTCCTCATGCCTTGATGACTTGATTCCACATTCCATTGGCGTGTGGACCGGGTTAGAGTCATCCATCCTAAACTACTTCAGCACTTCTTTAGCATAACATTCGTGAGTGATTAGGATGCCTTTATGTAACGACCTGGAATGTTGACGTTTTAATTTAATTTAATATTCGATTAATGCTATTATTAATTAAATAACCCACTTTTAAATTTATAACTAATAATAGATAATTCATTTTTGAATTGGTTTACATAATTAGATAGTTCAACAGGAAACTGAAAATGTGACCAAAACGCAATTTTCGAATTTTCAGCTTTTTATCGAACTATAAGTTATTTAAGTTGTAATATTTTTGTTTTGGTTCTAAAACACCTCTTAAAAGTGTGAAACACAGTCATTCTGAAATTAACAAGTAATTAAATGTAAAATACTGTTTAAAATTCAAATAAATGGTGGATGTGACATAAAGTGAAGCATAAGTGTTAAGTAAAGGGGGTAAGTACATGGAAATATCCTTTTATCCAATGGACATGAATTTAGTATATGGAAACAACCTTTTATCCATTATATTTTAAAGTGTTTAGTACTTTGGGACGTTTGAAAGGATTTTTGAGTTGAAAATCATATTTTGATTTTTTTTTCTCTTTTAAATTCCCTTTCTCACACACATCTCATCTCATTTTTTTCTTTGGTTTCATCTTCTAAAACTCCATCATCCTTCCTTTCTAACATTTAAATTTTTAAGTAAAAATCTCACTTTTAAGATAAAACAATGTTGCTCCCTCAAGATCGAAGATTTAAAAAGCTTAAAGGGTTGACATTTGTAAACAAAAGCACGAAGGAAAGGAAAAGTGAGATCACTAACTTTGTTTACCCTTTTAAAAACATAAGTAGTATGAAATATTGAATCTTTAATTGAATTGAATGTTGTATATTTGGTTTTATAGTTATTCTAAGAAGATTCTACATGCTTAAATGATTGATTTAAAGTTTACAGCTACTGTAATGAAAATAAACACTATATATCACTTACAAGCTCACAAATTTACTTCTCTGTTCTTGGTTTTAAGTATGAACAAACTCACCTTTCCAAGTTTAAAAATCAATATCTCTTAAACTATCGAGTATTAGCTCGAGCCATCAACTGTAAAGTTGTTCATTTAGGTCTATATTTATTTTTAAAATTGTCGGTTCGACGTTCCATCGATGGTGGTGGTAGAAATCGTTTAATTACAGCAATGAGGTAAAGGTGAGATTTTTAGTGATCATAATTCGACGAACGAACTTGGCCATTATATTCACTTCGTTGATTTAGGATTTTTAAAGGTGTTCGTAGGATTTTAATCTGTTGGATTTTCTCATAAGGGTCGGATGAACAATTTCCATTCATTTGGCAAATTCCGGCAAGAGAATAGTCGAGGAGGTTTGCAAGTTGGACTGGAGGAGGTTTGAGGGATGGTGGTTGCGGTGGTAATGGTCACTGGTGGTCCGATGTGCCCTTGGGGACGGCGATCACATTTAGGATTTAAGGGTTGTTCTTTTATTGGTTCGAACGAAGGGGTGCTTGAGTCACCACGGAGCGTTGAGTGGGTAGAGATTCGGTAGGATGCGGAGGTCCTGATGGAGGCGGCGACATGGAGTACTGCGACTAAGGCGGTGGTAGTTCGATGATGATCTTGCATGATGTATTTACTAGAACACATTCTTATCTCAGTCGAGCGATGAGATTCCGATTAAGACCACCATAGGTGACGATGGTGGGGTGGATGTGTCGAGCAAGGTCAAGCATGTTTGCGAAGATGGTCGGAGCTTGGATCGGAGGTCAATGGCAACAGTGTATGTGCATGCGTGCACGTCGTGCACTAGAATGATTGCTCCAGATTTTGTTTTGAGAGGGTGAAGTGATTTTGGAGATTGGGTTAGGAGGGAAGAAGCTTGTTTGTTTGAGTGGAGTGTGGGCTTTGGGCCTAATATTGGGTAGGTTATTTGTTTTGTTAAGAATTAGCTGGTTTAGTTTGATTTTAGTTAAGTTTAAAGGTTATTGAAACTTCGACGTGTAATAACTCCTCTATGAGAAGTCCATTTAACCTGTGGTCCTCAACACTAGACTCGTATAGGCGTGTAGAACCATTAGTAAATTAAATTGACACATTTAGTGGAAAATAATTTAATGATAAATTAATACTGATTGGATATAATTACGTCGATTTAGTTAATTACGTAGTTAATTGATTGTACGTAATTATTGACACCTATTTAGCGGAGTAAAACCCCGTTTTGCTATATTTTAACTGAATAGATTATATTAGACAACCGTTAGCAGAATAAATCACCTTTCTGCTATTATGGTAATTTGGACGCTTATTATATCTCAGCTGAATTATATTGATTTGTTATCCATCGATTGATATTATGGATTTTTATTTTTACATATCTGTTGTTATGTAAATACTTGAGTTGCGACTTAATTATCGATTTGAGTATAATGGTAGCTTGTTTAAGTACCATTGGGATTTGCTAAGCCTCTTCCAAATTGGATAAGTTATGAATCTTAAATCAGTTTTTAGTTTTATATCAATTTAAAATAAATCGTTAAATTAATTGATATTATTAAAATTGTTATTTCATTAGTATTATTGAAGTTAATTCAATTTAATAAAGTTAAACTTTATTTAAAATAAAAGGGATTAAGTTAATTATTTATTTAGTTAAAAGGGTTTAAGTTAATTATTAATTTAATTGAAGGGGTTTAAGTTAATTATTTATTTAATTAAAAACGTTAAGTAATTATTATTTAACTAAAAGTTGTTTAAGTAAATTATTGTTTAATTAACAATGGTAATCAATTATGGTTTAATTAATTTTGTTTAAAAAGGTTAATTATTATTTTAAATTAATAATGATTGAACTAATTATACTTTTTAATTAATGGTTTGTCTTAAGTTAATTAATCTTATAATTAATGATTTATCTTAAGTTAATTAATCCTTTAATTAATGATGTTTATAAGTTAGTTGTTTTAAATAAGGTATTTAAAGTTAATTAATTATTTTATTTAACAAAGTTTACCTTAACTAATCACTTTATTAAATGGTAATTTAAAGTTGATTTAATTTTAATAACGAGGTTTAAACTTAATTAACCATTTATTTAATTTCTGCCTAAGTGGATTATTAATCTATTTATGGAGTTTGGACTTGAATTAATTAATTTATTAATGGTGATTAAGTTAATTTAACTTAAGAATATGCTTTAAAATAATAATATTGCTTTAAAAAGGGGTTTAAGCAAATAAGTTTGTTTCTAAAGGAAATTCTACTTAGTATAAATAACCAAGTAAAAGAATTATATTTTTGGAAAGAGATCTTGGATTTGGAAAGAAGGATTAGTTTTATAAAGTTTTGGTTGGGTGATTTATTTTAATTAAGTTATGAATCAAATAAATAATTGGTCCTTCTTAATTATTGGTGGTAGGGAAGCATCTCCCTACTTAACGCCGAGGGACTAGTTGTTTGGGAATTCAAAATTAACTATGTTTCAAAGACATATGTTTTGATTTATTTAAAAATGAATTTGAAATAAGAAATCCTCTAAATGGTTTGTGAATATATTATACCGGTGAGATAAGTATATAAATTACTTTGGTAAATAATTAATGAGATTTAATTAATACGAGATTAATTAAATGAGGCTTGGTGGTTTCCAAGGGAAAGTAAATCTGTGATTGATGTGTGTTTATTTGATCGATAAATAATTGATTATCAAATCTTGGCCAGTTTCTAACTCTAGAAATATCCAGATGAAACACGAGAATTATAGAGTATAGTTATCTTAGATGATACTTTTATACGTATAAACTCATGTGTTCTTCTAGGACAAACGATAAGGAGATCCATCCACCTAAATGGTTAGGGGTGATACCCTCTCTAATCTGGTTTGTTTATTTTCGAAAGAACCGGAGTTGAGTTTACCGAAAACTATCGAATGTGGGTTCGAAGAGACCAAGATCGGATAAGTATGAATTATCATCGATCCAACTCAAGCGACGTATTGAAAACATTTGGAAGATGATGGAACCGAAGATGAATAGCATCAATGACATTGAGTTTCTTCTCTTTCTTTCTTATTTTGTCTTCGTCATCAATAGCATCAATGTTAGTTTTTAGAGCGTGATTGAAAGCTCTATTTGCTACCCTAAGGGTCTTGTTATCCCTTTCTAATTTCGCAATGCGCTTTTGAAAGAGATAAATATCGCACACGAGCTTTTGGTTGATGGCGGCATAATCACTAATAGTTTGATAATATTTAATCTTCTGTTGCTCATCGAAATATTTGGCTATCTCAGACTTGACTATCCTGCACCAGTTGCCTACGGCATTCTCGTCTAAGCCTGGAGGAGGGTTGAGCATAGTAGGGAATTTTTCAGCCGCAAGAAGCTTCGACCTGGTGGGCTTAGTAACCGTAGGAGTAGAGTGAGGGACCGACAAGTCAATACTTGAACTCTTGTCCCCCATGATGAATTCCAGAGAGACGCACTGTGCCTGACTATCTTTTAGTTTCAACTCCAAGTCACTTATTTGCTGAATTAGTTCAGACATCTTTTGATCGAAGTCGATTGTAGGATTTGTCTTCACTTGTCATTTAAGCATGGTGATCATCTCATCTTTATTCTTGGTTTCAGCCTCAAGGTAGGCAATATGATCTTTGTGACCGCTAGCGATGGTTTTCTGAAGAAAATACCTCTTGTGCCATTTTACAGCTTTGACGTTACCGTCGAAGCATTCTAATAAGACCACATCACTAACCACGATCCCTCCACTCGTTGTCAACAACTTCTCTTTAATGGCATCAATGCATGACGATAAGTTATGTGGAAGAGAAGTTGAGGATAACTGTAGCTCCTATTTAAACAAAAGAGATAAAATAAAGTCAAAATCAAGCTAAGAAATCTCTTTATTATTATAGTAACATATTACAACTCAAACAACAACGAAATTAAAAAGGTACAATAAACAATTTGATTACATTTAAAGTTGGGAGACTACTTTTCTAACTTTATCTAAAGAGTTAGCTGAAAGCATAACTGTCGAATCAAAAGGCATAGTTACTCCTTTTGGGGTTATGACCGGCGGGCATTTGATATAGTCCCATTTCCCATCTGGGGTACTATCCCGACAACAAATTAGTTTAGAGTGGAATGTTCTGATCTCTGTAAGGAATGCTTCCTTCTTAGTGCCGAGAAAGTCAAAACAGAGGCGAGGGTATTCCAAGTACAATTTTTGTAAATCTCGAAGAAAGCAATATCTCGCCAATTTTGAAGTCTTTAAAATTTGTGCATTTTCAGAGTAAAACCTTCTCAATGTAACATATTGGCTTAAATGGTCTCTAGGGACGAGTCGACCTAAAGAACTGTCATTCTAAAATAGTATAGTAAAGAAAAGCTAAGCATAAAGAAAACAGAGCTAAAACATATATTCATACATCAATTAATTGTTACATATTCAATCATCCATCTAGTTCGTACAAAATAGACTTGGAGAAAAACTCATAAACAAATTTATCTCTATAGAACTTAAGCTTTTCAGGGGGAGATCTTGAGGAAACGATCTGACTCGTGGTAAGTTCCAGCAAGCTCCAGGATGCGGGTCAGATCCGAATTCATCTAAGTATCTTTTATGGAAACGTCTGAGTATACCCCCGCTGAACTCGCCTAAGTACGAAAAGTCTATAATAGAATTTCATCAATAAGCTTTAAATAAAAAGTCAACCAAAATATCCCTTTCTTCGATCATCATCCAGAATAAAATTAGTAACACTCGATTTTCCTTCAAGAGAAGGTCGTGTCGGAGGCGCGCTCTCTTTAATAAGGGGCAACCCTCTGATATTTAAAAGATGCTAATACGGAGGTACTCCTGTCGAGGTATGATATTTTTCAGAAATAACATTGTGCTCCTTTATCAATTTGTCTAATTCCCTATATAACTTGTTAATTTCCGCTTATTTTCTGTCAAGTTTTGTCCTATAGGGAAAGGTTGACTTCTTCTTTATATAAAACAGATGAGTTGGCACTAATTATAATCTTCGAAGTATAAGACATTTAAACAGGAAATTCCATACCTGAGAAACTGGGACGGAAGCTTGAGAGGCCTGCTCCTTTCCTTTTGGATCCTCAGAATGAATGGGAGCGGTTTCCTTTTCAAGAGGAGCAGAGGGTCTGGGAGATGCATGTGGCATATCTTTCTGGGAAGATGGTTCTTTTTCAAGAAATTCAGCTTGGTCACCCACATCCTTTTTAGAAGATCCAAATGGGCCCCCTTTGTCTCCACCAAGGCCTTGACCTCCGGTATGGTCATCATCATTGTCATCGTCATCATCGTCACTGCCCTTGCCACCATCGTCATCCTGATCCTCACCAGTGTCATATGTGTCACCCTCCTCCTCAGAGTTAGATTCGATATCAAAGGAGGGGACATCAAAGAAAGGGCTTCAGAAGGGTCAATTTCCTCCTCGTTCGTAGGCTCAATCCTCTGCTTCATCTGATTGATTTTGACCATCACTCTTTCAGCAAGGGAAGAATCAAGAGAAGGAAAGCCGAAGTCAGGGCATTTCTTGTAATTATCGACGTACGCAAGCATGAGAGCATCTTCATAGTTTTTCAGCATCATTTCACCAGGGTAGCACCGACAAACTGGGACACTTGCTGCTTAACATCAAAGAGGGTGCGAACAGCAAGTTTGAGCGAAGCTCTGGTCTTCTTGAATTTGTCTTTCAAAGAAGTGTTCTTAGCAACCAGACAAGCATTTTCATCTTTCGTATCTTTCAGAGTGAGCTCCATGGCGAGTTTTTCATCAGTAGTAAGTTGATGGGCCTGCTTCTCTACTTCTAAATCAGCCTCGACCTTGGCAAGGGAAGCTTTTACTCGCTCGAACTTGTGGAAGTGTAGTTTTTGGCAGCGGTTAAGGAAGATACTTGATTTTTAAGCTCTGAATTTTCCTCGTGCGGCTTGGAGGATCCGGCTGAAGACTTTGAAACGTGTTCGTTCAAAGCTATTCAACTCCTAGAAATATGGAGTGAGAAGTGTAACACAAGTTAGCGATTAGAGAAAACCGGTAATGATAAGGTCAATTGAGTAAGAGCTTACCAAAAGTGATGCTCCATTAGAGAGGGATAATTCCCCGCCAAGTCTGGAGTGAAAGAGGGCGGAGAAGAAGAAGTGAAGAATTCAGAATGCAAGATGAGCTCGACTAGTTCCTAAAAATTTGTAGATGGAGGAGTCGAAGGTGATGACTCTGGAGGAATTTGTTTCATGGAAGGAGTGGTCAATAAAGCTAGCTGCATCTGCTCAAGTGTAGCTGGGGAATCAGAAATGGAGATGCGTGAAAAAGGGTCAGGAATAGGCGAAGTTTGCACTGATTTATCTTTGAGGGCTTCAACAATGTGGCTCTTCGGGACTTGTTCAGAAGATAAGCGCTCCTCCTCTTTCTCCACATCAATGATTTTAGCAACTTTCTTCGAAGGTGCATCTTCAGGAGCTTCCATTAGTTTTTTGTTAGAGGTTTTATTAGATTTTGCAAAGGCTATCATGGTTGATGTCACTCTATAAGTTGATGGAGGAGGGACAACACTGCTAGAAGGCACTATGACTTGAAAAGAAACTTGAACAAATCCAAGTAGATGTAAAGTCAGCCAAGGTAATTCAAAGAATGCCAGGGACAAAAAAAGAAAATTTTAAACTACTAATATACCAGAAAGGTCGTCACAGATAAGTGACACTGGGGAGAAGTGTTCAGCATCTCACAGGAGAGAAAGCATTTGCCGCGTGAAGTGTGCAAAATAGAAGGAGAAGTTCCCAAGATTCTTTGTCCCACTGGCAGAAGAGAGTGCTTTCTTAAGTTTGAGGGAGTTAGAAGCATCAACCTACTCCCAATTTGTCTTGAAGCCACAAATAGAGGGTCAACTGTTCTCTTGTTGACATCATTAAGCTTCTTGGAAGAGACACTCGATAAAGCAAGAGATTAGTTAACGGAAAACATAAAGTAGGGGAAGACAACACATGACAAGACTTATGGGGAGAGGCAAAAGTCCCGTGAATATTAGCAAAACATTTGACAAAGACGAACTGGTTCTCCTAGTCCCTGAATTTGTTGAACCCGTCTGATATTAACTTCTTTTAGGGGTTGACTCTGTATATTTAGTTATTAAGATTGCTCAGCCTTGCCAACTTGTTCAAGAAGTTTAACACTTTAGCATTAAGAGAAGGGAGCCCAGATTCCAGTGCCATCAACTCTAGAGATAGGAGATGAGTGTGGATGTTTGGAGACAGCTGGATTGGGGTGATTCCAACATAGGATAGATATGAAGATAAAAATTCCGAGAAAGGTAAGAATCCGCCATGCCATATGTAAATGGCAGTGTAAGCAAAATACCCTTCAGGAGGGTTGTCTATGGTTCAGTTTCCTGAGGAGGGATAGCTTCAATTCCGGTGATACCAAAATCCCTAAGGATGGCATTGACTTCGACTTGGGATGCAACGGCAGAATGCTTAGAAATGGCATCAGCTTTCTTAGGAGAACTCATGATTCTGCCAGGTGAAGACATTTTAATTAAAATCCTTAATTATTTATGAATCTGAAATGCATTCGAGAATTAAACAAAGAAATCTACTTAGATAATTTAAACATGAAAACAGACATAAAGCTTTAAGATTGTGCAAACAGGTCTAAGTCAGAAACCAAATAGCATGAGCTTTCGACAATGTCGAAAGGAAAATAGCTTGATCTTTCGACAATGTCAAAAGGACAATAACATCAAATTTAAACCAGCATATCCCAACATTGTCGAAAGCCTACAAAATAAACAAATAATAATATGTGTTCCTTGAGTTATCAACAAAGTCGAAAGGACAAGATGTAACATTAATCCATTCATCACTTTTCGACAACGTCGAAAGCTCTATGGGAGCCTGGATACACCACAAGCGTAACATAAAGCTAAGTGGCAAGACCTTTCGACATTATCGAAACAAATAACTTAAAATTCCTAAGTAAAAATACTAATGTTGTCGACGTTGTCTAAAGGTCTGGTCAGTGTTGTTGAAACCTATCCTACCCATTGAAGTCGAAAGGTTTAAAGTTAAACTTATATATGCTTTAGAAGTTTCGACAAAGATAGGCAGAAACAACTCTAGGGGTCAAAGGGTTCAACTAAGTCGAAACATTTGACTATCGAAGGGGTAAATCCACTCCACTTAACTACATATCCTTTCGACAACGTTGATCAAATTGGCACCACAACACCTTTCGACCCCGTCGAAAGGGGTTAAGAAAGAAAACCCATGTTGCCACCTCAATCCCTTTCGAAGGGGTAGAAAAGTCATTTATGGTGCCAATTTTTCATCTGCACGTTCAAAACTTCCGGGTGCAGAAAACAAGATCCACTATCTTACCCAAACCCGATTATGAACTCGGGATTCCAAAATCTCTTAAAGTAAACAAATGAAACTCGTTAGGAAAATGGATTTTAATAGAAATCAATCTCACTAATCCAAACCTGATAAATCCAAACCCGATAATTCACTAATGAAGAACAAAATAATAAGTTTTGAAATGATGATTCAAAACCGATAAGGAGATTTTCCAAAACAACCACTATCAATCTCAAAATCCAAAACGAGAAACAAACTCTATCAATTAAAGAAACTAAATTAAGAGGAAGTTTCACTATAAATCAAACCCAATCTTCTCTCAAATGAACGAGATTCAGATGTTTTAAAATTGAATTTCAATTTTGAAATTTGAAAAAGGCAAAACTCAAGTAAAGCATGAACAAAGTTCGAATAAAAGCTAGAGAAACGGAGATTGATCCAAACTTACGGTTTGGATTTGGAAATTATCTTGATTTTTGGAAGCGAAGTTTATGAAATTTTGGAGAATTCTTTTACTTTTGCTCGATAATTATGATTGCAGGTTAAAGAAGAAGAATGAGAAGAAGCGTACTTTATAAGAAAAGTCGCCTAAAATTTCCAACTGCTAGATAAGATTTGAATGGACGGCCCAGATTTGCGCGGGAAGACCAAGAGGCGGGAAGCTTATGGGTTTCGACAAAGATGACTTGGAAAGTCAAGGGCATACCTTCGCAAAAGGGGAGAAAATGTTACACCAAAAAAATCCACCTTTCAACTAAGTCGAAAGGTCCTTAAACAAAGACCAAGAGAGAAGAGTCCAGACCAAACCTTTTAAAGGAGTCGAAGGGATGCTGCCATCAAAGTTAGCGGCTTCAAGAACTTTCGAAGGTGTCGGAAAGTCCCTCCTCATAGCATCCAGGGAGTTCATACCTTTCGAAGAACGTGAAGAAGTTGAAGCAAGTATTAGCAACCCCTTCAAAAGCTATAGTAAGCCTTTCGAATCGGTCGAAACCAATGACAATTGAATCTCTTCGAAACCAATGTAGTCAACTTGCCGACCGTGTCGAAGGCTCCAAGCTTACTTCACTAATCACAAGGAAGCAAAGACCCATCTAGGACACCTTTCGACAATGTCGAAAGGTGCTATGAAGAAGGAAATACTCAATGGCAAAAGAGTGATAAGGACACCTTTCGACAACGTCGAAAGGAAGCATGGCTTTCAACTAGGTCGAAAGGTTAAGAGAGAATGAAGGAATTGCTAGAGCATGACAAGAAGAACAAGGACACCTTTCGACAACGTTGAAAGGAGGTATGGCTTTCAACAAGGTCGAAAGGTTCATAACAGCATATGAAAGGAAAACCTTTCAACAAGGTCGAAAGGTTCAAACAGCATATGAAAGGCAAACCTTTCGACAAGGTCGAATGGTTCAAACAACATATAAAGGGCAAACCTTTCGATAAGGTCGAAAGGTTCATAACAGCATAAAATGGGGACCTTTCGACCCAGTGGAAAGCAAGGGCGCAAAAGAGGGGCTGCCTGCATCTATAAATAAGACCCAAGGTGTCACGTTTTGGGGATCCAATTTCTCTGATTCCAAACTTGTATTTTCTTTAACAAATCATTATAACCCTAATTGGGTGATCATTTGGGAATTTAATAAAATAAAATTTCGTTAGATGGAAAAAGGGAAGTCTTGAGCATTGTTAATCTCTTTACTGTTTACTAAAGTTTTTGTTGGATTAACCTTTATATTTCAGGTTTAACCCCATCGAAAGGAACCTATCGACAAAGTCGACACCTCTACAGGCTCTAACAACTTTTGTAACCTTTCAAAGCCATCAACTCTGTGATCTAAAGCTCTCGACAAGGTCAAAACCAGTTCTCTAAACACCAAAGCCTAGACTTACAAATTTTAATCGAAAAGAGGTCATTCCCATAGTTTTCAACAAGCTCGAAACCTACTCCAAACCCACTAAAGCATAAGATTTCCTACCTAACCCAAGGAAAGCTAACACTTAAGCCTTCAACAAGGTCAAAACCTACTTTAAAAGAACTTAACTCAAGGAATTTCAATCTAATCGAAAGGATTGCTTTCGAAAGAGGTTCCATTTAACTCAATAGGATCGAAAGATCACTTAACTCGGAGAACATGCCTTTTGACGCAGTCGAAAGGTCTGATTTGAGGAATATCAACAAATAAAGCCGAATTGGAAGGAAATTCCTAAGGAATTCACACTCACCATCCAAACAAAAGATTATTCATCCTTCTTAGCATTACTTTGGGGTGTTAACAAGAAATCTTGTTAACAGAAGCTCTTTGAAGTGCAAGGGCTAGTTGCTACTAATCTTGAAGGTGATTCCAAAATGGATGTAGTAGAAGTTATGCCTTCGGTTTGTTCATACTCCGAACAACTTATATCGATAAATGTTGGCACTACATTGCTGCCTGGAGGGCAGTTTTAGCATTCCAAGTGGGATGGCTATAATAAAAGGTAATCGTAGCCTCAAGCCCCACAACCAGTAAATGAACAAAGCAGGGACGTGCCGATGGCTAAGTGGGTCGCTCCCATTAAGGTATGATCATCCTTATCTAGAGTCGATATCTATGTATGCTTCGAGGCCCATTACGATTGTTGGTCAACCAAGGGGTGATCATATTCGGCGCTATCCAGTAAGGGGTAGGACCGGTCCAGAGTAGTAGAGATGCAAATTAGGGCAGCCTCTTGTATATTTTATCTAGAGGTGTACGAATTGAGTGGGTAGACCCTTAACCTTTCATAGTTGGAATCCATTCTCCAATAAAGCCTTCATATTTGATTGTATGTCTTTTATGCTGGAATTTCATTAATGTAACAATTTCGGCTATGACTCAATATTTACTTTTACCTTAGACATTATTATAATATCACTGGATTTTCTATAGAAAATGTTTTGGGTATCATAAGGTAAAAACCTGTCCATGTTTATGGGCGGCGTGGTCTTATGAGATTCCTTTGATTTTAAAGAGTTTTATAAATTATAATAAATAAATTCCTTGTGATTTGAGTTCTCATGCTGGTTTAACAGACTGATCCGGGCGTTGTTTTCTTATAATGCTCGGATCAGACGAAGCATATTTTCTAGATTAGCTTTGGATGTTTTGGAGCTCAAGAGTTGAGCTGGAAGCCCAAGATGTATCTCACATAGATTTATTTTTATTTCCGCTGCATTGTTGTTGTATTTTATCAGCATTTGTAAGGACAGGCTGTTATAACAGTCTAGGCTGATGATGGGTTCGTTTTGTACTCTGATTCATGTATGTATATTAAAGTTCAGATTTTTCCTTATTTATAAACCAATTTATATTATAGATTATTCGATGCATTGTGAGATTATGTTCTTCTTTTCTCTTTTTTTCCCCCAACAAATCTGTCATTCCAACACTCGGTTGTTCGACATGTGAATACCGTAGATGTATTAGTGTCGACTTCTATAACACCCTTAATTTTTAATAACATTATTCAGGAGATTTAATTAGATAAATTAAATAGAATAATGTAAACATTAAAGAGATAAGGGGATTGAGATTTGAAAATTTTAAATAGAGGCCGAGCTTAATTAATAAATTAAATAATGGGCTTATATTTGGTTTTGTATGTTAATTAGGAGATTAATTAACATAAGGGCATATAAGAAATTGCGCACCATAACTCCTTAATACCTTAAACCCACGTTTCATTTCCATTTTCACATTCATTCTACAAAACACAAACAAACGTAAGGAAAGAAAGAGCATAGCAAGCCATTACTTAGGGTAAAAAGGGGAAAATTAATCAAGAGCTAAGGAATCAAAGCAAGGAGAATTAATCTCAATCAAATCTCAAAGTCCTTAACCTAATCAAGGTGAATAATAATCTAAACCATCTCTATTTTATTTTTACGATTGTTTAATTTTTGGGTTTAAGATTAAATCTAATATGATGATTTTTGATGATGGTATGCTTGAATTTTATAACATGTTTGATTCAAACACGATTGTTTGATAATTGTTTATACACGGTTTTAAGGGTAAAATCGTTTAAATTGAATTTCGAATTTCATGAGGAAATTATATGTTATGTAAAATATGATTTTGAAGATGGGTTTTAATTTTTATAATTTTTCAAGCTATGGAAAATTTATTATGAATCTTTAAAGGAAAATATGAATAATTGGGTTTATAAATTAATTTCAGAAATTATATGAAGAATTTGGGTCTGAAATTTTATATGTAAGATAACATGTTGAAAGTGAATTTCTATGATTTTTGGGGATTTTTCCTAAGTAATTTACTATGGAAATAAAATTATTTTAGATGAAGGACTTAATTATTTTATTGGTTTTGCTTAATGGAAGGACTTATTTGTTAAATTAATCCTTGTTTAGATCTGAAATTATGCGGTAGTTATTTTTATAAAGAATATGAAAATTATGGCAACCAATCAAATGTTTACAAATAGGCAGGTTAGTTATAAAGTATACACTTTAAATGGCATTAAATCAAACTTTATTCAGAAAATATGTTTCGCCTCTTTTAGAAGCCTCCTTTCGACCCTATCTTTCCGCCTTCAACCAAGTCGAAACCTACCAGGTTAGAACAACTAAGCCGAAACCAATACACAAGGTATTACGATGTTGTTACGTAGTGGATTGGAGAAGGAAGGAAGGCATGGTGTCGAAACATAGCTTTCGATGGGGTCAAAACCTTTGTTTTATTTTCCAAAGAAATGTGCTTGCCTGTTTTACTAAATGCTTTCGAAGGAGTCGAAACATATGCTTTTGAAGGGGTCTTCTTAAATTGCTTTCGAAGGGGTTGCCGCCTCTTGTTTAAATTGCAGCTTTTGAATGAGTTACTTAGTTTTAAAATCAATGCTTTCGAAAAGGGAAGTTTTGACCAAGTCGAAACCCTTCTGTCGTCCCTACGCCTTTCGAATGGATTGAAGTCATCAACCAATTCGAAAGGTAGCTTTTGTTTTAAATTTGTACTAAGCCACTTCCTAAAGATTATATGGAGATAAGAGGCGTAAAGACCTAGAATTCTCATATGGAGATAAGGTTTTCATTAAAGTATCACCGATGTAGAGTGTGGTGCGATTTGGAAAGTCAGGGAAGCAGGCACAAAGATATGTTGGTCCGTTCCTAGTCTTAGAGAAGATCGAAAAGCTCGCATACCGAGTAGAGTTGCAGAGCAGTATGGTAGGTGTCCATAATGTATTTCATGTGTCTCATCTTTGCAAGTATGTGCATAATCCAAAAACTACTATTCCTTCGACAGGGTTGGAAGATTTGATAGTAGAGCCTAATTTGACTTTTGTTAGACAAACAGTTCGGGTTGTAGTGAGAGATGAGAAAAGATTGAGGAATAAGACAGTCAGGTTGGTGAAAGTTCAGTGGAGCGACAACGAGAAGGACTGTACTTGGGAGACAGATGACAGGATTAGAGATACTTATCTTGATCTGCATTGAGGATATGTCTATATTATATTTATATAGATAATTGCTAGTCGGTAGGTTATTATGGATGTTAGGAGTGGTTACAGAGGATTTCTATGTTTAGTATTTAGTCCTCACTGAATTTCGAGGACGAAATTCTTTAAGGAGGGGAGCCTGTAACACCCCTAATTTTTAATAACATTATTCAGGAGATTTAATTAGATAAATGAAGTAGAATAATGTAAACATTAAAGAGATAAAGGGATTGAAATTTGAAAACTTCAAATAAAGGCCGAGCTTAATTAATAAATTAAAGAATGGGCTTATAATTGGTTTTGTATGTTAATTAAGAGATTAATTAACACAAGGGCATATAAGAAATTGCACACCATAACTCCTTAATACCTTAAACCCACGTTTCATTTCCATTTTCACGTTCATTCTACGAAACACAAACAAATGTAAGGAAAGAAAGAGCATAGCTGATCATTACTTAGGAAAAAAAGGGGGAAATTAATCAAGAGCTAAGGAATCAAAGCAAGGAGAATTAATCTCAATCAAATCTCCAAGTCCTTATCTTAATCAAGGTGAATAATAATCTAAACCATCTCTATTTTGTTTTTATGATCATTTAATTTTTGGGTTTAAGATTAAATCCATTATGATGATTTTCGATGATGATATGCTTGGATTTTATAACATGTTTGATTCAAACAAGATTGTTTGATAATTGTTTATACACAGTTTTAAGCGTAAAATCGTTTAAATTGAATTTTGAATGTCGTAAGGAAATTATATGTAATGTAAAATATTATTTTGGAGATGAGTTTTAATTTTTATAATTTTCCAAGCTATGGAAAATTTATTATGAATTTTCAAAAGAAAATATGAATAATTGGGTTAATTAATTTCGAGAATTATATGAAGAATTTGGGTCTGAAATTTTATATCTTAGATAACATGTTGAAAGTGAATTTCTATGATTTTTGGGGAGTTTTCCTAAGTAATTTACTATGGAATAAAATTATTTTGGATGAAGGACTTAACTGTTTTATTGGTTTTGCTTAATGGAGGGGTTTATTTGTTAAATTAATCATTGTTTAGATCTGAAATTATGCGGCAGTTATTTTTGTAAAGAATTTGAAAAGTTATGAGAACCAATCAAATGTTTACAAATAGGCAGGTTAGTTATAAAGTATTCACTTTAAATGGCATTAAATCAGACTTTATTCAGAAAATATGTTCCGCATCTTTTAGAAGCCACCTTTCGACCCTATGCTTCCGCCTTCAACCAAGTCAAAACCTACCAGGTCGGAACAGCTAAGCCGAAACCAATACACAAGGTATCACAATGTTGGTACACATTGGATTGGAGAAGGGAGGAAGGCTTGGTGTCAAAACATAGCTTTCGATAAGGTTGAAACCCTTGTTTTATTTTCCAAATAAATGCGCTTGCCTGTTTTACTAAATGCTTTCGAAGGAGTCGAAACATATGCGTTCAAAGGGGTCTTCTTAAATTGCTTTCGAAGGGATTGCCGCCTCTTATTTAAATTGTAGCTTTCGAATGAGTTACTTAGTTTTAAAATCAATGCTTTCGAAAAGGAAGTTTCGACCAAGTCGAAACCCTTCTACCGTCCCTATGCCTTTCGAATGGATTGAGGTCATCAACCAATTCGAAAGGTAGCTTTTGTTTTAAATCTATACTAAGCCACTTCCTAAAGCTTTCGAAATGATTCAAGGGTTTCGAAGGCAATGGCTTCGATGGGGGTTTCGAAGCTCTCCGTCAAATGTTTTACTTAAATGATTTGAGCTTTCGAAAGGATGGTTCTGAAGCCATCAAAGGTTTCCCCAAACAATTTTTATATGAAGATTAATGGTTTCGAAAGGGGTACTTTCATTTTTATTCACTTTGACCCAAAAGATAATTTTAAAGACAAACCCAATGCTTTCGAAAGGGGTACTTTTAAGAGGTTTCGAAGCTATGCTTCTAAGAGTTAAAAAGCTATACTTTAATACTTCCAAAGGGTATGTTTGATGGTTTCGAAATAGATGTTTTGAAGTGTTTCGAAAGGTTATGACTAGTGTTTTCAAAAGAAAGATTTGAATGCTTCCGAAGGAGGTTATCTAAGGGTTTCGAAAGTAAAGTTTTAAGGTTTCGAAAGCCTTAGTTTTCAAAACAAAGAACCCGATATCATTTTAAAGGAAAACAATGGTGTAATAAAGGAGTTTTACTATTAATTTTAAGTATAAAGTTTTTGAAGAAGCTTTCCTTGATAAATAATAGGTTAAAGGGATTGACCATGTTTTATATGAAATGATTTCAAGGATATTAAACCACAGATGTTGGTGTTATTATGTTATTATGTTTGCTTCTTCTAACGTACATATTCACTTTAAAATGGACCCATAACTGTATTTTGGGGAGAAATGGCAGAATAACCAGCTAAGTTGACCTAATAGTGAATATAACTTGAGTTAACTCCTGAATGAGTAGAATTGCATCCAGGAGGTCAGGTAGACCAGAATATAGGATGCCTAAATATTGATTAAAGAAGTTGTCGAATAGACGGGTTCACAGTAAACCCATGAGAACTATGTATAGGAAAAGTTATTGGTAGGGGTCAATAAGTTCATAGTAAACCCATGAAAACTATTATTAGATAGAGTTATTAGCAGAGGCCAATAGGTTTGTAGTGAATCCATGAAAACTATATCCGGATTAAGTTATTGACAGAAGTCAATAGGTTCCCAGTCAACCCATGAAAACTAGGATAAGAGGGAAGTTATTGGAGATTCCAATAGGTTCAGGAAGAAACCATGAAACAATAAAGTAATTGGCAGGGGCAAATAGGTTCTTAGTGATCCCATGAAAACTATGTAATGGGACAGGGAGTCCATAAGTATTAAACAGGTTATTAGTAAACCCATGAAAACTAATAGGTTAATAGTGACCTTAGAAACTATAACTGAGACAGATAGTCAAAATGAATGGGGATGGGAAACCCAGAATTGATTTACTTGTTTGCATATCATCATAATATTTTGAATTACTATGTTTTAACCATTGTGGATGCAGGAGCACAGTTATGGTTTTATAAAATTTTGGATAAGATACTAGCGGGGGGAAAACCCGTTCCACTAAGCGGCGTGGTCTTACTGGATATCTAAATGGTTTGAGATGGTAGATTATTATTCATACCAGGCTTTATATCTGACTCGAAGTTTATGTTTTCCTCTTAAACTCTCGGGTGCTTAATTAACTTTGAGTAGTTTGAGAGTTGAGGTTTTCAGGTACCTCGTTAGACGAATAAGCTTCCGGAGACGTGCAGGAGGCATGCTAGCTAATTGGAGTTCTTTTCTATTTTTGATTCTGTTGTGTTGTTTGTGTTGTAAAGGCAAAGTTGTTTAATTGCCTATATATACTCTGATCTTCCAAGGGAGCATCTTCATATTTCGCTCTTGGCATATTTTGTAATAATTATATTTTCTATGAACGTGTTTAACGATTGTGGGATTATGTAATGAATTTGAAATGCTTTGAAATGGAATGAGAAAGTTGTTTGTTGATTAATTTTTTTTCCATATCCATGTGTTTTTGTTATATCAATGTATCTAACATTAACATATTTAGTCGCCGAGGATTAATAACTATGGATGACTACAGCATCTGTAGCCGTTAGTTTTGGGCCTCCAAGTAGGGGATGTTACAACTTCTGAGGATCGAAAAGGCAAGTGGTTACAGTTGGTATCAGAGCTTAGGTTGAGCGAACACCTAGGCTTTGGTGGGGTTGACACATTGGAGATAGAGTTAGTAATACCCTAGAACGAGTTTGAGCGCATTATATATGAGCGCGTATTTATTAGTGTTATAAAATGTTTTATATTCTGTTGGTTTATCAATTGAGTGGTTTATGAATTCTGGTCGAGACGTGGGACACCACGTTGTCGATAGGAGTATCTAAACTCTTAAACCAGGTAAATGGACCTAGTATTGTTTGAAATTTGGTAATTGAAATTATTTTACCTAGGATCATATTTTATATAGAAAGGAATAATTTTCAGTATAATAATTATAGTTATTTTGGTTGTGATATTTTGTTAGGAAATGTTGATATTTAATCAACATTTGTTTGTTTGCTTGTGCTCAGTTAGTTTATGAGTATTTATTGGTTGATTTAATTTAATGTTAGATACGTACACCTTGTGAATTCACTTTTACGATTTGAATATAAGGCATTCGTTAAATAATGTAGGGTCAACAAGTTAAAAATGTTAAGAAGGAATTTTTGTAGTTAAGGGAGTTATCGTATAAAGTTGATCTATATAAATTTAATTTATAATAAAGAGGATTTTTGAGAATCTAAATCTCGGTGTTTTTGAAAAGATTTCAATGATTTTGAGAAAAATAATAATGGTACAACTTGAAGGTTTTATAAGTATAAACATTAATAGAAGAAGTATTTTAAGTAACTGGTTCGAGTGGCTCGAAAATAACTTAAAAATGGGAAAGAGATGTGTTCGGATGGTAGACACTTCTCTTGAGTATTTCTCTTCTTGGTACAGAAATATATGTACTATTTGGTAGTACCCAGTTCCTAAGTATTATTTTGGGGTTACTCGCTATATATATATATATTCTATGGTTAAAATATATCGTAATATTTCAAAATAGTTTTGAAATTAAACCGGCTGTTTAGTTCTCAAGTAAATCCTAAATAAAAGATTGAATCAGATAGTGTTAGTTTTATGAAATATTTTCATAAATAATTTTGATAAAGAAGAATTGCTATTAGTGAGAACCAATAATATAAGTATGTAAGTTGTATGTAGATTATTTCTCTTTTCTTCATATTTTTTGATCCAAGATTATTCGAGTACATGACTTTGGGTGTTTCACACCATTCTACATTAGGATCTTACACTCGATTCTTGACGGAACTTGGTGTGGGTTCTTGATAGGGGACTAAAGTTTCTATTATAGTTTATAGCTATCAAAGGAGAACAGAGGTTCCTAATTAAGGAGCCCGATCAAAGTCCGCATAAAGGAATCAGGTAAGTGATACTAGTTTGAAAGTGAAGTTGTATGCTCGAGTATAGGTCGAATCATATTTTTCATATATATGATCTATGAACATCATACGGCTTATGAATAATATTGGGTATTCTTATGGTGAAATTTCGAGGACAAAATTCTTTTAAGGGGGGGAAAATGTAACGACCCGGAATTTTGTCGTTTTAATTTGTGAATATTTAATTTAATTTAAATATTCAGTTAATGGTTTTACTAATCAAATAAACCTCTTTAAATTTATAACTAATAATAGATAATTCATTTTTGAATTGGTTTACATAAGTAAATAGTTCAACAGGAAACTGAAAATGTGACCAAAACGCAATTTTCGAATTTTCAGCTTTTTAACGAACTACAAGTTATTTTGAGTTATAATATCTTTTTTTTGGTTTAAAAACACCTCTTAAAAGTGCGAAACACATTCATTTCTAAGTTAACAAGTAATTAAATGTAAAATACTATTAAAATTCAAATAAATAGTGGATGTGATATAAAGCGAAGCTTAAGTGTTAAGTAAAGGGGGTAAGTACATGGAAATATCCTTTTTTTCTAATGGACATGGATGTAGTATGTGGAGACACCCTTTTATCCATTAGATTTTAAAGTGTTTAGTACTTTGGGAGGTTTGAAAAGATTTTTGAGTTGAAAAGCATATTTTGATTTTTTATTTTCTCTTTTAAATCCCATTTCTTACACGCATCTCCATTTCATTTTTTTCGTTGGTTTCATCTTCTAAAACTCCATCCTCCTTCCTTTCTAACTTTTAAATTTTTAAGTAAAAATCTCATTTTTAGGATAAAATAATGTTGCTCCCTCAAGATCAAAAATTTAAAAAGCTTAAAGGGTTGGCATTTGCAAACAAAAGCATGAAGTAAAGGAAAAGTGAGATTACTAACTTTATTTACGATTTTAAAAACTTGATTTGTATGAAATATCGAATCTTTGATTGAATTGAAGGTTGTATATTTGGTTTTATAGTTGTTCTAAGAAGATTATTTATGATTAAATGATTTATTTAAAGTGTATACTTACTGTAATGAAGATAAAACTGTATATCACTTACAGGCTCACAAATTTGCTTCTTTGTTCTTAGTTTTAAGTATGAACAAACTCACCTTTCTAGGTTTAAAAATTAATACCTTTTATACTATCGAGTATTTGCTCGAGCCGTCAACTGTAAAGTTAATCATTTATGTCTATATTTATTTTTAAAATTGTCAGTTCGATGTTCTGTCGATGGTGGTGGCAGAAATCATTTAGTTACAGCAATGGGGTGAAAAGGTGAGATTTTTAGTAATCATAATTCAACAAACAAGCTTCGCCATTATGTTCGTTTCGTTGATTCATGATTTTTGAAGGTGTTCATAGGATTTTACACTGTTGGAATTGGTCGTGAGGGTTGAATGAACAATTTTCGTTCATTTGGCAAATTCCGACAAGAGAATGGTCAAGGGAATCCGTGAGTTGGACTGGAGGAGGTTTGAGGGATGGTGGTCATTGTGGTAATGGTCACTAGTGGTCCGATGGGCCCTAAGGGGGCAGTGATCACATTTAGGGTTTCAGGATCATTCTTTTTTTTAGTTCGAACGAAGGGGTGCTGGCATCATCATGGAGTGTCAAGTGGGCCAAGATTCGATAGGGAGATGAGGTAGGATGTGGAGGTCCTGATGGAGGCGATGGCGCAGAGTATTATGGGCTGAGACGGTGGCAGTTTAGTGACAATCGGGCATGATTTATTAACTGGAACGCATTCTTATCTCGGTCGAGCGATGGGATTCTAATCAAGACCACCATAGGCGACAGAGGTGGGGTGGATGTGTCAAGCAAGGTCAAGCGCGTTTGCAGAGATGGTTGGAATTTAGGTCGGAGGTCGGTGGCAGCCATGTACGTGTATGTAGTTCACTAGAGTGATTGCTCTAAATTTTGTTTTGAGAGGGTGAAGTGATTTTGGAGATTGGGTTAGGAGGGAAGAAGCTTGTTTGTCTGAGTGGAGTGTGGGCTTTGGGCCTAATATTGGGTGGGTTATTTGTTTAGTTTAGGATTAGTTGGTTTAATTTGATTTTAGTAAATTTAAAGGTTTTTGAAATGTCGACACGTAATAATTCCTTCATGAGAAGTCTGTTTAACCCGCGGTCTTCCGCACTAGACTTGTATAGGCTAGTAAAACACATTAGTAAAATAAATTGACACATATGGTGGAATATAATTTGATGATAAATTAGTACTTACTGGATATAGTTACGTAGATTTAGTTAATTATGTAGTTAATTAATTGTACGTAATTATTGACATCTATTAAGCAGAGTAAAACCACGTTTTGCTATATTTTAATTGAATAGATAATATTGGACAACCGGTTAGGGGAATAAATCACCTTTTTGCTATTATGGTAATTTGGACATTTATTTGCATCCCAGTTGAATTATATTGATTTGTTATCCATCGATTCATAGTATGGATTTTTTTACATATTTGTTGTTATGTAAATATTTAAGTTGCGACTTAATATAATGGTAGCTTGTTTAAGTTCCATTGAGATTTGCTAAGCCTCTTCCAAATTGAAGACGTTATGAATTTGAAATCAATTTTTAGTTTTATACCAATTTAAAATAAATTTTAAACTAATATTTTTAAAATTGTTATTTAGTTAGTATTATTGAAGCTAATACAATTTAATAAAGTAAAAGTTTATTTAAAATAAAAAGGGTTTAAGTTAATTATTTATTTAGTTAAAAGGGTTTAACTTTGTTACCCGGCTACGAGGCGATAGTTGTAGAGGATATGGTTGGACTTAGAAGAGACTCAAGCCAAGAAAGGATTGGAAATATAAAGACTCAGTGTAACTTGTTTGGATCGGCTTGTATATGTGGTTCGGTATTCGATGATGGGTCAGTTGAAGTAGGATAGCTATTATGGAAGAGCGTGTGTGGGTCGGCCTTAGTGGATCGGTCATGTAGGGTCGGTCCAGGAAGATAAGTCGAAGAGGGTCGGTTATGGAGGTTCGGCCTAGGTGGGTCGGTATGTTTGGATCGGCCGTGAATGGGTCGGCCTAGGTGGTTCGGTGTGTATGGGATCAGCCTTAGAAGAATTGTTTCATGTGGCTCGGCCCTTAGTGGTTTGGCCTCGGAGGGATTGTTTTAGGTGGGCCGACCTTTAGTGGTTCTGCCATATGGGATCGGTCAACATAACTGGAAGTTAGGAATAGGGGAATGGGTCGGCATAAGCATAAAAACAAGTTACTTCGGGCTAAAGGCCAAGTTGCTTCGGGCGCGAGTGATATCTACTCCAAGTCAACATCTAGAGAATCCAGGATCGGCATGAGTAGGTCAGTGGTAGTGGATCGGCATGTCTGGTTTGGTCTACCTAACCTATCAGCTATGGGCCGAGCTATTTTAGTTTTGAGCCTGGACGGACGAACCAGCCTATCTTCGTCTATAAATAGAGGGGCAGGGGTCCAGTTTAAGGGACCTTCTTTCGAGAACTCCAGAGAGACTCTGCCATTTTCTGTACTCAATTTCTTCTTACTCAAACTTGTATTCAAGCTGTTTGTTTACCGATTGTATCTATATTCAATTATTTGAAAAAGCAATAAAGATTACATTCAAAGTGGACGTAGGCAGTTACGCCGTACCACTATAAATCTGGTGTTCTTGATTCTATTGTTGTTTTTGCCTTCTACTATGATATTCCTCTGTTTTAATTTACTATGTTCATTAATCTCTCTACACAAATCTATTCTAGGGTGTTAGTGACAAATTAATTCTGGTGCTAACATTTTGGTGCTTTCACCGAGAAAGTTCATTCTCAGGCTGTTAGGATCTACTTTGTTGCTACCAGATTAAGAAAATCCCCCGAAGGAGATCAAAGTTCATTCTTAAGAGTTCATAAATTCTACTCGGAGTTCCTACGGATAACTCTAAGATGACAAGACCACATACCAGATCCGCCTCCCACAACGCCGATGCTAATGAGACCACTAGCGTCCAACAAGTAGGACCCAACAATCAGCAAGCTAATGTAGGTGCAGAACCCGCCATCATCCCAAACCAAGCAGAAGCTATCACCAGGGAAGAGTTTAATGAGATAATGAGGGAGCTCCTGGAAAGCAGGAAATAGCTTAACGAACAGATTCAAGAAAACGCCAACCTGATGACCCAGATTGCTCAGCACCAGCATCAGAACGCTGGAGGAAACTCTACTCCCTACTCGTCATCCGACAGATCCACTTCGTCAGATGAATAACCTAGGTGTCGACGCTGCAGGATTGAAACGGCACAAACTGGAGCAACAGAGCAATTGATGACGAGTTGCCAAGGACAAGCCAATAGGGCTAATCCTGACACTGTGATAGGGACAGTGGCTCATCGACTACACTTAGGGAGTCAAGCTCAGCCTGGAGCCAGGAACTTAGGCTCTGGGGCACGTGTGGAAGCTAGAAAACTACCTCATCAGGATGGTCATGAAGCAGGTCCTCAGGATACACACCTAGATGATCACAAATCGAAGAGGCGCCAACCGAAGCAGCCACGCAGAACGGACACCGACTTGGCACCTCCCATTCAGACTCCCGATCTATCAGCTATGGTCAGGAAATTGATGTGGGAGAATCAGGGCTTGACTAACGACGATTGGGGTATATCAAGGAGTCCTACACCGTTCACATATAACATCCTACATGCTGAGTACCCCTGGAAGTTCAGCATGCCTACTATTCCAGCTTATGAAGGAAGACCGACCCTCGGTAGCACATAATGAGATATGAGTGGATGATGGACTCGGCTAGGGAAAATGATGCGACCAAATGCAGATGCTTTCCAATAACCCTATCCGGAATCGCTACCATGTGGTTCACAAGGCTTCCCCCACGATCAATCTCCAGGTTTGATGAGTTAGCGACAAAGTTCGTGGAGCAGTTTAGGATCCATGTCGCTCGCCCAAAGGACGTGATGTCGCTATCCAGTGTGATCCAGGCTCCGGGTGAGTCGTTGAAGGATTATTTGTAGAGATTTCACGTTGCTGCTACCAAAGTCAGCAATTTGATTGACCACGCTATCCTTATGGCCGTGGTGTGAGGAGTGGATCCAGACTCTGAGTTTGGTGACTGGTTGGCAGGCAAACCACCGACCACCCTGGAATGCTTTTATTCGAAGGAAAATCAATTCATGAGGAAGGAAGAGGCCAGGTGGTCAAGGAGGAACGGTGCTCCATGATCTAGTAAGGAAGCGGTGCAAAGCAACATCGCAGTGAAGCAATCAGGCGAGAGCTCTGGTAAGGTCCAAGTTAATGTTCAGAATAAGCCGAAGCAGTCAAAAAGAACCAGAGGAGGAAATTCCGGACGGAGGAGGGAAGCAGGAAAGTGGAAACTAAGGATCCCGACCTATAACGAATACATGCCCCTGAACACATGTTTGAAGAATATTTATCTATCAACTTGTAATACCTTTCAATACCAAAAGCCGCGCCCAAAGAAATCGATTGAGGAACAGAAGCAGACTGGGGAGTATTGTCGGTTTCATGAGACCTATGGGCACAATACTAAAGAGTGCAGACACCTCCATGATGCTATAGAAAAGCTGATTCGCTAGAAAAAGTTGCAGCAGTTTGTTAAGAATCCATTGGAAGGTGGACAGGGGGCATCCGACCCCAATCACGGACAAGCTTCACGCCGACCCGAGGAGCCCGCTCGGACTGGAGGAAGGCTGGTCATAAACACGATAATCGGTGGGCCTCATCCTGCAGACCAGAGTTGGCAAGAAATGGAATGATATGCTAGTTCCTTGAAGCATGCGGACTTCGAGTGCTGCTCGAACACAGAAGACGGGACTCCAGCAAAGTAGCAGCGAATGATGACGGATGACATAGTGTTCAGGAGTCGGGATGCCGATCAAGTAGAGGCTCCAACTTTTGACCCAATGGTTATCTCAGCTCTGATAGGACCAGTGCTTGTGAGAAGAATACTAATTGATTGTGGGAGTTCTGTTAATATTATCTTCAAGAAGGCGTATGACCAAATGAAGATGGAAGCGAAGGATCTGAAACCATCTAAAGCCCGCATTCACGGCTTTAATGGTGCAGCTATTGATGTAGTGGGTTTTATCGAATTGCCAGTTGAACTAGTAGAAGGTGAACGCAGTAGGGTACGGATCCTACCATTCATTGTTTTGGATGTTGATTCCCCGTATAATGTTTTTCTAGGCCGACCGTCCCTGGCAGAGTTTAGGGCAGCTTTGGCCCCGTGGTGTTTAACCTTGAAATTTCCGACGGACAATGGAGTTGGTGTAGTGCATGGCGATCAAGCGACTGGTCATGCTTTTTTATGTGGCTGAGTTGAGAGAGGCCCAGCAAAGAGAGAAGGGAAAGGGTGTGGACAAGCCTGTCCGCATCCATGTTGCTGAAAATTGACAAGTAGCGTCTGAGCCTTAGCTTGGGCAACACAGTCGGATCTATAGAGACATAGATCTGAGAAATGATGATGAAGAACCCAAGGAGGCCAAGGCAAGGCCGGCTGAACTGACGATTGACATTTCAGTCAGCCATGACGACCCATCACGGGTACTGAAGATTGGATCACAACTCAACCCGTCGATGATGAGGGATCTTACTGATTTCTTCCAAGCGAATCTTGATGATTTCGCTTGGACCCATTCTGATATGTGTAGGATTTCTCCCGCCATCGCAAGTCATATGTTGAACATTAACCCGAAGTATGTGCTAGTGAAACAAAAGAGGAGAGGCATGGACCCGGAGAGATCCGCTGCTCTCAAAAAGGAGGTGGATAAACTCAAAGCCAATGGGTTCATCCGCGACGCCCTCTATCTTGAATGGATATCTAATCCCGTACTGGTGAGGAAGGCAAACGGGAAGTGGAGGACCTGTGTTGATTACTCGGACCTGAACAAGGCGTGCCCTAAGGATAGTTTTCCACTGCCCAGAATTGATCAGCTGGTCGACTTGACAGCAGGACATGAGTTGTTGTCATTTATGGATGCGTATTCAGGATACAATCAAATCCCGATGCACATCCCAGATCAGGAGCATACCAGTTTTGTCATAGACGTTAGATTGTACTGTTATGTGATGCCTTTCGGATTGAAGAATGCATGGGCAACTTATCAGCATTTGGTGAATCGGATGTTTAAAGACCAGATTGGTAGAATGATGGAAGTCTATGTTGATGATATTCCCGTGAAGTCATGACAGTCAAATGACCACATTCGAGACTTAGCAGAGATGTTTGATATACTCGGATTCTACGGAATGAAATTCAATCCATTGAAATGTTCCTTTGGCGAGGCATCGGGGAAGTTTTTGGGCTTCATTGTCAATGCACAAGGGATTGAAGCGAACCTGGAAAAGATTCAAGCTATTCGGGACATTCGGGAACCCAGAACTATAAAGCAAGTGCAGAGCCTGAATGGGAAGGTCATAGCATTGAGTCAATTCATAACTAGAGCAACCGACAAATGTATTCCCTTCTTTGATTTGATAAGGAAAGGGAAAAGAAATTTCGAATGGACATCGGATTGCGAAGACGCGTTCCGAGCTCTGGTGCGCCACTGGAGAGGCCCCCTATTCTATCGAAACTCGTAGACTATGAGGAGTTGTATATTTACTTGGACGTATCCCAGCACGCCATCAGCGCGGCTTTGATTCGTAAGGAGGACCGAATACAAAAGCCGGTGTACTATGTTAGTAAGCAATTAACGGGGGCAGAGAGAAATCATCCCAAGATTGAAAAGCTGGCTTACTGTTTGGTAATCGCATCACACAAACTCCGCCCGTATTTCCAGGCACATCCGGTCAGTATCTATACCGATCAGCCTTTACGGCAGGTGCTCCAACGACCAGAGACTTCTGGAAGGTTACTTAAATGGAACATTGAACTTAGTCAGTTCGACATCACCTACCTGCCTCGGAGGGCTATCCAGGGACAAGCGTTGGTGGATTTTATTGCGGAGTTCACTATGTTGGACGAACCGAATGGAAATGATGTAGTTCCCGCTGTACGATGGAAGCTGTATACCGATGGAGCTTCCAATGACTATTGTTCTGGGGCTGGTGTTGTTCTTGTAACTTCCGAGAATCGATCGATTTGTTATGCTATGAAACTTAATTTCCCCGCTATGAACAACGAAGCCGAGTATGAAGCATTGATCGCTGGACTGAAGCTTGCCAAAGAACTTGGAGTAAAATCGGTCAAAGTCTTTTGTGACTCACAACTGATGGTGTACCAAGTCCGGGGAGACTACTAGGCAAAGGGACAGAGGCTTGCTCCATACCTCACTCGGGTCCAAGAATTGTTGGCGGACCTCGAATACTATGATATTTCGCATATCCCACGCGAACGAAACGGGGAAGCCAATTCCCTGATGAAATTTGCAAGCACTGGTGATGCGCAGCAGATGGGTTTAGTTCCCGTTGAAACTCTACATGCCCCGAGCATAAATGAGATGGATGTTGATCTTGTGGCGGAGACAGAAACTAAAAGGAAGTCGTGGATGACCCTGTTTAAAGAATATTTGTTACACCGGACCTTGCCTGAGAGGAGGAACGAGAGACGACAAATCGCTCGCAAGGCCTCGTGGTATATAATGCAGGATGGAATGATGTATCGGAAGGGATTCTCCATTCCCTTACTTAGGTGCATCGCCTACGATGAGGTAAAATGAGTTTTAAGAGAAGTCCATGAAGGAGAATGTAGCGACTATACTAGGGGGAAAACACTAGCCAAAAAGATACTCCGCTATGGATACTATTGGCCGACTGTGAATTGGGATGCCGCAGACTATGTAAGGAGATGCGACAAATGTCCGAAGTATGCAAAGATCCTGAGAGCGCCGCCGATGGAACTCACACAAATGGTTCATCCACGGTCGTTTGCGATATAGGGGATCGATATTATTGGCTCCTTGCCAATCTCCAAAGGCGGTGCAAAATACGCAATTGCCGCGGTCGATTACTTCACCAAATGGAACTCAATTTGAGAGTAGAGAATTCAAAGAGTTTTGTCGGAAGTATTGCATTGAGAAAAGGTTTGCAGCAGTCGCTCACCCTAAATCGAATGGGCAAGTTAAAACCGTAAATAAGATAATCAAGTCCATCTCTAAACAACATTTGGAAAAGGCTAGAGGCAAGTAGGTGGATGAGCTTCCAACGGATCTCTGGGCATACAAAACCACCCACAAGTCCGCGACTGGCCAACTCCTTTCGCCTTGGCATACGGCACTGAAACAGTTATACCCATGGAACTTGAAGTTCCTTCCCACCGGGTGACTTATTATGATCCTAGAACGAACCAAGATCTTTTACTGGAGTCGTTAAACTTTGTCGACAAGAAGCATGAAGAAGCTGATTTACGGGCGGTCGCATATCAGCATCGAGTAACCCGATATTGTAATGAAAAATTTCGACCAAGAGCTTTCGATGTGGGCAACCTTGTTTTGAAGCTAGTTTTTCCGGTCCCGTCACATATGAATCCCACATGGGAAGGTCCCTACATCATCGAACAGAGGCTTGGAGAACAAACCTTCAAGCTAGCGACTGTTGATGGCGTGACACTCCCTAGAGCATGGAATAGCGAGCATTTGCGTCGTTATTATACTTAGTTTATTTCTTTTGCATTTCACTAGCAATTGTTCCCAATATATGTTTCTTTTGTTGTTTTCTATTTCCGACATGTAATAAGACAATTCAGTTTGTCCCTATTTTCTACAATCAATAAAAGATTGAAGCTGTTTTTCTATGAACCGTTGGTGTTCTGTGTTTTATAATTTCATGATAAAATTAATTTGCATTAATCTGTGTGGCGTATGAACGCACGCACAAAACTAAAAGTTGATCAGCTATATACATAAAATCTCTAAGTCCCCAGAGCGCGGATTAGAGTACTCTGAGTCCTCAGAGCGTAGACTAGAGTATAAATGAATTTCAAAA
Source organism: Allium fistulosum (assembly GCA_030737815.1). NCBI lineage: Eukaryota > Viridiplantae > Streptophyta > Magnoliopsida > Asparagales > Amaryllidaceae > Allium > Allium fistulosum. The sequence goes on from CM060905.1 coordinate 929,714,913, forward strand.
TCTCTAAATCTCTGAAGTGGATTAGAGTACTTTGAGTCCCCAGAGCGCGGACTAGAGTATAAACGAATTTCAAAATCTCTATGTCCCAGAGTGCGGATTAGAGTAATCTGGGTCCCCAGAGTGCTGACTAGAGTATAAACGAATCTCAAAATCTATAAATCCCTAAAGTGGATTAGAGTACTCTGAGTCCCCAAAGCAAGGACTAGAGTATAAACGAATTTCAAAATCTCTAAATCCCTGAAGTGGATTAGATTACTCTGAGTCCCCAAAGCACGGACTAGAGTATAAACGAATTTCAAAATCTCTAAATCCCTGAAGTGGATTAGAGTACTCTGAATCCCCAAAGCGCAGACTAGGGTATAAAATGATTAACAAAAAGATAAAAAATTCTTTAAGTCCCCGGAGTGCGGATTAAATTGCTCTAAGTCCCCGGAGCGAAGACTAGAATGTCAATGATTTCGAAAAAAATTATTAAGTCCCAAAATGTGGACAAAAGAACTCTGAGTCCGTCGAAAGCGGACTGGAGTTCAAATGGCTTACGAACCCTTGAATTTCAGTTGCAAATTAAATTATAAGTGATGTGATGAAAATCTGTAAATGAAAAGGAAAACAATTTTATTTACTTCTCAAAAAATTTCCTTACAACTTCTCCGAAAGTTCGGAGGCCAAGTCTATCTACAACGACAACTGACAAAAGAAAGAGAAAAGGAAAGAAAAACAACAACTTATTTACGCTAAATAGGATATGGCAAGACGAAGGATATTTCCTTGGTTTCTTTCCTTTTTCGGCTTCTCCAAAGTCTCCACGGCTAAGCGTCTTTTCCTGGACCGTTTGCTTCCTAGCGACGTGGTATCCGAAGGAGGAGGAGGAACTTCTAAGGGTGTGGTCCCACTAGGGAGAATGACTTTCAGCGGCCTGTTTAGGGGATCGTCTAGCTCTACCACCTTTGGCTCTGTCTTTACTTTGATCTTTTCTTTCTCCTCCTCCTCAAGTTGCTCATTCATGTTAAACTTGGAAGTGTGCTCGGAAGCGCTCATGATTTCTACATCGTCATGTTCTTCTATAGGTGAGTGGTCTTCGGGCTTGTCCTCATCTAGCACCCCTATTACTTGAGCATTATGACCAGGGGTATCTCTGGCATGAGGTGCCTCACCCTCTTTTTCTTCCCGTTCCGTGGTGACATCGCTCCTTGGAGTCGACTCAAGACTAGAGTGACCTATATGAATTCATAAAAAGCAAATGTTAGAACTCATCTGTTACTCGCCAAAAGCAATGACTTCCTGAACTCTAGAAGGTGAAGTTACATACCAGCTTCCAATTGACTTTCAGTGGTCCTCAGAGTATCACCCTCAGGGATTGGGGGAATGCCAAGTCCGGATTTCTTCGGGTCATAACCGACATGCTTCTTGGGAGGCCCAAGTGACGAAGTCCCGGCCGATTGAACGGGAGAAGGAACTTGAGACTCAGTGTCGGATGGGCCAGCAATATCTTCCTTACCCTTTGATGTTTGGGAGTCTCTTCCAAAGAGAGATTTTGCCGCAGATAAGTCTGAAGGTTCATTTCCTCGGAGCACTTCCCTCACAAGAGCCTCTTCATCAACCTCTTAAACACCCAGCTCCACTTTCTTAATTTTTATCAAAGTATCCCATGCTTCAGCTAGCGATTTAAGATGACCATCGCCCAAGAAAGATAGGTCGCGGTGCATGAGTACTCTTGCATTGTACTCAGCAATGAGCGGGTCAAATGAACACTTAGTCTCTTCTCTGCCAGCCTCGGTCGCTTCCTCGATTCGGGAGTCTACCTCTAAAAGTGTCACCTTTTTGCCTTCTTCATGAGCTGCATCTTTTAGCGCTTTAATTCAGGATAGTTCCTCATCGAGTTTTGTTTTCAAGTTCCTCGTCTCGACGATTTCATCATAGTATTTTTGTGATTCTTCCTACGTTGCGATTTTCTCTTCCTTTTCTTTGGAAAGCAGCTCCTCTAACTCTTTGACTCAGTGGGCAAGGATATCTTTCTCTTTTTGCAGAGAGTCTTTTTCCAAAGCTAGAGCACCGCTGTGTTGAACTGCCTCATTTAACTTTTTTTATGGCTGTCCTCTAAGCGACTGACCACTTCGGCTGTCTCCTTGGCATTCTTTTGGGGGGTCTCGAGTGGAGATTTGTATGAGAGTAGCTCTTCATCCAAGCTTTTTATAATGTCTTTGTCATGAATGGCATCGAGCTTGAGGCGGTCGATCTCGTGCTGGCGCTCGATGGAGACTTCCAAGACTTTTTCCACTAAGTGTATAAACGCGTTGTGTTGGAAATACACGTCATTGTTGTAGGCAATAGCGCTCTGTTTAACGTTGAATCACGGGAAGGAATTTCAGCCCGTCAAAATAGATCTTCGGGAACGTAGCTTAAGCTCGAATAAATTTTCTGCCGTGGATGGATCGTGAGCGGAAGCTGAGGGATTCTGCCTTGCCGGAGTTACCGATTCCTTATGAGGCTCGTGAGATTGCTTGGTGCTCAAAGAACCAGAATGTTGATTGCAAGGACTTCAGACTGGGAGCCTTTCTGGGCAGACTTGTCTACACTACATGCCGGAAGATTGGAAGGTTCATTTGGATATGAAGAGTGGCCATGGGTTCTCCTTCTAGAGGATGAGGACGATTCTCTAGAACGATAGTCTCTATCTCCGCCTTCGTTCCTATCTCTTCGTTTACCCGACCCTGATTCTTGACCAGAGTGATGGAAGATGGAGGATCCTCGGAGACGGTCAATGCCATATGTGCTCCCCATTTCACCTATACGTAAGATTAAACGAGAACGAATTAGTAGAAGTCACACAACGAACTGAATTCAAGTGCGTGGTGGAGTGTAAGTGTTCGTGTGTGTCCTAGTGCATCCCCCCAATGGACCAGTGTTTTTTTCTTTACTCATTGGAGTTTTCTCTCCTTGATCATGAAGTTGTGCGCCTTCATCACTTCTCGCAGGCAAGTTAAATCCCATAGCGCCGGGATTATTGAAGTCATAATTCAATAAATTATCAGGAATGGTTAAGTCGGATAGTCCCTTCAGTGAGCTTTCCATTATTTGAGAAGATGATCCTTTCTCGATAGGGGTTATCGTGACCTTTAAAGTTCCACCGACTTTACTCTTTTTCAGCTTATACGCTAAACTCTTTTTCTTTTTCGAAGAAGGCGGTGGTTGGTTGGTGCCGGGAACATCGGCTGCTGGCGCTTGTTCGGGGCTTATATTCTCGTCAACCGACACTGGAGCCTCCGTTTCTTTAATCTCGCCTTCCTCCGTAGTATCATGAGCCCCTTCGGTAGGGGGCACTGAAGGACCAACTTGTTCTTTACTCACTTCAGCAGTCGTTCTTGCAGTTGTGGTGCCACTTGGAGGGCTAGTCCTGCGACCCTCTTCTAATAATCCAAACCTTGAAAGCACTTCATTGGTAACTACCAATTTGATGTCCCGGTCTTTTACAGGGGTAGCTCGAATAGCCTCAACTGCCTCAGAGTACCTAGCGCCTTTGGGTCGTGGGCGAATACCTGTAACGATTAAAAGATATTCAAACTTTCGGAGAGATACGCCATAAGTCTTAGAATGAAGGGTGGGATAAGGATGAGACTTATGTCCTTCCAGCCATCTTGTCGCAAAGCCAGGAGGATAGCGTACGTAGAACCACTCATGTTTAAATTGAGAGAGTTTGTTCCACGGACCCATGAGAATTTTGCATTTGGGGTATGGCTCGAGCAATATATAAGATGGGCTATCAGCACGTCCCTTGAAACGATAAATGTAGCGGATATCCTTAGAAGTTGAAGGCCTGAATAGGAAACTCGTAAAAAGAATGTAGGTATCGTGAATGAACGCATGGCTATTGGGATGCAGTTTCATAGGAGCGATCCTTATGTACTGTAACACTTCACGGATGAACGGATTGAAAGGTGGCACGCATCCGGCCCAACACATGTATTTGTTGCATGCTGTATATCCAGCTGGGGGTAGATGGGGCCGATCTTGTCCTAACAGAACCTAAACATCATCAAAGGGGATTCCGTGGATTGAGTACGATCGACGAAGAGCGGCTTTGTCGATTTTTGAGGCTTGTGAATCAATGGGGTTATCCAAAATAACAGCTTCGTCTACGGCATCGGGAGCCGGATTTATAACCTCAGCAGGAAGGTCGGGAATGTTAGGAATGGGGGAAAATGACGGGCTCGATGTCCCTACCACCTCTTGCTGTGAACTTGGTCCAGGCTTGTCCAATATAGTGGCGGAGCTTGACTTCTTAGACATTACGGGAAGACGCTTGGTGTGAATAAATACATGTTTAAGCTATACTCGAAAGATAATCGATATTAGATATGACAACAAAAATTCCCCCATATCTTGTGTGAACTAGTGCGACGATTAAGACATTAGTGCAGAAAAATTAAAGTTTTAAAGACAAGTGTGGCATGATGAAGCTTTAAGTTATCGTCTTCGGAGACCGTCAGCGCTGACCGTCTCCGGCAGTTTGTCTTATGATCAGTAGCTGAAGTTTTGGAATCGAGCATTGGCATCATATAATGTGAAGGCTATTACTTTCATTTGTTGGGTTCGATTCGTGTTTAAGATTACTTAAACTGTGGAGTTGTTAATCTGAATTAAGTCCATGGGCTTATATGCTTTGGTCCTGGTCATTGTTCATTATTTTGTGCTAAGGCGTGAAAATATGTAGTCCTGATGTATGTGGTGTTCAAGTTAAGATGGTCCTGATTGCCAATGCCGACTCTGACACTTAATACCAATCCACATACTTAACCTTCTATACCGATCACCCCTCTAAACGCAGACAACCGACCCACTGTCCTACGAATCACCGACCCACACTCTCTCTCGATACCGACCCACTCTCTCTCTCTCTCTCAAAACCAATCCGCAGTCCCTCTCGGAATACCAATCTACTCTATTCCAAGAGTTCTACCGAACCACTCTATTGCCCAACTCCTACTGGTCCAGCTTTACTCCTATAACCTACCGACCAATTTCCCTCAAGGTGTGCCAAGCAGGAGATGCAGCTTATGCACCGACCCCTGAAAATCACTGAACTCCTCTCTCTCACAAACAAAGAACCCTCTTCTCCTATATATTACCGGCTTCCTTTCCAATCAACACCTATGCTAACTTCTCTCGACCTGGTGCAATCCCACATCAGAAATACTCCGTTGTCCATGCATGTCCCCTCACTCACCATGTTTCTCTCCTCTCTCATTCATTGCATAGGGCTGTATGCACACACGGTCCTAATCTAGTTCGAGTTCAAGAAGGCATGGCCTAGGAATTTAAGTTAATTCATGGAATCTCACCTATGCGTCAATCCAAGGCCGAGGCGAGTGATTCTTGAGGCTTGGAGTTGAGGAGGATAGGGCAACACGTTTGGGAGATGATGGAACGAAGTGGGAAGGCAGTTCGGTGGAGGGAAGGAGTTTGGGTTTGGAGCAATGTTGGAGGATAAGAAATAAATTGAGAAGTGGGAGGAAAAGAACAAAGGCGTGATATATGGTGGAGGGGAGAGGAACGGGCGTTTTCCTATAGACCCGGTCATCACACATCACTGGATCGGCAAGTGGACATGTTATCCGTTGCCAGGGGAACCGACCGTGTGGATCGGCCTTCGTATGCCAATCCACCTCTTGTTCTATATATATATATATATGCACATATAATGGTAGTTGAGGATGGTATGTGATGAAGAGACGAATACTACCGGATAAGTGGAGAAGCGTGGGTTTGGAAAATCCACCGTGATTTAGCCTTCGAAAGGTTGTATATATCTAGCTTTTAAAAAGTTAAAAACAAGATTTTAAGAGCCTCTTCGAGATTGAGCTAATACGTTCAGACGACGTGAAGCTTCGTCGAAGGCCAATGAAAAAGCGACAAACAGTTATCATTCTAAACGAGCTAGCCTTTGAAAGCAGGGATTGCTCACTGATTCAAAGCGTGTCATGTTGATTCACACAATGCACTTTAGGGGGCAAATGTTACCTGGCTACTTGGCCCGGCTACGAGGCGATAATTGCAGAGGATATGGTTGGACCTAGACGAGACTCAAGCCAAGAAAGTATTGGAAATATAAAGAATCGGCGTGACTTGTTTGGATCGGCTTGTATATGTGGTTCGGTATTCGATGGTGGGTCAGTTGAAGTAGGATAGCTATTATGGAAGAGCGTGTGTGGGTTGGCCTTAGTGGATCGGTCACTTAGGGTCGGTCAAGGAGGATAAGTCGATGTGGGTCGGTTATGGAGGTTCGGCCTAGGTGGGTCCGCATGTTCGGATTGGCCGTGAATGGGTCGTTCTAGGTGGTTTGGTGTGAATGGGATCAGCCTTAGAAGAATTGTTTCATGTGGCTCGGCCCTTAGTGGTTCGGCCTCGGAGGGATTGTTTCAGGTGGGTCGACCTTTAGTGGTTCGGCCATATGGGATCGGTCAACATAATTGGAAGTTAGAAATGGGGGAATAGGTCGGCATGAGCATAAAAACGAGTTACTTCGGGCTAAAGGCCAGGTTGCTTCGGGCGCGAGTGAGATCTACTCCAAGTCAGCATCCAGAGAATCTAGGATCGGCATGAGTAGGTTGGTGGTAGTGGATCGACATGTCTGGTTCGGTCTACCTAACCTATTAGCTATGGGCCGAGAGATTTTAGTCATGGGCCTGGATGGACAAACCAGCCTACCTTCGTCTATAAATAGAGGGGCAGGGGTCCAGTTTAAAGGACCTTCTTTCGAGAACTCTAGAGAGACTCTGCAATTTTCTGTACTCAATTTCTTATTACTCAAACTCGTATTCAAGCTGTTGATTTACGGATTGTATCTGTATTCAATTATTTGAAAAAGCAATAAAGATTACATTCAAAGTGGACGTAGGCAGTTACGCCAAACCACTATAAACCTAGTGTTCTTGTTTCTGTTGTTGTTTTTCATTCTACTATGATATTCCTCTGTTTTAATTTACTATCTTCATTAATCTCTCTACACAAATCTATTCTAAGGTGTTAGTGACCAATTCTGGTGCTAACAAAGTTAATTATTTATTTAGTTAAAAGTGTTTAAGTTAATTATTTATTTAATTAAAGGGGTTTAGGTTAATTATTTATTTAATTGAACGGTTTAATTAAATAGTTGGAGTTAATTATTATTTAATTATAATGTTTTAGGGTTAATTATTTAATTAACAATGGTTTAAAGTTGATTTTAATTTAATTAAAACGTTAAATAATTATTATTTAATTAATAGTTGTTTAAGTAAATTATTATTTAACTAACAATGTTCAATTAATTATGATTTAATTAATTATGTTTAAAAAGGTTAATTATTATTTTAAATTAATAATGATTAAACTAATTATCCTTTTTAATTAATGGTTTGTCTTAAGTTAATTAAATCTTTTAATTAATGATTTGTCTTAAGTTAATATTCCTTTGATTAATGATGTTTATAAGTTAATTATTTTAAATAAGGTATTTAAAGTTAATTATAATTTTATTTAACAAAGTTTACCTTAATTAATCACTTTATTAAATGGTAATTTAAAGTTGATTTAATTTTAATATTGAGGTTTAAACTTAATTAACCATTTATTTAATTTGTGGCTAAGTGGATTAATTAATCTAATGATGGAGTTTGGAGTTGAATTAATTAATTTATTAATGGTGATTAAGTTAATTTAATTAACTTAAGAATATGCTTTTAAATAATAATATTGCTTTAAAAAGGGGTTTAAGAAAATAAGTTTTTTTCTAAAGCGAATTCTACTTAGTATAAAGAACCAAGTAAAGAGTTATATTTTTGGAAAGAGATCTTTGATTTGGAAAGAAGGATTGGGTTTCTAAAGTTTTGGTTGGTTTAATTATTTTAATTAAGTTATGAATCGAATAAATAATTGGTCCTTCTTAATCATGGTGGTAGGGAAGCATCTTCATACTTAACACTGGGGGACTAGTTGTTTGGGGATTCATAATTAACATTGTTTCAAAGACATATGTTTTGCTCCATTTAAAAATGAATTTGAAATAAGAAATCCTCTAAATGGTTTGTAAATATACATATACTGGTGGGATAAGTATATGAATTATTTTGGTAAATAACTAATGAGATTTAACTAATACGAGATTAATTAAATGAGGCGTGGTGGTTTTCATGGGAAAGTAAATCTGTAATTGATGTGTGATTATTTGATAGTTAAATAACCGGCTATCAAATCTTGGATAATTTTTAACTTTGGAAATATCGAGAGGAAATACGAGAACTATAGAATATAGTTATCTTAGATGATACTTCTGTACGTATAAACTCGTGTGTTCTTCTAGGACAAACGATAAGGAAAGCCGTCCATCTAAATGGTTAGGGGGTGATCCCCACTCTTATTTAATATATTTATTTTTTAAAGAACCGGAGTTGAGTTTACCGTAAACTATCGAATGTTGGTTCGAAGAGACTGGGATCAGATAAGTATGAATTATCCATAAAACACTTCGATCCAACTCAAACGACGTATTGAAATCATCTGGAAGATGATGGAATCAAAGATGAAGCTCTTTGAAGTATAAGGGCTACTTGTTACTAATCTTGAGGGTGATTCCAAAATGGATGTAGTAGAAGTAGTATCTTCGATTTGTTCATACCCTGAACAACTTGTATCGATGAATGTTGGCATTGCATTGCTACCTGGTGGGAAATATTAGCATTCCAAGTGGGATGGCTATTATAAAAGGTAATCGTAGCCTCAAGCCTCATAACCGCTTAATGAATAAAGCAGGGACATGCCGTAGGGCTAAGTGGGTCGCTTCCATTAGGGTATGATCATCCCTTATCTGGAGTCAATATCTATATATGTTTTTGTGCCATTACGGTTGTTGATCAACCTATGGGTGATCATATTCGGCATTATCTAGTGAGGGGTAGGGCCGGCCCTGAGTAGCAGAGGGGCAAATTAAGGTAGCCTCTCGTACATTTTATCTAGAGGTGTACGGATTCGGCAGGTAGACCCTTACCCTTTCATAGCTGGAATCCATTCTCCAATAAGAGCCTTCAGACTGATTGTATATCTATTATGCAAGAAATTAATTGATGTAACAATTTCAGCTATGATTCAATATTTACTTTAACCTTTGACATTATTAAAATATCATTGGATTTTCTACAAAAAATGTTTTGGTTATTGTAACGTAAAAACTCATCAGTGTTTACATGCGGTGTGGTTTTACAAGATACCTTTGATTTTAAAGGGTTTTATAAGTTATAATAAATAAATTCCTTGTGATTTGAGTTCTCATGCTGGTTTAACAGACTGATCCGGGCATTGTTTTCTTATAATGCTCGGGTCAGGCTAAACTTATTTTACATATTAGTTTTTGAGCTTAGGAGACGAGCTGGATGCCCAAGACATATCTTGCATAGACTGCTTTTTATTTACGCGGCATTGTTGTTGTATTTTATCAGCATTTGTAAGGACGGGTTATTATAACGGTCTGCGTTGATGATGGGTTAGTGTTGTGCTCTGATTTATGTATGTATATTAAAGTTCAGATTTTTCCTTACGTAAAGATCAGTTTATATTATAGATTATTCAATGCATTGTGAGATTCTGTTCTACTTTTCTCTTTCTTTTCCCCAACAAATATGTTTTTCCAGCACTAGGTTGTTGGACACATGAATATTGTGGATGTATTAGTATCGACTTCTAAGGATCGAAAAAGAGGGTTGTTACACATTGTCTTCTTGTTTTACTTCAATTCCAAGGTAGTAAGACATGAGCCCAATATTGGTCATCTCACTTCTTCATCATTTCTTTCTTAAACTCTTTAAACATACTTGGATTGCTACCTTTGAAGATCAAGTCATCTGCATATAAACATACAATCAATGTATCACTGTTTTGGATATTGATATAGGGTGCATGCTTATATGGACCCTTGATGAAGTTTCTCTCTTGGAAGTACGTATCAATTCGAGAATTCTAAGCTCATGGAGCTTGTTTGAACCCATAAAGTGCATTCTTTAGCTTCAAGGCCTTGTCTTCTTCTCCCATAATTTCATAGCCTTGTGGCTGCTCAATGTAAACTTCTTCTTCAAGAAATCCATTTAGGAAGGTAGATTTCACATCCATCTGATGTACCTTTCAATTGATTTGAGCTGCCAATAAAATTATTAGTCTAACAGTTTCTAGTCAAGCAACTGGAGCGAATATCTCATCATAGTCAATGCCAGCTCTTTGACTGTAGCCTTTTTCCACCAGCCTCGCCTTATATCTTTCAACTTCTCCTTTGACTCTTCTTTACTTTTACTCTATATACCCACTTCCGATCGCCTTGCTCCCTTGTGGAAGTGAAGCTAACTCCCATGTGTCATTCTTCTTGATCACATTTATCTCTTCATTCATAGCATTTCTCCAACTCTTCTTTTGCAAAGCTTCTTGGAAGTTCATGGGCTTACAATCTGCAAATAGACCAAAAAGAGTAAGACTATTTTAGTTACCTCGTAAATTTTTTGAAGGCTTCTGAAGCATGGAGCCCTTTCACTTGAGCTTTCGTCTTCTTGACAACTCGCGGCTGGTAAAGCTTCGTTATGTGATCATCAATCCTATTCTCCTTCTTTATCAAACATGACATCTCGACTAATGATTGTCTTCCTCTTATCAGGATTGTAGAGCTTGTAGCCTTTAGAATTGGTGTCATAACTAATAAAGATATACTTCTCACTTTTGTCATCTAACTTACTTCGCTTCTCGTTGGTATGAGTATGTAAGCTATGCTTCCAAAAACTCTTAGATGGTGTTACACCCATTCTTTTCTTGAACCGCATTGGAAGAAAATGAGGTAGGGCGTAAGACTAGGACAACTGCCCTCATATCGATAAGATTAGATGAAAAAAAAGGTTTGGAATCGAGCAAACGCATACTGCACAGTGTGCCATCTTGAAGCTATAACACTTAACCTGAACCAAACCCTACAATCAAGGGAACCACGGTAGAAGAACAAATATTGCACTCATAAGGAAATAGTGGCAGTACATGTTGAACTAAGCTGACCGCATCTCCGAAGCCCATGCTCTGTCAACACCTATAAGAATAAGGCTGCACCAGCACATGTCAAGGGCAACCTAGGTGGTACCACAAAGGGCTATGAGCACTCTAAAGGACTGCATATAGGGTCACTCAAGATACGGTTTAGCGTAGGACCATACTTACAGGTAGGCGATGAAAATATGGAGCTCTTCCTTCCTCTCATAGGCAACCCAAGCATGTTGAAATAAGGACAACTCAAACCGCAGCCAGGTCGCGTCCATAAGCACAATAGACTAACGCCCAAGCTAAAGCAAGGCAGTGCAACTCCACCCTGATATGATTCCAAACAAACAAGTGCAAATCTGATAATCAGCGAAGATACAAGCACCACAGCACCATCAGTCGGTGCAGATATGGTGGTAGTTCCTTGAGACCAATGAGCGACATCTAATGTCCCCATGAGGACTCACATACAAGGTCAATTCAAATTTGAATTTTCCCACCACCATTTTAAATGTTCCCGCTCTAATTTTGGGAGTTCCCGCATTCACTCAAGCTTCCCACCAAAGACATGTCAGCAATCCGAACACATCAAATAGACAACACAGATAGAAGGCATCTGGAAGAATCCAAGGGTTAAGGCATAACGGCGAGAAAATAATTCTAAAAATCCACTTGTGTCTCAAGGCTATATAAAGAAAAAGCACTGTAGCATGAAATGGGCTTTGACCTTTTTCTCTTTTCGATACATTCAAGGTTTATTTTATCTTCTATCATGGAAATTTGTACCAAAATACCGAATAAAAGAAGAAAGAGAAATTACCCCATGGATATAGGATTCCTTAAAATCCGAATCACGTAAACCTCCTATGTCCTTTACTATTTCTTACTTTTCCTACTTAGTTTATAGTACCAGATCTAGCCTTATTTGTGCTTGAATTAAATACTATTTAAACTTGACACTTTAACGAACAATTAAAGTGCAACTACCAGATTGTGTGAGCATCCAGCGACATAATCTCCACTTTGTGGCAAAGTTAAGACTCCTTAATTTTTCTAATTCAAATTAGTAAAGTAATTAGCATGTTAATTACTTTACGCTCAATTAGGCATTGGAGGACGAAAAAGTTCCCCAGCATCTTTTGCCTTAGAAGGAGGACCCGAACTTTCGTTCACTTCTCATATCCAGTTGAACTTTACACCCCATACCATGAATCCTACTGATTCGCCTATCACTCCGATCCAAGAATCTTCACACTTGGCAGCGAAGACCGCCAATAAACCACTTATACCTTTGAAAACCTAAGATGAAGCAGGGGCCTCAACCGATACCCCCACAGACCCCATCCTGGCCATATTAAAATCCTTCATACACCAAATAAACCAATGTATGGAAGGATTATAAAAGACAATGACCTAACATGTCATTTGCGAGCCATCCTCATCTCCCTACTCCAGAGCTCACCACCGTCGTCCCATACTGTGTTGGACCTTCAGCCAAGGAATGATAATGGCACTCCCATAATAGGAACATTGACGCTGGACTAAAATCTAATGATAGATTGAAAAGCAAAATCCAAGCTAATCCTCGAATCAAAATCAAGCCAGCCAATATAAACACCCTACTGCTAGAGAAAAAAATCCAATCTACCATAAATGATAGGGACACCACATCCGATGGTAACTCATCCCATATTGACCCAAGAGAATACGAAATCCATATGCTCGGAGATCGGGTAGAGCAGCTAGCGAATTTGTCGGCAGAACATTAGAGAAAGGATAGAGGAAGGAATTTGTACCCCTTTCGATGAGACGTTATCAAGGCAAAGTTTCCCGATAACTTCAAAGCCCCTACAATTGGCAAGTTTGATGGAACTATTAACCTAGAAGGTCACCTTAGCACCTTCAACTACTTCGTGGACATCCCGAAGTTTGGAAGAATGGCCCAATGCAAGTTATTCCCTGTATACTTATCCGATGCAGCCTCACGGTGGTTTAAGAGATATGGTTCAGGGGAAGTCGGATCTTAGAGACAATTATCTACCAATTTTCTAAGATAATTCAATTCGGGAAAAGAAGCCTCTCTAGATGTAAATACCATGTCATGTGTGAAGCACGGGAAGAATGAAAGCCTACACTACAAGAAAAATGGTTATTAAGTGCAATATGCCACAGTGTTTAACTGCTGGTTGTTGTTATTACTTGCATCAAAAGTATACATACGGCGTTGGTCTTCGCTATAAACCAATAACATGTCAATATTTATAAGCTGGCGCACAAAATAATTTCCATGCCGCTTCTTTTCCAATTATTTCACTTCGCTCCCGCTTTTGCCTTCCCCTTTCACCTTTTAATTAGAAACCTAAGAAAAAATTTTCCCAATTTACTTGACCTGGATTCACCAACAATAGTAAAAAAGAAAATCATTTAGTTCTACTCTCGACAAGTGAACTCTAGCCCTTTGTTGCTATGCTTTCCTCGCCTAAGTCTCATTCAACATTGATCAGAGAGCACTCCTTCAACATAGCGATTTGGCAATCTCCTACGAACGACGATTATGACGACTTCGTCTAGTTTCGAGGTATCCTTTCATCTGAACATCTGAATCTACTCTAAAATAAGGATCTTTGTCTACCCTTTCTGTTGTATATTGTTTGCAAGATATGTCACTGTTACATACTGAATTTTGGAAACCTTTTTTTATTGTTCCCTCAATTTCCCATCTGCACTTGCTGCTTTCTTCACAAGATAAATTGTTATTGTCCATGGTCTATGTTACTAAAGTTGTCCATGGAAACCTTTTTTTATTGTTCCCTTAATTTCCCATCTGCACTTGCTGCTTTCTTCACAAGATAAATTGTTATTATCCATGGTCTATGTTACTAAAGTTGTCCATGAATAATGTTAAATAGGTTAGTTGATTCAAGGGCTTAACCTGGTCAAGGGAGAGAATAAATGGTAGCCTCATACTGATTTTGCATAGGTCAAATATCGTTTCATACTCTCTTAAACTATGACACGGATTATTTTATCTTATGTAACCTAATTGCACAGTTAGGTTAAGGCATTTAAATAATTTGTGCTATAGCATCATGTTTATTGAACAATTCGTTTATCTTGCTATCGATTTAGTATGTAAATAGTTGTTGATTATTTTTAATAGACTTATAGCTTATATGGAATAAAAAATTAAATGCATGCTTTAAAGCTACCTTATTTACTCTCCAATTATGATTTGATTATGTTTGTTGTCCAATTGCCCATCTTGTTTTCACGACATAGTACCTAAGTCGATGCTGACTTATTTTATAGGCTCTATAATTAATCAGCAATCTTACTGCCCTACAAGGCTGCAATATTCTTTGACTATTTTTTTTTTGAAAAAATGAAATACTATTTTGGAATATTTCAGTGATATCGTGCTAATAATAATTTGAATTCGATATATAAAATTTTATTAAATTCAAAATAAGCTTAAACATACAACTCCACTACAAGAAAAATGATTATCAATAGCAAACCAGTACAGCGTTGAAATGCACCTCGTCATCTTCGTTTCTTTTAAAGGCAATTAGGGTCAAAACAACGCAATTTTCACGCCATCCAAACAACTTGGCGGTATATTTTTTCTTTTCCCTCTCATATTTACCTATTCTCAAAATCCCTTTTCCTCGTGTTCTCACTTGCAAAGCCCTAAATTCCTCATCCGACTTTTAATCGAGCCATGGCCAATTAATTCGTGGCATTAAGAAATCATTCGTCGCTCTATCGCCGCCGTGCCGCCGTTCTTTAATTGACGACGAGAGAGACTTCAGGATTTGCTCAAATCTATAGGAACCAAGTTCACGTAAGTCAATTTTTTTAAGTTAATGGATGGCAACTATAGCTGTTAATTCGTCGTTTTAGGATCTGTTGTCATTTGGCTTTCTTTTAATCTTAAATTTATGTGGTTTACGTAGTTTTGTGTTTCAAATGGAATTTTTATTGAAAGGTGACATCTTCTTTGATTTACAGTTTATAATTTTGGGTATAATTGAATTTGGAGTTGTCATACATTTTGTTAATGATTTGGGGTTGTCTGCGATTAATACTGCAAAATGGTTTACTTTTGCATAACCGATAGTTTGATTTCTCTATATTAAAATTGATGTGCTGGGTATGTATGAATTTGTTCCAGTTGAAAGTTTTTTTTAATCGAGTGGATTGAGAGTGAATGGTTTTATTTAAACAGCATAACAAGGTTATGAATATCTGTCAATTGTCAGTTGAAGTAAAAATGCAGTTTTATCTATTAATTTATTATGTGTGTTGAACTGATACGTTAGTTGAGGATTTTATACAGTCTCATGTTTACATTGTCCTTGGTAGATCGATAGATGGACCAAAGTTTCTGAATGTATTCATGCCGAGTAGAACTGAGCGACAGTTTTTACCTGATTAAAGTATATTTTTACTTGATTAAAGTATATCGTGTAAACAATTTGATTTTTTGCTATTTGGTTTTGATGTATTTGAAATCTTTAAATCATGTTCTTGAATCGTAACTTGATAAGGGAATAAAATTAGCCTTGTGTAATTGAATATTTTTAGTTTTCTGCTAAAATAGAATCCAATTTTGGCTTTGTGTCACATTAAGTTTTTTTTCTTTAAAAAATACACGAAAGTTGTACATGCTATCTCGTTTACTTTATGCACACTCTACTAACAGCTAAATATTACACTCATCATACTAAATACCGTATTTATCATATGTATCACTTCAAATGTCAATGTATGCTTTCCATGCACACTTACAGTAATCTATCACATTATAGCACTAGTATTTATCATATGTATACTTTCCAATGGTGTTGAAAAAAGAAGACAACATACAAACAATGCGTATAATTCGTGAAATAATTTAAAGGTGAAATTAATGAAATGTTAATATCAATTCAAATGTCAATGTATGCTTTTTTCTGAGTGGTAAGTTTGACACTTTTTACTTTAATTGTTTCTTGTATTATTTTGTTAATAAATATAAGATATTTGTAGTATTAAAGCAGTACCAGTGCCAGTACAAAAATAACAAGTAATAACATAGACCATCAAGTTTTGAACATGCAGTCCATTGAAAATATATGTATTCAGGTACAAAATATTGCTTAGCGCATTTATTGTATTAAACAAAATCAACATATGATTGTCCACTTATATATGCACTTGCTTATAAATCAATGTTAACGAATTCCCAAAATGATTTGGAGGGGTATTATGTTTTTTTTGTTTAATCATTGTTATAGGGAATCATGGGGTATTTGGTTCCTTTAATAGTTTAGTTACTAATTTTATTTTCAACCTCAATCAATAAACTCTAAATAACTTAAATATTTTCTTTGACATTATATCAAATATTTTATGTGCATTCAAAATCATTTAACACTATTACATCAAATGATCAACCCACTACCAAAATAATATATTTCACTTCTATAAAATAAACTAAAATTGTTTACTTAACCATATATAAAATTGGGTAATATAAAATACTATATTTCTTACATAAAGTAGGCAATTTTGGTCTAACCATATCAAATACTCAGTAATATATTACTGTAAATAGTTTAGTTTTTGTCCAACCATGTTGTTCCAAAATGCGTTAAGGCTAGATATAATGAATTTGAATACTACTAAGTAAAAAGGATTTCAAAATTTGTTGACCACTTTACAATTTTGCCTTGTAAATATATGTAGGGACTGAATGACAGGTTCACATATTCAAAAGTGAATAAAAACCATTTAACAAAGATCTAGAATCAAGCATGTACAAGGATTAACAAGAGAAATGTAATATAAATATTGTCTTATCGATGTACATACAACATATAATTTAATAATAGATTTCATAGCAATATTTTTTTCCATAGGTCCCCTATTACCTTGATGAGCCAAAAGGATGAGCTCTTGAGCTTTTTGAGATGAAGAAGCAATTGGAAAATGCAAGAGATAAGAGTATTACTATTAGAGCTATGGTAGTAATAAACCCAGGCAATCCTGCTAGATAAGTTATGCTCGCCTTTACTTCATTACTAAAATACTTTTCTGGACTTGTTTATTTCTGTTGTATAAAAAATTAAAAAAATAAATGTAATTTGGTGCCGCAATATTTTAGTTACTTTTTCTATACATTGGTGAAATAGGATGGTTTTCATTGTTCAGATCATAACTCCTCTAACTCTCAACAAAGGCTCCTTTTTTGATATGTTCTTTCAGTGTTTGCTATCTTTTTTGTTAAGAATGTGAGGTTTCGGGTTCTTTTAGAGCAAAATCAATGGGAAATTATTGAATTCTGCAAAAAAGAAGGCCTTGTGCTTCTGGTTAAGGAGGTTGGTCACTTGTCTTTGTAAGTTGTGTATATTACCTTGGTCTTTAGAAAATGTGATGGAGTTTTTTTCTTCTTTTCCCATAGGAATATCCAGATAATATATATGCTGACAAAATTTTCAACTCCTTCAAGAAAATAACTCGAGTAATGGGCTACAGTAGAGATGAACTTCATACTGTATCTTTTCATCCTACTTCTAATGGTATAATCATTACAGATATAATTTCTTTTCTTTACAAGTGTCCATTAGGTATGATTGTTAATACGCAGGGTATTATGGTGAAAGTGGGAAAAGGGGTGGATATATGGAAATAAGCGGGGTAAATTTAGATGTAAGAGATCAACTTTACAAGTTGGCATCTATAAGTGTTCGAACCTAACAGGACAGATTTTGACAAGCCTTGTTATGAATACCCCTAAGGCAATTCATTGCAAAGTTTAACTTTTTTTTAAATTGTTGATAATTTATTAGCTTATGGGCAGGTTGAAGATGCTTCATACCAATCTTTTACTGCAGAATAGAAAGAGATTCTTTCATCTTTAGCTAGGGAAGCATGGGTTTGTTTATATTAATGACACAACAACTACTCTCAACCTGCTTTTCTTTTGCATATTCAGACATCTGCAAAGAATAATGAAGAGCCTAGTTCCTTTAGAAGAGCAACGAAGAAAAAGAATTGCTGCTAGGTAATAAACTGGGATCTGGTGGGTTGTTTGGCTAAAGCTAATGAACTGATTGCTTTGGATGGAGCCATGAATTATAAGTGTAAGTGGTACAATTCATGCTGCAATGTTTGATATTTATACGATGAATGAATGTGCTCTCTGTTGCAATGAAAATCCACAAAGTATCATTGATCACAATGTATTGCCTTATTTATTTGGTTGGTGTACTAGTATATATATCATAATTTTCTTTTCTCTGAAGTAGTGGATAAAACTTAGATTTCAGATTGTATTGATTACAACTTTACCCAGAATCCACTACAACAAAAATCTCTATTGATTTCAACAGGGAATCGCGTTGGGAAAGTAGCTGCCATCTTCGCCTATCAAAACCTAAAAATAGAGAATTTATTCGTGCAATACCCACTTCAACAAAATAAAAAATTAAGCAGCTAATTATTTCCTTTCCCTCTCACTTTTTCATTTTTAACATTTTACCCTGAGACCCCTTTCCATCATTGTCGGAACTTGTAATGACCTAACTCGTCTCCTCTTCAGTTTTCGATTTTCTTCCATCTCTCTGTTTTGCAAATTTACTTCATATAACATTTATGACTCGTGAACCGTTGAAGGAAAGTGCTTTGTAGTTCATACCCTTTTTAGCTCAAGCTGAATTAAATACATATTTTGGTGTTGAATTTTGTAAGTCTCAGTTGTGCCTGAATGCAGAGACCTGCATAGTTTTGGTATTTCCCTAAAATAATTAATGTGTGACATAGGAACTCTGGACTCATCTGTCTGTATACAATCTCACCAGTAATTAATGAGTGACATAGGGACTTTGGACTCATCTGACTGTGTCTTTGAAATTGTATTGCCATATCTGTCTTTTTTTTCCTCCAATACCAGCTGCAGTTGCTTTGAATGTTTCAACATGCAAGTTCATTTTTTGGTTAACTGCTTTTGTTTCAACATGTCTTTTTTGTATGCTGGTGTATATTCAACCTTTGAAACAATAGGATAACTGCTTTTACTCTTTTTTTTATCTGCATAGCATTAGCAAGTGAAGTAAATGTAACTGCTTTTAATATTATTTTCCAACTTGATATACATTGTTATGCGGTCTCATATAGTTCTAAAATGATGTACTGGCAGTCTATTTAGTTAAAATGATGTACTAACAGTCTTTATCTTTTTTGTTATGAAAAATTATATAACTTGCGGATGATGTTTGGATTTGAAAAATAACTTATGTGCTTCGTTTTGATAGGTGTTGTATGATGATACCGGGGTTACTACAAGCTGGAAGGAAGGAAAAATTATTTTGCTGCATTCATTCTCTTTCAAATCGGTCATGCTTGGATTAACGTATTTTGTATTGATGTTCATATATCTTTGCTTTTAGTATGTATCGTTTTGGTCAGCTATGGTTGTATGTATTGTTTTTTTTTAAGATCACAAATATTTGAAACTTTGTGTACGAAATATTATGGATATATATTTAAATATATATTGTGGTTTGGCTTATGTCTTCATTTGATTACGTACATCATTATGTGATAATTGTGTTTTTTGAAATTTTATAATATATTAGTAGAATTGTAAGCTTGGATGTACCTAGTAAAAAATCCGCAGGGATAAAAATTTATAGCGTTTTAACCGTGTTATGGAAAGGTTGTTTTTTCCAGTTTTATATACTATAGCAGTCATGAAAACGCTATAGTTTCACTTCATAGCGACTTTCCAAGGCTATTAAAAGTCATATTTACAGCACTCATAAAACGCTATGAAATGTCCTTGTCCATAGCGTCTCTTATAGCGTTTTTTATGTTGCTGTTATAGGTCACTGACCTATTACAACATGTTAATATACAGCATAAGAAAAAACGCTATAATAGCTTCTAATAGCGTTTTTTAAACGCTATTAAAGAGTGTTTTTGTTGTAGTGCTCACACAAAGCAACCACTTTAATATGTAAATTTCTTATGTTTGATAACCATCCCACTTAAACATACCATATTAGTTGTGTACACACTTGGTTTGAACACTATACCTTTGTATTTTGAACTCATACTAAGATATAGCTAAAAGTGAAATGTACACACTTGGTTTTGGTCATCCTTGCATTGTTGAATAGCATGCACATTATTAGTTCCATATACAATTGATTTACAAAATTTGTTAACTTTAGAAATTGATGACTTATCTATAATATGCCATTATCTGATTTGTATTGATTTGTTAATTAATTAATATTGTTCTTATGTAATTTTAGAAGATTAAAGCACTGATTGGTTTTCTTATTATCACATCAATTAATCAATTAACTGTTGGTATGATTTTTAACTAACACTGGTGTTTTTTAATTTATGGAGCACAAAGGATTGATCGTTGCAGCTATTTTTATTTTTAGGAGTTCAAAGATGGAAGCAGTTGGGAGATATATTTATCAGCTCGATTTATGTGTAAGTATTAATTAACATAGCATATCTACAAGTATTGGAGCATATGTAGAAGTATATTAAATTTATGACCGTAGATCTTTGTATTTTATGCCCTAACAACAAATGTTAACTGTAAAGAAATTTTTGAATCAATATTATTTATGGAACTTACTATCAAGCTTAATTAATAATGCAAATTGTTTGGAATCCAAAAACATGAAAAAAAAAAGTGATCATACTCATAACAGGTGCTTGAAGTCCCAGTTGGAAGAAGCTGAAGCTAACGATCTTGAATCAACTGAAATAGAATCTTGAGTTTTTCTGCATGAGCCCTGAAATTAAATATATAGTGATAATCAATCTATTTTGTGCGTTAACAGCTGATTGTGTTGTGAGGTATTAAAAATGATGTTAAAGTGACGGTTCTTAGTGATTTATTTGTGTTTTAATAGAACATGTTGATGTCTTTAAGTTGTTTTTCCAGTATTTGATAATGTGTTCTCTATGCACAATATTTTTCTGGTTTCTACTGATGATATAATTCATCATATTTTTTTAAGGGCCTACTGTTTTATCATTACTAATGCACACGTGATGGTAAAACATTTCACAGACTTAGGTTAGTAATCTGGCTGTGAAAAACAACTTGTAGGCTTGTAGCTAGTGGATTTCAACTTTCAAGGAGTGGTAATTTGTGAGGTAATTTTGTTCTTTTTGCATCTTGAAAATTCTTAAACCTTTTGTATGAGGATCTTCTTAGACGTGGTTTGGTTAGGTTTGTGGACATTATTCTGTGAAGTATTTACTGTTCATATAAGCTCATTTTTTGACACTTTACCTTACCCAAATAACAGCATCAGATTTTCCTTGGCTTTGTCACATAAGGAGATGACTTGTCACATTTTTAGCAGATCTTCCCTTCCATGTACATCCTCACTCTTATGTATATGCACAAATTTTAGTTTACTTCGGTTTAGTTGTGCCTACGTATGCAAAACTTTGTGTCCCTTTCACTACCATGTACATCTTCAAAATTATGTTCTTCCTATACATGAATTATGATTTATGCATACGTAACCATGTCTATACGTGCACTTGCATTATTAGGATTGCTACCCTATTTAGTACTTACCTGTACCTGGTCCTTCCTATTGCTTGGTGCTTGAATGTTTACCTTTATCTGTTGAAAAGGGCACAACATCACAATATGATCTAATATTACTGTGCTTGGATGTTGGTGCCTGTAGCACTGGGAATTAATTGTATATTATTTTAACCGTGTTCGTTATTTAAACTACTGAAATTATGCATATCCTTTTTGTTTCTCTGTTTAAGATGCTTTTGGTCCAAAATGGTTATTAGAAATTTTAAATATTCAACACTCAAAAATGTTGATTGGTCATTATCAATTTTATATGTGTTGTCTGAGTTTAAATAGTAAGTTTACTACATTAATGGACTTCCTGACATTAATAAAGGCATAAGGGAAAGTTTAACATTGGCATAGTGTATTTTCTTTTTCCCTCTACCTACTAACAGCAAGATATTGATTTAATTGTGCATTTCAAATTTCCTTATTATGACGATCAAGGTAATCATATTCACAAGCAGGTACCCCATAGTCAACAGTTACAAAAACCTAAGAAGACTCGAAACTAAATTAAAATCGCATCAAGTGATAGAATAATTTGTTTAGAACACATCAAGTGGGGCACGGGTGCATGTTTATAATTTCATCCTTCAGCAACTGCTAGTTCTAATTCACTAGTTTTGTTATCTCTAGGTTTGTTACTTATTCTGTCGTTGCAGTTGCCTAATATTCTAACAAAGTTACCGTAGCAGTTTTATTCCCTTTTGCAAAATTACATCCTTCAGCAACTGCCAGTTCTAATTCACTAGTTCTGTTATATCTAGGTTTGTTGCTTATTATGTCACTGCATTCGCACCTTTTGCATAATTATGTTACTCTTTTGTAGATTTGCACCCTAATTATTCTGTTTACTTTGCTGTATAGGTACATAAAACATTCCTTTGCTATATGGAAGATTGCTAGCTAAAGTTGTTAATAAAAGGTATGTTTTTATGCATTTCAATGTATACACTATATATTCTGTTATATATGATATAAATCCGATCTTGTTTTGATCGTGTAAATGTATATTGCATTGGGGTGTGCGGGAAAGCACTAACCACACAAAAGAGGTGCTGTCGAAATTTCATGAAATCCAATAAGTTTATAAAAATCAACAAAGTTTATAAGAATTAACAACGTTAACCAAGTTTTATAAAAATTAAATAATTTTCTAAAAATTAACTAAGTTTTACAAAATTAAATTAATATTTAAATATTAATAAATTTTTATAAAATTTAAATAAATTTATGAAAATTAACTGAGTTTAAAAATTTAACTAAGATAACTAAGTTATATAAAAAATAATTAAAATTAATTTTTTTATAAAAGTTAACTACGTTATCAAGTTTTATACAAATTTAACTAGATTAACTAAAAGTTTATACAAATTTAACTAATTATTTTAAAATTTAACTAAGGTATATAAAAATTAACTAAAATTAAACTAATATATAAACTAAGTCTTATAAATATTCAACTAAGTTAAGTGAGTGAGTTTTATAAAAATTAATTAAAGGATATAAAAAATAACGAAGTTATATAAAAATTAACTAAGTTAATTGAGTTTTATAAAAATCAACAAAATTTGAATTTTTTTAATTAAATTAACTAAAGTTTATGAAAATTAATTTAGTTTTATAAGAATCGTGTTCTCTATTTTAGAATCTTTGTGAAATTGTTATAAATATTGACTAAGTTTTATAAAAATTAATTGAGTTAATAAAAATTAACTAAATTTAAAAGAAGAATAATAATATAATATAATAATAATAGTAGTAGTAAAATAATATTATAGTAATAATAATTTAACTCAGTTAATTAAGGTTTATAATAATTAAATACTAATCGCTTTTTTAAATTAAATAAGTTTATAAAATTTAATTAAGTTTTATAAAAATTAGTTTTATATAACATAAACACACTCACACAGCCTTCAAATTTGGTCTAGAATGATAATTGACTAATATTGTTCTCAATCCCATTTCTCCTTCAAGTGAAATTTTTCTAAAGCTGTTGATAACAAAATATGCTCTAGTCTTGGCGGTTGGTTTGTCCTTTTTAAGTAAAATTAATCGTTGATTCCAGGATATCCAAAATAAGCACTAACTTTCTTGTTAGCCAGCAAGACACGTGTCCAATGTTCTAGAATGATAATTTAACAATAATAAAATAACTAGTGTCTACCCCGTGCGTTGCACATGGTAATATTTATAAAAAAATATTTACATTGTAATTATTACTAAGGTGTATTTTATTATGCAATATATGATAAATTTATTATGATATGTTAATTGACTATTTTGATTGATTAGTTTAAATTTTGCATCATGTAATTAATTTAAATGTGTGGATTATAATTTAAAATTTCGGGAGAGAACTGTGAAAGATTTATAAATAATTATATATCCTTTTAAATGTAGGTATTTAAATGTAAAATAGTATGAAAAGTTTAGTAGAATAATTATAAAGTTGTAAAGTATAAAATTTTGAAAACAAAATATCTAATTTGAGAGCATTAAGGAGAATAGAGATAATTCCTAGAATTAATGAGAGAGCTTCAAATTCTTCTACATTACTATTATTTAATAGGTACGAACATGATATACTCCTAGCAAAGTTATTTGATTGCACCCGATGTAGGAAACAATAATGTCGCTAGCCTGCTACACAACTGGTTGCTCTATTATTTCCTATATTCAAAATAACAATAATTCTCAAAAGAGATTTCATAATCTTAGTTTCGATTATATTCTGACTTCACAACCAACTGGCATGTACCATGGATTGTGTTTAACATGATAGATTTCATAAATTATGAACTTATCCTATCCCGATGATGAATTCTGTGCATGTATAATCACTAAAGATGTAAATTGTGAACGATGGTTTGAGATGTGCAACTCAACAAAAAAAATGGTTGCATCATGCGAACCTGAGTATTTTGCAGTGATTACCAAAAAAGATCCAATTCTCCATTCCATATCAGTATTGCGTAAACATGGTTCCTTGCATTTTCAATTGGAGTGTTCAGAAAATCATCATGTAAATATTCAATTGGTTGGTCATAGGTATTATTGAAGCAGGGTAATTTTCGACATTTTGGTTAGTCATAGGTTTTCCTGAAGCAAGGTCATTTTCAACATTAGAAGGGAACTTCATGGTTTCTAATTTCCAAGTATTTTTTAGTTGGACAAAATGATTTTTTGGTAAACTGCTATGTCCGATATGATTTGAGAAGAATAAATGTTCATTGAAATTGACATTTCTCAGACCCTCTGTCAACATTTTGAAAACTAGGTGCTTTAATGAATTTATGAGATAAGTTGTGATTTTTTTACGGTATGCCATATGTACGCCATTTTATGTTGCCTACTAACCGGCACTTTTCTTCCAGATCATAATTATTACTATGTTTTTTCAACTGTAGGCTACATACTTATTCCAGCGCTGTCTTGCAGACCACAACCGTCGATAAAGAATCTCAGGTGAATTTAAACTATTTCTTGTACATTTTTGGTAAACATTTTAGTGTTCTTAAAGTATTCATTGTGTTTGAACATTAAGTAATATCCTTGTATTTGAGCGATTGATGAACCTATTGGTAAACTGTCTGTAGTATTCTGAATGCAATGCATGTACGGTTTTAATTTGGTGCATCTGCATGTATACAAGTTCCGACGGCTCTACATATATAATGGTTACATGTATACCTTCATGTATACCTAGCTAATTAACTATGTACTTCTAATTAACTATTTACTGCTAATTAATTTACAAATCAATTAGTCAAGTGTGCCAATTAACTATTTACTGCTAATTAATTTACATATATAATGGTTGCATGTATGCCTTAATGTATGCCAATTAGTCAAGTAAATTGCAAATCAATGCCTTCATATATACCTAGCTAATTAACTATTTACTACGAATCAATTTACAACCAATTAATTTGCAGCCAATATAGTGAAATAAAGCGACTGATTACTTAAGGTAGTGATTCCTTTACAATTAGCATGTATTATATGATGGATGAAATTAATAATAATCCAAAACTGATATGTCAACCTTCATGTAACATGTGTTTTAGTTTTAGGAAACTGCGGTTATTTTTTATAGTCGTATACTTCATTATATTGTAACTTTAGTGAAACATTATGTTTTTGGTTTATATATAGCTATGAAACCTCAATAACTACCTGCCAGAATCAAAAGAAGATGATTCGTTTGATTAACATGAACTTTAGGAAGAGATGTATGTCTTGCTAACTTTTTTTAATTTGGATAAAAGGCAATGTTGGATTCATAGTTAATGAATATACATAAAATCCATGAGCAGTTATTGCAGTTGTAGGCCATGGGGTTGTAAAGTACATGTATCAAAAGGCTTTCCAGGCAAGTTGCAGTTTCTTTGAGAGCAAATGTTATTTTAGTACAGTTCTGACCATGTTAAGCGCAACTCTGGCCATCGATGCAGGTCTTAAATCGAGCTTGACAGTGTCCATGGTTTGATAGATCACTTCACCTGTAGCACATATTCAATGTCGTCCTTAGCTTTTGTTTCTAATCCTTCAATGTTCAGCGTGCATCACAGGTACATTTATATAAAACAATGTTTCTTATCTGCATTATCCTGCAATTGCAGCTCAATAACATATGAAATATATAGGAAGTGCTCCTCTTACTGCTGTCCACTTGCTTTTGGTCAATTAGATCAGTAAGGAAATGTGTATTCATCTCCCCTCTTTTATCCTACATTTGGCAATAATGTTCTGATCAGAATCAAAGCCTACAACCCATAATAGTTGACGACAATAGTTGGACCAATGAAAGCATTTGTAAGGATAAGAAGGTTTCCTCAATACAATTCCACATATTTAATGACTTAGATCATGATTAAAAACTAATGCTAATTCAGCTAAATTACATTAAATCAACAGATACGGTATGCACTAAGGAAGACAATAGCAGAAAAGCAGCATGGAAGGCAACTCATGGAAGAGACATAACGCTAGTCACATTATGCCCTGCTCATGGAAGAGATAAAGCCATTTCTCTGTAGCATTATCAGTTGAGATATGAGCTTTCAGGCCTTTTCAGACCTCCTAAAGCCCTTGCTACTATGTCTTACAAGCACCTCTTAGCAACATTTTATATGCCTCCACTATAATAGGCCCCCAACTGTATTTTGATTATGAAATTTCATACGTTGGTTATCAAATATGTGTCCAAAATGTAGTATTGATACAATATGTTGATTTTGAAATATGGTATTGATATAATATGCTAATTTTGAAATGTGGTATATATACACATTGTGACTGATGTTTACTGAAATGGAATTTACAGAAAAGTAGAAAAAGCCTAATTGACTTAGCTTTGTATACAATTTAACGGCATTTTTAAAACGCTGTTAAAACATTCCACGGCGTTTTTTAAACGTCGTTGAATGTTTTAACAGCGTCTTAAAAATGCCGTTAAATTGTATCTAAAAACATAACCAAATACAATTTAACGGCGTTTTTAAAACGCTGTTAAAACATTCCACGGCGTTTTTAAACGCCGTTGAATGTTTTAACAACGTTTTAAAAACGCCGTTGAATTGTTTGAACAGCGTTTTTTAAAAATGCCGTTAAATTAGACCAAACGCTGTTAAATGATTTCATGACACCAGGAAAACGCTTTAAAAAAGGACATTTAACAGCGTTTATTCCTTGTCATTGTATATCTCTGACATATAACTGCATGTCGATATATAGCGTATGTAACAACGCTGTTAATAGCTTTTATAACACTTTTGAAACGCTGTATCATGTTTGTTGTAGTGCTACGTAGTTTCATTAAGCACTTCAAGGCAAAAGCTCTCCGAATTGGAGCGATCAGTGAAGAAGCATTACTAATGGCGGCCTGTGCCGGGATTAGAAGTAGGAAGTCTTGCCATAGAATGAAAGCTTTCTATGAAAGGACAACTCGTTACATCAGGGTGGAGGATGGCAGGACGGTAGCACAGTCTAAAGGGATTCTGCCTCCATTTATTATAGAAAAGGGGGGATAGACAGATATCACCCATCAGTGAAGCAGTAGAAGGAGCTAAACCTCACTACAAAACACCCCTCACTCATACCCGTAGGAAGATATATGAGATGACCAAAGCTGAGTTTAGTATACAATGTACCGAATAAGGGAAAAAACTTGAAAAAAACCAAGGTGGAGCATATTGCCGCTTCCACCGAGAAAATGGTCATCATACTGATAGTTGTCGACACCTAAATAATGAGATCGAGAGGTTGATCAAGAAGGGTTATTTGGATAACTTCTAGAGGAAAAATGCTTAAGACAGGACCGAAAAATCAACTCTAGATCCTAATGAACACCAAGTTGGCAACCATTCCAACCTGATATCTTCAATCCACGGGGGACCATACCTCACTGGTGCAAGTAAAAAGAAACAGGAGATGTATGTGCAGGAGGCCAAGACCTAGAAGGCAATCTTCCACATCAAACATAAACCTACACTAGAAATAACCTTCACGACGGCTGATGTAGCATGAGTTGTGTTCCCATACCAAGACTCACTTATCATTATAGTTTAGATATCAAATTGTACTATAAAGAAAGTCTTTGTCGATTCTGGAAGCTAAGTTAATGTCATCTTCAAGTCTGCTTATGATCAAATGAAATTACAGTTAGAAATCATGAAGCCCAGCTCTGTACCAATCTTTGGTTTCAACAACACTGCTACCATTCCAATAGGGTCAGCGCGTCTACTCGTTATAGCTGGAAAGGCCCCGTTGCACAAGTCATTTTTATGCAAGTTTCTTAATCATCGATCAGTCCTCACCCTATAATGCTTTCTTAGGAAGACCTACTCTAATTGACCTGGGTGCAATCATCTCTTCAAAGGACCTGCTTATGAAATTTAGCACTCCAGTGGGAATAGGGCCAGTGAGAGGGGGACAATTTTTAGTTAGGGAATTATATAATGTAACTCTTAACTATAGCAATAAAATGTTTCAAACTATTCTTATATCTCTTTTAGTATTTACAATGATAAAAAAGAAGTCAAACTGGAACTTGAAACTGCGACGTTGTCAGATGCTCAAACAAATACCGAGGCGATTAATCCTACGCCCCCAAAACCTGAGAGAAAAGAGAAAAGAACATACATGCAAATGATTGGCACCGATGAATATAATTTGGTTTACACGTAATATTTCTTCGAGGAAGCCCATAAACAGGCATCTTTTGTGAATTCTCCACAAGAAAAGGAATTAGATAGTGAAATAAACATGAGGCTAGGGTGACAAAGAAAGAACTAAAGCCAGTAGAAGATCTATTGAGTCATGGTAGGAATAAACCCAACTATCATCTGCCATGTGCTGAACATCGACCTAGATGCTTATCCGATCAGACAAAAGCACAAAATTCTAAACCAGGAAAGATACAATGCTCCATATGAAGAAGTTAAGAGGTTAAAGGAGAATAGGTTCATAAGGGAGGTATACTACCCAAAATGGACTACCAACCCATTACTTGTAAGAAAGCCCAATGGGAAATGGGGAACTTGCATAGACTTCACCGATCTTAAATAGGCTTGCCCGAAGGACAACTTTTCCTTACCAAGGATCGATCGGTTGGTAGGTGCAACTAATGGGCACGAATTACTTTCATTCATGGATGCCTATTCGAGAAACAATCAGATAGCCATGTTTGAACCAAATCAAGAGCACACTAGTTTTGTGACGAATAAGTGGTTAAACTACTATAAGGCGGTCCATTTAGGCTCAAAAATGCGGGGGCAACCTATTATAGATTGGTCAATATGATGTTTGCTGAAAAGATTTGGAAGAATGTGGAGGTATATGTGGACAACATGCTGGTTAAGTTAAAAGCGGCATCAAACCATGTCAAAGACTTAGAACAGACCTTCACAGTCCTAAGGCAATACCACATGAAACTAAACCCTCTGAAATGCACTTTCGCCATCCATTCATGCAAGCTCCTAGGGTATATAGTGAGTGCACACGGCATTGAAGCAAACCCTGAGAAGATTGAGGCCATAAGAAAAATGGGAATCCCAAAGAAATCGAAGGACTTGGTGAGTCTAAATGGCAGAGTAGCAGCCCTAAGCAGATTTATATCCAAAGCCACAAACAAGTGCATTCCATTCTCCGACCAAGTGAAGAAGGGGCGAAACTTTGAATTGAATGAGTAATGTGAAGCTGACTTCCAAAACCTGAAAGATCAATTGGTCAATACTCCTATATCATCGAAATCGGTGATATGTGAGAATTTATACATTAATTTAGTTATAACTGATCAAGCTATTAGTACTGTAGTGGTACGAGAAGATGAAGGGACGCAACGGCCTATTTATTTCACAAGTAAGCAGATATCCAGGGCAGAGCTAAACTGTTCGGTTTTTGAAAAGCTTGCGTACAACCTGCTCCAGACAGCTAGAAAGTTGTGGCCCTATTCTCAAGCACATCCCATCAAAGTCCTTATAGACAAATCTCTTAGGCAAATACTACATAAGCCAGATACATTGGGTCGCCTACTCAAATGGGTAACTGAACATAGCCAGCATCACCTATTATCCCAAGGGTTAATCAAAGGCCAAGCACTTGCAGATTTCGTCGCAGAATGCACTTTACCAGCTAAACCCCATTCAGAGGGAGAAACAAACACCCCATAGTTTTGGCAATTGTTCATAGATGGAGCATCTAATAAACAAAGGGCAAGAATTGGATATGTGTTGATCACTCCAAATGGGCAGAAGATGCATAGAGAAGTGCAGCTCGGTTTCAAAGCAACCAAGAATGTGGCAGAATATGAGGCTCTCCTTGTAGGCCTACGAATAACCCAGGTAATGAAGGCAACTCATATTAAAATTAATAGTGATTCCCAATTTGTTGTGAATCAAGTGCAGGGCAATTACTAAGCGAAGGAGCCAACCTTAGCCAAATATGTGGAACTCTCTAAGAAAGTACTAGAGCGGTTCGAATAATCTGAGATAGAGCAAATCCCATGTGAAAGCAATTCATCCACCGACTCCTTAGCAAAACCACCTAGTACCAAAGTGGCCAATGAAATGTAGGCAGTACCAATTGGTCATCAAGCAGAGCCAAGTATAACCGAATCGAATCAAATACTAGTCCTTACCAAAGCCCAGCGGGCCGCCATTCAAGGCACATAAAATCAAAAGACAATGGAGAGCCAAGAGCAACCCGCCAAAGGGCTCCACCTCAACAAACCAAGCAGAATAACTGGATGACCCTCATCAAACAATTCCTATTAAATGGAGTCTTACTCCGAATAGATTTGAGGCTCGAAAGATAAGATACCAGACTCCGTACTACTCCTTCTTTGATGGCGTATACAAGAGAGGGTATTCTACCCTTATCTTAGGTGTGTTTCCAAGGAAGAGGGGGTACATGTCATAAGGGAAGTACACGAGGGCTAATGTGGATATTACTTTGGAGGAAACAAATTAGCAAAAAAGTGCTGATACATGGATATTATTGGCCTACCACGCTCCAAGAATTATAACGCAAGACTTAAAGAAAGAAACTTCTGCAAAGGGGACTTGGTACTGCGGAGAGTAATGACCAATACAATGGATCCAGTAGATGGGACATTATGACCAAATTGGGAAGGTCCATTAGTCGTAGCAGAGGTTCTAGCGAACAGGCATATCGGTTATTGAGCTTCGATGGCAACCTAGTTCCAAGAACTTGGAACTCAGAGCACCTCAGACCTTAACTTGCCTGATTTACACTGCTTATGTAATATATACTATAGTATTATAAAAAAGTAACAATACAATAAACCGGACCTAGAGATGTTAAATGGCCTAAACCAGTATAAAAATTTCTCCGTTAATTACTCCTCTACATGATCTCACCATGCACATTCGCAGTTCACCGCCAATAGTCACTGATCAAGCAAAACACGAGGTCGGTAGACAAAAATGACACTCACAAAACTGAGAATGTTGAAACTAGACTCAAACACTTAAAATTGCATCAATGTAATCCGGCTCTTCAGCTAAATTACTGCACTGGACATAGGGATATTAGACTGCCCTGCCCCAATATAAATATTCCTATGATAGTAATCATATCATAGCCAAACTGGTCGTAAGGATATTGGACGGCCCGAACCAATATAAAACCACTCTATGTTAACTAATTTAACATAGAACATTGGACATACAGATACTAGACAGCTAGAACCGGTACAAAAAATCATGTGCATGCGAGGGTTGTATATGCACAATCTGACTTCTCAATCAAATACAAACATACAAGTCTACACCCACACAGCGGAGCAGACCATGCCAAGCGCACAAAAACAGCTTCACAGCCGTTATTCAGAATACTACACATATTTTGCAGGACATGAATGACAACCACGGTCCCTTAAATGGGATGGGTGATGCTATAACTAGAGCTATAGTCCTTCTACAAATAGTGGGAAGACCGTGCCAAGTGCACGAATAACTTTCTAACAGCTCACCGCCATCGTTCTATAATTGGAATGCAGTATACGAACAACAACGGTAGTCTCAGAAATGAGAATGGTGATGCTAGACAATGATGCAGTCAGGCATACGTATGACATTAAACCTTAAACAAGGGGGCAAGTCATAAAAAGCATACAACCGAGCCAACGTAGGATACTACACCCAGACAAGGGATTAGGTCGTATCAAATATGCAGGAAAAGATGTGGCCTACGAGTCAAGACCGGGGACACAAGCTACTTCAGGAGCATATTTTGAACAGGGCAAGAAAACACAATGCATGGAATATACCATAAGTTATCGATCAGGTACAAATCTAGATACTACTCAAAGCTTGGTAGGTATATATTAAAAAAAGAAAGTTACCAATACTTAGTTAGCTCCTTAAATGTCTACCATGATGCAATTGTCTATTTTAAATATCTGTACAAAACTTGCTCAAAGTTTGCCTGCAAGGGTCGCACCATGAAGTGATACCTCTTAATGAAAGCTATGTTAAAGAATCTGATTCAGAATCAAAAGACTAGCTAGATATGATCGCTCAGCATCAATATAACCTATTGAAACTCGATGTTGAAAGCTGAGAAGAATAGTCTATCAATCAAGGAGCAAGGGATTAATCTTCCTGCTCAGTAATAACAACTGATGATCAGATACGAGTGATGTTACCATAAGTTGAACTGTGTTGGCACATGTACAAAAGCATTAAATGCAAGAAAAGCTAAAAATACTTTCTCACTACTGTAAGGAAAGGAAGATTAGACAGAACTGACGGGAATGCAGACTAAATGTTCAAGATGAAAAGTCTACCCCGACGTACAGTCACCATAGACTTAAGGGGGGGTAAGCATTACACCTATTCTTACCCCGAACCGTATTGGAAGAAAACATGGTAGGGTGTGAGACCAGGAAGACTGCCCTCATATCGAGAAGATTAGACGAAAAGAAAAAAGGATTGGAATGAAACAAACGCATACTACATAGGGGGCCATCTTGAAGCTACAGTACTTAACCTTACCTGAACCTTGTAATAAAGGGAATCGCGGTAGAAGAACAAATACTGCACTCATAAAGAAACAAGGGCATTACATGTTGACCTAAGTTGATTGCATCTCCAAAGAATATACTCTGTCAACACCTAAAAGAACGGGGCTGCACCAGCAAATACTGAGGGCAACCTAGGCAGTACCGCAAAGGGTCACGAGCACTCCAAATGGCTACATACAGGGTCACTCAAGATATGCTTTAGCCTAGAACCATACTTACAAGTAGGCAATAAAAATATAGAGCTCTTCCTTCCTCTCATCGATACCCCGAGAATGCTGGCAATAAGGACAACTCAAATAGTAGCTAGGTCATGTCCACAAGCACATCAGACCAACGTCCAAGCTAAATCTAGGTAGTGCAACTCTACCCTGATATGAGGCTAAACTAAGAGCAATAAAGATACAAGCACCACAACACCATCAGTCAGTGCAGATATGGTGGTAGTACCTTCAGGCCAACGAGCGACACCTAATGTCCCCATGAGGATTTACATACAAGGTCAATTCAAATTTGAATTCTCCGCCCATCATTTCAAATATTCCCGCCTTCACTCAAGCTTCCCGCCAAAGACATGTTAGTAATCCGAACATGTCAAATAGACAACATGGATAGACGACATCTGACAGAATCTAAGGGTTGAGGCATAATGGCGAGAAAATAATTCTAATAATCCATGTGCATCTCAAGGCTATAACTTGAAAGAGCATTGTAGCATGAAAGGGACTTTTGACTGTTTAGTCTTTCGATACATTTAAGGTTTATAGTATCATCTGTCATGGAAATTTGTATCAAAATACTAAAAAAAGGAGGAAAGTGAAATTTCCCCCATGGATATAGGATTCCTTAAAATCTGAACCCCATAAATCCCACGTGTCCTTTACTATTTCTTACTTTTGGTATTTTCCTACGTAGTTTATAGTACCAGATCTAGCCTTATTTGTGCTAAAATTAAATACTATTTGGACTTGACATTTTAACGAACAGTTAAAGTGCAACTACCTAATTGTGTAAGCATCCAGGGACATAATCACCACTTCAAGGCAAAGTTAAGACTACTTAATTCTGCTAATTCAAATTAGTAAAGTAATTAGCATGTTAATTATTTTACACTCAATTGAGGAGTTGGAGGATGAAAAAGTTCCCCAACAGATGAGAAATGTCGGGCTTCCTTCCACACCATGCTTCTTGTGGTGTTTTCCCCTATACAATTCTTATTAGAGATCGATTTGATAGATAAACCGCACATGCAACTACTTCCATCCAAAACTTCTTTGGTAACCTCTTACTTTTGAGTATGCTCCTCGCTGTCTCAAGGATTGTTCTATTCTTCGTCTCTGCTACTCCATTTTATTAGGGGACCTAAGTACCATCAATTTCCGTCAAATTCCATTATCTTCACAATACTTCTGGAATTCTTTCGATGTGAATTCTCCTCCATGGTCAGATCTCATGGATGTAATCATAAAGCCACTTTCCTTCTCAACACGAGCTTTGAACTTCTTGATGTTCTCAAACACCTCTGACTTCTCTTTTAAAAAATACACCCATGTTTTTCTTGAAAAATTATCGACAAACATAAGGAAATAGTTACTCTTACCAAGTGAACTTGGCTTGATCGGACCACACACATCCGTGTGTATGAGTTCCAATGATTTTTAGCTTTTGAGTATGACCCCTTTGGAAAGCTCATTTTAAATTGCTTTCCAAGTAGAAATCTTTCGCACACTTGATCAGGATGGCTAATGCAAGACAATTATCTTACTATTTCCTTTTTGGAGTGCAACTCTAATCCTCCAAAATTAAGAATCCCAAATTGAAGATGCCAAAGACAAGAAGCAACTTTGTAGCACATCTTAAGACATTGTGCAACATCATTTTGAATGTTGAGAATGAACATTCTATTTTTTGGCATCGGCATCTTAGCAATGAAGTTACTTGCACCTCTCTTATAGAAAGGTTATTATCTTTTAAACGAATATCATAACCTTTCTCTAAGCATTGTCCTAGGCTCAAGATGTTTTTTTGAGAAAGACGGATGTGTAGCGCGTAACTACACAGCCGGTTATATAAAATAAACTAAGTATATAGCGCGATCAACAAGCCTGATCGCTGGCCAAAATAGATATAAAGTTCCATAACAGACGCACAGAATAGACAGCTTCAAAAAGAGTACAGTACATAGTTAGTAATGAAGACAGAAGCTACGGATGATGCCCATGATACCTTCGGGTTGGGGTTGCAGAGGTGTTGCCAACCGATTCAGTTGGTGAAGAACTGGGGCGCGGGAGCCTGAGCCTGAACGGTGCTGAGAGACTATGTCCTGTAAAAGATACGAAGTAGTAAATAATGCGTCTACATGTTCCATCGAAGTGAGATGCGGTCTTGTTAAATACACGAGCATTGCGCTCGACCCAAACACACCAACTGAAGATAATCACCAGGGGATCTAGGAGCATGCTTGGGGGGTTGTACTGCCAGAAGTAAAAAAAAGAGGTGAATGTCGGGACGTAGCCAAGAAGATATGCTGATGTTGCAGCCCAGACTCTATAAGAGAAGCCACAGTCAATGAAGAGGTGATGTATACTTTCAACTTCTTCAGTACAGAAGACACAATATGGATCTGGCGCAATGTTGAAGCGGAAAAGTCTATCTCTGGTATTGACTCGGCCTTGGATGAGGCACCATTGGAAAAATAGCATGCGTGGTTGGAGCTTATATTTCCAGAATCTGGGGAAGTTGAAGAGGCGACCAGGGTTGTTCAGGTGAGCATAGAAAGAGGCAACGGTAAAACCAGCAGTGGGGTTAGGGGCCCAAAGAATCTTATCAGGCATGAGGGAGAGTTGTAAGGACTGAAGGATGGAAGCAGCTCGGTGAAACTCAGCTAAGGTAGTTAGGTCGAAATAGGATTGAGGGAGAAGGTGATCAGGGCCCAGATTGATCAATTCAGATATAGTGGCATGGGCAGTGGCCGAATGAGAGAAGAGGTTGGGAAGGGAGGAGGAAAGGGGTAAGTGACCATTCCAGATATCCAACCAGAAGATGCAGTTAGCGCCGTTGCCTATTGTGACTTGAAAGAGTGGTTTAACACGAGGAAGGGTGGATAGGACA
Source organism: Allium fistulosum (assembly GCA_030737815.1). Lineage (NCBI taxonomy): Eukaryota > Viridiplantae > Streptophyta > Magnoliopsida > Asparagales > Amaryllidaceae > Allium > Allium fistulosum. The sequence continues at coordinate 929,751,230 of CM060905.1, forward strand.
CCAGACCAGAATGCGGAAGGTTTGGGGGAAGGAGAGGCGTGAAGGACGAGGTGAGGATTAGATTGGTAGTGAAGGGTGGAGATCCAGGATTTCCAAATGAAGGAACCGGGGGAGAGAAAACGCCAGAGCCATTTTGCTAGAAGCGCAAGGTTGAAGTGGTGTAAGTTAACAATTCCAAGACCGTCGTTACAAGTTTGCAAGCAAGCGGTCTTCTAATTAACGAGCTTTTTTACTTTACCTCCATTCCAAAGAAAAGAGCTTCTGAGCATGTCGATTCTTTTGATGACCCATAATGGGAGTTTATAAAACGACATCCAATAGGAAGGGATAGCTGACAAGACCGATTTAACCAGGACCAGGCGGCCAGCAGACGAAAGAGAGTGTGCTTGCCAGGAATGAAGTCTACTTTCTATTTTGGTGATGAGGGGGAGCCAGTCCGCCCTATGAAGCTTGGTTGGGCGCAGGGGAAAGCCCAGATACGAGATGGGAAATTGCGTGATATTGCAGTTGAGAAGGTTTGAAAATGTGGGGCCAAGATGATCGGAGTCGCCAAGCATGATGATGGAGCTCTTGCTGAAGTTAATGGACATGCCAGATATGAGTTCGAAGGAGTAAAGGGCAACTTTGAGGCAATGAATATGATTGATTTTGGGAGATGCAAAGAGTATAGTGTCATCAGCGAAGTGGAGATTGGATATGGCAATGTCTGAATTGGGGAGCTTAATGCCTTCAAAGAGGTTATGGGAAGTGGCCAATTTGATCATTCGGTTAAACACGTCTGCAACAAGGACGAAGAGCAGCGGGGAGAGCGGGTCTCCTTGACGTAGACTACGAGCAGATTTAAATAGGCCTCCGGTGGCACCATTGATCGCGATTGAGGAATGGCTAGAACGAAGGATGTTTTGTATCCAACTGCACCACTTAGTGGTGAAGCCCCTATGTTCCAAGAGCTTCAGGATGAACTGCCAGTTAACCATGTCGAATGCCTTAAAGAAGTCCAATTTGAGAAGGAGGCCAGGTGTTGAAGTTTGATGACAGAAGTAAATAACCTCTTGAGTGGAGGCGACATAGTCCATGATGTTACGACCAAGGATGAATGCAGATTGTTCCATTCCGATGAGAGGGGAGATGACAGATTGAAGGCGATTGGCAAGAATCTTGGTTATGATTTTGAAGGTGGTATTTAGAAGGATGATAGGGCGGAAGGAAGGGAGGGAAGAAGCACCAGGGGTTTTGGGGAGGAGGATGATGTTAGCATAATTGAGGCAAGCCACTGATGAAGGGTCAGCATGGAATTCTGAACACATCTCAATAATGTCGAACTTGACGGTTTCCCAATAATGTTTGAAGAAAAAAGGGCCGAAGCCATCAGGTCCAGGAGCTTTGTCATCCGACATTTCGTTCAACGCATCCCAGATTTCCGACTCTATGAAGGGTTGATCAATGAGGATAGGAGAGCAGTTAGGATAAAGCAGGTTCCAGTCAATTTGGGGGAGTGGGGGATGGGGATTACCCAAAATGTTGCGATAATATGAGGAAAATAGATTCAAAATAGCAGATTGATCAGTGACAGAAGAGCCATCGTGGATGATTTCAGGGATAAAGGTGGATCTCCGCATGCAATTAGCTAGACGGTGAAAGAAAGCTGTGTTTCTATCACCCTCATCAATCCATTGTGGCAAGACCAGATACTACGGAGAGCGGGTAAAGATCATCCCAGGCTGGATTGAAGAGGAAGCGATCCAGTTTAGCCAACGAGGGATCAGATCGGCGATTCGACCAGGTGAATAGGCGGTTGTTGATGGGTGGATCAATCAAGGAGCCTCGGTTGATGAAGGAATTAAAAGATTATGAGTCATAGGAAAGGATGCCAGAATTTCTTTCTTCTGCGGTTTTGGTGGCGTTGAAATCTCCCCCAACCACCCAGGGACCATTAATATAAGAGGCAAAGTCTAGACAGTCCGACCATAGATTACAATGTTCACGAGGATTAGTGGGGCCATAAATATTGGAGAAGAAAAAGATCGTTCCTGAGTGCAAGTGACGAAGGGCAACGTGTAAGGCCGATGGGTGATAGAAAGTTTGGCAATGGGACCACATAGATTCATCCCATGCTGTCAAGATGTCTCCACTAGAGCCAACAGCATTCAGATGGGCCCATCCTGAAAGGAATGTCCCACCTATTTGTCTGAGAAGGTTAGGGTTAGGATCCGATAATTTAGATTCTTGCAGAAATAGAATATTTATTTTTTGAGGGGCAATGATAAGATTGACCGCGTGTCGTTTGCTGGGGTCCCCCAACCCCCTTACGTTCCAAGAAATTAGTTTCATTGGGATAGCGACAAGCGCTCCGATTCTAGTGCTTGCATGGAGGTGTAGTGTTCATCATGCAAACTCACGCTCATGCAACGTTCCAAGAAATTAGGCTCAAGATGTTGCTCTTCGTGTTTGGCACATAGTAAAAATTGAAAATGAATTGGTGCTTTCCATTCTTCAATTGAATGAGAACATTTCCTTTACCTTTCATCGCTGCTTTTGATTTATCTCTAAATGCCACGTTGCTCTTCACCAATTCATCAATCTCCACGAACATGCTTCTTCTTTTGCACATATGGTTGCTTGCACCGCTATCTAGGTACCATTGATTATCCTCACCTCTTTTATTTTCCTCGTAAGCAAGCAGCAATGTACCATCTTCTTGACTTCTTTCTTCAATGTAATTTGCATCCTCTTCAACTTTATTGTTGCTTGGAGCTCTACATTCAGAAGCATAATGTCCAATTTTTTCGCAATTGTAGCATTTAACACGTGACTTGTCATACCTTGATTTTGAATTTTCTCTCCTACGACCTCTTGTTGATCTTACTCCTCTTTGGTTGTTGTCATCGTTATTAAGCCTCCAATCTCGTCTGTGCCCATATCCATGACCTTGTCCTCGTTCTTGCCCACAACCTCGTCTTTGGTTGCTTTGATTGCTTTCTTCCTTTTTTGAACCAATCCATGTCTTGAGTACTTGCTCCATGATGTCTTCTTTCTTTTGTTTTCCTTTCTTCATAAGCTTGCGATGAGCCGAGAAGTTCCACTATTGTCATGTCCTCCAAGTTTTTTGTCTCTTTGATGATGGCAACAATATGTTCGAAATTTGGATCTAATTATCTAAGAATCTTATCCATAATTCTTGTTAGGTTTTTAGTAATCGTTAAAACTCTTGAGAAGTAATCAAATAGAGGCTATTAGTAATCGTTAAAACTTTTCACCGTTTCTTTTCAGGTTATTAGTAATAGTTAAAACTCTTGAGAAGTAATCAAAGACAAGTTCACCTTTTTTCATATGCAGTGTTTCAAACCCTCCTCTTAAAGTTTGAAGACGTACATTTTTGACTTGATCGACTCCTTTGTAAAATGTCTGAAGCTTCTCTCATGCTTCTTTGACTGACTTTGTTCCTAAAACCTTCTCAAAAGTATCTTCATTCAATCCTTGATAGATTAGACAGAGAGCCTTATTGTCTTTCTTTCTTAAGTCTCTCAAACTATCCCTTTGGGTTTGAGATAGAGTACCTTCATTCTCTTGTTCGGTGTAGCCTTTCTAGACCATCTCTCACACGTCGTGTGCTCCAAGTAGAGTCATCATCCTTAAGCTCCAATTGTCATAGTTGATCTTGGTGAGCATTAGGACTTGGTAGGGAACGTCGCTATTCACCATCTTTTTAGGAGAATTTTCAAGATCTGATACCACTTTGTTGAATATTTTATGAGAAAACTAGAGAGTATATGGAAGAGATTCTTTATTATTGAATTTTTTTTTCATGCTTGATTCGAACACAAAGACTTTACCCTTATTTATACCCGTGGCATCATCCAAACAATAAATAGGATTTTGCCAATACAACTTTAATTTAATGATTATAATTAATTTGTAGAGTTGTCTCCGCGTTACTAAATTTATCTTTATTTCTACATAATTTTATAGACTTGTCTAGAAAGAGCTTTCTAGATAAGATATCTTTAGAACATATTTGTAAGATTTGGACCTATTATATATAAGTACTTAAGACCAAAATCAAAGTTCCAAAAGTTAAGGGTCCGTTTGGTTTCGTTTTGAGTTTTGTGTTTTCAATATACACTACAAAATACAAGAAAACATGAGAAATGTTTTTACAATTCTTAGCCATTACAATGATGGACGGGAAATGGAGGAGAGGAATTGTTTTTCGTCCTTTTGTTATGTCTCATAACACGAAAAATCAAATAAACTTGTTTTCTATTTTCTATGTTAATTTCATTTTTCAAAATTGTGTGTTTTCCAACAATGCATAAGAAATGCGCATTTTTGTTTAGACGAAAACACAAAACTAAAAAAACAAACCAAACGGGCCATAATATTTCAACTATTAGTGTGCCATTTTAAATAAAAACCCACTTAATTTCTAACTCTCAACTTAGCATATGGCACGTGCCTTGCAGGCGACATACATTGTAACAGATAACCAAAAATCATCATCACTTCTCTCCACTTATCTACTTCTTTGTATCACCACCAAGTTGATTCACCAAAACTTTGCTGCAGCGAAATAAAATCATCACACTTCAATATAAAACTTCCGGCCTGCCTATGGCCATCCTTAATCTCCAGCTCCCTTATTCACACAGCCTACTGTCCTCTTCTTCCAAACGTTCTAGTTTACAATCAAAACCTCAAGCCAGAAGAAAGATTTCTTGCATTGGATGGGTAAATATAAGCTATACGCACTCTACACAAACTTTTTCGATCCTTTACCTATATATTAAACCTCTATTAGTTAATCGACCCTTTAATGGTTTAGGACCCAGAAGGAGTGCTAGGAGCACCAAAGGGTGGCCACATAGCTCGTCTTGAGTTCAAGAAACGCCTAGAGAAAGATGCAGGTGCTAGAGAAGCTTTTGAAAGGCAGCTAAAGGAAGAGGAAGAGCGACGCAGAGCTATAAGAGAAGTATTTATTATTACTCATTATACGTCGGATAAATTCTAGCTTTTGTACACGCTGAATAAAATGATGTATGCACTCGTGTGGAATTCAGGCACGGGTGATACCAGATACGAAAGAGGGGCTAGTGGAGTATTTTCTTGATACTGAAGCTAGGGAGCTTGAGTTTGAGGTTTCCAGGTTGAGACCCAGGTACTCTGTTATTCATTTTCTTATGTAACGTTAATTATGTAATTGTTTTTTTTATCCTCCATTCATTTTTAAAAAGTTGCATGGACAAGATAACAAACTGAGTTTAAATTTGTCATAGTACATGTATAAGTGCTTTTGTACAAAAACTGTCTTAATTTCTTTATCGTGCATGTATTGGCAGATTGAACAAGGAATTCTTCGACCACATAAAGCTTGAACTCGGACAACTCAGATTTGCAGTATCTAAAACACCGGTAGTTAATTCCTTGGAAATAACATAACATAAATTGACTTTGCTCAGAATGTTGCATATTCACAGGAGGTGGAGGATAGAGTTATTGAGTTGGAAGCAATGCAGAATGTCTTAACAGAATTAACAGGTTCATATTTCTCAAACATGCAAATAGCAGTTTATATGAATATATCCAACATAATTGCTCATTTTTTTACTGTTATTATTTTACATTTGCAATGTTGTAGAAGCATACGATAAAATGGAAACTGACCTGGTCTCAACAAAGGAGAGGCTTATGAAAATTTTGCAGTCAAAAGATAGGAAAACAACTGTATGATATATATTTGTAGTTGTACTGTAGGACTAATGTAAAATTACACTAAGGAAATTGTTTTTTGATTGTATGTGTGCGCAGTTACTAGACATGGTTGAGAAAAATGAACTGAATAGATCGGTGTTGGCTCTTCTAGATGAAAATATAGCAAGTGCTGTGAAGAATGATCAGGTTAGAACTTAGAAGATCTATATTCTGAAGCAGTAACCATATATGTTATCACTAGTTACGGTTTACATTGTTTACATTCAAAATTGAATTCCCAGAAAGAAGCTGCAGCATTTATGGAGAATGTCCGTTCCATGATGCTGAAGTATATCACAGTCTGATACCAAAGGAGTTTTCTTCTTCTCTTGCATTCTGTTTTTGATTAGGCTGTAAAAGCTAATCGGTAACTAATAATTTCTCTGAGCTATTTTGTATTGAGTATTTAATTTATAGAAGTTTAGTGCTCTTATATACGTACTCAAACATAAAAACAGACATCAGAACTAGAATCGAAGGGAGAAAGTGATGATGCTGAACATTGTATTTACATATAATTGAATATGTCCTTTTTTGTAGTATAATATTTAAGCTGTTCGCCGCAAAGTGTTGGAGCAAATGGAAGAGAAAATGCATCTAGCTCTTTTCTTTTTATGTATATCCCAGAAGGCACCATAATTAATTCTAATAATGTGAATATGAAACAGTAGTATGGTGACGATCTACATTTTTGGACGGTTTAAATCGACAATAAATCGTGCATGTCAAACTCAAACCATTCAAAAATGATGATTGTCAATGGGCTATCAGAGGGCATTCCATAGTGTACGACACAAACCAAACTCGTAGTGGGCTCGATAAAACATATGACAAGGCACGCGAGGCAATGCCCAAGGTAGAATTCTACCGTTTTGCACTTCCAAACTGGTGGTAATGCATAGCAGCTATTACCGCCCACCTAGAGAAACACTCACTATAACGAGAAGGCTGTTTAGCGTCGGCATATAGCCAACTCCGGCCGACTCGAGCCGACGCTATATAGCTCGTCGCCAAGTGATATGGTGACGGGAATAGAGACGGATCCGTCCTCTAGTTTAGCGTCGGCTCGAGTCGGCTAACCGACTCCGGCCGACGCTAAACTCAATCCACGTGTAAAAATAATATACGACCAATAGACCGACCCTAGCCGACTCCAGCCGACACTAATCTGGGTACATTTTTCTGCATTTCCAGCAGCCATTTCTACCTTCCATCCACACAATCATATATATTCCTCAAATATACTTCACCAAACAACAATATACATCACATATACGTCCAACTAAGAACCACAAAACATTAATATACATCTCCAAACGTCCATCATCACAAATATCCAAAATATTTACAAAATTCAACCAAAAGTTCATCAAATATACAAGACATTCAAAGTTCATCAGAAAACATATGTAAAAACTTACTACCACTCGCCCCAATCATCATCAGCGCTAGATCTCTGTGATGGCGGCATATTCCCGTGCTCTGCCAAGTAAGCAGCAATCGCCTCGTCTAGTTGCTGCTTCAATTCAATCTTCCTCTAATAGTTCAACTCTGCGACTTGTGCTTGCAGGGTCGTTATTGTTTCTTCAGCCTGTTGTTTATTGTAAGCGGCTTGCATCGCGGCCTGTATATTAATAAATTCATAGTTATAGTTATACGTAATATTCAATAAAAATTATAAACTGGTTAATGAATTAATTAAATTCAATAAATATTACCGCTTGATTGCCATATCCATACTGCCTATTTCTGGTCGGCGGATCGGTAATACAAGCGAATATCCTGTCTGTCTCCTCAACGGCCAACTGCTCCCTGCCAGACTCTGCAAGCACGCGAGCAATTTCCTGACCGCATCTCTCCTGTGTTTAGAAATATAATTTTGAAAAGATGAATATTCAATTTAATGTATTGTTAAATAAGAGAAAAACTTTATAGTCTTTATACTCGGATATTCGCTGATTTGGCGTCTGACCATTCATATGTTACCGCGCCATCTTCATCTATATGCTCGACGGCGTGTGTTTGGGTGAAGACGTCCAAATGAGACGGTGCAACACCACCTCTCTCCCTCGTCTGAAATTAGATATGATTAAAGAATGTATATATATACACATATATATAACCAAACACTGTTATAAGTAAATTACAAATAACAATTTTTATATTTACCATTTCTTCTCTATATTGCTGAAAAGACTTGGATCCACCGCGGTGTGTTGCAGGATTCCAAAGCCTGTTTGTGGAGTTTCTCGATGCTACCGCCTGTATAATTTAACTATTATATAAACATTTAAACGAATTATAATTATAGACATATGAAAGTAGAAAATTTACCTTCGCGTCTTCGCTTTTCCAATATTGCACAAACCGCGCATACAAATTTTCACTCATCCAGTTTGGCTTTTTACCGGCCTCTTTCATCTTGGAGAGCGTACCTCTATAGTTTTTTCTCATCTTCCTCTCCGAGTGCGTCCTGAACATCCCGAGATCTTCGGGATCCACAATAAAGGACGCCTACACGTTGAAATTTAAATGAATTATATAAATTGTATATTAATTTTCAAAGATCAAATATGCCAATCTCAAATTAATTAGAATTTTATACTTACCTGGAGGTCAGCCCATACGGCATCTCTGATTGGGATCCTATCCCAGTGCTCCCACAAGTCCGTCGTCCTACTACGGTGGCTGTTGCGAGACACAGCTAGAATGAGCTCCGACGGTTGTAAATCGAAACCCATGAATACATTTTGATATTGTCAGTTAATAAATCATAAATATACTAGTAGCATGCACTAAATAATATAATGAAGTTGTAATAAATTAAATACTTATCCTTCATCGGCCTTCGGCACTAATTATGCTCTTTGGCGATTATCGGCCGTACCACCACTACCCTCGCCAAGAGCAGGGCCTCGTGAACCTTGGGACCACATGCTATGTGACATGATATCTGCTAGAAACATGCATATATATATATATATATCATTTCATATAATGAAAAAAAAAACATATATCATTTCATAATTAGAAAACATGCCTGATTAATAATCGCATACATATAGCTCACAGCAGAATAATAAAAGAATAATACAACAACGATACGAATTTCCGTTACATTAACACAGGTTTTAGAATTGACATAATACAACAAACGATACAAATTTCCATCTTATATACATTACATCATCACTAATTAATAATCAATCTTCGTCGTTTTCTGATTCTAACTCGGTCTCGCACTCTATATCATCATTTCCCTCTAAAGTCTCAAATGCTTCTATTAGAATATTTGATTCATCGTTCAAAGGCCCTATATCAGCATGATCATCAGTTATTATTAATTCATTATTTGGCTCAACATCTGCTTGATAAGCTGCTTCGTCGGGAATATTATTTTCGTCAAGTGTAAATCTTGCCTTTGTTTTAAAAACAGCCGACCAGTCTGTTTTATCTCGTTTTAGTGATGGATACGGAGAAAAATAAACCTGTAATGCTTGTTTGGCTAACACGAAAGGATCATACTTTGAGTAACGTGATTTATGGTTTATTTCAATAAGTTTATAGTCTATGTGCACATTGATACCAGAGCCCGGAACATTGCTAAACCAACTGCATCTGAATAAAAATACTTTTTCTCCAGATTGGACAGAATATGTCAATTCCAAAACCCGTGTTAAGACGCCGTAAAAATCTTTTATATGTTCATCTGGATCGTCAGTCCCTTTGAAAAATACACCGCTGTTATAAGTCATTTTTCAGCATTGTATTCCTTGGTGTTGAATTTAAATCCATTCACGAAGAATATTGGATAAGTGTTGACATTTCTTTTTGGTCCTATCGCAAGACGTTTCAATCTTTCATCACAGACACAATTTCTTTGATCATAAACGTATTTCGTAAACCAGTTAGCAAATTCTTTGCTGAGATCGCCAAGTGGATGTTCTGATTCGTAAATACTGCAAATATATGTATACGTATATTAAGTGCAAAATCAATCTAAATTGGATAACTCGTAAATAATGCAAATATGTACTATTAGAGAATTATCATTCAATATTTACCTAATAAATGGTGCAACTTCAGCACAATTAAGAAGAACGTATGTGTGTGCTATATGGTAATCTCTATCGTCTAACCATATTTCCATACATTTTCCAGCAGATCGGCCATTCTGTCTAAAAATAGAAAACATTGATTCAGAACAATCTTGTTCAACGGCTTCATCATTACGCGACACTTGCAAATGATAAGTTCACATGGTCACTGAAATAGTGAGAGAAAAAGAATGAAGCTTCTTTTTCGATATATGATTTGCAAATCGAACCTTCAACTCGTGCTTTTTGTCTAACTTTTTTCTTGAGATGATTCAAATACCTATTACAAAATTTATTCGATTAAAATTTACTTACATCAAATTCAAATTTAAATTATTATTTCAAATATTCAAAATTACCTCTCAAATGGATACATCCATCCATATTGCACAGGACCTCGAAGAAGTGCTTCATATGGAAGATGAACAGGTAAATGCTCCATTACATTAAATAATCATGGAGGAAATATTTTTTCTCAAGTTTGCAGAGCAATATAGGGATGTCATTTTCAAGTTTACGAATATGCTCAACTTTTAACGCGGTCGAACAAAGCTCTTTATAAAACAGACTTAATTCTGTTATAGCACTCCACACTTTTACGTGCAATAGTTCTTTGAAAACGACGGGTAAGAAATTTTCCATCATGACATGGCAATCATGACTTTTCATCCCACTCGATTTATTATTTTTTAAGTCAACACATCTACGGAGATTTGAAGAAATCCCATCAGGACATCTCATCCCTTCAATCCACTTCAACACAAGTTTTACTTGATTGATGTCTAGCTCATAGCATGCTTTGGGTTTTTTACTGTCCTTAAGGTTTATATGAAGTTCGGGACATTTACAATATTGTTCTATATCACATCTTGAATTGAGATCGTCCTTAGTTTTACCCTTGACATTCAAAACTGTATTAAACACATTATCAAACACGTTTTTTTCGTTGTGCATCACATCAATATTATGTCGTAGTAAGAGATGCTTCCAATAAGGTAACTCCCAAAATATACTTTGTTTGCACCAATTATGCCAGTTCGATTTACCTGGAATTTCAGTCTGTACTCCAGTTTCATGTATCTTCGGATATTCTTTAACTAGTTCATATAATTCTTCACCTGATAAAGTCGTTGGTCGTTGTCTGTTCTCTGCTCTATTTACTACAAAGTTTTTCTTATCTCTTCTAAAAGTATGATTAACATGGAGAAAACATCGATGACAATCAAACCATGAAATTTTCCTTCCATGCAGTAATGAAAATGCCCGTGTATCTTCCATGCAGTAAGGACATGCTAGACGACCGGCCGTACTCCAGCCTAAAAGCATTGCGTAAGCCGGAAAATCACCAATAGTCCATAACAAAGATGCAAATATACGAAAATTCTTTTTTTTAACACGTCGTATGCATCCACCCTTTCATACCATAATGTTTTCAACTCTTCGATCAATGGCTGTAGATAAACATCAATCCCTTGTGTTGGATCATCAGGACCAGGGACAACAATCGTAAGAAACATATATGGAGTTTTCATACACATCCACGGAGGTAAATTATACGGCGTAACGATAATAGGCCAAGACGAATATTTACTACCAAATTGAGAGAATGGTGAAAATCCATCTGTACATAAACCAAGTCTCACATTACGACTCTCTGCGGCAAACGCAGGATAAGTCTTATCAAAATGTTTCCATGCTTCTCCGTCCGATGGATGTAACAAAGTCCCCTCTTCCTGTGTTCTCACACCGTGCCATCTCATATGTGATGTTGTCGCAGACGACGCACATAACCTTTGAAGTCTGGGAGTGATGGGTAAATAATGCATTCTCTTGTATGGAACTTCCTTTCCTTTTTTTCTTGGTTTGTATCTTTCCTCATTACATATTCTGCATTTCTTTAGATTAATGTCATCTTTCCAATACAACATACAACCTTTTAAACATGTATCTATCTTCTGGTAGGGCAAACCGAAAGCAGACATTAGTTTTTTCACTTTATAATGACTATCGCACATCAGATTATTGGGTGGCATATGTCGTTTTGCAGCTTGTACAACTGCTGTAAATCCAGCTTCTGTAAAATTGAATTTTGATTTCATAGTAATGTATTCGGCAGTAACTGACAATTCCGTTCCGCTACTACAACCATCCCACAATGGTCTTTTCGCAGAATCCAGTAAATCATACATTCTTTTCACCTCCTCGGTCGGTTCTTCTTCGACATTTACATCATTAACTTGAACAGTAGGGAACATTGACCGTGCTGCATCTTCCACCATATCTACTATTGTATTCATTGTAACATTATTGTTATTCACCTCAGCCTCAGGCACTATAGAATTAAATGCACTAGTTTTTTTATCCATGACGATCCCAGAAATAATAGTTTGGCACAAAACCGGATTTACACAAATGTACAATAACTAAATCTGGTTTCCGATAATGCAAATGTCGACATTTACGACACGGACAACGAATTTGTGTGCCACCTTCTTCATTATTAGCTTTAGCGAATTTAACAAATTCATGTACACCATCCTTAAAATGTTTTTTCGTTGAACCTTTCGTTCTTGTTCGACTTTCATACATCCAGGTACGGTCGAGAAGATAGTTGAACATTTTTCCTAATTTAAAAACATATATATATTATAGAAATTTCGACAGCATTTCTTTTCTATTCCTATATGCATATAGTTGCATCTGAAGTTTTATGTGATTATTATCGTATTTTCTAATCTACCAAAACCTTCTGGGACTAAAGGCTTTGTTGCTGTCTTATTTTCGTTTAAATTATTTATATTAATTAAAAATAGACTAAAATAAGTAAGAAGTTTATTTATAAATTATTTCCTTTAAATCATTTATATTAAGATGTTTATTGCATATTATTAAGATGTTTATTGCTGTCTTATTTTAAGTAAGAAGTTTAAAATAAGTAAGAAGTTTATTTATAAATTAGAGATAGACTAAAATAATACACTCGACGACCAAGTCGTCCTCACTCAATCCAAATATAAAATATAAGGGATCGATCGGGAATAAATCTCCCGATACGTGGTACTGTAAGTAAAATCCCAACCCGCATGCCAAACTTCTAATTATACATTTCTTATATTTAGTCGATTAACGACATGCATCCAATTATTCCCAATTCACACTTTCACACTTTCAAATTCACACTTTCAAATTCTTAATTCCCAATTCACATTCACACTTTCAAATTCTGAATACCTACACCCAATTATTCCCAATTCACACTTTCAAATTCAACGATTTCATACTAAAAATAACCTAATACACTAAATTAGCAATACATACACCCAATTATCATCACAATAATGTTCATTTAAACCTAATTAAACAATTTAATTCGAAATTAGGGTTTAGAAAATTACCAAATTTAAGAAGAAGAGGAGATTCCGGCGAGTTCCGGTGAGTTTTAGGCTTCTACAGTGACGACGACGGAGGATGACGGCTGGAGAATGTCGGAATCGGTGATAGGAACAAAAAAAATCATTTTTTTAATTCAGCTAAAAAAGTGAAGAAGAAGGTCTCGGCTGAAACTTGTATACTCGATATGGAGTCAGCTGGTGTCGGCTAGCATCGGCTGCATCGGCCCGATTAGTGACGGCTTAAGTTGGTTAGGGTCGGCCAATATTTTTTTTTAAATATTCTTTTTTTACACCTATTTCGTTTAAAAAAATAAAAAACTCTACTACAATATAAAAAAAAATTAACATTTATTATTATTATTATTGACCCAATGACGGGTCATGATAGGTTAAATTGGTATTTTCGATGATATATGTTCGTCCAATTCGAAAATATTCGTTGTTGAAAATCTAACTCGCACGACCAATTGATGCAACTTTTAGTCGATCCGTTATAAAATTCGATAAAGGTGGTTATATGTAACAGTTTAAAGAATTAAAATAATTTTTTAAAGCGTTGGGTAATCTATTATGAATTTTTAAATGTATTTGGTATAATAAAATTATATAAAATAAAATATGCGACGTAAAAATAAATTCTTTGGATCTTATGTCGATCTAAGGTATTTTGGACATGTGTCCAGAATATGGTTTAAAAATACACGAATCTGGGGTGTCGATCTTGAATTTCAAATTTATGGTCGTTCGTGGACTTTCGGACAAAAAAACCTTCGTTCGAAGGCCAAACGACCTTCAAACGAAACCAAATTTGAACCAGTAATGCTTCGTAGCATTTTAATCGAATCCGTACGGTTGGATTCGCAAAAAAATCATCGCCTACAAAATTATCCAAGAAATATGTCATTTTATAGGAGTTGGCTATAACACTTATAATATAACTGTTATAGCCAACTCCTAGAAAATGACATATTTCTTGGATGATTTTATTTTTGATGATTTTTTTGCGAATCCAACCGTATGGATTCGATTAAAACACTACAAAGCATCACCGGTTCAAATTTGGTCTCGTTTGAAGGTCGTTCGGCCTTCGAACGAAGGGTTTTTTGTCCGAAAGTCCACGATCGGCCATAAATTTGAAATTCAAGATTGACACCCCAGATTCGTGTATTTTTAAACCATATTCTGGAAACATGTCCAAAATACCTTAGATCGACATAAGATCCAAAGAATTTATTTTTACGTCGCATATTTTATTTTATATAATTTTATTATACCAAATACATTTAAAAATTCATAATTGATTACCCTACGCTTTAAAAAAATATTTTATTTCTTTAAAATGTTACATATAACCACCTTTATCGAATTTGTATAATGGATCGACTAAAAGTTGCATCGATTGGTCGTGCGAGTTAGATTTTCAACAACGATAACTTTTCAAATTACACGAACATATATCATCGAAAATACCAATTTAACCTATCACGACCCGTCATTGGGTGAATATTAATAATCATACATGCCAATTTTATTTTTTTGCCCATTTTAGTTGTGTTTTTTATTTTTTCAAACGAAATAGGTGTATATAAGAATTAGGTTGGGAAAATAATTAAATAGCCGACGCTAGCCGACTTGAGCCGTCCCCAGCCGACGCTAAACTCAATAGAATTTTGCGCCGTCACCAGCCGACTCCATAATGGAGACGGAGCTGACTCCATAATGGAGACGGAGCCGACTCCAGGCTCCGTCCCCATTTTAAAGTATTCTAGTAGTGACTCTCATAATCAAATCGAGGGTGACCACCAATCAATCACAAAGTAACAGATATGGTATCGAAGAAGCGTGTTTGATAGGAAGAGCGACCTCACTTGGTCTGGTATAGCTCTTGTTTTAGTCATATCAAGCTGACTTGAAAGTCAGAGCTGCGTTCTTACCTCATACCAGTAGTGTTCGCCAAACCATCCTACTTCGTTCTGGATTCTCTACTACGTGCACAGTTGTTAAAGTGGTTTCGAAATTGGCAGAGAGTATAACAATATCCGACCCCAGTTTCTTTAACAACCAACCGCTTATTTCATACCGTGGTCATAAAAAAAATTCATAAAACAGTTTATACGTTCATATCAAGATATCCATATACTTATTCCTAAAGTATAAATATATTCATAAATACCAAGGAAGATTTTCTTTCAATCAATTTCGAAAATAATTTATAAATCTCTCTTAAACCATTTATAAACTATTTATGTGCTTTAGAACCATATATAAAGCTATTTATAAATTCCATAACAGTTTACAACTCTTCCCCTTTTCATAAACTTCTATGCAAATTCCTTTAAAACGCTTCCAAATCCCTTTATACAAGTTCTTTTATAAAACCCTTTATAAAATCATTTAAAACCTTTATAAACTCCTTTATAAAACCATTATAAAATCCTTTATAAAATTCTTTTATAAAATCCTTTTACAAATTCCATTATAAAATCTCTTACAAAACTTTTATAAATTCCTTATAAAACCTTTTACAAAATTCTAAAATCTTTTGCAAAAATCTTTTATCTATTAAAGTTATTATAAAAGTCTATATTTATTATCTTAAATTAAATTTTTAAATAAATCTTTTAAAACTATATTGAATATTTTATTAAATTAAATTTTTTAAGTGTTTTATTATATTACATTATTTAAATTATATATTTTAAAACTAAATAAAATTATAAGTTAAAATCTTTAAAATTTAGATTTTTAAAACTTATATTAACTCAAATATAAATTTTAAATAAAATCTTTAAATTAAATTTTAAAATTAAATTGTTAAATCAAACATACTTTACAATTTTAGAAAATAATTTAAAATCGACCAACGGTGTTCGTATATAATTTTATATCTTATGGCCAAGTGATCAGTTAAATTTAGTTTTAATTTTAATTTCAGGGATGGATATATATCATTTCATTCCAAATCAGGTGTCATGGGTATATATCATTTCAACCTATTTCTTAATTTATTTAATTTTAGATTTATTTGATGACCGTAACATCCAGGATGAATAACATGAATAAATTAGCATAAACAAACATCCAAACATCCAACATATCAATCATTAGGCATCCATCACAATTAATATCCAAACAGTCACATATCATAATAGATTACTAGTTAATAAATTCTCGGGTGTTTAACTAGCAAATTAAATTCCAATATCAATTTAAATGACAATTTCAATTTCAATTTCAATTTAACTATCAAATTAAATTACACTATCGAGGAAATCCAATATAAATGTCAATTTTAAACCATCAAACAACAATCAATAAATTTAAATCACTTTATGATTTCAATTTAACGAACATCAAAATATTTTAGTATTTCGTGAGTGGTTTGAACACTCACCTTTGATTTTTAGTCGAATTAAAATCCAAAAGAACGCCCAAATTTGAACAGTCTTAGAATTCAACCAAACCAGTTCCATATTATCTCGAATTTCGATAT